>OW052241.1:58488359-60888359 GCA_932526585.2 Philonthus cognatus | reverse complement strand
ATTTTTTAAATATACAAATTGGCCTTATGCCATTCTTCTCATTTATATGAAATTTACTATGTAAGAAAAGGAGGGGCGCCATATCAAATTTTGGCACCAGGCGCCAACCTAGCTTGCCACGGCACTGGCTGTTACAGCCATACAGAGTAATGTGGTGTACATCAGCAAGAAGTTTTTGTTGTCTGGTTGAGCGAACTGGAAAGTTGCCAATAGACGACAAAATGGATGGGCAAAGTATCAGTCCATTCAGTATACGATATGCGATATGCAGTAGTAGTGATGCGACGACACGAAAATATCTAAAATTTTCAGATTTCTATCTCTTTCCTAAAATGTTGGAGGGTAAGGGGAAAGAGACCGAGTACTCAGGGGGTAATCCATTATGAACACCAACCGCATTTTTTGATGTCAATGTCAACCCGATATTACCAGGTAGTAAGAAGTCTATTCGTTTTCAGCCAGCGCGTAGCGTTATCTTTTGTCCGACTTGGGGTGGTTTTGATAGGAATATTTATTTGATATTTATGAAATTATTTAAAATGTAATTATAATTAATACGACATTTGTAAAATAAAGTCGAAATTATGTCTACGTGTACAATTTTAGGTCAATAGAATTTTTTAAAACGTATCTGAGGTTTACATCTCGGTAAATAATGATCATCACATCTGAACGTTATATATTTTAACTTTACTGTAAATCAGTGGTTTATACGCGTGGCGCATGAAGTAAAATTTCGAGTTTAGAAAAGCCCCGTGAAAATTTGTCGAGGGTCGCGCAGCGACCCGAGACAAATTTTCTACACGGGGCATTTCTAAACTCGAAATTTTACTTCATGCTTAGTCTGGGAGTGGACAACACTCGTTCTTAGAAGTTTCAAATTAAAGAATCACTCTACTAAGTTTACTATGTTTATTACAATAATTTATGAGCAATTTGAAATTGATAAATTTAATGCACGCAACGAGGACATACACTGTTTAAATGACCAAATCCAAACAAACTTCACCCCCCTTTACAAATATATTAAAAAACCATTTTCAAATTAAAACAATAACTACTCTATAATTCTATCCAGAAAACCTTAATTTTCTAATTTTCATAAACATCTTAACAATAATTTAACCATACTTTATATTACAACCATATTATTTAATATATTATATACATTTATTACATTTAATAATTACTAATTATCACATTTCAACATTTTATAAAATTACTCTTTCCCTCAATACACAACTACAATAACGAAAGTATACAATAAAACTAAACCCCTCCCTAACCTCATCCACCATGAAAAACCTTATCAGCCATTCTTCGAAACACACACGCGACGTAGTATGACATTGCATGTATAAAGAACACCATAATAAAATTAAAACCAATACACACATGACACACACACAAACACCTATAAACAATATCCTGACGTGTAAGTTATATTCTTTATCTATCTTTGCTATTACAAGCCATATAATAATTAGTTACATTATCTAATTTGTTAAAATTGTGAATACATTTGTGTTCTATTTAAAAATATTTCCTCATTCATTTATATGTGTATGTGTGCGTGCTCGCAGACACGGGCCAGCCAGGCACATACACAAAAACACCAAACCGCATAACGGCAAAACTGACATATCCATCCCTCTCTAACACAAACAATATAAAAAATAACCTACAATTTAATAATTTATGTAAATAAAAATAAAATAAACTCTTATACTTCCCCCAGAATAATACTAATTAATATAATTATCTCATATATATTACCTAATAACACTCCTACAACATCTATCCCAATACTTAATAATTTTTATCCAAGATTAGCCGCCATTTTATTTATTTATAAAACTATCTCGATCATTTTATTTACGTGACTTTTTTAACTGTGTTTTATTTCAATGTACCTTATACAAAATTATAAATAATCTAAACTTAGTGTAAATCTGTTTTTAGTTTTCTACTGATGATGGCTAAGCCGAAACATGTATAGAAAATAAAATTCTTAAAATAATATCAAGAAGTACATTTCTTTCTCTCCACTACTCCAATTAGTTAAATAAACACTTGATATAATGGACAACACACACACTAATTTTACAAAGGTTGCAGCTCGAAGGACCAATCATGGTCTTCGGAGACCAAAGGACTACAGGGAATCGAAGTTTTTTTACAAGAAAACAACGAAAATCTGAAGGTTTACTGCATGGATAGGAAAGAACACATCTAATTTTGAAAAAAATATCAAAGTTTTGTTGGTTTTCAGTGCATTTTTAACTTCACTTTAAATCAGTGTTTTATACGCGTGGCGCATGAAGTAAAATTTCGAGTTTAGAAAAGCCCCGCGTAGAAAATTTGTCGAGGGTCGCTGCGCGACCCTCGACAAATTTTCTACGCGGGGCTTTTCTAAACTCGAAATTTTACTTCATGCTTAGTCTGGGAGTGGAAAACACTCGTTAGTTTAAAATACATCATAATTGGTAAAATATGGATCGTTGGATGCCCGTCTTCAGGGGTGATATGTAAGCAAATTATGGGTCTTAGGAGTTGTCAAATAAGTAGAAAATTTGTCGAGGGTCGCGCAGCGACCCGAGACAAATTTTCACGGGGCTTTTCTAAACTCGAAATTTTACTTCATGCGCCACGCGTATAAACCATTGATTTGAAGTGTAGTTCAAAAACACACAAATACATCTTTAATCAGAGTAACACAGAAATTTACTCTGTTATCAACGATGTTCAGTGTTAATATTAAATAATTAGGTTGTGAATAGTTTTGTTAAAACAACTGATAACGATATTTATATGTTAATGGTAGAAAAATAATAATAAAATCAAATTTATTCTTAAACGATTTGTATTCGTGATTCGAAAAAACAGGATTCGAATCTTTGATTCGAATCATATTTTTCACTTACGAATCCTTTATTCGAGTATTCCTGATTCGAATCATATTAGGTGATTCGGATTCGTGATTCGAATCCTTTTAACGAGGATTCGTCCCAGCTCTGAACAATAATATATGGAAAACTTTCCGTTTGTATTACATACGGGTAAAACATACTGGTAAAAACAGCCGCTTTAGTTTCAGGGAAAGTGTGGCAACCCTATTTGTGCGTCAGCATAACGTGCGCGTAGATATTGTCTAAACCAGAGCTGGGAAGCATGAAGTAAAATTTCGTGTTTAGAAAAGCCCCGCGTAGAAAATTTGTCGAGGGTCGCGCAACGACCCGAGACAAATTTTCGCGGGGCTTTTCTAAACTCGAAATTTTACTTCATGCGCCACGCGTATAAAACACTGATTTAAAGTGAAGTTAAAAATGCACTGAAAACCAACCCAACTTCGATATTTTTTCAAAATTAGATGTTTTCTTTCCTATCCATGCTGTAAACCTTCAGATATTCGTTGTTTTCTTGTAAATAAACTTCGATTCCCTGTAGTCCTTCGTTCTGCGAAGACCATGGTTGGTCCTTTGAGCTGTAGCCTTTGTAAAAGTAATCCTTCAATTTGAAACTTCTAAGAACGAGTGTTGTCCACTCCCAGACTAAGCATGAAGTAAAATTTCGAGTTTAGAAAAGCCCCGCGTAGAAAATTTGTCGAGGGTCGCTGCGCGACCCGAGACAAATTTTCACGGGGCTTTTCTAAACTCGAAATTTTACTTAATGCGCCACGCGTATAAAAAAAACACTGATTTCAAGTGAAGTTAAAAATATACTATTAACGTTGGATATTTTTCATGGTTAAGTAACCAAATATGCATTCACAAACATTTGAATTATTCGAAAATTTTAATATTTATATTCGAATATGAATAATTTAGTGATTTAAATTTTCATATTAGAATATTTAACTATTTGAATTAATCGAATTCGAATCCCAGCCTAAATAGCGATGATTCGAATTATTTAGGAGGATTTGAATCCATGTATCAGGATTCGAATTGTATAAGGATTCGATTCCATTTATAAGGATTCGAATCCTTTTATAAGAATTCGAATCCTTTTATAAGGATTCGAATCATCTACGTTTGGATTCGAATACGAATTCTTTTAAAAAAATTTAATGGAATCCGGATCACGAATCCGTTTTCACTAAAGTATTCGAATACCTCTTTTGAATTCTGTAAAAGTATTCGAATCCGGGAATCGAATCCTGAATGATTCGAATCCTGCCCAGCTCTGGTCTAAACGCACACCAGACGTTTCGGGACTGTTGTAGAAACTCTTCCCAATTTTCTTATTACCTTATTATCATTGCGGTTGTACGTAGATGCTTCTAGATAGCAAATAACTAGTGTGATCCTCATATGCTTACAAATTAAAAGGTAGAATAGCAGTGCAGAAAGTCAATTAGGTATGTACAAGGTGGGGCATAATGGAGGGGCGTTTTTAGAGCGGCTAGTACACGCGAACGGGTGGGGGTAGAGGGCCGCGGTTGACATCGTTCGATTCAGGCAAGCTTACCGTTTGTTAGTCACAATGGTTATCTGGACAAGAGAACCGTTATTGTTGTGCAGCGGCGCTTTCGTCGACGCTTCAATATTGGTCGTAACGGTTCAGTTCCTAAAGAATTTTAGAACGACGGCATCAGCAATTAATCCAAAACCTAAAGGCCGTCCCCGAAGTGTAAGAACACCAGTTACCGTAGAAAGGGTGAGACAATCAGTAATTCAAAGTCCACAGCGTTCTGTCCGAAAACGGGCTGCAGCAGTTCGAATGAGTAGTCGAACACTTCGCAGGATTTTACACAAAGACCTTCACTTTCACCCCTATAAGCTAATGGTTGTCCAACAACTGAATGAAGGAGATTTTGCTCAACGCCAGCTATTCGCCGAAAGAATGCAAATGATTTTTTCGGATGAAAATGAACCTGTAATAATGATGAGCGATGAGGCTCATTTTTATTTGTGCGGTTCTGTTAACAAGCAGAACTGCCGATATTGGGCAGCAGAAAACCCCCGTGAATTGCATCAACGCCCACTTCACAGTGAAAAAGTCACCGTTTGGTGTGCCGTGAGCCGTCTTGGAGTAATCGGCCCTTATTTCTTCGAGGATGCACAAGGAGCAACCGTAACTGTAAACTCCGAGCGGTATATTGCTATGTTAGAGAACTTTTTCATCCCAGAATTTAGACGACGAGGAATCGATACAAGAAATGTTTGGTTCCAACAAGACGGTGCCACGGCACATACAGCCAGAGCCTCCATGGAAGTTGTGCGTCGCAGTTTCCCTGGACACGTAATCTCCCGCTTCGGTGATGTGCCATGGCCCCCTCGTTCCCCTGATCTCTCAGCTGCTGATTTTTTTTTATGGGGATACCTAAAAGCAAAAGTTTATGCCGATAAGCCTCGAAATCTGCAAGAGTTGAAAGAAGCAATCACAGCCCAAATTAGGGCAATTGACATCGACTTGTGTGCGAGGGTGATGCGAAACTTTGAGCAACGACTACAGCAGTGCATTGCCGAAAACGGTCGTCATCTGCCTGACATTATTTTCAAAATATAATTTCACATTTTAGTTGTTAAATGGTAATATGCATACTTCAATTTTTGTTAAATACATTTTTTTTTAAATTCAAAAACAGCGGAGTTATTGTTATTTTAAAAACGCCCCTCCATTAAGCCCCACCCAGTATTTGTGAAATGTGACTATGTGTTCGTGAAATGATTAGTGCGTCATATTTTTGCAAGTTAATTTGTGTTTTTGTCTTATAGACAGTGGTTCGATAAATTTCGAATTACCTCACAGACACATTGAATTTCAATCTCATGAGGAAGTAACAGTCATGTTTCTTTGCAACCCACAAATATGCACAGTAGAGATGTCGAACAGTGAAATAGTTTTATTTGATAACAGATTAACTGCTCTTTCTTAGTTTTACCACTACAACAGAAAATAAAATGTCGTAAATATCCGTAAATGTAAATTGGTCAAATCGTACATATATTAAGAAAAAAAACGCCGGGAGTTGGCGCATCCGATTACGGACCCGGACCGACATCGACATCCCTGTGTGGGCATGTATATTTCCAATGTGAAAGCAGATTATTAATTAGCTCTAAAATATAGAAAATTTATAATTTAACAGATTATCTTAAAATAATTTAGATTATTACGGTTCAGCTAAAAATGGACACCCTGTATAAAGCTGTAAATTACTTAGTTTCAGTATGGACCGTTTCATAATTCGCAAGGCAAAAGTGCCTACATGTGATAGCTCTTCTGAAGGAGTGGATACAAAAAAGCCTCGAGTAAGTGAATCACCGGTACCTAGTAGTGCTTCGTGTAACGAGAACGTAGCTTGTGCGGCCATGGAGATCAGTGATGAGACAGACATTGGCGCATTTGTAGATAGGTCATCATCTCTTTCTGATGATGTTATTCATAGAATTCTAACCGCTCCAAGGAAGCCGGAGAGAGGATATGTTTTTCGGAGGTCGGAACATTCAAAACGAGGACGAATAGAACATCGACAAGTGCAAGAAAAGCACTTTGAGCAGTATCCGTGGCTAGTCTTTTCCCAGTCAAAGCAAGGCCTCTTCTGCTTGAACTGTGCGATATTTGTGCATAGGAAGATGGTAGGCGCTAAGACAGGCTGTCCCGCAAAGAAGCTTGTCACAGAGCCGCTAACAAAGTTTGCTAAACTTTCCGGAAAATATGGGGATCTGGAGAAACACGCTTCTTGTGACTACCATATTAAAGCTACTACTACTGCAAACACGTTTTTGGTGACGCTTGATAAACCTGAACTTGATATCAGGAATCAACTCTCAGCACAGAGGATGCAACAAGTAAAAGAGAACAGGGCTCGTCTTGTTCCTATAGTAAAAACTATAATTCTTCACGGAAGGCAAAACATACCCTTGAGAGGACACAGAGACGACGGGAGTCTACTAGCCAATAGTTCAGATGAAAACAATATTGTGGCTGATAATGAAGGAAACTTCAGGGCCTTGCTTAGATTTCGCATCGATGCAGGAGATTTGCAGCTAAAAAATCACCTCGTCACAAGCAAATCTAATGCAACATATATTAGTAAGACCACATATGACGAACTAATAAAATCCTGTGAAACAGTGATGCTGAATAAAATACAGAAGGAGATTGAAGCTGTAGGCTGCTACAGCATCATTTTCGACGAAACCACAGACATAGCACATACTGCCCAATTAAGTTAAGCTGCAAGATATGTAGATACTAATAATAAATTAAAGGAACGGTTTCTGGGGTTTGTTGATATTCATGACCAAAACGAAAACCAAAGCACACCGTCTGTTGAGCGAAGTATAACAGGGAAAGTATTAGGAAATACTGTACTGAAAAAAATAGAAAGTCTGGCACTTGTTCTAGAAAATTGTGTGGGTGTTGGATGTGACGGATGCTCTGTCAATATGTCGGAGTTTAAAGGAGCTGTAGCGACAATCAGGACTAAAGCGATTAACGCCAGAGTGTCACCATGTCGTAGCCATCAACTTAATTTGGCCATCTCGCAAAGTTGCAGAGTTACGAATGTAAGAAACGCTCTTGGTACTGTTGAAGAAGTTGTGGCATTTTTTACAGTGTCAAGTAAGCGATTTGCCACATTAAAAGCGTCCCTGAAACACTCATTATTAACACATTGCCAGACAAGATGGGTCGAACGCCATGATGCCATTGTTCAATTTGCAGCCGATCTTCCGACGATTACAAAGGTTTTAATCGAAATTTCTGAGTGGAGAGACCGAACAACAGCGTCCAAAGCCAGTATTCTGCTTAAGGCCATGTCGAATTCAGACTTCATTGTCACGCTTTTCTCTCTGAGTGAAATAATGAGCGTAACACTCCCTCTGAGCAAGATTTTACAGAACCCTACCATCGATGTTGCTACAGCGAAAATCAGAATAGAGGCAACTCTTAAAATATATGATGACATGCGAACCAATGCAGTCGTTCACTTCACCCGTGTCATAGAGGACTCTAGAACAACAATGGAAGAGCTCAATGTAGAAATGTGTATACCTCGCCATGCCGGAAGGCAATGTCACAGGGCACATTTTGATGTAAACGACGATCCAATAGCATATTGGAGAATATCTGTTTTTGTACCAATATTGGACCATGTAACAACAGACATGAGGGAACGGTTTTGTGACGAAAATATAACACATTTAAAATTAAATAATCTTCTACCTTCCCAACTAATAAATATCGCCTCTGAAAACTTGGCAGAGAAATTGGAGGACTGTCTGTCTATTGCCCCATTTTTTGACGAGGCACACTATATGACAAAAAAAAACTCATGGCAGAGGTGCTTCAGTATAGACAAATACACATGAAACAGGTAACAAATTCGGAATCTGTAATGGAAGCTCTAGCTGTGTGTTCCAATAGTGACTATCCGACTCTCCATAAGATGTACACAGTATTCGCTTGTCTACCCGTGTCAATAGCCACGGTAGAGAGAAGCTTTTCCACATTGCGTCGTACGAAGACGTGGTTGAGGTCAACGATGAATGAGGATCGTCTCAATGGGCTTGCACTTCTAAACACCCATCTCGACATAGAATGTTGCATCGAGGAAGTTATTGACCATTTCGCCAAGAAAAGTAGAAGAATAAACTTTGTTATTTAAAAATGTAACAGCAATAAAGTTTGTTTCATAACTACAAAAATATATTGAGCTTTTGCGATGGAGATGCCCCCCCCCCCCCTTGACGGTTTTCTAAATCCGCTACTGCTTGCCAGCCGTGACTCTGTTAATAAACAATAAACAACAATAAACAATAAAATTTTGAAGAACCGACGTAATTTAAAAAGGTCTGGAATTGTAATTACAGAAGATTTAATACCTTCGAGATACAACATTTTAAAAATAGCGCGGGACAAGCTCGGATTCACTAACGCTTGGTCTTTTAATGGTTATATATATGGGAGATACACAATTGACGGGCAAGACTTTAAACTGAAAATATTTGAAGAATCTGATATAGACAATACATATAGTGGCGAAATTTGATATACGTAATTCTACTTAATTAATTAAATCGCAATATTTATTTTTGTAAACTTATAAATTAATCTACCATTTTTCTGTTTTTCTACAAATTTTGTTTATTTTAATTGTTATAAAAGTACTCCCGTTAATTTTAATTTTATTTCATGCAAATAATATAATTTGTGGATTCTGTAGGGTTTATTTTACATACAAAAAGAATTTATTTTTTGTGATTGAATATGTAAATTATAAAATGATGATTTATGTTGATTTAATTTTTAAAGTATTTTATACAACTTTTTTGTTTTTTCTCAGAATATGTATTTATTTTTTATGTTAAAATGTGATCTCAAACTTGTTACAATATGTATGTAATAAGTATGTATATGCATATATTCGTATAAAATAATTTTTCAGTTATGCTTAATTTGCGATCTATGGTTTATTTTTTATTTTCCTAAATACGCACTGCATACAGTTTGTATTCTTCATGAATTTTTTAACTTTGTGTCATATAAATGTAAGATCTTTAGTATGTAATTTCAGTAACTTTAAAATTCACGTAACATCTAATTCATGTGATATAATCGCTGTCACTGAAACTTGGTTAAACAATACGATAGAGGATTCTATTGTTGGTATTAATGGATATAAGTTTATACATGTAGATAGAGAAAGCGGCCGTGGTGGCGGCGTGGGATTCTATATTAAAAATAATATTACATTTCAGCAAATTCCTATCACGGTTAATGCCTCAGAGCAAATGTGAATAAGTTGTAAATTTTTGAACAAAAAATACTGTATAGGTGTTTTATACAAACCTCCTATAATTAATATAAATAATTTTATTGAATCATTTGATAACTCTGTTAGCCAAATCTTACCACTGTGTGATGATATAATTTTTCTTGGTGACTTCAATATTAAAATGCTAAATCCTGAATCCAATAATACTTTACGTTTTAATGACTTCATAGAAGCATATGGATTTCATCAGATTGTTAAACAACCAACGCGAATTACTGCGTATTCTGAGTCAATAATTGATCTTATCGTGTTATCTAATAAGTCCGACTACAAAGAAGTGGGTGTTATTAAAATACATGATAAATCTGATCATGATTTAGTGTATTGTAAGCTGGTATTTAATAGTGTTAGACCTGTAAAATATATTACATATCGTAAGTTAGATCATATAAATACATTTTATTTTCAAAAAGATTTAGAATCGGCGGGTATTAATAACATAATATATGTCAATAATATTGATGATAAAGTAAAAATGTTTACTGATAGTGTACTTGAACTCTTTAACTTTCACTTACCTTTAATTACATCACGATTAACTAAGAAGCCTGCTCCGTGGTTAACCAGTACAATTAGATTAATGATGTCAACACGCGATAATACACTAAAAAAATTTAAAGCAACGAAATCACCTAGTGATTACAGTATCTACAAACAGTGGCGTAACTACGTAAATTCAGCAATTGCTCATGAGAAGAAAGCCTACATCCATTTTATAATTAACAACAATCCTAAAACCATGTGGAAATGCCTTAAGGATAATGATATACTTACACAAAAATCTAATTCGATTCCTGACCATTTAAAAGACCCCAACTTAGCAAATATGTATCTTATTAATTCAATCTCCACAACAACTGATGATAATCTACTTAATTGACATTGAAGAGCCACTTGTTTTCTCAACTGTGAGCTCTAACGTAATTTTAGATATACTGTGTAAAATTACATCAAATGCCACTGGCTCGGATGGTCTTTCTATATGCATGTTAAAGATGTGTTGTCCTTATATACTTCCATATATAACCCATCTTATCAACTGCTGTTTAGAGCAGTCCATTTTCCCATTCGCTTGGAAAATCGCTACTGTTACTCACATTCCAAAAATCCAAAATGCTCAGGAGTTAAGTGACCTCAGACCCATCAGTATACTTCCAGTACTTTCTAAAGTATTGGAACAAGTTATAAAACAACAACTTAACACCTTTATCGAAAAAAATCATATCCTTCCAGCGAACCAATCCGGTTATAGATCTAACTATAGTTGTGCAACATCACTGTTAAGTGTTACTGATGACATAATTTCTGCTAGTGATAATGGGCTGATAAGTTGTATAATTCTCGTAGATTATAGTAAAGCGTTTGACACTATTAATCATAAAATACTAGTAGCTAAATTAAGATACATTGGACTTAGTCCAAGTGCCACTGCTTTATTAGAACATTTTCTTTGCAATAGAAAGCAGCTTGTTAAAATTAACGACCAACTGTCAGAATATGCAACCCCTGAAGCTGGTGTACCACAGGGCTCAATTTTGGGACCAATTTTATTTTCGATATATACGTCATCTCTGTCGAAGTCACTTGAATACTGCACTTGTAATTTATATGCTGACGACACGCAATTATTATATTCTTTTAAATTTGAAGACATTGGAAGTGCTTGTTACAAAATAAATAAAGACTTGTCAAATCTGATGGTTATATCTAAGAAACACTCCCTAAAGATTGATCCTAAGAAAACGACAGCAATAATATTTGGTCCCAAAAATAAGCTTGAAGCCACCAAAAATCTCCTTAAAGTGGAATTAGATGGTGTGATCATTCCATTTACTGATTCTGTTCGGAACTTAGGCTTAACTATTGACAAAGATTTACGTTTTAGGCTGCATATAAACAAATGTATTTTTAAAGCTTACACCAACCTCAAAATGATTTATGCCAATCGAAATATTTTGAGTAGGCATATGAAGCGTATATTATTAGACTCCTTCGTGTTAAGCCATTTTAATTTCTCTGATGTAGTGTATGGCTCGTGTCTTGATAAAATTACTGCTGATCGTATACAGAAGATTCAAAACTTATGTATACGCTTAATTTTTGGAATCCGTAAATATGATCACATCTCAGAGAAGTTCAGTGAGTTAAATTGGTTAAAAATGGCTGACAGAAGAATTTTGCACTCAGTAATTTTGTATTTCAAAATAATTAACTTTCGCACACCACCTTACCTCTACAATAGAATCGTATTTCGTACCGACGTTCACTTTATTAATGTAAGATTTCAGGGATTAATCCCACCGCCAAAGCACAAAACTGAATTATTCAAACGTTCTTTTTCATACAATATTTATAAAATATTCAATAAAATCCCTAAAAACCTGAAATCTCTCAGTTTAAATGTATTTAAATCAAGTATACGGAACCTTATATTACGTGGTGAATTTTAAAGTTGCTGAACTGTACATATTGAATATACTTTAAATTAATAGCTAGACATGGATACCTTGTTTTTGTCCCTTAAAATTAACAGTAGGTTAAGTGGAAGAGCAGCGACAGACATATGTATGTATGTCTGCCTGAACTTCGCCTACGCAGACATATATTTTGTATAATTATAATGTATTACTTATTTTTCTGAATAAAGACATAATAATAAATACTCGTTACTTAACCTCTTTACCGCTTATGCCGTATATATACGTCATATGGAAATTTCCTCTAGAGCGCTTATGACGTATATATCCGCATCGTAGAAATTCGATCGAATCTCAATGGCGGGGACGTACATGTCTGCCAGTAATCTGCGTATAACTTCTTCCGCTTCTCTAAAATTGGTTCAGTCAAACGCAGGCCACTCAACGCGTCGTTTGTGCACGCAGTAGTTGTTTTTTACGAAGGCACGTGTAATTACTCCGATTTCTTCACGAAAACTTGAGGTAAAAATTTTAAAATGATGAATGATCCTATTCCGCTAACATTTGTATTTGTTCTTATCAGATATGGACAAACGAAAGAGGAATGACCTTGGCGACGGCACTGACGACGACGACCCAGAAGCCGAAAACGTTACTAGCAGCAGCTCTTTCGAATCGGATGATTTATTCCCTGGACTTATAACGGTACACCAGGGCCATCATTTCCCTTCACTGGCGACCCGGGTATCAAAATACCAAACTTGAGCCCTGACAATATTCTAGAAATATTTGAAATATTCTTCCTTCAGGAACTTATAGACACAATAGTTACTGAAACAAACCACTATGGAAATCAGTTCAAAAGCAAGAACAAAAATAAAATTAAAAAACATTCAAGAGTGCATGAATGGACAGATACAAATGAAATTAAAACTTTCCTTGGACTCCTGATTCTTCAAAGCCTCTGCTCGAAACCAAAAACTAAAATGTATTTCACTCTACGTGAATCAATTTCTACGCCATTTTTTTCTCGTATTATGACTGAAAGGCGATTTCACCTCATTCAGAAGTTTATATACTTTGCAAATAACGATGACTATGACTGCAGTCCGTTGAGTCAGAAACTATTCAAAATTAATCCTGTTTTGAAATGCTTGAAAGAACGTTTCATGTCATGCTACATTCCAGAGAAAAATATTAGTGTCGATGAATCACTTATTGCTTGGAAAGGGCGCTTAGGGTGGAAGCAATACATACCGTCGAAGAGGAATAGATTCGGCATGAAGATGTTTGCATTGTGTGAAAGCGAGTCAGGCTATGTATACAATTTTATAATTTACACTGGAACAGGTACAGTGTACGGAGACGGAAATTGTCCAGATCAACCACTTTCTGCTCGAGTAGTTCTGGAACTAATTCACCCTCTCTTGAGTAATGGGTACTGCATATACCTCGATAATTATTACAATAGCGTGGACCTTTACAATTTTCTAGCAAAACATAGAACAGATAGCGTTGGAACAATGCGAATAAATAGAAAAAATATCCCAATAGAAATAAAGAAGAAAAAATTACAAAAAGGAGAATATATTGCCATGTTTCACAAAAACTAATGGTACTGAAATGACGAGACAAGAAAGACATCCTAATGATAAGCTCAATTCATGATAGCCCCTTTCAAAAAATAAAAATAAGAGGCGGTAACGAGGTAGAGAAACCAGTAGCTATATTGAGCTACAATAAAAATATGGGCGGAGTCGACCTAGCAGACAACCACTTGCATTACTATTCTACAGCAAGAAGTCGTATGAAAAAATAATATATGGACATTTTTAGACACTTCCTGGATTTGACAGCCCTACATTCTTGTATTATTTACAAAAAACTTGGAGGTGTAAAGACAAGATTCCTTTTCATGATGGAGCTTGGAGAAAAGATAATTGAAAGGAACGCTATTCCAAGAGATATCTCTTGGAATGGCGTTCCTTTCAATTATCTTTTCTCCAAGCTCCATCATGAAAAGGAATCTTGTCTTTACACCCCCAAGTTTTTTGTAAATAATACAAGAATTTAGGGCTGTCAAACCCAGGAAGTGTCTAAAAAAGGAAATCTAAAACTCCCAGACCATCAAGATTGCTTGAACGGCATTTTCCGGACTTAATTCCGCCAACAACAAAGCAAAAACCAACAAAGCGCTGCGTCATATGTTATGAAAAGGGACTGCGTAAAGAATCCAGGTACTGGTTTGCAGATTGTAGAACAGGACTTTGCCCAGCTCCCTGCTTCAAGCTTCACCACACAAAGAATTAATGTAATGTAATCTTAAATGAATGTATTGAAGTTATTTTTATAAATACATGAATATAAACATTTTTATTTATCTCATTAGACACAATAACACCCCAGAGATAAGAAAATATTTGCATCCCTATGCTTACGCCGAACTAATTTTCTAATGCTATGCCTATTACGTACAAAATACTCTATCCAATGAATATGACGTATATAAACGCATGCGATGGGAAAAAGCCAGCGCTGTGGAGTGCACTTTGTTATCACGCGTGGAGCGGTAAAGAGGTAAATGACTAAATGAATTAATATAATAAATGTGAATTATGCTTTTTACTGTAATTAAAATAAATTTTGAATTTGTAATTAAAAATTGTACAAATACGAAAAAGTGAGGATTAATAAATAAATTGCAGACTAGAATTGTCCCGACCTGCCACAATACAATATTTACATCAGGGCTGGCCAACCCAAATTGCTTCGAGGGTCAAAATTAACTTTTAGAATGTTTCAGCAGCCGCATCACAGATTTTCTTTATCAATTTTTTTTTTGATATTTCATTTTTAATTCAGAAATTTTAATGACTTGTTTTAACTTTTCTTTTGTACAGGGATGTTTTCTTTTCCCTATAGATATCTCTGCGCACATGCTGAAAAATGTTCAAGCATGATTTACATATGAAATAAGTAGTATATTTTGAATTTAACTTTAAATTAGAGTAACACTAAAAAATGTGTAACACTAAAATATTGTGAAATTTATGTATATTCGAACTTCACTTGAAATCTGTGTTTCATACGCGTGGCGCATGAAGTAAAATTTCGAGTTTAGAAAAGCCCAGAAAATTTGTCTCGGGTCGCTGCGCGACCTTCGACAAATTTTCATGGGGCTTTTCTAAACTCGAAATTTTACTTCATGCTTAGTCTGGGAGTGGAAAACACTCGTTTAAAGCTTCAAATTGAATTCTTCTAGGAAAACAAAAAATATGTATACTTAAAATAAAAACTCGCTGTATACAGTGATTTTTTTTTTGTTAGGTAAACATATGCATAAGCTGTAAATTTTCCGACATTCGTTGTTTTTAAAAGAGTTCAATTAGTAGTAAATCTTTAGATATTTCTTGTTTTTTTTTAAGTTCAATTTGAAGCTTTAAACAAGTATTTTCCACTCCCAGACTAAGTATGAAGTAAAATTTCGAGTTTAGAAAAGCCTCGTGAAAATTTTCTGGCCTTTTCTAAACTCGAAATTTTACTTCATGCGCCACGCGTATAAGACACTGATTTCAAGTGAAGTTCGAATATACATAAATTTCACAATATTTTAGTATTACACTTTTTTTTAGTGTTACACTAATTTAAAGCCCATTTTCTGTAAATCTTTAGATATTCCTTGTTTTTTTTAAAGTTTAATTTGAAGCTTTAAACCAGTATTTTCCACTCCCAGACTAAGCATGAAGTAAAATTTCGAGTTTAGAAAAGCCCCGTGAAAATTTGTCGAGGGTCGCGCAGCGACCCGAGACAAATTTTCTGGGCTTTTCTAAACTCGAAATTTTACTTCATGCGCCACGCATATAAAACACAGATTTCAAGTGAAGTTCGAATATACATAAATTTCACAATATTTTAGTGTTTTAAACGCGTGGCGCATGAAGTAAAATTTCGAGTTTAGAAAAGCCCAGAAAATTTGTCTCAGGTCGCTGCGCGACCCTCGACAAATTTTCACAGGGCTTTTCTAAACTCGAAATTTTACTTCATGCTTAATCTGGGAGGGGAAAATACTCATTTAAAGCTTCAAATTGAATTTAAAAAAAAAACAAGGGTTATCTAAAGATTTACAGAAAAAGGGCTGAATTTGGAATACGTACACTTAAAAGAAAAACTATAAAATAAAAATAATGTACACACACCACTAAATTTTGTTAAATATTACAAAAAAGTTCCTTATTTTAAATGGCAATTATTTTTACAATGATTTCAAAAGTTAATAAAACTCCACAGCACAAGTTTAAAAAAAACCATTTGTCGATGGTTATAAGAATGTACATGTTATCATGATTTAGTTAACAAAAAAAAACTGTAAAATTATTGTTTTTGTGGAGGGGGTGGGGGGTTAATTAGCATAACATAATTTCTATTTTTTAATTCTAAAAAAAATTAATGGAATGCAGAAACATCTTACTCTTTAACGAGTTACTTGTTGAAGCAAGTTACATTTTTTATTTTAATCGTTATTAGGAATTAAACCACTTAAAAATTATATTTTCAATAAAAATAACATACAATTTCTTCGAGTTTGGTTCAAAATATGTGAAAAACTAGTTGAGATAATTAACTTTTCTTTAACACAATTATATGTTGGTTTATGCTGAATCATTTGTTTATTTTGCATAAATGTTTAAACATATTTTCTCTTAATTTTCTATTTACTTAAACTTTTCAACATTTTTGTAGAAAAATTTAAAAAGATTTATTATTTCTCTATAAAAAAAAAGTTTTTTACATTTTTATAAACGATGCTTGCCAAATTTAGTGTATTTTCTCTATATGATAATTTGTATGTTTAAAATTGATGTAATATCCAATTAATTCTGTATAAAAAAATCCATTCACTAACTCATTGAATTGATTTTCTTAGAATAATTTGAATATTTGCTATAATTACTTAACTTTGAAAAACACGCAATTTTTTTTTAAAACGTAAACATTTATTAATCTATTCAAGTACATTTAAAATAAAATTAAGCATTTAGTTTGATTTCCTTCTTTCAGCTGTTCATATTTATTAGTGTTTAATAATATTAAATCGAGTGTTTCCAATCCCAGATTAAGCATGAAGTAAAATTTCGAGGTTAGAAAAGCCTGAAAATTTGGTTTGGTCGCGTAACGAAGCACGGGTTGGCCCTGATTTACATTCTAAATCGAAAATTGGAGGGGGGGAACAACATAACGACATTCATAAGCGGGGGTATTTTTAGGGGTCGTTTTTCCGGGAGGTGATATTACAGGCAAAGTTATTTTATAGGTGGTTGTTCTGGGGGGTGGTTTTGCATTAATATTTTTACAAGGGGTAGTTATTCGAAGTGGTGTTTTTTTATTTTCGAGGAGTGATTTTTACGGGGGTATTTTTTGAGGATGGTCATTTTGAGGAATGGCTTTACAGGGGGTGGTTTTTGAGGGGGTGAATTTTGCGTCTTTCGGGAGGTAATTTTCCAGGAGTGTTTTTACAGGGGGTGTTTATTAGTTTTTCGGTGGAGGGGTGATTTTCCAGAAATATTTTTTACAGGTCTTTCAGTGCGTGATTTTCCGAGACGTATTTCGGTTTTTTATTGCTTGTGGTTTTTATGAGGGTTTTCTCAGGGGGTAATGTTTGTTAGTAGTGATGATTGAACTTTTATATAATTATAATTATTTTACTTTCATCGATTATTTTATGAATTATTATTATTAATACAAAATAACTTTATATGTCAATTCTAGAACACAAAATGTATTGCAAATGTTAAATAATAGAAGCAAAATATAAGTAATTCATTTGTTCAAGAATTACTTAATCAATCAAATTATATTAAATTAAATAGTGTGGTCGTTCAATGATATCTCCTAGGCCGATCGGTCCGCTGGAAAATAGCTCTATAGCATGCAGTTAAAGTACCTCAAACCGTATCACTTGATCAATCGTCTCGAGCCGACCGATTTGATCAATCTGCACGAGCCGATTGATCCGACTAGCTCAACAAGTTCGAAAAAATCGAACAGTCCGAAACGATCGAGCCAATCAAGAAGATCGAGCCGATCAGAAAGATCGAGTCGATCGATCAAAAAATCGAGCTGACCAAAAAAGATCAAGCAGCTCGATCTTTGCAAACGGGTTCAGCTGATCAATCAGCTCGCTCAGATTAATCACATTGATCGGCTCGAGTATATTGATCATGATACGCGGCTCAAGCAGTTTGATCTTTTCGAGTGGATCGATCATTAAACAATCACACTATTTTTGAATTATTCTGTTTTGCAGAGACAGCCTTAATAAAAAATATATTATTGAGAAAAAAACAGGATAACTACATTTTTCTCGGCCTCTTTTTAAAAGACATGTAAAGAAAGTAAAAATATTGGGTAAGTTTTTTTTTATGGAGATACTAGATGTATAGATTTATGACCTGTTTATGTTGGTTTACCACAAAACTAGTGTATGATTTCAAGCCGGATCTTCAGGGGTGCACCTTTGTTTTTGGGCCGACGCGGACGTTTAGAGTACGTCGCGCATCACTTTAATTCTTTGTTTACATTATTCGATTCATTATTTATGTACCACTTACACAAGTATCCAAACAGCTTAGCATTGTGTTTCTATAATTCTATAGACAATAATGCATTTTGCTGCACTAATCTTTACACTAAAAATAATGACACTTAAAATTAGAAACGTGCTCTGCCGAAAAAAAGTGGTCGACCTAAGAAATGATGATGAATATGTATCTATTTATTTAGGTTATCAATTCCGTCGACATTATGAAATACCTGCTTTCTTTCTTTTTCTTTATAAACTATGTCGATTGGAATTAAAACAGTAAATGTATACTTATTTATCTCAGTCAATAACTCTTCCTCTAGGAACTCGGGCGTACATAGTTGCGATAAAATCCGGATAATTGAGGCACTTTTCGTGTATTTAATTGTAATCTAGTGGTTTATAATAAAAAATAAACAAAATAATGTCATTTATAATAAAGTCTCTTAAGACGTGTAATTTTATTATCTGTAATAATTATATCTATGCACACTTAATTTAAGTCATTGAAAAATGAAAATTAATTCGATCATCATAATTTTGGTAATTATACCACATATGATATAATTAAATATGATATAATAAAACATAATACAAAATTCTACAAAACATTTTTTAATCAATTCAGTAAACATATAAAAATTCTAACTCGTCTTTAGAATAATTATCACATTTGTATTTTTACCCAATTTATTTTACATTCATCCGTTCGTTCCGGTCACACACGATTTGATTTACTCATAACTATAAATTAAGCAATATAGAATGTAAATATTTTATTGTAGCTGGTCGGGGAAATTCTAGTCTGCAATTTATTTACTAATCCTTATTTTTTCGTATTTCCACGATTTTAAAATTACAAATTCAAAACTAATTATAATTAGATCAAAAAGCATAATTTAAATTTATTATATAATTTCACCGAGTCAATAAGTAACGAGTATTTATATAACAAGTTTTTTTTTTGTAGTGATGATTAAATTAGATCGACTGCTCGATCTTTGCCATTGATCGATCAGCTCGATCTTTGCAATTGATCGATCCACTCGATCGGCTCGATCTTTGCTACCGGCTCGATAATTTTGATCAGCTTGATCTTTTTGATCGGCTCGATCTTTGCTACTGGCTCGATCTTTCCGAGCGGCTTGATCATTTTGATCAGCTCGATCTTTTTGATCGGCTCGATCTTTGCGAGTGGCTTGATTTTTTTGATCAGATTGATCATTTGATCGATCTGCTCGAGACTTCAACTGATCGATCATTGATTGATCGATCTTGCCCATCAATAGTATTTAGTTTCATAAATGTATTTTTCTAACACAAGATATATTATGACTGAGATTCGGGGGCGAATGATCCCCTAAATCCCTCCCCCCCTCTTATCCAAGCCACTGGTGTAAACAATCGCACTTTTAATGGGCCCGTTTATCAAAATGTTCAACATTCAACATGTTTGGATTTGTTTGTGAAATATGTTGGTATCTAATGAACGGTACTCCGTTCGGTCTATTTCGTACGATTGTGAAAATCCAAAACACGTTCACCATTACCAGTCCGGTCATTACAGAATTCCCCAACAGTTGGAGTAATATACCAACTATTGTCTTTGATGACCGGGCCCAATGTTTTGAAATAAATTTATACTTACATGAAACATGCTTTATATACATGGCAAAGAAACTGCAAACCGCCTCGACGCACGACATTGTGAAAACATTCGCATTAACCTGAACCACGGCTCTTCCTGCATTATCCGCAAAACTGAAAATATTGCTCCAGTGAAACGCTATGAACGCGTTATCGCTCGACCCCAATACAACCGCCTTGCCCGCCAGCGTCCGGCACGCCATAATGCACTCCCTAACCGACTCCAAATTGTAGGACGGGCCGTCCGAAATATCCTCTTCGGACTCATCCATGTGGCTCTCAGAAGCCGCCAAAAAATCAATCGTCGCTGATTTGAACTTGAGTAAGACGGTGAAAACAACCTCAACCATCGTTTCTGGATCTTCCGAATGTTCATATAGATAATTCGCGATGGCGCTTAATAAAAGCGCATCGCTAACCTTCCCACAGAGCTTCACCAGAATCTCGTGCTTTTGCATCCCGAACATCTCCTGGTATTTCTCACAAATCGTAATAATCTCTACGATTCCGATCGAGTTTTTTTTATAATCTTGCACGATGTTAAAAACAATCACATCGTTAACGATATACTCTTGTTTTTCCTCAAAATCCTTCAAGGTAAAGCGGGTTTTGTACGACTTATTCAACAAGTGTATGATTTGTAATTTTCGGAAATACTCTGCATTGTTATGCCGTTCGAAATTGTTGGTCGTTATCCTTTCATTTTTGCTGAGCAACAGTTTGCCAATTTGCACTGCTGTATCTTTCTGGTTGACATTACACATGAAATCGTCTTGTTCGAGGATCTTTTGCAGCATGCAAATGAAACGGGGCGTTACGCTTGTTATGTCATCATCGGTTAAAGGTGGGAATAATTCTACAGCTGTTGATTCTCTAAAAAGGATTAGATTTTGTAAACATTTTTGAATCGAGTATTTTTTTGTCAAACTCATGGATATTACGTTGTTTAAATGTACCGTGCGATCATTTAAAACATGATTTAAAGTAAGCTTTGAATTTTAATTTAGATTGGCACTACTGACTGTTAACACATAGTTTACCATAACGTCAAATTTATTCCACATTCTGGGCAACTGCACAAAAAAAATGCCGCCTACTCTAAATCATAATTTAAACGATCGCACGGTATTTATAGACCTTACTCTTTTCTTATGAATTTTTGAAGCAACAAAAGGGTCGTCTGGGATCTCATGGCTTGGTCTAAACAAAGCGTGTACGCGTCTTCAATGCCGTTCAGATGAATAACTCGATTCACTGCGTACATCTGAAATAATAACATAACATAACAAACAGATGCATGAGCGTAAAACAAGTTATAACTGTCTCGCAATATAAATTAACCAATAGTTTTGGGGCTACTAGTTCAAGATGTGAAAATATAACATAATGCACCGCATAAATTAGGTTTAATGAATACATTAACATATGTATTTGTCAGTTATGTTTAAAATGACGTTTACATAGAGAAATTTAACTAAGGCAACGTGTTTTATTAACTCACACAGAAGACTTTAAATTTATGTTAAAGTTAAATTTGTGTTGTCGTTAGTTAACGAATAGTGTATTTGTTGTAATGTAAAGTATACGCAGTGCTGTATATGAATGTATTGCGCCTATATTATATTGCGCTATAATTGTATTTTTTTAAATTATCCTGTAATTAGGGCTTATGAATCTGTTGGATAATAAATGAATAAATATCTTAACAGAAACTGGTGCAAATGGGTATAAATACCGTGCGATCATTTAGAACATGATTTAGAGTAGGCTTTGAATTTTAAATTAGACTGGCACTACTGACTTTTCACACATAGTTTACTATAACCTTAAATTTATTCAACCATTCAATTAGCATTCTGGGAAACCACACAAAAAATACCGCCTACTCTAAATCATAATTTAAACGATCGCACTGTACTTTTCGACCTACATCTGATAAATTCTCGATTTTGACAGACTTCATGTGATATTTTGATAGGACGATGTAGACTGGCTCCATTTTGATGGCCATTGCGATGTCGCTAACGAGTACGTGGTCAAAGGACAGGGCGATCTTACACATGTTCCTGATGACCTCACACCACGGCAGATTCCCACTTTTCAGTATCAATTTCAAAGTCGACAATTGCTCCTCGACCGAACTGATTTTTTCCCAAATTGGCGATATCACGTTTATCCAGTACTTTTGATCGTGAGCGATCAACTCCTAAACAGATTTCATTATTAGTATACTCTTCAACTAACACATTTACTGCCAGGACGTTTACGTCTCTGTTACTCTTTACGCCAACCAAGGCAGTAGCCAGAAAAAAAAATCGGAGGGGGGTAAACAAATTTCGGGGAAGGGGGTTAATTGTAAAAATATTATTATTGCTTTTACAGAGCTGCTTTTACATATACAAATTTAACATTTTAACATTCAGGGGGGTTTGAACCTCAAAATTCCCCCCCCCTGGCTACGACCTTGATTGACGCCACCCATAAGAAACACTTTTGGAATGGGCGCAAAATTTAGTTATAATACAGTTTATTGTCTTTATCTAGAATTTAGTGCTTGATCAGTGATGCGCAAACCCTGGAAAAGTGATAAAATGTCAAGGTAAAAGTTTTGAAATTTGCCAGAATTTTGAAAATTATTGAAAAACGATAAAATATTTAAATTTGAGAAAATGTTTAAACAATGTCAAAAAGTGATGAAAAAAGTTATTGAAACAACATTTTGAAGTATGTGGAAAAGTGATAATCTCTAATTAAAAAATGTTTTAATATTTTAAACTTGACAATTAATCAGTGTTTTCCTGTGCGTGGCGCATGAAGTAAAATTTCGAGTTGAGAAAAGCCCGAATTTGGATTTGGACGCTGCGCGTCCAAATCCAAATTCTTTGGGCTTTTCTCAACTCGAAATTTTACTTCATGCTCAGTCTGGGAGTGGAAAACATTCGTTAAAAAATAATTACTGGCATTTTGCAATATTTTCATAAATTTACAAAATCGTGAAGGTTTTTAAAATATTTTCAGTTTAAAGATAATAATTAATTTTTAAAATTTTGACTACTCGTAAATTTTTTAATACGTTCGTTAATTTTTCAGTTTCAAGATCATAATTAATTTTTAAAATGTTTACTACTCGTAAATTTTTTATTATGGTTCGTTAATTTTCGTTAACGATTAATAAAACGTCTGAATTAATTAATCGATGCTGAAAAATTCATATTACATTAAAAAATTATTGAAAATTTATAATAAATTTTGATAACATCTTGTAAATTCTCGATTTTAAAGATTTATGAAGATCTTGAAAAATGTATTAACGGAAATCTTGGAAATTTACGAAAAGCGAATTAAAATTGACTAAAACGTTAAAAATTTTAAAATTAACTGGAATTGTGAAAATTCATGAAATCGTTATCTTTCATGAATTTTTGAGAGTTTAGAAAATTCACGAAAATTGCTAACGTTTTAAAATCTGACGAAAATCTCGACATTTAAAAATTTACGAAATTCACGAAAACCGTCAGAATTTTCGAAAATTAACGGAAATCATTAACGGAAATCCTAGAATTTTAAAAATTAATCGATGTTGAAAAATTCATGTTACATTCAAAAATTATTGATAATTTATAATAAATTTTGATAACATCTTGTAAAATCTCAATTTTAAAGATTTATGAAAATCTTGAAAAATTCATTAACGGAAATCTTGGAAATTTACGAAAAGCGAATTAAAATTTACTAAAAAACATTGGAAATTAACTAAAATCGTGAAAATTCATGAAAATTAACGAAAGTTTAGGAAATTCACGAAAATTGCTAACGTTTTAAAATCTAACAAAAATCTCGACATTTAAAAATCTCGACATTTAAAAATCTATGAAACTTACGAAAACCGTCAGAATTTTCTAAACTTAACGAAAATCTTGGAATTTCACGAAACGCGTCGAAATTTTAAAAATCAATCGATGCTGAAAAAATCATGTTACATTCAAAAATTATTGATAATTTATAATAAATTTTGATAACATCTTGGAAATTCTCGATTTCAAAGATTTATGAAAATCTTCAAAAATTCATTAAAGGAAATCTTGGAAACTTACGAAAAGCGAATTAAAATTAACTAAAACGTTGAAAATTGGAAATTAACTAAAATCGTGGAAATTCATGAAAATTAAAATCTCGACATTTAAAAACTTGCGGAATTTCACGAAAGGCGTCGTAATTTTAAAAATTAATAAGTCTTAGGGAAATTCACAAAACCTGGAAAATTGCTGAAATTTATCAAGATTTTTAAAAATAAGGAAAAACTAAAAATTTTTGAAATTTTTAAAATTAAAAGAAATTTTAGGAAAGTTATGAAGAGTGTTAAAGATTAACTAAAATTTGAAAATTCATTAAAAATTCTCGAAACTGAAAATGAAATAAAATCATCTAATGTCAAAAGTGTTAAAAATGACATCTTATGTCAAAAATTTCAATTTACGTCAAAAAAGTACAAAAATATCAAAACTGTCAAGTATACCTCATAACCGAATTTGTTAATTGACAACTCTCTTAATTTTAAACAAAATTGTTTTAAAAGTTTGACTTTAACTGTCAGAACAAACAAGCTACTAGCGATTACAACTTTATGTTGACAGCAGTGTCATTATTGTCAAAACAAATGAAAACTATACCACTGTTTATCTTTGAAATTTGGCCCTAACTATCAAAACACAAGCGATGCGCTCGAAATGTAAATAAGTGACATAAAATGTAGATGGTACGATAAATAAGTGATGAAACTTTAAGTTACGTTATTTAGGTTAGGTAAGATTAGATTTCGGTTGGTCAAGTTAGGTTTGGTTTGATATCACTCAAATGAGGTTAGGTTAGATATCACTCTGCGGACTAAATGTCGGTTTACGAAAATGTACGTCAACTGTCACTATAATTCAAATGTCGGTTAATACCCATGTCAACTGCCATTAATAACCTAACCTTACCTAACTGTCCAAACACAAGCAATGCGCTCTAAATGTTAAAGAGTCACATAGAATATGGATAATACGTTAAAAAGTGATCTTTAAGTTACGTTATTTAGGTTAGGATAGATTTCGCTTTGTCAAGTTAGGTTAGGTTAGATATCCCTCTGTCAAATGAGGTTACGTTAAATATCACTCTGTCAAATGAGTTTAGGTTAGATATCACTCTGTCAAATGAGGTTAGGTTAGATATCACTCTGTCAAATGAGGTTAGGTTAGATATCACTCTGTCAAATGAGGTTAGGTTAGATATCACTCTGTCCAATGAGGTTAGATTAGATATCACTCTGCCAAATGAGGTTAGGTTAGATATAACTCTGTCAAATGAGGTTAGGTTAGATATTACTCTGTCAAATGAAGTACTTGTACTTGGTACTCGAGTACAATTTGAGGAGAGTACTTGTACTCAATACTCGCATACATTTTACGTGTACTCAGAACAGCTGTGCCGGCCTGGCAGGGAATGTGTTAAGAAAGAATTCAGATGTAAATTCTAGGTGTTGTTTTATTTAATTTATTTTACCTTTATAACGTTGACGAAAATCTCATTTGGTTCGAAATTATTTTTGACCAAAAATTGCATTAAGAAGTTCATCAGCTTATCGTTGACTTCGATGGCGTCCAAACACAACAAGGCTTCCACTAAACACACAGGACCCTGAAAGCATTATCAGTTTAAAGGTAAAAACCATTAGGTGCAGAAAAAATCAATTATATTAAATACATTTAACTTTTAAAACAAACAACAAATGAATAAGAGCCATTGCTGGAATAACTTGTGAGATAAATAAATAACAGTAAAATTGTGTTAACCCTTTTGTTACTGGTGATTATTTTAGCCTTTGGCAACAATAATTAAAATTTCCAATTTAAATTCTTTTTTGTGTATAAAAACACAACAATTTTATTTAGAAATTATTTACACAATCGCATATTAATGAACCCTCTCATCAAAATGTTCAACATTCAACATGTTTGGACTTTTTTTGTGATTTATGTTGGTATCTAATGAACGGTATTCTGTATAGTGTATTTTGTCGATTGCTAAAATCCCAAACACATTCACAATTAACAGTCCGTTCATCAGAGTATTCTCCAACAGTTGGCAGTAAACTCCCAACTGTTGTCTCTGATAAACGGGCCCAATGATAAGACATGTTTAGGATATCTTACAAATTTATAACATTCTTATATTCTTAATCAGAGGTTTAATCAGTGATTAGTAGATGATGATGGGGGGGGGGAGGAGGGATTTGGAAAAAGTGCAGAGGTGGAACAAAAAGAGAGGGAGGAAGGGGGCAGGAGAAATGGGGAAAACATATATAAAAGGGGCGAAGGGGGGGAGGTAGGACATCGGCAGAAGGGCTATGAGAGGAGCAGGGGACTAGGGAGCAAATGTGGGAGAGTGGGGAAAGAAGGGTCGATAAAGATAGGGTTTTGGAATGTAGCGGGAATAAAATCTAAAGGGCAAGAGTACAAATGGAAGAAAGACTTTGAGAAGTGGGTAATCGGGAAGGACATAGTGGGGTTAGTAGAAACTTGGATGGTGAAGAAGGACTGGGGAGAAATGAAAGAATGGCTACCGGGGGGCTTTAGATGGGAGATGATAGAGGCAGTAAAATGTGCGAGGAGAGGGAGGGCCAAGGGGGGAATGATTGTTGGATGAAGAGAGGATAGGGAAGGAGGCAAGGGGGAAATGATGGAGGGATGCAAAGGGCTAGTGTGGGTACATTATCAACAGGGAGGATATTGGGTTGATGTAGGGGTGGTGTATGTAAACAAGAATTGGACAGACATAAGAAAGAAAATAGATGAGAGAGCGAGCGAAGGAGGAAAATGGATAGGGAGGGAATTTCAATGCTAGATTAGGGGAAGCGGGGGGAGGGATTGGAGAGGACGGTTCGGTGGTGAAGAGGAGTTCACAGGATAAATGTATAAATGGGGAGGGCAGGAGGATGAAGGGGTGGGAGGAGGGATGGGAAATTTTAAACGGATGCACGGAGGGCGATTGGGAGGGTAGAAAAACGTACATCGGACCAAAAGAGGCATTAGTAATTGATTATGTGGTGGTCAAGGGGATAGAAAGAAGAGATATAAGAGGCATGGAGGGGGAAGAGGTGCTAGGATCTCATCACCTACCGTTAACTGTGGAGATGTGGATGGAGAAGGGAAGAGAAGAGGAAAGGGGGCAAGAAAACGAATACCTTGAGTGTGGGGTAAAGGCGATGGAGGATATGAGGAAGAGGCTGGCAATGATTCAATGGGAAGAGGTCAATACAATGGAGGAGATGGAAAAGATGATAGTGGGATGTGGAAGGAAAAAGAAGGGAGAGAGAAGAGGGGGGTATACGTGGTTCGATGAGGAGTGTAGAGGGAGTTGAGGGAGGGAGGGAGTTGAGGAAGGCTGTGGGAGAATTCGTAAGAAATGGAGGAGAAGAGGGGAAAGTGATGGCATATGCGGATGATATGGTGCTGGTGGCAAGAGAGTGGGAAGGGATAAAGGATATGCTGAAAAGAGCGGAGAGGTTTATGAACAAAAGGGGGTTGAGCGTGAATGTTAGAAAAACGCGATGGATGAGATTCAAAAATAAAGGGAGGGAGGGGAGGGTGAAGGAATTAGAGTGGAAGGGGGTGGTGATTGAGAGGGTTAAAAAATTCAAATATTTAGGGTTTATTTTCAAAGGGACGAGAGGGTATGAGGAGCATGTGAGGTGGGTGCAGGGGAAGGCTAGAAAGGCGTGGGGGATAGCGTGGGAAAAGCGTGGGAAGTGGATGGGAAACAATCTAAGAGTGGCGTGTAAAGTATGGAATGCGTGTGTGAGGTCAGTGTTAATGTATAGGTTGGAAGTATCGGGGACGAGAGGGTATGAGCAGTTGCGGTTCTTGAAGCGTATATTGGGGCTGGAAAGGTCGACACCCGGATACATAGTGCTGCAGGAAACGAATAGAGAGAAACTAGAGTGTGAGGAAATGGTGAGAGTGGCTAGGTATGAGATGAAGTTATGGGACCCGGAGGAAGAGAGATTGGTGAAGGCGGTGTGGGTGGCGTGCGTGAATGGGAGAGAGGGTAGATGGAGGAGCGAGAGAAGGAAAATGTATGAGAGGGCGGGTTTGTCGGAGACGAAGGTGATGGAGTGGCTGGGGAATGGGGTGAAGGTGGATGCGTGGGTGAAAGAGAAGGAGGTGGAAGCACAGGAAAGACATGGGTGTATAGAGAGGAGTGAATACAACGATAGGTACGGGTGGTGGCAGGTGCATAGGAGAATGCTGAGGTATTTGGCGAAGGGGGGATGGAGAAAAGGGGAGAAAAGAAGGAAGGTGTGGATGGGGGAAGAGTATGGGAGGTGTGTAATGTGGGGGAGGGATACGTGGAGTCATTTGGCGGAGGAGTGCGGGGGGGTGAAGGAGAAATGGGTGGGAATAAGAGGGAATAGAAGAGTGAAGGAATGGATGAGAGAGGATGGGGACGGGGTAAGGACGCTGGAGAAGTTGGGGGAAGAGGGGGAAAGCAGGAGAAAGATAGTATAGATGTAATGTTGGATTATGCCAATAAGGGTCTTATTTTTTTGTAGTAGATGATTAAAGTTAATCAGGCAAATGGGCCTACGTATTTTATTGTTGTCGAGTTATTATCACTAACCTTTAAGCAGTCGTGTATTGGAACAAGTAGTTTAAAATGACTCTTGAAGACTTGGACTGTCTCGAGGCATTGCATCATATAGGACATCCACTCCAAGTCCTTTTGGAAGTTTATTCTGTATTCGGCAAAGTGGTCGTTCGAGAAGGGATTAATGTTTAAAAGGCGGGCCATTTTCGTTAAGAACTCGTTGGCGTTTTCGGGGAAATCGTGGAAGTAATTTTTTTCTATGTAAAGAACCCTGTCGCATATCCATTTAACCAGTTGTGGCAGTGATGTGGGGATGTAGTTTATCGCTTTCGGGATGAACGCGTGTAAGAAGGTCGTGTATAAATGTATAGGTTGCTGAAAGTATAAAGGTTATGAATGTGAAGTGGTTCTAATTGAAATTATTAAAAATAATAGGAGTAATAATTAATCATGATGGCGACCAATTTAAAATGTTAAATTTTCCACACTTTTCCCTGATTCCAGATTTTCTTCCCTGACCCCTTAAAATAATTTCATATAACCAAACCAAATATAGGGGAGAAAAAAGTTATTCATTAGTTCAGAAAAAATCGCGAAGCAGTTTTAAAATGATTGCTGTTCAAATATCTAAATTCTAAATTTTGAATATTTGAACAACAAACACTTGTAGTTACAGTGGCTTATAATTTAATAATAAGCATGTCTTCTTCAAAAGAACTTTTATATGGATATCTCACGATAACCAGCAAGATAGCCAGACCAGCGACATCAGTCGACTCATCTATTTGCAAGACGAATCGTGTTTAATGTGAAATGGTCTTAAATTTAACCAAGTGACAAGTTAAACAAGTTTAGTGTGTCAATTATCAATCAATACATTTTTATTACTGACATTGTTTAACGTTCTATATTTTTGACACAAAGAAAGGTAATTTGCTCATTCATATATTGTCATAATTATAACGATTTATATATTAATGTGATTCTCTGACTGTAATAGTATCTTATTTTCGATAAATATATTGGCATTTTTGACAGTATTATATTACTGATGTTTTTATTTGGGCCATTTTGATATTTTTGGACATATTTGAAGTGGCATATTCAAATATGTCAAAAAAAACACCATCAGTAATACAATACTGTCAAAAATGCCAAATATTTGAATATTTAAATATTTGACTATTCGAATATTTGAATAATTTTAATATATTTTTGAATGAATATTCAAATACTTAAATTTGAAAAATTCCCAGCCCCATATTTTCAGAATGAATAATTATATACTTAATTATAAAAATTCCTAGCCTTCATTTATATCACATATAATATAAGTTCCAATATTATTTTTAAACTGTTGATTTTTGTATAAATATGATTACCTTTTCTAGTATGTTGAGGATGAACGAGACATCGGACGTATTTAACGACTCCAATTTAATGCTATCTAGTCTCGCAAATATTGTAATTGCAACTTCGATATTTTTCTGCAAAAAGAAATAAAAACAGGTTATGTGAAACCCCAATTGGCCGAGTTAAATATTGATTCCAACTCACCTGTTTCAACTCCTGCAGAAAATACTGATAAAGATCAGAAGAACTGAACTCGTGCCAGGTGTCAGGATCGAACGCACCCCTCTTGAACCTCATCACCATCAGAAAAGTGTTGAACTTGTGCATTAGCTCGTTCACCCGTGCAAAGTACAAATCTACTTCTTCAGAAGTCTGAATCAAAAAAAAAAATCACAAATAAAAAAGAAAATTCTAAAACGAAAGCTCACATTGCCCTTCTTGGAGTCCAAACCCAACCCATACTTCAACACCTCCTGTATGCTCTCTTGGGTATCGCAAGTAACATCCAGGCAGACTTTCAAGTTGAAAACAACGTCGGAAATATCCTTCAACATTCGGATTAATTCTGTCGTGTCTTTGGAATCACGCAGCGGCACTTCGATGAAGGACAGAACGCGGGCTTTCTTGATTTCTTCGACATCCAGGTTGTATTTCTTAGCAAAAATATCCGCCTCGTCGTACATTTTTTTCTTCAAAAAACGCTCTAGACGTTTCTCAGGCACACTTTCTGTTATCATTAAAGCACGCAGGTCGGAATCGTTGTATTTTGTAATGAGAAGCTGTTCGTCGTATGCACAAGCTGACGATACCAGGCGCACGTTATTGTTTACTTTTAATGAAAACACTTCGTTGGAATCTAAATTTGAGTTTAAAAAGTAATATAGTCACATATTAACATGTCCGTTTACAGATAAAATCAGGGCTTCGAACCGTTATTTTTTGCGCTCCGGTTCATTTAATAAAATATATATCGGTTCGGTTTAGGTTTTCGTTCCGAAAAAAATAACAGTATTTTTGCGGTTTTCGATTCAGCTCCAAGTGATTGTTTTAAATTATGAAAAGTTTTTATTTCATATTAAAAAAATTGTTAATGTGCCCATCATGGCTCTGTCCTCGTTATAGATATAATGATTTAAATACGGGGTGCGGCAGGGAAACTTGCTGATTTGAAAGGTCAATAAAAGAAAACGTATTTCACATATCGATTTAATTCTTTTTTTATCGTTTGTACACATCCTGAATTTTTGTTTCAAGTGGTTTTAAAAATGACATCGGACAAATGGCGGCCCTCATTAGCGATACACTGATCCCTCCGCTTTTTGAAGTTTCGCTCCACTCTTTCTAGCATATCGATGGGAATGTTGGTGATGGCTTGGCGAATGTTGTCCTTCAGGTGTTGCAGGGTCCGTGGTTTGTCATTGTAAACAATAGATATGAGATATCCCCATAAAAAGAAGTAACAGGGAGCCAAATCGGCTGCGCGCGTTGGCCACAGTACGTCACCCCTCAAGGAGATTAGGCGCTCCTGGAAGTGTTCCCTCAAAAGTGCCATTGAAGTTCTCGTTGTGTGTGCCGTGGCTCCGTCCTGCTGGAACTATACGTCCCCAAGTTCCATTTCTTCAAGTTTTGGGAGAAAAAATGCCTCAATTATTTCTCTGTAGCGAACTGCATTCTGGAAGTCCGTTGACCTCCAGGCCCTTTTTTGCCACACTGCCACTTTCCCTGAATGCGTCCACCCACGAATCAATTGATTACCGGCCAGGAACGGGACCCGTAGGATAAATATTGAACCGAGTTCGGAAGGCACGTTGGGTGGCAACCACCGAACGGCCATTGGAAAAGTAGGCCTCGACGGCGAAAGCACAATCCTCCTTTGTCCAACGCATGACGACAACTGGCTTGAGCGGTAAAAAAACTTCAAGACCCTCCCTATCGAATGAGATCCTCCCTACCCCTTTCTGACCACGTCTCGCTCATTCAAATCAGCAAGTTTCCCTACCGCACCTTGTATTAAGGCCCAGTTGCACCAAAAACGTTGAACTCAAGTTCAAGTTGAACTCGAGTTCAAGATGACAGGTCCTATTGTTCTAATGTCACTTTAAAATAAAGTTCAGAGTTGAACCAGTTCAACGGGTTTGGCGCAACTGACCTTAAGAATATGGAAAAGTGTCTCAAACTAAATTTGTTCTACTTTTATTATTATTATCAAATTTACAAAATATACACAAAATAAATATTATTTTGTAGTAAATATCTGTCACATCTCAGCAGTATATATTTTCAACTTTACTTTAAATCAGTGGTATATACGCGTGGCGCATGAAGTAAAATTTCGAGTTTAGAAAAGCCCCGTGAAAAATTGTCTCGGGTCGCTGTGCGACCCTCGACAAATTTTCTACGCGGGGCTTTTCTAAACTCGAAATTTTACTTCATGCTTAGTCTGGGAGTGGAAGACACTCGTTAGTATAAAATATGTCACAACTATCAGCATGTGTGTCGCACGTGTCAAAGAAAAACAATAACATGACCATCTCAGAATATATTTCAAATAGTTGTCTCAAATTGACAATAGTCCTAACGAAAAGAATTCCGGAAACTATTCAACCGGGCTAAGGAGGCGGGCAAATGGGAACCGTACAGTACGGCTCTAACGGAGTACAATAAACAAATTCGCAGGGCCAAGAGGGAATCTTGGAGGAAGTTCTGCGAGGGTATTCATGATACTCCCCGCAGTGCAAGAATCCACAAGATTCTAGCCAGAGAGCCGGCGCAAGCACTTGGGTCGATAAAACGACCTGATGGCTCATATACGGCCTCTGGTAAAGAGACGTTAGAGATCCTGGCCCAAAATCACTTCCCAGATTGTTCCCTTCTAAGTAACGAAACACCGGATACAATGCTTCCACGGGATCGAACTAAGAGACCGGGGAAGCAGGACTGGAAGGTGGTAAACAAAATCGTTACCTACAGATCAGTAAGTTGGGCGGTCAAATCCTTCCAACCATACAAAGCACCAGGAATAGATGGGGTCTTCCTTGTCTTACTCCAAAAAGGATTGGAGAAAGTAATCCTCCACCTTATAAGACTGTTCAGGACGAGCCTAGCGTGGAATTACATTCCAACTAGCTGGTCGGAAGTAAAGGTAGTCTATCTACCTAAGGTGGGAAAAACAGATCCCCTACCAAAAGTCTTCCGACCTATAAGCCTGATGTCATTTATCCTAAAGATCCTGGAAAAGGTGCTGGATGGCTACATCAGGAGGGAGATACTGAGTATTAACCCTCTTAGTGTGCACCAGTATGCCTAACAAAAGGGGAAGTCAACGAACTTGGCGCTGAATAACCTAGCCGGGAAAGTTGCGCAAACCCTGGACTACAAGGGAATTGCGGTAACAGCTTTCCTGGACATAGAAGGGGCCTTCAACGCTGCTCTGACGGGATCACTCTGCAAATCCGCGAGGGACAGAGGGGTTCCACCGGCTATTACAGGCTGGATCAGAGCAATGCTCGACACCAGAACCGTGACAACGTCACTATGTGGCCCGCAGGGAGGGGTTCTTTCCCCCCTGCTGTGGTCTTTACTGGTAGACGATCTGCTTGCAATAATAGATACGCTTGACGTCGAAGTCGTTCTTGCAAGGGGCACGGATGAAAACCAAATCTGTGAAGCCATGCAGGAGGCACTGGATGCGACTCAGAACTGGTGTATAGGGGAACGGTTAAACGTAAACCCTAGCAAAACATTAGTTGTCCCGTTCACGAGAAAGAGGATCCTGAAAGTGAGACCTCTTACTCTACGGGGAGAAACCATACCATTTGTGGAGGAGGCGAAGTATCTAGGAATCACCCTGGATAAATCGCTGAAGTGGAACTCCCACTTGGACAAGACAATCCGCGAAGCAAGGTACGTCCTGTGGACGTGCCATAGAATTTGCGGGAAGTCATGGGGATTAAACCCCAAGCAAATGTACTGGCTATATGGTTCGGTCATAAAACCAATAATAACCCATGGCAGTATCGCCTGGTGGCCGATTACAACTCGAAAAACGGCCATATCAAGGCTCTCCTCACTGCAGAGAATGGCGACAGTGGCGGTAACTGGAGCCATACGCACTACCCCATCAGCGGCTCTAGAAATGCTACTGAACCTCACCCCCCTGCATATCCTAATACAGGGCGAGGCCAGATTAGCAATATATCGATATCACCACGCGGCCCTATTGAATCCGAAGGTGATAGTCTTCATACCAAATGGGCTGTCAACTGCCATTGAGGCGGATGACACCCTAAGTATGAGGACTGACTACGCAGTCACGGACTACTGCGAGGATCAGCCGTACAAGGTCCTGTTCCCAAGCAGGGACGACTGGGAGCGACACAAAATCACCCCAGAAAAGGCTGATTCCTACTGGTACACTGACGGCTCAAAACTGTTCACTGGAACAGGAGCCTCAGTCGTCGGACCAAGGACTGAACTTTACTACAGCCTTGGCAGGTATGCTACCATACTTCAGGCTGAAATATACGCCATTGAAATGTGCGCCCACGAAATCCTTTCAAAGGGTTGGGCGGGCAGGACAATAAAAATATGTTCGGACAGCCAGGCGGCCCTTAGGGCCCTGGCATCTTCTAGATGCTCCTCGCTGGCTGTACGGAACTGCAAGGAAGCCCTCTGCCAAATGGCACAGGTAAACGGGGTCAGTCTGATGTGGGTGCCAAGCCACTCTGGCGTGAAGGGAAACGAATTAGCCGATTCCCTAGCCAGAGAGGGGGCGCGTACAGCCTACATCGGACCAGAACCCGCTCTGGGGATACCCAGATCAACAGCCAGAAACCGTAACAACGGATGGATGAGACACGAGGCACAGGATTTCTGGCAAAACCGCCCTGGGATGAGACATTTCAGAGCGGTAACAAGTGGACCATCTGCGGCCAGGACGGCCTCATGGTTGAAGCTGAGCAGATCAGATGTTCACACATTAACTGCTCTCTTCACTGGACACAGCCGTCTAAGGCATCACCTTAATAAACTAGGACTAAGCGACACCACTGAGTGCCGCCTATGCCTAGAGGATGATGAAACAGCAGAGCACGTCATATGTGCCTGTCCAGCTGGCGACCAGATCAGGACCACGGTGTTTGGCACACCGAAGCTAAACCTGAAGGACCTGGAAAAAACTTCACCTGACAAGATCTTTGACTTCATCAAGAAGATGGACTTGGAAGGTGAGCTGTAAGGTCAGATGTTCGACCTTAATTGTGAGCCACAATAGATCCTTGCGGTCGCAGTGGAGGGTAGCATAACTACCCACTCACTTTCAATAGAATAGAATAGAACGTCAGCTGACGCCGATTTGTGTCAAGTTTGATACTAATGTCAGCTGATGGCGATTCATGTCTAGTTGACACAATGGACTAAATTCCGACTACCGTCGTCCTAGGTCAAGTTGACACGATAGACTAATGTCAGTCAGTATAGTGACTTACAGTCATAGTCACATTAGTGAAAATACAGTCGATATAATGATTTAATGACAAAATCATATCATAATCAAGAGACAGTAGTGAACCAAGTGACTTACAGTCATAATAACGCGATAGTAAAAATACATTGAGTTAATGCCAAATCCGAATAAGTTAAGTCAACCCGGTGACTTATAGTCATAATATCACAATAGTCGATATACAGTTGATAGAGACATAAAATGACAAAATCCTTTCATAGTCAAAAGACAGTCAACCAAGCGACTAACAGTTATAATTAGTGATAGGCAAAATCGAGTATCTCAAGGATTGATCAAGCAATGATCGATCAGTCGAAGTATTGAGCAGATCGATCAAAAAGATTGAGCTGATCAAAAAGATTAAGCCGATCAAAGAGATCGAGCCACTCGCAAAAATCGAGCCGATCAAAATGCTCGATCATTTGCAAGGGTTCCCGGAAAATTCACCGACTTCAATTTACTGACAAAAAGTTCACCGACTTGAAAATTGACCGACCGGAAAGTTTGTCGAATGGAAAATTCACCGACACGCATTTCGTCGCATGTAAAGTTCACCGATTCGACAGTTTAATGAAACTTATGTTAATGCTAATGAATTCAGTTTGTTTAATCCATTGAATGAAGTATAAAATTATCATATAGTTTATTTATACAAAATTTACGAGGTCAGCCAAGGATATTGCGATTTATGCAGAAGACAACTTCAATACTCTACGGCGGGGCGACATTGAAGATATGTCCGAAGAAAATTTGTTCGAATGTGCGGCAAACGAAATTATACTTGACACGAACTTTTCACTTATCGTAGCGGTAATTTATCGTGCCCCACAGTCAGACATAGAAATATTTATAGACAAGTTAGATGAACTCCTTAGGTTATTATTTGAAGAAAAAGTAAACTTCTTTATCACGGGAGATTTTAATGTAGATATACTAAAATTAAGCAAAAGATCATCAATGTTTTTAGATATAATACACTCATACGGCTACTATCTTCTTGTAAATAAAGCGACTCGTGTAAATGCTTGTTCATCAACATGCATAGACAATGTAATTACTAATATGGAATGCGCAAACTGTAATATAATTCAAACTGCAATATCGGATCATATGGGCCAAATTTAAACATGCCAACCGAGTCTAATGCCAAGAATAATAATCTTATATCTAAACGACTTTATCAAAAAGAGACCATTGAACACTTTTGTACTGTAATAAGTAATACTCTCTGGGACCCAGTTTACGACATCAGTGGTACTGACAATAAATACAACACCTTCTTATCGATCTCAAAAATGCATTCAATAAGTACTTTCCTATTCGCACTTTCAGACAAACATCCAGAAAACATAATATATACAGTGATCCTTACTTACAATATCTTAAAGACAAAATTTTAACATATGAAACCGCTGCCACTTATAATAACAATTACAAACCAATATTAAAGTCATACAAACAGAAATTCAACTTCCATTTGAACTTAAGCAGACGTAACTATTATACAAACCAAATCATACAATCAGATAATAGAAACAAAGCGAGCTGGCAAGTAATAAAAGACTTAACAGCCAGAAACATAAACCCAACCCTGCCGACTGGAGACCTTAAAGAGAAAGTAAACAGCTTTAATACTCTATAAATAATGCACAAAACATGGTCTCTAAAAATTCAAATTCTGCGGAGCGAATAACTATATCAAATAATCAACATTCAATATTTTTAAAACCTACCGATGAACAGGAAGTAATAAATATTGTAATGAACTTTAAAAGCAAAAGGAGTTGTGGGTTCGATGACATACCTTTATTCATACTAAAACGAAGTATACAACATGTAGCAAAACCAATAATTCATATCATAAACAACTCATTTGCAACGGGCACCTTCCCTAATAATTTAAAAACAGACGTAGTTAGACCCATATACAAAAAAGGGGATTCTAATGACCTTGCTAACTATAGGCCAGTAAGCGTGTTACAGTCATTTTCAAAAATCTTCGAACACGCCATGACAAAACGTAAAATTGAGTTCATTAATAATCATTTCATATTGAATGATAACCAACATGGTTTCATAAAAAGAAGAAACATAAACACAGCAACATTTACCTACACAAAATTAATATACAACGCTTTAGATAAAGGAGAACTAGCTTGCGGCATATTTCTCGACCTGTCAAAAGCATTTGATAGTGTACCGCATAATTGTTTATTGGACAAATTGCATTTGTATGGCATACGTGGCACAGCAAATCAATGGATCAGATCATATTTAAGTTCCAGACAGGAAATAGTTAAAATAACACACTTAAACAACGAGTACATCTCAAATCCACAGACAGTAAAATCCGGACTTCCCCAAGGCAGTGTGATGGGGCCTTTGCTTTTTAATCTATATCTCAATGACATCTTTGATTATGAAACTTCAGAAAATTACTCGATGATAAACTATGCCGATGATACCAATATTGCAGTCAAGGGTAGGGACTTTATAGAACTAAAAGAAAATTCGACATCCATATTACAGTACGTGGAGAAATGGTATGTACAAAACGATTTACTGCTGAACAAAGATAAAACTAAATGCATATTATTCAAAATAAACAATGTACAAGACCTACCAAGTACCGCTTGCTTTAACAGTAGTAATTACAATATTGTCAGCTCAACAAAAGTGCTCGGTATAACGATAGATACATCTTTAAAATGGAGGCACCACATACAAGACTTATGTAACAAGCTAAGCAGAGTTTGTTATATGCTACGGGTATTAACAAGAAATGTTGATACCAACATAGCAAAAATTGCATACCATGCAAATTTTGAATCACTGCTGAGATATGGAGTCATACACTGGGGAGGCTGTTCAGATATTAACAAAGTCCTAATATTGCAGAAACGCGCTATTAGAATTATTTGTAAGGTAGAACCTAGGGAGTCACGCCGTAATAAATTTAGATTGTCAAATATGCTAACAATAGTAGCTTTATATATATATGAATGTCTACTCTTCATACGATATCATAATTCAAATTTTTCAGACAACGAGATTATTCATGAATATAACACACGTAACAGACAAAATATGGTATACCCGCAAGTAAACTTAGTTCACACACAGAAAAGTGTTCATTATATATGTCTGAGTTTATATAATCAGCTACCAAACGAAATTAAAAAAGAACAAAAACTAAAGACATACGAAGAAAAGACTTTTCGTCTCCTCTGTGAAATAGAACCATACACCCTAGATGAGTATCTTAATTTTAAATCTTCGTAAGATGATTGTATATTGTTATAGGACACTATTTTATACATTATACCCATGTATCTATTTCTGTGTATTTGTATGAAATAAAGCAGTATTATTATTATTATTAAACAGCATGCCCTTCAATTCATTACAAGTGTAAAGCAGAAACAGAAACTTTTAGTGAATGATTACTTGTTTTTTTTAAGGAGAAACAAGTTGACAAGACTAAAGGCGTGTTTACACAGTGCGAGCTAGCGTGCGTGTTGGTGGCAGAAAAGCTACTGTCATTGTGTAAACGTATCATGCGAGTTACTATCAAAGCGAACTGGAGTGCGAGCTACTACAACATTTTTTGTTTTGACTGTCTACTCGCCTTCCCCCACCACACCACATGACAGTGGCTCGCCCACAACTCTCGTTGTGTGAACTACAGGCGAGTTTGTACCAGGCCAGTGTTTAAGTTCCCTTTCCATATATTGATAAATATTCTGGCCTATAATATTTTAACATTTATTAACATGTCTGAAAGATGGTCTTCGGAACATAATCTAGTTTATGAAATTATACAAAGAAGAGGAAATCCTGTGGAAACTTTTGATGATAATTACAAAAAACAAGATTTGAGAAATGCATCCTTATAACATATTGCGAAAGAAATGAAACTGGACAAGATGGCTGATGTGACCAAGAAAATAAAACATTTACGTTAAACTTATAACCAAGAAAATATCAAAATAGCCAAGAGTAAAAAGAGTGGTTCTTGGGCAGATGCTCAATACAAACCATTCATAAAATGGTTTGATATGATGCACTCTTTAATAAACTTTAATAAAATCCTTTAATTCTTCACATATGACATTGAATATTTCTGGTATAAGCTTTGATATGGAAACTTTTGAAACCCTAAACATTATTTTGAAGGATATTCCTGTATAGATGTATTGCTCAAATTAGGCACTTGCGCGGTAGACTACCATTTCCCGAACGTAGGCAAGACAGTCCTGAAAACGTTGGGCCGTAAATATAACATTCAGCGCTGGCTCTTGCAGAGATAACACCATTGAAATCCCGAAGGGTCCTCGTCCGATACATCACCTGGCATGTGCGTGCGATTTCCTTTCTTTCAAATAAATGTGTGCCCAACGTAGTCAGGTTCCACTGTCTCATATTTTGATATAAGAGTGCCTCATTTTGGAAAATTTCACTATACCAAGAAAATTTAGGAATATTTCTAGTTTCGGCAAAGGTTCCCTCATATGTGTCATTACGTTGTATTTTTGGATCAATACGATTCAGAAGAAAGTCGAATTGAATCGTGGCCAATCTCATCACTGCTTTATATTCCCTGGGGTCTTCATGATATAAGTTTTTTATGATGTTATATGTAGCTCCAGATTTTTTTTTGCAACCCCTAACGCTTCTGTTTTCCTTTTCTTTTCAATCGCTTTCTCCATTTCAGCACATAATACTGTAGTGCACGATTTAATAGCTGTCCGAACTATCATATTTCGTTGATTCGAACATGAAAATGTCATCCTGGCAGTGCAAACACTCAAGTGCAGGCACCAACTGTCATAGCAGTTGGCTTGACAGTACTGGCCAGGCAAACTGGTAGCACTGGGTAAACAGTCAAGTGCAGGCAGCAACTGTCATAGCAGTTGGCTTGACAGTAACTGTCTACTCGCTAGGCAAGCTACTAGCACAGTTTAAACACACCTTTATTGGATGTGCGCAGTGTATCAGAAGTTTAAGTGCGGGGTTCGAGTGATAACAGTGGGAAATACCATTCAGGTCGTGAAGGGGAGTCATAATCATATCGCGGATGCAGCTCATGTAGAAGCCTTGAAGGTGCAAGAAAATATACGTGATCATGCAATAAATAGTCAAGAAGTACCTCACTACATACAGGGTGAGGCATTTAACGTGTTTTTCACAAATATTTCGGAAACAACGCATTTTACGCAGAAATTACCTTTGTGAAAAATAATCATACAGAAGAGGACCATAATTATGTAATATTGGTTTTCTCACAGGTGGAGCTGTTGTCGCTAAAATAATGTCAACTCAATTTTTTTTTAACGGAAACCCCTACATTTGATTGCAGATTCAGATTCCTCGTTAAATAATTTATTTAACTTCTATTAGATGGTGCTGTAATCGCAAAAAATTATAATGCATTCGGATGTTCGTGTGATATGCGGGTAGATTTAATTTGATATATATTGGCTGAAAAAACAAAGAAAGTATTTCGAAACAGGCAGAAGACTTATTACAAAAGTAATTTTTTATTTTTGTTTAGTTAAAGAAATTATCCACAAAACATGCAAATTAGTCAAATTCCAGTTATTTTTTATAAAGTAAAATGATGCAATTTTTAATCGTGAAAATGTTAATGCTGCTTGTCATTTGTACATGCTGACACTCTAAAAACACGCGTTTCATTCTGAGACACCAGAACATCTTTCACTTGTCTCGATTACAGCGCCATCTATCAGACAGACAAAAAAGTAAGCTAAGTAAATTCTTCTTATTTTTTTACGAGGAATCCGAAAATAGGGCTTCCCATTAAAAAAAATGTGATTTGACCTTGTTTTAGCGACAACAGCGCCTCTTGTGAGAAAACCAATATTACATAATTATGATCCCCTCGTGTATGATTATTTTTCACTTAGGTAATTTCTGCGTAAAATGCTTTCTTTTCGAAATATTTGTGAAAAACACGTTAAATACCCCACCCTGTATATAACCTAACCTAGAAGTAAGTGGAATAAGCATCGTGCGCAGAGATATACGCAATTTATTCTATTACAAACGTTTCTCTCAACCTAACCTAACCTAGAAGTATGTAGAATGTGTATCATGCAAAAAAGACTTTCGCAGTTTATTCTATTGCAAGCCTTTCTCCTAACCTAACCTAACCTAGAAGTATGTGGAATAGGCATCGTGCACAAAAATACATACGCAATTTATTTAATTTGAATAAATAAATTATCGGCAATTAATTTTAAAATCGGAAAATAGGCATCGTGCGCATAGAGACATACGCAATTTATTCTGTTACAAACCTTTCTTCTAACCTAACCTAACCTAGAAGTATGTAGAATACGCAAAGAGATTACGCAGTTTATTCTATTGCAAACCCTTCTCCTAACCTAACCTAACCTAGAAGCATGTGCAATAGGCATTGTGCGGATAAATACATACACAATTTATTCTATTTAAATAAATAAATCATGGGCAATTAATTTTGAAATTGGAGAACTTTCCATTCGACGAATTGCGAGTCAATGAATTTTCCATTCGACAAACTTTCCAGTCGGTGAATTTTCAAGTCGGTAAACTGTAGTCGGTGAACTTTCTGTCGTTGAACTTTCAGGTTACGATTTGCAAGGATCCAGCGGATCGAGCAGTCAATCTTATTTGATCACTAAAAAAACTACTTGTTACTTAAATACTCTTTACTTATAACTAAATGAATCAATATAATAAATTTAAATTATACCTAAAAAACTGAAATCTACGAAAAGACTTCGTCTGCTGATTTAAAACAAAGTTTTTTTCTCCAATGATTTTCAACAAAACAGTTGATATTTTGGAAAATCCACTAGAGTTATTTAAATTGGGATTGTAACCAGTCAACGTTTATTAATTTTTGAGTAAGTTTATTCTTTGACGTTGACTATTTTCGTCAGATTTAGTTAAGGATTAAGGATTGGTTGTCGGGAGGGCAGCCACAGCGGCGCCACTTAGGCCAAGTTTTATGCCTATTGTAGTGCCTCCCTCCTGATAGTTAGACCCAATCCCCACTATTGGCAATTGCCAATTTTTGTGCAACGGACCAGTTCCATCCGGGTCCTTCACATTTGGGCCGGTTTTCTATAATATCCCTTGTCAGATTTAGTTAATTCTGTAACTTTTATTCCCAAACAAAAACCGAGGTGGAACGAAAATTCACTTTTTTTCAAAGCCGAACGAAAATTAAAATTTCTACGACAAAAAAAAAAATCAGAAATGGTCTTAATCGAGTGAGAGGACCTCGAAATGAATATTTCCGCAAACAGTTTTGATTTAAAAATTGCAAAAAAATAGAAACTGTTGTAGAATTAAATAAGTGTTTACGTGCGTGTTTGAACCGAAAGAAACAGATATTTTTTTGGTTTTCCGGTTTTTGGTTTACGGTTCAGTTCCGGTTTTAAACCCTGGTTAAAATAGATAAAGTGCATAGTAAATTTGTAACTGTCACAAATTGCTAGCACTGCATTAGTTTTACCTTTGAACTGATCATACATTAATTACCTGTAAAATTCAATAATTTAACGTAACCCACATCATCGACTTTGCAAGACACAAATGCCATTTTGCTGTCACCGTAATAAAACACTAGGTTTTCGTACAAGTGGGGAGTCTCTATCGGAATTATTTGCAAAGTTGTCGCGCATATGTAAATCAGGTTTCCTTCAACAGTGAGACCTATGAATTGCCTAAAACATGTGTAACTTGTTATTAAATTTCTTGTTAATTATTTATATCAGATGTTCATTTAAAAACACGATCGAGAAGGCGTGGCTTTTTTGATAGAAGGAAATGGAACGAAAAAGTGAAGTCGCAGCTTCATTTACCTTTTGTCATACCTGACATAAATGGCAGTCCGCGTTAATCAGTTCATTAGTTTGCCTCGTTCTTATAGTTGTTGTGTTATTTCTTCTCATAAATCAGCTGTTTTCGCAGCTAAGTAAACAATGGAAATTAAAATACCGAATAAAAAAAAACTTATTATAAAACTAAGATTAACATTGACAGAAGCGACTAACAAATCCACGTACAACTTACTTTACAATGTTTAGAAAATTTCACAGCCAACTCGATTGTGTTTTTAACTGAACAGCTGATATAACACTTACTCATCACTGCAGGGATAGACGGCTTTTAACTTCAGCCCACCAAAATGTAAATCACAATCGGGATTGTTTAAATCATACAAAACACACTTTTCTCCGTTCAACAACAAAATATCCTCCATAAACGAGGCCACCTTTACGACCATGTTTAACTCTGCTATCTTCTCAACATCAAATCGAACATCATCCTCAGATTCACAGTTTAAAGACAACCTAACGAAATTAAACATTAATAAACACAAAAATAAAAACAAAAGAAGAAACAATTTAATAAAAAAAAAAAGAAGAAACTACATACCTGTAAATAATTCCATCTTTAGTTATAAGTAGAAATTTCACTACATTAATCTCCGCAACAGTGTTGTTTAAACAAAAACAGTTTATGAAATACTTCTCATTGAAATCGATATTTTTTGTAATAGCACTGAAACAAAATACAATTATAAATGGTTATTTATCATAAGAGTATTTAGAGTTGCTTACCTTGTGAAGACAGTTTTGAAGATCTTCCTGTCAAGCAAATGAAGCGTTCCATCCCTAGTGTATATCAACATGTAATTACCTTTGATGTTAAACCCATCAATAACAGCATCGAACTTAGCGGTCATATCTAGTGATTTGCAATTGATATCGGTGAAAATTCTAAGCGATTTTTTTATGGCCAAATAAAACTTTCCCTCGTAAACCAAATGCTCCATTTCAGGGAAATCAAAATATTTCTGCAAACATAAATTGTTGATTGTTGATCGATTGCTTATTAAACAGTAAATATGAAATATTTTTTTTTCTTAATGCCTAAAATCATTAAGACCCTTTACGAGTACACTCTTTCGTCGACGATTGAACAGCGCTCTTGCCTAAGATTCTGTGTCGAGAAAAGCGTGGCGCGCCGGCTAAAAGATGTACTTTTTCAACCCCACTTTTGCGTCGAGGATTGAACGCCGTTCAAGAGTGTCGTTCAATCCTGAAGCAATGAGTGGAACGAAATTAAGCGCCCCGGATTTGCGTCGACTCTTAAGTGGCGTGTGGCGTTTCATCATGTTGCCGTTTATTTGTCCATGCAAAACCGTGATGCGAAATTAAACGCACTCGACTCTTTCTTCGACTCTTTCCTCGACGTAGTGGCATTTACACATGCAGTTTTTACTTCACTCTTTCCTCGACTCTTTCCTGCACGCAAAATTTGCATTTACTAGTACACTCCCGGAGTGTGCCGTTCATTCGTCGACGAAAGAGTGTACTTGTAAAGGGCCCTATTAGGTGTCATGAAGTACTTTCACTTTTAAAACAAGGATTTGTAATTAAATAATTTACCATTGTTGAGCATTTCAAAGTGCATAAAGTGACCAATTCGTGAAGATCTTGCCCAGCTGAGAAAATCCTGGTGCCGAAATTCATCGTCTCATCTTCTGGATTATAATTTTCGATTATATCAAAATCGTCCTCCATATTGCTGAAATTCAACATCACTTAAAATCTTTTAAAATGTTATTGAATGACAGATATAAGTATTTCTACAAAGGTTATTAAAAAATCAAAGTTTCTTATTGTGCAAAAGTTATTGCGAGATGTCATAAAGGAGGATTACAAAACAAGAGGATAATTAAATAATATAATGTCTAAGCGGTCTAAGACTAAGTCATTAACATTCTATAAATGATATATGCCTGAGTCTACAGTTATAAATGTTTTTTTTTAATATGACCAATCAAATTTGACATTTCAAGAATTTAGTGGTGTAATCCAGGTTGTGTGTTTTAAGTTAGGGCAAGATTAATCACATGGTATGTTGTAAATCAACTTTTAATTTGTAGGTTATGTGAAGGGAAATCTGACAGTAATATGACAATTCTATTAACTCATAAAATGCTTATTTATACAGAGTGTTTTATGTAACAAGGAACATTTTCATTCAATACAATTTGACACCTATTATTTTTAAGTTAAGTGTACATTGTGTTGCCTATATGACCATTACCAATTGTAGCCAATCAATCGCAACTAATGCCTCAGCTTGTCCCAATTACAGAGTATATGCCGTAAATCTTTATATAATCGTATTTTTAAAAGAGTTCAATTTAAAACTTAAAATGAGTGTGTTCCACTCCCAGACTAAGCAGGAGCGGCGAAACCAAATTTTCAGGCTTTTCTAAACTCGAAATTTTACTTCATGCGCCACCGATACAAAATACTGACATATTACGAAGTATAAAACACACCGATAAACTTTACATTAATTCAGTGTTTTGTACCGGTGGCGCATGAAGTAAAATTTCGGGTTTAGGAAAGCCTGAAAATTTGGTTTGGCCACTCCGCGCTACGCGACCAAACCTAATTTTCAGACTTTTCTAAACTCGAAATTTTATTTCATGCTTAGCCTGGGAGTGGAAAACACTCGTTTATAGTTTCAAATTGAATCCTTTTTATAAACTGAGCATCGGAAAACGTACAACGTATGCATATATATACTTAAAAGAAAATTTCTCGTTATAAAAATGTTCGTTGTTACATAAAACTCTGTGTATGTTCAAATTTTGGAAAAGTTCTAAATATAAGGGATTTTAATAGTAATAAGTAATATATTTGTGCTATAACATAAAGGTTTTACACGAGTCAAAATACATAATATAATAAATAGCTTAAGCTATAAATTGACAAATACATGAAATATACATACATTAAATATAAAGTTCCAAGTAAAATCAAAGTTGACAAAATAAATTAAGTCATACATAAATATAATACACATCTCACAAACTTGTTAACAGACAAATAAGTCAGATGGTTGACATGTCACTATTTAAAAATTCGTCAATTCTATAAACACAGGTTCGTGCAAGAAAATGTTTTATTCTGTTTTTAAATTGAATAGGTGGCAGAGACTTTAATACTTCTGGTAAGGCATTATAGAGCTTAGGTCGAAAATAGGAAATCCCAGTGCGCGACTTAGTTAATCTCAGCTTTGGTATATCTAATAATATGCCGGATCTAGTATTTCGCCCACTGATCTCTCTAGGAGTTCCATAAGAATGCAGATGTGTTCTTACGTGCATTAAGCATTCTAAGATAAACAATGATGGCAAGGTAAGAATATTTAATGCTTTAAAAGTTTCTGTACAATCTTCCTGGAAGGACAATCTACCAATGATTCTAATCGCTTTGCGTTGTAGACGAAAAAGGCGTACTGTAATTCCCGCGTGCCCCCATGTTATCAATCCATATTTAAGATGACTGTGGAAAAGTGCATAATATACCTGGACTAATGCATATACAGGAATTTGACTTGCCAGCTGCCTTCTTAGCAAAAATAATACCTTGCATAGTTTTGCAGCTGTTGCGTTTTCGTGTTCGGAAAAATTTAGTTTATTATCGATGTGCAGCCCAAGAAATTTAACGCTACTAGTGGGAATATTGTTCTTTAGTGAAAATGATATCTTTGCGGTCTTTAAGTATACATTTTACGATTTACAATGTAAATTTCCCGACATTCGTGATCTTATTAAAAACTTTCAATTTGAAGACTCTAATAAGTGTTTCCAATCCCAGATTAAGCATGAAGTAAAATTTCGAGTTTAGAAAAGCCTGAAAATTTGGCTTGGTCGCGTAGCGCAGCGGAGCGACCAAACCAAATTAGGCTTTTCTAAACTCGAAATTTTACTTCATGCGCCACGCATATAAAACACTCATTTAAAGTGAAACTCAAAATATATTGCTCAGTTTTGATCACATGTTCTAATGAATTTTAGAAATGTTTATATGGAATATCTGAAAGTATACTTAAAAGAAAAAATCCCTGTATGTGTTCTCTTTTTAGAAACTCTGCATCGTGACAATTTATTTGACAAATTATGATTTATTTGTCACATTGATAATCATTTACAAACATCTCAAAATTTGATGTTTAAAATACCCTACTGTTAAAGCAGGACTGCAACTGTTGGCAGTAAATACACCCTAACTTTGGTCATATTAAAAAAAAAACAGAGTTTACGTTTTGTTTTCACGACTGATAACCACGTATGAAAATAAATATCGTATGTTCAATAAAAAAAAACCTTTAGAGTGCAATGATTTTATTTTTTTTTAGATTTAAGTTTGCTACACGCTTTAGGAATTGACATATAAAACGTCAAGCATAATAATTATAATGTATAATTTCATAGTTGCCAACCTACAATATTTTCCATGGCACTCTAGAGATTTTATTTTATTGAACATACTATATTTTGTGTAAAGTATAAATAAAAAGTGTATACATCAAAAGCAATTTGGCGCTGTGATAAACGATAAGAGCAGCGAGGTAAAAAAAAATGAAACAATACAACTGTGCAGATTTATTGAATGTGCTCTAAAAATCATTGGAAGGTTTGTTTGTTAAGAAAACCTTCCAGTAATTATTAGAGAGATAATTCGATGAATCTACGCAGTTGTTATAGTTTTTGAATTACTCGCTCTCATTCCATGATTATTTTCAAGACATGCGTGCATGATAAGGATTTAAATAAGCGGTGCACCATTGCATGTCATCAAATGTTACATTACAGTGATACGCAACGGGCAAATGTTCTAATCGATCCAGGCCTTTAGGGCCAGTTGCACCAACCACTTTATACTGAACTCGAATTCAAAGTGACGTCTCAGAGAGATCTTGAAGTGTTCAAATGTTTTTATAACTGATTATTATTAGAGTTTTTGTTTACCGGATCAGAGTGTACGACAGCGATAACGTGTTTCAATAGCAGATACAATTTTACGGAAAAGTGAATTCACTCTTTTGGTTTAGACTTTGTTAAATATTCTGTTTGTTCTGAATGAAAATTACTTGACAAATAAACCCTTTAAAAATAAATTTCAATTTTTGTTCAGCTTATCTAGAAGATTTGATAAAATTAGCAAAGTTGTATAGCTTAATAAATTAGATACGTTACATGCAGCAAAGCCTGAAAATTTGCTTGGTCGCGTAGCGCAGCGGAGCAACCAAACTAAATTAGGCTTTTCTAAACTAGAAATTTTACTTCATGCGCCACACATATAAAACACTCATTTAAAGTGAAACTCAAAATATATTACTTAGTTTTGATCACATGTTCTAATGAATTTTAGAAATGTTTATATGGAATATCTGAAAGTATACTTAAAAGAAAAAAATGGTGATGTGTCCATCATAGTACTTTCCCCCGTAAATTGCGTATTAAATCACTTTTTAAAGTTTGTAAAGAGGCTAATGAATCACCCTGTAGAAAATTGTGTTTGAAAGTTCCCGAAAAACGTTTTTCTTTTTATAACATATTCCTCAATAACTAGATAAAACACACAACTTTTGAAATATCTCAAAAACTAAGAGTGCTATGACAAAAAGTAAGTGAACAATACATCTTCATTTTGTTATTATCTACAACTTTTATTTGAAAGAATTTTTTGTTTGATGAACATTTATTGAAAAAATCTGAAAAAACTGAAAAACGCTAAGAGTAAAGTACCACTTCCGGTATTCCGATTTTCACCAAAAGCTTTTCAGTTCTTCCGATTGTAACAAAAAGCTTAAGTTTCAAGTTTCATCTCGATATCTTTAGCGGTTTTTGCGGTACAGCGCACACAGAGACACACACAGACAGACAGACAGACATTTTTCAAAAATGGTCTTATTCGACTCAGGGGACCTCAAAACGGAAATTTCCGCTAAAATTTTTGATTCGAAAATTTTCACGAAAACAATACTTTCCCTTTGTATTACATACGGAGGAAAGTAAAATCAGTGTATGTGTTCTCTTTTTTGAAACTCTCTGCATCGTGACAATTTATTTGACAAATTATGGTTTATTTGTCCCATTGATAACCATTTACAAACATCTCAAAATTTGATGTTTAAAATACCCTATTGTTAAAGCAGGACTGCAACTGTTCTTCAACTTTGGTCATATTAAAAAAAAAAAAACAGAGTTTACGTTTTGTTTTCACGACTGATAGCCACGTATGAAAATAAATATTTTGTGTAAAGAATAAATAAAAAGTGTATACATCAAAAGCAATTTGGCGCTGTGATAAACGATAAGAGCAGTGAGGTAAAAAAATGTAACAATACAACTGTGCAGATTTATTGAATGTGCTCTAAAAATCATTGGAAGGTTTTCTTGTTAAGAAAACCTTCCAGTAATTATTAGTGAGATAATTCGATGAATCTACGCAGTTGTTATAGTTTTTGAATTGCTCGATCTCATTCCTGGGTTGTCTACTCGTATCATGATTATTTTTAAGATGCGCGTGCATGATAGGGATTTAAATAAGCGGTGCACCATTGCATGTCATCAAATGTTACATTACGGTGATACGCAACGAGCAAATGTTCTAATCGATCCGGGCCTTTAGGACGAGTTGCACCAACTACTTTATACTGAACTCGAATTCAAAGTGACGTCTCAGAGAGATCTTGAAGTGTTCAAATGTTTTTATAACTGATTATTATTAGAGTTTTTCTTTACCGTATCAGAGGGTACGACAAAGAAAACGTGTTTCAATAGCAGATAAATTTTTACGGAAAAGTTTTCGTCTAGAGTTTGTTAAATATTCTGTTTGTTCCGAATGAAAATTACTTGACAAATAAACCTTTTAAAAATATATTTCAATTTTTGTTCAGCCTATCTAGAAGATTTGATAAAATTAGCAAAGTTGTATAGCTTAATAAATTAGATACGTTACATGCAGCAGTTTTCATTAAATAAATAATTGTCTGTAATGACATTTAATGTGATTCTGGTAAAAAATTAGGCTTAACCCTATGAATATAAATAAAAACATACAATGCAACAAGACTACTTCTTCTTTCGCGTATTTAATGGCCTCGGCATCTAAGTCCTGTTGACCAGTCACATTAATTAAACAAATATTTGTTTAACCACTCAAATGAATAAATAAATAAATAAATAAATATAGGGGTAGTTATTAAAGGAAAAGGTTATAGGAATGGTTGTAGTTATTTTGATAATTGATTATTGGAGTATCGACTAAATTAAAAATTTGGACTAACGCCCTTCTCGAGGGATAGGAAAAGGAAAATACACGTGCAGTTAGCAGGATGAGGTACACTAGAAGGGAATGCAAGGATTAGGAGTATGAAAATGGATGTGACTGAAAGGATGCAAAAGGATAGGAGTCTAAGCACGTGCTGGCTCTGCGTTTTAATCTTTGCGCAGCAGTCCGACCTGCTCGGGATCTGGACAGGGCCTCGCAACAAGACTACAAAAACATTTACAAATATCAACCGTTTCTCTTAAGGGTCTTTTTCACTTTTTGACCTTGACAGGATCAAGTCTAAAGGAAAATGCGCTCCCTGGAGGCGATGGTAGACATGAAATTTACTTTACAACAGAGTTGTGGATCATATACGATTTCTGTAGAAATCACTCATCATGCAATGCTCCGTTTGTTAGCGGCACGAAACAGGTTTTTGCGCGTTGACGAGGTGAGCGGAGTAAACAGGGAATTTATTCAATTCTCGATATATTTTCATTTCAAAGCCAGGCTAGCTGTGCATCCATCTCCTTCTAACGTTTTACGCTGTTCTTTTAATTTCGCTTCTGTCAAATCGTTATTTCATCATTTGGTTGAATTTGGAATTGTGTATCTGATTTTAAAGTGAAAGTAAAAAATAAAATAATATGTGATCATAATGTGATTTCGATATTTTAGGATTCATTTTAGTTACATAATTGAGAGCCAAATGGAGGTAATGTAATATTTGTTTATATTTTAATATTGCATTATTACTCTGATCAATGAGAACTATCACTTTTAGTTGCACTGGAAATCAAAAGTAGCAATACTAGCAAATACTTATTTTATTTCCTATATTAAATACCACAATTTTGTCTTTCATTGTCTATTGTAATCTCGCTACAATTGTTTTGCCACACTGTGGCGAAGAAATGGTACACATTAGTCTGTTCCGGTATATACACAAGGTTTATGAGGGACCGGTATTTCTCGAAAACTTTAAATTAAGTAGTGGTGATTTTTTAAGATCCAGTTGGTCGCTAAGATGTCCTGTGAATTTTCTTTTGTTTATTTCACTTTACTCATATGAAATTTGTGTAAACTTTTAGGCCATATATTTCTTTCCTGAAAGATTATTTTTATTACTATTATTTTACTGTGATAGATTATCTAAATATCATTTGAGTGATACTCACTAGCATCCCATTCGAGCAATGATTGAATGATCTTTCGAGCAGTTATTCGAAAGAGCTCTCGAGCAATTACTCAAGCAAGTTTTTCTTTTAAGTTCCATCCAAATGATTCATATATCACTACATTGTATGACATTTATCATTAGTTAAATTAAACATTTGTCTTATTCTTTATTTTCAGTTACCCTACACGTGTTTCAATCCGTTGCGATCATTTTATAAGTTATACCACAGAGGAAAGAATAACCAGAGTAATCACGCCTGTAACTCGGAATCCACAGTTTGCATAGTGTAGCCATCTCTGAGGCAATTATTAAAACATCCACCTATTAAAACCTTCAACCAAAACGGAAACTGTAATTTTGATGGCGATTTAAGGCACAAAAACATATGTTAAAGGATGATTCGTTCATTGGAATGTTAATGTAAACATAAATATACTCATATTTCAATAGACCCATACACCAATTTACTGCTGACTGACAGATGTGAAATAAAAACATTATTGTTTTAATGTGTTCAGTCAGTTTATAGATATATATATATATATATATATAGGGGGGGGGGGGTAACTGGGGGAGCTTATAATATAATATTTGAAAAATAAAAACGTGTATTTTGAATTGTTTATTTTATTATTATCGGTGTTCATAAGGGAACAAGAGTGATTAAAAAGAATACGTTTTTTAAACATCTCATTAAATCAGTGTTTTATACGCGTGGCGCATGAAGTAAAATCGAGTTTAGAAATGCCTGAAAATTTGGATATTTTGTTTATTGTATAATCAAATTTAATAAATAAAATTGATGATTATTTAATACATATATTGTCTTTGGAATTAACGCCTACAATTTATTGTTCCTATATAAATATTCTTGAAATGAAAAATATTAAAATTAAGTAAGTATGTAATATTTAAGTACACATTTTCCGACTTTCAACTGTTTATAAAAGTTCAATTTGAGGCTATAAACAAGTGTTTTCCACTACCTGGTTAAGCATGAAGTAAAATTTCGAGTTTAGAAAAGCGTGAAAATTTGGATTTGCCGGGAGGCAAACACTGAAATGCTTTTTGTAATATTTTCAAGTTCAAAATTGACATTTAAACGAATTCCATGAAGGTTTACTAAATTAAAAAAAAAGTTAAATAACCTATACAGGGTGTCCCGATTAAGCAGCCCATGCATAGGTATCTTCTAAATGGTAAGAGATAGAGATTTGGTTAAAGGGGAGAAAATATGCAGGACGATGAGTACTAGCTATATCCGTTATATATAATATATAAAATTACGAAAAAACTATTCGTGAAAATGCAAACAGTGTCTTAATTAATAAGACAATTTAAGACGATAAATATCCATTGAAACAACTACTTCCCGTACAAATACACCTCCGGATATTGAATTATAAAATGAAATATTTAAAATCTTATTTAATTTGATTTGTTACAACGCTCTATTAAAGTATATGTAACATTTAGGTCAAATTCTCTTCAAACCAACTAACAATACAATTTAAAATGAAAGGAGAGATTGCAACAAATTAGAAGTGAAGGGACTTGGATTAAAACTAATGTCTTAGGCCATCTATAGACGCGTTTCGAGATTTATCTCTCTTCAGTATAGCTTTGCTTATGACGTTTAAAAAAATTAGGAATAAAATTAAAACAAACTTACTTAGAAAAAGTGTTGTGTGTGGAATGTGTGAAATTTTCACGAATAGTTTTTTCGTAATTTTATATATTATGTTTAAAGTGTGCAAACTATAAGAAGCGTAAGCTTATTTTCTCGAATTCAAATAGATTTGAATTTGAATTTATCTTATCCGTTATATAATTAACAAAACAGTTGAAAGTTCAGACCATACTTATTATTGATGATAGAAGGATAATATTTTGACATTATTAGGGCACTTTTTTATGCTTTTTAATAATATGTAGTCAGATTTATCATAAAGCAAATATTTTCCAATATATGCATACTAACTTCATTTTTTTGAAACGGACATACTGTATTTTCTTTATAGAGAGCAATGAATTATATTTTTATCACAACTTTTATCGATTTATTTAATATAGTTAAATTTTTTAGTAAAAATAATGCATCATACGACTGTTTGGAAACCCATAAATCTACTGATAATTTGGTTTAAAGTGTTCGTTTTCAAGTGTTCACTCGCCCCACAGATGATCTAAAAAAACAGTCCAAATTCGTACCCTTCTTATCTGCCTTTGTCCTTAAGCCCTAGAAATCAATTACTAAGGATGTAAAAAATACATAGAAAAATATTTGTAAAATTACCCTCTTCAAAGTACTTATAGGAATTCGTCAGTGAGAAATATTTTAAGAAAAATAATCAGTATGTTTTTCGCTCTCCAGTGTGCACGTTAACGGTTTCTAATTTTATACGGACAAACTATAATTTAATTAAGTATAGTGAACATTTAGTGTTTTTACATAATAGTTGTAGTTCTAGTGATATTTAGTTGTAAAAATATGGCTAATTATTTAAAATGCGCCTATCGTGATTGTGGCGCGAGGAAAACCGAGGATGTACACTTCTTTACATTTCTTGTAAATAATACCGAAAGATGTGATCATTGGTTAAAAAATTGTGGTAATATGGATCTCTTTATTTTGTCCGAAAAGAAACTTTCTTCAAAGCGCCTGTGTAATAAACATTTTCGAGTAAGTGATTTTACAAATTACCAACAAAATAGACTGTTAAAATCAGCAATTCTAAAACCATTTGACATAGTATTAAGTGATTCGGATTCCGATTTAGAAGTGTTAAAGCCCATTCACATGTACACCCGAAAATTGGAAGAGGATTTGATATCTACATCCAAAGAAATAAGGTTTTTAACCCCAAAAATAAAAAAACATTTTTAATATATGACATAATAATTTACTTTTTTTATATATCACATATCCTTATATATTCGTATACTCTGTACATTTGCGGACATTCCTTGATTCTATAAAAGAGTCTAATTTAAAATTCGAACGAGTGTTTTCAATCCCAGACTAAGCATGAAGTAAAATTTCGAGTTTAGAAAAGCCTGAAAATTTGGCTCGGGCGCGTAGCGAAGCGGAGCGACCGAGCCAAATTAGGCTTTTCTAAACTCGAAATTTTACTTCATGCGCCACGCGTATAAAACACTGACATATTGTTAAATTCAAAAATACTAGCCTTTATTTTGTTCGGTTGATTGACAAATTATATTGAATATTAAATTTTATTTATAAAAGCTTGGCAAAAACTTGAAACCTGTTACAACATTTCAAAAGAAGTGGATTAATAAGAAATCGTGGAAATTAGTGAAAAACCTATTTAAAAAATCTATAAATATAAAACATGGATTTGTGTGAGTGTTTTCCACTCCCCGATTAAGCATGAAGTAAAATTTCGAGTTTAAAAAACCCTTAACATTTGGATTTGGCGGCACGAGCGAAGCGAGTTCAAGCTTTTCTAAACTCGAAATTTTACTTCGTGCGCCACGCGTACAAACACTGATTTATTATGAAGTTCAAAAACACATAATCGATCTACTATTTTTGTCAGAAGTATAGTTGAAGATGTGAAATAAATGTACATAATGTTGATATGATTTTCCAAAATACCGGTACATTTTGAAGAGCAATTTTCCGATTAACCGGTATGCCGGTATTCCAATCCCTACCTGTATCATTTAACTGTATTTGTTTTAATTTAAATTGCATTATATGAGAGTAAATCTAGATTTCAATATTATATGTGGAATTAAAAATTGAATGGTGTAGATTCACGCTCGATTTGTTTATTTTGATAAAATAAACAAACCGAGCGTCATCATTTTTCGTTCCGTCGGTACCGTTAGAGAGGAAAAAATATAAACATTCCTCTGCGGATCCGATATACAAATGAATTGGGAAGAGTGGGGAAACCTAGTAGTTACTCTAAATCACACGCCTGCTGGGTGAGCCACCTGACAGAGCCGCCCCCCCTGACCCTGCACAGCCAGCGTGTTTACTCTGGTTACTCCATACTCTGTGGTTATACCTAGTTAAACAGGTATTTTACCAATTTGGAAAAATGAGAACCATTTTTCCATCAAGAATGTAGCTCAACAAGTATCGTGTCCAAAAAAAATATTATTACTATAAGACAATTTTCTGAAATGATGTTAGGTTTATTTAGTTTTATACAGGGTGAGGCGTGGTTTTTTGAAAACGAAATAAAAACACTTTGCAGATTTCAAAACTACTTATCGCTATTTTTCTCTTGTCACACAACACGGAATATTTGGTTTTATACCGTTTAAAAAAAAAATCATGTAAATGTCCTCTTCAATTGCGAATACACTGATTCAGTCGAATTCTGAAGTTTTCACGCCCCACCCTGTACAACGAATTCCTGGGTTAGTAAAAAAAAAATGCTTTTTAAAATTGCGGACACTGTTACTGTCTAGTTGTTTGAAGCTAATTTAGAAAGAAAACGGAATAATTTTTGAAAATTGGTTCGTTGAATCATGTGTGATGAAGCCAGTAAAAAATACTAAGCCAGTAAATGGCATTTATTAATAAAAATTTGGCCTGCTATATTGTTGAAGCACTCTTCCCGAACAAAACAATTACACTTGTAAATAAAACACTTTTTACTTTGTTTAACCACTGGATGTTACATTTAATTGTGTGACTAGTTTCGACTATCTAGTAGTCATTCTCAAACTAAAGTAAATACAAATTACACGTTAAAAACTATTTATACGGCTTCGAAGAGAGGGGTGTACATTAGGTCAACCTGGTCATTAAGAAGGGAAATTCCGGGATTAATTCGGGCCTTGTGTATTTCTAGTGCTTCCAGTAAATCCATTTTACGACCTTTTTCGGCAAAATGGATTACTGAAAGCACATCCTCGCCAAAAGTGTGATTCTCTTCTAAAAGATGGTTAGCATAGGTAGAACTATTATGTTTTAATCTAAAGGCTCGCTCGTGTTCTTTCAACCTTATTTCGATTCTACGACCAGATTGTCCAATGTACACACCTTTACAATTTTCGCAGTTCAATTTATAAATGCCTGATCTAACTAGGGGATTAAGTTTTGTTTTTGGGTTGAAAATTATATTATTAAGTTTATGGGGCGTTTTTAATATTACATTAATGTTACATTTTTTAAGGATGTTTTTAATTTTACAACTTATTGTACCATAGTAGTTGATTGTTTTAAAATGTTGATTATCTATTGACCTAATTCTAGGGTAGAAGAATTTCTGCACCTCTTTCATTTCATAATTATGAATTAAATTGTCTATTAGTGAAGTTGTGTAGCCATTATTCAATGCTATTTCCTTTATTGTATTGATCTCTTTCTTTCTATCATTTATATTTAGCAGAATTTTAAATGCTCTATTTATCATTGTATAGAAACTAGCTTTTTTATGAATTTGTGGGTGGCGGGAGTGGTTAGGGATAACGGAATCAGTATAGGTCGGTTTTCTATATATATTAAAATTTAATTTGTTGTTAATTTTTGTACACAAAACTTAATCCCCTAGTTAGATCAGGCATTTATAAATTGAACTGCGAAAATTGTAAAGGTGTGTATATTGGACAATCTGGTCGTAGAATCGAAATAAGGTTGAAAGAACACGAGCGAGCCTTTAGATTAAAACATAATAATTCTACCTATGCTAACCATCTTTTAGAAGAGAATCACACTTTTGGCGAGGATGTACTTTCAGTAATCCATTTTGCCGAAAAAGGTCGTAAAATGGATTTACTGGAAGCACTAGAAATACACAAGGCCCGAATTAATCCCGGAATTTCCCTTCTTAATGACCAGGTTGACCTAATGTACACCCCTCTCTTCGAAGCCGTATAAATAGTTTTTAACGTGTAATTTGTATTTACTTTAGTTTGAGAATGACTACTAGATAGTCGAAACTAGTCACACAATTAAATGTAACATCCAGTGGTTAAACAAAGTAAAAAGTGTTTTATTTACAAGTGTATTTAAGATGTACCACAAAGTGAACGCCTACAACACCAAACAAAACAATTACAATTTACCACTACAATGTTTTCATTTAGCAATGTCATATATAGGCTGATGGCCCTATTCTCACGGATTGTCAAAAACACTTTACAGATGATAAAAAAAAACTGTAAATTAATCAATCACTATCATGCACACACATCAAATTATATAAAATGCTGCAGAGGTGGGGTGAACCAACACACCCAGTTGCAGGGGTCCAGTCAAACTAGAAGAAGTGTATGTAATTCACAATGGCCAGATAATAAGGGAAAAGATTAATTAAACCATAACTAATCAAAATATTTAATTTTGTTTACTTGATTATGTTTAATTTCAACTAAATCGTCAAGCTAACCTACATGCCAAATTAATAATCCAGAGAAATTAACAGAAATGTCCGATTTTCACTTTATAAATCTGATAATTAAAAGTTATGATAAAATACCATTGTATTGTATGATTATAAAATATGTTTAGGCAGAATATTATTACATTACAAAACAAGTAGGTTATGTTATCAATTATCACAGAAATTTTGTTTTATGTTGACTTAAAATTGAGTGTCGTTTTAATTAAAATAGCACTTTATACAAATTTATGGTATCAAATATGGTTTGAAAAGTGGTTAAACATTCAAAAATGGTTGAATTTATTCTTTTTATTCCACCATTTTTTCAGCGCCATCTACGCAAATAAGTGTACACTAACAAATTTCAAATAGAACTCAAAAAAGTATTAAAAAATAGTAAACATTTAATTTCAGACAGAGATAGATTTAAATTAACATTGATGAATCCAAAAGCCCCAATTCTCTATGGATTACCAAAAATTCATGAAGAAAATATTCCAATGCATCCGGTGGTGTCGTACTTATATGCTCCGACGCATAAATTGTGTAAATTTTTAAATAATTTAATTCCGACATTCATAGGCTTTAAACCAAAATATTCAATAAAAAATACATTAGAACTAATTAATAACTTAAGAAACTTATCAATTCCCCACAACACAAAACTAATTTCATTCGACGTCAAAAGCTTGTTTACATCAGTTCCGATAAATGAATTAAAAATTATATTAGAAAATGAAATGAATATGTCGAATGAATCTCATTCAAAAAAATTTGAACTTAAATCATTAATAGAAATTTGCATAGACCAATGTTACTTCGAATTTAATAATAAATTTTATACACAATCAGACGGACTACCTATGGGATCACCTTTGTCTCCTTTATTATCTGACATATATATGGATCACTTTGAAAATAATTTATTAACGAAAACAGAAAGCAAACACATTTATTTCTGGGCAAGATATATAGATGATGTATTTTGTATATGGACAGGTACAAATAGACAACTGGAAACATTCACAAATTTCATTAATAAAATTAACAAAAACATTCAGTTTACAGTTGAAAAAGAAATTAATAACAGCCTCAATTGTCTTGACATTACATTCACGAAAACAGTAAACAATAAATTGTCATACAAAATATATAGAAAAGAAACTTGCACAGATGTCATCATACCAGAATGTTCAAATACACATAGTCAGATTAAATACAGTACATTCCACGCCCTTTTACACAGACTTATCAATATCCCTCTAAATAAAATAGACTTTGAAAATGAACTAGACACAATAAAAACAATAGCAGTTAACAATGGCTACACTGAAGATTTAATTAATAAAATGTTAAAAAAGAAACAACACAAACAATTACGAAATTATTTTTATAGTGGGACAAATTCAGACACAATAACATGGAATAGATTAGAATATATTAAGCCACTGTCTTTACAAATCAAAAATAATTTAAAAGGAAAGAATAATAACATAATTTTGACAAACACAAATAATTTAGGAAAATTAATAGTTAACAATAAAATCAAAACTAAAAATTGTAAATTGAAGAAAAGTGGTATTTATGAATTAAAATGTGATGATTGTGATGCAGTGTATATAGGGCAAACCGGCAGGTCTTTTGATATCAGCTTAAAAGAGCATAAAAAGGACATAGAGAATAAAAAACAAACCACCAGTTTTTTTAAGCACTGTATCACATCTAATCACCATTTTTCTTCAAACGATTTAAAAATTCTGCATACAGGTAATAAGGGATTAACGCTTAACTACCGGGAGGGTTTAGAAATTTCAAAAGCCATAAAGGCAAGTAAAAATGTGGTCAACGACAACGAAGACCTTTGGAATTCCCCGATATTAAATGCCCTTATTACCCAATAAAACCTAAAACTCGAAACTGTATATATTCCCAAACAAATCCATTTGTACATCATTCTTGATAATGGCATTAAGCCGAAACTAGTAGAAAATAAAATACATATAAGTGAAACAAAACCAAGTGAATTTAATTTACAAACCATTATACTAGTAAATTGCTTTAAATTCAGCCTCAAATGCTAGATGGCGAGGGGCATGCGGAAAATTGTAAATCGAGTAGACATTCTTATTTGAGCTCTCCCGGGCAATTTCGTGAAAATCTAACTTTATAGAAATGTTCAGGGGGCAAAAATAGGTCCAGTGTGCATCGGTTTTGCAAATCCGTGAGCATTTTTGAAGATTATTTCGTGATTGAAAACAATTGCAACTTTCATGATTTTTTTTTCGGATAAACCATAATAGCTAGAATCACAAGCGATGCACACGGGTCCTAAAATGGGCTCAAGATTATGTGCGAATTTTTTCGTAGCTCTAGCTTCTCTGGGAAGGCTGGAATAAAAAATGATGATTTTCGTACATTAAAAATGACCCCTAATGAAAATAATTAACACTGTTGTATCCTTTCTTCACACTTTACAACAGTGTTAATTATTTATGATTATACTCTTCACGAAACTCAAAAACAAATATCGACCCCTAATGAAATTGCATCGGATTTTACTAAATTAAGATTAATTAATGGCGTACCTGTAAGTGTAGATGAAAACTCCTTAAAAACACAAAATTGTTCACAAAACAGAAACACAAATTAGAAAAGACTGTTGCTTTTTGTTAGTCTAACGACGGTTCTGAAAAAACTGGTACGCGCATGTCAAATAAATTTAAACGAACGGGCTGAAGTTGGGCGCAAACTGTATGACAAGAAATATCCCCAAGTGAAAAGACTGAGTACTTATAGAGAATTATTCTTCGTAGGAATGATTCATGTTTTATAATTTGTTATAAATGAATAGTCGATTCGGATAGTGTAGAAGTGAGGACAATATTTTAAATAAAATAAAAAATAGTAATACATATTTATATAATTTAGATAATCATAGTGTTGGCAGCAATTACAAACAGAGTCTTCAGAATGGAAGTGTCAGGCTCGGCTAGCTTCACATAGAATCTGTCCGCTAAAATCTGTCTCTTTCTGGTCTCTGGTTCTCTTTTTAACTCACAGGCCTTATGGGCCACAAACTAAATCGTTGACCGTATGTGGCGATACTGTTGACGTTGAAGATTGCACATCTGCTTTTATATCGTTTTGTTTAAGTGAATTTGTGTTTGCCGCCAAAAACGCCATTTTATTTAGTGTTTTCACGCTGGTAAGTTCATCGTGTAATTTTTATTTTCTGAAATTAATTCAATTATTCGTAGGATTATTACTAGCTTATGCATAATTTGTGATCGTGGCGAGAATGAAGTGAAGAAATAATTTTAGTTCCCAAAAAATCAGAAAATACTGCTTTTGTGGCAAGAGGCACTTGGCGTTTCTTTATAACAGATATCAAGAAGAAAACGGATTTGTAATTTTCATTTTTTATTATCTAGAATAAACGTCTCTTTTTCAAGCCACCGCACGGAAAGTATTTGTTTGTGCGCTCTTTTCGTGCGCCTACGAAATGTATCTATAGCAGAGCTGGGCTGGATTCGAATCATTCAGGATTCGAATCCTTTTAGTTGATTCAAAAGAGACATTCAAATACTTTAGTTCAACTGGATTCGTGATCCGGATTCGTTACATTTTTTTAAAAAGATTCGTATTCGAATCCAAAGGTGGGTGATTCGAATCCATATAAAAGGATTCGAATCCTTATGAAAGGATTCGAATCCTTATGAAAGGATTCGAATCTTTATAAAAGGATTCGAATATTTATAAAAGGATTCGAATACTTACAAAAGGATTTGAATCGTCAAAAATAATTTTGTGTGTTTTTAAATTTCTCGTTAAATCACTGTTTTATACGCGTGGCGCATGAAGTAAAATTTCGGGTTTAGAAAAGCCCAGAAAATTTGTCTCGGGTCGCTGCGCGACCCGAGACAAATTTTCACGGGGCTTTTCTAAACCCGAAATTTTACTTCATGCTTAGTCTGGGAGTGGAAAACACTTAGTAAAGGTAAATCTTTAAATTCTATTAATTATCCACGTAACGTACTTAATGAATTTTACACTTGAAACAACGAAATCATGATTTCCCGGTAAAATGTCGGTAAACCGGTTTAGATTCATTAATTTATTGAATACCGGGTAAATTACCCGTATAATTACCCTGTATAAAAAATGTACGAATCAAGTTAATGCGTATTTAGTTATTAATCAATAAGTTAAAAAAAAATATTAAGCGTTCATTTTGAAGCTTAAACGAGTATTTTCCACTCCCAGACAAAGCATGAAGTAAAATTTCGAGTTTAGAAAAGCCTGAACGTCCAAATCCAAACTCAGGCTTTTCTAAACGAAAAATTTTACTCCATGCACCACACGTACAGAACGCTAATTCAGTGGAAAGTTCTAAATTTAGATGCTTGCGATTTACGGCGCCCAACTAGGGGCCACAGCGTTAGCCTGGCCCCAGGTTGGGCGCCAAAAAACCTCAAATGCAACCGTTTTAAGTATTTTTAAACGAGTGTTCTCCACTCTTAGCTTAAGCATAAAGTAAAATTTTGAGTTTAGAAAAGCCTGAGCGTTCTGAGTTAGACCCGTAGCGTCCAAACCCAATCTTTTCTAAACTTGAAATTTTACTTCATGTGCCACGCGTACGAAACACTAATCAGTGTGAAGTTTTTAACTTTTACTTTGACAATTTATGGCGCCCAACAAGGGCCTAGCGTCAGCATGGCCCCAGGTTGGGCGCCAAAAAAACCTCAAATCTATGCAAGTATTGAACAATTTCTAGATAATTAAGAACACACTTACACCGCGTTACCGTTTCGTATGGCATAATTGAGATATGTAATTTGTTTTTCAAAGCAACCGAGATGCCGACAGTTTATAGACAGTCGTTATAATTTAATTGCTATCATTTCCAACTACTTCTAGCCAACGTTTAAATAAAGTTTTAATTTCTCTATTATAAAATTCTTCAAGTTTTGATTAAAAAGCAGTTGGCAAATCCATTTTTAGTGTCTCTTCATTATGATTATTTGTTCAGATTACACTGCCATGGCTGGATACACTGCAATGGTTGCTTTCATAATCTAATGAAATTTTTCTGTGACGAAATTTTTTAAACCAACTTTGACATTTTCAATTGTCATAGCACCTTCATCGAGAGGACTGCAACTATTTTTTTGCCAATTTGGTTTTTTTTCCAATTGGAACTTATACAGCGTTCAGTGATTAATGTGTTTATTTTCATTTCGATAATTTTTAATTGTTTCAACTGAAAAATTGTCATCATTTATCTGCCTGTGTGGCAAAATAAGTATTGCAGTGTCAACTAATAAACAATTAAATCTTAACCAAGTGTGTTATTTACGTAACAACAACAATTTTTCAACACTTTTAGAAGTGTTGAAAAATTGTTGTTGTTACGCAAAAATCGTGGTCATTAAACTTTAAACTCTCTGTACATATAAAATGTTTTTATGTTATAATGCTTAGATTATTAACAAACTTTATCATCTCTATCAACGAGCACAATATAAACGACATTAAATATTACTAATTAGTAATGATATATTTTTTCAGTAATGCGAAAAATCAAGTTATTCCATGATTTTTAAAAATTATAAGTTTTTAAAAATCTTTCAGTAAATTGTTATTGTTCTCTAAGAAAGAAGATAGTTACGAAAAGATTAAAGATAAAAAGAAAAAAGAAAGAAAGAAAAATTGTCCAAAATTTTTTTATCTAAAACTTTTGTTTGAACGATTTTTTTGCATTACCATTAGTTATTGAGTTATTCGCAAATCTTGCGAAATACAAAAAAGCGTAAATTCTTGACTTTCCTCAATTTTGACAAAAAACGTTATAACTCAAAAACTATTCGAGCTACAGAAAAGTATAATACATGCATTTAGGCTGTTGCGGCGAGATCTACAAGATGGATTGTTTTTATACAGGGTGATCCATAAAGTGTCTAAAAGAGTAAGTCGATTGTTTTATTTTTTCTAAATCAAGAAGGCGAGTGGTTATCAAAACTATACAGGGTGTTCCCGAATGGTCTGTACAACGCTCTACCACATATTCTCTGAAACAAAATAAGACGATTTAACTAAACTTATCTTTGTCCAAAAGTGGTTCCTAAGCCATCTACGAGGCTAGTAAATGATATTATTGTAGGACCAGTAATTTTACCACAAAATTTAAACGGAGAACAGTACTTACAACATCTTCAGGAATTGCCAGTCTTACTGGAGGATGTGCCGCTTTTACTTAGGCGTGATATGTGGTTTATGCATGATGGGGCTCCGCCTCATTTCACTTTACCAGTGCGTACTTTTATAAACCAAAAGTATCCCGGTAAATGGATTGGGAGAGGCAATGACGCACCAGTGCCTTGGCCTCCACGTTCCCCGGATATCACCCCAATGGACTTTTTTTTTGTGGGGAACTATTAAATCTATTGTTTATGGTAAGCCCATAAATACGCACGACGAATTATGGGCGCGAATACAGAATGCGTTTCAAACAGTTAAAAACAATGTTGGTGTTTTACAACGTGTCCATTTTAATTTTTTGCGACGTGTAAATTGTTGTATTGCTGAAAATGGCAATCAGTTTGAACATTTGTTGTGAAACTAATAAATTTGTGTTTATTGTTAGGTACCTATGTTTATTTCTACTTTGTTAATTGTTTTGAGAAGCAAAATATTGTTCATAATTTTATTACTTTTTTTTGACAAATAAAAATATTTTTTTGTGGGGAAAATAGCAACATTTTATAAGAGACAAAAAATACGTAAAATTGAATGATCTTGCAGAAAAAAAGTATTCCTTATGATTTGACCTGTTGAATAAAAATATTTAGGTATCTTAAGAAGTCGATGGTCCTAGTTTGACCACTTACTTTAAACGTAGGATAAAGAAACATATCGCAAAAAGTGCATGGTATCAATGTAATTAAATGTGCAAAATTAAGTTTTCTTACCTAAGTCCAAAATAAAAATATTTGAAAAATAATGAAAAATAATAATATCTTTGAGGCCTCGTAGATGGCTTAGGAACCACTTTTGGATAGAGATAAGTTTAGTTAAATCGTCTTATTTTGTTTCAGAGAATATGTGGTAGAGCGTTGTACAGACCATTCGGGGACACCCTGTATACAAGACTGTTTTCCACTCCCAGGCTAAGCATGAAGTAAAATTTCGAGTTTAGAAAAGCCTGAAAATTTGGTTTGGTCGCGTAGCGCGTAGCGCTACGCGACCAAACCAAATTTTCAGGCTTTTCTAAACTCGAAATTTTACTTCATGCGCCACGCGCGTAAAACGCTGATTTATCCCGAAGTTTAAAAACACACACACATTCCAATAAATAGTTCTAAGAAGTTATTCCATGATTTTGTGAAAATTATAAGTTTTTACGTAGCTTTCAACAAACTGTCGATTTTTCTCCAAGAAATAAGATAGCTAGGAAAAAACTTCAAGATAGAAAAATTATTCAAAATTTTATTATCAAAAACTTTCATGCTAACAACTTTTCTGCATTCCCATTAGTTATTGAGTTATTCGCAACTTTTGCGAAATACAAAAAAAGCGAGCGCGCTCGCGTATATTCTCGGCATTTTTCAACTTTGACAAAAAACGTTATAACTAAAAAACTATTCGATCTACAGAAAAATATAATATATGCATTTAGGCTATTGTGGCAAGATCTACAAGATGGACGTATTTGTTTTAATACAGGGTGATCCATAAAGTATCTAAAAGAAAAAGTCAGTTGTTTTTTATTTATATTAAGAAGGCGAGTGTTTATGAAAAGTTATCAATATTATATACAAAACTGCTTTCCACTCCCAGACTAAGCATGGAGTAAAATTTCGAGTTTAGAAAAGCCCCGTGAAAATTTGTCGAGGGTCGCGCAGCGACCCGAGACAAATTTTCGGGCTTTTCTAAACTCGAAATTTTACTTCATGCGCCACGCGTACAAAACACTGATTTAAAGTGAAGTTCAGAAACATACAAATACATCTTCAATCAGAGTAACAGGGAATCAGATGTTTAGTCTGTTATCAACGATGTTCAGTGTTAATTAAAATAATTAGGTTTTAAATATTTTTCTTAAAACAACTGGTAACGATATTTATATATAAATGGATGAAAAAAAAAATTAAAATCACATTTATTCTTAAAGGATTTGTATTCGTGATTCGAAAAAACAGGATTAGAATCTTTGATTCGAATCATATTTACCTCTTACGAATCCGTTATTCGAGTATTCGTGATTCGAATCATATTAGGTGATTCGGATTCGTGATTCGAATCCTTTTTACGAGGATTCGTCCCAGCTCTAATCTATAGCAACGGTTGACGTTTGACTATTCTTTTTCCGTCATTGAAATAATCCATTAGATTGTTTAAAATGTATGATAATCCTGATGTAGCTGATATTCCTGATGAAATATTGGAGCAAGCGGCACAAGTTAGTGCAGATTTACTACCGGCCAAATCAAGATCCAGGTACGAACAAGAATATACAATTTTTAATGAATGGCGGACTCAGAAGAATATAAACAGAGTGAGTGACGATGTACTACTAGTATATTTTTCTGAAAAGTCCAAATCTTTAAAATCGCCAACTTTGTGGAGTCGATTCTCGATGATAAGAAGTTGTTTGGCTGCAAAAGAAAATATCGATCCGAAGAATTTTCGAAAAACGGTTGCTTTTTTGAAGCGTCAAGCTGTAGGTTATGTACTAAAAAAGTCCGGAGTTCTTACAGCAAAACAAATTACCAAATTTGTATGCGTTGCTTCAGATGAGCAATATCTATTAGCAAAAGTCATATTAGTGTTTGGAATCTTCGGTGCGTGCCGTCGAGATGATTTAATACGTTTAAGTTTAGATGATGTGGAAGATAATGGCCGTTTTCTTATCGTGTTTTTGCCAGATGGAAAAAATCATAAATCAAGAAGTTTTACGATTACAAATGAAGGATGTACATTGCACACTTTACCGCAAATATGCAGATTTACGGCCTTAGCAAATGGAAAGCAGAAGATTATTTGTTGCATACCGAAACCGCAAATGTTACGCTCAACATGGATGCCATACTATCAGTGGTATTCCGAAACTTATTGCAAAATAACTAAAACTAAAAGATCCGAAAAAATATACTGGACACGGGCTAAGACGTTCTTCGGCAACCATGTTGGTCGAAACGGAATTTGCAATTGACATTGAAAAGCAACTGGATGAACTACTGCTACCGAGCGATGGTAATGTAATCTTTCTGGGAGATCTAAATGTGAACTTATTACATCTGGATAATGCCAATGCAGATCTTCTTTTAAACACCTTTGAGTCGTACAATTTAAAGCAAATAATAAATGTGCCTACAAGAATAACAAAAAATACATCCACTCTAATCGATGTCATCTTTACCGACTTAAATCCCGTTGAAAGTGGCACCTTGAATATAGATGTACAACTTTCGGATCATGAAGTAATTTATGGGCATTTCTGTATGCCTGGGAAATTAAAGACATCTAAGGTACACACATATAGGGATTTTTCAAATTTTGATTATAATAATTTCAATGTTGCGATTAATCAGTTACCGTGGCAAAATATCTACCAAACCAATAACATAGAAAATAAACTAAACTTATTTAATAATTATGTGCTCGACATTGTCGACATTTATGCGCCGGTAAAAAAATCTGTAATGAAAAAGAAAAAAGAACCCTGGCTCACAGATAATATAAAGCTTCTCATCAAATTAAAAAATAAATCCCACAAAAAGTTTAAATTAACTCGAGAACCAGTTCATCAAAAAGAGTATGCCGATTTACGCAACTTCACAACGCAAGCAATCCGCAACGAGAAGAAGGCATACTACAAATACTGCCTGAAGCAAGATAAAAACCCTTGGAATGCGCTGAAAAAATGTGGCTTCCAACTTAAACAAAACGTGGACCTGCCTGATGATCTATCAAATCCCAACATCATTTGCGAGCAATTTCAGAATAGCTTACCAATTGTTCCTGACGATGAAGCTTTAATATCTTATTATAATTCTGAACATCTACATAATGATACTCCATTCAATCTACAGACTGTGGATGAAATACAAGTACTACAAGTAATATCTGACATGAAATCTAACGCTGAGGGAGCGGATAGATTTAGGGGAAATTTCATAAAATTAATTTGTCCAGCAGCTCTACCAGTTATCACCCATCTAATCAACTGTACTATCGCAGAAAAGAAGATTCCTAGGCTGTGGAAAACAGCTGTAATAGTTCCAGTGCCAAAGACATCGACACCTACTTCATGTAACGATCTACGACCAATAAGCATTCTGCCATCATTATCGAAAGTTATGGAAAAGCTAGTATACAATCAACTAATCGAATATGTAAATAATCATAATATTATCCCTACAAATCAATCAGGATTTCGCAGAGGTCATAGCTGCACAACAGCTGTGATGGAACTTACAGACGACATCGTTACTAATACCGACAATGGACTGGTGACTTGCTTAGTACTTCTTGATTTTTCCAAGGTGTTCGATACAATATCACATCGCTTGTTGCTTTCTATATTGAGTTACATAGGTGTGTCTGAAGATAGCTTGCAGTTTTTCACAAGCTATCTTTCTGATAGGGCAAAAATGGTAAATATTAATGGAAATGTGTCAAATATTTTATCTATAGTTAGTGGTATCCCACAAGGCTCCATTCTAGGGCCGTTGTTCTTTAATTTATATACAGCATTCCTTAAAAATTATATTAACTCATGCCAACTAATACAATATGCCGACGATAGTCAATTATACTATTCATTCCATCCATCTAACTATATTGCCGCTTGTAATATTATTAATTCTGACCTTCAGAAGTTCTGTGAAGCTGCTAAAAGACATAGTCTAATATTGAATCCGGATAAATGCAAGATAATTTTTTTCAACCGAAGTTCTTCTATTATACCAGACGGCCTTTCTAATGTGTATATTGATGGGAAAGAAATTGCAAAGGTTGATTTAGCGAGAAACCTTGGTGTTGTTATTGATAACAAGCTAAACTTTAGTGCCCACATATCAAAGGTAAAACAAAAGGCATACTGGAATTTGAAACTCTTGTATAATATTCGTAATTTCATTGACCCATCAACCAGGAAAATACTGTGCAACTCAATGGTCCTATCACACTTTAACTTTGCCTGTGAGGTATTTTCTCCATTCTTGCGGAAATCGGATATGGATAGTATTCAAAGAATGCAGAACAACTGTATACGATACATATTTGGTCTCAGAAAATTTGATAGGGTCAGTCATAAAATAAAGGATTTGAACTGGCTCAATATGTGTAATCGTTTCAGACTTGCAACACTAGTACTTTACCAAAAAATTATTTGTAACAAAATGCCAAAATCTCTATACACAAGAATTCATTGCAGACGATCAATGCACAGTGTAAATATACGAAGCAAAAATAATATTAGTATCCCAAAGCATAGAACTCAGTTTTATAAGAAATGCTTTTCATATAATATTACGTCAATGAACTCAATACCAGAAAGTTCTGAACGAAACATAAAACAATTTAAAAAACTTTTGTTTAGTAAGTTTAGCCAGACCAGACAGTGAAGGTCAGAATTAGAATTAAAATTAAAATAAAAATTAAATTAAGATAATAGAACATGTACTGGTTTTGTATTTGTATTTGTATTTGATTTGTGTTGTGCTAGTTTTTAGTTAGGTTTGTGTATTAAAATTAATATTTGAAGGTTGAGTGGAAGAGCAGCAATGTCTATGACATATATGCTGAACTCCGCCTTTTTTCCTTTATACATATTTGTAAGTAATGATATCTATTGTTTATTGTTTCTTTTTTTATAGTGATTCATGTATATATTGAGGAAAATAAAGACTTTAAAAAAAAAAAAAAAAGCGGTGGTGATTTGCTCACTCTGAAAAGGCACGGAGAATGGCGATCTTCTAATGTAGCAGAAGGATACATAGAAGAATCTATACATAGAAAAATAGAAGTGTCAAGGAAATTGTTTAACCCTTCTCATGCGGAAAATACATCTGAAAAAATAACTAAGGATCGTGAAATGCTTAAGGGAATAAACTTTAGCAATAATACTAATTGTACGATAAACCTTACTATTAATAATAACAGTTTTGTTTTCGTTAATATTTATTTTAATTCTATTTTTACTATTATAAAAATTATAGGTTTGAAAGTTAAAAAAAATATGAAAATATTTGTTTTTTTTGTTTTTTCTTTTTGTTTTTTTTTAACATTAAATCTAACATAATAATAGAATCAGCAGGAATAGACGCAGAAATAATTTGTGACAAAATCAATTCAGTCCAAGATAAAGCATTAACAAAAAATAAAATCGCAAAAATAATCACTCAATATAAAAACAACCCGACACACAACAAAAAACATTCAGAACAAAAAACAATAAATAGTATAAAAAATAAATTAAAAAATAACAATTTGATACTCACAAAAGCAGATAAAGGAAATACAATAACCATACTTCATAAAAAAGATTACATACAAAAAACAAATGAATTATTAAAATCAGAAACATTTAAAATTTTGAAGAGCGATCCTACATACAAATACCAAAATCAGCTGAAAGAAAAGTTAAAATCATGTAAGAATTTAATAACAGCACCCACATATAATTTATGTAAATATCTCAATCATACTCTACCAAATTTCATAAATTTTAAGTCAACGTACGCAATAATAAATTCTATAGAATTAGTTAAAAATCTGGAAACATTAGTTACCCCTCCAAATGCAAAGCTTATATCATTCGATGTAAAAAGCTTGTTTACGTCTATTCCAATAAATGAACTCAAAATAATTTTGAATAAGTTAATTACTGATAGTGATCAACCAAACACACACAAAGATGAAATGATGCAATTAATTAATATATGTATCGATCAAAATTATTTTGAGTTCAATAGTAAAATATACAAACAAAGTGACGGTCTCCCAATGGGTTCGCCTTTGTCACCGTTACTATCAGAAATATTTATAGCACACTTTGAAAAAAATTTATTCCAACAAAAAATAGCCAAGAATATATTTTACTGGAAAAGATACGTAGACGATGTAGACGTAGACGGGCACTAACAGACAACTAGAAATATTTAAAAACGAGCTAAATAATATTAATAAACATATACAATTTACCGAAGAAATAGAGATAAACAATAGCTTAAACTTTTTAGACATAACAATTACAAGAACACATAATAAGTTAGAATTTAAAATTTTTAGAAAAGATACATTTTCAGACGCCATTATCCCAGAAACATCAAACACATACCACAAAATTAAATATAGCACATTTCATTCATTAATTCATAGATAATACATATACCTCAAAGCGAACAAAACTTTTTACAAGAAACAAAAATAATAAAAACAATAGCAGTACATAATGGATATAGTAAGCAATTAATTGATAATATGATAGCAAATAAAAAATCAAAACAGTACCAAAAATATTTTTATATCCGAGACAAGAAAGAAAACACAAGTTGGTGTAAGTTAGATTTTGTTAGCGACTTTTCTCCAAAAGTTAAAAAATATATTAAAGGGCAAGAATTTAACATAATCATGACTAACCCAAACTCCTAGTGAATAGTAAACAAAAAACTGATAAATTTAAAGAGTGTGGAGTGTATGAAATCCAGTGCGACGATTGTGACTCAATATACATTGGCCAAACCGGGAGGAATTTCAAAAAACGACTGGAAGAACACAACGCTTCAATCATAAATAAAAAATATTGTACTGGGTTAGCTAAACACTGCATTGACAATAATCACTTTTTTAATAACCAAACGCTAAAGATTTTATACACAGGCAATAAAGGTCGTCATCTCAACTATCGCAAAGGACTGGAAATCCAGAAAGCAATAAAACAGGGAAAACCAATTGTTAATGACATCGAAGATCTGTGGAGCTCACCCATCATGACAGCCCTTATTGCTTAACCATAAAATTTAAATTAACCTCTCTTGTATATAATGTTTGTAAAAATGTAATTTCCTGTACTCCTTGAGAATGACTCAAAGTCGAAACTAGTTGGAATAAAAAACCAAAATATTAGTGAAATTCATCCAAGCGGATGAAAATATTTGGTTTTCTATTGTTGTTTTCAGATAAGTATAATAAAAAATAGCGCTCATTACACGTCCAGAAATCGATTTTTCCGTGCTTGCATGACTTTCCGTGTTCGGCTACGCCTCACACGGAAAATGTCACGCGCGCACGGAAAAATCCCTTTTTCTGGACTCCTAATGAAATATACTATTTCAGATGAAGCGTTTGTTATCGGAAAAGCTGATTTACAACCAAAGAAATGTGCTCTTCCCAATCGGTGGGTTGTTTATCCCCTGACTCCAACAACAGATAGTGAGGTTAAGCCTACCATTTTTGTGGAAAATTCAGGTGTTGTTTGCCCCCTGGCTCGAACAACTACAACAGACAGTGAATTTGACCCTAACGTTTCTGTGGAAAATCCATAAGTTATTGAACAATCAACGGCTCAGGTTATTATATTTTATAAGTACATCTATCAAAAATTAAATCATTTATTTTTCTTCAAAGGGTCAGTATGTTGATTTGAGCCAATAAGTTTTAGATACAGATACAGAGCAGGTAAGTACTATAGATTTACAATCAAATAAAAATCTTTTACAGGTAGAATTGCATCCCGCACCATCCACATTGAAAAAGCGTGTCTCTATTAGACTCTTTAGTTAACAAGGAGGTCAACTCATCACCCAGGAAAAAATTACTGATGAAGGTAATTAAAAACAAGGAATATCATTTACGCAAACTAAGTCGAAAATTCAAACATACTCGGCAATCATTTTCACTCTCCCCGGGGGTGCTTGATTCAAGAGAATATCAACATTTTTTTAAAGGTGAAAATTGAAATGTTATTTAAGGCAAATTTAGTGCATGAATTATAATTTACTGGCTGCGGTGGCCGAGTGGGCAAGACATTCTATTCTATTTCTATTGAAAGTGAGTGGGTAGTTATGCTACCCTCCACTGCGACCGCAAGGATCTATTGTGGCTCACAATTAAGGTCGAACATCCGACCTTACAGCTCACCTTCCAAGTCCATCTTTTTGATGAAGTCAAGGATCTTGTCAGGTGAAGTTTTTTCCAGGTCCTTCAGGTTTAGCTTCGGTGTGCCAAACACCGTGGTCCTGATCTGGTCGCCAGCTGGACAGGCACATATGACGTGCTCTGCTGTTTCATCATCCTCTAGGCATAGGCGGCACTCAGTGGTGTCGCTTAGTCCTAGTTTATTAAGGTGATGCCTTAGACGGCTGTGTCCAGTGAAGAGAGCAGTTAATGTGTGAACATCTGATCTGCTCAGCTTCAACCATGAGGCCGTCCTGGCCGCAGATGGTCCACTTGTTACCGCTCTGAAATGTCTCATCCCAGAGCGGTTTTGCCAGAAATCCTGTGCCTCGTGTCTCATCCATCCGTTGTTACGGTCTCTAGCTGTTGATCTGGGTATCCTAAGAGCGGGTTCTGGTCCGATGTAGGCTGTACGCGCCCCCTCTATGGCTAGGGAATCGGCTAATTCGTTTCCCTTCACGCCAGAGTGGCTTGGCACTCACATCAGACTGACCCCGTTTACCTGTGCCATTTGGCAGAGGGCTTCCTTGCAGTTCCGTACAGCCAGCGAGGAGCATCTAGAAGATGCCAGGGCCCTAAGGGCCGCCTGGCTGTCCGAACATATTTTTATTGTCCTGCCCGCCCAACCCTTTGAAAGGATTTCGTGGGCGCACATTTCAATGGCGTATATTTCAGCCTGAAGTATGGTAGCATACCTGCCAAGGCTGTAGTAAAGTTCAGTCCTTGGTCCGACGACTGAGGCTCCTGTTCCAGTGGACAGTTTTGAGCCGTCAGTGTACCAGTAGGAATCAGCCTTTTCTGGGGTGATTTTGTGTCGCTCCCAGTCGTCCCTGCTTGGGAACAGGACCTTGTACGGCTGATCCTCGCAGTAGTCCGTGACTGCGTAGTCAGTCCTCATACTTAGGGTGTCATCCGCCTCAATGGCAGTTGACAGCCCATTTGGTATGAAGACTATCACCTTCGGATCCAATAGGGCCGCGTGGTGATATCGATACGTTGCTAATCTGGCCTCGCCCTGTATTAGGATATGCAGGGGGGTGAGGTTCAGTAGCATTTGTAGAGACGCTGATGGGGTAGTGCGTATGGCTCCAGTTACCGCCACTGTCGCCATTCTCTGCAGTGAGGAGAGCCTTAATATGGCCGTTTTTCGAGTTGTAATCGGCCACCAGGCGATACTGCCATAGGTTATTATTGGTTTTATGACCGAACCATATAGCCAGTACATTTGCTTGGGGTTTAATCCCCATGACTTCCCGCAAATTCTATGGCACGTCCACAGGGCGTACCTTGCTTTGCGGATTGTCTTGTCCAAGTGGGAGTTCCAGTTCAGCGATTTATCCAGGGTGATTACTAGATACTTCGCCTCCTCCACAAATGGTATGGTTTCTCCCCGTAGAGTAAGAGGTCTCACTTTCAGGATCCTCTTTCTCGTGAACGGGACAATAATGTTTTGCTAGGGTTTACGTTTAACCGTTCCCCTATACACCAGTTCTGAGTCGCATCCAGTGCCTCCTGCATGGCTGCACAGATTTGGTTTTCATCCGTGCCCCTTGCAAGAATGACTATGTCATCAGCATACGCTTGCACTTCGACGTCAAGCGTATCTATTATTGCAAGCAGATCGTCTACCAGTAAAGACCACAGCAGGGGGGAAAGAACCCCTCCCTGCGGGCATCCCCTGGCAGTCCTCAGCTTGACCGTGTTGCCACATAGTGACGTTGTCACGGTTCTGGTGTCGAGCATTGCTCTGATCCAGCCTGTAATAGCCGGTGGAACCCCTCTGTCCCTCGCGGATTTGCAGAGTGATCCCGTCAGAGCAGCGTTGAAGGCCTCTTCTATGTCCAGGAAAGCTGTTACCGCAATTCCCTTGTAGTCCAGGGTTTGCGCAACTTTCCCGGCTAGGTTATTCAGCGCCAAGTCCGTTAACTTCCCCTTTTGGTAGGCATACTGGTGCACACTAAGAGGGTTAATACTCAGTATCTCCCTCCTGATGTAGCCATCCAGCACCTTTTCCAGGGTCTTTAGGATAAATGACTTCAGGCTTATAGGTCGGAAGGATTTTGGTAAGGGGTCTGTTTTTCCCACCTTAGGTAGATAGACTACCTTTACTTCCGACCAGCTAGTTGGAATGTAATTCCACGCTAGGCTCGCCCTGAACAGTCTTATAAGGTGGAGGATTACTTTCTCCAAGCCTTTTTGGAGTAAGACAGGGAAGACCCCATCTATTCCTGGTGCTTTGTATGGTTGGAAGGATTTGACCGCCCAACTTACTGATCTGTAGGTAACGATTTTGTTTACCACCTTCCAGTCCTGCTTCCCCGGTCTCTTAGTTCGATCCCGTGGAAGCATTGTATCCGGTGTTTTGTTACTTAGAAGGGAACAATCTGGGAAGTGATTTTGGGCCAGAATCTCTAACCACCAGAGGCCGTATATGAGCCATCAGGTCGTTTTATCGACCCAAGTGCTTGCGCCGGCTCTCTGGCTAGAATCTTGTGGATTCTTGCACTACGGGGAGTATCATGAATACCCTCGCAGAACTTCCTCCAAGATTCCCTCTTGGCCCTGCGAATTTGTTTATTGTACTCCGTTAGAGCCGTACTGTACGGTTCCCATTTGCCCGCCTCCTTAGCCCGGTTGACTAGTTTCCGGACTTCTTTTCGCAGGGGGCAAGACATTAGTCTCATCGTTCGTTAGCCGCAGAGAGCGAGTTTGAATTTTTCTAACCAGAAATACTCGTCTCGGGTTGTTATTTGTGTTCTCCACATTTCATTCAATTAACAAAATTGCAAAGTTGTCGTAACTGAATGGCTAATGCCTAAGTAAATTCCATAAAATTCATATCATCCCCAACATGATTTCCCATCCATCAGCCTTCTTTTTTATATTAAAAAAAATTCACTTCATATAACGCTGTTTTCAAATAATTACGCAGATTAAAATATTTTAATATAACAATGTCATCATATGCGATTAGTGGAAAAATTACATGGTCTTGTTTTACAATATGTTGTTTAACCATAACCATATGCCCCTATTAATCGTGTTCTTACAGTTTTTTACAATTATCTTTGAAACATTGAATGAACAATGTTCAACGTTTGAAACTATAACAAACTGGTTAAGCTGTAACTCACGTTAGCGCAGTTACTCTCTATTTAAAATTGTTACTTTGACCCTAATTAAGTGTTGTAATTTCTACAGATTGAAAAGGATACTACTTCAACAAACTCATAAGATACACAACCCATCTGGTACCGAACGAACCAATAAATACCTAGCCAGTTCTATAGGCCTGCTGCTGCCATTGTTGAATTTTTTTAGATTTTTGTCGGGACAAATAATGTGCATATTTTAAAAAAATGTTCTTTTATTCTCAGTTTCTCTTTATTATTCCTTCTTTTGTAAATTCTTTCTGTTTATTTATTATTTCTTTTATTGTAAATACATTTTTTATGTACTAAAGTAATTGTATATAATAATGTTTTGTTTAATATGAAATGTCAAAATGTATACTGCCTTTCAAAAAAATCAGAACACAAAGTATTTATTGGACGATTTTAATGAAATTTACAGAATTTGATCATGCAAATGAACTGCATCGATGATGTTTTGGTTACTATTTAATGGTATTTTTCCTTGATTTCACCATTATGAAGAGCTGCTGATTTTTTAATGTAATTGCTTCTAATATCCAAGTAGCCTCTGAGTAGTTTGACGTTTCAGTTTGTAAAACATAAAAAGATGCCCCGTGTTCGCCGGCGTGCACAATTTCATCATCTAAGTGAATTTGAAAGGGGTCGCATTATTGGAATGCGAGAAGCGGGTTTTTCGGTTCGTGCTATTGCTGAAAGGGTAGGCCGTAGTGTATCGGTGATCGTACGTTGCTGGTCTAGATGGTCCGAAGCTGGGGATAATCGACGTAGACTTGGATCAGGACGTCCAAGAAGCACCACTGAGCGTGAAGATCGAGCTCTTCGTCTTACAACTTTAAGGGACAGATTTACAACGTCGCGGGCATTGGGAAATGACTGGTTGGCTCTAAATGGCCAAAGAGTATACATGGCTACTGTTTACAGAAGAATCCGCAGTTTTGGTATAAGATCCTACCGTCCACAATTGTGTCTACCTCTTACTCCGCAGCATCGCAGAGCAAGACTTGATTGGTGCAAGGAAAGACAACATTGGACCCATGAATGGAATAACATTATCTTCAGCGATGAGTCTCGGTTCTGTTTATGGGCTCATGATGGTCGCAGAAGAGTGAGACGTCGACGCGGTGAACGCAGAATTTTACAATTTGCTGTTGAAAGACATACGGCTCTTACACAAGGAGTTATGGTTTGGGGGGCGATAGCATATGGTAGTCGGTCTCCTCTAGTTTTTTTAGAAGCAAGTCTTAACGCGATTCGGTATATTGACAACATTTTACGGCCAGTGTTAGTGCCCTATGTAAATGGCTTGCAGAACCCCATTTTTCAGCAAGATAATGCTCGACCTCACACAGCGGCCATTACAAGACAGTTTTTTGATAGTGCCGAAATCAATTTGTTAACTTGGCCATCTCGTTCTCCAGATCTATCGCCAATAGAACATGTTTGGGATATGATAGGTGTTAGAATAAGTAACTTACAGCGCCCCGCTAACACTGTAATGGAACTTAGAGGTCAAATTATCGAAGTTTGGAGTGAAATACCCCAAGTCGATATTGACAGCCTGATTTCTAGCATGCCTCGACGTGTTAATGAGTGTTTGGGAAATCGTGGAGGCCCAACACATTATTAATTTTTATTCATTTGTTTTTTTGTTTTTCAAGTTGATTTTTTGATCATCGATACAGTTTGGTTACTTGATCAAATTGTGTAAATTTTATTAAAATCGTGCAATAAATACTTGGTGTTCTGATTTTTTTGAAAGGCAGTATATTTAAATTATTGTATGTTTGTTCATGATAGAATATATATGTATGTATTTATATTGTTATAAACTTTTTTGTTCAATCCTATCACTATGCATGTATAGTGTGTGGATTTATTTTGTATTGTAGCACATTATCGCCAAAATTTGCTAATTGCAAATATTTCCTGTGAAAAAAATTAATTTTGAACAGAATGTGTTAAATATCAGCTTTATGCGATATTTTGCTACTCAACATAAATCTGCATACAGATTTGTGTGTGCGGTAGCATACCTGAAAAGGGGTGCGAATGGAGGGTTGCATACCTATGAATTTTCAAACAAACAGTTTTCTGTATATAAATTAACAGTTTCCTGTATATAAATTTTACGCTCTACAGCGCCACCTGGAATCCGTCTACGATTTTTGAGTGAAAGGAAGATATTTTATTGGAGAGAGAGAGAGAGAGAGCTACTTTTACCGTTTAAAATTTAACCCAGAGCTAGAGGTCTGTTAATGGTCTGTGGGAAGTGTAGACTAAAAAGGTTGTTTAAATATTTCGTATAAAAGGATTCATAGATTGGATTTGTATTATGAAGGAACCAGCGGCGGCTTGCAGCCTAACTTCAGGGTAGGCCAGAGACCCAAGGTAATATGTATCCGTTATTGATAGGTGGCTGTTGTGCAATTCCTTGTATTTATAAAGCGCGATCCTAACCTCAAATTTTGTGTGCCTTGGCGCCTTGGCCTACCCTGAAGTTAGGCTGCGAGCCGCCGCTGGAAGGAATATTTGAAATATACAGCACTGGCGGCTCGCGGCCTAGTTTCATGTGAGGCTCAAATCCAAGATACAAAAATGAGGTTAAAAGCACTACTTATCCATTTTGTTTATCAATGCTCCTTACGTCACGGAATTGCGTCATTAATACATGCGTTAAGCAGCACAACCAGCACACCTTTTAATTCCGAGATGAATTACCTCTGCATTTTTGTTTCATATGAAGTTGGTCACCGGCCGCCACTAGTATACAGGGTGTTTCTAAATTGATGCGAAAGATTTTAATAGATGACTTTTCAGCAAAAATTAAGGGAGGTCTCTCGTATAATTTTTTGTTCAAAGCCCTTTCCTCTCCAAGTTATAGGAAATGCCATTCTTTCAATAAAGTCTTATTTAGTTTAGTTGTGCAACATCCCACTGAGCAAATCTATTTATGTAATGTTTCAGCAACATTAAAACAACGTTAAATGTTGCTACAATGTTGATATAACGTTATTTGATTGTTTTTTGCTCAGTGGGATGTTTTCAGTCAATACGTATAAAACTCTTTAGAAATTTAAGAAAATAGTATGATATTATTTGACATCAGCCTACTTGATTTTTATTAACAAATAAAGAGCAATTTCTGAATTATGTCAAATGAGCCCATTTCATATTAAAAAAAAAATTATGTGTCCATCATAGCACTGTCCTCGTTATAGATATGATGATTTAGGCCCAGTTGCACCACCAATGTTGAACTCAGAATCAAGCTGTTCAAGATGACAGTTCCTATTGTTCTAATGTCACTTTGAACTCAAGTTCACAGTTGAACCAGTTTAACGTGTTTGGTGCAACCGGCCCTTATATATTTAAGAATATTGAAAAGTGTTAAACTTTGTTCTACTTTTATTATTATTATTATCACATTTATATGCGTGGCGCATGAAGTAAAATTTCGAGTTGAGAAAAGCCCCGTGAAAATTTGTCTCAGGTCGCTGCGCGACCCTCGACACATTTTCTACGCGGGGCTTTTCTAAACTCGAAATTTTACTTCATGCTTAGTCTGGGAGTGGAAGACACTCGTTATTTTGAAATATGTCACAAGTATCAAAATGTGTGTTATAAATAAAAACAATAACATGACCATCTACCAGAGCTGGGGTGAATCCTCGTAAAATGGATTCGAATCACGAATCCGAATCGCCTAATATGATTCGAATCGCGAATACTCGAATAAAGAATTCGTAAGAGATAAATATGATTCGAATCAAAGATTCGAATCCTGTTTTTTTGAATCACGAATACAAATCCTTTAAGAATGATTTTGATTTTATTATTTTTTTTGCAACCATTATTATATAAATATCGTTACCAGTTGTTTTAACAAAAATATTCAAAACCTAATTATTTATTATTAAGACTGAACATCGTTGATAACAGACTAAATATCTGACTCTCTGACTAAAGATATATTTGTGTGTTTCTGAACTTCACTTCAAATCATTGTTGTGTATGCGTGGCGCAAGAAGTAAAATTTCGAGTTTAGAAAAGCCCGAAAATTTGTCTCGGGTCGCTGCGCGACCCTCGACAAATTTTCACGGGGCTTTTCTAAACTCGAAATTTTACTTCATGCTTAGCCTGGGAGTGGAAAACACTCTTTTAAAGCTTCAAATTGAACTTTAAAGAAAAAACAAGGAATATCTAAAGATTTACAGAAAATAGGCTGAATTTGGTATACTTAAAAGAAAAGCTCCCTGTATCTGTTTGCTCCGAAGAAATATGAATAATTATAAACCATAATAAAGATAACAATTAATTCTCAAAAAACACTCGTTAATTAATATTATATAGAATTGACGTTTGTTAAACAATGGCGGCGACAATGAAAAAACAAGTTTTTTTAATCTTCTAGTAGAAATGCGTTTTATGTTAAATGAGGTAAACTATCTATCTTTCAGTTAGTAGCAGTAGCGGCTCGTGGAACATTTTGATGGTAGAGCCATAAAATTTCAGCACTGACCCCTAACCCCCCCCCCCCCGCCTAATTTATTATGCCTTTTTAAATAGAAAGAACGATGTATCTTTCTAATTCAAGGTTACTTTGAGTTGTTAAAGAAAGGTTTATGTATCGAACATGTTTTAAAGCAATTTATTTATAAGCCAGGGATTAGAATCAAAAAAGTACATATTGTAAAAAATATTATAAAGAGAAGGTTAAATAGTACGATATATGAAGTCCATTCGACGTTCCTTTTTATTAGCAAATAATTCAATCACTCGTTTATTAAAGTTCTCGATATTAGTAATGAACGCTTTTTCAGTTGACAGCATTCCCAGCGCACTCAATCTTTCTTCCTCCATGGTATTTCGTAAAAATGTCTTAATTCTTTTTAACATTGAAAAGCATCGCTCCGCTTCAGATGTTGACATAGGTATTCTCACTAACACTTTTAAAAGTTTTAGTTTCTTGAAAAGTGTCACACATTTCTTCTTTTAAACTAGTGATAAAATTGAAACTGCTCCAGAAACACCCCGCAATTCTTCTCGTTCGTAAAGTACCTGCAGTTCGGTCTTCAATCTATTTTTATCCAAAGAAGGATAAAAACGAATAATTTCACAAAGAAAATGTTCAGGAAATTTCTTTGTATATTCTGTAAATTTTTCCACCATGAATAAGTTTGCAGCTACTAGATGCCCAGTAAAACTAAATCTCGTTCTTATTTGCTGACAATAGAATCACAAATTTCTAGGGCTTCTCTCTTTCTATTTTCAGAAGCAATTTTTTTCTTCCTGGGAGGTGGTCCGTCTTCTGAGAATTCCAATTCGAATTCTGCAATAATTTCATCCATTTCGTCACGAATTTTCTGTATTGCATTTTCAAATATTTGTAAGTCATGCTTAACCTTAACAGCGTCGGTGGTTTTCTTTTGCAGTTGGTTGAAAATGATCTCAACGTGGGGCATTATTTTATGGAAAATTTTCAACCAAAATAAAAAACCCTTGTCTCTAAGTCTAAGTTTATAAGCACTCGCTTGTTCAATCGTCGAACCCAACTTGATATTTTTGTCATTTTCCAAAACGTTTATTATTTCATTTCTGTATTCAAAAACAGTGTTGACTCCCCGTGATTGGAAATTCCATCTCGTCTGTGGTGACCGCGGTAAGCGTCTTTGAACAATTTCATCCAGTACTCTCGTTCTTTGCGGCGACGAAGAAAAAAACGAACAAATCCCAGACAAATGTGCAAAAAATATTTCGGCTGATCGATTAACTGTCGCCGCACTGTTCATAATTAAGTTAATTTGGTGAGCGTAACATTGTACATAGTACGCGAAAGGATACTTTTCTTGTATTATTTTTTGAACCCCGTTTAGGCCTCCGCTCATGACTGAAGCTCCATCATAACTTTGTGATATTAGCTTTTCTGGAGTATCACTAATTAGCGGGGCGATTTCCTTCAAAATGCAATTTAAGATTGAAACAGCATCGTGACCGATAGGATTTACAAAATTCCAAAATCGTTCTACTGGTTCAGCCCCAACAATGTATCGCAATAAGACAACAAGATGGAATTTGCTTGCCACATCCGTAGTTTCATCCGCGATAACTGCAACACAGTCTGTATGCTTTATTTCTTTGGACACTTCTTCATGATAAACATTAAGCATGCATTCTAGTAAATCATTTTGAATTGTTTTAGAAGTCCCTTTAAATACAGCCGCTTTGGACAAATGATCGTTTAAATCTCTGTCCAAAACTGCACTAAAATTTATCAATTCTCGAAATACTCCTTTATTGTATGATTCTTCGGTTTCATCATGACCCCTTAAGGCCAATTCTAGTGCACCACAAAATCGAATACAGTTAATAATAATATTTAACACGTACCTATTTTTGTCCACTTGCTCATTATGCGCAGCAATTGTTTGTCTATAAGCCGAACTTAATTGAGTTAATATGTTTGTCTTTCCAAGCATAGACAAACTGAAAACATTACTTATATGCACTTTCGATTTATCGTGTGTTTTAATTTTGTCCCAGATATGCACTAAATCGGTAATACCGTTCTCCGTCCAAGTAACTTCGCCTCTAAACAAAACACATGGAAAGCAAAAAAATGCGTTTTTTTCATCACATCCGCAAAGCCAATTGTTTTTCAAGTATATATCTGGATTAAATGTTCTCGTTCTGGTTCTACGAGTATTTGAAGTTGACGCACTAGAGCTGGAACTTGTTGCCGAAGTCTGTTTTTTTACGATAATCAAATTAGGCAAAGGTCTGCCTAACTGTTTAATTTGCACTTTTTCCTCAATAGTACATGAGCGAAAAGGCTTATTCTGTAATGCACTAATTTTATTCATCCTTTATGGCGCGGAACGGCAGTTAGTTTTGTCTTGGCGTTATCAAAATAAAATTGCACGTCAGCGTCGCACGAGATGAGCCAGCAGGCGTTTGGCTCATAGATTAAATTAGATCGACGACTCCTAGGGGGCACTAGGTATCGTGAGTTTAGTTCGCCGACTCACTCGATGCGGGGGCGCTGCAATCAAAAATGACGTCATCAGGTGCGGGTGTGTGCTTCACGCAGTGCGGGACGCGCGGTGCGGGGTGATATACATATGCCGGGGGGTGCGGTGAGGGGAACACCGCGCGGTGTTTGAATTACCGCACGATGCGAGAAATAATAACGACATAATTATGGTATAAAATGTATATTACAAATAACTTAACATTTTAATTTTTACAAATAAATAGGAAAAAACAATAATTACTTAATTTAAGTATTTACATTTAGATTTAATAAAACATTGATCACATTAATTGACTATAGGAAAATTTGCTCTAATACATATTTGAAAAACAATAAAATTTATTAACCATAACATAATAGTTACTAAGCAATGCGATTCCGGTGAATTAGCGAACGAATAATTTTAATAACGATTGAAATATCTTTCACACATTAACTTATACATAATTTTCGAATATAATGAACAATATTTAAATTATCTCTACCAAGATAACTGCGTGAATTGATGTCTACCTTATTTGGTCTAATTAATACTTCTAATGCTTAATAATTGATAATTCATGTTAAAACAAGAAGTATTATAATAGAAATACAAATCATATAAATAAAATGCAGAACTAATATAGATACAAATAAGTTAATGTTCAAGAAATGTGAAGGTATTAATTATAATATTAATAACAGTTTTCTTAATTTTGCAAGTATACTGTCGATTTTTTAACTATATACAATATTTAACCATACTCGGAAAAAATATGACTAATCATTGCTAAATAATAAATCCACATTATCATTGATTTAATTTTTATAGAAGTAATAGTTAAATAAAACTTGAATAATTATCAAATCAATAATACATTTTTTATTATTCTACAACAAAAATCACATATATCCTAAACTGCATTCTATTGGTGATAGTCTGAAGCAAATTACTAATAATAAGTTTCAAGAACATCAAGTGCATGATCAAGATGCTCCTTATTAGAAGCATTTTGAGCATACAATTTTCTTGCAACCTTTTGGATATCTCGGGCATAGGAATGCAGCATCTTTGCTTGAGGAGAAAGCTTTCATTTTCGTGTTACATTTAATGTTTTTAACAATTTTACCTCCAGACATTCCTTCATGTTCAGTAGTCGTACTACTTTGTAACTAGATGGACTATTATGATGGGGTTTCAAACTGTTCCCAGTAGCAGAATTATCCCAAAGGGGTTTACTACTGCTCACGCCAGCAATTAAGGGAGAATTCTTCTTGTCAGTGAGAAACTCCACAGGTAACCCCACGGGAGACTCCACGTCCTTGGATGTTTCCAGAAGTTCTGGATCATTCACGAGCGGTATGAATAAAATATATATATTTAGATATACTGTTCTCCTTGCACGCTCGCTTAATAAAATGTATTTTTTTAATAAAAAGTAATGTGTGGTTTATATTAGGTATTTGAAGATATATGTGTATATATAAAAGTAACAAATATTTAGCTTACCAGCCGGTGTATCGAGGTATAATGTGGAAACAATCCCTAGTTATAAATTCGTTTTGCTGGTAAAGCATTTTGTCCCCTCATCAAAGTGCCTGTCGCAAATGTAATTAGACTTGATAAAGGTGCATCTTCGATTTTTAAAAAGGTCTTCTCTACCAACAGCCTCCAGCCACTTCTCATACACCTAAGAAAGAATATAAGTCTTAGATTGAGTTCTTCGTGCAGTATACATTTAAAATGTATATTTGCAAGTATACATGCTATATAAATATCAACTTTTAATGCATTAATAGGATTAAAAAATAGAGTAGTAATTATGAACAATATTTTAAATATTCCGACAAATAATTTATTTGTTTTTCATTTGATGGTATCAACTTTTCTAAATTTATGATTCAATAAAAATAAAAGGCTGAAAGCTAATGACCAAAAACAACTGTCAGAATAAAAATATATATATTTTATAGAAACATAATAGATTCTATTTTGTTAAATTTATGTACTATTTCTGTACAACAAAATGTTAAATTTAAAGTATTTTACCATCTAGGTATACATAACATATATCTTCGATTTAACACTTCCATTGCAAAGGCGAACCGAATATCCGTGAATTAGAAGTTATATCCCCCATGAAATCAATTTAATATTTATTTTTAAAGATTCAAACAAATTTTCTCATGTTTATTTTGATATTTAAATGAACGATTGTAACAAATGTTAAAAGCTTACCCCATTTCTTCTTGTAAATCTGTGCATACGAATCTCTTTCTTTCCTCCCTCAAGGAGAAAGCGGGCACTGGTTGTTTTCAAAAACAACTCGTATCTCCATGGCAGGCGAAATTTCTAGGAAGGACGGATTGGAATGCGGCCTGGGCCCCCTGGTCCGGGGGATGGTCACGCCATCCGTGGGGTTTATTGGGGGTACCGGTTTTAGCGACACAAAACGGCAAAACGAAAGATCGGAACGCAGACGGAAATTTATAAAATAAATTTCTTGCAAAAATCCGAACAAAGACATTAAGTTTCACTTAAGTAAAAGACGACTTGATCGAACGAAATTGACGAAACGAATACAAAATAGCTTAAAAATCGAAAATATTCCAATACTCACGGTTTTGATTATTTATATTAATGCTCGTCCACGCCCGTCTCCAAAATATTTCGTTTTATCAGCACTTTTGATGAGGTGTTGATTGAAACATCTTTCTCAAAAAGTTCGAAACTGCGGGAAATTTGATTTTTGAGCCATCAGATGTTCGAAATTGCGGGAAACTTGAAATTTCGACATTTGCGCCCTCCCATCGAGTGAGTCGGTCAACTATATACGTGAACTTTCTGAATCATATGGAGTCGGCAGGGTCTGGTTTGGCTCCAAACGCACGTTGTAAACGCAAGCTCCCCCCACCCGCGCTCTGCCCGCAGCAGCCCATATTCAATGGAAATGCCGCACAGTGGTCGATTTTCAAATTTAACTGAACATTTCGTTATTATTTGTTTTGTTTTTTTTTAATTCTGTCTAAAAGAAAGAAATATTTTTTCAATTAAGTATTTAATTGTCATTTATGTTATGGACACATTATCCACCCCACTACCAACCCCTAATCAAAGATTTTTTTGTAAAAAAAATCTTTTTTTTAATGTTTTAAACAAATATAATGAGTCATTCTTCGTAAAATAAAAAAAAATAATAAAAAGTTTTAAACAACCCCCACCCATCTGATTTATATAGAAATCACTCTCATATTTCAAAATAATTTAAAATTTTGTAACAAAATATGAGATTATTTTACTTGGAATGGTTCCTATAAAGATTACATGTTTATTTTATACTAGAAACACAAGGCCGTAGCTAGGGGGGTGGGGAATATGGGGGTTTGAACCCCCCTGAAATTCTGTGCGAAAATATAAAACGTCTTAGCGAATTTTGTAGACTTGTATGAAAATAACAAAAAACAAATTGTTTTGTAACCCCCCCCCCCCCCTCCGTTCAAAATCTTTTTTTATTTTATTTTGTGTTTAAGGGTAATCCAATTAATTGCATTAGAGAATGTTTCTATTATTAGAAAACTATATATTTACAACATTATTTACACAAATATATTATATATACATATTATACATGGACACACTATATACACATAAATATATATACACATGTTCAATTGAAACCAGAATATTAGGTACATAATGCAAATACACATTTACACCAAACTATTCAGTATCACTGTCGGAGTTTGAATTATCTGATAAATCAAAATTATTTGAAATGTGTACCAATTTAACAGCCTCATCGTCAAATGTTTTAATTCTAGCAGATCTTGATATATGATTTCTTTTTGATATAGTTGAAATATATGGATCAGAAGAATATAACAATGTATGAAATAGGTCTGTGATGGTTTGTAAGCGGGAAAATTTTCGAGTGTGATGTACTCGGTATTTCCTTAAATCTTTATTGCGAGCTTCTAGTGCCTCTTCGGATATCATCCCAATTGGCAATGTTGCTGATTGAATTATATCCGCACCATGAATTAAAATTTTATGCAACGAGGTGGGCATGTAATACCATGGATATAATTCGATATATTTTTTTGCTGTTTCATCCAAATACAAACGAAACGCTTCTATATTTGTAGCTTCTTCGCAAGAAATGACTTGCAAAATTATTTTAATTCTTTTTAAAAAATTTTCGTCTAACCCTGTAATTTTTGATGTTGTCTTATATTCTTCAAAGAAACGACTTGCGGTATTACCATCATTTGTTATTCCGAAATTAGGTTTTACCACATCAACTAATAATCCTAATTTAGATTTTAATTCCTTTTGAATTTTGAATTTTGTAATTTCTAATGTTTTTTTTTCATTGATATCTCGAACTTGCCATTTTTTGACATCGAGACGATATGCTATATGCAGCATGCATTCTAATGAACGAATCCAAGCATGTAAAGAAGAAATACCATAATCATAGTATTTTTCAATTTTCGGTAAATTTTTTACTTTTTCTAATTGATTCATTATTTTAGGGGTAGCTCCACATATAGCACACGTTTGAGTTGAAGTGTCTGTAACTGTGCTATAAGTCTTGCCATTAATCATAGTCATTTTAAAACTATAATTAATTATAATTTGTATATTGTTCAACTCTACATTCGTTGGTAAAATGGTTTAAATTTGATTTTCAATATCATTTATCACAAGTTTTATAATTTCTTTAGACTCCTTTTCAAACATAATCTTAATTGGTCTACAAAATCTAGTTGAGGATGGTTTCGGATTTTGCCATAAAATATTATCATCTTTTATTGATATTATTTGAAGAGGCACTAAGCACGCAGAAAATATATATTCATCACTTTCGGACTCATTAGAGAATTTTTGCTTATATAATAAGTGACCTGAACTACCATCACAGCCCTATTTGTACATAATTTTAAACTCGTTTCCAATTTCATCAAATGAACTCAAATTTCCCAGAGAAATGAATAATCTTTGACTAGTATGGTCGACCAAGGCTTGCAAAGTAACTTCTGCAGCAGTTTCAGTGTATGATATACTAACTTCTGCGGGATAACATGCTTTTTTTGCTTTCAAAATACTATCATAGCTTGGGTAAATATTTGCATTACGTACCTTAGCTCCAGATTGTATCAATTTATAGGAATGCTTTGTAAATCTTCCGTCGATATATAACGCCAAGGCTTCTTCTGGTGTATATTTTTGAACTTTTTGTTGGGGTGATTTCCAAGCCTGCTTAATACTGGAACCTCTTGTTGGTGAATTTGTTGTAACCTCGTTCACTATTTCTGCACTATCCCTTGTGACTTCCGGCTGCTCTGAAAGTGCGGGGCGGGTAAGGGTTCACTTAAGCAAAAAAAAATATCAAATTAAATTAATTTTATTATAAACAAATAAAAATAAACACTCTAGTAAAATCAAGATTGTATTCATTTGAACGAAAACGTACGCGAGAAAAAGAAATATAACAAAAACTAAATGGATAATTCAATAAACTATTGGAATAAATTATTCAAAAAAAAAAACTGTAACGGGCGCCACCCAGAATACACGTCTGGGACGTAGCGATAAATAAAATATGCGAGTCCGCCGAAAATGCGCAACGCGATTAACTGCGATAGCTTCTTAATCTTGTTATATAAATCGTGGAGTTAACTTATCTTATGCTCCGTCCGCAGCAAATAGCCTCCGGTTACGATGCGGTAGCCGCGACAAAAACGGCAGCGTAGCGTTTGCGGTAGCTGAGGCGAAGACGGCAGCGTCCCAGTAATGACGGCTGGAACGGGAGCGTAGCGGTAGCGATGTGGCGGTGACCAATTTTGTCTAGGTTCTTAGCAGCGGGATGCGCCCGGGATTCCAAAAGAATGGCGTCGAGAAAATCCAAATTTAAAGGTTCCTAAATTATATATATGTAGCGCATTAGTCCCTTGTAATCGCTTAGTTTATGCGATTAAAATCAGCATTATAAAAGAGGTGAATTTTACAGAGAAAAGTTATTTTGATTTACCTTCGCTTAGAAGAAACCCTTCGGCACAGAACAATAACACGAAACGATAGCGATATATTCACGTACGTACGCTTCAGGCGAGTGCCTTCTAAAATCGACTTTATCAATTCGTCCGAATGTGGACGCCGAAGCGACAAAAACGCTCTGTTGGTTCGCAGATATTTAATATATACAACCCGTCTAGCAGGCCTAAATTGTATTAATTAAAATATTAAGTTTAGAGTTAATTTCTTTGAATTTGTAATGCTACACTACCCCTCCTCCCGGAAAATAAAAAATCTTCATAAGATTTTTTATATAAAACAAGGCAAAGTCAAAGCAGCTTGACAAAACATAAACATATTTTTATTAGAAAATCAATCTACACGTTATTTAAATCCTTAGTACTGCCAAAATATGGTTTCAAATCCTTGATGTGCCACCTGCCAACATCATTACCATTTACGTCACATAATTGATACACTACAGGAGACAAGGTCTTTTTGACGGAACAAAGTACATACTTGGGAGCCAATTTCGCAGAAAACTTATCAGAAGCGCTCGACAGAACTTTATTAGATTTCCAGACTAAATCCCCTTCTTCAAATTGAATATTGCGCTTGCGCAAGTCGTAATTCTTTTTGTTTTTAGAATAAGCTTTATTTAGTCGAATTTTTACGTTTTCAAATATAGCGTCCATTTCATTCAGTTTTTTAGCATATTCACTCCGCGAACTTGTTTCAATTGCGTATTTTTCATCGTTTACTTCTTCCTTCAATTCTCCATAAAAATCGCCTGATATAGGGACGGTACGTCCGAAAACTAGTGTATTTGGTGACAACCCGGTAATTTCATGAACCGCCGCGCGAATTGCATAACCAATGCGATAAATTTCTTGATCCCACCGGTTATGACTTAATGCGTCATTTATATACGAACGAAGCGCTGTCCCAATAACGCGATTTACGCGTTCAGTAAAATTTACTTGCGGATGGTACCTTGCATTAAACCACAATTTCTGAACGTTATAACGCAGCAATAAATTTTTAAAAGCACCGCTAGTGAATTGAGTCCCATTATCAGCCATGATTATCTGTGGTACACCAAACATTAAAAAAACGTGATTCTCTAAATATTTAATAATTTCGGGACATGTAGCATTTCTTAACGGTTCTACAAAAACGAATTTTGAAAACCAATCAGTTATCACGAGTATGTATCTGTTGCCCTTAGTTGAACGCGGCATGGGCCCAACGAGATCCAACGAAATTATTTGGAAGGGGAAACTAACTTGTTTCTCCTTTCCCATTAAACCGGCACGAGACGCATTTGGTGATTTTTGTGCACCACAAATTTTACATGACCGAATATATTTAAATACATCACCTTTTAACTTAGGCCAATAATATTGTTCACATATTTTCTTAATAGTTTTAAAATATCCAAAATGAGCAGAGATCGACTCATCATGAGCAAACTTAATAATATCTGTTCTCCCTTCGAGCGGCACCACAATTTTCCACTCAGAAGCGTTAGTTGGAATTTTACTATCGCGCGAAAAAAATTTAAATAATCGGTTTTCACGGATTCGCCATCTAGGGTAATTTTCGGGATTATTTCTTACTTTCTCGAGTTGTTTGACGTACCACGCATCTTTGATATCACATGAAAACGCACCTACAACGGGTAAACGCGATAAGGCATCAGGCACGGTGTTTAGTTTTCCCTTCCTATGTTCTAAGTCCATGTTGAACTGGGACAACTTCATCGCCCATCGCGCTAGTCTGCCCATGGGGTCTTGCATCTTAGTAAGCCAGAGCAGCGAATAGTGGTCTGTTATTGCCCTAAATCTTGTACCCTCAATATAGGGTCGAAATTTCTCAACGGCAAAAATTAGAGCCAAACACTCGCGTTCCGTGACAGAATAATTACGCTCTGGCTTACTAAGTGTTCGACTTGCGTACGCGATGACATGTTCTTCCCCGTCTTCCAACATTTGCGTTAAAACCGCCCCTACTCCCACGTTAGACGCGTCGGATTGCACAATAAATTGGCGCGAAAAATCAGGCGCAGAAAGAACAGGAGCAGAAATTAATGCGCTCTTTATGTCATTAAACGCCTTTGCTGCATTTTCATCCCAAATTATATGATTGCCTTTCCTTTTGCCCTTTAATAACGCATTAATGGGCGCAACTACACTTGAAAAATTAGGCACGAATCTACGGTACCAAGAACACATTCCCATAAATCTTTTTATTTCCGTAGTAGTTCTGGGAATAGGGTAATTGACTACACTATCAACTTTGTCCGGGTCCGTACGCAATCCAAATTCATCTATAACATAACCTAGGTATCTCAACGACTTCCTACAAAATTCACATTTTTTCACATTAACGGTGAGTGATGCACTTTTTAATCTCGTAAAAACTTCATTTAGTGTCGCAACGTGCTCGTTAAAGTTATTGTTTACGACAATGATGTCGTCCAAATATACAAATACCCGCGGTTCCATTTCTGGACCAAAAATCTTATCCATAAGTCTCTGCTGCGTCTGAGCGGCATTATTTAGACCAAATGGCATTGTATTAAATTCAAATAACCCGCGACCTAAGACCGAAAATGCTGTTTTTTCTTTTGAAGATTTCTCAAGCGGTATTTGCCAAAATGCATGTTTTAAATCGATACTAGAAATATAACGTGCATTTCTCAATCTATCCAGAATGCTATCAAGTCGCGGCAAAGGGTATGCATCCCTAACCGTTAATGAATTTAATTTTCTGCCGTCGAAACAGAATCTAAACTCCCCCGTTTTTTTTTTTACTAATAACACCGGCGAAGACCACGGCGATTTACTAGGTGATATTACGCCAAGCTCTAGCATTTTATCGATCTCCGCGTTAAGATGTTCTTGCATAGCCGGCGACAAAGGAAAAGGCCTAGCTTTAAAAGGTCGTGCGTCACCGGTATCAATAAAATGCTCAACTATATTAGTTTTACCTAACTTATGACATCCAATATCTTGAAATTTACATGTAATATTACTTAATTCGACTTCTTGATCAGATGACAATAAAACACGATCACTTATGCCATAAATCAAACATGTTTGGGGGTCATTATCCTGATTTAAAGGTTGCCAGGTATTGTTTACAAAGTCTATTATTATTTTATATTTCCTGATAAAATTGATTCCCAATATTAAATTAATTTTTATAGATGGAACCACAAAAAAATCAAAAATCCCTTTAATATTTCCTGCTTCAAAAGGAATTCTAATAAGGCCGGCAACCTTTTGTAATTCACCATCGGCGGTTACTACATTTGACACGTCACACGGCAATATGTTTAGTTTTTTATCAGCTAGAAATGTCAACATCTCTGATCCAATAACTGATTTGTTAGCCCCTGTGTCCATTAACACTTTAAAATTTGAATCAAAAATAGTGAAATCTATATGGGGGCGGTCATCACCCTGTATGAAATGGAAAATTGAATTAATTTTAACACGCTGTGTACAAAATGTATTTACTGTTTTCAACCAGTTTTGCCAATCCGCTATGTTATTATTATCGGCCTCTAAATTAACATTCTGGAAGGGTCGGCCGTCAACCTCCCTCTTTACTAGTTTTTTTGACAATCTGAACACTGCTGTTTACTTATTCCCCTTTTTCCGCAACCGAAACAAAATTTATTTTTCCTAGCTATTTTGCACTCATAAAACCGGTGGCCTGTTTTATCACAATTCCAACATTTCTCAGTTTTGTCAAACACACCCTCATTCTCTTTAACACTAGTGACGGAGTTATTATTTAATCTAGAAACTTTGTCTTCGAGGATCCTAATTTGTTTAGATAATTCGGTAAACGCATTCATGATCTCATTGTTTTTTTTCTCATCATTTAAAACATGCAAATTTGAAGATTCTAATTTTAAATGTGCTGCATTGCAATTTTCGACTTTTCTACAAAGCGATAACAAACACGGAATCGTATGGACATCGGTCAAACTCAACTGGGAAATAAAAAAAGGCAAGAGATTTTTTTTAATTAATTTAACTCTAATTGTTTCATCTGGCAGTGTAAACAATCGCGTAAATAAATTTTCCATACTGGTAATAAATATGGTCACTCTTTCACTTTTACCCTGTTTACGGTTACGTAACTTTTCCCAGATAAAGTCATCGAAATCCTCTGGCAAAAAATCGCGTTTTAAACAGTTCACCAAGGCATCCCAACTATTTACTCTAGTCCTAGTTGATCTAAACCATGGAATAGCGGCACCAGTAAACAAATCAATCGCGGACTGAAACAATTCTAATTTCGATACACCCCTTGCTAAGCGCAACTCTTCTACTTTTTCTAGAAAATCTAATAACTCGTCTGATCCCGACTGCCCGTTAAATGTTATTCCCCATTTATAAACCGGCACTGATCTATTAGTGATAGAGCTGAGATTCGGTTGTGATAACTCTTCCTCATCACTATCACTCTGATCGCCTTCAGGTGGCTCAAAACATGAAACTCGTTCATCTAAGAATGTACTCGACATAGCTTTCGTAAGTTCACGCTTCACCCGTGATAACTTAGCCTCAATTAAATCGCATTTACTTAACGAGTCCTTTTTAAAATCTAAAAAGTCTGCTAGGTCTGAATCAACATAGCGTTCAAGTCTATCTCGAACGTGTTCCAATCGCGAACGTACCTTTTTCTCTGTAACTTTCGCATCTTTTCCCGGGAACGCGGAAACAATTTTTTCTAAATCTGATAAGGTATCTAAGACTTCTTTCTTATCCGGCGCGGTCATCGCGGAGTGAACACCAGACAGAATCGGTTTAGCGTCCGTAAGGAATTTTCTCAATATAAACTTCAAATCACCTACATCAACATTTTCAGTGGCCGTAAAACCCCGTATTGATAACTCGTAAATTACTTCCGATTTACGCAAATATGTGACGTTCATTTTAAAATGCTAACGTTCCAAACACAGAGGATTTTACTTTACATATAAATTAACGTGTAATTAGATAACTATTCACGTTTCTATTCAAATGAATAAAATAACAAAAATTACTAGACGATTTTAATACAAAAATACAAAAAAAACTACACCCTTCCTTTAGTGCCCTTTTTGCAATCGAGCAGGCCCCACGTTGGGCGCCAGTGTGACTTCCGGCTGCTCTGAAAGTGCGGGGCGGGTAAGGGTTCACTTAAGCAAAAAAAAATATCAAATTAAATTAATTTTATTATAAACAAATAAAAATAAACACTCTAGTAAAATCAAGATTGTATTCATTTGAACGAAAACGTACGCGAGAAAAAGAAATATAACAAAAACTAAATGGATAATTCAATAAACTATTGGAATAAATTATTCACAAAAAAAAACTGTAACGGGCGCCACCCAGAATACACGTCTGGGACGTAGCGATAAATAAAATATGCGAGTCCGCCGAAAATGCGCAACGCGATTAACTGCGATAGCTTCTTAATCTTGTTATATAAATCGTGGAGTTAACTTATCTTATGCTCCGTCCGCAGCAAATAGCCTCCGGTTACGATGCGGTAGCCGCGACAAAAACGGCAGCGTAGCGTTTGCGGTAGCTGAGGCGAAGACGGCAGCGTCCCAGTAATGACGGCTGGAACGGGAGCGTAGCGGTAGCGATGTGGCGGTGACCAATTTTGTCTAGGTTCTTAGCAGCGGGATGCGCCCGGGATTCCAAAAGAATGGCGTCGAGAAAATCCAAATTTAAAGGTTCCTAAATTATATATATGTAGCGCATTAGTCCCTTGTAATCGCTTAGTTTATGCGATTAAAATCAGCATTATAAAAGAGGTGAATTTTACAGAGAAAAGTTATTTTGATTTACCTTCGCTTAGAAGAAACCCTTCGGCACAGAACAATAACACGAAACGATAGCGATATATTCACGTACGTACGCTTCAGGCGAGTGCCTTCTAAAATCGACTTTATCAATTCGTCCGAATGTGGACGCCGAAGCGACAAAAACGCTCTGTTGGTTCGCAGATATTTAATATATACAACCCGTCTAGCAGGCCTAAATTGTATTAATTAAAATATTAAGTTTAGAGTTAATTTCTTTGAATTTGTAATGCTACACCCTCTTTCCAGATGCTCGTAAATTAACCTGAGTGGCGAACGCAATTTCCTCTTCGGAATAATTTTCCATCAATGGCCTAACTTTTCTTTTTTTCGAAAAATTTGATAAATCACTAAATGATTTGTACGGCCCTCTCGAAGATGGTCCAGGTACAGGTTAATCGATTGTATCAGTCAAAGAAAATGTCTGTGTTTCGTTTAGCCACTCTGCATAATTATTTTCAAATCGGGAACATACTCTAAATACTTTTTGCCACTTAGAATTTAAAGATGACGTAAAAGAACGTATTTGATCTTTTAATATATTTATATTTTCATTTTGGTCTTGAACATTAAAGTTCATTAAATCAAAAATATATTTTTGAACGGCGCTGTTTTTCTCTTCCACCGTGCGCTCCATACGCCAAACATTGAAGAGAGCGCTTCGGCGAACGGTTACGCGGCCTGAAAAAAATTATTACTTGAATGGTTGCGCGTGGCTGCATATCATTTTTATTTATATGATAAGTTAAATAGTTGCTCTATAACTGAAAAAAATCTAAATGCGTACCGCTGCGTACGGAATATACTTTTTCTCTATCATACTTAAGAAATTTTAATTTACAATGAAAAATTGTATGAGTAATTTATGTCATTATTTATTATTGTTGCATAAAAATATAAAAAAACAAATAAACACAAATGATAAATACATACCAGTAGAATGTATATCCATCGTTGTTTTAAAAATTTCACTTCACACAACTGAAAACTAAATATTTAAAACTTATGCGTTTGAGAGCGTACAAACAACTAATGATCGGTGTCTCAATAGGGTGTACTTTGGGTACCGATAATTACCAGGAAAGAGGGCTGAGGGGATTATGCTTTTACCTGCGCACCAATGGGTCATTATACTAATGATATTTACACAAATATTCGTTTTTCTAAATACTTTATTTTTCGCGAAATGTTCGGCTAAATTTGAAAATCTACCACTGTGTGCCGGCCACAACCAAGATCATAGATTAATTACCAAGATGGCTCGGACGCGCGGCTTGGCGTTGCGTTGTGATTTTTCTCTACTTGTTAAACTTACGCAGACATTATTGAACATTTGAACTAAGGAAATAGAATTTTTACAATTAATTTAAAATTCTTGCTGGGGTTAAAACTCAGGTAGTGCCATGGCTCCTTGGCTCTATAGAACGGGCCGCCCCTGGTTAGTAGTACAAGTTCTTTCTGCTAGCCGCAATCGTCCTTTTAGTAGTAGATGAAAGAACTACTATCTTGTTTCTTCTACTATTACTAGGACTTTCTACAACTAGTTGTAGTACAGGCTCTGTCTGCTGGTGGCCAGACACGACAAGCCAGAACCATCTGAACTAGACGCTCTGTTAATAGCAGTAGTTCTTTCTGCTAGTAGAAATTGTGCTTGGCTTTTGTGTCTTTCTGCAACTATAGTCTGTTTAAAAACTAGAAGGAGTAAGTGCCAAAGCCCAATTTACACTATAAAAAGTTACCAGAAATATCACTAGACAAATTTGGCGGCAATTTTAAATAATTTAATAATTACTCTTTAAATAAAATCAAATATCCATTTTGTACTTCTTAATTGTGGTTAAGTATTTTCTTTTCCATCGTACGATGTCGTCACTTCAATTAAAATGCTTATACGGCATTTCGCCATTTATCTGTGAAATAAAACATATTTACGTTATGTTCATAATATAATATAGAATTTATATAATAATGTGTCTCTATCAAAGCTGGGACGAATTCTCGTAAAAAGGATTCGAATCACGAATCCGAATCACCTAATATGATTCGAATCACGAATACTCGAATAAAGGATTCGTAAGAGATAAATATGATTCGAATCGAAGATTTGAATCCAGTTTTTTCGAATCACGAATACAAACCCTTTAAGAATAAATTTGATTTTATTATTTTTTTGCAACCATTAATATATAAATATCGTTAAATACCAGTTGTTTTAACAAAAATATTCAAAACCTAATTATTTATTATTACCACTGAACATCGTTGATACCAGACTAAATATCTGATTCCCTGTTACTCTGGTTAAATATGTATTTGTGTGTTTCTGAACTCCACTTCAAATCAGTGTTTTGTACGCGTGGCGCATGAAGTAAAATTTCGAGTTTAGAAAAGCCCGAAAATTTGTCTCGGGTCGCTGCGCGACCCTCGACAAATTTTCACGGGGCTTTTCTAAACTCGAAATTTTACTTCATGTTTAGCCTGGGAGTGGAAACAGTCGTTCAAAACCTCAAATTGAAGTCTATTACAAAATCGACTAATGCCTGAAATTTACGTAAATAAAAAATTCACTGAATATCATTAAAACCGAGAAAGCGAGAGAAAAGTCATGGAATTTTATTCAAATTGATCAAAGCACTAACAAAAAAGCCATATGATATTATTAAATTTGTCAAAATCAGCAGGCAAATTACAAAACACGTAAAAATTTATAAAATTAACTTAAATATTGGCAAAAACAATGAAAATCCGTAAATAAACAATAAACAAAACTATTAAACAGAATGGATGTTTCCTGTAGAAGAAAGTTAAAATAAAAGGCCAGGAAAAAATCTTTAGTCAGGAAAATTTTTGAAAAATTTAACATTTCAGATTGTGGCTACCATGTCAGTTTTACTTCAAACAATATTAAACAAAATTTTGAAAACTAGATTATTATCTTTAAAAACATTTTCAATCATTTAACGTTCTTATCAAAGCATTCACTTTGAAATTTCAAACGAGCGTTCCACTCCCAGACTAAGCATGAAGTAAAATTTCGAGTTTAGAAAAGCCCCGTGAAAATTTGTCGAGGGTCGCGCAGCGACCCGAGACAAATTTTTGGGCTTTTCTAAACTCGAAATTTTACTTTATGCGCCACGCGCACAAAACACTGATTTGAAGTGCAGTTCAGAAACACACAAATACATCTTTAACCAGGGGAACAGGGAGTCAGATATTTAGTCTGTTATCAACGACTAGAGACAAATTTTCTGAGCTTTTCTAAACTCGAAATTTTACGTCATGTGCCATGCGCATAAGCAGTGACTTAACGAGAAATTTAAAAACACACAGAAAAAAGTTTACATGTTATTCCTCACAATTAATTCGAATTATTTTTGACGATTATAACGTTCGTATTTGCCGCTGTTCAAAGATTGAAATAAAAATTAAATTCAAATTTAATGTTTTAATATAAACCTAAATTGCTGGCCTGTTCATTAATTAAACGATTTTTATTCATTTAATTAATTTAAATTGTTGGTCCGCTTATCTTATTATCTTTTCATCTAAATTACATCTTGTTTTGTATATTTAATTTAGCGTATTAATTATGCTGTTCGTTGATTTCTAATTTCGTTAATTTACACTTGTGGAAATTATTTGGTTAAAAATTGCCGCCGTAATTCTATTGGTCGGATTAGCGCTGGAACGGATTAAAGAGGGATTAATTCATTATTCGCTGAGCGACAGGTGCGCGTGAACAAGCCGTTCGTTGTCTGTATGACGGAATAAAAAGTGAAAAGATGAATTTTCGAAAAATCCGAGTGCATCAGCGTTATCGCCGATCGATGCGTATTTAAGCCAAGCGCTTATCATTAAGGCCGCCCAAGATCTATAGGTAATTACTCATATTTTCTTTGAAATCCAATTTACTAATTTATTCGCGGTGCAGGCCTTACTTATTTTGTAGTATTGGTTTCCGTCTTATCAATTTCTGCTGGGATGTTTTCCTGATTCATTCATTCATTCTGAGGGGTTGATCCTGTGATGCGGTAGAAGTGGAGAAATTGGATGGCGAGTGGTTTTTGCGGATTTCTTCTGGGCGTCCATTTTGTGAATTTGGAGATTTGCTGTGTGCTGTCTTCGGAATTGCAGATTCTGTGTGAATCGGGACGAGGATGGAACCGTAGCAGGATAAGTCATTCATAAATTTATATATATTTTTTTAATGCCGTGATAAGTGAAACCGATCAAGTTAAATTTATTTGTTATAAGAAGTTAATCCACGTCATGATTTAAAATAAGAATACGTTTCATACATAATTTTTCTATGTGAGGATTATCGTGTGATTTCAGTTAATTTACTTTCTAAAGTAACTGCAAGTAAATTAACTTATGTGAAAACATGTTTATCATTATGTTGAGGAGTGTAGAGTTTAGTATTGAAATCATTTAAAGACATTTTGCGTTTTTTATCGTAACTAATTAATTAATTAAAAACTTAAGTTATAGTTACATTTTATTATTTAGTCATTAAAGTAATTGTGATTAAATAATTCTAATAAATTTATTATTTAAATTTAATTCTTTTTGAGTTGAATCGTTTAGAGACATTTTGCGTTTTTTTACTATCGTAATTAATTAATTAATTAAAACTTAAGTTATAGTTACATTTTATTATTTAGTCATTAAAGTAATTGTGATTAGATAATTCTAATAAATTTATTATTTAAATTTAATTCTTTTTGAGTTGAACACTGTAATTTGGTTTGTGCGATTTTATTTTGTTTACTAAGTGAACGTTTTGATTAATTTTAAATAGTATGAAATTTTCAAAATTCGCACTTAGACCAATTATGGTGTATAAAGAGAATAAAACTCTTATTGTGTGCCAAAGTGTAAAGATTAAGGTGACGTCATTTTTTTCTGGGGATACACATTATGTATTAGGTAAAGTTATTTAAACATGTGCGAAGAACACGAATTTTGAATTTAACTATAAGTGTTTTTTCTTTTTGTTGTTCATTCTTAAATATTCATTTTGCCAATGGCATATCCTTTTTATTAAATGTTATTGAATACGTCTTTATTTAATAAAGCAATTAGTAGATTTTTGTAAACAATCCAACTTTATTTAACTTCCCATTTTTCTTGATTTAGGTGGGAGGAACAAGATCTGTAAGTTACAAATTTCAAATCAAGTGGCGCTCAACATTCTTTTGTTTTTTTAATTTTTTTTATTTTTTTGTTTTTTTTGATCCACGACCTGCCTTCAGACTCACAGCTGCCGTAAGCAGGTTATACGATTTAAATCCTTTTGTAAGTATTGGAATCCTTTTATAAATATTCGAATCCTTTTATAAATATTCAAATCCTTTTATAAATATTCGAATCCTATTACAAGGATTCGAATCCTTTTATAAGAATACGAATCACCCACATTTAGACTCGAATACGAATCCTCTTAAAAAAATGTAACGAATCAGGATCACGAATCCAGTTGAACTAAAGTATTCGACTGCCTCTTTTGAATCCTCTAAAAGGATTCGAATCCTGAATGATTCGAATCCTGCCCAGCTCTGGTCTCTATCTTGCTTAAAATTGATTTGTTTCATAAAACTAAAACTAAGTTAAATATCTGATTCCCTGTTACTCTGGTTAAATATGTATTTGTGTGTTTCTGAACTCCACTTCAAATCAGTGTTTTGTACGCGTGGCGCATGAAGTAAAATTTCGAGTTTAGAAAAGCCCGAAAATTTGTCTCGGGTCGCTGCGCGACCCTCGACAAATTTTCACGGGGCTTTTCTAAACTCGAAATTTTACTTCATGTTTAGCCTGGGAGTGGAAACAGTCGTTCAAAACCTCAAATTGAAGTCTATTACAAAATCGACTAATGCCTGAAATTTACGTAAATAAAAAATTCACTGAATATCATTAAAACCGAGAAAGCGAGAGAAAAGTCATGGAATTTTATTCAAATTGATCAAAGCACTAACAAAAAAGCCATATGATATTATTAAATTTGTCAAAATCAGCAGGCAAATTACAAAACACGTAAAAATTTATAAAATTAACTTAAATATTGGCAAAAACAATGAAAATCCGTAAATAAACAATAAACAAAACTATTAAACAGAATGGATGTTTCCTGTAGAAGAAATTTAAAATAAAAGGCCAGGAAAAAATCTTTAGTCAGGAAAATTTTTGAAAAATTTAACATTTCAGATTGTGGCTACCATGTCAGTTTTACTTCAAACAATATTAAACAAAATTTTGAAAACTAGATTATTATCTTTAAAAACATTTTCAATCATTTAACGTTCTTATCAAAGCATTCACTTTGAAATTTCAAACGAGCGTTCCACTCCCAGACTAAGCATGAAGTAAAATTTCGAGTTTAGAAAAGCCCCGTGAAAATTTGTCGAGGGTCGCGCAGCGACCCGAGACAAATTTTTGGGCTTTTCTAAACTCGAAATTTTACTTTATGCGCCACGCGCACAAAACACTGATTTGAAGTGCAGTTCAGAAACACACAAATACATCTTTAACCAGGGGAACAGGGAGTCAGATATTTAGTCTGTTATCAACGACTAGAGACAAATTTTCTGAGCTTTTCTAAACTCGAAATTTTACGTCATGTGCCATGCGCATAAGCAGTGACTTAACGAGAAATTTAAAAACACACAGAAAAAAGTTTACATGTTATTCCTCACAATTAATTCGAATTATTTTTGACGATTTAAATCCTTTTGTAAGTATTGGAATCCTTTTATAAATATTCGAATCCTTTTATAAATATTCAAATCCTTTTATAAATATTCGAATCCTATTACAAGGATTCGAATCCTTTTATAAGAATACGAATCACCCACATTTAGACTCGAATACGAATCCTCTTAAAAAAATGTAACGAATCAGGATCACGAATCCAGTTGAACTAAAGTATTCGACTGCCTCTTTTGAATCCTCTAAAAGGATTCGAATCCTGAATGATTCGAATCCTGCCCAGCTCTGGTCTCTATCTTGCTTAAAATTGATTTGTTTCATAAAACTAAAACTAAGTTAAATATCTGATTCCCTGTTACTCTGGTTAAATATGTATTTGTGTGTTTCTGAACTCCACTTCAAATCAGTGTTTTGTACGCGTGGCGCATGAAGTAAAATTTCGAGTTTAGAAAAGCCCGAAAATTTGTCTCGGGTCGCTGCGCGACCCTCGACAAATTTTCACGGGGCTTTTCTAAACTCGAAATTTTACTTCATGTTTAGCCTGGGAGTGGAAACAGTCGTTCAAAACCTCAAATTGAAGTCTATTACAAAATCGACTAATGCCTGAAATTTACGTAAATAAAAAATTCACTGAATATCATTAAAACCGAGAAAGCGAGAGAAAAGTCATGGAATTTTATTCAAATTGATCAAAGCACTAACAAAAAAGCCATATGATATTATTAAATTTGTCAAAATCAGCAGGCAAATTACAAAACACGTAAAAATTTATAAAATTAACTTAAATATTGGCAAAAACAATGAAAATCCGTAAATAAACAATAAACAAAACTATTAAACAGAATGGATGTTTCCTGTAGAAGAAATTTAAAATAAAAGGCCAGGAAAAAATCTTTAGTCAGGAAAATTTTTGAAAAATTTAACATTTCAGATTGTGGCTACCATGTCAGTTTTACTTCAAACAATATTAAACAAAATTTTGAAAACTAGATTATTATCTTTAAAAACATTTTCAATCATTTAACGTTCTTATCAAAGCATTCACTTTGAAATTTCAAACGAGCGTTCCACTCCCAGACTAAGCATGAAGTAAAATTTCGAGTTTAGAAAAGCCCCGTGAAAATTTGTCGAGGGTCGCGCAGCGACCCGAGACAAATTTTTGGGCTTTTCTAAACTCGAAATTTTACTTTATGCGCCACGCGCACAAAACACTGATTTGAAGTGCAGTTCAGAAACACACAAATACATCTTTAACCAGGGGAACAGGGAGTCAGATATTTAGTCTGTTATCAACGACTAGAGACAAATTTTCTGAGCTTTTCTAAACTCGAAATTTTACGTCATGTGCCATGCGCATAAGCAGTGACTTAACGAGAAATTTAAAAACACACAGAAAAAAGTTTACATGTTATTCCTCACAATTAATTCGAATTATTTTTGACGATTTAAATCCTTTTGTAAGTATTGGAATCCTTTTATAAATATTCGAATCCTTTTATAAATATTCAAATCCTTTTATAAATATTCGAATCCTATTACAAGGATTCGAATCCTTTTATAAGAATACGAATCACCCACATTTAGACTCGAATACGAATCCTCTTAAAAAAATGTAACGAATCAGGATCACGAATCCAGTTGAACTAAAGTATTCGACTGCCTCTTTTGAATCCTCTAAAAGGATTCGAATCCTGAATGATTCGAATCCTGCCCAGCTCTGGTCTCTATCTTGCTTAAAATTGATTTGTTTCATAAAACTATACTAGGTATAACGACTCATCTTTGGCATGCCTGCATGATCGTTTACTTCTTTTAAAACTTTATTCAACGTTGGCAATTCATTTTATAGAAGAAACTATACACGGATCTCTTCACTACGTCATCAAAACTTGTAATTATGTCCTCCAAGCTGTTTAGGGCTACAAATCTCTCCCGATTTCTTATATTCGCTAATGGTACGATAGACAGTGGAATTTACAACTCCTAAAAATTAAACATTTTAATATTTGATGCATATTCTTATGCTATTTGATATCTCACCTACTGCACCAACAATTTCTGATACAACAGCAGTCATTTTCATATGTGGATCATCTGTTATCATCTGCTTATACATATTTATTATGCACTGTTTTTCAGACAGATATAAATGACCCAAATCCAACTTCTTACGCTTTTATGGGGGTGAAGGTGATATTATCACCAAGCTTGTATTGGGTCCATAATCCATCACAACAATATAAACAAAACTAACTTTTAACTATGCTAAAGAAACACCGCACAAAAGGTTATTACGAAACAGACAAAGTTGCAACTCGGTAACGCTTCGAATTAAGGTTATGTCAGCTGTTGCGTCTAATAATGACGTAATTAGCATAGTGTAAAATGGGCGCGCTCTCGATCAATCAGAGTTGTAGGTCTTGGCACGTGAAATTTAAAACGCTCCTCCTAGTTATTAAACAGATTATAGTAGTAGTACAGGCTCCATCTGCCGGTAGCAAGATTTGAGGCTAGAACTATCTGAACCAGAAGCCTTGTCTGCCAATAGTGGTGGTTGTTTCTGCTAGTAGAAATAGCGTGTTCTGCTAAAAAGTAAACGTTTCTGTCAGTAGTAGTAGTTATTTCAGCTAGTAGTATAATTTCTTTGTGCTAGTAGCGTTCGTCCTTTCAATAGTAAAAAGAACAACTACTATTTTGTTCCTTCTACTACTACTACGAGTAGGCATTTCTACTACTAGTACGGACGGAACCTGTACTACAGGTTCCGTCTGCTGATGGTAAGACATCTGAAGCTAGAACCATCTGAACTAGAAGCTCCGTTAATAGCGGTAGTTCTTTCTGCTGTAATAATTCTTTTAGCAAGTAGCAGTTGTTCTCAAGACCCTAGCCAGGGTAGGAGGGGGGGTGTGGTTCAAACCCTCCCTGAAATTTTCAAAATGATACATTTTTGTATGTAAAAGAGTCTCTCTTTTACATACAAAAATTTATCATTTTGAAAATTTCAGGGAGGGGGGGGTTGAACCACATACCCCTTTCGCCGGTAAGAGCAAAAACAATATTTTTGCCTAAGCCCCCTCACGAAATTTTTATAACCCCCTCCGATTTTTTTTCTGGCTGCGGCCTTGGTCGTTCTTTCAGCTTAATAGTAGTTTTTTATTCTACTACAACTAGTTGTTTCTGCTACTAGTAGTAGTAGTAGTACAGGCTCCGTCTGCGGAACTAGAAGCTCTGTCTACTAATAGTGGCAGTTCTTTCTGCTCGTGGACAAATCGTTTTTAACTGAAAAAAAGTAAACGTTACATTTTGTAGTAGTGGTTCTTTCGACTAATAGTACTTACTAGTACTAGTACAGGCCTCGTCTGCTGGTAGCAAGATATCTGAAGCTACAACCATCTGAGCCTGAAGTTCTGGCTGGTAACAGTGCTAGTTGTTTCTGCTAGTAGAAATAGTGTTTCCGCAAAACAGCCTATTTTCTGTAAATCTTTAGATATTCCTTGTTTCTTTTTAAGTTCAATTCGAAGCTTTAAACAAGTGTTTTCCACTCCCAGACTAAACATGAAGTAACATTTCGAGTTTAGAAAAGAAAAAAACAAAGAAAATTTGTCTCGGGTCGCTTGGCAACTCTCGACAAATTTTCAGGGCTTTTCTAAACTGGAAATTTTACTTCATTCACCACGCGTATCAAACAGTGATTTAACGAGAAATTTAAAAACACACCAAAGACATTTTTCATGTTAATCCTCACAATTAATTCGAATTATTTCTGACGATTTAGATCATTTTATAAGTATTTGAATCCTTTTATAAATATTCGAATCCTTTTATAAATATTCGAATCGTTTTATAAGGATTCGAATCACCCACATATGGATTCGAATCACCCACATATGGATTCGAATACGAATCCTCTTAAAAAAACGGAAGAATCTGGATCACGAATCCAGTTGAACTAAAGTATTCGAATGCCTCTTTTGAAACCTCTAAAAGGATTGGAATCCAGGATTCGAATCCTGAAATATTCGAATCCTGTCCAGCTCTGCCATCTACTAATATAATTGAAATAATAGTTGGCTCAAAATGACAATAGTCGGCTACCGCCAATTTGTGTCAAGTTTGATACATTGGACTGTCATCTCCCCACTGAGGAAACATATAAAAGTAATGTTTCACCAACATTAAAACAACGTTTAATGCTGCTACAATGTTGATATAACGTTATTTGTTTGTTTTTGCTCAGTGGGTCATTTTAACAGGATAGATTAATGTCGGCTAACGATGACTCATGTCATTTAATTTTATAGATTACATGTTAATTATATTGACAGTCTTGCCATTTGACGATAACATTTGAAAACATCAACTATTAATCGATTAGGTTATTGACGACTCATATGTTGTCATTTAACAACATTGACTATTTATCGATTACATTATGACTACATGCTTTTATTGACTCATTTGGCAATATTGACTATTAATCGATTATGTCCTTAATAATATATTTGAAATAATAGTTGTCTCAAACTGACAATAGTATATGCTGCATTTACTCTGTTTGTGCCACCTGACCTTGCTACGCCACTGAGTTGGTTTTGTATTAGTTATAATAAAGTGTTTTGTCTTTATAAGAAAATATCAATTATAATGAAAGTGAACACTAAACTATAACATATAAATATGTCTTCCAATCCATATACCAACCCTGACCGATTTGTAGTTATGACGGCTGTTCGCCCGTGATATTGAACCACGCACATATCCTTCAGCAGATAATTCCCTAGCTAAACAGTATAAATATTCCAAACCGTTTTCTGCCCAAGTCAATCCAGACTTAAGAATTCCCTGTGCCACGTCGAGAGCATAATAACACTAATCGCGTACAAGATTTGAATTATTGACGCCGTAAATGCAGTTTCCTATCGTCCACATTACTTATACATCGCTGATTATACACTAATGTGGCATCTGCTCTATTCACAAAACCCTCTTTTACTAACACAATGTCAAAGTGTACAAAACGCTAGTGTCGTGCATAAATATAGCGATCATTATCACAACACGATTTTTCACTTCCAAAATGTTGCACACAAAAGAAATCGATATGTGTTTGTTTGTTTAGCGTTTTAAAATAATTCATAAAAACCGATCGATAATTGAACTAGTGTTTACACGTGGTAATGAAAAATGAGCGGTTTTCACTGTTTTAATTAAAATAGAGAAAGTATAACTCTTCTATTGTTTATTATTAAAAAGTAGTGTTTATTTCCAGTGGCCTAGTTACATAGTGAAATTAGTGTCCCTGCATTTAAGAGAGTAGCGCAAACTGGCATCCATCTTGACGCCTTTACGCGCCAAAATAAATCAAATTAACAGGACGCGCGTCAATCATTATAGAATATGATTGGTTTAGTTTGAATTTAGCGTCTAAAGGCATCAAGATGGATGCCAGTTTGCGCTACTCTCTTAAATACAGGGACACTAAGTGAAATCGGTGCGGTGCACCCTCTATTTTTCAAAAAAAGCTTTTTAATACTTTTCTTTTAACATCAGAAACAATTTGAAGCTTCTATCAAGCGTTTCCACTCCTTATTAAGCATGAAGTAAAATTTTGAGTTTAGAAAAGCCTGCAAATTTGGTTTGGTCGCGTAGCGAAGCGAAGCGACCAAACCAAATTTGCAGCCTTTTCTAAACTCGAAAAATTTTACTTCATGCGCCAGGCGTATACAACACTGACATTATGTGAAGTTCAAAATATACTGCGTTGATATGCACGTGTATGATTTATACCTACCCACTGAACAAACATATTTAAGTAATGTTTCATCAACATTAAAATAACGTTTAATGCTGCTACAATGTTGATATAACGTTATTTGTTTGTTTTTTGCTCAGTGGGTAATATTTTGCATTTGCCTAGATACAAGCATTTTTTTAATTTGTTAAGCAAAATGTTCAATTCAAAAACAAAAATGGTGATGTGCACTTCATAGCAATCTTATCGTCATTTAAACAATTGGAAAATGACACATTAAACCTTTTTCCCTTAGCAATTAACCAATGAATTATATTAATCACATTAAATCAATGAATTATACAAGTGGCGCATAGAGTAAAATTTCCGGTTTAGAGAAGCCTGAAAATTTGGATTGTCAAAAAGTTTCATATTTCCCTAGGGAAATATGAGTATGTTATGACAAATTTATCAATAAGGCAGAAATAAATTAATAGTAAACATGATACATACAGAGAGTTTTATATAACACCGAACATTATTATAAAATACGATTTGACACCTTTAATTTTTAGGTTATGTATAAATTGGGTTACCTATATGACCATTAAAAATTGTAGCTAACCAATTGCAATTAATGCCTCAACTTGTACATACAGGGAGTTTTTCTTTTAAGTATACAAGTCCCAATTTCGGCGTATATGCCGTAAATCTTTAGATAATCGTTGTTTTTTTAAAAGGAGTTTAATTTGAAACTTAAAATGAGTGTGTTCCACTCCCAGACTAAGCATGAAGTAAAATTTCGAGTTTAGAAAAGCCCGAAAATTTGGTTTGGAAGCGCGGAGCGGCCAAACCAAATTTTCAGGCATTTCTAAACTCGAAATTTTACTTCATGCGCCACCGGTACAAACACTGACATATTACGAAGTTTAAAACACACCGCTGAACTTTACATTGAATCAGTGTTTTGTGCCGGTGGCGCATGAAGTAAAATTTCTTCAGGCTCTTCTAAACTCGAAATTTTACTTCATGCTTAGCCTGGGAGTGGAAAACACTCGTTTAAAGCTTTGAATTGCATTCTTTTAATAAACCGAGCGTGGTAAAATGTACAGGGTCTGCATATGTATACTTAAAAGAAAAATTCTCGGTATGAATATGTTCGGTGTTACATAAAACTCTCTGTATGTATTATTCAAAAAATAATTTATAATTTATTATCATACAAAATTATTTGAAACACTCGACTAATTTTTAATTACAGAGTGGTCAGACCCACAATCATGTATGCTGCTTTGGTGTGGTACCTAAATTCACGCAACGCACAACCATATAAATTCTCAGCAAGATTTAAAGGCTTGCTTGTATCAGTGTAACGGGGGCCATGAGAACCTCGCCCAGTGCAGCCATGAAGATGCTACTAGAACTCATACCACTTCATATTTTGATAGTGGGGAAGCAAAACTGGCACTGTACAGTATGCAGTTATCACCTGTCAACATAAGAGTTGATTTACCATATGACAGATATCTTGAAAATGCACTCTTTAAAGTCACCATTTCAGACCGAAATGAATGGAATGGCCTTAGGGATGATATCCACAAGCAAAGTGTGATCTGGTATACGGATGGTTCTAAATCAGACACAGGTACTGAATCTAGGAATCTACAATGAAAACATGAAGACAGGCAATGAATGGAATGGATTTAGGGATGATAGCCACAAGCAAAGTATGATCTGGTATACGGATGGTTCTAAATCAGGCACAGGAACTGGAATTTACAATGAAAACATGAAGACAGGCTATGCTTAGTCACTGGGCAGCCTGGCATCAGTTTTTCAAGCCGAAATATTAGCAATGCACGAGAACCAACATAGAGAGGGACTGTCGAGACAGGCATATCTATCCAGAGCCAGAAGACTTGATCCAAACTGGCCAGACAGAACAAGGTCACACTTGTCAGGAGGGCGGGTCACTCCGGTATTGAGGGCAATGCAAAAGCTGAAGAGCTATCAAGGCAGGGAGCCAGTATATCATTTATGGGACTTGAATCTATCTCGGGTATAATAAAAAATTAGAGTCACTTAGAAGTCAGAAAAAGGACTCGCAACAAATACAAGAAATACTGGGAAAACATACCAGGCCTTAACCATACCAAGGCCAAAATAAAAGAACCTAGCTCTAACCAAGCTGTAGGACTACTGACATTAAGTAGGGCACAGGTAAAAACAAACATAGGACTACTAACAGGCCACATGACTGTTAAAGAGCACCTAAGAAAAATCGGAACATATAATGGCGACACGAGCTGTCGGCTATGCGATATAGTACCGGAAACAGCTATGCACATTCTGCGCAGTTGCAATGTGCTGAATAACAAAAGCTCATATTTGGGAACAGTCAAATGGTACCAAAGAATTCCCACACGCAACCCCTGAAGGACCTACACAAACTAGTGCAGATCATTGAGTTTAGAATAGTTGCGTGAGTAAGGCAATATGGGGTAGTACAGTAAGCCACCTAGGCTGCAGTGCATCCGGATCCGCAAGAAAGACGGCCCCCACAGGGAGAAAAAATGTTTGTTTATCTAATACAAGATTATCTAATAAAGATGGCGAACGACGTAAACACGCCAGAAGATTTGTGCTACCTAAAGTGTTGCGCTGACCAGCAAAGCAAAGTGGTAACTTGTGATAATTGTGGAAATGTGTATCATAGAAGCTGTGGTCTTAAGAAAAAAGGTGTCACAGTGCTAGATAATTCAAGAATAATATGTTGTGCCAGTGAGGTTATGTGGATGCAAGAGAATCATTCGTGACCAAAGAAGTAATTCTATTGAGAAAATTAGTGCAAGAGATGAAAGATAAAAATAATGTTCTTAAGGAAAACAATGAATTGTTACGAGATAAAATCAACATAATCGAAAATAAATCAAATAGAGTCAATTCTTCAGTCCAATCATGCAACGGAGACATCTATGATGTGGCTACAGAAACTGAACAATCGGTGAAAAGTAAGGCAAAGGTCGCGTCTCAAATAACACCTGCGCCAAAACTACAAAAAACCAAATGTCCGAGAACCAGAGCGGCATCTGAGAGCACATTCGATACAGCCAAGTCTAATTCTAAAAGCACGTCTGCAACGAATGCGCATGCTGCACCCACTCAATCCGAGAAGCGCACGCATCATCCGCTCGCGCCGACTCCGATAGCTAGCGGAATAAATCATCAAAGCAGCCTAGCACAGCCAGGACAGCTGCAAGAAAACAATAAGGAGGAATGGATCGAAGTGGTCCGGAAGCAGAGGAAAAAAAGAGTGATACCAGTATACGGCACGGGTTCAGGGAATAATGTTGTAAAGGTAGTGGAGAGATATAAACATTTGCATGTTTATCGTTTAAACCCATCCATTACTTGTGAACAGCTAAGCAAATACTTTAATGAACTAGGCATTTTAAATGGTAAATGTATCAGTCTCTCAATCAAACATCCCGAGGAATATTTATCCTTTAAATTGAGCGCACCGATCAGTGAATATGAAAATCTACTAAATCCAGAAATATGGCCTATAAATACTTGTTTTAAGCCTTTTTTTCAGACAGTAAAAAAGAAAATCATAAATTCATAGTAAATTGTCTATATATTAATACACAGTCCATTTGAAATAAAATAAATGAATACGAATGCTTATTTAATTCAAATAAAATAAAATTTTAAATTATGTGCTTGACAGAGCACTGGCTATCAAACTATGAATGCAGTATTTCAAAAATTAACGGTCTGGTCTCTGTAGCTTCATATTCACGGAAAAATGGTAACTATGGAGGCTCAATGATCTATGTAGATGAAACTGTTGATTGCCAGTCACTGAACGAAATCACTGATAGCTTATCAACAGATGGTAACTGTGAGATATCATGTATATTTTTACAAAAAATTAAACTATACATAATATCTATATACAGAGCACCTACTGGCAATATAACAATATTTAATAATACAATTATTGCCTTATTAGGTCAACTTAACACACTGAACAATTTTATTCTATTGGGCGGAGATTTTAATGTAAATTTTAATGTTAATAACAATGATGTACAAACTATATGTGATATTATGGAGAGTTATGGGCTATATAAGACAGTGCAATTTAAGACCCGGGGAGCTAACTGTATTGATAACGTGTTTAGCAATTTTGATTTATCCATTCTCGTGGTCAATCCCTATGAAACCTACTTTTCGGACCATACAGGCATTTCAATTAGCTTAAATCTAGAACATAGTGAACCTCAAATTGCTTAACATCAAATCTATAGACCTATCACCACCAGGGGTAGGGTAAAATTTTATCAATCCTTGTCCAATGTAAACCAATGAACTTCATGTACGAAAATATTAACATTAATTTAAAATGTGATATGTTTCATTAAGAAATACTTGCGTGTTTTTGTGCTGCATTTCCGGAGAAACATTGGACCAACAAAAACACCAACCAGTTAAATGATTTAATGAAAACCTAAATAACATGCGAAACACATTTAATTTCATATCTGATGCCTACAAAAACTCACAACAAATTAATACTACAAAATTACAGAAAATCGTATCGAGAATCTATCAAAAATGCAAAAATTGCAGCTAACAATTTATATATTCCCCAGTCAACAAATAAACAGAAATCAATGGGGAATATTATAAATTGTGAACGGGTTTCGCGTAAAAAGCACGAGATAAACTCATGTATCACATGTGAGGAGTTCAACAACCTTTTTTCCAATATCTCAAATGTTTTAAATAATAATAATTTAAACTCAGAAATTGATCCGTTGAATATTGAATCGAGGTGTAGTAATTACACATTTAATTTCAAAGAAGTTTCTGTAGTAAAAATTTGAGATGTATGTGCAAGTATGAAAAACTTAAAATGCACGGATGCACAGGGGCTGTCGGTAAATGTATTGAAACCGGTAATTGATGTAATCGCCATACTTCTTACAAGATTGGTAAACGACATCTTAAGGTTCAATATATTTCCCGACTCCCTTAAACTCGCCAAAGTGGTGCCAATTTTTAAAAAAGGGGACTAAAAGATAACTAACAAATACAGACCAATTTTCCTTCTTCCAGTAGTGTCTAAAATTATTGAACGCGTAATGAAAGATCAAATTACAGAATTCTTAGACAGTAACAATTTTCTCACCTCGGTTCAATATGGTTTTCGCGGAGGAATGTCCACAATTTCAGCAGTGCAGGCATTTACTGAGTACGCAATCAAGTGCTTTGAGAATGATACCTTCTGTATTAGTACATTCGTTGATCTCAGCAAGGCATTCGATTGTGTAAATCATAATGTTCTTATAGGAAAACTTAGAAAATATGCATTTAACAAGACTAGTATTGAGCTTCTTGAATCCTACCTTTCTGGCAGAAAACAAAAAGTGTGTATGAACGGGAAGGAATCCCATTACCTTAATATTCAAACCGGTGTACCACAAGGGTCTGTACTAGGGCCTTTGTTATTCTTAATATTCATTAATGATCTGCCAGATAGCGTAGGATTGCATAACATACTATTTGTAGATGACACAACCATTCTTAGCCACAGCAAAGACTTGAATGAGGCTATTGAGATAAGTCAGTTAAATGTAAATAACACCACGAAATGGTTTTCCTCAAATAAATTATGTCAATACTGGAAAAACGAATGAAATGCTATTAACTTTGAAAAAAACTCCCACATTAAGCGCAGAATATTCCACAAATATTTACTTTTTAGGAATGCATGTTGATCCGAAACTAACGTGGGCTAATCATGGGGAACATCTAAGTAGTAAAATAAATAAATCAATATATGGATTAAGAGCACTCAAAAATAAAGTATCAAAGGATACGTTATTAACAGCATACTACGGTACATTGCAATGCCACCTATCGTATGGTATCCGCATCTGGGGCCATGCTTCTTGCAAACATCGTCTATTCGGGTTACAAAAGAGAGCAGTAAGACTGGTGGCCGGTATAGGTTACCAGGATGACTGTAAACCTTATTTCAGGCAGTTACGTATAGTTACACTACCATGTATGTACATCTTAGACTGTCTGATGTTTGCTAAACTTAACCTAAGTTCAATGCCTACACGTAACCACTACTACAATTACGAATATGCAAATCTCGAACCGGTACCAGGTATCACTGCATTAACTTTTTCAACCATCTAAGCATTCCAATTCGCAATATGCCTCCAGATAGCTTTAAAAACACTGTGATAAGATTTTTATGTGATAAGGCATTTTATAATGATGAATATTTTTCTAAGTGTTTTTAATCAACTCGTGTTCATGTTTTGTTATCATTTTATTCTATTTAGTTTTTACTATATGTGTTTTTATTAGTGTTTTATTAGTTAGGTTGGTAAATTGGTTATAGTATTAAATTAGTTATAAATCTTAAGCAGTATCATCTGACCTGTGTAAAACTTTGTTCTTCTGGCACCAATAAATTGTAATTGAAATTGAAGAAAGAAACATATTCTCTCTATAATGATAAATGGTTCAGTACAAAATTAAATTATGTCAGAAAAACGATAATTTATGAGAATCATAATAATACAAATATCAATTTATGTGGATAACTACAATATATCGTCGGCTTACAAGTGAAAGTCCGTAGTTAGATTAAACTTAGTGGATTGCATCAGCATGTAGAAAACCACGAGTACAAGAGCTTGGCTGGTAACAACACTGACTTAGTGGATTTCACTTGTAAGCCGACGATATGACTAAATAAATTAAAGTAATACATATCAACACTGACAATTATTTCCATTTACATGAATACATTTTTTTCAAAATTAATACTTCATCTAAACATTGTAATTGCCATTCACAAATAACATTATAAATAGTATTTCATATTAAACATTGACGCTTCAATAATAATTGTTATTTTTTGTTTTGTTACACATTCACGCCTAAATTTTTCTGCTGTTTTCAAATGAATGGGCATATCTGAATAGATTTTTTTGCAGAGATTTCGAAAATGATCTTCAAATTTCCGTATCACGTCAGGGCTTTTTCCCGTATGACGGAAATGTCAAAATAAAATAAAAATTATAGCAAAATAAATCACTAACAGAAAAAGAGCCCTTCAATACATTCTCTCATTTTTCAAAACTCATGGGGAACATTGATCCCCTAAATCCAATCCGCCTATCTACGCCACTGGTTGCAGTGTTCAACAATAAAAGTGAAACACTCCAAACTGTGTTCAACATTCAACATGTTTGGATTTATTTGTGATGTATGTTGGTATCTAATGAACGGTACTCCGGTTGGACTATAATGTACGATTGCAAAAATCCTACACACGTTCACGACTAACAATCTGGTCATCAGAGAATTCCCCAACAGTTGTCAGTAAACGCTTTTTATTAGCGCCGTTGCAAGAGGGGTGCCAGGGGTGCGACCGCACCAGACGCCAGTGAAGGGGGGCGCCGCACACTGGTCGAAACGCTCATTCTAGCTGAACATTTCGCTATAAAGCGATTTAGTCTACTTTTACTTGTTCGGAGTCAAAGAAAATATTTGATTAATAATACAAGGTGGCCAGAAAAGGTGTGATAATCTTCAGGTAGTGTGATTCGTTGATTAATTTTGGATAAAAAATCTAAATAAAAAAATATTGTATTCTTCCTCGTAACATCTCACGAGGTCGTTAAAATATTAAACGTATCTCTGGAAATTAGTGTTATTTTCTATTATTTTGGAAAAAATCAATAGAACTTACAATCAATTACACATTTGTAAAATTTAAATGACATAGGTGATAAATAAATTGGAAACTTTAACAAATTAATAACTTCTTCAGAAGCATTTTTTTTAATAAAAATAGACCTGGCAACTATGTATTTTCATATGTAACCTTATTAAATTTCACTTGACTTTGACATATACTTGTCATAATTTATTTGTGTATAAATTACTCAGTATTAAATAATTCTTCCCTTCTACCCTTCACCATCCCCATTTTAATTTTATCTTTTTACGAACAATTGTTAAAATAAAATTTGAAGATAATGTCATTATTCTAATTTTTGTTATACAATTTTTATCTATAAATAGTAATTATATTACAACCCTTACCCGTTATATTTAATTATAAAATTATTTAAATAGAAACAAAAACTCAAATAGAAACAAAAATTCAAAATTGCACACATATCTATAAATAAATAAATAAAATAAAATAAGAATATACAATATACAGGGTTCCCATATTTCAACAGAATGTATAGGAATCTCAGTTATTTAAAGAGATAGAGAGTCGGTAAAATTTGGTCAAACTTGCGTATTTTAGGGCCTAACAATAATCGAAAAACAAATTTGAAATATCTTTTTTTGTTTTCGAGATATCAACAAAAAACTGATTTGTTGAAAAATCGTTTTTATTTTTTTATTCAAAAACTACTGAATCTGGACATTTAGAAGTTTGACAATATACAGACACTTTTCAATGAAGAATTTAGTAGCATTTTTTTAACTATCACATTTACCCGGGAACCAACTTTTGTTTTTCTTATGGGCGCCATTTTGGATTTTCATATATTTTGAAAGAATATTTTTTTCTGAACTCAGTGATGTATCACATTCATAATTTATTTTAGATTTGATATTTAAAATTATGATATTTTCTTTTTTGCAAAGAGTGCCTTGGAAACAATCACGTCATACCGGTTAATCAATAAAATCTCAACAGCAGTTAATCATTGTTACCACTCAAAATTAGTTAATAACTGTCAATCTTTTATAATAAAAATAAGTATCGATTATCACATAAAAGTTGTACAAACTAGATTTATTCTACTTTTATTATTATTATTTCAAAACTATTCACAAAACAAGCAAATCTTGCATTTTTTTCGCTACATCTCGCTATATGTTGATCACCATCACATCTAAGCGTTATATATTTTTAACTTCTTAATTATGTTACTACTTAACATTTCTGACCATCTTACTTATTTTGGCGATTCTTGTCGATAAAATAACTATGTCCACAGTCTTTTGTCAGTTTTTGATTCTCGTTATTATTAGTGTTGAAATTGTATTTTTTTTCATTATTTTTTGTTCATTTGGAACATTTCTACGTTTCACTTAATGTGCGTTAATATCTTACATAAAAAAGTGACTGTGGAGACTATCGAAGGCTACGCAGGATAGACAAAAAAAATCTCAGACACACACACAAACAACAAATAAAAAATATGTAAATCGACAGAATCTAACCATGTTAAGTTAGGTTCGAAATTATTCGATTGAGCTATACGACGACGATGAACAAAAAAAAAAAACACACACACAGAAAGGACAAATAAAAAAAAGTCAATCGACAGAGTTTAATGATGTTAAGTTAGGTTTGAAATTATTCGATTGAGCGTCTAACTTAACTTAAGATTAGTCACTGTCATATAAATCCAATTGAGATATTTGATCGTTTTGACTAAAATTTAAGAAAACTCTTTAGAAAGAGAACTTTAATGTCAGACACTCGCTTAAGGTATCTTAATTTCATAATGACAAAAGACAATCGAAAAATCGACTTCACAACAAGCAAGTCGAAATATTTAAAAAATATCAGATCGTCAAAAAATAATAAATGGCAGTTAATAAATAAAATTGTTTCGACGATTTTCACAAACTTTCGCATTTTTCCTTTATGGGGAGTTTTGTTATTTCTGAAACTTTTAGTGCATAAAATAATTTGACAACTTGTCACTACTAATATTTACAATTTTCGTATTTTTGATGTAAGTTTTGACATTTAGGGTGTCACTTTTGACGTTTATCGAGACATTCGGACATAAGTCGGTGCCACCAGACATTGACGTTAGTTGATAAACATTACGTAAGTCGATTTGAAACTACAATATCAATTTTCTATAGGACCTGTCACTACTAATATTTTAAAATAATTTTCGTATTTTTGACGTAAGTTTTGACATTTAGGGTGTCACTTATCAACTTTCTATAGGGCTGTAGGGATACAAATCTGCCCTTGATTTTGAATACATTTTTCTATTTTGTAAATTTTTACGAATACTATACTAATATTTTTTTATTGTATACCATTGTAACAAAAAGGCACTATTTAAAATGTTGTCACCAGGTGACAAATTAGCTTGCCACGGCACTGGTTTTTATTTCAAATAGTATTATGTAGTTTTATCCTGTATCCGCCTCGTCAATTAAATATTGATAAAGAATCATTAATAGCATTTGCATAGCAATGCAAACATAGGGGAAAGACCGAATCTAATTTGTTTAACAAACAGCAGTTATGTCAAAACAGTTCATTACGCTATCAACTAACACATTCCACGTACAATTACCACACACGTTCCACAAAACCCCAATTTGAACTATTTTTTTTTCATTAGCGCTAAAAAATTAATAACCAGCGTCCTCATTCTGAAAGACATTTCCTTACCTCATCCGCTTTGTAAAAATAACAAGTGTTGCCATCACGTTGACAAGACAATTTTTTTCCATTACCGCCAACGCAATGAGCCAATAACATTTTCACGTACACGTACATTTACCACGGAAAATTGATTTTATTGTATACCCCCAAGTAACTATGGAAGCGATATTTATTATTAAACGGAATGACCGATACTATCTGGAACAAGTGTGGGGACACACGTTTGTAGCTGCGGAATTGTCAGTTGATTGTTGGATGGTCGACGATTACGTACTTGCTTAAAAAAACAAACAAACAAACAAACAACTAAAGACATGTCCATTCGAGGTTTCGGTTGTTGATTTTTTCGAAATTGGCGGTGCTTTATGAAAGTTTACACCATTAACGGTTTTACGGAAAAGTTGGAAGGGATGGATCTTAGCAAAGATAGTATGGTGTTTTTGGAAAACGAGAGGGGTAAATCGGGAAGTAAGTAGGATTAAATAGTTTTATTTTGCAATACGAGAATTTGATTTCTTTAAGTTTTAATATACAGGAATTAAGATTAAGATAATATAAGATATATAGGGTCTTCATTTCAAAAGGAGCCACCCTGACAACTCTTGATCTGACGTAGATAGGGTTTTAAGGAAATACAGGTCAATTTTGTTTTTAATATACAGAGTCTTCATTTCAAAAGGAAGCAGACTGAATAACTTTGAATCTGTAGTAAATATGGTTTTAAGAAAAAATCACCTCAATTTTGTTTTTAAGGGGGAACTTGCAAAACAGCGTTATTTAAATTTTAACTTTCATCCCCTCACCCGCAACCACCCCAACTCAATAATAATTGTAATCTTAATTTTTACATTCACTAGAGTTTCACTAGTCGAACTGAATACAAGAACAAATTAAGTACCATAAAGAAAATTTAACATAAAGAAAAATTGAGTTTGTCAATAGTTTGCAGAATATTTACAAAATATATTTTTATAAATTAAGTACCTGATAACAAATTTTGTGAAACATTAAAAGTGCGATTCTTTACGGAATCTACAACAAATATGTCCTACCAAAACTAAATCAAATCATTGAAACAACCACGGGCGCCCGCATTATCTTTTTCAGAGGGGCAAAATAAAATAATAATCAGGGGCGCAACTAAATGATAGAGGAATTTAAAAAATTAAGAAATATCGAGAATATCGAAACAAATAGACATTTATTTATTTAATTATTGCAATTTTTAAAGTTATAAAAATAAAATGAAATTTTTAACAATTAATAAAATGTGATGTGAGTGATGAATGTAGTAAAATTTAATGATTTTTATAATTATGTTTGCGAAAGCAACCCGACTCATTTTAACACGTAGTTAAAATTTATCGGAAAGTCTTAATAATTCAGATGATCGCAAACATTAAAAAAATTAATTAAATCAGAGTTTTATACGCGTGGCGCATGAAGTACAATTTCGAGTTTAGAAAAGTCTAATTTGGATAGGTCGCTCCGCTTCGCTCCGCTTCGCTCCGCTTCGCTACGCGACCTATCCAAATGTTCAGGCTTACATATTCCAATTATAATATGCTGTAAATCTTTAAATATTCGTTGATTTTTTTAAGAGTTTAATTTGAAGCTTTAAACGAGTGTTTTCTACTCCCAGACTAAGTATGAAGTAAAATTTCGAGTTTGGAAAAGCCTAAGAATTTGGATTGGCCGCGTAGCGAAGCGGAGCGGCCAATCCAAATTAGGCTTTTCTAAACTCGAAATTTTACTTCATGCGCCACACATATATAACACTGAAACATCGCAAAGTTTAAAATATACGGCTTTAGCAATCTAATATGTAGATGTGAGTAAAACGTAAGTCCAATTCTGCGCTGAACAAATTATTTAAAACAGTGATTATAGGCAACCCAATAACTCTAAAGTACATGAAGTTGCCTATAATCGTTGTGATATATGTGTGTTTTTTTCAACTTCACTGTAAATCAGTGTATTTAAGCGTGGCGCATGATGTAAAATTTCGAGTTTAGAAAAGCCTAATTTGGATTGGCCGCTTCGCTTCGCTACGCGGCCAATCCAAATTCTTAGGCTTCTCTAAACTCGAAATTTTAGTTCATGTTTAGTCTGGGAGTGGAAAACACTCGTTTAAACTCTTAAATTGAACTCTTAAAAAACAACGAATATTTATAGATTTACAGCATATTATAATTGGAATATGTATACTTAAAAGAAAAACTCCCTGTATTAATAATTGAAATCCTGCTAAAGTTTAATGTTTTATCTTTTAATTTTTAAAAGAGTAAAAAAATATGGTGATTATCATGAAATTTAATTTTATAGAATTCAATTTATTTATCTCCAAATAAAATGATACTTTGATGAGTCAAGTTTAGTGAGTATAATTATACAAAAGTTTAGCAAAAAATAGTAAATAGACAGACTGATAAAAATACAACAAAGACAAATAATTTATATTTTAACAATATTCCTTTTTATGTCTATTTTGTTGAGTCCTTCAATTTTCAATAAAATTTTCAATAATTGTCCAATGATCAACTGATTTGTTAATGTAACTTGACACTGAAAATAAAGATTTATTCTATTCTATTGGAGAGCTGGGCAGGATTCGAATCATTCAGGATTCGAATCCTGGATTCTAATCCTTTTAGAGGATTCAAAAGAGGCATTCGAATACTTTAGTTCAACTCGATTCGTGATTCGGATTGGTGACATTTTTTTAAGAGGATTCGTATTCGAATCCAAATGTGGGTGATTCGAATCCATATAAAAGGATTCGAATCCTTATGAAAGGATTCGAATATTTATAAAATGATTCGAATATTTATAAAAGGATTAGAATATTTATAAAAGGATTCAAATACTTACAAAAGGATTTGAATCGTAAAAAATAATTCGAATTAATTGTGAGGATTAACATGAAGAATGTCTTTTGTGTGTTTTTAAATTTCTCGTTAAATCACTGTTTTACACGCGTGGCGCATGAAGTAAAATTTTGAGTTTCTAAAAGCCCAGAAAATTTGTCTCGGGTTGCTGCGCGACCCTCGACAAATTTTCACGGGGCATTTCAAAACTCGAAATTTTATTTCATGCTTAGTCTGGGATTGGAAAACACTCGTTTAAATAAAGACAACCTTGTACAAGACTGTCTCAGTTTAAACCGAGTCGACCTTATACAGTAATGACTTTGATTTTGACGTCATGTGAGGATTTCCGCGCGTGATAAGGTCGGCTCGGTTTAAATCGAGACAACCTTGCACAGTAATGCTCTTGGTTTTGACGTCACGTACGGATTTCCACGCGTGACGACATCAACCAAGGTGTGTAAGTTTGTCTTGATTTAAACCAAGTCGACCTTGTTAGTTTAATTACATTGACTATTTACGTCACACAAGGAATTTCATGTGTGACGTCAGAAAAACTCCCTGTATTTCTCGGGACATAGATATTTCTAATAAAATCAAACTGAATTTGCTATAAACTTCAAACATAATAAGTAAAAACCAGTATATTTTCAATTTCACAATATTTCAGTGTTTTATCCGTTTCGCTACGCAACTAAAAAAATTTTCAGAATTTTCTAAACTCTATATTTTATTTCGTGCGTAAACAAGGATAGTAAATCTATGTTAAAAAAACTATAATAATATAATAAAATAAAACACTTTAACTTTGTTTGTATAACACAATATTTTTTTATTTTTGTGACTGCAGTTTGCAACTCCGTTTGATAATGGCAAGTTGAGTTGCCGATACTGCAGTCACAAAAATAAAAAAATATTGTGTTACACAAACAAAGTTAAAGTGTTTTATTTTATGGAATTAACATGTATAACGAAGTAAAAGCCTCCGCCGTTCATAATATAATAATATAATGTAACCTTTATTTGGCATCCAATACACAACTCTATGCATTTACTAAAGACAAAAACTAAAAATAATAAATAATTCTCCCATAATCCCCAAAATAAATGTTCTTCCGCTGCGCCGTATTAGCTACTCCTCCCTGGCCTTTGTTTCACAATTGCTTTTAGTCCCTCAATGCCCTTTCCACTCGCACACATACTCTCCTTTCGCCCTTTACCATTAATCTCCAATTTTCCCCGCAATCCCATACATTCCCTCATCCAGTGCTCCCATACATCCTTCCCACTTCCACAGAACATACATTTCATGTACTTTTCCCCCATCTATACCTTTCTTCCTCTTTCCTCGTTCCCACACCTGAACCGTGCAAGTAATCGTGCTTCGTCCTTGGGCAATCTCGCAAAATAGCGCGGGGGCCATCAAACACTTGAATATCTTTATACTTGGGGCTAGAGCTGCTCTTGTCTATACGTATTTGTCGCAACTGCAACTCGACATCTTTTGCCATCACCGCATACTCTAGCTCTAGCCTCTCCCCCAACGCTATCTTCTGCTCCACCACTTGGCACGACCACCCCACTTTTCTGTACAGCCACTCTCTGTCTTTCGTCCATCCTATTCCCTTAGCATTCACCTTCCATTCCTTATAACATACACCCCATGCCTCCTTCACCAACCTTTCTTCGCCTAACATACTTATTTTTCTCTCATATTTCACTACCCTCCTCGCTGACTCCCCTTCCACAGACATTCTTTGACAATCCTGCAATACCACATAGCTTGGCGTTGTTCGCTCCACTCCTAATATGCATTTTAAGTACTGCAGGTGTACCTTTTCCACTCTCTCATACTCGGATACTCCCCATATCTCTGCCGCATACATCATTATCGCTCTTACACAGGCATCCCACCACACTAGTTTCATGTTCATATTTCCCCCTAACACCTAAACTGACATGGTAGCCTCAATCTGAATTGGTAAATTTTTCCGACATTTCCCTGATTCAAGATTTTTTCCCTGGCCTTTTAATATAACATTCTTCTGTGGAAAACCTCCATTTTGTTAAATTGTTTTCATTGTTTTTGTCAATATTTAGGTTAATTTTATAAATTTTTACGTGTTTTATAATTTGCCAGCTGATTTTGACAAATTTAATAATGTCATATGGCTTTTTTGTTAGTGTTTTGGTCAATTTGAATTTAATTTCATGACTTTTATCTGACTTTTCCGGTTTTAATGATATTCAGTCAATTTTTTATCTATGCAATTTTCAGGCATTCGTCGATTTTATAATAGAGTTCAATTTGAAGCTTTAAACGAGTGTTTTCCACTCCCAGACTAAGCATGAAGTAAAATTTCGAGTTTAGAAAAGCCCCGTGAAAATTTGTCTCGGGTCGGATTTCAAAGGTTTTTTTGAATGCATTTAATACTTTTAGGCTCTTACATTACGATTTCGGTCGGGAAGATTCGGGAAAACGGCTTTAAACTCGAGATAACAAAAGTACCAGTCAGGATTAGGGCTGAAAACTCAAGACATTTATTGAAACAATCAGGTCATCTTATGACTTTTTAATAAACTAACAAATTGCGTCGGAAACTGAAAATACCCTATAATTATAATTAAATATTAAAATTTGGGAGGGGTTATAACCCCCTGGCAAATTTAATTTCACTTTATACTGAAATCTAAAATGCGTTTTTACCGTAAACCTACACAATTTGAATTCAAAGTTGATTTTGTTGTAGGTTTTCATCTTTTTTTCATGGTTTCATGCACATAAATCATGAAAAAAAGGACGAAACCTACAAAAAAATCAACTTTTAATTCAAATTGTGGTTAAACTGTAGTTTTCCGATAAAAACGGGTTTCAGATTCGTCATTTTCAAGGACAAATACGAGAACTTTCTTAAAAAGGTCCGCGTAACCTGGTGTTAACAACATGCAGTCAAGCCACGAGCAAATGATCGTTTGGCTTGGGTGCATATTGTAGACACCGGATTTCGAAGGATTTTTTGAATGCATTTATTACTTTTAGGCTCTCATATTACTATTTTTCGATCGGGACGATTCGGGTAAAAGGCTTTAAGCTCGAGATAACAAAAGTACCAGTCATGATAAGGGCTGAAAACTAGGAACTTAAATGTCTTGAAAAAATCAGGTCATCTTATGACTTCTTAATAAACTAACAAATTGCGTCGGAAACTGAAAATACCTTATAATTATGATTAAATATTAAAATTTCGGGGAGGGGGTATGACCTAATCCCCCCCCCTATATACTCCACTGTGTTTTGAACTTTACACTAAATCAGTGTTTTATATGCGTGGCGCATGAAGTAAAATTTCTAGTTTAGAAAGCCGACTCGCTTCGCTCGCGCGCCCTGTCAAACCCAAATTTTCAGGCTTTTCTAAACTCGAAATTTTACTTTATGCTTAACCAAAGAGTGGAGACACTTGTTAGATGCTATGAATTGACAGTTTTTAAAAAAAGTAATGAATGTCTGCAATTTTATAGCGCAATAATTTGAACATTAAATGTAAGTCAAATTTAATGGTATTGAAATTTCAAGTGATTACAATTTGAAAAATGTTTGAGATATCTTTATAAAATTGTGTGTGAATATTAATCAAATATTGTTCTTTCAAAATATGTTAAAATCAAAATATACACTATTAATAGTTTTTGAGCTATTTTCAGTTAATCGTCAATCGATAATTTTGATAAATTCGAGTAATATACAAATTTTAAGAGATTATAACTTGGAAATTATTTGTCATACTTTTTATAACATTTTGTGTGAATATTAATAAAATATTTTTCTTTAAAAATATGTAAAAATCAAAATATACCCCAACGGGAGTCAATTTTGATAAATTCGAGTGATTGAAATTTCGAGAGATCATAATTTGGACACTATTTAAGATGACCTAATGTGCATATCACTTATTTATTGTTCTTTTAAAATATGTAAAAATCAAAATATACACCATCGATAGTTTTTGAGTTATATTCACTTGAACGGCAAACGGGAGTAAATTTTGATATATAAATTTCAAGAGTTCATACCTTGGATATTATATAAGATATTTTAATAAAACTTGGTGTGCATATCACACAATTATTAGTCTTTTAAAAAATGTGACAATCAAAATATATCCCAATAATAGTTTTTGAGTGATTTTCACTTGATCACGAAACGGGAATAAATTTTAATTATATTGAGTAATATAGACATTTTAACAGTTGATAACAGGGATACTATGTGAGATATCTTTATAAAACTTGGTGTGCATATCACACAATTATTGGTCTTTCAAAAAATGTGACAATCAAAATATACCCAAATAATAGTGTTTGAGTTATTTTCACTTGATCGCGAAACGGAAGTAAATTTTGATTATTTTGAGTAATATAGACATTTCAACAGTTAATAACATGGATACTATTTGAGATATCTTCATAAAACTTAATAAGTATATCATACAATTATTGGTCTTTCAAAAAATGTGACAATCAAATATACGCCAATAATAGTTTTTGAGTTATTTTCACTTGATCCGGAAACGAAACTAAATTTGATTATTTTGAGTATTATAGACATTTCAACAATTAATAACATGGATACCATTTGAGATATCTTTATAAAACTGTGTGAGTATATCACACAATTATTGGTCTTTTAAAAAACGTGACAATCAAAATATACCGCAATTATAGTTTTTGAGTTATTTTCACTTGATCGCGAAACGGGAGTAATTTTTGATTATTTTGAGTAATATAAAAATTTCAACAGTTTATAACTTAGATATTATATAAGATATAAAACTTTGTATGCATATCAGACAATTATTGGTTTTTCAAAAAATGTGACAATCAAAATAAACCCAAATAATAGTTTTTGAGTTATTTTCAATTGATCGCGAAACGGGAGTAAATTTTGATTATATTGAGTAATATAGACATTTCAACAGTTAATAACATGGATACTATTTGAGATAACTTTATAAAACTTGGTAAGTATATTATACAATTATTGGTCTTTTAAAAAATGTGACAATCAAAATATACGCCAATAAAAGTTTTTGAGTTATTTTCACTTGATCGCGAAACGGGAGTAAATTTTGATAATTTTGAAGAAATATAGACATTTCAACAGTTTATAACTTAGATACTATTTAAGATATCTCTAAAAAACTTGATGTGCATATCACACAATTATTGGTCTTTCAAAAAATGTGACAATCAAAATATACCCCAATAATAGTTTTTGAGTTATTTTCACTTGATAGCAAAACGGGAGTAAATTTTGATTATTTTAAAGAAATATAGACATTTCAACAGTTTATAACTTAGATACTATTTAAGATATCTCTAAAAAACTTGGTGAGCATATCACACAATTATTGGTCTTTCAAAAAATGTTACAATCAAAATATACCCTAATAAAAGTGTTTGAGTTATTTTCACTTGATCGCAAAACGGGAGTATATTTTGAATATTTTGAGTAATTTTAACAGTTATTTTCTATAATTTCATTACCACATAAAATGTTTAATTAATTTTATTTATTCAGTGCATTTTAATAGGTATCGCACAATTTTACAAATATCTTTAAAGTAAATAAATTATTAATTTGATAAATAATGCAATATTCAGGGAATTTAAAGACATTCTTCGTTAAACGGGAGACAATTTAGATAATTTCGAGTGATATTGAAATTTCGAGAGATCATAACTTGGATACTATTTAGGAAATCTATATAAAACTTAATGTGCATTTCACTTAATTATTGTTCTTTTAAAATATGTAATAATCAAAATATAACCTATCGATAGTTTTTGAGTAATATTCACTTGAACGTGAAACGGGAGTAAATTTTGATTATTTTGAGTGTTATCAAAATTTCAAGAGTAAATAACTTAGATATTATTTAAGATATTTTAATAAAACTTAATGTGCATATTACACAATTAGTGGTCTTTCAAAAAATATAACAATCAAAATATACTCCAATAATAGTTTTTGAGTTATTTTCACTTGAACGCGAAATGGGAATAAATGTTGATTATTTTGAGTAATATGGAAATTTTAACAGTTCATAACTTAGATACTATTTGAGATATCTTTATAAAATTTGGTATGCATATCACTCAGTTATTGGTCTTTTAAAATATGTAAAGAACAAAATATACCGCATCAATGGTTTTTGAGTTATTGTCACTTGAACGTGAAACAGGGGTCAATTTTAATTATTTTGAGTGATACAACATTTTTGAGACTTCATAACTTGGATACTATTTGAGATATCTTCATAAAACTAGGTGTGCATATCACTTAATTATTGCTCTTTTAAAATATGTTAAAATAAAAATATACTCCAATAATAGATTTTGAGCTATTTTCACTTGAATGTCAAAAGTTTTCGTGAATTTTCTAAGATTTCATATATGTTTATATTCAATTAATTTCATTTATGTATTGCACTTTAATAATTATCAGACAAGTATACAAATACCTTCAAATAAATTTAACTAATAATTTATTAAATAATGCAATATTCAGGGAATTGAAAAACATTCTTCGTCAAACGGGAGACAATTTAGATAAATTCAAGTGATATTGAAATTTCGAGAGTTCATAACTTGGATACTATTTAAGAAATCTATATAAAACTTATTGTGCATATCACTAAATTATTGTTCTTTTAAAATATATAATAATCAAAACATAACCCACCGATAGTTTTTGAGTTATATTCACTTGAACGTGAAACGGGAATAAATTTTGATTATTTTGAGTGTTATAGAAATTTAAAGAGTTCATAACTTGGATATTATTTAAGATATTTTAATAAAACTTGGTGTGCATATTACACAATTATTGGTCTTTAAAAAAATGTAACAATCAAAATATATCCCAATAATAGTTTTTGAGTTATATTCACTTGATCGCGAAATGGAAGTAAATTTTGATTATATTGAGTAATATAGAAATTTTAACAGTTCATAACTTGGATACTATTTGAGATATCTTCATAAAACTATGTGAGCATATCAAGTAATTATTGCTCTTTCAAAATATGTCAAAATCACAATAAACTCCAATAATAGTTTTTGATTTATTTTCACTCGAACGTGAAAAGTTTTCGTGAATTTTCTATAATTTCATGAATATATAAAATATTCAGTTATTTCATTTATTTAGTGCATTTTACTAATTATCGTACAATTATACAAATATCTTCAAATTAATTAAATTAATAATTTGATAAATAATGCAATATTTAGAGAATTTAAAGACATTCGTTGTTTTCGTAAAGGAATTTTACTTCATACTTAATCAAGGAGTGGAAACACTCGTTTAAAGTAAGTCATTAAATGTTATTAATTCTTGTTATTAGTTTTTGCTTTTAATTATTTTTACCCCTATAAGCAGTTTTGATTGAAAAATTGAGCGAATTACCGATCATTGTAAAAGTCGGTAAACTTACAATTCCAAATAATCGGATACCATCACACTGAGCAAAAAACAAACAAACATCGTTGGAACAACATTGTAGCAACATTAAACGTTGTATTAATGTTGATGAAACATTACTTGAATGTGTTTGCTCAGTGGGATGCATTGCGTCATATACAGCACTAACTGTATAACTTCTCTGTTTTGTTACGTATATTTTTTACTTTAAAAACACTACTGCGTAAGGAACGTATTTAGAATTTATTGGCAAACATTTTTATTGACATAAATCGACTTTAAAGATAACATTTTTATAAATGCCCGGCGCATTCATCATAAACGCGCAATACATATTACGCTCCGTCTGACAATAACAAAAGTCAACATGATTTGCTTATTAATGGTATTCCTTAAAACTGTTTCTTTTTCTTAAATAATAGGATACTTAGGTCCATTGGCACCTTGACTGATTAACCTTAATCATCCACTAATCATTGATTAAACCTTCGATTAGGTCAAAATTGTAGAATATAAGAATGTTATCAATTTGTAAGAAAACCTAAACTTGCCTGTTTAACCATATGCGATTGTGTAAACAATTTGTAAATAACATTGTTGTGTTTTTATCAGGGTTGTTATGTTTAAAACATTTTGTTTTAAAACAGTGTATTAAACATGGTTAAAAAGAGCGGTCGGTTTTGTTTTAAACATGTTTTGAATCTTAAATTTGTTTGAAACATGTTTTAAACGGTAACTTTGCTTAAAACGTTTTTTGTATTATCTTAAATTTGGTAAATGATATTTTTTACTACTTCATTAAGATTTTTTGTTTACATTTTTAAGTTTTAGCTAAATTGTTAAAGATATTTCAAATTACATTATTAAACTTAACATTTTATTACAATAAAATATCACAACTGTTTGTGCATTGTTGTGATATTTAATTAGAGGGAATTTTTCTTTCAGATATGCATACACTGTACATTTTATGGCATTCGTTGCTTTTTTAAAAGATTTCTATTTGAATCTTTAAACGAGGGTTTTCCACTCCCAGACTAAGCATGAAGTAAAATTTCGAGTTTAGAAAAGCCTGAAAATTTGGATTGGCCGCGTAGCGAAGCGGAGCGGCCAATCCAAATTAGGCTTTTCTAAACTCGAAATTTTACTTTATGCGCCACACGTATAAAACACTGAAATATCGTTAAGTTTAAAATATTCGGCTTTAGCAATTTAATATTTAGATGTCAATAAAACGTAAGTCAAATTCTGCGCTGAACAAATTGTTTAAATCAGTGATTATAGGCAACCCAATAACTCTAACGTATATTAGGTTGCCTATAATTGTTGTTGCATGCGTGTGTTTTTTGAACTTCACTTTAAATCAGTGTTTTTAAGGGTGGCGCATGAAGTAAAATTTCGAGTTTAGAAAAGCCTAATTTGGATTGGCCGCTCCGCTTCGCTACGCGGCCATTCCAAATTCTTAGGCTTTTCTAAACTCGAAATTTTACTTCATGCTTAGTCTGGGAGTGGAAAACACTCGTCAAAAACCCCAAATCAACCCCTTTGAAACAACGAACTCTCGCAAATTTAAAAAAACGCTGTAATTATCGGGATATGTATATTCAAAAGAGAAATGCCCTGTATGTTCTGTTTTAAACACGTTTTAAACGTGTTTTAAATATGTTTGAAATATGTTTTTAATCGTTAATGTTTTAAACGCTGTTTCAATGAAAAAAACACGTTTTGTTAAAAACAACTGTTTGTTTTAATTAAAATGAAAAAAATTGTTTACTTAACAACCCTGGTTTTTATGAAGTACTAATCACTGATTAAAAGTTAATCGACTTGGGTGCAAATGCGCATAGAACTTGTATAATTGCAGTCCTGATTTGTATGGATTAACACAGAAAGAATATTCATATAAAAATATGTATTTTAGTATTATAATTGGTAAAGGCAAAATACCTAGAAGCATACTCCAAAACAAATAAACAAAAATCATCTTTTTAAATAAAACGTTTTATATTACATTATTTAATGTAATATAAAACGTCAGTTTAAAGATAAGCATTACTAAGGGTCAATTGTTAAGTAGTCGATTACCTTAAACTTAATTTAAATTGAGTTATTAGGGCAGTGACGTAGCCAGGATTTTTACATAGGGGGGTTTCTAACTGCAGCACAGAAAGAAAAAACAGTTTAGACAAAATAATATAATTTGTATAAACAAAATATTTCTATAGAAACTGCAGTTTTCCACCATTTTGATTTAAAATAATCATAACTCAGAAAATCAATCATGAATTTGCATGAAACTTTCTGCTGATATTGAGAAAACGTATGCTTTTTCAAAGTACGTAAAAATGAACAAAAACCTATTTTTTAGTTTTCAACTTATTTTCACTAAAAGTCAAAATTTGTGTTTTTTCACCCTGATTTTTGTAGAAGTTGGATTAAAAGAACGTCATTACTCAAAAAACCAAACATGAATTTTTAAAAACTTTTTGTGGGTGTTACCAAAACTATGCTCTTTCAAAATACCTTAATTAAGAAAATACACATTTCATAGTTTTCAAGTTATTTTCACTCAAAGTTAAAATTTGTGTTTTTATTACCATTAGTTTTCTAGCGTTTGGATTTAAAATAACCATAACTCAGAAAATTATTCATGGATTTACATGAAACATTCTGCTGACATTGAAAAAACTATGCATTTTAGAAATACGTAAAAAATAAACAATTCCAATTAAATAGTTTTCAACTTATTTTTAATCAAAGTCAAAATTTGTGGGTTTCACCCTAATTTTCGAAGAAGTTGGATTAAAAAATATCATAACTCAAAAAACCAAGCTTGGATTTTTATCAAAGTTTTTGTGGGTATTAACAAAACTATGCTCTTCCAAAATATGTAAAAGTTAGAATATATCTTCATCATAGTATTAAGGGTATTTTCACTTAAAGTCAAAATGTGTGATCATTTACTATGATTTTTCTAGCATTTAGATTTAAAATAATCATAACTCAAAAATCAATCATGGATTTGGATAAAACTTTCTGCGGATGCTAAGAAAACTATGATTTTTTGAAATACGTAAAAATTAGAGAATAGCCGTTTGATAGTTTTCAACTTATTTTCACTCAAAATCAAAATTTGTATTCTTTACCCTGATTTTTGTAGAAGATGGATTAAAAAATATCATTACTCAAAAAAACAAGCATGAATTTTTATAAAACTGTCTGTAGGTGTTACCAAAACTATGCTCTTCCAAAATATGTAAAAGTTAGAAAATACCTACGTCATAGTTTTTAAGTTATTTTTACTTAAAAACAAAATTAGTGTTTTATTTTTCACTTTTATATAAATAAAATAAAATAATTTAAAACTTTCAAATATATATATATATATATATATATATATATATTTGAAAGTTTTAAATTATTTTATTTTATTTATATAAAAGTGAAGATGAACTTTCAACATTTATCAGCCTTATCAATCAATTGTTTTATTTTTCTTTATTTTTGTAGAGTTTGTAATTAAAATACTTCATAGCTCAAAAAATCATGCATGAATTTTTATCAATCTCTCCCTGGGATTTAACAAAACTATGTTCTGTCAAAATTTGCAAAAGTTACAAAATTCCCATATCATAGTTTTTCAGATATTTTCACTCAAAGTCATAATTTGGGTTTCTCACTATGATTTTTGTAGCATTTTTATTTCAAAAAACATCATAACTCAAAAAAGCCAAGCATGAATTTACGTGAAACTTTTTGCAAGTGTTAAGAAAACTATATTCTTTCAAAATATGTACAAGTTAAAAAATACCCTTGTCATAGTTTTTAAGTTATTTTCATTCAAAGTTATAATTAGTGTTTTTTCACCCTGACTTTTGTCAAAAAGAAAAACATCATAATTAAAAAAAACAATCATACATTTTTTTAAACCTTCTGTGGGTGTTAACAAAGCTATGCTCTTCTAAATTATGTAAAAGTCATAAAATACCCATATCACAGTTTTGAAGGTATTTTCTCTAAAAGTCAAAATTTGTGTTTTTTCATCCTGATTAGAAGAAGTTGAATTTAAGAAACATCACAAATCTTAAAACAAGCATGAATTTTTATATAAGTTTCTGTGGGTATTAACAAAACTATGTCTTTTCGAAATATGTAAAAGTTAGAAAATACCCATATCATAGTTTTGAAGTTATTTTTACTCAAAATCAAAATTTGTATTTTTTCACCATGATTTTTGTAGCATTTGGATTTAAACAAAAACATCATAACTCAAAAACCAAATCATGGATTTACATAAAACTTTCGGCGGGTGTTGAAAAAACTATGCTCTTTCAAAATACGTAAAAATTAGAAAATTCCCCTTTGATAGTTTTCAACTTATTTGCACCTAAAGTCGAAACTGTGTTATTTTAACGTGAGTTTTATGTGAATTGAATTTAAACAAATTATAACAAAATTAATCAAAAATGTTACAAAGTCATTAAAAAACAACTATTTATAATACGGCGTGTACATCAATGGTTGGAATTATGTAATCACTTCAATTCACTTTTGCCGCCTTTTTAAAATTGTGCACCTGAACTAAACTGTTACTGTCGTCTGTCAAACAAACAAAAATATAGCAATTTATCGAAATGTATTCTGATGAGAATAATGCTTTCATAATCGAGTCGTACTTTCGGAATGGGCGATTAGAAAATGGGGCATGGATCTATTCAATACCAGAGTGTGTTCGAGAATTTCAGCAGAAGTTTCCGGATCACCAATTTGAATATTCGGTGTTATCAAAACATATTCTACGAATAGTGAATCGTTTCAGGCAAACTGGTAGTGTGCAGAGAGGTAAATCGTCAGGCAGGCCCTCTGTGTCACAAGAGGTTGTCGAAGATGTCAGACAACGACTCGCTGTAAGCCCGCAGAAATCTATTCGCAAATTGGCTTTGCAAACTGCAATTCCTTCGAGCACGTGCCATAAGATTGTGAGGAAGAGGTTGAACTTACATCCCTATAATCTGTCTGTGGTTCATCAATTATTACCAGTTGATCCGGAACGCCGAATGAATTATTGTCGATGGTTTTTAGAAAATTTAAATGAAGATCGAACACTGGATTTAACGTTTTTCAGTGATGAGGCTTGGTTTCATCTCTCGGGATATGTTAATTCGCAAAACTATAGGTTCTGGCACTCGGAAAACCCTTACCTTTTTTATTGAAACACCGTTACATCCTCGGAAGGTTGGAATTTGGCTAGCAGTGTCTCGCCGTAGAATATTTGGGCCGGTATTCTTTGATGGCACAATAAATGGTGAGAGATATCGGCAACAACTTATCAATCCTTTTATAAACCAGTTGGACGATGAAGAATTACAGAACGGATATTTTCAACAAGATAGTGCGACAGCTCATACAGCTAGAGCAACATTGGACTATCTTAGAGAATTTTTTGGTGATAGACTAATTAGTCAAGGATTATGGCCTACACGTTCTCCAGATCTAAGTCCGTTGGACTATTCTATTTTTGGATATCTGAAAGACAGAGTTTTTCGACAACGACTACATACGTTGGAAGAATTGAGGGCAGCGATTATAACTGCATGTCAAACGATAATACCTGAAATGCTGATCAATATCTTTGACAATAAAAGAAGACGGGTTCAAATGTGTTTACAGGCGAATGGTGAACATTTTCAGCACTTATAATTATGTTTATTATTATTTTGATTGTTTTATTTGTCTGAAATGTATTCAATAAACACTAGATGTGAGGTTTGAATTCGAGCTTTTGTCTTATATTTTGGTCAATAAACCATCCATTGCATTTGAAGCAAATAATATTTGCAGTAGCATGAATATAACTTTAATTGCTAAATTTATAGTGTGTAAATTAAGTTGCCTAGATAACAATTCAACCCATTTTACTAGAGCGGCATAAAAATATTTGACATGGTTACATAACGACAACCATTTATGTACAGGCTGTATAATTTTGCGTTAAATCAGGGCGTGTGCAGATGCTTACTAACGCACAATTTTTAAATGTTTTTAAAAATACAAAATAAAATTGATAGCAGCGACTAGGTGGGAAGTTCTAACCCCCCGTAACCCTTTCCTGGCTACGCTACTGTGTTAGAGTAAATATAATTCAAACTGAGTTGAAGATAGGCTTGGTTTAAGCCACAAGCCCTATATTTAATTAATTTTCCAATTTCATCTCGCGTAAAATCTTATTAAAATCATGTAGACGTTGCAAAGTAAGTTAGTTTTCACTTGAAACTTTATACATAATTGTAGGTACATAAAAACATAACACAGCATGTTTTATAGAATATATTATTTTTTACAGAAAATTCCGTCTAATACACCAAAAAGACACACATACAGACACACAAGTGAAAAACTTGAAATATGTGGATGTTAAATTGGAGCACTTTAGTACAAAGTAAGTTGTAGTGAAATTCTAGAGATGTAAAAATGTTGTATAAATTAATAGTTGAAAGACGTAATGAATCATTTTGTATAAAATACATTACGAAAAAAAAAAATATTTTAAAATGTGTTTGTTGTTAATAAAAACGTAAAAGTTTTGTAAACAACAAATTACAAACACATTTGGAAATATATTTTTATCTTAATGTATTTTATATTTTATACAACATTAATTTCAAAATTATTAATTTAAACTTTATAAATGAATAATAAAAAATGAGCATTTCTCGCTAAATTATCTATTAATAAACGTCAGAAGTGTATAGTAATGTTTTATAACCAACAAATTAAAAACACATCTAGAGATTTATTTATCTGAATGTATTTTATACAAAATTAATTTCAAAATTATAAATTTTAAATTTTATAAATTAATACTAAAAATAGGAGTATTTCTTTCTTAATCACACATTGATTAACGACAGAAGAGAATTAAAATGTTCTATTAAGCGATGTTAATAGTATATTACGTAACGAGAGTGGTATGCAGCATATTACGTATGAGCGGACATATTGCGCACGAGCCGCGCAGCGGCGAGTGTAGTATTCCGCGAGTATGTAATTGCCATACCACTCGAGAAACGTACGATACTTTACCTACGCCCTAACAAAATAAACAATGAGCATGTTAGAACAACTTATTTATTGTAATAATTTTTAATAGTACCATGGCAATGATAAAAACTAAATTACTACATGATCAATATAGAGGGAATAAAGCTGTACATTTTCCGACATTCGTTGTTTTTTAAAAGAGTTCAATTTAAAGCTTTAAACGAGTGTTTCCCACTCCCAGACTAAGCATGAAGTAAAATTTCGAGTTTATAAAAGCCCCGCGAAAATTTGTAGAGGGACGCGCAGCGACCCGAGACAAATTTTCTGGGCTTTTCTAAACTCGAAATTTTACTTCATGCGCCACGCGTATATAACACTGATTTCAAGTGAGGTTCAAATATACATAGGGTTCACAATATTTTAGTGGTTTCTACGCGTGGCGCATGAAGTAAAATTTCGAGTTTAGAAAAGCCCAAAAAATTTGTCTCGGGTCGCTGCGCGACCCTCGACAAATTTTCACGGGGCTTTTCTAAACTCGAAATTTTACTTCATGCTTAGTTTGGGAGTGGAAAACACTCGTTTAAAGCTTCAAATTGAACTCATAAAAAAAACAACGAATAACTAAAGATTTAAAGAAAATAAACTGAATTTGGAATACGTATACTTTAAAGAAAAACTCCCTGTGCATCAAAGAAATGTCATTTGGTTGTACGATAAATAATCAGCTGTTTAGCTGTCAGTACGTAATGTACTTGTCAAAGCTACTACGTGCATGTGTACGTAATATCAATCATACTTGTTAAAATGACAGTGTGGTATGATGCGGTTAATAGATAGGGCGTGGGTAAATAATAATATTAGTAGAACTATGAACTATTAATTAAAGCACTTGGTATTGTTTCACTGATTAATTTATTGTTCTATTATGTTCTGTTATCTGGTCTCCTTACCACAACTGTAATATTGAAATCGTTGAAAAAGTTCAGATTAGGTTTTTGCTATTTGTTTTATTTAAAATGGGGATCGCACGCATTGACTAAAGCCGGTCACACATATTAGATTGTCTGAATTTAGATTCTTTACAATATAGAAGAATATCATTAGACTTGTTCTATAGGTTTAAATTGATTAAATGGGCATATCAATTGCAGTTTTTTATTATCGTAGTTGAACTTTTTTTTTTTATAATGCGGTATTGTAATGTCCTTATGTTAAATCCTAATTTTTATATTTTTAGGAATTCTTATAGTTTATTCAAACGTCGTTTACGTTTAATTAATCTTGATATTGTTAATTAGTATAGTTGCTTTTGTTACATTTTTCACACTATTTTATGTTTTATTAAATAAAAAAAATTATTTACTGTTTATCTTAAATTACTGTTGTTAAAATGTATTATGTACAAAGGAGATTTCCGTAAATTAATAAATAAATCTCAACATCAGTGAAACAATACCAAGTACCGTGCGATTATTTAAAACATAATTTAGAGTAGGCTTTGAATTTTAAATTAAATTGGCACTACTAACTATTAAGATATAGTTCACCATAACCTCAAATTTATTCCACCATTCATTTAACATTCTGGGCAACCGCACAAAAAAATACCACCTACTCTAAATCATAATTAAAATGATCGCACGGTATTTTAATTAATAGTTCATAATTATTCAAAATGTTTCACACGGGTTAAGTGAGATAAAAATTAAAGATATGAATGAAATAATAATAAAGTAATTAAAATCTAAAAATCACAGGTTACAAAAGTTAATAACTGAGGACTGTTAATAAAACTTACTTGTAAACCTAGAGGTTTAGTGTTTCACAAACTGTTCTGCCGTACATTAGTATGCAACAATATTTTTTAAGAGCGAAATCTTTTTTATTTTCTCATCATTTTCTGTATACACGAATAAATTATTGAGTTTTTCACAAATTAATGCAATAACGCAACGTTATAATTTTTTCCTTATTAAAGTACTAAATACTTTAATTTAATACATTGTATTATTTGAACTGACTTAAGAATATTTCAAGAAAAATGTAAATATTTCTCATTTAATTATTTAGATTATTAATCATTTTAAATAAGGATTGTTAAGTGTGTTTCTAACTTTACAATATTTCAGTGTTTTATACGATTGGCGCATGAAGCAAAATGTGGTGTTTAGAAAAGCCTAAAAATTTGGTTTGGCTTGGCCGACCTAACCAAATTTATCCTGAATCTGGGAGTGTTTCGAGCTTCCAAACTTCAAATTGACGCTGCATTAAAATTGACGAATGCCTCGAAATTTATTGCTTATACATTATGTATATTTAAAACAAAAATTCCCAGTATGTAATATAATAAACAAGCCATTCATAGAAATCATAAAAAGAAGTGCAGAATTTTACATAAAATCAACTTTTAGAGTTAGTTATTTCGGGGTGCCGCGATTTTTTCATTTTTCTCTAAAAAGTGTCACAAGAGTAAAATGATTGGCGTAAATGCAGTATTATGCCTCTCCATGCCATTGCGCATCCCAACTGGCGCATGTTCCAATGGCTCACAAAATGTTTTCGACCGTGGCCGACTGGGTAAAGCTATTTGATTCTATTTGATCAAGCACACAAACTCCCGAGTTCAAATCTCGCGTACTCATACTAAACTTACTTTATGCAAAGAAAAGTCAAACAATCAATTTGTAGATGGTTATTCTTATTATTACTTATTGTTTACACTTAATATCGTAAAATTCATCAATGCCTACTTGCACCGGCTCTGGGCCGGTATTCCTGAAATTGATCGCACGATCGGTCGCTCGCCAACTGTCAAATTCACATGTTAAATCCCTATCTAAATGACAGATTTCGTACGACCGAATCGTACGACCAATTTTGGGAATACCGGCCCTGATTAACTTTATCGATTAGCTACTCATTATGTAAAGTTTATTCTGGTGATTTCTGTTTCACTATCGGTTACCTTTTTGTAAATTAAATGGAGAGAGAAAAATCAACCAATGATTACTATATGCGTAGTATGTTTTGTGTGCCAATATTGAAAAAAGCCAAGTAACAACACTCTGGATATCTTTATTTAATTTACAAAACGGTAACCGATAGTGAAACAAATCCTCCGAATAAAGTTTATAATGAATAGCTAATTGATCAGGGCCGGTATTCCCAAAATTGGTAGTACGATTTGGTCGTACGAAATCTGTCATTTAGATAGGGATTTAACCATATATGTATTAGTAGTCTATATCGCGTCTTCTTGTCGGAAAGCGTCCACTCGGATGCACTACCTTTAGGAGCGTTTTGCAATAATGCGCATGCCCGGTTTTACCGCTCGAAAAAATTTAAACTGATCAGCTGTTATAATTATTTGTACTTTTTATCTTTAGAATAGAAATATACGTTACTTAAATAAAAAATCAAAACATCAATATTTCAAAACAGCATTAATCAATCAATTTTAGGTTTCAAACCGACAAAAGAAATTAATGAATAATGTTATTATTATTATTATTATTATTCTTTATTTACGGAATTCACCTTTTTTACAATTGAAATTAACACAATTAGTTGTATATAGTAACACATCATACTCATTACGTTACTAAGTATAACCAAAATTAATGTATAAACAAAATAATAACCAAAAAAAAAATATATATATATATGAGATGTTTTATTTAATATTCAAATTATTTATTTTTTTGGAATTTCTGCTTTTAACTTTTAATTACCTTTAAGTAGTAATTTTAATAAACATTTTATGTTTCTTCACCATTGAAAAATATCATGATATTTTTCTATAAAATAATCCATGGGTGTAGCCACAATTTTCACTAGATGGGGGCCAAGAAAAAATATGTCATATTTAGTTAAAAACGCCAGAAATGTAAAATATTAATTTTAACATTTAATATATATTTATGCGTTTTGTCAATTTTTTATGTTAACATCACAATAATATGTTTATCAAGATAAACTTTTGAAGTTTTCATTTTTTGTCAAATAATTCATACCATCAAATACCTACCTAGTGTATATTTTAAACTCCTCAATATTTCAGTATTTTATACGCTTTTCTAAACTCGAAATTTTAGTTCATGCTTAATCTGGGATTGGAAAACACTCGTGACGTTTGTTTGTTCTCTCGCGTTGAAAAAGTGGCTCATATTGATAATTATGTCTCTAAGAGTGTCTGCAAATTTCTTTAGATCATTTTTAAAATAACAATGTTCAACTAATAATCGCGATTTTTCCTACAAAATCTACAAAAGTTTTAAATTTTTGTATTTGTTATTAACCTTGTTCCTTGCTATCGTTAGGTGTAAGGAGTTTTTTAATGTTTGTTTCTATATCTGTTTCTCTATGCTTTTCTATCTTGTGTTAATTTTTGTTTTAATATAAAAATCACAGACTTAGAAACTATCCGAGGTATTTATTTTTTTTTCGAGAAAATAATTCTCATAGTACACAGCTTGAATTATAGTTTTAAGACATAATTTTTAAGTTAAATTAAAACTTATTTAACTCTAAATAGTCAATTTTTAGGTTAACATGAGCAACTTTTTCAACGCGAGAGAACAAACAAACCTCTCGATTGTTTTCCACTCCCAGATTAAGCATAAAGTAAAATATTGAGTGTAGAAAAGCCTTAAAATTGGTTTGGTCGCTCCGCTTCCCGGAGCGACCAAACCAAATTTTCAGGCTTTTCTAAACTCGAAATTTTACTCCATGCGCCACGCGTATAAAACACTGAAGTTAGAAACACACAAAAATTTGTTTTAATGAGTAATAATCGAAATATTCATACAACAAAATATTTACAATGTATGAAATTAACCTATTTGGTAATTTAATAACAAAAAAATAGTAATATTGCGCTATTGCATTAATGGGTTAATTAAAATATGAAGGTTTCATATAAATTTAACACGATATTTTGATTCTTCTGAAAACTTATGAAAACATTATTGCTTGAATCTGCTCGCATGATTTTTTTAAGGTTTTGGGGGGGGGGGGGCTCAGGCGTCCCCCTGCCCCCCATTTGCTACGCCTACGAAATAACACATGTTGGTGATGGTTTATAAAAGAATAAGGACTATGAAATTTATAATATACTTTTTAAAATCAAGTTTATTATGTTTTATGTTTTTCCATTTTGCAAATACATAATTACACAAAATTTAACATAATTCTCTACTTTTATGCTTGAATAAAATAATCCCAAGAAAATTAAAGTTTGTCCAATATTGAAAAATTCAAAGCCTTAATTTAACAATGGCTTTGAAATATACTATCCAATAACATATTGAAATATTTGAATTATTATTTCGATTTTCGAATCATTTTCAAAGAATCTTTTTCATGTTAAACAAATTTAAATTTTTGTGGGATTATTTTATTAAATATTCGAATACTTAAAAATTCAAATTTAGGTATTCGAATATTCAATAAAATAATAATTAAATAATTAAATAATTATTTAATTATAAATATTATAAATAATTAATAATTAAAATTTGTCCAACATGAAAAAAATTCTTTCAAAATGATTTGAAAATTGAAACAATAACTCAATATATTTTAATATGTTTTCGGATAGAATATTTTAAACTTTATTTGAAATCAGTGTTCCACATGTGGCGCATGAAGTAAAATTTCGAGTTTAGAAAAGCCTGATTTCGCTTGGCCGCTCCGCTTCGCTACGCGTCCAAGCCAAATTTTCAGGCTTTTCTAAACTCGAAATTTTACTTCATGCTTAGTCTGGGAGTGGAAAACACGTGTTTGACATTTATTATAACTTTTAACGACAATACTGATTTCTTACAAAAAAATGATGTATTCAAACATTCGGTTTATTCCAATATTTCAAATATTTTAAATTAAAATTTAGCCAAGATGAAAAATGTTTTTTCACAAATTTCAATTTTAAATATTTGAAATATTCGAATAAACCGAATGTTTGAATATATTTTTTTTCTGTAAGAAATCAGTATTGTCATTAAAAGTTCTAACTGTCTAACACGTGTTTTCCACTCCCAGACTAAGCATGAAGTAATATTTCGAGTTTAGAAAAGCCTGGAAATTTGGCTTGGACGCGTAGCGAAGCGGAGCGGCCAAGCCAAATCAGGCTTTTCTAAACTCGAAATTTTACTTCATGCGCCACATCTAGAACACTGATTTTAAGTAAAGTTTATACTATCCAAAAACATATTCAAATATTTGAATTATTCGAATAATTAAATATTCATTAAAAACGGTTTTTAAATATTCGAATATTTAAATATATGGATAATTTAGTGGTCTAAATTTTTATATTCAAATATTCGAGTATTTGAATTATTTCTATCAGAATCCCAACCTCAATTTAAACCCAAGTCAGGTAACTCTGGTTTCAACCAGCAAATTAAAAAAGAATGTGTCAAACTTGTTGAACAATTTCTTAATTTTTGCAGTATTGGTGTAATTCAAGAAGCTTGAGAATCATTTCAGGTATACATAATTGTCCAACAACAGCTGGACAATTAGGTAGATATCTTTTTTTTATCCCAAGAGAAGACAATCACACTGTCACAGGAAGAGTGAAAAACATTTCAGGTTTACCTAATTGTCCAACAACAGTTGGACCATTATTTAGATATTTTTTTTGTATCTCAACAGAAGATAATCACACTGTCACAAGAAGCTTGAAAACTAATTTAGTTGTAAGTAAATGTTCAACAACAGCTGGACAATTAAGTAGATATCTTTTTATTATCTCAAGCAAAGAAAATAATAAAAGGAGAATTTTCATTACGAATATAATGAAAGGCAAGAAAATTCAGCCATCTGTTTAAAATATGAAACAAAAGCCAGCAGCGAACATCTCTTTACTTAATCAAGTTATTTCAGTTGCGTGAACATATTTGATCACTTATTTAAAACGCAGTTATATTCCTTTCTTCTTTTTACAATTTGCACTAAACCGTAATAATGAGCCCAACACGTGTGTATATCGGCTCCGTGTTTCTGTCATTAAAATCATAGTTTTTTGAAATTTAACAAGTAGTGCAATATACCAATATGTGCAAAACAATTAGAGCTATCGAATGGCGTAAGTGAATTTATTATTTACTCTATCACAGAATAGGTAATAGCTCACAATTTGTTCTATTCGCATACAATCCGAAACGCTCGTCTCATTCCTCTTTTTTGTTTGTGTTTTTTTTTTTCTGTATCGAATTATTATTTTTATTTACGGTTTGAATTTTAACAATCAATGAATCGATTGAATGAGTCATAATTACTAATCTTCCCCGTGTACTCTTGCCCTCCTCCTTACCGTTGCCCAGTCAACCTGTGTTATCGTTTTTATTTCAAAGTCGCCGCTAAGGGCACAGCTGGCGTGAAGTGAGTGTCCTTGTCTTAACATTGTCATTGTAATTACCTCAGGATGGACAGAACAAATTGTAACAAATGTAAAAAACCTGTTGTAAAATCCAAAGTTGAATGTTTACAATGCAATAAAGTTTATCATTTAAGTTGTTCGCTAAAAGTTAAAAAACCGGTATTTTTGAATAATGACGATTTTTACTGTTGCACGGACAATTTGCAACCGCCATCACCGAATCCATCAGTCGAACCGAATTCAATTAGTTCCCACTTCGCATTAAGCGAAATAAAGAACTCACTAGCGAGCCTACTCATACAATTTGAAAATCAGCGCTCTGATATCATTGATATAAAAACTGCTGTTGAATCTATTGAAAGTCTTAAATTAGAAAATCAGCAGCTGAAATCCACTGTCACCTCTCTTGAACACAGGATTGATATGTTAGAGCAAAATGCTACGTCAAACAGTAATTCGCTAATAAATGAATTAACTGACCGTCGCGCCCGTGAGACAAATTTAATTATACACGCTCTCCCTGAGCATGAACTGTCCAATGAAGAAACCACCGGACCAACAGACATAAATGCTATCAATTCTGTACTAGAAAGAATAATTCCAGATATTAGGGTTGTCTCTGCTATACGTTTAGGACGCATAAGCGAATCGCCGCGACCATTGAAGGTGATACTTCAAAATTCGTCACAGGTGATAGAAGTTATGAAGAATACTAAAATGCTGCCATCGCATCTAAAAATTAACCCGGATAGAACACCTCTGCAAAGAAAAGAGTTAAACGAAGTTCTGAACCAACTTAAACAAAGACAACAAAATGGAGAACAGGACTTATCTCTTAAATATATAAACCATCAACCCAGAATTGTTAAAAAACAACAGACAAAAAATGTTTAAACTCCCAACAGAACCGTACAAGCAATAACAAGAGCTTAAATTGCTACTATCAGAACACAAATAGTATACGTAATAAATTACAGGATTTGCATGATAATATTTGTTGTAACTCTTACGATGTTATATTTCTCACTGAGACTTGGCTGGATAACTCTTTTACTGACACAGAAATTCTTCCCCGCAACTATAATGTATATCGTCATGATAGATCGGATCGTATAGGGGGTGGGGTACTTATTGCTGCTAACGCCAAGTTTATTTCAAGAAAAATTTCACTATCTTTCTCTGATGATATTCCCATTCAATGTGTAGCGGTTGAGCTCCTAGGTGATATCTCTACCGTGAATCTTATGTGTATTTACATCCCGCCTAATCTTAACTCCTCAACCTATGAGAACATATTGGAGGAACTAGTTAACCAAATTAACACTTCTAAACCCACTGTAATATTGGGCGACTTCAATATCCCGGAATACATCAGCAATATAGAAAACATTGCAACTAATGTAAATAAACTAAGTACTTTTAATAATTTTATAAACTTCTGTAACTTCAACCAGTTTAACTATGTCCCAAATGGAAACGGAGTTTTGTTAGATCTCGTTTTAGCCTCAAATGATATAGAATGCATTGTTGAAAAGGAAAATGACTATTTAATTAAAGAGGATATACATCATCCAGCACTATCATGCACAATTTCACTGCCAACTAATATTTCAAGCAACTTTACTGGTGACATTTCTGGAAATTATAATTTTAGAAGAGCAAACTACCCATTACTCTACTCATATATTGCAAACATAAACTGGGATGCAGTATTAATCAACACTCATATTGAAGATTCCTGCAACATGCTCTATAAGCAAATATATGAAGCCTTTGATCTATATGTACCAACATTTAAAAAGAGTAGTAAAACTTCAAATTATCCTCCTTACTTTAACAAAATAATTATCTCCACTATTGCAAAGAAGAATAAACTGCGTCTGACTTATAGGAAATCTAAACTGATTGATGACAAAAGCAAATTCGTTATGGTCAGAAATGAGCTAAAAATATTAATAAGAAAAGCCAAAACCCACTATATCAGAACAGCGGAAGATAGAGTCAACACAGATCCGTCTAAATTCTGGAGCTACATTAATTCCCTAAAAGGGAACTCTAGAATTCCAGGTTCCGTAACGTATAAAGATAAACTGTATACTGAAGCTAGTGACATCGTAAACTGCTTTGCGGATCATTTCAACTCCGTGCACATTGCCAAAGATAATAAGAATTACAAGCAGATAGAGAAATATGCACACTTGGGAGATTTCAGAATTTCCGAAGAGTTAGTTATTACTCATTTAAAGAAATTAAGTTCAAAACTAACAATGGGATTGGACCAGGTGCCGTCGTTGGTGTTGAAAGACTGTGCTCATGTATTAGCCCCCGCTGTCTCCCATATCTTCAATCTTATATTGAAACGTGGCAGTTTTCCGGATGTTTGGAAAAATGTACGAGTGTGTCCCGTCTTTAAATCGGGGGATAAAAGCAGCGCAGAAAATTATCGACCAATTGCCATCGTTAGCAATTTCTCAAAAACCCTGGAATCTATCTTATGCGAGCATATAACTTCTCTAGTAAACAGTGATATATCTAGTGAGCAGCATGGTTTTCTGAGGCGGAAATCTACAACATCCAATCTATTACAGTTTACGCAATTTGTATCTTCAGCATTAGATAATAAACGCCAGACTGACGTGATTTACACAGACTTTAGTAAAGCGTTTGATACTGTATCTCATGGCATTCTTATAGAAAAATTAAATACTTTTAATATTAATTCAAATGTGGTCAGTGTGATTCAGTCATATTTATATAATCGGTTACACTTTGTTTATTATCAAGGATCAATCTCAAAATGTTATACTCCAACCAGCGGGATTCCACAGGGATCTAGTCTTGGCCCTTTGCTCTTTTTATTATTTATTAACGACCTACTTGGTTCTTTTAAATCGCAATGTCTACTTTATGCAGATGACCTAAAAATATTTAGTGCAATAAACGATGTCACTGATTGTATTAAGGTACAGGAGGATCTCGATGTATTAATTAGGTGGTGCGTCGACAATAGATTGTACCTGAACAAAAGTAAATGCTCCTTTATGACGTATTCTCGCAAGAAAAATAAAGTTGAGTTTGCTTATATGTTGGATGATCATGTGTTGAAGGAAATAACTGAAATAAAAGACCTCGGTGTAATCTTTGATTGCGGACTCACATTTAATTCACATATTTGTCAGTTGGTAAGGAACTGCTATCGAATTTTGGGTTTTATAATACGAAACAGCAAGAACTTTAGCAACCAAACTACTATTATTAGACTATACGTGTCATTCGTCATGAGTAAATTGAACTACTGTGCTCCGGTTTGGTCTCCCCATTATGACACATATGTCAATTATCTTGAGTCCGTACAGAAGAAATTCTTAAAATACTTGTTTTTTTCCTCACATGGGGTATACCCTGAAAGAGGTAGTTACGACGACTTAGTAAATTACTTCGGATGTGTAACAATTCATACAAATCATAAAATTGTCGCAGTTTTATATCTGTTTAAAATACTAAATAACTACATAGATGACTCTCTGACCTTGAATGATATTCAGATTAATGTCCCAAAGTCATCTATGAGAAATTGTCATACGTTCAGGTACTCTATTCCCAGTACAAATCACCACTCAAACTCCCCTGTAATTAAAATGTGCAAAATTTATAATGATATTCAAACCAGCTGTGATATTTTCGGTCAATCATTACATGATTTTAAACAAAGTGTGCTGCAACATTTTAATTAAGATTTATTCTCGTAATGATATTATTTGTTATCTTTTAAATATTTTTAATTGTCATATATATGTGTATAAATATCATACATTTATATTTGTGTGTTTAGTGTTTTATATTTTTATATTTAGTTCAATCTGTAATTTACACTTTTGTATTATTATTGAAATTGCTCTGTAATTGGGCTGTAGTCTGTTGGGCAATAAACTATTATTATTATTATTATTATTATTATTATTAAAAAATATAAACAGAACTGAAAGACAAGAAATAGTACGAATTATAAACTCGCTACAAATCTGAGTTTTATTTTTTTCAGACACATTCACTGTTGTTATTTTGGATGCTTGAACTGCCCAACAACAGCTGGACAATTAGGTGGATATCTTTTTATTTAATCTCAAGCGAGGAAAATAAAAAAGGATAAACAACAGATATAAGACCCAGTAAAATGATCTTTACGCATTTATTTAAATTTACCACAAATATAATTTTCTGAATTAAAATAATAACACAACTTGCTTCAATATTGCAGACAGGTGCAATTTATTTAGTTAATAAATGTATTCCATTGAACCAAGTTTTGTTATTATTTTAATATTTTTTTAGAGTTGTCCATATTTTAATAAAACAATAAATAACTCTGATAAATATTGGGTATTATTGTGTTTATCTGCGTTTTTTCATTTGTAATTTGTAAAAATAAATTGTTATAATACCTAATTTGACAACAATTTTAAAATGAAATAAATTGATTTAATTTTTTTTTGCATTTTTTATGTAACAATAAACATTTTAGTTGGTACCACTGATTAGCATTTTGAAAGAACTTTCTAATGAAATATCACAAGTAGGGTCGTGCCATTTAAAAAAAATGGGCAAGGGTGGCTACAAGGTGGCTCAAGGGGTTGGCTGCAGAAGATTGTTATGTGGGTCAAAGTGGTTCCCCCTCCATATCCTAGAAACAGTTTTGAAAAATGTTCTCTAACTGTTACGGTTCCAAAGATATTCTGGCTGGCTTGTTTTCAAACTGACACCCTGTATATGGATTTAACATGTTGTGAATTTGACAGTTGGCGGGCGAGTAGACCGGTGTAAGTAGGCATGGATGAATTTTACGCTATAAGTGTAAATAATGATTAATAATAAAAATAACCATCTACAAATTAATTGTTTGACTTTTCATTGCATAAAACGTTTAGTATGAGTAGATTTGAACTTGGGAGTATGTGTGCCGTGGTCAAATAGAATCAGGCGCTCTACCCAGTCGGCCACGGTCGGGTCATAAAAATATTTTGAGAGAAACTGGAACCCGGGCCAGTTAGGATGTGCAATGACATGGAGGCATAATACTGCATTTACGCCAAATGATTATTGAAAAGCACCGTTCTAAAATATTAATATTAATAGGGTAGTGCTTCTTTATTTAAAGTATACTTTTATGGATTTTTATAGTGACTACAATATCAATTCTTCATAGAATGCTGTGTAAATAATTGTTTCTATAAATAGTACTTACTGAATATATTAAAATTGATAATGGTAGCGTTTATTTAATGTGCTGAATAATTTATTAATTATTTTATGTGCACGCTACATTATAATTTCGAAACAAAGTCGTTTATGAAAATTAAATAAAAAAATTATCTATTTGAAGTATCAGAATGTCATAATTATTTTTTTTAATCGTTATTGTGTTATCAGCAAATTTGCCTTACACTTGCCAGGTTACATTGTGAAAGTAATTATAGTATTAATATATAAAATAAATAAGAATAAAAAGTACTTCCTTAAATTTACAAGTACAGCATAGTACAACAGTATCAGTAAAATTTTATCAATTAAAAACGTAAAAACGTAAAAACTTCGTTTGTATAACACTATTTATTTTTACGTGACTGCAGTTTCGGCAAATTTAGCTTGCCATTATCAAACACGAACTCACACTTCATGTTTAATAATGGCAAGCAAAATTAGCCGAAACTGCAGTAATGTAACAATAAATAGTGTTATACAAACAAAGTTAATAGTATTACATTCTTTATTTGATGATTTGACTATTTAATTATTGATTAAAATATAATTGTATTGCGTCAATTTCTTATGTTCATAATGTTCTTATTTAACTATTGTATATTGTGTTTTGTATTGAATAGTTTTGTAAAATAAAACTATAGTATTTTGTACTGTGGAGGCTTCTACTTCATTATACATCTTTTATTTCATTGTTAAATTAACATGTATAACAAAGTAGAAGTTTACACAATACAAAATACTATAGTTTTATTTTACAAGGTTATTCAATAAAAAATAATAATAAATATATACAATGGTTAAACATAAGAGATTGACGCAATACAAATATATATATATATATACATATATATATATATATATATATATATACATATATATATATATATATATATATATATATATATATCATGTTTATTTAGACATAACTTATATACTGTACATAGAAATAAATATAATAAATGAATTTATTAGTACCTCCTTGTCTGGAAGATCGACCGTAAGTCTTTCTGCCCATCTATACAAATATATTATGATAAATTATTAAATAGTCAAATCATCAAACGAAGGATGTTATGCCCGTAATTAAAACATAATTCCGAAACATCAGAAACGCTTTTCTATTTTCGATTAGACAATTAGTCTTTAATATGCAAATAATCAACCTAAAGATAATTAATTATATATAAATTCAATTAAATTTTCTTGTCCAATAATGAAGGTTTCTCTAATTTTATATAATTATCTATTTGAATAATATTATCCGATACTGAATATTTTAACTTACTTTATTATTCCTGCTATTTTTCATTTTGTTTAATTCAAGGTTCTTCGCGTAGAGACAGTGAAGAAAGCACATACAGCCTCCACGTGCCTTTGGAAAGGGAAGCCACCCCGCAAGTCCAGACGATATCGGGAAGTTTGTTAGTGAAACCGCGATCGCAATCTTTAGTGAACATTTCGAAAAAGCCCACGTGGGAACACGAAAACATCCTAAACGGCATCGAGGAAAGTCCAAATAGTTCTGTGGATTACCAGAGAAGAGGTTCATTACAAACAGAAAGAGTACGTTTTAAGCTTTTGAATTATTATATTAAAATGTTCTATAAAGTGGAGGCATTTGTCACTTTTTAACAATCCCTATTTCAGAAGAGAAATAAGAACGTTTCATAGTTCCCTTGGGAAATGTCAGTATGTTATGACACATTGTAACCAGGGCAATATTACTCATTATTGTATCAATCAGAAAAAAAGTATGTTATTTCATCCATATTCTATTAGACGGAGGAAAGTCTAAATAATTATGTGGATTACCAGAGGAGAGGTTCATTACAAACAGAAATAGTACGTTTTAAACTTTCAATTATTATACTAAAATGTTCGAAAAAGTGGAGGCATTTGTCACTTTTTGACAATCTATATTTCCCAAGAATAATAACAACGTTTCATATTTCCCTTGGAAAATATCAGTATGTTATGACACATCGTACCCAGGGCAATATTACTTATTATTGTATCAATCAGAAAAAAAGTGTCCAATTTCATCCATATTAAGCATTTTCATACTTCTTTACAGTTCAAATTTGTGTATTTCAACGTTATTCGTTGAAGTACGCAAATATGGACTATAAAGAAGAAATTATTTAATCATATTTTTACAAAGTATTTGAATATTCAATCAAATATTCGATATATTAAAATTATTTAAATATTGAAATAATTGAATATTCGAACATTTTAAATATTTTTTTATAATTATGGATATTTGATTGGATACTCTAGTTGTAATTCTTACTCTTGCCTTTAAAATAAATTTGAGGTTATGTTTTCCACATGGTTGCCATGTGCCTTATTACCCTATTACCCTAAATACTAATATCGCTTTCGGCATTACCACTTCTCCGTCAAATAATTCATCAATTGCAACATGGCATTAATACAGGGAGTTATTCATATAAGTATACGAATTCCAAATTCAGCCTATTTTTTTGTAAATCTTTAGATATTCTTTGTTTTTATTTAGGTTCAATTTAAAGCATTAAACGAGTGTTTTCCACTCCCAGACTAAGCATGAAAAAAATGCAGAAAATTTGTCTCGGGTCGCTGCGTGACGCTCGACAAATTTTCTCGGGGCTTTTCTAAACTCGAAATTTTACTTCACGCTTAGTCTGGGAGTGGAAAACACTCATTTAAAGATTCAAATTGAACTCTTTTAAAAAACTACGAATAACGGAAAATTTACAGCTTATGCATATGTTTACCTAAAAGAAAAATTCACTGTATATCAATACCATTACGTGACAAACACTGATCTTTTTTTTTCAATTTTCAATTTTTCTATTTTCAAGAATATCATACATTATTCTATGAATATTATTTAAATAGAAATAAATGTGTTTCTGGAACAATACATACATATGTTAGTATATAGTAAACTAAAATAGAACACCAATGACGTGTTGAGTGTGATATTTCTGTTATAAAAATAATATCGTTCTATTTATGGAAAGCATTGTTATTTATTTACGAATCAACGATATATTATTATATGGGATTCACATACTTACGTGATTTAGTTATTATATTATTGACTTAAAGGTTAAATTCGTAAAGAGAAAATGGACCGCTCTCTAAACATATAGAACTCTGCATATTGTCGTTTTAACTACATCCTTATTTAGGAATAAAATATTTTGAAATAATTGGAAAGTACAAATTTCGTGCTTTCTTAATAAAATGTTTCCTACTTTTACCGTTAGAATCATTGGGAAAATAGCGTGATCACGTCTTTAATTTGATTTTTTCTGCAATATCTATAAAAATATTGAAAAACTAAACCAGTCTCATTGTAAAGGTTCAGTTGCGAAGGCTTTCAAATTTTTTTTTTTTTCGTTTATTTCTATCCTACAATAAATTGAGTGAAATGCCGCGCGGTATTGAATTATCTGAAATTTTGAAATTTAATACAGCGCGTCATTCTAGTGACATTATTTAAGTAAATATATGAATGAAAAAATCTACAAACCCTAAAATCTTGGAATGTAGCTGAATTTGTTTTTTATTTTATGTTGTAAATTTGTGGAAAAACATGTAATTTAAGACGTTATTATGCAAATTTAGCGATGTTTAATATTTTTTTATTAAATAACCGCGAGAGTAGGTATTTTTTTTATTGTGGAGGCTTCTACTACGTTATACATGTTAATTTAACAATAAAACACTTTTAACTTTGTTTGTATAACACTTTTTTATTTTACGTGACTGCAGTTTCGGCAACTGCTATTCCATTATCAAACATCCAGTGGTATATACCGTGTGTCCTGTTTTAAGACGCATCATAGAGAATTTCCATCTTAATTTATTATTGAATTTAAATGGTCAGAATGAATTTAAAATGGTTCTCTTATTTAATAACAATATTTCAGAAGCAGTTTTTTCGTATTTTATTCCGTTTTAATCTAATTATTGCTTAAAAATGATGAAGAAAAATGAACTTAAAAATCATCATAATAGTAGTTGCTTTGAAAAGTCAGTACAAACAGTTACAGATGCTATAGTCTGTTTAAAAACTAGAAGGAGGAAGTGTCAAAGCCCAATTTACACTATAAAAAGTTACCAGAAATATCACTAGATAAATTTGGCGGCAATTTTAAATAATTACTCTTTAAATAAAATCAAATATCCATTTTGTACTTCTTAATTGTGGTTAAGTATTTTTTTTTCCATCGTACGATATCGTCAGTTCAATTAAAATGCTTTTTGGCATCTCGCCATATATCTGTAAAATAAAACATATTTACATTATGTTCATAATATAATATGGAATTTATATAACAATGTGTCTCTATCAGAGCTGGGACGAATCCTCGTAAAAATGATTCGAATCACGAATCCGAATCACCTAATATGATTCAAATCACGAATACTCGAATAAAGGATTCGTAAGAGATAATTATGATTCGAATCGAAGATTCGAATCCTGTTTTTTTGAATCACGAATACAAATAAATTTCATTTTATTATTTTTTGGCAACCATTAATATATAAATATCGTTACCAGTTGTTTTAACAAAAGTATTCAAAAGCTAATTATTTATTATTACCACTGAACATCGTTGATAACAAACTAAATATCTGACGCCCTGTTACTTTGATTAAATATGTATTTGTGTGTTTCTGAACTCCACTTCAAATCAGTGTTTTGTACGCGTGGCGCATGAAGTAAAATTTCGAGTTTAGAAAAGCCCGAAAATTTTTCACGGGGCTTTTCTAAACTCGAAATGTTACTTCATGCTTAGCCTGGGAGTGGAAACACTCGTTTAAAACTTTATTGAACTCTATTATAAAATCTACTAATGCCTGAAATTTACGTAAATAAAAAAATCACTGAATATCATTAATATCATTAAAATATCTCAAATAAATAGGGAAGTCAATATTTGAACAATTTAAAATTAACATGCGATTTCCTATGTTGCGTCCGCCAAGTCAACACCCGCTATACAAAATACTCTTCCCTTTAATATTTTTGTTGAACATTTTATTGAGTAATAATAACTTTTTTCTGGAAATATTTTATTTTTATTTATATATACAGAGAGTTTTATGTAACACCGAACATGCTGGGACGTTCTGGGACGCATCAAAGCATTGAGTGCGATTTCATTGGCTCCAAATTCAGTAGTTCTAACGCAACTTACATTTAACGTCAAAATGAAATGTCAGTCATTAATCGCCAACATCACTAATCGAATGTTATATTAAACAGAAAAGAAGAATGAGAAAGAGGAGAACAGATTTAGCTTAAATAAAAAAATAATAGAAACACAGATTCCTGTTACTTCCGTTTGCTAATATTTCAAGATAAGTTTATACATTGCTTCAATTTCACTGGAGATTATTAGGAATTTCAATTCAGCGTATTGTATAAACCATTTGATCAGGACCACCCCAAGGTGCGTTGCTTCGAGTGTACCACCAAAAATGCCGTCACTAAACTGCCTTACGGCAGATTCAAATATAAATATTCCAAATTTGAAGAGCGTGGCGATTCAGGTTAAAATGATTGCTAGTACCGCCCCCAGGTCTGCTGGCAGCACAACAACACTGGGGTATTAGGTGTGCTGCTTCATTTTGCAAACGTTTCTATTTTCATTTATTTGTTTACATTATAATCAATAAAGATAATGTAGGTGTATTTATTACTTTATTGACTGTATAACTTACAATAATTTGAAGATATGTTTCACGACAGTATTAATCTTGATTGCTTGAAATGCAGATGTTTTGCTTAGGGCAAAAAAGTATATTTCATGTTCCCACACACTGCACTTAGCATAAACGCACAAGATTTAATATTTTATTTTGACGTTACGTTACGTGTACCCTATTTACATTAGTTCTAATTTGCATTAGAACTACTAAAAATCGTAACCAAAAAAATCGCACCCAGAAGAGTGTAAACTGGGTTGACTATATTACAATTAGAAATCTTAGCCAATCACATCGCACTCAATGCTTTGATGCGTCCCAGTACACATCGAACATAGGAAAATTAAAATTGAGTACATTTTAGCATGTTCGGTGTTACATAAAACTCTCTGTATGTAACACGACTTACGCCAGCATCCATTCTCCGGATAACGAGTCCTCTTAGTTCATTGCTAACGTGCATTTTTGGACGAACTGCAGCCATTTTGCTGACAAGTGAAATTTAATTGACAAACTGTGATAAGGTTTTGACATATAGGAAAAGGTAGTGGTATATAGGGAAATGTATTTGATAAATAGGAAATATATATTAGAGATAAAGGGATAGATATTCGATATAAAGTGAAATACAATAGAAAAACTCTGTAATTCAAATTAAACGATAATATTGATTAAGGCTTGTACCCTAATAAATATCATAATAAACAAGTATTTAATTAGAATTATTTAATTATTATTCTAATCATTTAGCAGTCTGGTATAAACTTGGAAAAATCCTCTGTACGACTTTCTGAATAATTTATCATCCGCATCATTTATTCAATCGTGTAACAATTACATTGGCACATTATTTGTTCTGTTAAACATTTGATATCAATCTAATTGATATTGATCTAATTGATAGCATACGTGCGATTACGTTGGATTAGTTTTTATTTTCTACAGTAAATTGTTGTTTTGAAAAATATATGTAATATTGATTGAATACGATAAAATATTGTATTTTTATTCGTATTTCACAACATTATTTTTTTATAAATATACATAGAATATTTTCTACAGTACATTGTTGTTTTGAAAAATATATGTAATATTGATTGGATTCGATAAAATATTTTATTTTTATTCGTATTTCACAACATGTATTTTTTATAAATTTACATAGAATATAATGCAATAACTTAATGTTAACATATTCACCCATTAAGCGCCATTAATGCAATAACAAAACATTATTATTATTTTTTTAATTACTAACTAAATAAGTTAATTTGATACATTGTATAATTTGATCAGATTCTAGAAAATGTGATAAATATAAATAAATTCAGTTATTTAAATATTTCGATTATTGCTCATTTTGAAAGTGTATTTCTAACTTCACAATATTTCAGTGTTTTATGCGGGTAGCGCATGAGGTAATATTTCGAGTTTAGAAAAGCCTGAAAATTTGGTTGGGTCTTGTAGCGTGTAGCCCTACGCGATCAGAACAAATTTTTCATATATTTCATTCACTGTTTTGTCTGGTTGTATGCCGTCTCCTGGTTTTAAGACACAACCGGTAGTTTCGGAAATGGCGTTTAAATAAAATATGAGTTTCCAAAAAAACGTTGTATTTAAACACCGGAATTACAATAAGGTATTAATTACAATTTTAAATGTACAAAAGATATAAAAAAGTATAAGTTGCAAAAGGCGTGTTTCTTATATGGTGACAAAATGTTTGTCTGAAAAATATACAAAACAAAAATTAAGAAACTAAAAAAAGGTGGGGGTGCGGTATTTGGCGCATGTTCAGTAAAGAAGCGTTGGTAGTTGAAATTCAGATTTAGGAGTTCGAGGAAATAATCTCGAAACCTGACGTCCCGTTACTTCCTGATGTCAGCGTGTCCGTTCGTACCCGTGACATTTGGAATTAGGGTTTATTTATTGCCCAATCAAGTGCCTCTCGAGCGCATCATAAAAAATACAATTGAGTAAAAGCTATTCACTCCTGAACATACCGCCCCCTTGAAAGACTCAGAAAGTCTTTCGAAAACAATGAAAGAATGCAAATATAACTAAAAAATATATATACAAGATATGATACAAAAATATTTACAAACAATTGCGAGAAAAATATATGCAAATGAAATGGGAAAAATATAGTTCAATTCACTCGGGAGATTCACAACTGTCGCCCTTAGGCAAAACACTTAGACGCTTAACTGAGCGTTTCTGAATGCCGTTAGCCGATCTAACTATTCCATCTTGACCAATATTTACTTCGATGACTCGACCAAGTCTCCATTGAAGGGGCGGCAGATTGTCGTCATGTATGAGTACCAAGTCATTGACTTGGATGTTGGCAGCTAGGCTCCCACGCTTCCATTTGGATCTTCCCTGCAGTTGTGATAGATATTCACGCGACCCACGCGACCAAAAATGCTGAGTTATCCGCTGCATTAACTGATAACGACCAAGTCGATTTTCCGGTACATGGCTTACATCTGGATCAAGAAGCCCAGTTAAAGGACGACCAATTAAAAAATGTCCAGGGGTTAAGGGTTCAAAATCATCGGATTGGTTTGAAATCGGAGATAAAGGACGAGAATTGAGAACTGCTTCTATTTGTGTTAAACATGTCAAAAATTCCTCATACGTCAACAATACATTACCAATCGTTCTTCGTAAATGTGCTTTAATTGATTTTACCCCGGCCTCCCATAGGCCACCAAAATGCTGTTTTCGCTAGCATTAATTATCTTATTTTAAATAAAATCTTCGTTAATGAATTTGCTTAATTCAATTAATTCAGAATTTGCACTGACAAAATTCGTACTATTATCGAAATAAATGTGAAGGGGCTTTCCGCGCCTTGATACAAATCTGCGCATTGCAGCTATGAATGCTTCTGAAGTTAGATCGCTAACTAGCTCCAGGTGCAGCGCTTTGGTGACGAAACAAACAAAAACACATATGTATTCTTTATTTGTTTTAGCACCTCTACCTGGCACATTTTTAATTAGAATAGGCCCTGCGTAATCTACGCCACACGTATGAAATAGAGGTGCGGGCGTGACTCCCATTAAATAGTTAATTTTAGCAGGATTAGCACCGAAATATTTAGTGCACTTGTGCACTATTCGATGACAAATGTTTCTTTTGCTTATAGGCCAGTATTGACCTCTGACTATTGATAATAACGTCTGAGGGCCACAGTGAACGTTTTTAATATGCATATCAGTTAGTATCAATTCAGTTAAGGTGTGATTGGCAGGTAAAATTATTGGATGGATTTTATTAAAGCACAATGGTGCATTTTTTAATCGCCCACCTACCCCTAGAATACCGTGATCGTCTGACATAGGATTTAGTGAAAGTAAATGACTCTTAGAGGAAATTTCCTTGTTAGCGCTTAGTGCTTTGATCTCCGCATTAAAATATTGAGATTGAGCAATACTAATTAACTTTGTTGTGGCCCGATTGATATCATTTACCGATAAAGTATCATAAAGCCTGAGCTCCTGACGGTTAGCGGCAATCTAAATCTTAAACAAAAAGCAATAGTACGCTGGAGTTTTGAGAATGTAGAAAATCTTTCAAAAATGTTAAACTGATCTACAGCTGAAACGCAAACATCTATTTGAATTCGCGCCTCGGGAATGTCAACGGGAGGCTGTATTGGATTAATTTGCCACGTGTCACAATGAGTGGTTAGCCATTCGGGCCCGTTTTTTCAAAGAGATGATTTTGATAAAATTTGAGGAGTTGTTCCACGTGAAATTAAATCAGCGGGGTTAACATTTGTTTTTACGTGATTCCAATTATTGACGTTAGATGTGGTTTGAATTTCACTAACTCGATTGGCAACAAATGTTTTCCATCTATTAGATGGTGATCTGAGCCAGTTAATACAATTGTGGAATCGCACCACATGTAATCCTTATTCAATTCTATTTCTAATACCTTTGTAACTTTATGTACAAGCCTAGCTAATAAGAGAGCACCGCATAACTCTAACCTAGGAATACTTGTTTTATGTAAAGGCGCCACCTTATATTTTCCACATAATAAATTAACATGTATCGTGCCAAATTCATCAGTTGATCTTACGTACAAGCAAGACCCATAAGCAACTTCAGAAGCATCGCAAAACCCATTGAGCTCTATTGTTTGAGGATTATCGCATAACACATGTCGATCAAAATACATGTCATGAAGATGATCTAAATTATTTAAGAAATTAACCCATTTAGTGTGTAAATAAGAGGGAATAGATTCATCCCAATTTAACTTAAGCTGCCACAATTGTTGCATAATAATTTTAGAGACAATATTTATGGGCACTAAAAGTCCCAAAGGGTCGTATATTTGAACTATCGATGATTATATAATACGTTTGGTGACTCGAGTATTAGTCAAGTCCTTGTCTAAATAATGAAAACTGTCTAATTTACAATTCCAAACAATAACTGGAGTTTTGACTTCGTCTGTATTTGCCAAATCGATGAGATCAGAAAGTGATTGATTATCATTATTGCCGTTTAGAATAGAATTGTCATTTGATGACCGTTTGCGTGAAATGAAACCAGCAGACTCTAGAATAGTAGAAATTTGCTATTTAATTAAAATTGCTTGGTTGATTGTACTCGCTCCAGTAAGAAGATCGTCTACATAGAAATCGTTTTCTATTACAGAAGCAGCGGTAGGATATGTTTGGCGATTTTGTATACCTAATTGATTTAAACTGCGGATTGCAAGAAATGAAGCGGATGCTGTACCGTATGTAACTGTGTTTAGTCATTGAAGTGGTTTATTTGGAGAATCTCTCCATAAAATGCGTTGTAATGATCTCTGATCGGGAGATATTAACACTTGCCGATACATTTTTAAAATATCGGCTGATAATACAAATAAATGTTTTCTAAAACGAAGCAGCATAGAAAATAGACCAAGCTGAATTATTGGGCCTACACATTGAACTGAATTTAATGATAGGCCGCTATCTGATTTAACGGAACCGTCGAATACAACCCATAATTTCGTTGTTGTGCTTGTTTAGTTGAAAACCGGGTGATGTGGAAGATAACATGCAGGATTTATTTCGGGATTGAATTCTGAAATAGGCGTCATATGTCCTAATTGTATATACTCTTGCATAAAATCTGTGTCAAGCAGTTTTAGATTTGGATTACGTGATAATTTTGTTTCGAGAGAGTGAAAGCGTTTAACTACTGTTTAACGAGTATCACCTAATTGATTGACATTTTGACGCAAGGGAATGCTAATTATAAATCTGCCATTTGCTGATCAAGTTGTAGTTTTTATTAAGTGATTTTTGCACTTGGTTCCTTCTGAAGAAAGTGAAGGACGACTGCTGAGATTTTTCTCAATTTCCCAAAAAGTTTCTATTTGTTTCTCTAAATTGACAACAGTATTGGATGATAAATTAAAATTGAAGTTATTATTATCAAATAATAACGGTCCTCCAACAATCCACCCAAACATGTTTTTTTTTTGTAAAATAGGCAGTTTATTTATCAATTTGATATGGCCAATACACATTAAATTTCAGAATAATTGAGTGCCTATTAGCATGTCAATTTCTCTAGTTTTGTTAAAAGTTGGACCTGCCAGTGTAATATTTTTTGGTATGGACAATTTTGCAGAATCAAATGAAATCACTGGCAAATTTTTAGTAATTTTATCCAACACAAAGCACGATATTGAATTTTTATATCCAGTATGGTTAGATTCAATGTTTATGTTGGTTTTATAAGTAATGTTTACTGGATTGCTGTTAACCCCTACTACGTTTACATTAACCCTTTCTAACTGATTGTTGAGTTTATTGCACATTTTGGTCGTTATAAAATTAGCATGAGAGCCTGAGTCGAGTAATACTCTGCAATTATAATCTTTTCCAAACCTATCAATGATTTTAATTCAAGCAGTAGCGAAAAGCATGTATGAATTTGAGCTATGATTAGAAACAAATGAAGTTGAAGGTTGAGAATCAGCAATTGTGTTTTGATCTTTATTTATATGTAAAAGTGTATAGTGGCACAATGAGCATTTTTTACATAATCGTGGACTTTTACAAAATCTATTAGTATGACCCTTTAACAGGAAATTAGTGCATAATTTTAATTCTCTGACCCTTTCGAGTCTACCATTAGTTGGTAATGAATTAAAGCGCTCGCATGAAAATACTGTGTGCGATTCATTGCAAATGTTACAGTTCAGATTTTTGGAGATTGACATATTAACGTTAAATTTTGTCACCATACAAGAAACACGCGTTTTGCAACTTACACACTTTTATATCTTTTTGTACATTTCAAACTGTAATACCTTATTGCAATTCCGGTGTTTAAATACAACGTTTTTTTGGAAACTCATATTTTATTTAAACGCCATTTCCGAAACTACCGGTTGTGTCTTAAAACCATGAGACGGCATACAACCGGACAAAACATTCACATATTGTTATAATTATAACCATTTATATTAATAATGTGATTCTCTGACTGTAACACAAACTCATTTTCGACAAATATGTTGGTATTTTTGACAGTATCGTATTACTGATGTTTATTTGGGCCGTTGTGATATTTTTGGACATATTTGAGTATTTGAATATTCGAATTTTTGAATATTTGAGTATTTGAATATTGGACTATTTAAATATTCGAATATTTAAATATCTAAATATTCCAAATGTAAACGTTTGTTTATTCGACTATTTGAGTATGCAAATATGAGAATTATTTGAATATTCCAATAATTCGAATACAGGGTGTCCCGTTTTTGTAGGAAAATGGCTTAACCATAGATTACTGGGATAAAAATATAATGATTTAACACAACTTATCTATATCCAAAATTTACAGTTAAGCCGGAATTAGTCTTTATAGTTCAAAAAAATTGTTCGAAATTAGATTAAAAAATCGGCCCAACAGCTGGCAGAACAGCGGACTGTTAAATGAATCCTGAGCTCGAACAATATAATTTTTTACACTTGGATTTTATAGCATAGGAAACTTCTTAAATCTTTTACTTAGCTGGACAATCTATCTCACTTTCAGGTTGAAAAGGGTTATCAGAAAAATACACATCAACAAGTTGTAATCTATTTATTAACCAACAGTTCAAATGCAATAAAGAGAAAAATGCCCGAAAAATGGTTTTAATATTTTATTTAGTATTTCCACAAATTAATAAACGTTGAAAAATAAAATGTAGTTTTATTATTTCTATAAAAAGTTCAACATATAAAATAATTATGTTAATATTCTTTTAAATTCAACAAATATATTCAAATTAACAATTTTAACAATAAAAAATATAAATTCTCTTCATAAAATAAAATTCAGTCTTTTAGACAAATTAATAACATAATCAATAATTCTCCGCTTGGCAAACAACAAATAACACTTCAAGTAGTAGTTTTATAAACATTAAAAATAAGGGTTTTCTTCTTTATTTAGTTACAGGTAGTAAACTCAAACGAATTCACCGCGTTTACATTAGAAATAGTACAAATTAATATAACACATGAAAGTGTTAGCGTAGATACTCACTTGTATCCTATTGTGAAAATCCTCGCTAACCTAACCACCTTAATAAAATTGAAAATGATTTTGTCTTGTCAGTCGCAAATTTAGTTTAGATTGATCAAAGCACTTGCAAGGTAAAATTAAGGAAGCCAAGAATTCCCTAATTCCGCAAGGCTCCTCGCGTTCATAGAGAATTCCTAATGTACTTGACTAGAGTAAAAGCTACAATGCAAATATTTCCACAAGGCTCCAGTCGCGTTGCATAAAAACTAATACTCTAAATCAAAACAATCGAAAGGTAAAGTAAGGAAGCCAAGAATTCCCTAATTCCGCAAGGCTCCTCACGTTCATAGAGAATTCCTAATGTACTTGACTAGAGTAAAAGCTATAATTCAAATATTTCCACAAGGCTCCTCGCGTTGCATTAAAACTGATACTCTAAATCAAACACTCTATAAGGAGAAGGTTAAATATTTAGCGTGTGAACTCTGAGAGTGCAAAATTAATTGAACTTGACAAAATCAAAGTGTAACTGTTAAAGTCCACGCTTAAAATGAAGAAATTAAGTTAAATAAAATACGAAAATTAAAAGGTTTCACCGTGTGTGGTGACGGACTCCAAACGAAACTCACTCTCTCTACGAACTAGCCGGAATTAAATTACAAAATTAGGCTAAGTGTTAAAAGTTTTAAATGTTGAAAATTGTACTGAGTCCGGTTAGAGAGAGTTTCGTTTTGAGTCTGTTGCAGCTGGTGGAGTTTCTAAGGCGAACGAGAATTCTCTGGAATTAGAGCGCGTCCGGCGCTTTTATGACCGGCTGCAGCGGTGGGGACATGCTACGAGTCGAGTGGGAGAAACGCGCGCGCCGCTCTGACTCGCCTAGCCACGACCACGTGGAAGCTGCGTGCACGCCGCATGAACGCCGCATGAACGCCGCGTGAACGCCAGATGTTCACTTTGTACTATAAAAAATTGATCTTAAATTGATAAAATTATAATAACAATAAAATTAACTCTTTGAAAATGAACAGAAATAAAACGATTTAAATTTATAGGAAAATGCTTAAAATTAAACGCAATTTTTAACAAAAATATTATTGATTTTATTTGTAACGATTTAGCGCTATACTCGATGTGACTGAAATTTATGATGGTTGATTATCATAATATAACACATCATTTCAGTTATTATGATCATCATTGATTGACAAGAAGTATAAATAATAGTAGTACCACAACATAAAAACTAAAATATGTTTTTACTGGCGCACCTTATAAAAATTTAAAAAATATGACTTCAAAGATTGGTTCATTTGAAAGCTATTTTATCTGTTAATACAAACATATAAAATATAAATGTCCTATCCTCAATTTCCTTGGCAAAATCCTAATACAAGCAATGTACAGTAAATTTTTCTTTTTTGTAAACATGCATGAGCTGTAAATTTTCCAACATCCGTTGTTTTTTAAATGAGTTTAATTTAAAGCTTTAAACGAGTGTTTATGAAGTAAAATTTCGAGTTTAGAAAAGCTCCGTGAAAGTTCAGCCTATGTTCTGTAAATCTTTAGATATTCCTTGTTTTTTTAAAGTTTAATTTAAAGCTTTAAACGAGTGTTTTCCACTCCTAGACTAAGCATGAAGTAAAATTTCGAGTTTAGAAAAGCCCCGCGAAAATTCGTCGAGGGTCGCGCAGCGACCTGAGACAAATTTTCTGGGCTTTTCTAAACTCGAAATTTTACTTCATGCTTAGTCTAGGAGTGGAAAACACTCGTTTAAAGCTTTAAATTAAACTTTAAAAAAACAAGGAATATCTAAAGATTTACAGAACATAGGCTGAACTTTCACGGAGCTTTTCTAAACTCGAAATTTTACTTCATAAACACTCGTTTAAAGCGTATAAAACACAGATTTCAAGTGAAGTTCGAATATACATAAATTTGACAATATTTTAGTGTTTTATACGCGTGGCGCATGAAGTAAAATTTCGAGTTTAGAAAAGCCCAGAAAATTTGTCTCAGGTCGCTGCGCGACCCTCGACAAATTTTCACGGGGCTTTTCTAAACTCGAAATTTTACTTCATGCTTAGTCTGGGAGTGGAAAACACTTGTTTAAAGCTTCAAATTGAACTTAAAAAAAACAAGGCATACCTAAAGATTTACAGAAAATAGGCTGAATTTGGAATACGTATACTTAAAAGAAAAACTCCCTGTATCTGTTTGCTTCGGAGGAATATGAATAATAATAAACCATAATGAAGATAACAACTGATTCTCAAAAAACACTCGTTAATTAATATTATACACAATTGACGTTTATTAAACAATGGCGGCGACGAAAAAAACATGTATTTTTAATCACCCAAAAAACTAGATTTTGTTTTTACTAAATAATAAGAAATAATTTATTACCATTTTATTTTTTTGTGGCGAAACCGTACAAGATATCAAACAATATTAACAGACAAAAAAGCGTTTAAATGAACTCATCTTTTAAGATATATTTTTAAAAATTTTATAAGGTGCGCCAATAAAAACATATTTTAGTTTTTATGTTGTGGTACTATTTTTTTATACTTTTTGCCAATCAATGATGACTATAATAACTGAAATGATGTGTTATATTATGATAATCAACCACAATAAATTTAAGTCGCATCGAATATAGCGTTCAATTGTTATAAATAAAACTAATAATTTTTTTGTACTTGGAAGACTAATTGTAAACTTTTGGATATAGATCAGTTATGTTAAATCATCATATTTTGATTCCAGGAATATGATTAAGCTATTTCCCCACATTAACGGGACACCCTATATAATATATATTTGATTTTTGAATGAATGTCGAAAATTTATATTTGAAAAATTTCCAGCCCTATTAATATGTTGATTTTCCTAAAAATTATATTATTTCGTTACTATAACTCAGTTTTCATTAGTTAAACAAGTCACATCTTATGACCTTTGGTGTTATAAGCATAAATGCGTTCTAATTTTTCGCCTAGTTAAATAAAATAAGCATTAGAACAATTAATTGCGTAAATAAAGAGTTATAAATATCCACTCAACGATTGATTAAACTATTAAGTATTAGAGTTGTTAGCAATTCTTTAATTCTGCTCACATTTATTGCGACTAATCAATTCATTAATATCTGAACAATATTTTTTCTGCAGATTAAAACTATAATTGAACATAGATAGATTCAGAAAATAGTAAACTCCATAAAATCGATGACGTCACGAACAACACCTGTCCAATTCCCCATGATTAATTCACCATGCGCAATTTCCTGACTTTTCGTGTAAATGCACGTATTCCAGTTTAAATATTTCATTTCCGGTTTGTGTACATAAATGATCAATTCTTACATATTCCTATATGTTTTTTTAAAACTTCGTCCGTTCTCTTTTTCTAATTTAATTTTTCAGAACAAATACGGGTTAGTAAGAAAATAAATATTTGTTCAAATTAGTTGGCATCACGCGATAAATAATTACATCTAAGTAACATTTGTACAAGACACACATGTTTTTATGTTAATTAATTTTAGTATCAATCAATAATTAATATAGGAATTTATTTATTTCATATTCAAATTTAGGTACATAGCTTACACATAATGTATGTACACTTGTAATCGTGCATAAAAGACAAAATTAAATATATTTTAAATTAATGAAATAAATGAGAATACAGTATTAATTAAGAAATAAATAAAAATAACTATTGTTTTACAAAATTTACAAATAGTTCACATAGCTTTTTTAAAAATTTAAATTTAATTTATTACATTTCAATTTGTATTTTTTCACTGTACAGGGTGGCCCAAATTGGATGTTACTATAGGGAATCTCGGTTATTAGAAGAGATAGAAAAAAATCAATAGCGCATCCTCGAGCTCTTTTTATGAGGAAAACTCAATGTCGAAAACAGAAAATAGCTATCGTCTTTTGTTTTCAAGTTATAGCCAAAAATTCAATATTTTCTATATTCGGTTTTTATTAATATCTCAGTCATTTATTATTTTATCAAGACAAGAATTGTGTGTTTTATAGGTACTTTTTTGAGGAGAATCGAATGCAATTTACAGATTATTTCTATCTTTATTAATAAAAGAGATACAGCCCAAAGTTATATTTTTTTAAATAGAAGTTATAGTTGGCTGTGCTATTAATAAATTTGTTATTTTTTCTATTTTCAGTGATATATAATATGTTGATGTTATATTTGCAATTTATTGAGATATATTATATTTTGATTAAATTTTAAATATTTCTCATTAAACGCAGTAGGCCTGTAAATAAAATGATGCCTGTTACGCATGAAACAAAAAACAACAACGTTGTTATTATATTAGTTGTTTGTTGTATTGTGTTGTGTATTAATAAACTAAGTGTTTAAACATTAAGTACGAAGATTTCGAAAAGTTTGATATGTTAGAATGCTCTATTCAAAGCAACAGTAATTCTAATATTGCATTGGAAACATATTATACTCGATATCTGCAGAGAAGACAGCCCGATAAATCCACATTCCAGCGGTTACAGACGAATCTCATCAACCACGGTTCCTTTACTATCCCGAGATCCAGAGAATATAAAATATTGGACGCAGAAGAAGCTGGATTTAGTGTTATTGGGGCTGTAATTGAAAATCCAGAAATATCAAGTAGGCAAATGGAAGACGAACAAAGAATTTCAAGAAATCGTGCCTTAAGGATTCTGAAAAAAAAAATTCCGTCCTTACACGATTCGAAAAAACCACCATTTGAGCCCTGAGGATTTTGAACGGAGATTAGAATTTTGTAACTGGTACAAAGTTAGATATTTAACAAATCCGAACTTTTACAACGACATTATTTGGACCTACGAGGCATACATAAGCTCCGCGGGAATATTTAATAGGCACAATGCCCATTATTGGGCCGATTCTAACCCTCATCGGACTGTTGATGTTAAGGCACAAGGTAGATTTGGTTTTAGTGTTTGGTGTGCTCTACTGGGAAACCGAATTTTGTGTTACAAAATTTACGAGGGAAACTTAAATGGACGGAAATATACAGATATTTTACAACAAAATATTATTGAGAACTATTTGGACAATTTGCCATAAGTTCAAGGGAAACATTTGTATTTCCAACAAGACGGCGCACCTCCCCATAATTGCAGGGAAGTGACAGATTTATTAAACGTTAAATTTGGAATAAAATGGTTAGGAACAGATGGACCGGGAAAATGGCCTCCGCGATCTCCGGACCTAACACCGCTGGATTTCTTTTTTTTGGGCTATATAAAGGACAGTTTATATAAACTAAATAACAACAATATCAATATTTTACGACAAAATTTCATTAATATTGTAAATTCTATATCTCATATTTATATTTATAATGTATGTATGTCATAAATAGATGTAACTCATACATTTTGAACAATGGCAATCAATTTGAGCATTTATTGTAATTTTTCCATCAATCTTTAGTATAATCGTTGTTTTTTTTGTATTGACTAACCAGATTTGGTGATTTTTTTAATAAAATTGGATAATTGGTTGGATACTCTGGTTGTAATTGTGACATTTGTCTTTAAAATAAATTTGAGGTTATGCTTACAGATGGTTGCCATGTGCTTAATTACCCTGTCGTAAAGATTAATTTCGTGGCGGAACAGGTTTCATTTATTAATCCCACTTTTTGTCAAATAATTAATCAATGGTAACATGGCATTCATATATTAATGTCATTTCATGACAAATAATCAAAGAACCTAAGAAAAACCAATCTGAAATCTGGTTGGTCAATAAACAAAACCTAGGTATAATATCCATTTATTTTCATTTAATTTTTTCGAAATAATTGTAATTATTATCACATCCTAATATAAGCCTACTCAAATTCCAGCAATTATTCATTTAATATTAAACATGCCTACTGCGATTAATAAAAATATTTAAAATTTAATAAAATATAATATATATCAATAAATTTCAAATAAAACATCAACAATTTATTAATAGCACAGCCAACTATGACTTTTATTTAAAAAAATAAAAGTTGGGCTGTATTTTTTTTATTAATGAAGATAGAAATAAGCTGTTAATTGCATTCGATTCTCCTCAAAAAAGTACCTGTAAAACATACAATTCTTAACTTGATAAAATAATAAATGACTGAAATCGAAAATGAAAAATATTGAATTTATGGCTATAACTTGAAAACAAAAGACGATAGCTAATTTCTGTTTGCGGCATTGAGTTTGTCTCAAAAAAAGAGCTTGTGGATGCGCCATCGATTTTTTTCTATCTCTTCTAATAACCAAGATTCCCTATACATCCACCCTGTACACACTTTATGTTATATTGTTGACTATCTGCTTTGTATGTCCTTATGTTTTAATATAAGGACTTAATTTATTCTATTATTACTTATATGTACCTTACTTGTGTAAAACACCGTTTTGTTATTAGCACCAATAAAATTAATATTAATATAAAAATGAATATATCGTCCGCTAAATAAAAACGATTTTATTTTGAAATTATTTTTTTTTAATCTTAAAAAATGATCGTGAATAAATAACAACGTTATAAACAATTTGAGGTTTTTTTTTCAAGACCGCCAATTGTTTGCAACATTTACTAGTAAATCAATAAATCCACGAATGTCTAACTTTGAGAGATAGTGTTGAGTGCATTTTTCAAACGGATTGAAAACATCAGTGGCTCAAATTAAATCTCATTTTATCCTCAATAATTCTCGTAAATTACATTTGAATATAAAAACCGCTTGATTTTTTATTAAAAAAGAATGTGAAAATGAAAAAACAATCACAATAAATTGATGTTTCGTTTAAAGAATTTTTAAAAATTACCGAAACACCCGATTTTTATAAGATTTACAGTAGTTAATAAAGAAAAGATTAGGCTTTGTTTCTATGTAAGATTAAACAAAATCTGTTGATTTTGGGAAAAGTTACAGAAGCTTAAAGTTCATTGAAATTATGAAAAAGTAAACAAAATCTCATTAAATTGATGTTTCGCATATAAAATTTTGAAAAATTACTGAAACATCAGATTTGCTGGTATTATTAAAAAAAAAATGGAAGGACTTTGTTTTTACGTAAGATTAAACAAAATCTGTCAATTTGGGGAAAAGTTACAGAAGCTTATAGTTGATTAAAATTATAAAAAATGAAATAAACTCGCATTAAATGTATGTATTTTACATAATTTCAGTATAATTTAAGCTTTTGCAATTTGTTTGTCACAAACCTTGCACGCGCATTTGATTTTATTCTAAATTTAAAGTAATAAATAATTGCAACTCTATTTATTTTATGTCATAAATTTTACAATAAAGGAAACTGCAAAATAAGTTTCTGAGTGATCGTCTAACGATGTTTCCACTCCCAGAGAAAACATGAAGTAAAATTTCGAATTTAGAAAAGCATGATAAGCTGGATTTGCCGAGGTACGCGAGCAGTACGAGTCGCGCCCCAGCAAATCCAACTTTGTAGGCTTTTCTAAACTCAAAATTTTACTTCATGCGCCACGCGTATAAATCACTAACCTTAAGTGAAATCTCTAACCAATTTTTTAGAGCAAAATAAATTTTGTATGTTAATTATCAATTTTTTAAGTAACGGGGAAAGTGCTATGATGGACACATCACCATTTTTTTTAAGAAATGCTGGATTTATTGTGATTTCTGTTCCTACTTTAAATACATTTATTCTTCATTTAAGCTCCCGTAACTTTTTCCCAAATTAATCAATTATGTTTCAATTTACATAAATAATAAAGTGCATTGTTTTCTTTAAAATTACAACAAATTTCATGAAAATCTGATTTTTTACAAATATATTATGATTTAAAAAAAAAATAATCGAAGTCAATTTTACCTTCTGTAACTTTTTTTTCATATTAACCAATTTTTATCCGGCTTACATGGAATTAAGGCGAATTGTTTTCTTACTTGCACCCTGAAAATTTTATGAATGTCAGATTTTTCAGGATTTTTCTATGTATTTATACAGGGTGACCGTATTTCGACATAATGTATGGAGATCTCAGTTATTTGATGAGATAGAGAGTCCTTTAAATTGGGACAAAGTTGCGTATTTTAGTGACTAACAATAAACTGAAAACAATTTTGAAATATCTTATTTGGTTTTCGAGATATCAACAAAAAAACTATTTTTTTAAAAATCGTTTTTATTTTTTTATTCAGTAACTTCTGAATTTGGACTTTAAGAACTTTGACAATATACAGGCACTATTTAATATTTACCTGGAGACCATAGCCAACTTTTGCTTTTCTTATGGGCGCCATTTTTGATTATCATATTTTTTGAAAGAATATTTGTCTCTGAACTCAGTGATGTATCACACTAATAATTTATATTAGATTTGGTATTTAAAATTATGATATTTTCTTTTTTGCAAAGATTGCCTTGGAAACAATGACGTCATATCTGTTAATCAATAAAATCTTGACAGCAGTCAATGATTGTTAGTATTCAAAATTAATTAATAACGGTCAGTCTATTGTAATAATTATGATAAGTATTGATTATCACACAAAAACTAAATTTATTCCACTTTTATTATTATTATTCTAAAATTATTCATAAAAAAAAAAATTTGCATTTTTTTCGCTACATCTCGGTAAATATTGATCACCATCACATCTAATCATTATACATTTTTAACTTTACTGTAAATCAGTGGTTTATACGCGTGGCGCATGAAGTAAAATTTCGAGTTTAGAAAAGCCCCGTGAAAATTTGTCTCGGGTCGCTGCGCGACCCTCGACAAATTTTCTACGCGGGGCTTTTCTAAACTCGAAATTTTACTTCATGCTTAGTCTGGGAGTGCAAGACACTTGTTAGTTTAAAATACATCCCAGCTGTTAAAATCTGTATCGTCGGATGCCCGTCTTCAGGGGTAATATTTAAGCAAATTATGGGTCCTAGAAGTTGAAAAATAAGTGAGTTACTCAATTGTTTCCAAGGCACTCTTTACAAAAACCAAAAGATAAAAATTTTACATACAAAATGTACAATAAAGTACGTGTGGTACATCATTGAATTCAGTAAAACATATTCTTTCAAAAAATATGAAAATCCAAAATGGCGCCCATAAGAAAAACAAAAGTTAGCTATGGTCCCTGGGTAAATGTTATAGTTATCTTAAAATAAAATATGTTACTAGATTAATCATTAAAAAGTGCCTCTATAATGTCAAGGTTGTAAATGTATGGATTTAATAGTTTTTGAATAAAAAAATTAAAACGAAATTGCCAATATCCGATTTTTTGACAATATCTGAAAAACGAAAGAAGATATTTCAAATTTGTTTTTGGATTACAATTGGGCCCTAAATTACACAAATTTGCCCCACTACCGACTCTCCGATGTGTTTAAATATACAAATCGCTGGTTTTCTGAAAGATAACACTTATTAAGTGATATCATGATATTTAAAAAATGTAAGTTTGTGTTATATCTAGATAACTAATGTCGATAGAAAAAATCTGATAACATTTTATTATCTGTCAACGGGAGGGAAGGTACCCCACGCTAATTACCAACTAGCTTAGGTTGGTTGAGTTAAAGAGAGATGAGCAACTAACTTTTGAAACACATATGCTGTTTTAAGTTATTTATTTTAAACAAAATAAAACATTAAAACAACAAATAGAGTGAGAACAAGAGAAAAAGTGCACGAGTTACAGGGCAGACTTGGTGTGGCGTTAGCGTCGCGGTCGGGAATTTCTACTAGCCCAGCGGTGGCGCCTGGCTAGTGGTGGCTGGTAAGACGGCTTCTCGGTGTGAGACGGCGTTGGTAGGTTGGTGCGTCTGGCTGGACCCGGAGGCAGCAACAAACACTACGCTCGTAGTGCGAGACGTCAGGAACGACGGCGCACAATGTGCCAAATCCGAGCGCGAGCGCCAGGGGGGGATTTGGAGGAAAAAAATTAAATTAAAAATTTCGAGAAAAAAACATATCCACTCCATTGTAGATACATGAAACCCTTATAATCTTGCATGTTTATATTTTTTAACCCCCTATATTATTAACAATTAACGCTTAAAGTTGAGCAATTTAGAAAACATCGATTTTACGGCATTTCATTCGCAAGTTTAAATAATTTATTACATGGATAGTAGGCGTACTATAAATATAACATTATACACTACTGTTTATAACATAATACTGTATATTATGGTTGAAAGATCTACTCTCTAAATATTTTAGAAAAAAAGTTAAAAAAATTTGAATATGAAATATATTTTAAATATAAATTTTAACTTTAGAAAGTGTTATAAAAAAAATGCCAACTCGATGAGGTCTGTGACTATCACTAAAAATTAGTTCTATGTTTTCTCTAACTACCCTCAAAATTTCGTATCTCCACCGGTGCGTTTTTGGGGTCTTTTTAATTTTTTTATTCGACGCCACCAATTAAAATTGGGTCTGGCGAGGCCCGTGTGCGGTGGCATCGCGGAGTCGAGCGCGCTATTCTCGAGCAGCACGCAACATTATTTCTACGTTGGCCCCGAACAAAAAAATAATAAAAACGCACTTAAAACGCACATGTAAAAATTCAAAAAAATTAGGGCTGTTACAGAAAATATTGAAAAATGTTTATATAATAGTCATAATCCTCACAATCTACAATTTTTCTAATATACAGGTATATATCATAGGGAAATTATTTCTTCTCTGAGTATTTTTTGCAGCATTTAAATCACATTTACAAAAATAGTTTTATGGGTTTTTTTCTTATTGATATATAAGGGTGTACATCTGTTACTGATAAAGGTCATCTGGTTTGTGTTTACATTTTTATTAGGGGTCCGATTGAAGCTGTCATTTACCGTAACAAATGGCATTCTTGTCACACAGTTTTTACGGTTTAAGTATCTGAAATGGATTATTCTTAATTTTCTTGAAAGAAAAATATGCGTTTAGTGTTGAACGAAGTCTCCAACAGTTCACATATTTTTCTGATCCCTAAGCGAACGATTGAACATTATAAAGTAATTATTTATTAAGTTAGTGTTAAGTGTTATTTAATTTGTTGACTATATACTCTTTCTTTGATGTAGTGTTTTTTTGTGTATAAAATAGTTTACTTTAATTAAACTAGTGTTTAGTGTTAGTGTAATTTAATTAATCCAAAACGCTGAGTGATAATGGAGAAAATTAAAATTACAAACGGTGATTTATATAAGGTATGGTACGAACTAAAACCTAAAAACCTTATTCAGTCAAGCAATACCATTGATTATTTAATAAAATATATTGAAAATGTTTCGACGAAAAACAATAGTGAAAATGATGACATTCTTAAAAAAGTTAAGGGTTTCTGCAGTACTCTTAATAGAAAGTGGAAAATGTGCTCAAGATCTCATATCAATTTCATTAAAAAAAATAGAAATTGGTTACTGCTACCTTTTAAATACAACGAGGGTTCTGTCTTAATTGAAAATACAAACCCCTTTGAAAATATAGAAAATATTTCACCAATACCAAGTACATCAGGTACACAGTTCACAATACAAAGTAATACATCTAAAAGAAGACAAACTAATTTATTGATCACCGAAAATACACCAGAACAAATATTTTCAGCAGCAAAAAAAATTTTACGCGATAAAGGAAATATACCAGCGGCCAAATTAGTGGAAAGTGCTTCCTCGGATTCACAGGAAAAAATAAAAAAAGTCTTAACTTATTTAAAAACAAATGAAGTTGAAACTGTAAAAAAATTTACAGATGAAGAAGCTCTATCAATTTTTATTGATTCAAAAATGACGGCAGCAAGTTATAAAAATTTAAGAAAAAAACTACGTTCTCATGGAGCAAAAGACCTTTTACCATCTTACAATAAAATTAAAATAATGAAGACAATGTGTTACCCAGCTAATATTTCTATTTCTCAAAATGGAGCATCAGTACCTTTGCAGAGCCTTCTTGAGCATACTTTATGTAGATTAATATCAACAATTAAATTTCCTCAAGATACATCATTTAGTAAATTAATTTTGTTGTGTAAATATGGTTGCGATGGCAGCTCAGGGCACTCTACTTATATGCAAAAGCCATCTGATGATAGCAGTACAGATGAAGAAGAAATTACAGAGAAGAGTGTCTTTGTGTTTTCACTGGTTCCACTTAGATTATTTTCTGATGAAAGTGTTATTTGGAAAAACGAAAAACCTTCATCTATTAAATTATGTAGACCGATAAAATGTATTTATGCTAAAGAAACAAAACAGCTTATTCTAGATGAAGTTAAGAGTATGAGGCAAGAGGTAAATTTATTGGAAAAACAACAAATTTATATTAATGGTAACCATGTAGAGGTAAAATTTAATTTGTTGTTTACAATGATCGATGGCAAAGTTATAAATACCTTAACAAATACTCCGAGCTCAAATTGTTTTATATGCAAATGTTCTCCGAAGGAGATGAATGATATTGAAAGAATTAAAAATATTCCTATTATCGAAGATAATTTAAATTATGGTATTTCTTCCCTCCATGCATGGATTAAGTTCATGGAATGTGTTCTTCATATCTCCTATAAATTAGATTTGAAGAAAACAACTACTCACGGATGTACGATAGAAGAGAAAAATAATATATTTAGTCGGAAAACTAGAATACAAAAACTCTTACGTAAAGAGTTAGGGATAAGGGTTGATATTGTTGTGCAAGGAGGAGGTACTTCAAATACTGGCAACGTTGCTCGAATATTTTTTCGAAATTATGAGAAAGTAGCTGTCATCACTGAATTGAATGAAGAATTATTGAACAGATTTTATACAATTCTTATAACAATATCGAGTTCTCGTAAAATAAATGTATTGATGTTTGATAAATATGCAGAAGATACGGCCCGACTTTACACCTCGTTATATGGATGGTATAGAATGCCTCCTAGTGTCCATAAAATTTTAATTCACGGGAGCAAAATAATTGGACAATGTCTTTTACCAATCGGAGAACTTTCGGAAGAGGCACAGGAAGCAACCAATAAAATATATAAGAGAGTTAGAGAAAACCATACTAGGAAAAACTCTAGGCTTAATACAATTCGAGATTTATTTAATATGCTTCTTGTATGTTCTGATCCAATAATTTCTTCTTTGAGAAGCGATGTAAAAATTCATAAAAAACAACTACCTGCAGACGCTAAAAAATTAGTTATTTGCGAAACGGACACAAGTGACAGCGAAAACGAACAGACTGATGAGGATACTGACAATTTTTCATTTTAAAAAAGTAAGTAAATAAAACAGTATAAAATACATAACTTCGTTGTGCAAAATCAGAAAAATGTAATGTATATTCTGATTAAAAAATCATATTTTAAACAACAGATTAAATTATTTTTAAACTACAGCAGATACTTTTCACATTTGTACGTTTTTTGAGGTGCTTTATTTTTTATTAGGCGCAACCGATAAAAATCGACTCGGTCATTCGCAAAAACCTGACAAAACGCACATGTAGAGTTACGAAGTTTTTAGGGCATTTAAAAACATACCACAGTTTTTGGTGAAAGTCACAACCTATGTAATGATTATAACAATTGTATATAATTTTGCTGCCTTGAATTATTATTATATTATTTTTTTTATCATATAAACATTTGTTAATATTTTCTGTAACTGCCCTAATTTTTTTGAATTTTTACATGTGCGTTTTTATTATTTTTTGTTCGGGGCCAACGTAAAAATCATGTTGCGTGCTGCTCGAGAATAGCGCGCGCTCGACTCCACGATACTCACCGCACACGGGCCTCGCCCGACCCAACTTTAATTGGTGGCGTCAAATAAAAAAATTAAAAAGACCCCAAAAACGCACCGGTGGAGATACGAAATTTTGAGGGTAGTTAGAGAAAACATAGAACTAATTTTTAGTGATAGTCCCAGACCTCATCGAGTTGACATTTTTTTTATAACACTTTCTAAAGTTAAAATTTATATTTAAAATATATTTCATATTCAATTTTTTTTAAACTTTTGTTCTAAAATATTTAGAGACTTGATTTTTCAACCATAATATACAGTATTATGTTATAAACAATAGTGTATAATGTTATATTGATAGTACGTCTACTATCCATGTAATAAATTATTTAAACTTGCGAGTGAAATGCCGTAAAATTGATGTTTTTTAAATCGCTCAACTTTAAGCGTTAATTGTTAATAATATAGGGGGTTGAAAAATATAAACATGCAAGATTAGAAGGGTTTTATGAATCTACAATGGAGTGGATATGTTCTTTTCTCGAAATTTTTAATTTAATTTTTTTCCTCAAAATCCCCCCCTGGCGCTCGCGCTCCGATTTGGCACATTGTGCGGCGGAACGGCTAGCGTTGGCGTCTGGCAAAGTTTCCTGGCGTCGGTGGGTTGCTGGCCTGGTCTGGATCCGGCGGAAGCAACGAACGGTACACTGGAGCGTCGTTGTGGCGTCGAGGCGACTGCGCTGGCAATCGGGTTCTCGGCGTCCTGGTCCAAGGACAGGAACGACGGCTGGGACGGCTAACGTCGGCGTCGGTTGTTTCCTGTTGTTGGAATCTTCTTCTGGCGGCAGGAACGGCGGCTAGGACATCTGGCGTTGGCGTCGGTCAGAGCTTCCTGGCTCAGAGAGAAGAGTCGAGGAACAGAAGTTCGAATCCACATGCTGTCCCTGTACAGCACAAGAGTGGACTGCCTTTCTGGATGCCGTCCCCCGGTATTTATACCCCGAAAATTGGCGTGGAAAAGGGAGGGTTTGAGGACTACGTGACCGTTGGCAAAGAATTCGCTACTTTTAGCGAACTCTTAAATCCAAACAACCGTTAATCTGCAATTTGAAAGAAGTATAGAAATTTATAATCTTTCTTCTTTCAAATTGCAACGGTGGTCATTAGTCCTCTCCCTTAATTGCCGATTTCGAAAAACCTGATGGGCAATCCGCCACACCTGCCCAGGTAGATGGTGGCCCGAGCACGGTCCAAACCGCGGGAGATAATCCTTTAGACCGGGCAATTAGTTAAATGCTGGGTGCGAACTCATTTTAAATAAGAGAAGAATTGTAAATAATATTTACAATTCTTGTTGCCGGAGATTAAAATAATCCCCGGTAACATATCTAGAAACTAAAAAGAAGTACCTACTTAAATTTAAAGTTTATCTTTCAATCTTTAATATTGAAAGAAAATTGAAGTATTGGGATCCATTTTTTGTTTCTCTGTAAGTTTTCTTTGAAGAATTGTGATTTAATCTTTTTTTTTAGTTTAAGTTGGCTACACACTTTAAGAGTTTATATAAAAATCGTCAGACACAATTTCAACTTTTGTTTACATTCTCACTCTAATCTCTAATCATTGCGAAATGACACAAAGGCAAAGAGGCGTTTGAAGTTTGATTGTCAAATTTCAGAGTTGCTAACCTACAATATATTCCATGGCACTCTAGAGCCCCGTGAAAATTTGTCGACAAATTTTATAGACTGGGCTTTTCTAAACTCGAAATTTTACTTCATGCGCCACGCGTATAAGACGCTGATTTCAAGTGAAGTTCAAAATATATTGTATGTTCAGTAAAAATAATACTCTAGAGTGCCATGGAATATATTGTAGGTTAGCAACTCTGAAATTTGGTCTGGGAGTGGAAAAAACTTGTTTAAAGCTTAAATTATTGATTCTCTTTTTCAATATTTATGCAGATCTCGTCCAAATTGTGCACATTAAAAGTGTAAATTATTACCATTTTTCAAACTATCTTTAAAACCAAGTGGGATATGATAAAATAAAGTTTCAATTCAAGTTTCTTTTTTATTTTCATTAATTATTGCATTCTATGAATGTTGTATCTAACCTTATATTTATATTCTACTGTAATGTGAAGTTTTTACAAACCACAAATTTAATTTTTTCTCGAAATTTATGTGTAACATAAGTGGAAACATATTTTTTTAGAGAAAAAACCCTGATTGTTCTAATATTGTTAAGTAATGAGGGTTTACACTCTCAGAGTTTACACTCTCGGGAGCGAAGCGAGTCGCGCTCCGGCAAATCCAAATTTTCTGGCTTTTCTAAACTCGAAATTTTACTTCATGCGCCACGCGTATAAACCACTAACTTCAAGTGAAATCTTCAACCAATTAGTTAGAATGTAATAAATTTTGTATGTTAATTATCAATTGTTTAAATTACAATTTTTTTAATTTGGCAAAATTAAAGTATTTGCCATTTGTCACTCCCTCAGTGATGGCACCACCCTTGCTACACCTCTGTCTATAAAACAAAAACCTTAAACTAACCAAAAAGTTGATATTTTTCTTGTTGAAAAATTGACGATTTCAATTTTGGCCTTATTTATTCATTCACTTTGTTTTTTATGTCTTTTAATAACTGAGAAAAATCGATTTGAAAAACTCGACAGTTTTTACATTTTACAAAATATCTAGTTACCCTTGACTTTTATAAAACAAATTCAAACATTAAATGGATTCGATAGCTAACGCCATCTAATGTTCCATAGTGGCATCGTCAATGACACGAATGCACAAGTGCATTGTTTCACTGTTTCGTCCACGGAGCTATACTCTGTGTAACCAGAAAACAAATATCAAAATTGAATTTGAGTTGAGTATTCCGGCACCGGATAGTTCTCACATATCGGCTTGATATAGTAAAACATGTTCAGTATTTCTCAGCACTGGATCGGGACCACACTGAAGAGGTCCTTGAAATCCGAAACGCGTCTGTGGGTATCCGGTGCGGAAATACTAAACTCAAATTCAATTTTGAAATTCAAATATCTTTATATTTACCTCGTAAAACTGCACTACTTTACCATTTAACCGTTTCTTTAACTTATATAGTTTCCGAGATTCCCATAGAGAACATGAAAACAAACTCACCCTGTATATCGCCCGAACCCTGCTTATACTAATTAAATCGCAAAGTAAGAGATTGATTAAAATTAAAATGCAAACTCAAACGAAACACTTTTAAATTTGTATCATATGACCATAGAATTCAAAATTTTAATAGCTTATTTGAATGACTTCATTTTTTACACAAATCTTTATAAATCCAATTAATTGCTTAACAACTATCGTATGTTCAATAAAATAAAACCTCTAGAGTGCCATGGAAAATATTGTGGGTTGGCAATTCTGAAATTATACATTATAAATATTATGTCTGACGTTTTATATGACAATTCCTAAAGCGTGTAGCCAACTTAAATTTAAAAAAAGATAAAATCATGGCACTCTAGAGGTTTTTTTTACTGAACATTCTATATTAAATAACATTGCGGAAAAAAAAAATGATTCGAGATATCTTAATTTCCTTCATTGGATAATAATATGCGTGTATTTTTATGTGAATTATATGAATTTCAAACTGATGTAATAGTGCGTTGTTGTTTTTTTTTTAATTCAAAATAAGACTTTTATGGTAGCCAAGAAAACACAATTCCTAATTTGGAAATACTCACGTTAAATAACGTAAATAAATGTTACTTCCCATTAATTGATTAAATAAAAAAAATAAAAAAAAATTACTTTGTTATCTACAAGGTGGTGCAAAAATTGCCATCCGATGTTCTTTGGCCGAGATTCCCATACGTTCTGTTGAAATACGAACACCCTGTATTATTATTAGTACTTTAAGTTAACTTAAGAGCTTCTTTAATTTTATCGTAAGTTAACTAATTTTGTTTCAACCTATAAAAAATTAAAGCACATTTTTTTCTGAAGATATTATGAATTTTATACTACTACTATATCATCTTTATTGGAAAAGAGAGAAATGCCTTATAATAAAATATAATTTATAAATATACAAGTAATTTTTTACTTCCCTCTTTTGCAAGGGCTATCGACCATAGGTCTTTCTGCCCTGTGCTATGTGTGTGTGTGTGTGTTTTTTAGTCGATTTCAAGGTGGGAAAGTAGGATAAAAGGAGGAGATGTATTCATATAGGGTTCAAGGTGGGTTTTTGTATTTTGGGATGATGTCGTGGTTTCTAGGGATGCACATTTTTTTAGGGTGGTCATAATTCGACTCGTTATATGCGAATCGTTCTGCGAGAAATCGAAGTCTTTGTTTTATTGGAGTAATTTGTATTTTTTCGTAGAGTGCATTAGATGGATTGTGGAGGGGATTTTGAGGCCGTCGAAGTTTTGTAAGAGTACGGAGGGAGGATCTTTCGGCTACTTAGAGTTTTGTAATGGTAGCATTGCATGGATTTATATAAGGGATGGAGTTGTAGTCTAGGATGGGACGGCAAATCATTTTGTAAATTTTGGTACAGGTGTTGGTACTAATTCCTTGATTCTTGTATGTCAGGCAACGGAAATGTTTACGATGTTTGCTTTTATATCGGAGGTGTGTTTTTTAAAGGACAGTTTTGGGTCTAACAGGATTCCTAGGTATTTACATAATGGGGAGGAGTATATAGTAGATCCGTTAATGTTTATGGAGAGAGGATTAGGCGGTATGCGATGGTAGGGTAGAAATTGTTAGGATTTGTTGAGATCATTTTAAGCCTCCACTTGGAAAACCAAGTATCGGATTTGTTTATAAAATCTTGGAGGGAGTTAAGGGCTGAGGCTAGGGTTGATGAATGAGTGATTAAGGCAGTGTCATCCGCAAACTGTAGGGGATAACAGGTTGGGTTTATAAAGTTGGGATTGGGATGGTATGTCGGAGCAATATATATTGTATAATAAAGGAGAAAGAGGGGTGCCTTGAGGAAGACCTTGTTCAGAATGAAATGTCGAGGATAAGGTTTGTCGTATACGGATTTGAAGTTTGCGGTTGAAAGGAAGTTTTGGATTAAGTTGATAAGGTGGTTGGGTAGTTTAAGAATACTGCATTTATATAAAAGGACCCAATGCCAAACGAAATCGAAGGCCTTAGATATATCTAGGAATAGAATGGAAGATTGTTTACCTTCTAGATGCATTGTTTGGCAGTTGGATATAAGAATGGTTAAGGGTAGGGTTGTGGAGCGATTTGGAAGGAAGCCATATTGGTAGATAGGGATTAGGGGTAAAACATGGCTGAGTATTTTTTGTTTGAGGAGGGATTCGTACAGTTTCCCGAGTACGGCAGTAAGGTAATGGGACGGTAGTTGTTTGAATGTATAGGATCAGTTTTGGGTTTGTGGATGCAGGTGATAATTCCATGTTTCCATTCAGAGGGAAAGATTTGATAGGTATAATTAAAATTAAGGATTTTAGGATATATGTATGAATGGAATGTGGAAGGGCTTTAAGAATTAGTCGGTGTACTGTATCGTGGCCAGGTGCTGTATTTTTTGTCTTGTGGAGTACCGAAAAATACGTTTCTTCGTCCAGTCTATCGTCAGGAGGAGGGGGAGGTGGGGGTTCTAGAAGGATGCGGTTGAAGTACCAACTGTTTATCGTTTCAAAAAAGTCATTGTTAAAGGAAGCGTCGTTCGTCATTTTGTATATATTTTTAAAATTGTCTGCAAATATCTCTGAAATGTCTTTGCCTGTTGTTCGTTTGGCTTTTGTTACTGGGTCGATAATTTCTGAGATAGTCTTGTAAGATTTATATTTACTGAGTTTTTTTATTTCAGTCCAATATTTTTTTCCTTGAAGGTCATTGATATTATTGCATGCTTCAAGCCATTTATGTGTTGTATATTCTATTATGAGTTTTTTAATGTCCTTATTTAGTCTGTTGAATGTCAATTTAACTTGTTCGTCCTCTAACTGTCTAAAGTCCCGGTATAGTTATCTTTTGTATTTTATTAGTCGAAGGATAAATTTGGGTAAAGGATATTTGTAGTGTTGTTTGGGGATTTTGGGGGTATGTTGATATATAGATTTTACAAGTAGCCTGTTGAACTGCGAAGTGGTACAGGCTTCAATTTCTGGGTGTATATCTATAAATTTTAACTTGTCATTTGTAATTTGTGGAATGTTTGCATTTTTGTAATCTGCTATGGTTTCGGGTAACAATTGAGTGGGATTTTGTTGGATTTTGAGTTTGAAGGAAATGGAAAGATGGTCTGAACATAGATCTGGAATTAGTTGGACTGAGTGGATAAGGGGTCTCAAATTATTGGTACATAATAGGTTGTCGGGCCGTTAACGGGGATTATGTTAATCTCCGGCAACAAGAATTCTAAATAATTTTTACAATTCTTCCTTTATTTAAAATGAGTTCGCACCCAGCAATTAACTAATTGCCCGGTCCAAAGGATTATCTCCCGCGGTTCGGACCAGGCTCGGGCCACCATCTACCTGGGCAGGTGTGGGGGATTGCCCGTCGGGTTTTTCGAAATCGGCAATTAAGGGAGAGGACTAATGACCACCGTTGCAATTTGAAAGAAGAAAGATTATAAATTTCTATACTTCTTTCAAATTGCAGCTTAACGGTTGTTTGGATTCAAGAGTTCGCTGAATGTAATTATCTTGTATGCGATAATTGCTTTCTAGCGAGTTCTTTGCCAACGGTCACGTAGTCCTCAAACCCTCCCTTTTCCACGCCAATTTTCGGGGTATAAATACCGGGGGACGGCATCCAGAAAGGCAGTCCACTCTTGTGCTGTACAGGGGACAGCATATGGATTCAAGAGGAACTTCCGTACCTCGACTCATCTGTCTGAGCCAGGAAGCTCTGACCGACGCCGACGCCAGACGTCCTAGCCGTCGTTCCTGACGCCAAAAGAAGATTCCAACAACAGGAAACAACCGACGCCGACGTTAGCCGTCCCAGCCATCGTTCCTGTTCTTGGACCAGGACGCCGAGAACCCGATTGCCAGCGCAGTCGCCTCGACGCCACAACGACGCTCCAGTGTAGCGTTCTGCCGGATCCAGGCCAGGCCAGCAACACACCGACGCCTGGAAACTTTGCCCGACGCCAACGCTAGCCGTTCCGCCGTCGTTCCTGACGTCCCGCACTACGAGCGTAGTGTTTGTTGCTGCCTCCGGATCCAGCAAGACGCACCACCCCACCGACGCCGTCTCACACCGAGACACCGTCTTGCTACTTGGACGCCGCCTCCATCCGGAAGCCACCACTAGCCAGACGCCACTGCTGGGCTAGTAGAAATCCCGAACGCGACGCCGACGTCTGCCCTGTAACTAGTGCACTGTGCTTCTCTTGTTCTTATTCTATTTGTTGTTTTAATGTTTTATTTTGGTTTAAAATAAATAATTTAAAACAGCATATGTGTTTCAAAAGTTAGTTGCTCATCTCTTTTTAACTCAACCAACCTGAGCTAGTTGGTAATCAGCGTGGGGTACTTTCCCTCCCATTGACAGGGCGTGCTAACTTGGCGTTGGTTCATAATAAAGGTGGGATCGGTTTTAACTTGGACAAAATTTGAGTGGGAGAGGAAATGTGATAAGTGCTTCTTTTTGGCAGAATTTATATTGAAGTCTCCTATAATTATTACGTTATCGTATAGGGATGCCTTTGTAAATATTGTGTCTTCAATTGCCGAGGATGGATGTACACCAGGAATAGATGAATTTGGAAGGATGGGAAATTAAGGGTTGCATGTATACATTCATTTAGGATATTGTTTACTCGAGGCGGATTAGCTTTTCCTAGTGAAATGGAGGGGTGGGTTAGTATAGAAGCGCCAGCTCGTCGGTTTTGGTTGAATACAGAGGCATGAATTTGGATAGATGACCAATTATGGAAGGAGATGTGGTATGGGGACTTTGTTTCTACCATCATATTGATATGGCCAGGATTGTTGGAGAGGTAGTGGTTTACTAGTTGGGATTTTCTGTGGAAGGAGTTAATGTTGGTATATAAAAAACAAACATCGCTAGCCATTTTTACTTACAATTTCCGTTCAACCTGAATGTACACCTATTGTTGGGATAACGAAGGGAATAATTTCTGGGAAGTCTAAATCAAACATAACGATGAACATTCGATTTCCCGAGAAGCATGTGTGATGAATTTTGTATTTTTCAGGATTATTTTATAAAATTTTATTACAAAACATGAATTTACTGTAATTTATATTTTTTAGTAAAAATTTAAACCAACTTTTCCTTATATATTATTTTTAACAATTTTTGAAACTCTTATTACAACAACAATAATACAAAAGTGGGTATTTTTATTGTGTTTGTTGTTTGTTTCAATAGATATTTATCGTCTTAAGTTGTCTTATTAATTAAGACATTGTTTGCATTTTCACGAATAGCATTTTCGCAATTTTATATATTGTGTTTGTGATGTAAAAATATGTTTAGCATAGTGAAACTACAAAAGACTGACCTACTTAAACAGTTCCGGGCTGGTTTAATCTATTTTTTGTGTATACATTAGTCAACATGTGTGTACGTTTTTATCATAAAATATCGCATAAGGCAAATTACATACAACTCTAATTAACAATACCGGTTGATTTATGTTTGTATTGTTTTGGTATAATTGGCGTTTATCCAAAATTGCCCGGTTTCTAACTATTAGAATTGTTCAGTGATATCGTTTAGTTCCATGTTATCAGTTTGATATAAACGTAGTATTTTTGGTAATATTCTCACAGTGAATATAGTTATTTTATAAGTAGATATTTTAATTGGTGTAAATGTAGAGTTTAATAAATAATAATTGAATTGATATTTTAGTAATTGAACGTTTTAATTGAACTATTCTGTAAAATATCTACATAAATAAATGCATATGGGTCGATTAGACGTATTAATATAATGGTTTATAATTATCGCATTAATTATAGTCTGAAGGTAATTTGTTTATACTATGTAAAATATCGCCGATTAATTTACCAAATTAGGAGTAGCAAAAGCCAATAAGTAATCAATAGTAGTTAATTCTTGAATTTTGGAGGTGTTAATTTCGTGGAAAATATTCAATAAAGAAAACTTTAAACTTTTTAATATAATAATAATTTCTTTCTCAACAAGCATAGACTAATTACAGAGAAATAATATAAAAGTGATATAAAGAAGTTAGGTTATATCAAAATAGTACTTAATGGCTTTCAAGCTGCATTGTACTGCGTGTACTGTTGGTCTCCGCATTGAGAAACTTATCAGTGCGAGTAATTACTTGAAAGTATCAAGTATTTTACTATTTCAGAATTCGTTAAGGCCATGTACGACCCACTACAAAGACGCTTTCGGTCCTCAACTAAGTACAGAAACGATGGCGACTTTGCCTGGCACACCACTTCCATCTTTAGTACAAGATAACGAAGAACTGGATTTCACAGATATTCCACCGCTAACACCACCAGAATACAACAAAGAAGAGGTATGAAATAATTAACGTATGCACTTATCTACATGTATATTTCCTTTGCAATTAGTTCAATAAAAATATTGCAATTATTATCTTATCCACTTAATTTTTATTTAATTTATAAGGTTTTTATTTTAGTATATTGCGTAACGAGAGTGGTATGCAGCATATTACATATGAGTGGGGCAGCTTGGTGGTGTAGTGGTTAGAGTGTTGGACTGCCACGCCACGGGCCGGGGTTCAAATACCGGCCTAACAAGTTGTCTGCATTTATATAGGTTAGGATAAAAATGCCAAACACTCCGTCTTCTCGGATATGACGTTAAATGCATGTAGGACCCGTGTACTGCCTGGATGTTGCGTGCACGTTAAAGATCCCTATCGGTGGGTTGAAACTCCCACCGGGTTCGGCAAAATCCCCGGATAGCTGTAGACCTAATCTCCGGCTTCATGATAGGCCATAGCAGCGGAAATAGATGACGTAAAACCCAAAACAAAACAAAACATATGAGTGGACATATTGCGCACGAACCGCGCAGCGGCGAGTGCAGTATTCCGCGAGTATGTAATTGCCATACCACTCGAGAAACGTACGATACTTTACCTACGCCCTAACAAAATAAACAATGAGCATGTAAGAACAACTTTTTTATTGTAATAATTTTTAATAGTACCATGACAATGATGAAAACTAAATTACTACTTGATCAATATACAGGGAATAAAGCTGTACATTTTCCGACATTCGTTGTTTTTTAAAAGATTTAAGCTTTAAACGAGTGATTTTCACTTCCAGACTAAGCATGAAGTAAAATTTCGAGTTTAGAAAAGCCCCGTGAAAATTTGTCGAGGGTCGCGCAGCGACCCGAGACAAATTTTCTGGGCTTTTCTAAACTCGAAATTTTACTTCATGCGCCACGCGTATAAAACACTGATTTCAAGTGAGGTTCAAATATACATAGAGTTCACAATATTTTAGTGTTTTATGCGCGTGGCGCATGAAGTAAAATTTCGAGTTTAGAAATGCACAGAAAATTTGTCTCGGGTCGCTGCGCGACCCTCGACAAATTTTCACGGGGCTTTTCTAAACTCGAAATTTTACTTCATGCTTAGTCTGGGAGTGGAAAACACTTGTTTAAAGCTTCAAATTGAACTCTTAAAAAAAACAACGAATAACTAACGATTTAAAGAAAATAAACTGAATTTGGAATACGTATACTTTAAAGAAAAACTCCCTGTACATCAAAGAAATGTCATTTGGTTGTACGGTAACCAATCAGCTGTTCAGCTGTTCAGTTGTCAGCACGTAATTTACTTGTCAAAGCTATTACGTGCATGTGTACGTAATGTCAATTATACTTGTCAAGGTGACGGTTACTAGATAAGGCGTAGGTAAAATTATAAAAGCCACATCGGTGTTGTATTATTGTTTTTTTTTTTTTTTATTACAGTTCATTACTGATTTAGTGTTCGAATCGAAGTGTAGATCATTCGAACTCTTACAAAACAATTCGCAAATTGCGTTTTTGAACTTCACATTAAATCCGTATTTTATACCGTTCGTTTGTTTTATCGTGCTCACCACTGGGTTTCGTAAACTATTCGAATACGAAGACGGTTAAATTAGACAAAAGTTTCCATTTTTAATACAAAATAAGACTGCGTTAACACATTTAAATTAGCCTCATTTGTTTTCAAGATATGGTTAAAAAAGTGGAAATTCGTAGAATTATCTATAACTTTGTTAATTGGAACGATAACGAGGTGAAATTTGAAATGTACCCCAAGTAATATTCGTAGAACATAACAAAATTGACTGATCTTATACAGGGTGTCTGATTTTCAAGTTACGACATCGAAGTTTAATTTATATATGGAATTAATATTTGATTTTTACACCATTGGGAAAATTGACTTCTTAAATGTCAAATTAAAATAGCAAAAACAGGAATCCTAATTTTCTCTCCCATAAGGTAAATCATTTTTTAAAGTTCGTCCTAACTCTAATTGACAGACCATTAAAAAAATAGACTTAACTTAATTTGAAAATCTGATCTCCATGTCTATTTTAAAAACAGGCTATATTATTTTTATTTATCTGGATTTATTTATTTATTTATCTGGATTATGGTGATTGATTATTTAACCGAAGAATGTCTATAAAATTCCATTATAGAAATGAACCTACATTATTTTAGATGATTGAAAGGTATTCAATACTAGAATTTTTACTATCTTTGATATAACGAAAACACAACTTATTTTATACCACATTTATTAAATTAAAGTGGTATAAAAAAGTTAAGTGGTTTTTTTATTTCAAAATTCATTATGTACTACAAAGTGAACTACTCCAAAGTATTTTTTTTCAGTAAAGAGAACGCATACAGTTACAAATAGCCATCTATTTAGGTATTCAATACTTTTACAAATGTATTAACATTATTTTAGAAGATGAAAGGTATTTAATACTAGAATTTTTCAGGAAAGTTGCTCATTTTTGTCTTAATCATATTATTTAATAGCAGAGCTGGGCAGGATTCGAATTATTCAGGATTCGAATCCTGGAATCGAATCGTTTTAGAGGATTCAAAAGAGGCATTCGAATACTTTAGTTTAACAGGATTCGTGATCCGGATTCGTTACATTTTTTTAAGAGTATTCGTATTCGAATCCAAATGTGGGTGATTCGAATCCATGCAAAAGGATTCGAATCCTTATGAAAGGATTCGAATATTTATAAAAGGTTTCGAATATTTTCAAAAGGATTCGAATATTTATAACAGGATTCGAATACTTACAAAAGGATATGAATCGTCAAAAATAATTCGAATAAATTGTGAGGATTAACATGAAAAATGTCTTTTCTGTGTTTTTAAATTTCTCGTTAAATCACTGTTTTATACGCGTGGCGCATGAAGTAAAATTTCGAGTTTAGAAAAGCCCAGAAAATTTGTCTCGGGTCGCTGCGCGACCCTCGACAAATTTTCACAGGGCTTTTCTAAACTCGAAATTTTACTTCATGCTTAGTCTGGGAGTGGAAAACACTCGTTTAAATCAAGACAACTTTATACAAGACTATCTCAGCTTAAACCGAGTCGACCTTATATAGTAATGACTTTGATTTTGACGTCATGTGAGGATTCCCGCGCGTGATAAGGTCGGCTCGGTTTAAATCGAGACAACCTTGCACAGTAATGATCTTGGTTTTGACGTCACGTACGGATTTCCACGCGTGACGACATCAACCAAGGTGTGTAAGTAAGTTTGTCTTGATTTAAACCGAGCCGACCTTGTATTGTTTAATTACCTTGATTGTTGACGTCACGTGAGGACTTCCCCGCGTGATATCAGCAATCGAGGTGGTTAGTGTATAAGGTTGTCTTAATTTAAAACCGAGTCGACCTTGTTAGTTTAATTACATTGACTTTTACGTCACGCGAGGAATTTCATGTGTGACGTCAGAAAAATTCCCTGTATTTCTCGGGACATAGATATTTCTACTAAAATCAAACTGAATTTGCTTTGAAATTTAAACATAATAAGTAAAAACCAGTATATTTTCAATTTCACAATATTTCAGTGTTTTATCCGTTTCGCTACGCAACTAAACCAAATTTTCAGAATTTTCTAAATCCAATATTTTACTTCGTGCGTAAACAAGGATAGTGAATCTATGTTAAAAAACAAAAATTAACATTTTTTAAGATATAAACTTTTTGTCTCGTGTAATATAAGGCAAAAGTAATGTCATATTATAAATAGGCTGCCATTTTATTGGAAATGAAAAAAATGGGCAATGTTTTGACTGAAAGTTAATTTAAAGGTGTAAAATTGATAATATAAAGTTAAAAAAATGATATCGGTGAAATTACCTGCTCCTGAGTTGATGTTGATTTTGCTCGTTTTACAACATTTTGAATTGTTGTTCGTAAAACATCTGGCCCCAAATTCGTGATTTCTTCTTCAATGTTGGCTTTCAAGACTTGCAAGGATTGTGGTTTGTTGTGGTAAATGCGAAATTTCAAAAAGACCCACAGGGAGTGAAAACACTCGTTCGAAATTTCAAACTGAATGCTTTGATATGAACATTAAATGACTCAAAATGTTTTTAGAGATTATAATCTAGTTTTCAAAATTATGTTTAATATTATTTGAAGTAAAACTGACATGGTAGCCAAAATCTGAAATGTTAAATTTTTTCGACGTTTCCCTGATTCAAGATATTTTCCTTGGCCTTTTAATATAACTTTCTTCTCCATTTTGTTTAATTGTTTTCATTGTTTTTGCCAACATTTAAGTTAATTTTATAAATTTGTACATGTTTTGTAATTTGCCTGCTGATTTTGACACATATAATAATGTCATATGGCTTTTTTGTTAGTGTTTTGGTCAATTTGAATATAATTTAATGACTTCTCTGACTTTCCCGGTTTTAATAATATTCAGTGAATTTTTTATCTACGTAATTTTCAGGTATTCATCGATTTTATAATGGAGTTTAATTTGACGCTTTAAACGAGTGTTTTCCACTCCTAGACTAAGCATGAAGTAAAATTTCGAGTTTAGAAAAGCCCGAAAATTTGTCTCGGGTCGCTGCGCGACCCTCGACAAATTTTCACGCGCCACGCGTACAAAACACTGATTTGAAGTGAAGTTTAAAAATACACAAATACATCTTTAATCAAAGTAACACAGATATTTAGTCTGTTATCAACAATGTTCCGTGTTAATAATAAATAATTAGGTTTTAAATATTTTTGTTAAAACAACTGGTAACGATATTTATATATAAATGGTTGAAAAAATAATAATAAAATCAAATTTATTCTTAAAGAATTTGTATTCGTGATTCGAAAAAACAGGATTCGAATCTTTGATTCGAATCATTTTTATCTCTTACGAATCCTTTATTCGAGTATTCGTGATTCGAATCATATTAGGTGATTCGGATTCGTGATTCGAATCGTTTTTACGAGGATTCGTCCCAGTTCTGTTTAATAGACAAGGCGGATACATGATGAAATTTCATAATACCGTGCGATCGTTAAATGATGAATTAGAGTAGGCGGCATTTTTATGTGCGGTTTTCCAGACTGCTAATTGAATGAACGAATAAATTTAAGGTTATGGTATACTATGTGTTAACAGTCAGCAGAGCTAGGCAGGATTCGAATCATTCAGGATTCGAATCCTGGATTCGAATCCTTTTAGAAGATTCAAAAGAGGCATTCGAATACTTTAGTTAAACTGGATTCGTGATCCGGATTTGTTACATTTTTTTAAGAGGATTCGTATTCGAATCCAAATGCGGGTGATTCGAATCCTTATAAAAGGATTCGAATATTTATAAAAGGATTCGAATACTTACAAAAGGACTTGAATACTTACAAAAAGATTTGAATCGTCAAAAATAATTCGAATACTTACAAAAGGATTTGAATCATCAAAAATAATTCAAACTAATTGTGAGGATTAACATGAAAAATGCGTGGCGCATGAAGTAAAATTTCGAGTTTAGAAAAGCCTAAAAATTTGGTTTGGTCGCATGGCGCTACGCGCCACGCGACCAAACCAAATTTTTAGGCTTTTCTAAATTAGAAATTTTACTTCATGCTTAGTCTGGGAGTGGAAACGCTCGTTCGAAACTTCAAATAAAATGCTTTGATAAAAACATTAAAAGAGTGAAAACGTTTTTAAAGATAATAATCATGTTTTCAAAATTTTGTTTAATATTATTTGAAGTAAAATTGACATAGTAGCCACAATCTGAAATGTTAAATTTTACTGAATCATCCTTGATTCAAGATTTTTTCCCCTGACCTTTTAATATGTGAGAAACCCCCATTTTGTTAAATTGTTTTCATTGTTTTTAAGTTGGTTTTATAAATTTTTACGTGTTTTGTAATTTTTATGATGCCTGTTGATTTTGACAAATTTAATAATATCATATGGCTTCACTCTTGCGCGAACGCCCGAGCCAAACAGACGTGTACAAAAGGTCAACTTAAAGTTACTATATCGCGCAGCGAAAAAATTATATTTATACTATCAATTAACAAAAGCAATAATATAAGTATTAGTGCATAATAAATAAATCAAAGAATTGCCCGATTGGGCATTTCTAAGGAAAATGTCGACGAAATGTCGACTACCTACAACATCCGAGTCGGAAACGGAAGTGGAAATATCCGACCGCCTTACACGACCTCGAAGCAAGCAGCCGAGCCGACATTCAACACCTATAAAAGGAGGCCCGGACGGCCACAAAAAAAAAACACAAAACCGAACAAAAAGGTAATAAGTTACAAAAAATGTTATCACAAAATAGACATACAATCTTACAAAACCTACAATTTCACCAACAACCACAAATACAATAACCAACCCAACAAACAACAATATCACCACATCCATCTACACTATTACAAAATACACAAGTTACTCCCCAAAATGCAAATCAAAACACACAATAAAATACTCTACAATTGACACATACAACTAACTACAGAGAATACAAACTAACCTTTTATATCAAAACTATCAACGAAATGTCAAGATAACAATTTGCGTTAATTTTGAACTCGCATAATTTCGATAAAAACGTTGTAATCATTAAAACAAAGTTAGACTTCATCTTAAAAACAAATCAAGAGAAACATTTAATTACAACTTACCCAAATGCATTAATAGCAGAAAAAAATTGTATATAATTACAATGAGGCCAAACAACACATAATGAAAAAACCGAACACTCTCAATGAAACATATGTGGCCGTAATAAAATCGGTAGAATTTGAAATAACTGATCAACAAATTAGCGGTCATCTGTTAAAAATGGGCATAACGCATTGCTACTGCAGAAGAATAATCTCCAAGGCTACAGGAAACCCCTCAACATACATCCGAGTAATCACATGCTCCCACCAACACTATCTCGCCCTATTACAACATAAATTTAAATACATGCTGAAGGTATATGCGGTGGTTTTAGCATCAATCGCTCCACCTCTTCCAATTCCATGTGGACGTTGTTCCAAATTTGACCACACTTCCGACCAATGCAAGGCAGCGCTACAGTGCGGAAAATGTAAAGGACCACACAAGTTGGCAGCTTGTCCAACAACATAAACTGAAAAATGCTCAGCTTGCGACGCCGAAGGACATGCAGCCTGGTCCACTAAGTGTCCTAAAAGACCACTTAAACCGATAGAAGGCATCCAACGTCAAACTACAAATCTAAAATCAGCAGACATTGAACCATCAATCAATAAATCATCACGCATACACTCACCAATCACACTCCATGATCACATCATTGACACATACATAACTAAACTTAACTTACCTAAACATACTGATAGACCAACATTATTAAAAAAATTAAAAGAAAAATTCATCCAATCATACAACATTGACACGTGCTTCTATCTCAGATAATAAGGTATTCTTCATTGTAATGTTCGATCTTTTCCATCCCGAATCCATTCCTCCTGTAGTCCCAATTAGAGGCGTTAATTTCTTATATGGTATAATCGGAAATGGATAGTGCTAGATTCTTATATTGTAACATAAACGAAAAAAAATCAAAATCCTAGTCTACTAACAATTTTATAGCACACTCAAATACCTATATTGCCCTATTCCTTGAAACCAAAACTCAATCCCCTTCGATCCTTAGTAACTGGCACTCTCTATCCTTCCCTTCTTCAATATTAAATCGTAACCAACGAGGTGGTGCTCTGGTTACAACGCATCCTACAATTCCTATTGGAAAAGCTAATCCACTCAAAATAAATAAGCCACTAAATGAAATCATTCACTTTACTCTATCCTTTAATAATTTTAAACTTAATGTCTATATCCATCCCAATGCTCCCATAGAAGATACCATTTTTACTAAAGCTTCCTTGTTTGATAATTGCATCATTATAGGTGACTTTAACCTAAATAAATCCAAACGAAAACACCTCAGTTTCTTCCTTAACTAATCCAGCTTCACACAAGTAGACACCCCGCCAACATTTATTATGCCCAATAATCTTAGTACCACTCCCGATATCCTACTCTGCACATCCAATATTAAACCTCTAATACATTCACTGTTAACACTCGACCTTGGATCAGATCATCTTTCTATCCAATTTGACCTTAAAATCCCGAACATTCTTATTCCTGAACCTCCTACCAACATATTAAACTACGAAAACTGCGATATAGTTAAAGTAACCAAAGACATCACTGATTATATAAATACAAACCCAATCATTACTCCTATTACAATAGACAAATTCCAATCTAAACTCGAAAACTCCATTATATTACATACTCTTAAAATAGTTAAGCAACCCTACAAATATCCTCTCCCCTAAATATATCCGTAGACTTATTAAATTTAAACGACAGCTATACAGAGACATCCAACTGACGGACAATGCAGACCTTAAAACAAAATTCAATAGACAACAAAGATATTAAAAACCTTACGACAGAATTTAAAAAAGAAAAATGGCTAACTGTTTGTAATGAAATTAACAATGAAGATAGAAACAAATACTGAACAAAAATTTAAAAAAACTATCCAAATATAAACAGTCAGAATCGATTAAGTCAATTTTAGACCCTGCGACTAATAAAGAAATAACTGACCCTCCAAGAATTGCAAATACCTTTGCAGATTATTTTAATAAAATATATAAATTTTCAACAAACGACGACTACGACAAAACACGAGTAAATGACATAAACGACTGGTATTAAACTTTATAAACACTTCCTTCTTCCCCAATAACTCATATCCTTGAGGAGGACTATATGAATAAATTGCCCCCAGGTAAAAATACTGCCCCTGGACACGATAGTGTTCCTCGAAGTATCCTAAAAAAACTCCCACTAAATATACACCTATATATCCTGGACATCTATAATTATGCATTAGCAAACAACTACTATCCTCCCACTTGGAAAAAGGGCAAATTGTAATCCACAAAATTAACACCAATCCTTTACTCGTATCCTGCTATAGACCTATCACATTACTCCCAGTCCTCGGCAAAATATTCGAATCCCTCCTTAAAGACCAAATGAGCTCACACATCTCCAAATATATCCCTAAATACCAATTCGGATTCCAACACAAACGCTCCACTCAAAATTTTGAATAATTTTTTTTAACTCCCATTGACAATCTTGGCATCCAATCTCCAAACGTCCCATCTCGAAGGCAAAAAATCAGCTGTACTATTCCTCGATGTCAAAAAACTTTTGACTCGGTCTAGCACCGGGGATTATTATATAAATGTCTAGTCCTCAATCTCCCTACATATCTATTACGAATCCTTGATTAATTCTTATCCAACATATCCTTACAAATTAAATTTAAAAACCACCTATCCTACTCATTTTGTCCATACTAAGTAGTTCCACAAGGTTCTCCCATATCTCCCTTACTCTTTAATATATATACCCATGATTTCTACAACCAAAATCCCAAATATTTCAATCCAGCTCAATATATCCTCCAGTTCGCTGATGACACTGCCTTGGTAACCGATGCCCCTACCCTCAGTTCCGCAATGTCCTCCTTACAAGACTTACTAAATTATTCCAAATCTTGGTTCCTTAAATGGAAAATATCGTTGAATTCCACTAAAACCCAACTATTAATTCCCAACCTTTTGGGCAGCTTGCTGGTGTAGTGGTTAGAGTGTTATACTGCCACGCCACGGACCGGGGTTCAAATACCGGCCTAACAAGTTGTCTGCATTTATATAGGTTAGGATAAAAATGCCAAACACTCCGTCTTCTCGGATATGACGTTAAATGCATGTAGGACCCGTGTACTGCCTGGATGTTGCGTGCACGTTAAAGATCCCTACCGGTGGGTTGGAACAAAATTCCCGGATAGCTGTAGACCTAATCTCCGGCGTCATGATTGGCCTTAGCAGCGGAAATAGATGACGTAAAACCCAAAATAATAAAAAAAAAAAATTCCCAACCACAGAATAACTCCTAATTCCCCTACAATACTCATCAATGGCACCCAAGTTTCCCCTTCACCCCTATGTAAATACCTTAGCATAAACTTCGATCCCAAACTCACCTTTATTCCCCACTCCAAACTTTAGAGGTTTAACCTATAAACAGTGTGGAATATCAACAAAAATCGCCGTCAAGATAAACAAATGCATATGCAGGCCGATACTCGACTACGGTTTTATCTTACTTGCTCTTACCCATCCTAGATCTCTTAACAACATCCTTATTGCAGGAAAACGTTCCCTCCGTATATTGACAATATTCCAATGAAATGTTGCTAGAAAAGACACAAAAAATACCTATGAATGAGCGCTATCCATATCTAATCGAGCGTTTCCTTAAAACGCCTCTAAACATCCGCATCCTTTAACTGTTCTGTCAAACCAGAAATCCCCTAATCCCACCCAAATGCAAATTTCCAGAATCCACTATTCTCAAACACTACATCAGTCAATTACTTAATAATCTCACATCATTTATACATTCATTAACCGCATAATCAAAATTATTTGAATAACCCTAGGCAGAAAGACCTCAGGTCGATAGCCTTTTCGCAGTATAAAATAAATACAATACTATAATGAATGTTCATGTAATGAAATATTTTATTTGTGAATAAAGATGTTGTATAATAATCATATGACTTTTTTGTTAGTGTTTTGGTCAATTTGAATAAAATACAATGACTTTTCTCTGGCTTTCCCGGTCTTAATGATATTTAGTGCATTTTTTATTTACGTAATTTTCAGGCATTCGTCGATTTTATAATAGAGTTCAATTTGAAGTTTTGAACGAGTGATTCCACTCCCAGACTAAGCATGAAGTAAAATTTTGAATTTAGAAAAGCCTGAAAATTTGGTTTGGTCGCGTAGCGCGTAGCGCTACGCGACCCAACCAAATGTTCAGGCTTTTCTAAACTCGAAATTTTACTTCATGCGCCACGCGTACAAGACACTGATTTGAAGCGAAGTTCAAAAACACACAAATACATCTTTAATCAAAGTAACACAGATATTTAATCAGTTATCAACGATGTTCAGTGCTAATAATAAATAATAAGGTTTTGAATATTTTTGTTAAAACAACTGGTAGCGATATTTTTACGTTAACGGTTGCAAAAAAATAATAAAATCAAATTTATTCTTAAAGAATTCGTATTCGTGATTCGAAAAAAAACAGGATTCGAATCTTTGATTCGAATCATATTTATCTCTTACAAATCCCTTATTCGAGTATTCGTGATTCAAATCATATTAGGTGATTCGGATTCGTAATTGAAATCCCTTTTACGAGGATTTGTCCCAGCTCTGACAGTTAGTAGTGCCAATCTAATTTAAAACTCAAAGCCTAATCTAAATCGTGTTTTAAACGATCGCACGGTACTATTTGAAATAAAACAATACAGTTGGAAGAAAGAACAATAAAGGTGAAACTCTTCTAATGTAAAAATAACTAATGACTAATTGAAATTTATACATTTATTTTAATTAATCATTAGTCATTTTCACCACCGCCCGACGCATTCACCATTCTTTAAGCTATAGAAACATGTACTTTTTGAAATCGATTTTAAAAGAATATTTATTTTACATGCAATTTTTCTAACATTCACCTAGTTAAGAAAGAAACCTATATTCTTTATCATTATTATTAAAGCATTGATGAAAATTTTAAAATGACAGTCTATAATCAAACGCGGAAATTGGAACACTGTCGAGCACTGATCATTAAATTTAATTGGAAAATAGGTGGGTGTAAGAAAGCCAATAATTTACGTTTAACTCAATAATTCAGTCTGCCATTCAATAACACTCTATTAATTATTAGCCCTTGTTGATTACATATGGATGTGTATGTCGAAGAAAAATCAATCATTTACTTGCAATAATAACTGCTTATGTACAAAACAAGCAATCATTATTTTGTAACCTCTGAAACTAGTCCATATGGCCAGGAAAATATTGTAATTAGGATATGACAGGAGCCAAATTTGAGGGACAAATAATTTCTAGATTTTAATTTTAAAAGTGGGTGGATTTTCGTGTGCTTTTTCATAACATTTTCTATCTCTCTTTTATGAGCCGAGTCCTTAACACTAACACAATTTATATAGGGTGTCTAGGTTAAACCATTCGTTAAAAGTTTATGGGGTTGCTGTTGCACTAAAAATTTGAAAAAAATCCTTGTCATATGGTTGAATTAATTCTCGTCGTGTGAAATATTTTTAACTTTATATCACTTCCGTTTCCACCGGAAGTAGAACCAAATTTGTTATTTTAAATAAAACACCTTATATATTAGTAATTTTTTGGATTCCTCGTTTAAATTGCAACATATTTTATTCGAACATATGTACTATATGTCTTATAGTTTTCAAGAAACAAATATATTTCTAAAATGTTGACCTCTAAAAGGCATCTTGAAATCTGTCTGTAACTTCTCTTAAGAATAAGATAAAAATATGATTTATATCTCTACTTGTACCTAGAGAGTGCCTCTATGAGTAAAGTAATTGAAAACTGTGAATTTTAACAATTAGTGTTCTTAAAATGTCAATATCGAAGTGGCCTTTTCAATATCTTGTAATTCCATTTTTTTAAATAGAATGACCCATTTTTTATCACATGGTACGATTGGGGGGAAAATTTTCTACAAAAAAGTATTTACAACTATACTCCTAAAACAAGTAGTTTTCGAATTATTTCGAAGATTCGTTTTTCGTCGCATTTATGCAGGGAATAATGTGCGCATAAGTCGCAATTGAATTTTAATAGGCAAGTAGTATGCTTTTGTTTTATACTCTAGGCATCCTAGACTATAGTCTCTAGACTCTAATTATCTAGACTCGAATAGTTAAGTTCTGTACTCCAGGCAGCCTAGACAATAGTCTAGACTAATTATCTAGACCCTAATCCATCTGTAGACAAGACTATAGTCTGTATACTCATCCCTAGACTAATATCTAGAATAGAATCTCTAAGCGCTGTACTATAGACATCTTAAACTCTACAGTTTTGACATTTGACCCAGACTCTAAACTCTGCATTTCGAGCAGTCGACTTATATAGACTTAACGAAAGTTTCTAGACAGTCTAGACTTGTCTGTGAACTAGTTTGTATACTTTAGTCTATGAACTATAATCTGTGGACTCTATCTAGTCTGTAGACTCTAGTCTATGGACTCTATCTAGTCTGTAGACTGTATCTAATCTGTAGACTCTAGTCTGTGGACTATCTAGTCTGTAGACTCTATCTATTCTGTAGACTCTAGTCTGTGGGCTCTGTCAAGTCTGTAAACGCTAGACTGTGCACTCTATCTAGACTGTAGACTCTAGTCTGTGAACTCTATCTAGTCTGTATACCAGTCTGTAAGCTCTATCTAGTCTGTTTGTTGACTCTAGTCTGTAAACTGTAGTCTGTGGACTCTATCTAGTCTGTAAACTAGTCATGGACTCAATTTAGCCTGTAAACTCTAGTATGTGGACTCTATCTAGTCTGTAGACTCTAGTTTGTGGATTCTATCTAGTCTGTAGACTCTATCCAGTCTGTAGACTCTAGTTTGTGGATTCTATCTAGTCTATAGACTTTTTCTAGTCTGTAGACTGTAAACTCGTTCTAGTCTTTGGCCTCTGTGTAGTCTATAGACTAGTTTGTGGTATCTAGTCCCTAGACTCTAATCTGTAGACTATCGGATCTGTAGACAGTCTGTATACTTTAGTCTGTAGACTCTATTTAGTCCTTAAACTAGCGCGTAGCGCTACGCGACCAAACCAAATTTTCAGGCTTTTCTAAACTCGACATTTTACTTCATGCGCCACGCGTACAAAACACTGATTTGAAGTGAAGTTCAAAAACCCTCAAATGCATCTTTAATCAGAGTAACACGAAATCACATATTTAGTCTGTTATCAACGACGGTTAGTGTTAATGATAAATAATTAGGTTTTGAATATTTTTGTTAAAACAACCGGTAACGATATTTATATGTTAATGGTTGCAAAAATAATAAAATCAAATTTATTCTTAGAGGATTTGTATTCGTGATTCGAAAAAACAGGATTCGAATCATATTTATCTCTTACGAATCCTTTATTCGAGTATTCGTGATTCGAATCATATTAGGTGATTTAGATTTGTAATTAGAATCCTTTTTACGAGAATTTGTCCCAGCTCTCCTAGGTAATTATATTTGTGTAGTATAATTCAAACATTAAAAGTGCGATCCGTTTCGCAATCTACAACAAGTTAGTCTTACAAAAACTATATCAAACACTCATTGAAACAGCTACTTTCCGAGCTAATACTCCGACGGACATTGAATTATGCAATAGGGGATTGCTTTTAGTATAATTATTTTAGAATATTAATTATCATGCTTTATACTTTTAATATATCTTGAAATATTCTATAACCATTTTTTAATAATTGTTTATTATGAATTAAATTTGTATACGGGGATTTTTTTTAAGTAAACATCTTCCGATAATTACAGCGTTTGGTAAATTTGTTGCAGGAATTCGTTGATTTTATAGAAGCGGACAATTTAAAGTTTATAACGAGTGTATCCACTCCTTGATTAAACTCCACTTCTTGATGAAATAAAATTTCGAGTTTATAATACCCTGAAAATTTGGCTTGGTCGCGTAACGAAGCGGAGCGACCAATCCAACTTTTCATGATTTTCTATATTCGAAATTTTACTTTATGTGCCACGTGTAATAAACACCGATTTAAAGTAAAATTCAAAATATACTGCTCAAGTTTGATTTTACGTTAATAAGTTCTACAAATATTTATTTAATCTACACTTTCTTTTGATATGTTAATATAATTAAAAGAAACACGAAATAAACATTTTTAACGTATATTAACGTGAGATCAAACATAAGTATTATTACATATTATTGCATTTTGCACGAATATTTGTAATTTTATATATTATAAGCATTATATTTTGAACTTTACTTCAAATCACTGTCTAATACGCGTGGTGCATGAAGTAAAATTTTTAGTTTAGAAAAGCCCCGTGAAAATTTGTCTCAGGTCGCTGCGCGACACTCGACAATTTTTCTACGCGGGGCTTTTCTAAACTCGAAATTTTACTTCATACTCAGTCTGGGAGTGGACGGCACTCGTTTTGTCGATTTATGAAATGTTCATGAGATTTTGCAATATTTTGTGATTGGTCTTTTTAAACTTGAAATTTTACTTCATGCTTAATCAAGGAGTGGAAAACCCTCGTTAGAAGCTTTAAATTATCCAGTTTTATAAAAACATCGAATTCCTAGAAATTTACCAAACGCTGTAACGATCGGGATATGAAAATTGCATCAATTGCAATCGTTTTTAAATTCAATTAACTTATTGTTTTTTTTTCATTACGGTTTTATTAATTACTCATATATTAGTGCATTGTACGTAATGAGAAAAATGCTATTGTAATTCCATTAAATTAAAGGTAAATTTATTTAATTCTTTTTCCCTTCGCGTTTAATTTGTAATTTGGGGGTGTTAGAAATTGATTGATTACTGAGTTGATTTATTTTTTGTTACAGCCAAACATACTGATGGTAAGTTTTGTTTGTATTGCTGTCCATGTAATCTAGGAAAGAAGCGCACACTGTAACATACAACACTGATTGATTATATCTCACACTTAATCAATACAGTTTCTTTGTATTTTTATTTAGAAAATATTCAATCATGCTTCACTAAGTTCTACAATGAGAAACAAGGTAAAGAATATTATTGACTGAGTCAATTTTTATTTGCAGAATATTTCAAATTATATTAAAGTGAGAAACAAGGTAAAGAATATTATTGAATGCGTCAATTTTTATTTGCAGAATATTTTAAATTATATTTAAACAGACACAATTTTATTATAATTAAGGTTTCCATAAGCAAAACCGATTATCTCCACTTAATCTAATTTTACGGAATAATTGGATGAATATTTGACAGTTTAAAGATGTTTTAATCAATTTTTCAATGAAACAAGTTTAAATTGTTAATAAATATCAACACATTAGGTTATTTTTCCCCCCCAAAAAAAAAAAAAAATGGAAACTGATACTTTTGCATTTAGGCTCCTTAATTACTCATTTAATCTTGATAAGGTTTATCATTTCTGATCTAATCAAGTTGTAGGCTTAGTAACATTAATTAATTGTAAATTAAACTCTTGTAATTTTCCAATGTTTCACAAATTACTTTTGTAAGTACACTATAGCTGTGATATCTTAACGCTTTGTATTTATTTAAATCCTTTATTTTTATCTCCGTCTTAAATTTACACAAAATATAGATAATATAAATATAAACATATTGAAATCTAATGAAATAAAGTAACAATTTCCAAGTTGTCAAATATTTCTGGTATCAAGGCCGTGGCCAACATGTTAAATTTTTGTATATAGAAGCGGACCCACAAGAGCAAAAACATTATTTTTACCATTGACCCCCCTCCCCTCGCCCCGAAATGTTTATATCCTTGTCCGAATTTTTTTTCTAACTACGGCCGTGTCTGGTATAATTGCATTTTACAAGTGGTTTTTATTTATATATTTTTTTAATTTCTATTTGTTGTTTTTTGGGTATTACAGCCACCAGATCCAGACAGTTTGTATTTTAGAGATGGCCGAAGACAAATCGACATGATTTTGGTGTATGAAGAAGAAGAGCTAGGAGTTATGACAGAAGCTGAAGCTCGAAGAAGGGACAATAGGAGAACGTTTGAAGTAAGAAAGTGCAAACAATTTAATTTTATTCGTTTAAAACTTCAAATTGAACTCTTTTAAAAAAACGACGAATATCTATTTTGTATCTTCAATATATGTTGAAGTATTAACACATGTTTTGTAATATTATAAGACTATACAGGGAATTTTTCTTTTAGCTGTAAATTTTTCGACATTTGTTGTTTTTTTAAAATAGTTCAATTCAAACCTTTAAACGAGTGTTTTCCACTTCCAGACTAAGCATAAAGTAAAACTTCGAGTTTAGAAAAGCCCCGTGAAAATTTGTCGAGGGTCGCGCAGCGACCCGAGACAAATTTTCTTGGCTTTGGGAGTTATTTAGAATTGACTTGAAACTCTTTATCATATGCATTTTTGTTTGTCTCTATACTTCTAATTATTTTTTTTAATAAAAAACTATATAAAAATTTAATAGAGAAGATTCTAGTGATAAATTGAACTACAATATTTTATGTTGTATTGGACGTAAATAAAATGTTTTAAAAAAAACTTATAAACGGTTATTTAAAGGAAAAAGTTCACAAATAATAAAATTTTAATGAATTATTCAAACAAGATAAATTCAAATTCAAAACTATTTGAGAAAATAAGCTTACGCTTATTATAGTTTTGTGTACCTGTTCATTCCACACACAACACTTTATCCAAGTAAGTTTGTTTTAATTTTATTCCTAATTTTTTTTAAACGTCATAAGCAAAGCTATACTGAAGAGAGATAAATCTCGAAACGCGTCTATAGATGGCCTAAGACATTAGTTTTAATCTAAGTCCTTTCACTTCTAATTTGTTGCTATCTCTCCTTTCATTTTAAATTGTATTGTTAGTTGGTTTGAAGAGAATTTGACCTAAACGTTACATATACTTTAATAGAGCGTTGTAACAAATCAAATTAAATAAGATTTTAAATATTTCATTGTATAATTCAATATCCGGAGGTGTATTTGCACGGGAAGTAGTTTCAATGGATATTTATCCTCTTAAATTGTCTTATTAATTAAGACACTGTTTGCATTTTCACGAATAGTTTTTTCGTAATTTTATATATTATGAATTATTAAAGTTTACGCATTATTAAATGGGCGTGAAATGGTCCATTTGCAAAAATTGTTAGCTACCAAAGTACTCAAATATACAGGTTGAATTTTTACACAGTAATTTTATGTTGTATCTAAGCATAATATATAAAAAATCCGATTTTCATCAAGTCCCCCACCAGAGATATTAAAGCCTACAGTTAAAAAAAATAAAAAAAATTGAAGTTTAAAAATTTATTAAAAAAAAGGTAACAAATATCAGGCTTGAGAGTACTTTTAATACAAGCTACTTAGGTTTATTATCATGCCCAAAATCAACTTTGATATACATCTCCTTATACTCAAAATTACCCTCAAAAGCGGCCTCTTGAGAAATGAAAACAGTTGTTTTCAATAGCAGTTTTCAAGCATTGAACTTCAAAATATTCAAATCGTGAAAAGGATATAAAAGATAGAGCAGACGAGCAAGGAAAACAATGGTGTTTGAATGATTAGTCTATGACTTACCAGTCCTGAGAAAATGAGTTTTCCGTAAGAGCTTACAAACTCAAAAATCAGCATGCGCGGTGAAACAAAGATGGCCGCCATTATCAAACGGTTGACTCTAAAAAAAATGTAAAAATTGTTTTGAACTATTTATTCCATATGTAATTGATGGTAAAAATATATTTTTTTTCTAAAATGGTCAAGCGACCAAATTATTTTTTTCTGGACCATTTGACTACAAATGTATTAACAGAAGTTGTTTGCTTTGTTGTGTTTTGCAAGCCTTAGAAGTTTGTCCCTGCGATTTATTAACACGCTGTATAATAAAATTAAGTTATTGTACCACACGTTAAAATTACAAGATGTTATTCACAAAATTGTTCCCATTATATTTACTTTAATAAATTAATAAATAAAATATTTCTGATTTATATTTGATAAATATACATGGGTAGTATATTATTACAATCTAAATGGCGAAAGACAAATACTACTGACACTATTAATAAATAAATAGATAATCCAAACCATTTTCTTCAATTCGATCGATGTCATTTATTGTAGGTTTACAAACAGTGAACTTTCAGCCAACCTTGACATATTAACCTGTATGTTTGTAAGTGTACTCGAACGATTTCAAGATGTCACGTTGTATCAAATAAATGGCCAATAATTACGATTTATACATATATAGGGCATAAAAAAAAACGTTTGTAACATAAATATTTCAGTTGAGTAGAGTTAAAGTGACATTAATTGATGATGCACAGTTTGATATGCACAAAAAATCAATTTTACTTAACTTTGCTATGAGTTTATTCAGGAATATAAAATAAAATTATAAAATCAACTCTGAACTAAATTTCAAACAATACATTAATATAATAAAATGTTGTATTGTGGAAGCTTCTACTATACATGGTTATTTCACAATAAAACACTTGTGTGTTATACAAATAAAGTAAAAAGTGTTTTATTGTGATAATAGAATGTGTTATTTTCAACCGCAGTTCACAGTTAAACTACACTTACTACATGAACTAAATTTAAAAAGAACATTAATAGAATAGAATTTTGAGCCGGAGTTCAAAGTTGAAATAGACCTGATGATTTTATATTCCGTAACAGCAAATAATGATTATTTTTTAAGGCAAATTTAGAAAGAGAAGGCTTAGAACTAGAAACGGAGCACAAAGACGTGTCATTCGATGGGAAAACTTGGTTCGTAAAAATTCACCTTCCTTGGAAAATCAAAACGAGATACGCTTCGTTAATGGGTATGAAAATGCCTATCAAGAGGTTCGTCACAATTTCCGTTAAAGCATGGGTAATTTCAATACATTTCCATTAATACAGTTTTAAAGCCATAATATAATTTATGAAGGGCCGTTTGTTCAATAATGGCTTAAAACAAGTTAAGCTTTCACTAATTTTAAATTACCTTTACCATAATGCAACTTAATCTGTGCTTAACTTAAGCTACTATTGAACAAGAAAGAGAGTTATATTTTTTTGTAATATTTTTTTTTGTGCTAGGATGATGAAAAATATAATGGGAAAAATAAATCACTGTACGCAAACTGGAAAAAACGATGGAGGGATTTATTCGAATACGATCAGACTATTATTGAAAAAGAGCCTTCGTTTTACGATGCCACTGAAGGAGCTGATAGAGAAGAACAGTGAGTTTAAATCTTGAAATAATTTTTTACTTAACACTTGGTAAAACATGTTCAAATAATTAGGTAAAAATAAAACACGAGGTTTGTTTCACACACATTTTAATAGTATATTACGTAACGAGAGTTATAAATAGCACATTGCGCACGAGCCGCGTAGCGGCGAGTGAGTAATTTCACGAGGGCGTACTTGCTTTACAACTCGAGTTTTGTACTATACTTTATCTACGACCACATTTAATTAGTATCGTATGTTCAATAAAATAAAACCTCTAGAGTGCCATGGAAAATATTGTAGGTTGACAACTCTGAAATTATACATTAAAATTATTATGTCTGACCTCGTTGATTGTTAAAGCACTTATTTTTTGAAAATCCATTATCACTTATTATAATAGCAGACTATTTTCGCTACACTGTAGCTTCTTCAGTTATCTGCTTATCGATCCATGATTCATCGAGCATTTTCAATACCAATGTCAAAACAAAATTTTGAAAAAGAAATTAACATAATTAAATACATTGCAGTCAGAAACAATTTTAAAATTGATACAATAAATAAATTAATAATTAACAAAGAAAAAGAAATTATAAATAAATCAATATTCCCTACAAGAAAATGCAAGGTTGAAAATTATGGATCAATAACTTATAATGGCTACGAGGGTGGATTGAAAAGTTTCCGGAATGGGCAAGAAAGCGCAGTAATTGAACAGGTTTTATTTTTTATTTTTCAACATAGTACCGTTGCATTGCGATACACTTTTCCCAGTGGTGCTCCAACTTTTTTAAGCCTTCAGAAAAATATGATTTCGGGAACTCTGCAAAATAAGCTTTAGTGGCGGCGTTGACCTCCTCATTTGACGTAAAGCGCTTGCCTCCGAGCCAAGTCTTCATGTTTGTGAACAAAAAGAAGTCGCACGGGGCCAGGTCTGGAGAGTACGGGTAATGCGGCACCACCTCGTAGCCCAATTCAACCAATTTAGCATTGGCGATTCGGGATGAATGGGCCGGCGCGTTGTCGTGGTGGAAGAGCACTTTTTTCCGCTGCAAATGAGGCCGTTTCTCCTTCAATATGCCGTTGAATTGATCCAATAAATCGCTGTAGTATTGTCCCGTGATAGTTCTTCCATTCTGCAAAAAGTCAATGTGTATCACACCTTGCGAATCCCAAAAAAACGGTAGCCATGACCTTTCCAGCCGATGGGACAGTCTTTGCCTTCTTCGGAGCAGATTCGCCTGGAGAAATCCATTGTTTCGACTGCTACTTGGTTTCTGGTGTGTAGTGGTGGATCCATGTTTCGTCCACGGTCACGAATCGGCGAAAGAAATCCGTTCGATTACGCTTTAACAAGGCCAAACACTCTTTCGAAGTGGTCACACGATTTCGCTTGTTGTCCATAGTCAGCAAACGCGGCACCCATCGCGCCGACAGGTTCCTCATGCCCAAATGTTCGTGCACGATATTTTGCACACGTTCATATGAGATGCCCGTGGTCTCTACTATTTCGCGCAACTTCACTCGTCGATCGGCTAACACGAGATCATGGACTTTGTCGACCATTTCTTCATTTGTGGCCGTTTTTGGACGTCCACTGCGTGGTTCATCCTTGGTGCTCGTACGGCCACGTTTGATCTCGCTCACCCAGAAACTAATAGTCGAAAATGAAGGTGTGGATGTGCCATGAACTTCCTGCAAAATATCTCGTATCTCCGTCGCCTTTTTCCCATCCATCCAGAAATGTTTGATGACTGCACGAAATTCATTTTTATCCATTTTTCCAAAGGTGCCTGACTTGCTTCACAAGATATCCTAGTAAACAAAAACGGAACGACGCACGTGTCTGAAAATTTGACAGCTTACCTAAAATAGGTTAGCCTTGACAACCATCATAACAATTTCACGATACGCGCGCCATCTCTTGCCCATTTCGGAAACTTTTCAATCTACCCTCGTATTTAAGCCAAAAAATCAGTAAAAATTTTAAAAAATTAAACATAAATGTTGCGTTTAAATCTAACAACACACTATCAAAAATAATTAAAAACAATAAGGATAAAACTAAAAAGGGTCAACGCTGTGGGGTTTATTTGCTTAATTGTGCTGATTGCCCGAAGATTTATATAGGCCAAACTGGGAGAGCATTCAGTTAAAGAATAAATGAACACCAAAAAGCGTTCATTCAGCAAAAAGATAATTCAACTTACGCAAACTATCTAATTGAAGAAAACCACCAATTTGACAACAACTTCACAATCCTTCACATCTGTAATAAAGGACGGAAACTTAATTTATTGGAAAATTTAGAAATTAATAAACACATCAATTCAGGAAACTTGCTGAACGACCAGCTTGAACTCTCCAACTCCCCCCTACTTAAACTGAAGAAAAACACCCCCTCCACCCACACTTCTGAAAACTGTATATAATGTAAAGTTTTAGTTTGTAAAAATTGTATTATATTTCTTCACCTGAAGAAGCTACAGTGTAGCGAAACAATTGTAGTGAGTTAAATTAAAAGTTGAAAATCATAAATAGTCTGCTATTATATTAAGGTATTATGTCTGACGTTTTATATGTCAATTCCTAAAGCGTGTAGCCAACTTAAATTTTAAAAAAGATAAAATCATGGCATTCTGGAGGGATTTTTTATTGAACATACTATATTAAACAGATAAAAAAATATATTCACTGCTTGTTTTGAGTTATGTGAAGTAAAATTAGTATTAGTATTAGTAATTTGTACTAGATATACAGAGAGTTTTATGTAACACCGAACATTTTCATCCAATAAAATTTGACACCTTTGGTTTTTAAGTTATGGGTAAACTGGGTTGCCTATATGACCATTACAAACTGTAGACAATCAATCGCAATTAATGCCTCAACTTGTACATACAGGGAGTTTTTCTTTCAAGTATGCATGTCCCAATTACAGCGTATATGCTGTTAATCTTTACATAATCGTTGTTTTTTTAAAAGAGTTCAATTTGAAACTTGAAATGAGTGTATTCCACTCCCAGACTAAGCATGAAGTAAAATTTCGAGTTTAGAAAAGCCTGAAAATTTGGTTTGGTCGCGTAGCGCGAAGCGCGGAGCGGCCAAACCAAATTTTCAGGCTTTTCTAAACTCGAAATTTTACTTCATGCGCCACCGGTACAAAACACTGACATCTTACGAAGTTTAAAACACACCGCTAAACTTTATATTGCATCAGTATTTTCTGCCGGTGGCGCATGAAGTAAAATTTCGAGTTTAGAAAAGCCTGAAAATTTGGTTTGGCCGCTCCGCGCTTCGCGCTACGCGACCAAACCAAATTTTCAGGCTTTTCTAAACTCGAAATTTTACTTCACGCTTAGCCTGGGACTGGACAACACTCGTATAAAGCTCCAAGTTAAATTATTTTAATAAACCGAGCATCGGCAAATGTACAACCTATGTTTATGTATGCTTAAAAGAAAAATTCTCGTTATGACAATGTTCGGTATTACATAAAACTCTCTGTATGTTTTTACTTATGTATTTGTATTCATTATCTAAGCTAATAAGCTCTATTTTTTTTCACCCTCTCTACCAATGTTTCTATGAATAATAAAATCGATTTAAAACATGCACAATTCCATTAAAACTAAAGTAGCACGCCCTTTGAACGTATTGTTATTTCAGGCTTTTCTAAACTCGAAATTTTACTTCATGCGCCACCGGTACAAAACACTGACATCTTACGAAGTTTAAAACACACCGCTAAACTTTACATTGCATCAGTATTTTCTGCCGGTGGCGCATGAAGTAAAATTTCGAGTTTAGAAAAGCCTGAAAATTTGGTTTGGCCGCTCCGCTCTTCGCGCTACGCGACCAAACCAAATTTTCAGGCTTTTCTAAACTCGAAATTTTACTTTACGCTTAGCCTGGGACTGGACAATACTCGTATAAAGCTCCAAATTAAATTATTTTAATAAACCGAGCATCGGCAAATGTACAAGTATGTTTATGTATACTTAAAAGAAAAATTCTCGTTATGACAATGTTCGGTATTACATAAAACTCTCTGTGTGTTTTTACTTATGTATTTGTATTCATTATTTAAGCTAATAAGCTCTAATTCTTTTCACCCTCTCTACCAATGTTTCTATGAATAATAAAATCGATTTAAAACATGCACAATTCCATTAAAACTAAAGTAGCACGTCCTTTGAACGTATTGTAATTCGATGAACTTTGATATTTCGTTCAGTGATACGATCGTCGATCGAGTAATCACGTTCCTAAATCAAAACGTTAAATAGTTAATGTTCGGTTTTATTTTTCAGGTTCATCGTGAAAGACAGGGTCACGTCTTACTCAAGCGCTCAAAGAAGTCTTATCGTCATGCAAATATTGTTAAGGGCCAAATTTGACGATACAGATAAGGTAAGGTGAGCGACAATATTTTGGAATGAAGAGACAAAGAATATCGCCCTCGAGTTCATTTTAAGCTCTGTTTAATCAAGTCACTGTGGTTTAAACTTTAGGTTGGAATTAGAAGAATGTTGAATGATGGTGCTTATGTAGCGTGTTTTCCTCTTCATGAAGGTAGATATGATAAAGAAGAAGCTGATGGTATAGTTTTAGATAGACGAGTAAGTTTACCATCTATATCTTTTATAAATGCAACAAGGTTTGACAAAAAAATGGTGATGTGTCCATCATAGTACTTTCCCCCGTAAATTGCGTATTAAATCACTTTTAGAATATTTGTAGCGTTATTATTTTCAAAATGTCTTCAACTTTTTGATAACTACAACTTTTATTTGAAACATTTTTCAATTGGATCAACACATACTGACACAAACCAATGACTAGATAAAAAACACTATTTATTGAATATCTCAAAAACTAAGAGTGCTATGACAAAAAGTGAAGATACAAAAAATCTTTAATATTTTATTACCTACAACTTTTATTTGAAACATTTTCCAATTGTATCAACACACACACTGACACAAATCAATGACTAGATAAAAAACACTATTTATTAAATATCTCAAAAACTAAGAGTGCTATGACAAAAAGTAAGTGAACAATACATCTTCATTTTGTTATTATCTACAACTTTTATTTGAAAGATTTTTTTGTTTGATGAACATTTATTGAAAAAATCTGAAAAAACTGAAAAACGCTAAGAGTAAAGTACCACTTCCGGTTTTCCGATTTTCACCAAAAGCTTTTCAGTTCTTCCGATTGTAACAAAAAGCTTAAGTTTCATCTCGATATCTTTAGCGGTTTTTGCGGTACAGCGCACACAGATACACAGACAGACAGACAGACAGACATTTTTCAAAAATGGTCTTATTCGACTCAGGGGACCTCAAAACGGATATTTCCGCTAAAATGTTTGATTCGAAAATTTTCACGAAAACAATACTTTCCCTTTGTATTACATACGGGGGAAAGTAAAAAGGAAAGTTAAAAACGTGTTTCCTGTAAGAGTTGAATTTATTGCAATTATTGTTATGTAAAGTTATTGCGACGAACAAACGCTTCGTTAGACCATTTTCAAAGGTAATATATTCCTATTAAAATGGTCTAACAAAGTGTTTTTACTGAACAGTAGATGGCGTAACTATCGACATTCTTTAATAGGATTCACATATTGGCTTGAAATAATTCAGTATTCCTTAGCACTAGGTCGGGACCGCACTGACGAGAACCTTGAGGTCCGAAACGCGTCTGTGTGTACCCGGTGCCGAAATACTGAACACAAATTCAATTTTGATATTTGTTTTCTGGTTTCACAAACTTAGTTCTGCTCATTCGTGGACGAAACAGTGGCCTCTATGTACACTTTGTGTAACCTTGCCATTGACAATGCCACTATTAAATGGCGTAGCTATAGAATTTCTTTAATAACTTTACATAGTAGGTTTGTTCGTTTGTACTGCGCTATGCTGAACTGAGTTCAAGTTTGTGACATCACAGTTCAAGTTAATGTGACTTCACATTTACAATGGCAGGCGTCTAGTTCATATAACGAACAGTATAAAAAGTGCAGCAGTAGTTTATGTAACGAACAGACCTGGTGTAATATAAATTGATTGTGAGTTACGTGAAGATCAAATTAATTTGACGAATAAAGCACTAATAACCTTTCTTCATACTTTTATTTGAATTACCAAATGTACATTACGGACACAAAGTGACCATTATCAATGGATTAAAACTAGTGTTAATCCATTGAAAATGGTCACTTTGTGTCCGAAATGTACATTTGGTAATACAAATAAAAGTGTAAAGAAAGGTTATTAGTGCTTTATTGGTCAAATTAGTGTAATATGTTTCATTAAGTGCTAAATGAGAAATTAATTCAAGCAAGTAATCATTGCTGTTCATGTTTCATAAAGTGATCAATAAGTAAAACGGTGAAATTATATTGTTGTGTAAATTAGGTTTATATTTTTGCAGTTATTATATTTGGAATGGGCAAGACCTGCAAAATGGTACAAAAGGCAACCGTTGCGTTTAGTTCGAAAATATTTTGGTGATAAAATTGGATTATATTTTTGTTGGCTTGGGTTTTACACGAAGATGCTTTACGCTCCAGCCATTGTTGGTACACTTTGTTTCTTTTATGGTTTATTATCAATGGATAGCGACGACAATATTCCAAGGTAAACAAAAATAATATTTAATAAGAGACGTGACTACCGTGGAGCAGTTGAAGCAATTGCTTTAGCTGGTCGAATTTAAGGCACAAAACTAGATTAGACGAAATAAATATTTAAAAAACATTAACAAAAATTATGTTTACACTTTTAGTAAATAACACACTTGGTTAAGAGTGTTTATTAGTTGACACTGCAACAATTGTCTCGCCACACAGTGGATTCAGGCACATGAATAATATATTTACAAACTTAAACTAACCCTTAAATACTAATGGAGTAGGGGAGGTGGTGTTGTTTAGGAATTGGGGTGGGGGTGGTAGTTAATATCGTAAAATAGACATATATACCGGGTGTTCGATAAAAAAACGTCCAACGCTATAACTTTTGTATTTATTGACCGATTTTATTGACCTAACCAAAGTGAATGGCCGTTTAAATACTAAAAAATGTCATGAATATTGATTTTTATCAAGAATAACTTTGCTCCCAAATAATAGCCTACTTAAGATTTTTAAATAGCTGGCTATAATTTTTTAATTTTATTGCATTAGACATTATTTTTTTTAATCCAAGAATGCCCAATTTCTTGTTTTTTTTAATGTTTTAATCGATTTTTTTAAATCTTCTATTTAAAATTATATTTTTTAAAAATTATAATTAGTGTGAATTGTAAAAAAAAATGACAAATATCATTTATTGTGAAGTTATGCCATTTACAATAACGGAACAACAAATTAGTACTTACGTTACAACTTAATGTAGAATAAAAGTTAAAGAAAATTAAATTAAATATTTTGTTATTTAAATATTTCGATTATTACTCATTTTTTAAGTGCATTTATAACTTCACAACATTTGAGTGTTTTATATGCGTGGCGCACGAAGTAAAATTTCGAGTTGAGAAAAGCCCTAAAATTTGGTTTGGTCGCGCAACGCTACGCGCTACGCGACCAAACCAAATTTTAGGGCTTTTCTAAACTCGAAATTTTACTTTATGCTTAGTCTGGGAGTGGAAACACTCGTTCGAACTGTAAATTTAACTCTTTTATAAAAACAACGTATGTAATATAATAAATCATACATTAAAAGTGCGACTCGTTTCGCAATCTTCAAGTTAGTCATACAAAGATTTAATATATTCTTTGTAAGACTAACTTGAAGATTGCTCATTAAAACAACTACTTCCCGAGCTAATACCCCGACGGACATTGAATTAAAAAACAAGTGTTTGCTGTTGCATACAGTAACCTACTGCAAATGTAACAATTCGGGTCAAATTATTCAGGCCATCTACAGACGCGTTTCGAGATTTATCTCTCATCAGTATAGCTTTGCCATTCCCTATAAACAATTTGACACCTTAGACTGGCGGTCACGTTACCGTTCAAACATAAGTATAAATGAAATTGCCAATTCTTGGTAGCAGAATACTTCAAACATTAAAAGTGCAATCTACAACAAGTTAGTCTTACAAAGACTATATCAAACACTTATTGACGCAACTACTTCCCGAGCTAATACTCCGACGGGGTATCTATGTAACAGCAAACACTTGTATAATTCAATGTCCGTCGGGGTATTAGCTTGGGAAGTAGTTGTTTCAATGTGTGGTTGATATAGTCTCAGTAAGACTAACTTGTTGTAGATTGCGAAAAGAATCGCACTTTTAATGTTGAAGTATTCTGCAACCAAGAATTGGCAATTTCATTTTCAAATTTTCTGGGCTTTTCTAAACTCGAAATTTTACTTTATGCGCCACGCGTATAAGACACTAAAATATTATGAACTTTATGTATATTTGAACCTCACTTGAAATCAGAGTTTTATACGCATGGCGCATGAAGTAAAATTGCGAGTTTAGAAAAGCCCAGAAAATTTGTTTCGGGCCGCTGTGCGACCCTCGACAAATTTCCACGGGGCTTTTCTAAGCTCGAAATTTTACTTCATGCTTCATCTGGGAGTGGAAAACACTCGTTTAAAGATTTAAATAGAACTCATTTAAAAAACAACGAATGTCGGAAAATGTACAGCTTAGGCGTATGTTTACCTAAAAGAAATTATTTTATTATTTTCTTTAAATTTTTAGATATTCGTTATTTTTTTGTTAAGTTCAATTTGAGGCTTTAAACGAGTGACAGACACGAGAGACATTTTCTGGGCTTTTCTAAACTCGAAATTTTACTTCATGCGTCACGCGTATAAAACACAGATTTTAAGTGAAGTTAGAATATACATAAATTTGACAATATTATAGTGTTTAATACGCTTGGCGCATAAAGAAAAATTTCGAGTTTAGAAAAGAGCAGAAATTTTGTCTGGGGTCGCTGCGCGACCCTCGACAAATTTTCACGGGGCTGTTCTAAACTTGAAAGTTTACTTCATGCTTAATCTGGGAGTGGAAAACACTTGCTTAAAGCTTTAAATTGAACTTAAAAAAAAACAGGGAATATCCGCAATTGTTGTATCAATTCCATAGTATATCATTATTTTCATAACATCACATTACTTTTTCTTAATTATTTTAACTTAGAAAAACGTAAAGTGTTAAGTGTGAACATTCATAAATTTAGAATTTTTCCCTCTACAAAAAAGTTAAATACATTTTGTCTCTAAAATAAATAGGGCAGCCAATATTTGAACACTTTAAAATTAACATGCGATTTCATATGTTGCGTCCGCCAAATCAACACCCGGTATACAAAAATAATATTACACAAATTTATCGTTTTCAAGATTCATGAAAATTATTCACATCAGCAGTTGACTGATGATTAAAAGAATTGTAAATGAAAGTTAGTATAAGTAGTTATTCGTTTTATAGCAAAGAAATTTGTGACAGCTCAGGACCAGGAAACATTACCTTATGCCCATTATGTGAAAAAGCCTGTAAATACCAAAAGCTGATGGACAGCTGTAAATTCGCCAGACTGACGTACCTGTTCGATAATCCAGCGACTGTGTTTTTTGCAATTTTTATGAGCTTATGGGGTAAGTCATTTTAATATCATTATATCGTATTTTCAATAAAAAAAAAACTCTAGAGTGCCATTGAAAATATTGTAGGTTGGCAACTTTGAAATTATATATTATAATTATTATGTCTGACGTTTCATATGTCAATTCCTGAAGCGTGTAGCCAACTTAAATTAATTTTTTTGAACATACGATATTAAAAGAATATAACAATGCATATAATTAACTGAAATGTAGTTAATTCCTATTGTTTCACTAATATAATATAGTGGCAATTTTTCTTTTAAGTGTGCATACTCTGTAAATGTTCAGGTATTTGTTGTTTTCAGTAAGGTGTTAAATTTGAAACTTCTAACGAGTGTTTCCACTTCTTGATTAAGCATGAAGTAAAATTTCTAGTTTAAAAAAACCTGAATGTTTGGCCAAAGTCAGGCTTTTCTAAACTCGAAATTATACTTCATGCGCCACGCGTATAATACACTGAAATATCGCTAAATTAAAAATATTCTTGTTTAGCCGTATATTTTCCATCCTGCTTAAGTAATGTAAAGTTAATACTGATTCAGCAGTATATTTTTAATGTCACGATATTTAAATGTTTTACACGGGTGGCGGAAGAAGTAAAATTTCGAGTTTAGAAAAGCCTTAATTTTGGATTTGGTCCAAATCCAAACGTTCAGGCTTTTCTAAACTAAAAATTTTACTTCATGCTTAATCAAGGATTAAAAACCCAGCATTTTTAGGCTTTTCTAAACTCGAAATGTTTTATCATGGTAAACAATGAGTATAAATAGTCGATAGAGACTTCAAATTAAACGATTTTATTAAGTCACCGAATTCTTGAAAACTTACTAAACGCTGTAATTATTGAGATATGTATACTCAAAAGAAATACTTTCTGTATTTAAATTTGTACGATTATTCTTCCCTCCAATTTTAAATTAATAGATTTTAACCTATTAAGCGCCATTGATGCATACACGCAACATTATTGATCTTTCGTTAATTAAATTACTTAAGAAGGTAATTTGATATATTATATTATTTAAACTGACTTAAAAATGTATGAAGACAAATGTAAATATTTAGTTATTTAAGTATTTCGATTATTACTCATTTAAAAAAAAAATCTGTGTATTTATAACTTTACAATATTTCAGTGTTTTATACGCGTGGCGCATGAAGTAAAATTTCGAGTTTAGAAAAGCCTGAAAATTTGGTTTGGCCGCTCCGCTTCGCGGAGCGACCAAACCAAATTAAAGGCTTTTCTAAACTCGAAATTTTACTTCATGCTTAGTCTGGGAGTGGAAACACTCGTTCTAAACTTCATATTGCACGTTTTTATATAAAATCGACGAATGCTTGAAAATTTACAGCGTACACATTATGTATGATTAAAAGAAAAATTTAGAGTATGTAATACAATAAGTAATTTATAGAAATCATAAAAAAAAGTGCAGAACTTTACTTAAAATCAACTTTTACAGTCAACTTTATAATTACTGGGACATTGATGGGTTAGTATCAGAATATTAAAAAAAAGCAATGCATATAATTAATTAAAATACAGGTAATTTCTATTTCGTCGCTAATATAATATATTTAAATTTGTAATACTACGATAATTATTACCTCAGACTTTAAATTAATTGTTTTTCGAATTCCTTTTCAGCCACTTTATTTTTGGAACTGTGGAGAAGGAAACAAAGTGTTATTCAATGGGAGTGGGACTTGAATGGTATTGAAGAAGATGAAGAACCACGACCAGGTATGCTCAATTATTTGTTTAATAGACTTTATTATAGACTTTATTTTGATTGTAGAATTTGAAACGAGTGTGAAAACATATAGAACAAATCCTGTTACAAGGGAGAAAGAGCCCTATTTGCCAACATGGTCGAGAACAATGCGCTTGTTTGCAACCGGTTCAACTGTATTTTTTATGGTAAGTCGCGTGCTTTACTTCATTTTAAAATATGTCATTTCCGCATCTAATCATTTGCATCAAGTATTATTAAAACAACTGCATACAAGAATAGAAAACTTGGAAAACATACTAGAAAACACAGAAAAAGGAAAGAAGAAGAACAATATAGTAGTAAAAGGGGTAAATATAAAGGATGACAACATAAAAGAAAAAGTAGAAGAACTTATATACAAAGAAATTAATTTTAATGTTAAAATACTTAATGCAACGAAAATAAATAAAGGGACAGCAACAGAAATGATAATTGCAGAGATAGAATCATGGAGGAAGAAACATGAAATAATGAAGTCCAAAAATAAAAAAAAAATATTCATAGACAACGACCTAACTAGAAATGAAAGAGAAATACAAAGTGAAATAAGAAGAATTTCAAGAGAGGAAATAAATAAGGGACATAGTACCAGAGTGGGATATCAGAAATCGACAATAAACGGGCAAGAATTTAAATGGAATAAAAAAGAGAAGGAACTGATACCGAATCAACCAACGAATTCCGCAAAAAACTAATAATAAAACATATGAATAAGAAAACGACGAAACCCAAACAAACGATCAAGGACAAAAGAAAAGAAAATAAACAAGATAAGACACAACGATAAATCGGATAGCAGCAATGGAACATGGAAAATAGGAACATGGAATATCAGAGCAATAAATTGAAAAGAAAAGGAACTTGAAGGGAAATTTGAAGAGATGGGCCTAGAAATCCTAGCAATAACGGAGACAAAAAAAAGGCAGTGGATTAATGAAATTGGACAACCGACACATAATGATCTTTAGCGGGATAAAAGAAGAAAAAAAAAACAGCAGCAGGTGTCGGATGCGTAATTCACAAATCCTTGGAACACCAAATATACAATTGGGAAGCCAAATCAGAATGAATACTGAAAAAGAAAAACGAGAGAAGAAAAAAAAACATGACCAAAATAAAAACAATAATCATAGCGTATGGGCCCAATGACGATAAACAAGTAGAAGAAAAGGACACATTTTGGAAAGAGTTAGACCTAGTAACCGAAGAAGCAAAAGGAAGAATATATGTCGCTGGAGATTTTAATGCAAGAGTAGGAACCAAAGACAAGGAATATGAGAAAGCATTAGGACAATATGGAGAAAGCACTAGAAACAACAATGGAAAACGGATGCTAGATTACTGCATAATGAACAACCTTATAATAACAAACACATTGTTTCAACATAAAAACATACATAAATATACAAGAGAAGTGAGTAGTAGAAATGAAAAGTCCATTATCGACTATGTAATAGTAGAAGCAAGAAACAGAAAGGAAATAGTAGATACAAAAGTAATGAGGGGCCCTCGGAAACCAGTTGGCACCAGCAATGGGGCCGACTGGTAGCTGCAGGCAGAGGCTACCGAGCGCGTCTCCAGGTGGTGGATAGGAGCGTGACCGAGCATTCGGCCAGTAGCTGGCATAGGGTCGGGCAGGTGGGACACCCCCGCATGACCGGCCTAAACCAGTTGCCGCGAACCAACTCCCCCCCCCCCCCCCAAGCTACGGTGTACAGATATCGTGCCAATAGCTGTATGGCACAGGGTTAAGTGTCGCGAACGATTCCGTTGGGATACCGGGCGACCTCCTAAAACAACAACAACCAAATGGGGCTCTTCGGACAAAAAAAAAAAACAAGACAAACAACACAACAAAACAAAGAGGTGAACACTAAAATAAGAGCGTACAAACTAAGAGATAGAGAAACAGCAGAAAAATATAGAGAGGCACTTGAAAACAATAAAGAATTAATTGAGAATGAAGCAGAAAATAAAAATTTAGAATAAATGTGGGCACTGTTTAAACATGCAACGCTAGAAGCCGCAGCAAAAGTCTGTGGAGTAAACCGGGGAAGCAAGAGAAATAAACAAACAGCATGGTGGACGGAAGAGATAAAAGAGCAGATAAAACAAGAAAAGGTAGCATGGAAAAATTATTTAGGCAACAGGACAACTGAAAATTATGCGAAATATATATAGAGGAAGAACAAAAGAACTGGTATCAGCGGCAAAGAAGAAACAATGGGAGGACTTTGGGGAAAAAATAGAACAAGACAGCAAGGGAAACCAGAAACTGTTCTACAAAGCAATGAAGACACTAGGAGGAAATAAAACACAAGAACTAAACTATATTAAGAGTGAAAATGGGGATATAATTAACGAAGAGGAAGGAATCATGAAGAGATGGAAAGAATATTTCCAGGAGCTATTACAGGGAGAGAATGCTCTAGAAGGAAATTATAGAAATGAGGATGAAGAAAATGAAGATGACAACAAAGATCTAACAAATGTAGAAGAGCTAATGGAGATAATAGGAAAACTAAAAAACGGAAAAGCTCCAGGACAAGACCAAATAACAGGAGAAATTATAATAAAACATTGGGAAATAGGGAACAGAATTACTTGTGAAAATCTACAACAAGATATGGGAAGTACAGCAGCTACCCAAAGACTGGCAGATGGCACTAATTGTACCAATACTCAAAAAAGGAGACAGAAAGAATTGTGACAATTACTATGCACGAACATGAAAATACTGGAACAGATAATAAACAAACGAATAAGAGCAGTAACACAGAAGGCGCTAGAAGAAGCACAATGGGGATTCAGAACAGGAAGAAATATCCAGGACCACATAGTTTTGGTAAAACAGCTGACACAAAAAATGCTAAAGGAAAAAAAAAGAGTATACCTAGGTTATATTGCTCTAGAGAAAGCCATTAACCAAAAAAGTAGTGAGTGGAAAAACAATTACGATAATTAAAGAAATCTACAAGAACAATACAAACGCGGTAATATACAAGAATAATATAACAGAACCATTTACAACAAAAGGAAGACTACGGCAAGGAGGAGGACTAAGCTCGGGATTGTTTATACGAGCCCTAATAACTATATATTGGGACAAAATCAAATTCATGTATAATTCAGGTATTAGACAGTTTATTTCTTTTTTTCTTTTTTTTTAAATTTAATTCTATGTAATTAGTTAATTAACATCAATAAGGGCCAATCAGCAACACAAGAAACAAAATTATTATACTATTCTATTCTATCATCTCTAATTAACAAGGAAAGTGTTCATTTTGTGTGGCAACTAAATATTGGGACAGTATAAAATAACTGTTAAAAATGAAACAAAATAAGACAAGTAAGCTGTGAAAACAATGCAGAACGAAACGTCAGATTACTTGGTAGTTGCTTTCTTATCGTATCGGGTGAATCGCTGCTTTTATTGAACAAAATGGTGCGTGGTATCTCTACAAGTTCCAAAATTCGTGAGTTAGTGATTAAAAATTATTGCCGAAATACAACGATACGTGAAATGGCGGTTGAACTTAATATTCCTAAAACAACAGTGTCGAATATAATTAAGCATTATGGAGAAACCGGAAATATCCTAGACAAAAAAGGCAAAAGTTCGGGTCGTCCAACATTTGTTTCTGATAGAAACAAGAGATTATTAGTAAAACTGTGCAAAAAAGGGAGAAAAAAATACTTTAAGGCAAATTACGACTGAATGGAATCACGAAACTGGATTGAATCTGTCAAGGGAATGCTGCCGCCAGTGGATTCATAAATGTGGACTCAAGTTTTATAAGGTTGAATTTCAAGTAGCAATTTAAAAGTGCATTTAAAAAGAAATATTTTCTTGTAGGCAAAGGAAAAACCACTGTTGACGGAAAAACAAAAGAAAGCCAGACTCACATGGGCAAAATCTAAATTATCTTGGTCAGTTACAGACTGGTCCAGAGTAATTTTTAGGGGTCTGTCAACTTGGCCCCCCCAACTCAAAATTATCAAATAAAAAATATTGCGCCCGAAAGGTCTTAACTTGCGCTCACTTGCGCCCAAATATTAAAACTTGCGCTGTTAAGGGTAGAAAGTTATAGCGATTTGAAAATAGGGGGGGCTAAGTTGACGCCAGCCCCCCCATCTCGGAATTTTTAACTTTTCCTTTCATAAATACATTCTATGGAACTTGCGCTGTCGATACCACCTAATTTTACAAGTTGCGCTGCAAAAATACACCCCCTATAAACGAAATAAAGGAGGGTGCCAGCCCCCCCACTTTACATTTTTGAAGTTTTATTGCATTGTACACAAAGCTTAGAAGTTGCGCTCACTTGCGCCATCGATATATCTTCAATATCAGTTCTCATGAAAAAGTTATGGCATATTTTATATATACTCGAATCCAGTGCGCGTATTCCCATAATCTCCATGCAACTACAGAAGAGTAATACAATAAACATACTTAACTCACAACCACTGTCCTTCGTCGAAAAGCATACATTATACAACCAAAACAGTAATTTTCTATAATATTTGCATATTTATTCCAGTGCCGTGTCATGGTGGAAATATATATTATTATTATTACTTAAATGATTTTATTTCCAAAAGAAATAACAATAATTCGATTCAATTAATAAATATAACTTTAACAATGTATTTAAAATGCATTTCTGCTGATTAGAAAAGATGCGCTGTTTTCCCAGTAGCGTTACAAATAATTTATTATTTAATTTAATTAAATATTTTTAAAACCAAACATGAAAATTTATTTTTTTTAAGTGATTTTACTTAAACAATGCATAAGAAATACATCTATGCCAATGAGAAAAGTTGCGCTGTTTTCCCAGTGGCGTCACAATTAATTTATTATTATTTAATTAAATTAAATATTTTTCAAACCAAACGGAAAATTTTGAATTTTCTAAGTGATATAACTTTAACAATGCATAGGAAATGCATTTATGCTAATGAGAAAAGTTCCGCTGTTTTCCCAGTGGCGTCACAATTAATTTATAATTATTGAATTAAATTAAATATTTTCGAAACCAAACGGAAAATTTTGAATTTTCTAAGTGATATTACTTTAGCAATGCATAGGATATGCATTTATGCTAATGAGAAAAGTTGCGCTGTTTTCCCAGTGGCGTCACAATTAATTTATTATTATTGAATTAAATTAAATATTTTCAAAACCAAACGGGAAACTTTAAATTTTCTAAGTGATATTACTTTAACAATGAATAGGAAATGCATTTATGCTAATGAGAAAAGTTGCGCTGTTTTCCCAGTGGCGTCACAATTAATTTATTATTATTGAATTAAATTAAATATATTCAAAACTAAACGGGAAACTTTGAATTTTCTAAGTGATATTACTTTAACAATGAATAGGAAATGCATTTATGCTAATGAGAAAAGTTGCGCTGTTTTCCCAGTGGCGTCACAGTTAATTTATTATTATTGAATTAAATTAAATATTTTCAAAACCAAAGGGAAAATTTTGAATTTTCTAAGTGATATTACTTTAACAATGCATAGGAAATGCATTTATGCTAATGAGAAAAGTTGCGCTGTTTTCACAGTGGCGTCACAATTAATTTATAATTATTGAATTAAATTAAATATTTTTAAAACCAAAAGAAAAATTTTGAATTTTCTAAGTGATATTACTTTAACAATGCATAGGAAATGCATTTATGCTAATGAGAAAAGTTGCGCTGTTTTTCCAGTGGCGTCACATCTAATTTATTATTATTGAATTAAATTAAATATTTTCAAAACCAAACGGGAAACTTTGAATTTTCTAGGTGATATTACTTTAGCAATGAATAGGAAATGCATTTATGCTAAAGAGAAAAGTTGCGCTGTTTTCCCAGTGGCGTCAGTGATCATTCCCAAAAACAGATGGTCACCCTACATTGTATATAGCAACATATTAACCTCTACTTCTTTTGATCTTGAACAATGATTTTTGCTTGGAAGCAAGTTATTGTATTCCTCCCATAAGCCATTATGTCTTCTGCAAAATGCTATAAAATGACCCGGTATAAAACCCACAACACCACGTAAAATAAACAGTTTGTTCTGTACATTTAGTTTAAACGGAATATTTTCTAAATTATGTACTAAGTTCAATGTTTTACTGTCCGTGTTAACGGGTTCTATGAATATGAAATTGTTTAACTGTGTTTCAAATAATAATTTATTATTACACAAACTGCAATTTTGTTTAAATTCCGTGTTTAAATTATGTTGTAAAATGTTTTCTAAGTTATGAATGTTGTAATTTGAAAATTCTACAGAAATAAAATGTTCATTCTATATTTTTATTTGCGAACATATAATATATCACATCTATAGATATTTGTTTGACATGAAGGTAAACATGTATTTAATAATTTAGTTAAAAACGTAAATGCATTTAAGCATATTATGTTTTCTGGAAAAATTGATTTATGAATTGAATTATGCAGTGTTAAAGTAATATCACCTAAAAAAATCAAAATTCTACGTTTGGATTTGAAAATATTTAATTTAATTAAATGACTATAAATTAATTGTGACGCCACAGGGAAAACAGCGCAACTTTCCTCATTAGCATTAATGCATTTCCTATGCATTGTTGAAGTAATATCACTTAGAAAATTCAAAATTTTTCGTTTGGTTTAGAAAATATTTAATTTAATTAAATGATAATAAATTAATTGTGACGCCACTAGGAAAACAGCGCAACTTTTCTCATTAGCATAAATGCATTTCCTATGCATTGTTAAAGTAATATCACTTAGAAAATTCAAATTTTTTGTTTGGTTTAGAAAATATTTAATTTAATTAAATGATAATAAATTAATTGTGACGCCACTAGGAAAACAGCGCAACTTTTTTCATTATCATAAATGCATTTCCTTTGCATTGTTAAAATAATATCGCTTAAAAAATTCAAAATTTTTCTTTTGGTTTTGAAAATATTTAATTTAATTAAATAATAATAAATTAATTGTGACGCCACTGGGAAAACAGCGCAACTTTTCTCATTAGCATAAATGCATTTTCTATGCATTGTTAAAGTAATATCACTTAAAAAATTCAAAATTTTCCGTTTGGTTTTGAAAATATTTAATTTAATTAAATAATAATAAATTTATTGTGACGCCACTGGGAAAATAGCGCAACTTTTCTCATTAGCATAAATGCATTTCCTATGCATTGTTAAAGTAATATCACTTAGAAAATTCAAAATTTTCCGTTTGGTTTTGAAAATATTTAATTTAATTCAATAATAATAAATTTATTGTGACGCCACTGGGAAAACAGCGCAACTTTTCTCATAAGCATAAATGCATTTCCTATGCATTGTTAAAGTTATATCACTTAGAAAATTCAAAATTTTCTGTTTGGTTTTGAGAATATTTAATTTAATTCAATAATAATAAATTAATTGTGACGCCACTGGAAAAACAGCGCAACTTTCCTCATTAGCATTAATGCATTTTCGATGCATTGTTAAAGTAATATCACTTAGAAAATTTAAAGTTTCCCGTTTGGTTTTGAAAATATTTAATTTAATTCAATAATAATAAATTAATTGTGACTCCACTGGGAAAACAGCGCAACTTTTCTCATTAGCATAAATGCATTTTCTATGCATTGTTAAAGTAACATCACTTAGAAAATTCAAAATTTTCTGTTTGGTTTTGAAAATATTTAATTTAATTCAATAATAATAAATGAATTGTGACGCCACTGGGAAAACAGCGCAACTTTTCTCACTAGCATAAATGCATTTCCTATTCATTGTTAAAGTAATATCACTTAGAAAATTCAAAGTTTCCCGTTTGGTTTTGAAAATATTTAATTTAGTTCAATAATAATAAATTAATTGTGACGCCACTGGGAGAACAGCGCAACTTTTCTCATTAGCATAAATGCATTTCCTATGCATTGTTAAAGTAATATCACTTAGAAAATTCGAAATTTTCTGTTTGGTTTTGAAAACATTTAATTTAATTCAATAATAATAAATTAATTGTGACGCTACTGGGAAAACAGCGCAACTTTTCTCATTAGCATAAATGCATTTCCTATGCATTGTTAAAGTAATATCACTTAGAAAACTCAAAGTTTCCCGTTTGGTTTTGAAAATATTTAATTTAATTCAATAATAATAAATTAATTGTGACGCCATTGGGAAAACAGCGCAACTTTTCTCATTAGCATAAATGCATTTCCTATTCATTGTTAAAGTAATATCACTTAGAAAATTCAAAATTTTCTGCTTGGTTTTGAAAATATTTAATTTAATTCACTAATAATAAATTAATTGTGACGCCACTGGGAAAACAGTGCAACTTTTCTCATTAGCATAAATGCATTTCCTATGCATTGTTAAAGTAATATCACTTAGAAAATTCAAAATTTTCTGCTTGGTTTTGAAAATATTTCATTTAATTCAATAATAAAAAATTAATTGTGACGCCACTGGAAAAACAGCGCACCTTTTCTCATTAGCATAAATGCATTTCCTATTCATTGTTAAAGTAATATCACTTAGAAAATTCAAAGTTTCCCGTTTGGTTTTGAAAATATTTAATTTAATTCAATAATAATAAATTAATTGTGACGCCACTTGGAAAACAGCGCAACTTTTCTCATTAGCATAGATGCATTTTCTATGCATTGTTAAAGTTATATCACTTAGAAAATTCAAAATTTTCCGTTTGGTTTTGAAAATATTTAATTTAATTCAATAATAATAAATTTATTGTGACGCCACTGGGAAAACAGCGCAACTTTTCTCATTAGCATAAATGCATTTCCTATTCATTGTTAAAGTAATATCACTTAGAAAATTCAAAGTTTCCCGTTTGGTTTTGAAAATATTTAATTTAATTCAATAATAATAAATTAATTGTGACGCCACTGGGAAAACAGTGCAACTTTTCTCATTAGCATAAATGCATTTCCTATGCATTGTTAAAGTAATATCACTTAGAAAATTCAAAATTTTCTGCTTGGTTTTGAAAATATTTCATTTAATTCAATAATAAAAAATTAATTGTGACGCCACTGGAAAAACAGCGCACCTTTCCTCATTAGCATAAATGCATTTCCTATTCATTGTTAAAGTAATATCACTTAGAAAATTCAAAGTTTCCCGTTTGGTTTTGAAAATATTTAATTTAATTAAATAATAATAAATGAATTGTGACGCCACTGGGAAAACAGCGCAACTTTTCTCATTGGCATAGATGCATTTCTTATGCATTGTTTAAGTAAAATCACTTAAAAAATTTAAATTTTCACGTTTGGTTTTGAAAATATTTAATTATATTAAATAATAAATTATTTGTAACGCTACTGGGAAAACAGCGCAACTTTTCTAATCAGCAGAAATGCATTTTAAATACATTGTTAAAGTTATATTTATTAATTGAATCGAATTATTGTTATTTGTTTTGGAAATAAAATTATTTTAGTAATAATAAAAATATATATTTCCACCATGATACGGCACTGGAATAAATATGCAAATATTATAGAAAATTACTGTTTTGGTTGTATAATGTATGCTTTTCGACGAAGAAGGACAGTGGTTGTGAGTTAAGTATGTTTATTGTATTACTCTTCTGTAGTTGCATGGAGATTATGGGAATACGCGCACTGGATTCGAGTATATATAAAATATGCCTTAACTTTTTCATGAGAACTGATATTGAAGATATTTCGATGGCGCAAGTGAGCGCAACTTCTAAGCTTTGTGTACAATGCAATAAAACTTCAAAGATGTAAAGTGGGGGGGCTGGCACCCTCCTTTATTTCGTTTATAGGGGGTGTATTTTTGCAGCGCAACTTGTAAAATTAGGTGGGATCGACAGCGCAAGTTCCATAGAATGTATTTATGAAAGAAAAAGTTAAAAATTCCGAGATGGGGGGGCTGGCGTCAACTTAGCCCCCCCTATTTTCAAATCGCTATAACTTTCTACCCTTAACAGCGCAAGTTTTAATATTTGGGCGCAAGTGAGCGCAAGTTAAGACCTTTCGGGCGCAATATTTTTTATTTGAAAATTTTGAGTTGGGGGGGCCAAGTTGACAGACCCAATTTTTAGTGACGAATCAAAATTCGACGTATGTGTTGGTGATTACCGCAAACGCGTGATTCGCTCAAAACATGAAGCATTTCACAAGGATTGCCTAAAACGTACGGTAAAATTTCCTAAAGGAGTGATGATTCGGGGCTGCATGACAGCTTCAGGATTAGGATGTTTTGAATTTATTGATGGTACCGTGAATGCTGCAAAATATCAACAAATTCTGCAAAACAGTTTGCTACCAAGTATCGCCAAGTTGAATGTTGACGAAAATTACATTTTTCAACAGGATGGGGCGGCCTGTCATACGGCCAAAACCACAAAAAAGTGGTTTGGCGACCACAACGTAAATGTTCTTTCTTGGCCTTCCAGCAGTCCTGACCTTAATGTCATTGAAACAGGATGGCATAAAATGAAACAAACATTGAGGAACAACCCACAACGGACATTACCTGAACTTAGAGACAAGATAGAGCGTATTTGAAATTAAATTTCTCCTAAAACGTGCAGATCCTTAGTTGAGTCAATGCCTAGCCGAATTCGAGCTGTCATAAAATATAAGGGCGATGTTACTCCTTTTCAGAAATAAAATTCGTGCAATGTCCCAATATTTAGTTGACAAACAAAATTAACATTTTTCTTGTAAATTAGAGGTGATTGAATAATTAATTTGTTTTTTGTGTTGTTGATTGGCCATAACTGTTGCTAATTAACTAATTACATAGTAATAAATTAAAAAAACACTAGAAAACTTAAATAAACTGTCCAATACCTGAATTTTATATGAATTTGATTTTGTCCCAATATATAGTTGTTAGAGGTCGTAATATACATGAACGAAATAATAAAAGAATGCAATACACTATGTAACGGTATAACAATAGGGTACAACGATCTACAAAAAGTCACAGTGTCAGAAGGAGAATTTGTGGACAATATAGTGACATTTGCGAAGAACAAAAATAACTTAAACAAAACATACAAATATGGAACGAAACATTAAAAAAATATGGCATGAAAATTAACAAAGGAAATACTAAAACGATGATAATAGGAGAGAAACAAGAGACGATGAGCATAGAAATAAAGGGAACAAAAATAGAACAGGTACCTATATACCTAGGAATAAATATAGACAGCAAAGGAACACAGGAACAGGAAATAAACACAAGAATAGAAAAAGCATCAAAACTATATGACATATTAAGAGACGGATTCATAAACCAACGACAAATATCGAGACAAAGATATTTAAGTCAATATATAGACCGGTGCTTACCTATGGATGTGAATCGTAGACGTTAACCAAGAGACAAGAAAGCAGGATACAAGCAACTGAAATGAAATATCTAAGAAGGGCCAGAGGAGTAACAAAAAGAGACAGAATGAAGAACACAGAAATAAGAAATGATCTTGGAATACAGTCTACACTGGACTTCATAGAAGAAAGACAATTGCACTGGTGGGGACATCTACAGAGAATGGAAGAAACACGACAAGTGAAAAGAGTATTGAGAGCAAAAATGCAGGGATAAAAGAAACTAGGTAGGCCCAGACTAACATGGGACCAAGTGACGACAAGAGCAATAGAGAAGAGAGGAATAACATGGGTGGAAGCAAAAAAGATATTGAAAAATAGGGAGAAGTGGAAGATATTTTTAAAGAATATAATTATATATATATATATATATATATATATATATATATATATATATATATATATATATATATATATATATATATAGTATTAAAACAAAAAACAGAACTAATCTGCCAAACATTTAAAAAGGGTGTGTAATTTAAATTATTTATACATACATTGCGATTTTATAAAAGCGTTCAATTCAAAATTTTGAACGATTGTTTCCACTTCTTGTATAAGCATGAAGTAAAATTTAAAGCTTAGAAAAGCCTGAAAGTTTGGTTTAGTTGCGTAGTTTACTTCATGGAGCATGGGAAAACGTATGTTTCGGTATGCAGCTTTAAAATTTTAAGGTTAAACGTCACATCTTGACAATGTCTTCGTAAAACTAAATCAGCAAAAACCCAACCACAAATCATTTTTATTACTGTGCACAATCGTTTTAAATGTGAGTTTAAGTGATATAATTCCAATTTCCAGATCTACTAAATAGTTTAGGTATTTACAGAAATAAATAATGCAGTTATGTTGGTTTTGTGTAAGCTCAGACGAAAATGTTTGTTGAATCGAATGCGCATTCAGTAGATTTGGCAAATAGTCTTCAGATTAATCTGAGAATAAAAAATTGCTTGTATGTATACATAAACAAGGATTTTTTTTAAAATATACAAACAAGGAATTTTCTATTAGGTACACATATGCATACGCTTTTTTTAAAGAGTTATATTTGAAGCTTAAAATGAGTGTTTTTCACTCCCAGACTAAGCATGAAGTAAAATTTCGAGTTTAGAAAAGCCTGAAAATTTGGTTTGGTCGCTCCGCGCTTCGCGCTACGCGACCAAACCAAATTTTCTGGGCTTTTCTAAACTCGAAATTTTACTTCATACGCCACGCGTATTAAACACTGAAAGCAGTGACATATTGTGAACGAGTAAACTTCACTTAAAATCAGTGTCTTATTCGCGTGGCGCATGAAGTAAAATTTCGAGTTTAGAAAAGCCTGAAAATTTGGTTTGGTCGCTCCGCGCTTCGCGCTACGCGACCAAACCAAATTTTCAGGCTTTTCTAAACTCGAAATTTTACTTCATGCTTAACCTGGGAGTGGAAAACACTCGTTTAAACTTTAAATTGACCTCTTTTCAAAAAAGCAACGAATATTTAAAAATCTAAAATACGTAATTAAGATATGTATACTTAAAAGAAAAAAATCACATAAAATTATGATTTAAAGCTTTTCTAAAAGAAAGAACACTAATATACTCGCGACCTAAACAGTATGACAATGTCATGTAACGTCAAAATCGACATACTCTCTAAAAAATTCCACATTCCACATCAATGAGTCATAGGACATCTCTCCCGGATTTCACTATAATGCACTTTGTTTAGTTTTATAATATTTCAACTTTGAATTGAAATATCTGTATGTTTTCAAAATAATATATTTTTTTAGGTTATTGTGGTGCTATGTGCTGTATTAGGAACTATAGTGTATCGGATTTCCTTAGTATCAATAATTTATAGTGGTGGAGGAACTTTCCTACAAAAATATGCCAAAATATTTACTTCTATGTCAGCTGCCTTAATCAATCTTATAATTATAATGTGTTTAACAAGGGTAAGTAACAATTTTTATTGCTGCTATTTAACTTGACGATGTAACATCTAACCCAACGTAACTTTTGCTTTATCCTTACTTTTCGACTATGTATGTCGCTTTTTGACTGATTTTTAACATTCGACATTTTATGCCTTATATGTATTTGAATAACAATATTTATTACATTTTTTATTTTCAGTTTTATCATAATATAGCAATTTCCTTAACGAATATGGAGAATCCAAGAACGCAGACTGAATACGAGGATTCATATACGTTTAAAATTTTTGTCTTCGAATTTATGAATTACTATTCTTCTTTAATTTACATAGCATTTTTTAAGGTACGTCTACACGAGTGCCCCGTCAAGTTCTCGACCTAAAACGACTGATGTTTGAATTTTCAGGGGCGATTCTTTGAATATCCGGGCGATTCAAAAACGAGATCTTCAGAGTTTTTGAAGGTAAAAGGGGACGTCTGCGATCCGGCCGGCTGCCTTAGCGAACTCTGCATCCAGCTGGCCATTATCATGATAGGCAAACAGGTCTTCAATAACTTTTTAGAAATAGTTAATCCGTAAGTTTTTGATTATTTTATAGAGAATGCGTGAAGTAGAGTTGCAACCGATATTCGATTACTATGTATGTAAAATTTACGGAATTCTGTAAGCAGTCCGCGACAGGCGTTGGCCGGATATCTGGTGGCCGGACGTCTGGTAACCCGATATCCGATGCTAAATGACTATTCATTGCATCTCAATATTTAAATTTTCTATGAATGTGTGCAATAGGTTTGCCAAAGCCAATTTGTAGAAATTATCTTAAAGTCTAAACGCGAAATGTACAGGGTGGCCCAAATACGATATCTCGGTAACGTCAAGTGTCAGAAAAAATGTGATACTCATGTTCAGTTTAATGTATTCAGTAAACATTTACGGCCTTATGCATCGTCCTAATCGCGACTAACGTGTGAATAACTAATGTTTAATATGAAAATAAAGTATGTCGTATGCATAGTCTAATTTTAGACGCGATTAGCGCTAGTCACCGTCTAAATTTTTAATCACACCATACCCCTAGTGTCCAAGTTCTGTGTTTGCTCGAACAATAAGCTGGGTTTTTGTTCAAATTAGTGTTGTAAAGTTCACGAATGAGCGCAAAAAATCGTATGCTATGCCTGTGCTCATAGAAATACGCACACTGCAGGGGGAACAACACATGTCTGTTTACAATTGTAATTGTATAGAGTATTGTCTGCTTCTATCGATTTAAGTGCAGTATGCGCATTAAGGGCACAAAAAAGCGTGTTTGTGCTCGTTCTAAAACCTTAAAACACTCGTTCAAATCACTATGAGGTCTATGGTGAATAGTTACCTATAGAGAGTTATAAAAGTTAATTAAAATCCACAATTGATAACTGAATATTGCTAATTCTACTCTGAAAGAATTTTTTATAGTGCAATCCTCCTTACATAGATACATATCGTATAGACATCTACACAGATCTACAGATGCACAACTATGGGGAAAAAACGGCCGCAACAGGGCACAACACACTATGGTGCAACAGTCGCTTAATCCAAAATAGGGCGGATTATTTAAAAATATTGGGTATTAGATTTCAATAAATTTAATTCTAAGTCCAAATAAAAATTATTGTTTACGTTGAAGTAAGCAATAATTTTAATGTAAACATTAATTAAATCACACAGAGGGGTATAAAAGTTGCTATATACATTTTATTTATAAAAATAATGTACCAAAAGCAATGTCTTAAATTCGGGTCCTAACAAAATAGGGTTGTTCGGGTTGTCACCACAGCCAAAGATACGTAATGAATATCTCATTAAACATAATACTGTAATAGGTATTAACAAATTAGTGATTAATAAGTGTTCGCGCTAAATCGCGAATTTCGAATTATTTTACATGGTAATAATTTTCTGTAATTTTATGCATTTTAACTGAAAATTTTTGTTTCTTTGTGTATATTTCTTTTGTGTTCATTCCTTTGTGTCAGTGAGGTAGACTGTAATTTATGACGTTTAAACGGGCTCGAAGCCACCAATAAACCCTGTTGTAAAGAGTTTTTTGTTGGACAATGGTTTGGAGCGCGGACGTGCCAAATTGGGCGCAATGCAAGATTGGCCGTCCACGGCGACTAAGACCCAAAATTATAAAATGCAGGCCCTGCCAAAATATATACCTCTGTGTGTTTTCCTCTTCTTTCTCTGCTTATCTCGTGTCAAATTACTTTCTTTCCTTATTACGTTTCACCCTACTCCTTTTTACTTTAATTCATATGTGTATTTTTCTAATACTCAAAGAGTTTTTTTTCGACCACGACACCAGTAAGTTCTAAATCTCTTCTTGCTAACGTGAAACTTTGTCTGTTGTGTTTTTATCTTGTAACTTTGTGTGATCTTGTGTTTGTGTTTCACCTTTCTTTTATCTGTGCATTATTCATTTCATTTGCTGCTTTGTTCATTTGTTATTTTATCTATTATTGTTCTAAATTCATTTGTATCTATTTTTTTTATGCACGTTGCCCACTAAGCAAAAAACAAACAAATAACGTTATATCAACATTGTAGCAACATTAATCGTTATTTTAATGTTGATGAAACATTACTTACAGGTGTTTGTTCAGTGGGTTGTTATTAATAAATCTAATTTGTTATAATATTACGTGTCTAAGTTATTTATTTAAAAAACCGCGGAAACGCGTAAACAATAAGAATAAAATGATTAATTGTAAATTCTTTGATGTATGCAGTTACAATTTGATTATTCGCTAGAAACAATAATTTACCACTGCACCTTCCATACAGCCTCCAATGTATTCCAATACTACACCTTCTTTGGACAAAAAACCTTATTTTTTTCACAATTTTTAATGAAGAACAACAATTAACTTGTAGCCTAACCAAACAGATAAATTACAAATGGCGTAGCGTATACGTGACAGTTTCCTTGGATAAACCGTTTTGTGAATTAGATATGCTAGACAAGGAAGAAATTTTGATCTCACAATTCCTTATATTGTTGACACCTCGTGGGGGTGTAGAACACGAAATTGGAAGTATGCAGACAAATGTAGAGACTATCCAGTGCATTTTCATTAAAACAGATTAGCATATTTACAGTTTCCTATTATGATTTCCTAGTAGCGCCACTTACGGCGTCGAAATCCATGGGTAAACCATCGGTGAAATAGAGGTATAGGTATTTTAATGTGTTAGACAAGGAAGAAATTTTGGTTTCGCAATCCATTTATTGTTGACACCCCGTGGACATCTATATTGTTGTTCATCTATGATTCTATTTGACATGAAAATTACAGAAAAAGCCATGTTGCCTATACGAGCTACTAACGAGAGGCACTACTATAGTCTACACTATTTACACTATAAAAAGTCACTAGAAAAGTAAAGTTGGCGGTAAAAATCAATGTATTTGAAATTATTTTACCCATAAAATACCTTCAACAATTATATAAACCCATATATTTATTCTAGGCAAACTTTCTTCATTATATAATTTAGTATGTAATACTAAAATATTATTTAAAATAATTATACTATCCTATACTAGGGGAGAAAGTACAAATATATAAAATTGTAAAAAAAATTTGAAATGTAAATACTAGATTGTCGGCAAATAGATTTTTATTAATGCCCGGTATTATGAACGATTAATAAATCATTAGATAACTATTTGTGGAGTAAATTTATTTACCTAGTAAACTAATGGGCAAATAAAATTGCGTATTATAAAGCAAACCTATCAAATAAATAGCAATTCTAGAAATAAATAATTTAATTAGTAGATTACAGACCGAAATTATACATTTTCATTGTGGCCATAGCTGGAACCACCATTGTTTTAAATTGAATTGTCAATATTTAAAATTAAATTGTCAATCAAAACTCCAGTATACAAAAAGGGTGACAAGTCCAACATATTAAATTATAGACCAATAGCCATTTTGTCGAATTTTTCCAAAGTCTTTGAACACGTGCTGTATAAACCTTTTTATAATCATATTAGGTCATCAATTTCTCCACATCAACATGGCTTTATTCAGGGTCGATCTGTAGTTACTAATCTAGCAATTGTCACCCAATATATTAGTGAATCATTAGAAAATCGTTGTCAGACAGACGTGATATACACTGATTTCGCCCGGGCGTTTGACTGTGTCGATCACAAAATACTCCTAAATAAACTTGCAACCTTTGGATTTGGGCAACGTACCATTAATCTTATGAAATCTTATCTGTCCTGTCGGTGTAATTACGTACATTACAATGGGTATAAGTCTTTTGAATTTACTTCTACTTCCGGGGTACCCCAAGGTTCGAACCTGTGGCCTCTTTTATTCGTTATTTTCATTAATGATCTTCTTAATTCTTTATCCTGTAACGTCCTGGCATACGCGGATAATTTAAAGATATTCTCTACTATTAGTGATTCAAGGGATTCAATTATATTGCAAGATAATCTTGAAATGATATACAAGTGGTGCAAGGATAACAACCTGAATCAAGTGCTCCACCGTTACGTTTGCTCGCAGACGCATGGATCGAATGAACTACCATTACAACATTAACGGGCCAGTTTTACAGAAATTAACAGAAATAAAGGATCTGGGTGTGCTTTTTGATAGTGAAATCACTTTTAAACAGCACATTCTATCTGTATGTGTAGGCAGCTTGGTGGTGTGGGTTCAAATACCCAACAAGTTGTCTGCATTTATATAGGTTAGGATAAAAATGCCAAACACTCCGTCTTCTCGGATATGACGTTAAATGCATGTAGGACCCGTGTACTGCCTGGATGTTGCGTGCACGTTATTCTATTGAAAGTGAGTGGGTAGTTATGCTTAGGGATGGCAAAAAATATAAATATATCGATATAATCATCATATGATATATCGAAAGCTATATATCGATACATGCGATATATCTAAACAAAAATATCGATATCATGAAAAATATCGATATATTTTTTTATTATATTCAAATCAATCGAATCTAAAGTTTTTGAAACGTAAAGTAGGTACTGAGGAAATATTGAAAGGTAATACATTAAAAAAAAATAAGTGTATTTTTTGATTAAGTAAGTACAAGTTAAAAGTGTTCTACAAAATTGCATGTTTTTACAAAAAAAAATTAAAATGTATTTTTTATTACAATTTAGTCAAGTTTACAATTAAATGTCTTACAGGAACAAGACTGTTTGCCTGCATTTGTGATTTTGTGCATTAGGTGAATACATCAGTTCCACAAATGCAAGTTATCAGGCAAAGAGCTCAAAAATAATAATTTGGAAAGCCTACTTCCCGTGAGACGGTTACGACTTTTAGTAGCTGTTGCTCCGGCTTTTGAAAATAGCCTCTCGCTGGGGACCGACGTTGCTACAACACAAAAATATTTTGCCGCCACTTTAAATAAGTTGGGATATACCAATTTCATTTCGCTCCAGGTGTCCAAGGGATCGTCTTTCAAGTTTCTAACTGGCAAACTTAAATATTGATTGAGTTCACTATCTTTATGTAATTTCCCTTGCCCACTTTTTTTAGTGTGCGCTAATTTTTTATGGTGCGCCCATATATCAAATTCCGGTTCTTCAGTATCCGAATCAGAAGATTCTGATGATGAAGAAGTGCTTTGGAAAGTCGCGATCTCACTTTTGATGTGTCGCATCACTGTGCCCAGGACTTGAGGATCCCTGAAGTTTATTTGTTTAAATCGAGAATCCAATATTGTGGAAACAGCTGGTATATAAGATTTCTCAATAGCACCAAACCTCTTTTCGATTTCTTTTAATAATGATGTTTTCAAGTGTTTACCTACTTCATACTGGGGCGAATAATTGTTGTACTGGTTTATCAGACGACCAATCATTGGTATTACTTTACTTATTGTGGGGTAATTTTCGCCACTTATCTCTACTGTCATCCTTTCTAGTGGCTTCAAAAGTTTGCATATTTCTCGTAAATGCTCAACTTCGGCTGCAGTAATCATATTTGGAGCATTAACATCGGAAAACAAAATATTGCTGACCATAGATGACATTAGTAGAAATCTCTCTATCATGTAATATGTGGAGTTCCAGCGAGTTTTGACATCCAAAATCATTTTTTTAATGTTTCCTTCTATCGTTCCTGCATCGATTTGTATTTTTCTTAATTGATCACTAGCCTTAACGCTTCTTTTGAACCATACTACTATTGATCGTATCTTGTCAATAATAATACTGAAACCTTCTGTGTTTGTAATTGAATTTTCACACACCAAATTGAGGGTATGTGCGAAGCATGGGATGTGTCGGTTTTTCCCAAATTTGTCATGCATAGCTTTGACCATATTGGCTGCATTGTCCGTCACTACAGCAACAACATCATTAGGATCAATTCCCCAATTTTGAAGAGCTTTGCCTAATTCTAAAGCAATATAGTCTGCCGTGTGAGACTCTGATAATTCAACAATACCTATTGTCGCTGATGTTAACTTCATGTCATGTACAAAGTGGACAGTGATGCCCATAAAACTTTTGGTCTGCATATCGGCAGTCCATATATCCGTCGTAATTGTGAAATACTTCGATTTTTTCAATATATTTTTAAATGCTGTTGAAATCACTTCGAACTTTCTATCAACATTATTTTTGATGGTGTTTCTGGTTGGTACTTTGTATAAAGGTGCCACTTGTTTCATCAAAGACAGAAAACCTTTACCCTCTACAATATTGAATGGCAAATTATCCTGAACAATAAATTTTATTAATGCTTCCGTTAGTTTCACATTTTTAGAGCCACCATCTAAAAATAAAAACAAATGATGCATTCATGCAAGTACTATAAACTTTTGCTTTACCTTTGAAAGATGAAATTGTTTTGAAGGTAGACACAATTGTAGCTTGCTTGTATAATGAGCTTGATTTTTCTGTACTTGTGCTTGGTTCAACATCATATTCAGAAACCGTCATTGTTGAAGTTGATGAATGAACATCATCATCAAATTCTTGTGAAGCAATCAGATTTTTCTAGAAATAATATTAACTAATAAATTCATTAACAATTGCGGTTCTATTAGTCATACCTCATCTTGATGTAGTGAACTACTAGTCCCAGCCGTTTCTACATCCATTCGACTTTCGGGTTGGGATGGACGTTTTTTCTTCTTTGGTTCATCAGTCTCCTTTTTCTCCTCAGTTAAATGTTGTAAGATGGAGGAGTGTTTTTGTTTTAAATGTGTTTTCAAATTTGTTGTATTGCCCGAAGTCTTCAGCACCTTGGCACACAAATTGCATTTAGCAGTATTGGGAGTAACTTTTTGAAAATGTTTCCAAATGTTACTTCTCGGAGGAGCCATATTTTCAGGACCAACAATCAGTCACTTTAAATTTATGTAATAAATCAAGATTATTTTATTTTCAACTTCACTAAACTTTTGAACAATCACACTATTATTTATTCACAGCAAACACTTTCAAAGCTCTTTGCAGACTGCAGAAAATTTTTTTGTTGAGGTGTATTTATAAACTTCGAACGGGTATTCCCCGACAAAAATTTTCGGGGAAGAACTGGATTCCGTTCAAGTAATTCAAAGGAATCCCAATTATAGCCGATAATTCGGGTACCTATTGTATCAAATACAGGTACCTAATAAGTTATTTGCGCTTCTCGACGCTAGATGGTGCTGAGAAATTTAACGAGTGATAAAACAAACTAGATTGAAGTTTCGCCAAATTGTGGTGCGTGCAATTTGCAATTAATTAGTTTTTTGATATAGGTATTTACACAAAAATATCGATATATTTTGCGATATATCGAAACTATTACATCGATATTTATATATCGATATATTTGAAAAAATATCGATATATTTAATATATCGATGTATCGTTGCCATCCCTAGTTATGCTACCCTCCACTGCGACCGCAAGGATCTATTGTGGCTCACAATTAAGGTCGAACATCCGACCTTACAGCTCACCTTCCAAGTCCATCTTCTTGATGAAGTCAAGGATCTTGTCAGGTGAAGTTTTCTCCAGGTCCTTCAGGTTTAGCTTCGGTGTGCCAAACACCGTAGTCCTGATCTAGTTGCCAGCTGGACAGGCACATATGACGTGCTCTGCTGTTTCATCATCCTCTAGGCATAGGCGGCACTCAGTGGTGTCGCTTAGTCCTAGTTTATTAAGGTGATGCCTTAGACGGCTGTGTCCAGTGAAGAGAGCAGTTAATGTGTGAACATCTGATCTGCTCAGCTTCAACCATGAGGCCGTCCTGACGCAGATGGTCCACTTGTTACCGCTCTGAAATGTCTCATCCCAGGGCGGTTTTGCCAGAAATCCTGTGCCTCGTGTCTCATCCATCCGTTGTTACGGTCTCTAGCTGTTGATCTGGGTATCCCCAGAGCGGGTTCTGGTCCGATGTAGGCTGTACGCGCCCCCTCTCTGGCTAGGGAATCGGCTAATTCGTTTCCCTTCACGCCAGAGTGGCTTGGCACCCACATCAGACTGACCCCGTTTACCTGTGCCATTTGGCAGAGGGCTTCCTTGCAGTTCCGTACAGCCAGCGAGGAGCATCTAGAAGATGCCAGGGCCCTAAGGGCCGCCTGGCTGTCCGAACATATTTTTATTGTCCTGCCCACCCAACCCTTTGAAAGGATTACGTGGGCGCACATTTCAATGGCGTATATTTCAGCCTAAAGTATGGTAGCATACCTGCCAAGGCTGTAGTAAAGTTCAGTCCTTGGTCCGACGACTGCGGCTCCTGTTCCAGTGGACAGTTTTGAGCCGTCAGTGTACCAGTAGGAGTCAGCCTTTTCAGGGGTGATTTTGTGTCGCTCCCAGTCGTCCCTGCTTGGGAACAGGACCTTGTACGGCTGATCCTCGCAGTAGTCCGTGACTGCGTAGTCAGTCCTCATACTTAGGGTGTCATCCGCCTCAATGGCAGTTGACAGCCCATTTGGTGTGAAGACTATCACCTTCGGATCCAATAGGGCCGCGTGGTGATATCGATACGTTGCCAATCTGGCCTCGCCCTGTATTAGGATATGCAGGGGGGTGAGGTTCAGTAGCATTTCTAGCGCCGCTGATGGGGTAGTGCGTATGGCTCCAGTTACCGCCACTGTCGCCATTCTCTGCAGTGAGGAGAGCCTTGATATGGCCGTTTTTCGAGTTGTAATCGGCCACCAGGCGATACTGCCATAGGTTATTATTGGTTTTATGACCGAACCATATAGCCAGTACATTTGCTTGGGGTTTAATCCCCATGACTTCCCGCAAATTCTATGGCACGTCCACAGGGCGTACCTTGCTTTGCGGATTGTCTTGTCCAAGTGGGAGTTCCAATTCAGCGATTTATCCAGGGTGATTCCGAGATACTTCGCCTCCTCCACAAATGGTATGGTTTCACCCCGTAGAGTAAGAGGTCTCAATTTCAGGATCCTCCTTCTCGTGAACGGGACAACTGATGTTTTGCTAGGGTTTACGTTTAACCGTTCCCCTATACACCAGTTCTGAGTCGCATCCAGTGCCTCCTGCATGGCTTCACAGATTTGGTTTTCATCCGTGCCCCTTGCAAGAATGACTATGTCATCAGCATACGCTTGCACTTCGACGTCAAGCGTATCTATTATTGCAAGCAGATCGTCTACCAGTAAAGACCACAGCAGGGGGGAAAGAACCCCTCCCTGCGGGCATCCCCTGGCAGTCCTCAGCTTGACTGTGTCGCCACATAGTGACGTTGTCACGGTTCTGGGGTCGAGCATTGCTCTGATCCAGCCTGTAATAGCCGGTGGAACCCCTCTGTCCCTCGCGGATTTGCAGAGTGATCCCGTCAGAGCAGCGTTGAAGGCCCCTTCTATGTCCAGGAAAGCTGTTACCGCAATTCCCTTGTAGTCCAGGGTTTGCGCAACTTTCCCGGCTAGGTTATTCAGCGCCAAGTCCGTTGACTTCCCCTTTTGGTAGGCATACTGGTGCACACTAAGAGGGTTAATACTCAGTATCTCCCTCCTGATGTAGCCATCCAGCACCTTTTCCAGGGTCTTTAGGATAAATGACATCAGGCTTATAGGTCGGAAGGATTTTGGTAGGGGATCTGTTTTTCCCACCTTAGGTAGATAGACTACCTTTACTTCCGACCAGCTAGTTGGAATGTAATTCCACGCCAGGCTCGCCCTGAACAGTCTTATAAGGTGGAGGATTACTTTCTCCAAGCCTTTTTGGAGTAAGACAGGGAAGACCTCATCTATTCCTGGTGCTTTGTATGGTTGGAAGGATTTAACCGCCCAACTTACTGATCTGTAGGTAACGATTAAAGATCCCTACCGGTGGGTTGGAACTCCCACCGGGTTCGGCAAAATTCCCGGATAGCTGTAGACCTAATCTCCGGCGTCATGATTGGCCTCAGCAGCGGAAATAGATGACGTAAAGCCCAAAATAAAAAAAATAAAAAAAATCTGTATGTGCATCTGGCTCAAGAATGCTGGGCTTCGTTGTGCGTACGAGCAAACATTTCAACAGTTGCGACGTCATTAAAATGTTATATTTCGCATTTGTTCGTAGTCGTCTGGAATATGCTTCTTTAGTCTGGTACCCTCACTATAATTACTTGTCACTTGCAGTGGAAAAAATACAGAGAAGGTGCTTAAAATTCCTAAGTTTTAAATGTGACGGGTCTTATCCAAAGAGGGGGATAGACTATGAATCTTTCCTACAGCGGCATGATTTTCACTCTCTATTTAAACGTAGGGAAGCTTCTAGTGCTACATTTATGCATTGCTTAATCCACAACAAAATTGATTGTCCTTTGCTGTTATCAAGGGTTAACTTTTTGGTACCGAGGTTAGCGTCACGGCATGTTGTTACTTTTTACACTCCTACTGCCAGAACGATTACATTACAAAAGTCACCGTTATACGTAATCAGTAAAAATGCGAATAAATTATTTGATGACATTTTTGTATAGGCGCCCCTGCAGTGTTCCTGTTTTATGTTTTTATGATTGTACTATGGTTGCATATTACATAATTTAATCTTGAAATGTAACTTGTAAGTTATAGGTTGATTCTGTTGCATCATTGATATTATTATTTTTGTTTTTTTTTTGTTCCTAATGTACTTTAAATTTATCATTACTAATTAGCTTTAGTTTTAATTTATTATGATTTTTATTGATTATTTTTTGTTGTCCTGTTATTGGTGTATACTGTTGGGCAATAAAGTTGGTATTATTATTATTATTATTATTAATCAAATTGGAAATTTAGTATAATTCCTTATAATTATGGAGAATAACCGTGGAATAGGACAGAATTACACAGAACAAGATAAAGAAAACTTATTAGAAATTGTAAAAGACTTAAACGAGTGTTTTACACTCCCAGGCTAAGCATGAAGTAACATTTCGAGTTTAGAAAAGCCTGAAAATTTGGTTTGGTCGCGTAGCGCGAAGCGCGGAGCGGCCAAACCAAATTTTCAGGCTTTTCTAAACTCGAAATTTTACTTCATGCGCCACGCGTACAAGACACTGATTTCAAGTGAAGTTCACTTGTTCACAATATTTTAGTGCTTTTAGTGTAAAATATGCGTGGCGCATGAAGTAAAATTTCGAGTTTAGAAAAGCCTGAAAATTTGGTTTGGTCGCTCTGCGCTTCGCGGGAGTGGAAAACACTCGTTTAAAACTATAAATGGAACTAATTTTAAAAAAGCGTGTGCATAAGTATAAAAATCCCTCGTTGTCTGATTTGAAAAACTCTAGGTCTTCGATTCCTTAGAATTAATCACTGTCAGGGAAGATACTATGAGCGAACTTGAATCTGACATGAAATTAATAAATACAAGTAGTAAAATCTAAAGTAATTATAATAATATCATACACTTTTGACTTTTAACTGCCAAATTATTTAAAGGATAAAATTTACTTGGTAGAAAAACAAAACAAATAATTTACTGGGGAGATTTATTAGCCAAATAAAGTTATTTTGCGTTTATAATGCCGAAACCTTTGGAATACATTAATTTATCCCTAAAGTAAATTTTATTTAGGGAATAAAACGTTTTATAATTCCGGGAATAAATTATGTAAATTTGCTATTTAATAACATATAATAACACTAATAGTAATGTATATTATTGCACAAAAAAAAATTATGTACAGTGAATTTCGTAAATATATGCAGGCCCACGAGCCATACATTACAGACTACATACATTAAACAATAAATATTAAAGGGTGACAAGCCAGGGACTGAAGACGGAACGAAAACGAAATAACGAAATTAACTGAAATACTTCTAAGAATGAAAACGGAAAAGAAAACGGAATTTATAATTTTCGTTCAAGATCAAAACGAAATAAATGATGCCCTAATACAGGTTTTTAACGTTCTTATCATTTTTAAAGATGTATCCATTAAACACAAACACCTCATGGTTCATGTCGGAAACTGAAGGTAAAAGAATTGTATTGCGAGTATACCGCGCAGCTCTTGCTGGTCGGTATTTATAACCGGTATTAACCGTTATTTAATTTCGGTTATCGAAAACGAAAACGGAATTTATGCTTCATGCAAGAACGCAAAGAACGAAAATGGAAAAATTTGTTTTCGTTCCGATCAGAAACGAACGAAATATTTATCACTTTTAGTCGCTGGTTTCAACCACAAGGCTACTCATCAGAATAATCTTCATCGCTGTTAGATTCTTCTTAAGATATTGTTAATGGTTCTAACATTTCATCTATGATTCCGTCAAGTGTATACATTTTCTCTTCCTCCTTGACAATGTTGTCGCGTGGGGGTCAATCGCGACTACCAAGCCTCTTCATTATAGTAATAGAGATATGAAACTTGTATTTACTTACCTTAATTATGTCCTGAAAACCAAAGATGGGCAACACAAAACTCTCAGATTCGAATAATTACTTAACATTTATTCTTAACTCTACCGTGTCTGGACACCGACGCCCCGTTTCAACGCGTCTCACGGACTTCCTCGATCCTTCTTAATCAGCAAAATATGTTTTACATAATCGAGGAAATCCACGATAAACGCCGCTGACTTTGTAGAAGCAGTTGCGGACCGGATGCAGCCCTACACTTTCTGTACGGGTTGATCGGCTTCGCGACAATGTGTCCAATACACTTTGTCCAGTCAACAACTGTGACATTTGCTACTGCTTCAAGCATTATTTTTTTTACACATACTAATTTAAATGTTTTATTCCTTGAAGCTACTTCATTTTTAATTTGAGCCCAAATCAACTCTATTGGATTGAGTTTATAGTGGTATGGCGGTAATCTTAACACGGTCTGGTTATATTTTTTAACAACATACCCTTCGTAGTTGTTTCTGTACTTAATATGTATTAATTCCATTTTCACCATTTCTTCCTCGAATGCAATATTTTTGGATTTTAACCACTTCTGCATACCCCTCTTCCTTATGCAGGTGGTTGGAACTTTTTCAAGTTTTCTACTGTGGAAGGATGCGTTGTCTATGACAATCACTGCGTTATCGGGTGAAGTTTGTAGTACACCTTCAAACCATTCTTCAAAGACTGCCGAATTCATCTCTTCATTGTAGTCTCCAGATTTCTTACCTGCAAAAACTAACAGATGTCCATCAACGATCCCTGACTTCGAACCAATTTCACCATTTCTTCCTCGAATGCAATATTTTTGGATTTTAACCACTCCTGCATACCCCTCTTCCTTATGCAGGTGGTTGGAACTTTTTCAAGTTTTCTACTGTGGAAGGATGCGTTGTCTATAACAATCACTGCGTTATCGGGTAAAGTTTGTAGTACACCTTCAAACCATTCTTCAAAGACTGCCGAATTCATCTCTTCATTGTAGTCTCCAGTTTTCTTACCTGCAAAAACTAACAGATGTCCATCAACGATCCCTGACTTATTATTATATTATTATTATTATAAGTCGTCTTCCTTTCCTCGATGGACTTTTAAAGCCTGTACTTAATCCCTCAATAAAGGTATCTCTTTTACTTTGAATGGTTGTGTCTGTCCACACTTTGTCTTTTGTGTAACCTTTGTTCAGCCATTTTTCATTTAGGTAATATATTAACTTACCTGCCTTTCTATGTTCTTTCATCAATTTTAAGTACTTTCGTGAGTTTCGAAAGTGACGCCGAACTGGTGCTGGGTACAGCATCTATAGTTACAAACAAAATAACTGGTAAAAAACACAAAAACTAAGACGAAACACGAAACAAAGGAAGAAATAACTGGTAAAAACCACAAAAACTGAGGGAAAGCATGAAACAAAGGCACACATTACTGGTAAATAACACAAAAACTGAGACAAAAGGCGTGAAATCGGTAGGATGCAAGTAACAGTGACAGCAATTTTGGTCTGTGTAAAAACGGCGCCCGTTTGGCCAATCACAACAACGTATTTTCGCGCCTACAATTTGATTTAGTCCGCCTGGTTATTAAATAGAGTATAACAAGTATGTGTTATAACATGACTATGCATACGGCGTACTTAGTAACACCATAATCGCGATTAGTTAATTGCACGTTAGTAACAGTTTAATCACAGGACTATGCCGTTACAGTTTAGTAATTTAGGTTATAAACGCACTGAGCAAAAAAACAAAAAAATAACGTTATATCAACATCGTAGCAACATTAAAGGTTGTTTTAATGTTGGTAAAACATTACTAAAATGAATTTGCTCAGTGGGAATGTTGCGCAAATTAGAAGTCCTAAATTAGCCCCTTTTAATGTATGTAAATGAGTATTCGCCGGGCAATTGGGATTAAAAAAAATGACGAACGTTAACTTCTCCTAAATTATTACATAATCAACAAATAAACTGTTTGTTGCTCACAGAAAAATTCACAATTGGTGGAGAATGCGTTCGCATAGATCAAACACGAAAGATCTTTCAAGAAAGCATACGCGATGGGAGGAAGATTATCACCTCCAAGATCCTGGAAGATTAGCTTTATTCGATGAATATTTAGAAATGAGTAAGTACTAACCTTACATTCTCAAATTTTGGAAATATATTATCTGTGTCAATAACATTTCCTCGTGTTTCAGTTCTTCAATATGGATTTGTTACGTTGTTTGTGGCTGCGTTTCCTTTGGCTCCACTTTTTGCATTATTGAACAACATTGCCGAAATCAGATTGGACGCTTATAAAATCGTGACGCAAGCAAGAAGGCCTTTAGCGGAAAGAGTGGAAGATATTGGTGCTTGGTATGGGATACTTAGAGTTATAACATATGCAGCAGTTGTTTCTAATGTAAGTATAATCGGCATTTATTCAACAACCGAAAAAAAAAAAATAATTGAACTTAAATTGAAATAGACACACTAGGCATTTTTGACCTTTTTTTTATATATATAGGATGTCCGTATTTCGACAGAATGTATGGGGATCTCAGTTATTTGAAGAGATAGAGACTCGGTTAAATTGGGGTAAAGTTACGTATTTTAGGGCCTAACAATAATTTAAAAACAATTTTGAAATATCTTTTTTGGTTTTCAAGATATCAACAAAAAACTTATTTTTTGAAAAATCGTTTAGTCAAAAACGACTAAGTTTTACTATTTATAACTTTGACAATATACAGGCACTTTTTAATAAGGAATCTAGTAGTATATATTTTTTAAGATACCTATAGCATTTACCCAGGGACCATAGATAGCTTTTGTTTTTTTATGAGCGCCATTTTGGATTATTATATTTTTGAAAAAAATATTTTTTTTCTGAACTCAGTGATGTATTACACTCATAGTTTATTTTAAATTTGATATCTAAAATTATAATATTTTCTTTTTTGCAAAGAGTGCGTTGGAAACAATGACGTCATATATATTAATCAATAACATTTTGACAGCAGTCAACCATGTTTAGCTGTCAAAATTATTTAATAACTAATTATTTTAAAACTATTCACAAAAAAAGGAATTTCTGCATTTTTCGCTACATCTCAATAAGTATTGATCACCATCACATCTAATCGTTAATTATTTTAAAATTTAAATAAATCTGTGGTTTATACGCGTGGCGCATGAAGTAAAATTTCGAGTTTAGAAAAGCCCCGAGAAAATTTGTCTCGGGTCCCTCGACAAATTTTCTACACGGGGCTTTTCTAAACTCGAAATTTTACTTCATGCTTAGTCTGGGAGTGTAAGACACTCGTTACTTTAAAATACATCACAACTGTTAAAATTTGTATCGTAACTGTCACAACGAAAAACAACAACATGGCGATCTTATTATAGTTCAATTCAAACTCGTGTCAAGTTGGCACGATTCGTTAAATTTCGGCTTACGCCGACTTATGTCAACTACCATTATATCGTATGTTCAATTAAATAAAACCTCTAGAGTGCTATGGAATATATAGATGGTAGGCAACTCTGAAATTATACATTATAATTATTATGTCTGACCTTTTATATGACAATTCCTAAAGCGTGTAGCCAACATAAATTAAAAAAAAATCATAGCACTCTACAGATTTTTTTTTATTGAACATATGATAGTTCAAATGTTGGTTACCGCCGACTTATGTCAACTGTTATTATAGTCTAAAAGTCAGCTAGCACCGACTTATGTCAACTGTCATTAAAGTCCAAATTTCGGCTAACGCCGAATTACACTGGTCTGCAAAAAACATTTTTTTTTCGAGCCCTGACACCATTCCTGCTGATTCTTATGTAAAATAACCTCCTGAATCCGAATATGACCTCCGTTTTCCCCCATCACCCACCGTTTTCGGGGGAGGCCCCCCCACCTATTTTTATCACTTTTCGATAATTTGGAGGGATGAAAAGGATTATTTTAGCCTTTACATTTCTTCTGAGGGGCTAGAGAGGTGAACAGTTCCAAAACATGAACATTTGTAGCAAGGAATTTGGGGGGGGGATTTGCCCCCTTAAATTGTAAAAGAATCATAAAAAATGATCAATTTTTTCCGTTTTTTTCGCAGTTTTTTCACTTATTTTCTACATATTCCAGCTTCCATTCCCCCTCATCCTCCCCCAAACACCCCCAAATAATAAAAATATATTGCAACAATATATAGCAACAATAATAAAAATATATAGCAACAATAATAAAAATATATAGCAACAGTTCGGAAGATTCACTGTACCACGCTGGCGCTCTCAATACTCCCCCCGTTTCCCCCATCCATTGGAGGGGTGAACAGGATTATTTTAGCTGTAAAGAATAATAATAATAAATGTAAAATAATAAATGTAAAGAATAATAAATAACTAAGATAAGTACCTTCATTTGGTGCTTGATTTCCTTTTGTACCCTGAGGTAGAAGTTTCTCTTATCAAAAACCAGCAGTACTCTGCTAACATGCTCGCATTCCACTTCCCCGAAAATCTCCTCTCGAACTTAGAGATGTCTTGATGATTATAGTGACAAGAGCAATGCAAGTTTAAACCTGTCAAAGCATGAAAATTCCTGGGCAAACCTGTGCGCGCGAGGTATTGAGAGCGCCAGCGTGGTACAGTGAATCTTCCGAACTGTTGCTATATATTTTTATTATTGTTGCTATATATTTTTATTATTGTTGCTATTCATAAGATGGCGTCTGATACAGAAGAAGACTCATCAACAAGCGGAAGCAATAACGATGAAATATGTGCGGGAAAGTGCAAAAAAATAGTTGGGAAACAAACTAAATGTGTTGTTTGTAAAAAGAAGTGTCATCCGGGATGCATGGCTGATCACAAGTGCATAAATTCAAATAGTGATGGTGATGGTCATGTTGAAAGTAAGGTTAACATTAAGGACCCGAAGTCGAATAATCGCGAACTGTGGGAACTAGTCAAGATACTCAAAGAAGTAATAAAGGTAAAGGACCAATTATTAGTGACTAAAGATGAACTAATACAGGAATTAAGGAAAAACATTAAACATTTAGAAAATAGACCAAACAAAAATACGGGGGATATCATAGGCAACATAAATAGCACAAATAATATTAAAGCCAAAATAGACGATAATTATAAAGATGTACAAGCAAAGAATGTAAATAATCGGTACTCGGATAAATTGAAAGGGGAAGGTGAAACATCAGATAAAAACGCACATACGCGCGGGTCGATGGAAACAATGAATGACATTACACTGAATGAAATTTCAAACCTCGACGAAGATCCAAGCAAAAAATATACGTGGAAAACAGTACAATATAAACAAAGGAAAGAAAAAACTACTGTAGTCGGGACGGCTACGACGGTGAAAGAAAACAATGCATTTAAGGCCAGCGATAAAAACGCTTGGATATATGTTGGAAAATGCGCGAACACAGTTTCAGTGGAATCGGTAATTAATTTTTTGGAAAATAAAAAAGAACCAATTATACCATTGAAAGTAGAAGAATTGGAAACAAAAGGACGAAACAAGGCATTTAAAGTAGGGGCAAACTTTAAACACTTGAAGACGCTAATGGATCCATCGACATGGCCTACAGGAATCGAAATAAGACGGTTTAATTTCTCAAGAAAAGATAATGAGAAAAAAAAAAATAAATAAAACCCAGAATATAAACAAACAAACTGGAAAGTGACTAGAGTATACGATAATACACCAAAATGTACGTTCTCTAGGAAACTGCACGGACAAAATAAACAAAGCAATGGAAGAAATGCGCGACTGCAAAATACTATGCCTAACAGAACACTGGAAATCAAGAGACGAATTGGAATCTCTCTATATTAAGGATTTTAAACTAGTCTCCGCCTTCTGCAGGAGCAGCGGAGAGCACGGTGGATCAGCAGTACACTGCAGAAACGAATCAAAGTGCAAAGTGAGAAAACAATTAAACAATTTATCTGTGAGTAAATACTTTGAGTGCGCAGCAGGTGAGGTTCAAATTGACACTCTTACCGTGGTTGTCGTATCAATTTATCGCCCTCCTACCAGAAATAAATACTGTTTTTACCAGCAACTGGAACAACTACTTGAACGGATAAGACAAGAACAAAAAGTGGTGTTTTTGTGCGGTGACTTCAACATTGAACTTCTTAACAATAATGAGGAAAAAAAATATTTTCTCTCTGTCTTGGAATCCTACGGGTTGAATATAACAATTAATGAATTCACAAGGGTGTTCAAGGACTGCAGAAGCTGTTTAGATAACATAATAACTAACTATGATGGTGAGTATGCATCTGATGTAATCAATCTCCATATCTCGGACCACCTCGCACAGAGATTCAGTGTGAACGTACCGGCAATAACTCCACAATGCAAGCGTCAGTCACGAAGGGTTTTCGACGACACAAGCAAGGGTATCTTTAAGGATAAACTTGGTTTGTGCAGATGGGATAGTGTATATAACGCAAAGGTTGACGATGTGAACGCACAGTGGAACGCATTCATGAATGAATTCAAAATTATTTTTCATAGTGCTTTTCCACTGGTTAGATTTAAAGTCAGAACTCAAGCCAATAAATCGGTATATGCGGATTCGCCGGAGTTGAGGGGATGCAAGAGAGACCTTGATGTCTTGTTTGTATTGTCTCAATACGACGACAACTGTAAGAACTTATACAAATTAAAAAAAAAGAATATGATAGGTTACTCAAATCGCTTAGACAGACAGTATATGACAATAAAATAAAAAATTCAGATAATAAAACAAAATGTATGTGGGGTATATATAAACAGATAACAAATAAAGCAGTAAAGAAAAACGAACTTGGCGGAAATCCTTCGGTAGTTGCACTCATACAATAATTATTTATTAAATATAGCCCAAAACATGAAGATGGGAAACCTAAACACGTCATTTAATAGTGAACGCCAGCCATTTGAATACAATGAATCATCTTTTCATATATCAAGTGTATTAAAAAGCGAAATAATAAGCGCCTCAAAAAAACTGAAAAATAAAGAAAGCAGGGGGGATGACGAAATCACCAACAACCTAATTAAAGATTGTATAAATTGTATTGCTGATGTTCTTACATACATAGTTCAAAATTCATTAAAGCATGGAATTTTTCCTGATAATTTAAAACTTGCGCTAATAAGACCAATTTATAAAAAGGGAGATAGTGATTTGATGGACAACTACGGCCGATAAGTCTTCTATCCTCCTTCTCAAAGATATTTGAAATCATAATGTGCGACAAACTAATGAACTTTTTAAAGTCCTGCGATCTGTTGAGCGAATCCCAGCATGCCTACATAAGAGGGAAGTCGATAAGTAGTGCAATATTTGAATTCACAAGTTACATTAATCAGGCAATCGAACAAAAAGAATTGGCACTTGGGGTATTCCTAGATCTCTCTAAAGCATATGACACTCTAAATCACGGCCTGCTGCTCAAAAAACTTGAGCAGTATGGTATTCGTAACAATGCTCTAAACTGGTTTAAATCATACTTATCAAATAGAAAACAGAGAACGGCAATAAATAGTGAGGGAAAGGTGTTTAAATCAGAAATAAAAGTATGCGGAGATGTAGGAATACCTCAAGGGAGTATTTTAGGGCCAATTATATTCATTGTATTCATAAATGATATGCATATACTGAAGTGCAACAATAATCATCGCATCACAAATTATGCGGACGATACCAGCTTTCTAATAACAGCTAAAACTGTTTCGGAATTAGAAGAAAAAGGGAGCCACCTCTACAAAAAGATTTCAGATTGGTTTGCATCAAATATGTTAAAGGTAAACATAGAAAAAACACAAGCTGTTTTATTTAATATAAAACAGAACAAATCACAAACTCCTCAACATATAACTCTGGGCAATGAGAGGATAACCTTGGAAAAAGGAATAAAATTCTTATGGGTAGTGATTGACAGTTCGTTAGACTGGCGCTCGCATATCGACGTTTTGGTGACAAAACTATCAAGAATGTGCTACATAATAAATAGCATAAAGTCATATCTTGGTAGTGAGTCGACTAAGACAATCTATTATGCTTGTTTTGACTCACTGTTAAGATTTGGGGTGATTTTTTGGGGAAATAGCACAACAAGCAAAAGTGTTTGTGCTACAAAAAAGGTGCATACGATCCATCTTTAGACTAAAATTTAAAGAGACCTGTCGCGGTATATTCAAAAAGAATAGGATACTGACAGTATATGCAGTCTTTGTATACGAATCATTAATTTTTATATTCAAAAATAAAAGTCTTTTCAGTAATGACAGTGACAAACTTTACAACACAAGAAATGTGAACATTAAACAACCGATGCACAGGCTTACGATAACGGAAAAGAACGCTATGCATCGATGCATAACGTTTTATAACGCGCTACCTACGAAAATCAAAAATGGTGATTCACTTACAAAATTTAAGACATCGGTTTTTAATCTCCTCGTTGAAGCAGAATTATATGCCCTGAGTGATTATTTTGAAGCTTGTAAATAATAGATATATACATATACTTGATACGCTGACACAATTTCATCAATGTTCTTCCAGAATTATATTTTACTTTTGTAAGCATTATTGAAATAAAGTTTGTTTATTATTATTATTATTATTATATATTGTTGCTATATATTTTTATTCTTTGGGGGATGATGAGGGGGGATGGAAGCTGGAATATGTAGAAAATAAGTGAAAAAACTGCGAAAAAAACGGAAAAATCGACCATTTTTAAGGATTTTTTTACAATTTAAGGGGGCAAATCACCCCCCCCAAATCTACCTCCTTGCTACAAATGTTCATGTTTTGGAACTTTTCACCTCTCTAGCCCCTCAGAAGAAATGTAAAGGCTAAAATAATCCTTTGCATCCCTCAAAATTATCGAAAAGTGATAAAAATAGGTAGGGGGGGCCTCCCCCGAAAACGGTGGGTGATGGGGGAAAACGGGGGTCATATTCGGATTCAGGAGGTCATTTTACATAAGAATCAGCAGGAATGGTGTCAGGGCCGATTTTCATGCCGACCAGTGTTATTAAGCATTAAGCATGAAGTAACATTTTGAGTTTAGAAAAGCCTGAAAATCTAAACTCGAAATTTTACTTTATGCTTAATCAAGAAGTGGAAACACTCGTAAAAAGGTGATCTATTTTATAAAATCAACAAATTCCTTCAAATTTACTAAACGCTGTAATTATCGGGATATGTATACTTAAATGAAACATTTTATGTATGAAATAGCACAAAGCTAATAGTATACATAACATTGTCTAAATAAATTTACTTTGTATGATTACGGTACAATTCATTTTTTCTAAGTCTTTCTATGAATTTTAGGCATTTGTAATAGCATATACGAGCGATTTTATCCCAAGAATGGTGTACAAGTATAAGTATGGCAATGACAGCCTTGTTGGTTATATAGATTCTTCACTTTCCTGTAAGTATATTTTTACAATATATTTGTTTGTGATACATTCTTTAATCTGTCCAATGCTATATTAATTTGTAAGACCCTTAATTCAAGATCAAAAATTAAATTTGTGTTTAGTATTCTACTGCACGGACGAAGACCTTGAAGTCCGAAACGGGTCTGAACACAAATTCAATTTTGATATTTGTTTTTTGTTTTCACAGGCTTTTTCTCAGCTTATTAGACAAAACATAACTAAGACATAAAACATAACTAAGACTTATTTCAGAATGACTACTAGATAGTCGAAACTATAGCCACAGAATTAAGTGCTATATACAGTGGTTAAACAAAGCACAATCTTAACTGTTCCACTTTTTAGGTACTTAATCTCATCATTTAAATATAACTATTTCAATTTCAAAACTATTTAAATTTGAGAGAATGAGCTTTGGATTCTTCTAGTTTGCATCATTCATTCTATAATTCAATATCCGGCGGTGTATTTGCACGAAAATTAGTTTCTTAAATAGATATTAAATATTAAAACAATAGAAAATAGCAAGACATTCAAAAATACATTATTTGATTTCCTCTGTAACAAAGAATTATACAGCATAAATGAATCCTTTTCCTAATTGAAATTGTATACATGTTTCTTTTCTTTCCTATTTTTACGCCTTTCTTCTTCGAATATACACAGATTTTTTTTGTTATATATATTTTTTTTAGAAGAAATAAACCCACTGAGCAAATCCATTTAAGTAATGTTTTATCAACATTAAAACAACGTTTAATGTTGCTACAATGTTGATATAACGTTATTTGTTTGTTTTTTGCTCAGTGGGAAGATAATTTTATTATTGTCTTAGTAGTCTTATCAATTAGGACGTATTGTTTGCAGTTTATACGAACTCATCTTTTATACTCATAGTCTGAAATTTTTCTCAACAATAAAACATTTAACTGCCAATTATTGTGACGTTACCGGTTCTATTACCGGTACTATTACCGAGAATATTATTTAATTTTAGAACACGGTAATTTTAAATGACTAACTGTATTTCCTTGCGCATATTTTCTTTTTTTATTTTCACCAGAGTTTATCATTGTGATTGTTAATTTTTAATTCTTTGCAGTATTTAACACTTCTGATTATGATGACAAAATGGGAATGGGAGCAGCGACTGAGGATGGCCGTCCGCCCCCAAAAACTTGCCAATATAGAGGCTACAGAAATGCATTCAATGAAACAGAACCGTATGGACTCAGTCCTCAATATTGGCATGTGTTTGCAGCGAGATTAGCGTTTGTTGTTATATTTGAGGTAAAACAAATCTTGAAAGGCCTTTACATCAATTAACTACTTCCGAAATCAATCTCGTAAGTCTCGATTTTACAAAAAAATCGTCCTCGTAAATGAGATATTATTAGTTTACCAATATTAGTATAAACATTAGATATGGGTCGTTCGTGAATGATTCGTTCGAAAAGAACGATTCTGTACAGTGATTTGAAAGACTTGATTCCGCATTTCAAGAAGAATTGATTTGTTATTGATTAATTCACCCGAGACGACCGACCGAACGATTTTGGTCGAGCGGAATCGTATTCCCGATTCGGATTTATACATGCGGTCAGAATCTGCCCGAATCGGATGACTAATTCGTTCGCTCGAATCCGCGCGCAACTTTAACTCCGCTCTGTACATGCGATCTGAATCTGAATCTTCCCGAATCGGATGACTAATTCGTTCGCTCGAATCCGCGCGCAACTTTAACTCCGCTTTGTACATGCGATCTGAATCTGAATCCGCCCGAATCGGATGACTAATGCGTTTGCTCGAATCCGCGCACTTCAACTCCGATTTGTACATGCGGTCTGAATCTGAATCCGCCCGAATCGGATGACTAATGCGTTAGCTCGAATCCGCGCACAACTTCCACTCCGTTTTGTACATCTGGTCTAAATCCGCCCGAAACGATTATTCACGACTTGCAGAAACGAACGCGTAATTTTATCAGCTAATGTTTGTTCTCTACTTATGAGACAAATCACAGAATATTTGCAAGATGAATTCAAGCCACCGAAGTTTTATTTAGAACAGCTTTACTACTGAAAAGGCAAAACTATTTGATAATTTAAAAAAATATAATAAACATTTTGAATTATAATTAAATTTGTATATATTTGCTCTATTTTTTATAGACACATACCTTTCGAATAAACCTATTATCTTTGCTTTAATTATACAAGTCAATTCCTTTAAAACGGTATTCGCTCGTTTAACTGGTATTATTCGGTCGGTCGTCTATCTTGGCGCCGCACATACGAGTATTTGAGCGATCTGTGCGGCCAAAATTATTTATGAGTTTTAATCGATTCGAAAAGTGCTGTTAGGCTAAACCATAGCAGTAAAAGGCATAAAAATCTAACTCTTACTTTACATAATTATTTATTACAATTTTACAATTACATTATTTTCAATTTAGAATTTATTATTATTATAATAGCAGGTAAATGAAAAGTACATTCGTACTTATTTTTATTAATTTATGAGTAAGATGAATCCCAAGGTTCCTCGTCTGAAATTAATTCATCTGCCCCGTCTGATGCGTCTTCGTCACCGAATATTTTATGTGGATGAGGTTCTGAAGGAAGCAATAAGTCAAATGTCTCTTTTAGAAACGGTTTACTTATTTTGCTGGACTTTGGTCTCATTCCTGTAATGAAAGGGTCCGAACTTACGAGTAATCGGTTTATCACATCCATATTGCATGACACTCTCGAGAATTTTCGCGCAAAATTTAGTTTGTACAAACGCATATGCTTATTTCTTGCTTCAGAGGCTTCTTCAGATAATAAGCCTATCGGAAGCAACGCTTTTTCGATGACCACAGGCCCGTGAATTAATATCTTGTGCATCGTAGGAGTCATGGGATACCACGCGTAAAGATGAATATATAACCACGCGGTATCCTTCGAGTAAACAGAAAATCTTTCTGTGTCTATTTTATGACCACTAGATATTGTTTCCAATATAACTTTGAGCCGATAAATTAAATTAATGTCAATGCCGGTAATTTCTGCTCCTAATTCATGGTTCGCAAAAAATCGCCTACTTGTGTTTCCGTCATTGGTGTTACCGAATCCTGGTTTAAGTACATCCACAATAAGGCCAAGCTTTTCTTGAAACCCTTTTCGTACGTTCAGCTTCCTCTGTTTGACTATAGCTCTGTCGCTTTCTGTTCTCAGGTGCCATTATTTGACAGTGAGCTTGTAAGACAGATGTAAAATTGACTCAAATAGCCGGATTCTGGCGTGCAAAATGGACAGCCCGAATTCAAGTCGCTCTGGATTAACATATTTCTGGATGTTTAAATTGTTGAAATTCTTAGATGTCATACCACAGATGTAACATTTCATTGTAGATGTTGTTGTTGTAGCACACCTTTCCATCAATCATACTGAGCATCATTTTGTGCTTTACCGAATAAGTTATGTCTGCCATTGTCACTTTAGTTTCTTGCAGCGCGCTTGCGGCGTTCCTGACATAGCTTATTTCTTCGTTTATTACATCTGTGGTTTCCTTTATAAATCTGATTCTTATCGGACGACAATAACGTGGAGAGGAGGGGGTTGGATTCTGCCAGATAACCCTTTTGTTCGTAGAGCACATAAGTTGTAGAGGCACAAAAGAGCTTTGGAATATGTTCGCGTCCGAGTCGAAATCATTTTGAAACCTTTGCTTATATTGAGCTTGATGCGCTCCATCGCAACCCCATTTGCACATTAAAACTAATGTACCTCTCTCATCTTCATTTAGAAGTTGCATAACCTTTTCTAAATGTATTAGCAATCGCGTTACCGTGTGATTAATTAAGCTCTGCAATTTAATTTCTGCACAAGTTTCAGTTACTCGATATGCTTCCTTATCGGGGTAACATTCCTGTTTAGCTTTCTGAAGGATGCTATAACAAGGATATATATTTTTGTTTGAACTCCTTATAGTCTTCTAGACAAATCCGCTTCCACAAACATGGACAGGGCCTGCGATGGTGTCAATCGTGTTGGCGTGAAACGATTTGTATTTAGTAGCTCGGTTTGGTGAACTGGTTAAATCTTTCAATACTAAAGAAGCATCTCTCTTTCCGGTTTCTCTTAATTTAATCTGTGCAGCACAGGTTAGCACTTCTAAATCGTTAGATAATCGTAAATCTTTAGTTTTTCTTCTTTTACTCCTCACACTTAACTCACCAAATGACTTTGATGGACGCCCTTGTTTGTTCACGACTTTCGGAATACTAAATGTGCCTTCAAGCCATTCTTTATTCTTTATTATAAAGTTATCCTCTATTCTAATTGGTTTAATCCATCTTCGTTTAATTTCAGATTTAAAACGCGAAAATTCTTGTGTTACTTCTTTGAGTTGTTCGTTAGAGTAATCATGTAACTGAATTAGATAGTTCTCCAAATAATATAATTTTTCGTTGATGTTTGCTAAATCACTTCGCTGCATTAAGGTAAACAAGTGTTTTCTAGTAATAACTCTCTGATTTGACGGTCCTAAAACAAAAAACCAACAATTCAGCGCAAAACATAACATCTACAGATGTTAAACGCCGTCAAATAAAAGTAGAGAAAACTATAAAAATAGCAACATTTAGCAGATAGTTTTTTAATTATCGCGTAGAATAAGCCTCAAGCTTTCTATTAAGTCCAAAATTAATGACGGGAAATGCCGGGAAGTACAACTTATAACCTCAAATATTGAAAAAATCATTGCAATATACAACAATTAATCAAATCGATACCTTGTAGATAATTTGGCAGCTATAGCAACAAACTACATGAAAAGTATGGCCACTTACCTGCTATATTACAGTCCATGGCTTGATTTTTCAACAGTAAACACGATATACGATTAATTAATATGTGCTCGCAAGGAACGTGAAAAGAGCATACGAGCGCTGAAAGTAATGGCTATGTTCCGATTTATCTGTAGAGCGCTAGAGTTGGGCAGGGTGCGGGGAAGCATTGTTATCACATGCAGACTACACTTCGCTCAATGGAACTCTTTTCTTTTTTAATTTCCGTGATTTTTATATTATTGACTTTTGGCCGCTCAATTCGTCCAAATATCCGTATGTGCGCCGTTCGGTGTAGAATGAACATATATTATTATTATTATCATTATTATTATTACTTTTAGTATTATTATTCAATTTTGCGCGTAGTTAATTGACGGTAAGTAAATGGCAGAGCGTAAAAAGGATTCGAATCACAAATCCGAATCACCTAATATGATTCAAATCACGAATACTCGAATAAAGGATTCGTTAGAGATAAATATGATTCGAGTCAAAGATGCGAATCCTGGTTTTTTGAATCGCGAATACAAATCCTTTAAGAATAAATTTGATTTTATTATTTTTCTGCAACCATTAATCTATAATTATCGTTACCAGCTGTTTTAACAAACATATTCAAAACCTAATTATTTCTTATTAACACTAAACATCGTTGATAACAGACTAAACATCCGATTCCCTGTTACTCTGATTAAAGATGTATTTGTGTGTTTTTGAACTTCACTTCAAATCAGTGTTTTGTACGCGTGGCGCATGAAGTAAAATTTCGAGTTTAGAAAAGCCCGAAAATTTGTCTCGGGTCGCTGCGCGACCCTCGACAAATTTTCACGGGGCTTTTCTAAACTCGAAATTTTACTTCTTGCTTAGCCTGGGAGTGGAAACACCCCTTCAAAACTTTAAATTTAACTCTATAATAAAACCGTCGAATGCCTGAAAATTACGTAAATAAAAACTTCACAGAATATCATTAAAACCAGGAAAGTCAGAGAAAAGTCATGGAATTATATTCAAATTGACCAAAACACTAACAAAAAAGCCATATGATATTATTAAATTAGTCACACGTAAAAATTTATAAAATTAACTTAAATATTGACAAAAACAATGAAAACAATTTAACAAAATGGGGGTTATATTAAAAGGTCAAGGAAAAAAATCTTGAATCAGGGAAATGCCGGAAAAATTTAACATTTCAGATTGTGGCTACCATGTCAGTTTTACTTCCAATAATATTTAACAAAATTTTGAAAACTAGATTATTATCTTTAAAAACATTTTCAGTCATTTAATGTTCTTATCAAAGCATTTAGTTTGAAGTTTCGAACGAGCGTTTCCACTCCCAGACTAAGCATGAAGTAAAATTTCGAGTTTAGAAAAGCCCCTTGAAAATTTGTCGAGGGTCGCGCAGCGACCCGAGACAAATTTTCTGGGCTTTTCTAAACTCGAAATTTTACTTCATGCGCCACGCGTCCAAAACACTGGTTTGAAGTGAAGCTCAAAAACACACAAATACATCTTTAATCAGAGTAACAGGGAATCGTACATTTAGTCAGTTATCAACGATGTTCAGTGTTAATAATAAATAATTAGGTTTTGAATATTTTTATTGAAACAACTGGTAACGATAATTATAGATTAATGGTTGCAAAAAAATAATAAAATCAAATTTATTCTTAAAGGATTTGTATTCGTAATTCGAAAAAACAGGATTCGAATCTTTGATTCGAATCATATTTATCTCTTACGAATCCTTTATTCGAGACAAATATTCTGGGCTTTTCTAAACTCAAAATTTTACTTCATGCGTCACGCGTATAAAACAGTGATTTAATGAGAAATTTAAAAATACACAAAAGACATTTAAGTTAATCCTCACAATTAATTCGAATTATTTTTGACGATTCAAAACCTTTTGTAAGTATTCGAATCCTTTTATTAATATTCGAATCCTTTTATAAGGATGTGATCACCCACATTTGTGATTCGAATACGAATCCTCTTAAAAAAATGTAACGAATCCAGTTGAACTAAAGTATTCAAATGCCTCTTTTGAATCCTCTAAAAGGATTCGAATCCTGAATGATTCGAATCCTGCCCAGCTCTGGTAAACGGTCACGGTTTATGAAACACGTGTCTAACATATCGTCACTATAGAGGTAGATTGAGGTGAGAACGAACTAAATTATTATCATTATTATTATTATTAGTATTATTATTCAATTTTGCACGTAGTTAATTGACGGTAAGTCAATGGCCACGGTTTATGAAATAAGTGTCTGTCGTCATTATAGAGGCAGATTGAGGCGAGAACGAACTATTTTATTATTATCATCAATATTATTATTATTATTATAAGTGTTTCGTTTACGAACGATTCATAAAGAACGAATCACTTCTAAGAAATGATTCGGTTGATTCGAATCACCGAACTTCCCATATCTAATAAACATCTATGGAAGTAATTATTAAAAATCCCTCATGATGAAGTTATACGTACCATAAAAAAATAGCTCATATAATAATCAACAAGTATTTTGTGCTCCTGTCAAATTTTACATTTTGCACTTACGAGGTTTTGGAAGTAGTTGATCGATATAAAACTAATAAATGTTAACAATGCCGTAACAAGAGGGGGGGGGGGGGCGTTATGGAGTGGTTCAGAAAACCCCCCTCCGCCGATTTTTTTAAAATTTTAAATTTTTGTATGTAAGAGCAAAACAAATATTTTTACCATTAAAATCCCCCCCGATTTTTTTTTCTGGCTACGGCCTTGAATGTTAAATTGTCTATGGTCAATTAACTTTGTCTATGATCAATTAACATTGTCTACGGGTAACACGGTATGTTATGGGGTCGGTGAGTCCTGTGGCCTCTAGGCCTTCCGAAACTACCTCGACCTGAAAGGTCTGTTATTATTATCCCTGACTTACTTGAGTCCCTCAATGTCTAGACCTCGTGCACAATGTACAATAACTTGAGGGTTAATGTGTACTATGCCATCAGGCTTTGAAGCGACTGCTGTTTCTTGTGACTCGTTACAGAATCTGCAATTGGCATCAGTAGACAACTGACGCCAATTGCAGATTCTGCATCACCATCTTAGTAAGGTGATATTTCAGAGGACAGTGTTCGGTTAGAAGGCCGGTTATGAGCTTCAAGTTGCCCTTGCTTAGCCTGAGAAATAAATAAAATAAAATAAAAAATACGTTTATTTCTTTAAGATATACAGAGTACAAAAGGAACACAATATATATAACACTAGCCAACAGAATTTGACTTTTTCTCTGTCCTTGGGACTAGACCTGAATTTTTCGATTGCTTGGGTGTAATAAAGTACCGAAATCGCGATAAAACCGCCGAGACTTTGGTTTTGAGGTTAGGATTCGCAAAAAACCTTTTTTTTACTTTTTTCACTATAACTTTGGAACAAAGCAAGATAAATTAAATCTGATAATACTGCTTGAAAGCTTATACCCAGGGCTACATATATATAAATGATCTTGGTCGGGTAATCGAAACCCTAATTAAAAAAAAAAATCCGTAAAAAAACCGCAAAAATCGCGTGTTTTGAAACATTTTTGCGATTTCAATCGATTATAAAAAAACTACGCTAGGTAGCTCAGATCAGTTTCGCTGACCTGAAAGCCTATTAAATGGACTACAATTTCTGTATGGAACATCTCTGAGACTTAATGAGAAGTCTTCAAAATAATGGGTTTTGTTTGAAAAAATCGCGAAATTTGCAATTTTTTTGGTCTTTTTCCCTTTCAAATAGAAAATTCCACAACACATTTAAAATCTGTCGTAACCATTCAAATGCCTATTAAAAGGGCTACAATTTCTACATGGCACACCTCTGTTACGTGCTCAGAAGTCTTGTAAACAATAATTTGTGTTTGAAAAAATCACGAAAACTGCATTTTTTCGAATTTATTTTTCATTATTCATCAATATTTTTCGGTCTTTTTCTCCTTCAATTATAAAATTTCACAACACATATAAAATCTGTCGGATGCATTTGAATGCCTTTAAAAAATCTTGTTTGTAATGTAAAATTGAAACTGAAGCACGCAATAAAAATCTGCTTGTTGCATATGAAAGACTACAAAAAGGCTGCAATTCAAACGATGTTGGTCAAGTTATTCGAGTTATTAAGTTATTCTAGTTATTTGAGTTATTCGATACATATTCCAAACATATATCGATATATAAAATGTATACTCATTATATATTGGACCATATTTCAGCACACAAACGTTTTTTTCCAGTGACTCAGTTCGCTGAAAAGTATAAGTTCTGATAAGGTATTAAATGTTGGAAAAGGTATTAAAAGTTGGAAATGTTGGAAAATCATCAGTAAAAATTTCATTTGCGGTATTTACATTTTATTCAACTAATTTGTAAATTTACACTTTGAATGTAACAGATTTTGACGATTTTCGAACATGATCTCGTGGACTTTCTTGAACCAATGACCAAATATAATCTCCCAACATGTTGGCTTTACATTGTCGACCTTGGTAGCGTTTTTCGAAATCCAAGATTTCTTGGTGGAATCTCTCACCGTATTCTTCAGAGTACACCCCCATGTTGTCCTTAAAATTGTCAATGTGGGAATGGAGCATGTGGAGCATGTGGCTCTTGGAATTTCTGGATCATGTTTGAGACGATAGTTCTGTAGTTGGGGTCCTTATTGTTTCCTAGAAACTTCCCGACTACTTCCTTGAAACTGATCCAAGCCGCTTCTTCTTCCCCGTTTAGTAGTTCAGTAAACCCCTCTAATCCCATCAGTTTTCTTACTTGTGGTCCAGTAAAGACGCCAGCTTTGATTTTCGCCTGTGATATTTTTGGGAAGATATCTTTCAATGATTCAAAAGATATTGACTCTGTGTTCAACGCAGTGACAAATTGCTTTATGAGGCCGAGTTTTAAGTGCAGTGGGGGCAAAAGGATTTTCGCCGAATCAACCAATGGCTCGAACTTTACGTTATGTTCCCCTACGCAGTGTTCGTCTCGGTTCGGCCAATCTTCACGGATGTAATGGGAGTTCACATCTCTGCTATCCCATAAGCAAATGTAACATGGGTACTTTGTCCATCCGCCTTGAAGACCCATGAGAATCCCAATCATTTTGAAGTCCCCAATTACGTCCCAGCAGAAATCAGAATACTTGATAGCGCAAAGCAAAGTTTTTACACTCTCGTACGTCTCTTTAAATGTAGTTAAGTGGCGACCGGTATAGATGGATACTGATACCCATTGTGGAGCAAGACGGCTTTTAAGCTGTTGGATGAACCGTCGATGAACAAGCGCCAATCTTGTGGCTGACACTCAATGCCTAGTGCCAAAAACAAACCATTAACATCGTAACAGAAGCAGAGATTCTCACTATCAGTAAAGAATGCAGAGTATGATTCGTGCCGCTTTCGATGACTTGAAACTGTCACATCACCGTCCACCAAGTTCCACTGTTTCAACCTGGACGTCAAAATCTCGGCCTTATCTTTCGTAAGATCCAATTCTCTGATCAAGTCGTTTAGATCAGATTGGTTCGGAAAGTGATGCTTAGGTGGTGTACTCGGGTGTTCAAACGACGACGCTGATCCCAAGGAGTCTTGTTGGAACGAGGCTGAACGTTCCACAGGTTCGAAGTAGGTTGGGACTGGAAGAACATCGCTATGAGGCACAGGAGCAGACGACGACGGAATATCCGGGTACACAATCTCCGCTGCATTTGGGCCCGCTCTCCTTTTCGAAGGGTCCGTGACACAGAAGAAACAGTCTGTGACATGGTCGGATGGCTCCCTCCACATCCGTGGTACAGCAAATGGCATTCGCCTGTTTTCACCCCTCATCCAACCTATAAAATAACAGAAAAAACTGTAATGTAGTTCAAATTGTCAACAAGCGATTTCGCTAATCAAATTAATGCTTCTCTGCATACATGTGGATTAGCACTGGAGGAATTAGTACTTATACGAGATCAACTTAGGTAAAAACCTGAAATATTCTTACATTTCCCTAAACAACACAATATTTTATTTGAATTTGATTTAGAATAAATAATTAAAAACGATCTTTTTAAACCTATTAAATTGTATAATACGTTTCCACTTAGTCGTGCACACGTAATGGATTTTACTTTTTTTTTTTAGCAACTCTCCTTATATAAAAACATTTTACTGAGTCATAAATGATACGAAACTTGTTAAAAGATTTACTCACGGTAAGTTCGATATCTAGTTATAAGAATTTAGTTTTTCATTTTTACCTCTCTAAATGATTTTATTTGAAACAAATTATAATTTAAAAAATACTTCTGTGATGTCAAAATTTATTGGTTATTTCAGTCCTCTAAAGTAAAAAAATAACCGAAAACGGAACTTACCTTCCAAATTTCTCCTGCACAATTCGCACGAGACATGGGGTGCCCAGGTTTTGTCCTGATTCCGGATCGGAAAGCCAAAATACGATTCGTAGGCCTGACGAAGTTTTTCGCGATTCGCGAGAAAATATTTGACATCTTTTTTTTTAAAAAATGCTCCACATATATAACAAAATGAGTCTGCTGGGTGCTTGCAGACTCTTCGCGAAGCCATCTGGGCAATTGTTTATGCACTAACAAATGTTTGTGGTATTAGTCCTCGAACATCAATCTGTTTATGTTAAAAAGGTTTTTGGCGCTTGGTTAGGAGACGGCGCTCATCGGTGGCGCCACCTGTGCCGGTGCAGTGGCACTGCGTTCGTGTCGTTTGAATGGCGCGCAGAATTCAAATTCGTGGTAACGAACCCCACGAGCCGTTGAGGTTACCAATTTATTTGAGATTCCACATTTGTTTGCAATTTCTATGATATCAGTCATTGAATATCATTCCGTTAATGATGGCTCAGCTCGGCGCCAGTGCGGTGACGCTTCGTTCGCTACGTGTGGACAAATTCCGAGCGGGGAAGATGAAATAGATACAAAACAGCACGAATTTGAATCTTCCCTTCGGGACAATAAAAACGTTAGAATGAACAGTTTATGACGAAAACTACAAATTCTTTCATATTTTTTAGACTGATTTCTAAATGCTATGTAAATGTCATTCAAAAATATTGATGAATAATGAAAAATAAATTCGAAAAAATGCAGTTTTCGTGATTTTTTCAAACACAAATTAATGTTTACAAGACTTCTGAACAAGTAACAGAGGTGTGCCATGTAGAAATTGTAGCCCTTTTAATAGGCATTTGAATGGTTACGACAGATTTTAAATGTGTTGTGGAATTTTCTATTTGAAAGGGAAAAAGACCAAACAAATTGCAAATTTCGCGATTTTTCCAAACAAAACCCATTATTTCGAAGACTTCTCATTAAGTCTCAGAGATGTTCCATACAGAAATTGTAGCCCATTTAATAGGCTTTCAGGTCAGCGAAACTGATCTGAGCTATCTAGCGTAGTTTTTTTTATAATCGATTAAAATCGCAAAAATGTTTCAAAACACGCGATTTTTGCGGTTTTTTTACGGATTTTTTTTTAAATTAGGGTTTTGATTATCCGACCAAGGTTATTTATATACCAAATGTAGCCCTGGGTATAAGCTTTCAAGCAGTATTCAATTTATCTTGCTTTGTACCAAAGTTATAGTGAAAAAAGTAAAAAAAAGGTTTTTTGCGAATCCTAACCTCAAAACCAAAGTCTCGGCGGTTTCATCGTGATTTCGGTACTTTATTACACCCAAGCAATCGAAAAATTCCGGTCTTGTCCCAAGAACAAAATGGCTGTTGGCTAGTGTAATTAGGAAATTTGTTATAGAAAATATATGAGGATATAATGTAGAAACGTACACATCAGCTAACATATTTTTGCAGAAATATATGAGAAATATTCATCTAACGTATACGGTTCCATTATTAGCAGTAGATTTTTTACTTGCCGTTTAAAATTGAGTAATTGTGTAGAACTCCTGTAAGATGCTGGGAGTCCATTATATATTTTCGTCATAGAATAATAAGGAGTCTTTTCAAACATTGTTAACCTGTGTTTAGGGTATGCATAACTAATATTATGGCAACTTGTGCTGAGATATGCCGTAAAGAGTCTCTTATTTTTAAAAACATACATTAAACATTTATATATGTATATTCCTACTACCGTGAGTATATTGTTGGATTTGAACATATCACGACAAGAAGCGATGAAATCCAGATCAAACATCAATCTAATGGTATCTTTTATATTACAAAAGATTCTTTATATTTGTTTTGAAACACCCCAACATGTAATTCCGTATCTCATTTTTGAGCAGAAATATGATTTGCACACCATCATTAGAGTTCTAAAGTTTACAAAGGGTTTAATTCTGCGCATAGCATATAAGACATGGCTTAGTTTAGTGTTTAAATAAGAGAATTGATTAGACCAATCCAAATATTTATTGACATATACTCCCAAAAATTTAGAACTCTCAACATTTTTTAAGTAGAACTGATTCAGATGGATATCATCTGTATAATTATTGGTAGCTTGTTTTGTATTAAAAATTATTGCTGTAGTTTTATTCTCATTTAAATGTAGATTGTTGCAATTTAGATATGTCACTATCTTTTCCACTATACAATAAATTAAAAAACTGTTTCGCTCTTAATTAAAAAACTGTTTGGCTCTTAATTAAAAAACTGTTTGGCGATAAACCTTTTCGCCTTCCTCAAGCCAGGTGTGTTTCTCAGGTGAGCACTTTTGGTAGCATCTTCCCACTCCTGGATCATTTCCTTGATGCGGACCTTAATTATTCTACTATACGGTTCTGGTCCAACAAATGGATGCCTTCTTTAGCAAGGCTGTCAGCAATTTCATCACCTTTGATCCCTGCATGACCTGGAACCCAGAGCAGTTTATCTCTGTTGTTCCTGGCCAGCTGCTTTAAAGATAGTTTGCACTCCCAGACAGATTTATACTTATTGTAGGGGATTTTATTGTCTTTAATGCAGCTTGACTGTCTGAGCATATGCATATCCTCTTTTTGTTGTAGCCGCTTTCTAAACATACTTGGGCGCATGTGTTCAAGGCCTTGATTTCTGCCTGGAATATCGATGGAGACCGTCCCAAAGCCCCCGATGACTCCAATCGAGGGCCAGTGATATCGAATCCGATTCCATTTTCAGTTTTAGATCCCTCGGTAAACCAAACTATCAAAGAGCCTTTTAACTTCTTGACTTTCGCTGCAACATTATTGCGGCCATGGATAGCCACTTCAATCGTTGTATCAAAGTCGTAGACAGTTGACATGTAGTCTTTGAGCATGTATACCGCACTTTCGCATACTGTGCTGAAGATTTTGAGGCACCCATTAAAATGTCCATATTTTAGACTGCCTGAATTATTCTTAAGGAGTCTAAAGCAGCTTCCCTTTTCACGTGCAGATGCAGAGGTGTGAGGTTTAGCATAGCATCCATTGCTCCAGTAGGGCAAGTGCGCATAGCCTCTGTGATGCCCAAACATGCCAGCCTTTGAACCTTGCTGAGCTTTGTTTATGTCGTACTCTCCGCTGTCTTTGTCTACCAGACAACGAAACCATAAGTGATTATTGGTCTTATCACCGTTATGAAAAACCAATATATCATCTTGGGGAATAAACCCCATCTTCTGCCATATAGTCTATGGCAAGCACTTGTTGCCCTTACTGCTTTGGCGGTGATGTTGTGTTTTTTTCGTTGATATTATAGGGTATAGGCTAAACGGTAAAAGATACAAAAAAAACTAAGATATGTGTCCCGTTCTCTTTTTTAGTGTTTACTTTAATGACGCAATCAGATCTACGCTAACTAGATTGGTTTAGAACAGTGGTCTCCAAACTACGGCCCGCGGGCCAAATCCGGCCCGCGACTTGCATGAATCCGGCCCGCGATTGTTTGTATTTTTTTTTTTTGTAAATGTCATATTTTGAAATATTGTAACAATTGTTCCTTAAATTTTTCATAATTTTATAAAATTAATCGGATCTTGGCCGACTTTATTATGTAGAATTGTATTTGTGGCCCGCGAAGAAGATAGTTTGCAGACCCAGGGTTTAGAAGATACAGGGGGATTCTCAAAATCTGCCGGTTTTTATTATCTCTTATGACTGGGTTATTTATGGAGATAAACAAAATTTAAATACGAAAGTTTTATGACTTTTTACGCAGAATCCAGTGGTGTACTTGTAAAAAATACAGATGTTTTCATTTTTGAGATATTATCAAAACCAGCATTTTCTTAAATGGGACACCCTGTTCTGAGTACCTCAAAAAATTTCATTTTTTTTGTGAATGTAACAATATGTAGCACTTAGTATTTTGCTTTGTTTTAAATAGCTGAAATACCAAAAAAAAAACAAGATTTTCTAGATGGCCATGAATTGAATTTTTTAAGCGTTTGTTTTTGTTTATTTACATGTCATAAAATTCAACAACAATTACATATTGGTTTCGATATTTCGTTGTTACCGAAATATTTTCGAAAACCAAGAGATAAGATTTACAATAAAAAAAATAGAGAAAGAGATGAAATAAATTCATTAGCTTCTATTGCTGCTGATCCGACGGTATCTAGCCGCAACATTAAAAAAGATATTGGCACAAGTACATTTAAAGTTTTAAAAACGTTACGCAAGCATAAGTACAAGGTACATCACTCAAATGTCGTCCTTGGGAGCGGATACACTGATTTAGGCGCTCGCGGTAGCTTTCCATGACTTTCACCGTCATTTCCACAGGAATTTCTTCAATTGCCTGAGCAATTTCTCTTCGTAAAGCAAGAAGGGTCCTTGGTCGATGCTGGAATACCTTCGATTTGAGGTAACCCCAAAGGAAGAAGTCACATGGAGTGAGATCCGGTGAGCGCGGCGGCCAGCCAATATCACCTCTCATAGAAATGAGGCGTCCGGGAAACATTTCCCTGAGAATGTCCATTGATCGTCGCGATGTGTGGGCGGTTGCACCATCCTGTTGAAACCACACATTTTCCACGCCATTTTCTTCCATTTTGGGTTGAAGAAAATTTTCCAGCATGAAACAATAGCGCTCGCTGTTGACCGTTACGGTTTGCCCATTTTCTTCAAAAAAGTAAGGCCCCCAGACGCCTAGGCGGGAAAGAGCACACCACACAGTCACTTTTGGGCTATGGAGGGGTTTCTGATGGATTTCCTGAGGATTTTCGTCACTCCAATATCGAAAATTCTGCCTATTTACGGCGCCACAAAGGTGAAAATGGGCTTCGTCCGTGAGGAGCACAACATCGTCTATTGGGAGTTCTCGGAGATCGCGACACAGGTTCATACGGGTTTCAAAATCCCTTTCAATTAATTCCTGTGCAACAACCATTTTGTAGGGATGCATTTTGAGGTCCCGGTGCAAAATTCGCCGAATACTGCGGTTGGAAGTCACCAAAGCGAGCGAATGTTTTCGTGCCGAACCACGCGGGGATCGTTCAATCGCGGCTCTTACATTGGCCACGTTATCAGGTCCTGTTGCTGTCCTGGGACGTCCAGGCGACTTCTTTTTCAATGCTGAACCCGTCTGTCGAAAATTTGACACCCACACTTTAATCGTAGCGTGATGTGGAACAGGATCATGACGCCCGAGTCCGAAATGAATTCGAAATAGCAATTATCGAACCGCCGTTTTCGATAAACCGCTCAATAACAAAAGCACGATGTTCACCAGACCAAGGCATGTTGACTAATGACAAATGGCATAAAACCGGCTTTCTAACGGTTTTTACCCCACTACTCTACCTGTTCCCTCTTCTGAGAAAAAGGGATTTGAAATCGGATACCTTTTTCTGTCCCTCCCTGTATAAACCGTATAAAATAAGAAATGTTGGTATTTGCAACAGATTAATCGGAATCCCATTTTTCAAAATAAAGGATTTTCCAATAAGAGGTTTCATTTTGAATAACCCGCTATCTGGGCAGCTGTCACTTTTGCAGCTGTCGTCTTTTGACACTTGACAAGTAAAAACTATGCCATTAGTAAAAATGCAACGATACACGCTTCAACAACGCATTGAAATTATTAAAATTCACTACAGAAATAGTGAAAATTTTGCAGTCACAGTTCGCCAAACTTAAGCACTTTTGGGTCGTTGTGAAGCACCTTCTCGGCCAACAATAGTAAAACTGGTTAAAAAATTTGAGCAGTTGGGACAACTTAGTGATGTGAAGAATCGAAACCGTGTGCGTCGCTCAAGAACAATTGAAAATATTGCTGTTGTAGCCAATAGTGTTTACAAAAACCCAGGTTTGTCGATTCATCGTCGATCTTTGGAATTAGACATTCCAAAAATGACATTACACCGTATTTTGCATAAACACTTAGGTTTGAAGGCTTTTAAAGTTCAGTTAACACAAGAACTCAAACCGGTCGATCAACAGCAACGTCGTATCTTTGCTGATTGGGTTCTTGAAATGCATCAAGATGATCCGGATTTTCATCGAAAAATCATCTTTAGTGATGAGGCCCATTTTTACCTTACCAGCCTTATTTGCGAATAAGTATAGTCCAATCACACCGCCAGCCCAAAAACCACACCACGTTGAGGATGGAGAGGCTTTTCAATAAGCATTCCTGGATTTTCCGAGCCCCAAATACGGTAATTCTGCTTATTCACGTAGCCTGTGAATAAGCAGAATTACCGTATTTGGGGCTCGGAAAATCTAAGAATGATTATTGAAAAGCCTCTCCATCCTTAACGTGTCACTGTTTGGTGTGGTTTTTGGGCTGGCGGTGTGATTGAACCTTACTTATTCGCAAATGAGGCTGGTGCAACTGTTACGGTGAATGGATTGCGCTATCGAGCTTTGATTAATGATTTTTTATGGCCGGAATTAGAAGATATTGATGTGGACGACGTTTATTTTCAACAAGACGGCGCTACGTGCCACACAAGCAACGAAATGGCGCAATTTTGCAAGAAAAGTTTCGTGGCCGTGTTATTTCGCGAAGAGGTCACAATTGTCCCCCGAGATCTTATGACTTGACACCTTTAGACTTTTTTCTTTGGGGCCACGTGAAAGATAAGGTCTATGCCAATGCTCCACAGTCGATTCAAGACCATAAAGATCGAATTCGTGAAGTTATCGAGGACATACAGCCGCAAATGTGCGAATTGGTCATGAAACATTTCATGAAAAGGATATGGCGCTGAAACCGTAGTCGTGGCGGTCATTTGGCTGATATCGTTTTCCATCATTAATGGCATACCTTTCTCTTTACAATGAAATAAATATCCATCGATTTCTCTTAAAATATATTCGTTTTTTTTCAATTTCAAAATGAAACCTTTTATTGGAAAACCCCTTATAATATGAACTGACGAGGCTTTTATATCTAGCGAAGGAATTTTCAATCCACAGAACAATCGGTATTGGTCAAACATAAATCCTCATCAGACGGTCGTCAGGGTACAACAAGGGCAGTTTGGGTTTCATGTATGGCTGGCGCTATATCAAAACAGAGTCCTCCACTACAGGATATTTAACAAAAATTGGAATACTGAAGGATACATCCAAATTTTGGAACTATGTGTAATAATCGAGTTGAATAACCTGCCATTAGCTGCAAGAAATAATGTTAATTTACAACAAGATGGTGCTTTAGCACATACTAGCCATATGATAAGGCACTTAGGTTAGGTTAGGTTTTAGTGGCTGCACCGCTCAAGGAGGTGCACACTTAGGCCTGAAAGGCCCATTGTGATACCACGACTTCCATCCTTTTACGGGAACCACTTATGACTTGATGGTAAGGCACTTACTAACAGCCAATTATGGCGAAAATTGGCTTGATACATATGGACCAAACAGATGGCCTCCGCGTTCCCCCGACCTCAAGCCACTCGATTTTTATTTGTGGTCATTTATCAAAAATGAAATGTATAAAACCCGAAGTAATACTGTAGAAGAACTTAGAGCAAATTTTATTAATTGCATTGGAAGGGGGCTAAATATTCACATCTATAACGGGACTAGTTCAGAATGGAAGACAATTTCAGCACTTTTTGTGATTAAGCCCCTATGCTAATGTTATACAGGGAGTTTTTCTTTTAAGTATACAGGTCCCAATTACAGCGTATATACTAAAATCTTCCGATATGCGTAGTTTGTTAAAAGAGTTCCATTTGAAGCTTTAAATGGGTGCTTTCCACTCCCAGGCTAAGATTGAAGTAAAATTTCGAGTTTAGAAAAGCCCCGTGAAAATTTGTCGAGGGTCGCGCAGCGACCCGAGACAAATTTTCTGGGCTTTTCTAAACTCGAAATTTTACTTCATGCGCCACGCGTATAAAACATTGAAATATTATGAAATGTATGTACATTTAAACTTCACTTGAAATCAGTGTTTTATACGCGTGGCGCATGAAGTAAAATTTCGAGTTTAGAAAAGCCCCGTGAAAATTTGTCTCGGGTCGCTGCGCGACCCGAGACAAATTTTCACGGGGCTTTTCTAAACTCGAAATTTTACTTCATGCTTAGAATGGGAGTGGATAACACTCATTTAAAGCTTCAAATTAAACTCATTTAAGAAGCAACGAATGTCTGAAAATTTGCAGCGCATACATATGTATACTTAAAAGAAAAATTCCCTGTATAAGTATATGAGATAATTGTTAAGTTATTATAAATTTTTGTTTGTTTCTTGTAGTTGTTGTTGTTTTAGTTAATCAATGTTTCAATATTCTTGATAACTGGGTTTTTAATACCTATTTTAAAAGAAATGAATAATCATTCAATTCATGGCCATCTAGAAAATCTTTTTTGGTTTTGTTTTTTGGTATTTTAGTTATTTAGGACATAGCAAAATATTAAGTGTTACACATTGTTGCAATCCCAAGAAAAAATGCAATTTTTTGAGATGCTCAGATACAGGGTGTCCCATTTAAAAAAATGTTAGTTTTGATAATATCTCAAAAATTAAAATATTAATACTTTTTTAAAGTGCACCACTGGATTCTACGTAAAAATTCAAAAAAACCTTCGTATTAAAAATATCTTTTTATCTCTATAAATAACCGAGTCATAAGAGAAATAAAAATCAGTAGATTTTGAGAATCACCCTGTATCTTCTAAACCAATCTAGTTAACGTAGATCTGAACACGCCATTAAACTAAACACTAAAAAAGAGAACGGGACACATATCTTAGTTTTTTTGTATCTCTTACCGTTTAGCCTATACTCTATAATATCAACGAAAAAAAAATAAAACACCCTGTCCATAGGTTTTCCAGTTTAGCCTCTATGGATAACTAACATTGTCTATGAATAATTACCAATAAGCTTTATTTTGAGTATTGATTGTCAATTATTTTTAGCATATCGTCTTTGCTCTAACAGGGATAATGCAGTACGTAATTCCAGATGTACCTTCAGAAGTAAGTAAAATGCGTTAAGTAATAAAAACGGTATAATTATATTATTCCTCGTCCTAATTTAGTTAAAGACTCAAATCCAGCGCGAGACTCTGTTAGCCAAAGAAGCGAAATACGAGCACGGGTTGAGGAAAGAAGACTTTGATTACGACGACGTGATAAATATGCAACGCGAAAATAACAATACTGCTATTGTTAGGCACGACCGGACACCAGGTAAAACTAAATCATCGGTTTAAAAGTAAAAAATCATTAAGTGCGCGGAAAGTGAATGTTTTTTTTACCTTTAAACATAGCAAATTTGATTAATATTTTAAATGAGGCTTCGCAGCTTTTCCGATGCGGTTGATGTAATAATGGTGGATGCGCCGGGAAATGCAATCATTTCCATTTTTTAGCGATTCGAGGATCTTGGGCAAGAAGACTCAGCAAAATGTCGGATGGACTCGACGCTCATGTGGAAGTATCGACCAGGAAAAGAAATTCTACTGTGTGGGAAGTTACATAGCATGCATAAACATAGCATTCTATTTTAGAATATCCGCAGAATTCGGAATAAATGTACTTATGATATTTTAAATGTACAAAAAAAAAGAGAGATATTTTTCCTTTTGATTGTTAAATATAATTCAACACTAGATGTTATTTTAATTAATTAAATTTATTAACGATTCAATAATATTCATTTCATACCTTGTTCTTCTTTTTGTGTGATTAATGGTCTCAGATTTATATTTCTATGAACCATTTATTAAACTCAAATTTACAGTGCGATCGCCTAAATCATGATTTAGAGTAGGCGGCATTTTTTTTGTGCGGTTGCTCAGAATGCTAATTGAATGATGGAATAAATTTAAGGTTATGGTAAAGTATGTATCAACAGTCAGTAGTGCCAATTTAATTTAAAATTCAAAGCCTACTTTAAATCATGTTTTAAATAATCGCACAGTATTAAGTATCACATATTTAATAAAAAAAAAACCTCTATAGTGCCATGATTTAAGCTATTTTCAAATTTAAGTTGGCTACACATTTCACGAATTGACATATAAAACGAGTAAAGAGTTGCCAACCTAAAATATTTTCCATAGCACTCTACAGATTCTTTTTAATTGAACATACGATATATACATGGAGTACAATAAATGATTTCTAGTTAGTGATGTTAGATTTTTTTGTAAAACGGAAGTGGAAGTAATTTTGGAAGTGGAAATCAGACTTTTTCCTCTTTACCTGTGATGGGTTAAAGATTTTCCAATAAATATGCGACCTTGCTTCCGCTCTTTACCAACCAAAAAAATAATCGATTAATTTATCGATTCTTAAAATGAATCGATCAAAAAATATCAATTGTACCAGTAAATGTGAGAGTCAACTAAATTAAGAATTAAAAAAAGAGTTTATTATTCACTTCTTGTTATATTTATTTACATTACCATAATCTAAAACAATATTTGCTAAACTTCCAGTTTTGAATTTTCAGAATTTGACCAAGTTATTATGGTGACATTGGACGAACAATAAACTAAGTCAGTTGCACTGTCGTGAGCTTGTAATTTGTGAAAAAAGTTACTCATTATTTTACTAAGATGTCATCACAGATCGATTTAGGTAAATTTAATAGTAAAAACATAACCGGTTTATTTCAATAAATTCATTTTCTGCTATGATTTGCAGTTATGCTAACATTATTTTTTGTTTTAAGTATACATATCCCGATACATACTCTCTAAATGTTTAGGCATTCGTTGATTTAATAAAAGTGTTCAATTTGAAACTTCTAACGAATGTTTGACTCCTTGATTAAGCATGAATTAATTTTTTAAACTCAAAATTTTACTTTATGCGCCACGCGTATTAAACACTGGAAGCACTGAAATATTACGAACAAGTGATCTTCACTTGAAATCCTTGTTTCATACGCGTAGCGCATGAAGTAAAATTTCGAGTTTAGAAAAGCCTGAAAATTTGGTTTGGTCGCTCCGCGCTTCGCGCTACGCGACCAAACCAAATTTTCAGGCTTTCCTAAACTCGAAATTTTACTTCATGCTTAGTCTGGGAGTGGAAAACACTCGTTTATAGCTTCAAATTGAATTTGAAAAAAACAACGAATATCGAAAAATTTACAACGTATGTATCAGAGCTGGGACGAATCCTCGTAAAAAGGATTCGATTCATGAATCCGAATCACCTAATATGATTCGATTCACGAATACTCAAATAAAGGATTCGTAAGAGATAATTATGATTCTAATCAAAGATTCGAATCCTGTTTTTTCGAATCACGAATACAAATCCTTTGAGAATAAATTTGATTTTATTATTTTTTTCCAACCATTTATATATAAATATCGTTACCAGTAGTCTTAACAAAAATATTTAAAACCTAATTATTTATTATTAACACTGAACATCTTTGATAACAGATTAAACATCTGATTCCCTGTTACTCTGATTAAAGATGTATTTGTGGGTTTCTGAACTTCACTTCAAATCATGGTTTTGTACGCGTGGCGCATGAAGTAAAAAATGTTCACGGGACTTTTCTAAACTCGAAATTTTACTTCATGCTTAGTCTGGGAGTGGAAAACACTCGTTTAAATTGAGACAACCTTGTACCAGACTGTCTCAGTTTAAACCGAGTCGACCTTATACTGTAATGACTTTAATTTCACGTCATGTGAGACTTTCTGCGCGTGATAAGGTCGGCTCGGTTTAAATCGAGACAACCTTGCACAGTAATGATCTTGGTTTTGACGTCACGTACGGATATCTACGCGTGACGACATCAACCAAGGTGTGCAAGTACGTTTGTCTTGATTTAAACCGAGCCGACCAGCTTGGTGGTGTAGTGGTTAGAGTGTTGTACTGCCACGCCACGGACCGGGGTTCAAATACCGGCCTAACAAGTTGTCTGCATTTATATAGGTTAGGATAAAAATGCCAAATACTCCGTCTTCTCGGATATGACGTTAAATGCATGTAGGCCCCGTGTACTGCCTGGATGTTGCGTGCACGTTAAAGATCCCTACCTGTGGGTTGGAACTCCCACCGGGTTCGGTAAAATTCCCGGATAGCTGTAGACCTTATCTCCGGCGTCATGATTGGCCATAGCAGCGGAAATAGATGACGTAAAACCCAAAATAAAAAAAAAACCGAGCCGACCTTGTATTGTTTAATTACCTTGATTGTTGACGTCACGTGAGGACTTCCACGCGTGACGTCAGCAATCAAGGTGGTAAGTGTATAAGGTTATCCTAATTTAAAACCGAGTCGAGAGCCGAGCCGAACCGAGACAAATTTTCTGGGCTTTTCTAAACTCGAAATTTTACTTCATGCTTCCAGGATTCGAATCCTAAATTATTCGAATCCTGCCCAGCTCTGGTATGTATATACTTAAAAGAAAAATTCTCTGTGCATTTAAATTATTTACGTCAATAAATACATGTTTGTCTTAGAAGCCAAAATTTAAGCCACTTCTCTTATAAGCTAACTTTATTCTTTAACCATTGTAAAGACCCCTATATCAAAGTTGTAATGTCTTTATGGTAATGGTTTTTTAAGGAGTGAAAACACTCATTAGAGGTTTCAAATTGAACACTTTTATAAAATCAACGAATGGCTGCAAATTACAGAGTACACATCTTGTACTTCATATAATACTTTTGTTTTTCTATTCTACAACCAAGTATTGGCAATTTCATGCATACCTTATATTTTTTGTTTTTAATTTTAATAATAATAATAATAATATTTATTACCCAACAGGACATCCCAATTACAGAGTAATATTACAAAAGTAAAAATACTTAAAATAATATATACAGGGTGAGTCGGGAAAATAATGTAAAAAAACTCATTTGTTCTTATCCGATTTTCATTTGTTTTCAAGTTATAGCGTAATTAAAAATGTTCATCTAGCTTTCCACTTCTATCTGAATTTTAACATTATCAAAGTATGCCATGTTCGAGGCTTATAAACATTTGATAATTCTGACATTTTGATGAACTGTCAGTGTACGGTGAACAGTAACTGAACGTGTTTAAGTTCGAATTAATGTGATTGTTAATGTTGCAAAATGCCACATACTTATTCAAATTTAGAATATGCAAATATGGTGTTTGTATATGTTTCTGTAATGGAAATGCTACAGCTGCTATTGAAGAATATCGTGAACGTTTTCCACAGCAAAGACATCCTGATAAAAACATATTTATTAGAGTTTTCAACAAATTGTGCGAGACTGGTAAGCTTCCCAGTGCTAACATAACATATGAGCGCGCTGCTCGACAAGGTTTTGTAGAAGTAGAAAATATTCTGCATCTAGTAGAAAAAGATGCAACTACTAGCTCACGGAGAATTGCCACTCAATTGGCAATTCCACAAAAAAGAGTGATGAACACGCTACACGAGCAAGGCTTATATCCTTATCACGTTCAGAGAGTACAGCACCTACAACCAGGGGATTACGCTAACCGTACGGAATTTTTTCGGTGGATAAATAATAATCATCGTAATGTATCGAGTATACTTTTTACGGATGAAGCTACATTTACCCGTGATGGCATTAACAACACTCGTAACTCTCATGTATGGTCTGATGAAAATCCCCACGCAACAGTCGAAAGCAATTTTCAACATCGGTTTTCTGTAAACGTGTGGTGTGGTATGGTTGACAGTTATTTAATCGGCCCTTTCATTTTGGAGAATCGTCTCACAGGAGGCAACTACCTCAATTTTTTACAAAATGAATTACAAGGCCTGCTAGAAGATGTTCCTATAAATATTAGAATGCAGATGTACTATCAGCACGATGGAGCTCCTGCACATGTCGCTCGTCAAGTCAAGCAACATTTGGACGAACGTTTTCCAGGGCGTTGGATTGGTTGTGGAGGTCCTATTAATTGGCCTGCAAGATCTCCAGACCTCACACCACTAGATTTTTGTTTATGGGGCTGGATGAAAAATGAAGTCTACAAAATAAAAGTGGACACACGGGAATCACTAATTAGACGAATTGAGAATACTGCAGCCCATATAAAAGAAGAAAGAAATGAATCAATTGGGAGAGCAACAAACGCTCTTCGTAGACGAAGCAGAAAATGTTTAGAAGTCAATGGCGGTATTTTTGAACATTTGTTGAAAGAACGCTATGATTAAGAAATTTTTTTGTATAATAACTTGTTTATTTGTTAATATGCTATAAATTGAAAACAAATAAAAATCGGATAAGAACAGATGAGTTTTTTTTACATTATTTTCACGTGTATAATACACTCCTAGAGTTTGGTGCGCTCCTCCCGACTCACCCTGTATAAGCAAAACAAAATTACAAATATAAAGATCACGTGATATAAGTTCATGTTCTATTTAAAGAAAATAAATTAAATATTTAGAAATAATAATAATAAAATAATGACAAAATAACAAAGAAATAACAATAGTTTATTTATACAGCCGTTTGTTGTTATTAATATCAAGTACCAGAAATGATGTTGTTAAATTCACGTAAGTCCAAGTGAAAAATACAACAATGAGTGGAAAATGCGTTGTGATACACACAAATGCAACGCATCGGGGACAGTTCCAAGACATTAGTTTGAGCATTTTGAACATAAAAGCTGGTACCATTTGACGTGCCGAGAGTCTAAGGTACATAAAAATTTATGTTTTGTAAAAATTCCGAACAATCAACTGAATTATGTAGTAACTTAAACAAGAAGATTTGACCGTAAATATTTCTACGTTCGACCAAAGTAACTGCATCAAACTCTTCTAAAAGTAATTCATGACTGAAACCTTGAGGGAGGTAGGTCCCATGCTTTTTATACCACAAGTATTTATAAAATTTACGCTGAATATTCTCGACCGATTGAATAGACGAAATATAAATTGGATTCCAAACAATTGAGCCATATTTAAGAATCGATCTCACATATGAGTTATACAACGTTTTTAAACAATTAATAATATTAAATGATCTAGTATTACGAGTGATGAATCCAAGAGCTCTGTTAGCTTTTGAGATAATAGCGCTGTAATGATGTTTAAACGTAAAAAGCGAATCATAGGTTATCCCCAGGTCTTTAAATACAGAGAACCTTTCACTGATTACCAATTGTATATGTATATATGATCGGATTTCTTTTGCGCGAATAAGTCACAACTTTGCATTTGGCTACATTAAGATAGAGGTTATTAGTTTGGCACCATGTACAAAGTATGTCAACCATATTATGTAATTGCGAACAAGATGAAGAGTCATCGATAGTTGAAAACATTTTAAGATCATCGGCAAATAATACATGTTTACAATCTAAAATGAAGCTCAAGTCATTTATAAAAAGAAGGAAGAGTAGCGGGTCAAGGTTTGAGCCTTGGGGTACACCAGAGCAAGCCAAAAATGTCTTTGATTTAAATCCATTAACCCAAACATTAAGAGGACGATCACATAAGTATGAGTTAAATAACTTACAGGGTGGCAAATACGTTCGGTCGCCATAAAAAAACGATGGTAGTTTGGTACATTTTTATTATTTTTTCATAAACTTAATACTGTTATAAACATCAAACATTCATAGCCTAAAGTAAACCCAAACAGGTTCAAAAATTCTTTCGCGTGCGTTAATACAGGCCCACAGTTTTTTCTTAAAATGATCTACTAATCGCAACACTTCCTCAGGAATAGCAGCCCAAGCTGGCCTTAAAGAATGCTTTAAGTTTTCAACATTGGCATGACGTTTTGCACAAGCCGCTGCCTCTAGAATAGCCCATATAGCGTAATCCATTGGATTCAAGTCTGGTGAATATGATGGCCAATCTTCAGCTGAAATGAAGTCTGGAAAATTTTCTCGAATCCAAGCAATAGTCTCATTCGCTGTATGGGGCCTTGCAGAGTCTTGTTGGAAAGTCCACCGACGGACTCTAAAATGTTGACGTACCCATGGTTCTACCACGGCCTCCAACACGTCCCTACGCTATATTTCTGCAGCCATCCTAATGCTCTGGTCGATAAACACCAAAGGTGTTTTTCCATCCGCTGTAATTCCTGCCCAGACCATTACTGACGAAGGATGGGCTGACTTAAAAACGTGTCTATCCTTATCATTAGCATCTTCTATAGTGCGAGAAATTATTCTAGAATTTTGTTTATTAAATTTTTCATCTATAGTAAAAACTTTCTCATCTGTAAATAAGACCGAACTGTGCCAATTTCCAACAGCGCGCCGAAGAAATCTCCTGCACTTTATTACCCTGTTAGCCGTTGTATTTGCAGGCAGTAAATGGACTTTCTGTCTTTTATAACACATCATTTTGAGCTTCTTTCTAACAATAGTCCGGACGCTCTCTCTGCTTGTTCCAAGTTCCATAGCCATCTTTCGCATCGATCGTCTTGGATTTCGTCGAATTCTATCCCTGATGTTAGAAATTTTTTGACGTGTAACAGCAGTTCGCGGTCGTCCGCTTCTTGCACGGTCACTCAAGTTTTCTAACCCTTCGTAACGAGAAATTACTCTTTGGACTGTTTTTTTATGAAATCGAATTCACGAACAATGTCACAAACACGGTTTCCGCGCTCATAAGAGCTTATAATAGCGGCACGTTGCATTTGGCGATCCATATCTTACTAATTGTTTTACGAAATGTCAACAGATTAGGCCTACTTGTTAAATATATACATTTCAAGTAACAAAATATTGGAATTTAATAGCAAAGGCTTTACTACAGGATGTTCAGGGCTGTTTCAAAAATTGGCGACAGAACTTAATTGTCACCCTGTACTTAAATTGATATGGAAACAGTAACTATTAAGTTTTTGCAAAAGTACAGCAAGGTCAACACGGTCGAAGGCCTTCGCAAAGTCTGTATATATACAGTCGACCTGACCTTTACCATCGAGTTCGCTGCACACATACTCATTGAAGCAAAATAAATTAGTCGATGGCCTAAGACATTAGTTTTAATCCAAGTCCTTTCACTTCTAATTTGTTGCTATCTCTCCTTTCATTTTAAATTGTATTGTTAGTTGGTTTGAAGAGAATTTGACATAAACGTTACTTATACTTTAATAGAGCGTTGTAACAAATCAAATTAAATAAGATTTTAAATATTTCATTGTATAATTCAATATCCGGAGGTGTATTTGCACGGGAAGTAGTTGTTTCAATGGATATTTATCGTCTTAAATTGTCTTATTAATTAAGACACTGTTTGCATTTTCACGAATAGTTTTTTCGTAATTTTATATATTATAGTATTTACTTGCTTTAAGTTTAGATATGCTGTAAATTTATTGAATGCATTACACAAGGGGTTACTAATATTATTATGGTCATCTATATAGTTTGGAATGTTAAAATCACTCATAATTAAGACATTATTAGCTGGATTACATAAGTTACAAATGTGCTCCAGAAATGATTCTAGACACTCGACTGTTGGCGTGCGTGCTATATAAACAACGAAAACAAATAATATAAAGTTGCCGAATACAATTTTACAAGCAGTAACATCAAATAAAGGAAATATTTCTGCTAAGATTGACGTGTTAACTTTATAGAAATCAAATTTCTTCTGAATTGCCAATAACACACCGAGGCCTCGAGAAAAAGTGGTAGCATTGTAATTGCGATCTTGTCGATAAACGCTGTAAGTAGAGTTGGGAAATAACTCATTATTTAGAACAGTGTCAGTCAGCCAGGTTTCAGTAATGCCAACAATTTGAAATTCGTTGCTTGCGATTAATCAATTAAAATCATCAATCTTATTTTTCAAGCTTCTAACATTTTGATAAATACAGAAAATGTTAGTGCTATGATAGTTGGGGCTTATTGAGAGTATGAGTTCGATGTAAACATGTATTTAAATAATACTTAATGATATGCCAACGTTTTGTGTTTCTAATATAATGATTATTGTTTGTTAGAAATCATACTGTAAGTTTTAAAAATTGTCTAAGTTATTTTAAAAATGACATTTCTTGTAAGGGAACAAATTTCCAAAGTCATCATAAAATTACCCACTGAGCAAATCCATTTAAGTAATGTTTCATCAACATTATAGCAACGTTTAATGTTGCTACAATGTTGATATAACGTTATTTGTTTGGTTTATGCTCAGTGGGTATGCATTTCAAGAATAAATATTTTACCGGGTGTTAACTTGGCGGACGCAACATAGAAAATCCCATGTACATTTTGATATGTTTAAATTTTGGCTCCCCTATTCATTTTAAAAACAAAATGTATTTACCTTTTTTATAGAGGGAAAAATTCTGAATTAATTCTGAACGTTTATCACTTTACGTTTCTCTAAGTTAAAATAATTAATAAAAAGTAATGTGATTTTATAAAAATAATGACATGCCATGGAATTATAACAACAATTGCGGATGTTAAAACGGCAAAAGATATCGCAGTCACTTGATTAAAGTAAATGTTTTCAAAATGATTTACACTATACAAAAAAAAATCCTCCTAATAAAGTTGTATTAAGCAGACCACAGGTATCACGCTGTTTGCGTCATGTTTTTTGTCGTTAATTAAGTAACAGCAATATCTTGTGCTATTTTGACATCCGCAATTGTTGTATCATTTCCATTGTATGTCATTATTTTTATAAAATCACATTACAATTTAATTAAAATACTTAACTTTGTTTAACCACCAAGATGTACCACAAAGTGAACGCCAACCAAATTAAAAAATCACTTTACTTTTTCTTAATTATTTTAGCTGTAAATTTTCTGACATTCGTTGGTTTTTTAAAAGAGTTCAATTTGAAGCTTTAAACAAACAAGTGTTTCCCACTCCCAGACTAAGCATGAAGTAACATTTCGAGTTTAGAAAAGCCCCGTAAACATTTTCTGGGCTTTTCTAAACTCGAAATTTTACTTCATGTGCCACGCGTATAAAACACAGATTTTAGGTGAAGTTCGGATATACATAAATTTAACAATATTATAGTGTTTTATACGCGTGGCACATGAAGTAAAATTTCGAGTTTAGAAACGCCCAGCAAATGTTCACGGGGCTTTTCTATACTCGAAATTTTACTTCATGCTTAGTCTGGGAGTGAAAAACACGTGTTTAACGCTTTAAATTAAACTTAAGAAAAAACAGGAAATATCCGCAATTGTTGTATCAATCCCATGGTATGTCATTATTTTTATAAAATCGCATTACTTTTTCTTAATAAATTTAGAATTTTCCCCTCTACAAAAAAGTAAAATACATTTTGTCTCTAAACTAAATAGGAAAGCCAATATTTGAACACTTCAAAATTAACATGCGATCTCCTATGTTGCGTCCGCCAAGTCAACACCTGGTATACAATACAAATGATTCGCTTATTTCCAAAAATCTCTAAATCCATTTGAAAAAGAATTGGAAATAGGCGACTCAAATATCGGGTGCTCTACAATTATTATTAAAGTCCTAGGTGGCAGTGGAATCAAACATGAATGTCAATTCTTACGTCACACAAAATTATTGAATCTGACATTTGTAAAATCATAACCTATTTCAGTGAAGTAAGAATCGACATTCATGTTTGATTCCACAGCCATCCAGGGCTTCAATAACTGTTGGACACTGACACAAGTCTTACGGTTGTTTAACGGTATGTTATGCAGTTTTTACTATAATAGAAAGGCCGGAAAAGTGTTTTTGATGTGATTACACTTACCGTTTGCTCAAACATTTGTGGTTGAAAAGTACGTTTTTGACAAGTTACGTTTGTTATTTAAGCTGTTGATACTGTCATAGAATGCATTCGAGTATAGTGTGTGATCCTTCCATCAGGCGGCGTATTTTTACGGATAGTAATAGTAACCCAAGGACAGTCGAGTATACGGTAAGAAGGATCAACAGAATTGAAGATTTTGGAGTGGGGTTAGAGATCGCTTACGTCTCAAATACGAGCTGAATCTATGTGATTTCTTCATGGTAAACTTTAGATGAACATGCATAAGCTGTAAATTTTCTGACATTCGTTATTTTTTAAAAGACTTCAATTTGAAGCTTTAAACGAGTGTTGTCCACTCCCAGGCTAAGCATGAAGTAAAATTTCAAGTTTAGAAAAGCCCCGTGAAAATTTATCTCGGGTCGCGCAGCGACTTGAGACAAATTTTCTGGGCTTTTCTAAACTCGAAATTTTACTTCATGCGCCACGCTTATAAAACACAGATTATAAGCGAGGTTCGAATATACATAAATTTCACAATATTTTAGTGATTTATACGCGTGGCGCATGAAGTAAAATTTCGAGTTTAGAAAAGTCCAGAAAATTTGTCTCGGGTCGCTGAGCGACCCTCGACAAACTCGAAATTTTACTTCATGCTTAGTCTGGGAGTGGAAATCACTTGCTTAAAGCTTTAAAATGAGCTTTAATAAAAAACAGGAAATATCTCAATATTTACAGAAAATAGGCTGAATTTGGAATACGTATATTTTAAAGAAAAACTGTCTGTATAATGTAAATAAATATTTAAGGGTCTTTTCCACTTTTTGACCTTGACGAAATTGAGTCAGCTCTTCCTGGCGGATTATTTTGTGCATTATTTCGACTGAATTTTACATTTTAATTTATACATCACGATATATTTCACTGAAACCGGTTGGTTTTCACTGAAACCGGTTGGTCGACACTTAACACTAACACAAAGACTTATTATAATAACTTATTTTTAACACAAAATATTAAAAATCTATCTATGAAAGTACAGCGAAACCGGAAAAAGAGGTTATGATAGACTCAAAAACGTAACCAAATCAACGTGATTGTTCTCTCTCGTACGAACTAGGGCCTGCGGGGAGAGGGGTAGGGGAAAACATGGAAAGATACAATTCTGTCATACCTTTTAACACATATGTGTTCATATTTGTTCATATGTGTTACGCGATAGTGGCCCTGTATTTAAGACAGTAGCGCAAAGTGGCATCCATCTTGACGCCTTTAGGCACCAAATTCAAAGTAAATCATTGTACGCTAAATAAAACATAATTATTACTACCCATGGTAATGGGGTAGATGAATTATGTGTGAAAAGAACCTCTAAATCGCCAAACACAACTATATAAACAAATAATACGCACGCGTTATTTTCGACGAAATGACGTTTGTACCTGACGTTTGTCGAAGCATAGTGTTCCAACTAATGTTAAACAATTACAAATTATGAACATTTCATCAATTATTAAATCGTAATGATTATTTATTTATTCATTTCTGTTAAAAATTGGGAATCTGGGTTTAGGTACATTCTTTTATTAAGAAATATAATGCACCTAATGTTTTACTGGTCATGCACACGACTGTCTCAAGCGTTGTAATGGAACAGTCATGATGCCATGTTGAAGCCCGTACATTGGTCTTATCAATTGCAGTACTCTTACAAACAGGAGCACTAGATAATAATAGTGTCCATGTATTTAAGAGAGTAGCGCAAACTGCCACCTATCTTAACGCCTTTAGGCGCCAAATTCAAACTAAATCAAATTAGTAGGACGCTTGACCTGTTAATTCGATTTAGTTTGAATTTGGCGCCTAAAGGCGTCAATATGAATGCCAGTTTGCGCTACTCTCGACACTAGATAGTAATTTAAAACACATTACCTAAAATAAATCTTAGTTTCAAAGGTAAAACTTATTAAATACATCTTTTTGCGCAAGTTAGAGATTCAACATATTTCTTTCTAGATTAGGTTAGAAGAGATGTTTGCTTAAATTATTGCAATCCTCTTACCTAATCTATTCTAATCTACCCCAGAGGTATGTTGAATTGCTTAAGTCTCTTTATACACGCTGGCAATTTCACATCCTTCTAGGTTAGGTTAGTAGACAGGCTTGCAATACAATACATTGGTTAAACATTGGTTAAGTATCTTTGCACACATTGGTCATTCCACATACTTTTAAGTTAGGTTAGGTTAGGCTGAAACTGATGTTTTAAATGTGCTTCATAAAATGAAACGTCATAAAAATCACTTTAAATCGCATTATTTTTCAAATAGTACTAAATCAAAAAGGATTTGTGATCCAGATTCATTACATATTTTGAAAAGGGATTCGTATTCGATGCAGATGTAGGTGATTAGAATCCTTACATAAGGATATGATTCCTCTATCCTTGTGTTTTTAACTTCACGTTAATCAGTGTTTTTTACGCTTGGCTTATGAAGTAAAATTTCGAGTTTCGAGTCTGAACGTTTTTCTAAACTCGAAATGTTATTTCATGCTTAATCTATGAGAAGAAACATTCGTTAGAAGCTTCAAATTGCTTCTAGAAAAACAACAAATTGCTGAAAATAATTTATAATCAAATAAGTAAATTTGGTTTGGTAATATTTAAAGTAAAAGTGGTACTTATAATTGGTATTATTATTATTAAACGAGGGTTCTGGTTCTGGTTCTTTGGGGAGTGCGCATTTCTGCACTGCACTTAAACATCATTAGGCTCATTGTGCTACTTTCCGTCGATTACCCAGCCTCAGCTCAGCCAGCCTACCTGGCTTAGGTAGTCTAGCAAAGCCGAGGTGTATGTAGGCCATTTTAGGCGATCTTTCACCCAGTAAGGAGCCTCTAGTTGACGAGAGTGCCGGGCAATCGCTGAGAATGTGTCCGGCAGTCTCGTCTTCCATGTTACACCCTCTGCAGGATGGAGAGTCAACTATCCCCATCCTGTGCGTGCGTTTAGCCCGCAGTGACCAGTCAGGGCGGTAGTTATGCGCCTAAGGTTCCCCCTGGTCAGCTGCAGGTACTGTTTCGCTGATCTCTCGTTGGGATACATTAGTGTTTCCTTAGAGAGCTTGCAGCCCTCGATGTCATCCCAACGCTTCCTGAATTTCTCTAGTGCGTTGGTTTGTAGCATATTACACAGAGACAGAGGCGCAAGGCGCACTAGCGGCTCCGGTGAGAGAATGTCCATCCCAGCCGCAGCTCTTGTCAGTGCATCAGCTCTCGTGTTACCTGTGTTCAAGTCGTGCCCCTTCACCCAGCAGACTTCAATGTTGTTATACATTGCTGCTTGCCTGAGTTTTCTGTGGCACTCTAATGTTGTCTCTGAAGTTGTATGTGATTTCTTCAGAGACAGTAGCGTTTGCCTGCTGTCCGTTAGGATCAGTATGGCTTCATTTGACACTTTGCGGTTTATGATGTTCTCAGCCGCAAGTGTTATACCCATCGTCTCTATTTGTGTGATGGTGGCATGCTTTCCCATCGGAACCTTTGTTTGGATTTTCAGGGTCCTGGAGAACACTCCAATCCTAGATCTATCCATCCTTTTGGGTCCATTTGTGTAGATCCTTATGGCCGACTCTCTCATATGTTTAGTGGGTTGAATGGTAACCGTGTAGGGTGCATTCCTATTGAGTGTCGGTCTACGGTAGTCAGTGCCAGCCTCTAAAAGAGGTATGTCTTTGCAGACACTCCTCCAGAGGTGTCCTCTGACTTCCCCACAGCGGATACTGTTCCAGATCCCACTGCCTTGAAGGCGAAGTATGGTAGCTACGGCTACGTGAATATCAAGTGGCGGAAGGCATAGCATGACCTCCATCGTCATCGTGGAGTAGTGTGCATGGCTCCTGTTATGCTTAGACAGACTGCCCGCTGCACTTGCGAGAGTCGCTTCCTCGTAGTTAGCTGTTTGGTCCTGGGCCACCAAACTAAAGCTCCGTATGTTAGCATGGGCCTTATGATGGCTGTATATAACCGCATCGTCGTGCGCGGTTTCAACCTCCAGGTTTTCCCCACTGCCCGACGGCATTGCCAAAAGGCCCTTATGGCTTTGTCTGTTTTGATGTCGATGTGCTTCTTTCAGCTCAGTTTCCTGTCGAGAGTGATGCCCAGGTATTTCACCTCGTTGCTGTACTGCAGCATCGTATACAATAATTTTGGTGCTTTTTTCGTCACCTTCCTTTTCTTGGTGAACAAGACCATCTCCGTCTTAGTAGGGTTTACCGATAGGGAGTGATCATTGCACCACCGCGAAACTGTATTTAGAGCTCCTTGCATTTGGTAGCATAGAACGTCTTCGAATTTGCCACTTACAATCATGCCTAGATCATCAGCATAGGCTGTCACATAGAAGCCTAGTTGCTGAAGTTGTTCGAGAAGGCTTCCCAGAACCATGTTCCATAGTAGGGGTGATAAGACACCTCCATGTGGACAGCCTCTGTCAATTTTACAGGTGATCTGCTCCCCACCCTGTTCTACTGTGACTATACGTTTGGCCAGTGCATTGCCAATCCAGTCACACATTTTAGATGGTACTCTACGCTTGTTAAGCGCGTTTTTTTATCTTCGGTATGGTCTTTTTATCAAACACGCCTTCAATGTCAACAAAAACACCCAGGGCGGATTCCTTGATATCCAGTGATCTCTCAATCCTGCTCACTACGCTATATGGGACAGAGTCGGTAGATCTTAGCCGTGTGTATGCGTGTTTTGACATTGTCAGGGCTGGTCTAGTTAGATCTGTCGCTCTTATGTGCCATTCACAAATTCTTTCCTGCGTTTTCATAAGAAACGAAGAAAGTGTGATAGGCCTATATGCCTTGGGAGCAATGTAGTCAGCTCTGCCAGGTTTCGGTATGAATACTACCCTAGCTTGTTTCCAGGCCTTTGAGACATAACCCAGCGCCAGACTGGGTTATGTCCCAAAGGCCACTACTTGATTAAGCATGAAGTAAAATTTCGAGTTTAGAAAAGCCCAAACATTTGGATTTGACGGAGCGTGCGAGCCAGGCGAGTCGCGGCCCGTCAAATCCAAATGTTCAGGCTTTTCTAAACTCGAAATTTTATTTTATGCGCCAAGCGTATAAACCACTAAACTATCGTAAAGTTTAAAAAAGCATGCATCCTATTTAATAAGAGAATTAGTATTCGTGGTTCAAAAATCCAGTTTTTCGAATCAAAAATTCTAATTCTGATCTTCAATTCGAATGATTTGTTTCTCTTAGGAATTCTGTATTCAGTATTCGTGATTTAAATCACATTAGGTGATTCGGATATGTGATTTAAAACCGTTTTTCGTCCCACTTCTGGCACTTGTTTATTAACTTTTACTTTATGTTTGAGTTTAAGAATTCAAATGACCCTCCTTTTTTTAGGGATGCATATGCATACACTGTAAATATTACGACATTTGTTGTTTTTTTAAAAGGTTTCAATTTGAATCTTTAAACGAGGGTTTTCCACTCCCAGACTAAGCATAAAGTAAAATTTCGAGTTTAGAAAAGCCTGAAAGTTTGGATTGGCCGCGTAGCGAAGCGGAGCGGCCAATCCAAACTAGGCTTTTCTAAACTCGAAATTTTACTTTATGCGCCACATGTATAAAACACTGAAATATCGTAAAGTTTAAAATATACGGCTTCGGCAATCTAATATGTAGATATGAATAAAACGTGAGTCAAATTGTGCGCTGAACAAATTGTTTAAAACAGTAATTATAGGCAACCCAATAACTACAACGTATATTTGGTTCCCTATAATTGTTGTGTTTGTTTTTTGAACTTCACTGTAAATCAGTGTTTTTAAGCGTGGCGCATGAAGTAAAATTTCGAGTTTAGAAAAGCCTAATTTGGATTGGCCGCTCCGCTTCGCTACTCGGCCAATCCAAATTCTTAGGCTTTTCTAAACTCGAAATTTTACTTCATGCTTACTCTGGGAGTGGAAAATACTCGTTAACAGCCTCAAATTAACCGCTTTGAAACAACGAAGTCCCGCAAATTTAAAAGACGCTGTGATTATCGGGATATGCATACTCAAAAGAAAAATGCCCTGTATGTTCTGTTTTAAACACGTTTTAAACGTGTTTTAAACATGTTTTAAACATGTTTTAAACACGTTTTAAACATGTTTTTAATTAATGGGCTCGTTCAGCAACAGTTAGGAGTTTACTGCAAACTGTTGGGCAGTTCTCTGATGACCGGATTGTTAATCGTGAACGTGTTTGGGATTATTGCAACCGTACAAAATACACCGACCGGAGTACCGTTCATTAGGTACCAACATCACAAACAAATCCAAACATGTTGGATGTTGAACATTTTGATGAACGGGCCCAATGTTTTAAACGCTGTTTTAATAAAAAACACGTTTTGTAAAAAAAACTGTTTTAATTAAAATAAAAAAAAAAACGTTTTTTTAACAACCCTGATTTCGGTATACATCAAATCGGTTTCACATGCCTGACGCATGAAATAAAATTTCAAAGAAAATCCTAAAAAATTTGGATTTTCCAAGCGAAGCGAAGATTCCAATACTTTCTCTCTATGAGAAGGTAAAACATCTTTAAAAAAATGCAATACAATGGGAAATAAATTTATTCTCCACACACTTGACAAAATCACCAATAAACTCATAATTTAAAACTTTCGGCCAAAACGACCAGAACTCGTGTCAATGCTGGAAAAACTCGTGTTCGATCTGTAATAATTCGGCAGGAAGCAGGGCTGCAAGTGCTTCTTTTTCGATTGCGCTTTAAACATCTGAGCTTCGTTTGTGATCTTCTCTTGGAATTTCCGTCTCGTCATGTTCTTTATATCCAATGGTACGTCCATGCTGTTGCTCTCATCCCGTGAATTTTCTGTGATGGTTTCGGCGTAGCTGGACGTTTTTCTGGCCATTGCATAAGCCGAGTAAAATTTTTTCGAAAGCTGCAAAGTATTTAAGATATCAGGAATGCAGTTAAATAATTGTCAATTATATGTTTAAAGTATGCAAACTATAAGAAGCGTACGCTTATTTTATCGAACTCAAATAGTTTTGAATTTGAATTATTCTTAGATTAATAAAAATGTATGTTTTGATATAATTAGATTTTTGAAAATGTATGTTAATGTTAGATTGATGTTTTCTACTTACATATTTAAAGAAATTGTTGCACCGAATAATTTTATTCACAAGAATTACAGCCATCGTGAGCGAAAATTTTAGAATTTGTGTTACATCGAAAAGGACGTCAACTGATTAATTTGGTTGTTAAGGTGATGGCAGATTATAAGCAAGGACATATCGATTTTTTTATAAAATACACTAATTTTCCAGTGAAGTGGGAAAATTAAAAGTACCCAATTTTTTCATGAAACATTTATTATCGGATTTTTTTTACAGATTTAAATTGGATAAAGTATGTCATTTAACTTTTTTTAACCATATACATATATAAATCATCTTTATTCAGACATAAAAATATTTTTTGTGTGTACGAATAAAATAATATAATAAATAGATAAGTTTGTTAGTACATTTTTGTCTGGACTATCGACCTTCGGTCTTTCTGCCCTGTTGTTAAATATTTAAAAAGTTGAGAATTTTAATTTAACTGTCAAGCTGATAAGACCTAATGAATTGAAGAATGTGATAGGTGGATATTTGTATTTAGGGGGAGATATTTGAGTTTCGTTGTATACAGTATTTATTTAGGTTTTGGATGTTGAAGGAATTTTCCGAGATTCGGCGACAGTAAGTGAAAAGGATGGAACCATAGTCTAATAAGAGGCGACATATCGCTTTATAAATATTCACCGCTGTTTCAGTGGTTATTCGTTGATTTTTATAAGTGAGATCAAATATGCTGAGCTATTGTTTTGACTTTATTTTTTATGGATAGGGCGTGTGGTTTTAAGGAGAGTTTGTTGTCAAAAAGGATTCCTAGGTATTTTGAATTTTAGTGTATGATGGAGTAATTTTGTGATAAGGCATAGTTTGGTTTTCGTAGGGTTTATTTCGAGACGCCATTTGAAGAACTAGAATTGGAGCGCATTGAGGGCTGTTTGTAAATTGTAAATGTTGTGTGGCCGAATGTAATTTGGGGGCATGAGCTATTAGCGCTATGTCGTCGACAAATTGAAGAGGATATATATTGGGGTTGAAGTAGAACGGATGAGGATTATAAATATCGTAACAGTAAGGTTGATGTTTTTATTCATTTTACTTTTGATATATTTCTGTGATACTTTGATTTTACTGTAATTATAAATAAAATGTCTAAATGTAGTCTTGTGATACAGCTGTGGCACTTACTGATCAAGATACAGTTCATTGCTGCACTTGCAATAATTTATTCCATGGCTCTAAATGCACTAATTTAAATAAAACCGTTTGCAAGGCTTTACTTGATAACAGAAGCTTGTCATGGACATGGACATGAATAAGGATTGTATCGACAAGGAGAATAGTGTTTTTGTAAAATTAAGCAGCATTATTGATGTGGTTAATGAACACTCATCTTTACTAACTCCCATCCTTAATGTGCTCAATATTAATAAAGGTAGCAAGTCTTCTCCTACTATTCAGATTAATGATTCTGGAACCGACCAATTAACTGTCGCACAAACGTTATTGACTCCAAATGTATCTGGGAATAAAAATGATAAACAATCATTCGTTAAATCAAATAGTGCTGGTAGCAGTAATAAAACTAAAACTAAAACTAGATCCAAATCGTCCTCAGATTATGCTCAGGTTGTTACCAAGACAATCCAAGCTTCTAAATAAATCATCATTCGTAATAGGAATATTTCTGATACTGATCCCAACGTCGTTACTTCTAACTTTACATCAGCTGAAAGGCGTCAATGGATCTATATCGCTAGATGTAGTCCTGAATCAACTATCAGTTCTGTCCTGGATTATGTTCATAACGTCCTTAATATAAAGGACGCCAAATGCTTCAAACTTACTAAAAATTTGGATATTTGTTCCTATAAAGTAGGAGTTAAAGAGTCACTTATAAAGACTTTACTGGATCCATCTTTGTGGCCAACTGTATTGGCGGTAAAAAGATTCTTTCCTCGTCGCAGTAATAAACATTCTACAGGAAAATTTCCAAGCGGAAACTCAGCCGGCCTACAAATCTGAAAAATGTATCTAATATTATTGCAGATGGTGTATTATTGTATTATCAAAATGTGAGAGGTCATCGGACGAAACTAGTTGACTTCTTTAACTCCAGTCTATCTGAGGATTACACTATAATAGCCATTACTGAAACATGGCTACATGCATCTATTATGGATGATGAGATAATTTATTGCCGTTTTAATATATATCGTAAATACCGTTCAGCTGAAACCAGTGCAAAAAACAGAGGCGGCGGTGTTTTTCTCGCAATTAGGAAAAACCTAAAATCGGCCATTTTAGAAACTGACGACACTTTGGAACCAATATCTATAAAAATTAAAATTAATATAGGTTCTGCTAAACTTATAATATGCTGCTGCTATATTCCGCCAAATTCTGCATTAAGGGGATTATTGCAGTGTAACACGCCGATCGTGTTGGAAAGACCCACATAGTTTAGAGTAGCTCATCCGATGCCAAATTTACAGCACAAGTGGGGAGAATACAGTCAGAGAGAAAAGCGGCAGTTCGCTGTGCATTTGTGCATTGCTCCTTGGCATGAACGGATGGGGTCTCGCGTCGCGTGGAATAGACGAAAAAAACAAAGCGTATAAAAAAGACGGATCGAACGAAAGTGTCGATTCGTATTATTTAAACACGCTGATAATACATACAAGCTATGTATTGTTTTCAATTCGTTAGAAAGCGTTATCGGATCCTGTGTTATTTTTCGGTATTTACAAAACTGATGATTCTTATTCTTGTCATTATAACACATTATTTTTACTTTTAAGACTCCAGTTTCGACAGCCGAACAAACAATGTGTTTTATTTTATTAAATTATAGATTATTTCTTAAAAATATAATAATAAAATAATTCATGTTCATAAGCTCATTGTGAATATTTATATGCCGCACATATATGAAAAAAAACATAGGATTTTCAATCATATTTTTTAAATGGGAATATTATCTTCCCTAACTGCTATTGCCATGAAAATAATGTGTATTAATTTGGCCTCTGCCCAATTGGGTAAATACCCCCAATTTTGGGGAGAATTTCAATTTATATTCGGTCAAATATTCTAGTTTTTATGATGCAACAAATAAATAATAGATTGAAAAAAATTAAACGGAAAGCTGCCCTGTTTTTTTTTTATGTTTAGTTCAGGGTTTACAAAATGATGATGTGTATAAATAGGCTCAGTCAACTTAGCCCCCCGAAGTTCGACTTTTTTGAAAAAAGCGATTGCGCTAGACCGGCCTTAGCTAGCGCCACAAACATTAGAGCTAGCGCCATTTAGACAAGAAAACTACGGGGATTTGAACTTTCGGGGGGCTAGGTTGATGCTAGCCCCCCGAGTTTGGATTTTTTAAGTTTTTTTACACTATTCGAATTCCTCAGAGCTAGCGCTACCAATTTAAAAGCCAACGCCACTCCCACAACCCCAAAAAATGATAAAACATTTTTAACCCTGGCCCCCTAAAATGAGATGTTTTTAATCAAATTGGGTGGAAAATATAACTTAGAGCTAGCGCCAACAGAATATGACAAAAATATTCTCTCAAAAATATCAGGTAAAAAAAAAAGTTTATTTATTACCATTTACTTCCTGAATTTTAATACAAAATGATGTTTGGCATATAATATACCGCTTTCAACAAATAGTTCGGCGTTGTAATTACTTTATTTATGTTCATAGACACTGGCTATTAGAAACATGATGCCTAGTAGACAGTAGCGTAACTGACAATTGTGTTTTCACTCCTAGCTAATTTAAATCGTTATTACGCAAGAACTTACCGTACGATTTAAGAAACTCTTTTGGCATTGTAATTACTATACTAATATTTATAAACACTGGCAACGAGATAGCTTGCACTAGTAAGACAGTGGCGTAACTGACGATTGTTTTTGATAATTGAAATCGTTATAACTCGGAAACTAACCGTACGATTTCAAATTTTTTTTTGGCATTGTAATTGCTATACTGAAGTCTATAAACACTAACAACGACATAGCTAGTGATATTAAAGGATAAATTAAAATCACTTGCTTTGTTTCACTATTTGTTTCTATTTACTCGACTAGTTTCGCTTTTTACGGCATTATCAAAGTTCACTCTTGATTCACTCTTGATAATGCCGTAAAAAGCGAAACTAGTCAAGTAAATAGAAACAAATAGTGAAACAAACCAAGTGTTTTTAATTTATCCTTTATTATTATTTCAAAATGTTTCACCAAGTGATAAATGAGAAAGTTATTCAAGAGATAGCTAGTGCTAGCAAGACAGTGGCGTACCTCACGGTTGTTTTTTTTATGATAACTTAAATCATTATTACTCGGTGGAAAACACTCGTTGAGAGTTTCAAACTGAACGCTTTTCAAAAACAATGAATGCCTGAAAATTTACCTAGTACACATCGGGTTATGTATGTACCTAATCAAAACATGGGTATCTTTTCGATGCTACAAAATTGTGATTAAGCTCCTTTCGTTGCTATTCAATTGACTTTATTTTCATTCTAACACAATCTATCTCAATATCCTGATTCTACGATATACAGGGAGTTTTTCTTTAAAGTAGACGTATTCCAGATTCACTTTATTTTGTTTAAATCTTTAGATATATGTTGTTTTTACAGGAATTCAATTTGAAGCTTTAAGCGAGTGTTTTCCACTCCCAGACTAAGCATGAAGTAAAATTTCGAGTTTAGAAAAGCCCCGTGAAAATTTGTCGAGGGTCGCGCAGCGACCCGAGACAAATTTTCTGGGCTTTTCTAAACTCGAAATTTTACTTCATGCGCCACGCGTATAGAACACTAAAATTTTGTGAAATTTGTGTATATTTGAACCTTACTTGAAATCAGCGTTTTATACGCGTGGCGCATGAAGTAAAATTTCGAGTTTAGAAAAGCCCAGAAAATTTGTCTCGGGTCGCTGCGCGACCCTCGACAAATTTTCACGGTGCTTTTCTAAACTCGAAATTTTACTTCATGCTTAGTCTGGGAGTGGAGAACACTCGTTTAAAGCCTTGAATTGAACTTTTGCACCCAATTTGATTAAAAAAATCTCATTTCGGGGGGCTAGGGTTTAAAATGTTGTATAATCTTTTGGGGTTGTGGGGGTGGCGCTAGCTTTTAAATTGGTAGCGCTAGCTCTGAGGAATCCGAATACTGTAAGAAAACTTGAAACATCCAGCATCAACCTAGCCCCCCGAAAGTTCAAACCCCCGTAACTTTCTTGTCTAAACGGCGCTAGCTCTAATTTTTGTGGCGCTAGCTAGCGCTAGCTAAGGCCCGTCTAGCGCAACAGTTATTTTTTAAAAAGTCGAACTTCGGGGGGCTAAGTTGACTGAGCCGTATAAATAGAGGATTGCAATAACATTCAATTTCAATTCATTTATTCCTTATTTACTTACTATCAAAATATGACTCATCATAAATCAGCCAAATTTTAAAAAAATATATTGGGCTCGGTGCAATGTTGAGCAAGAAGCTTATTATTTGAAATGCATTATAATAACTACCTTATTATTATTATAGTTCTATTTTTTCTAAAATAATTAACAATGAATATGCACGCAGTTAAACCCTACATTTTTTTAAACATTCGTCAAACAAATATTACCTGTGCTCAGTAAAAAATAGTTGATTTGTAACATTAATCTACGACAACGTCATATTGGTGTTATTCTTACTATTCTTATAGTTTTGATATCATTGATTCGTTGATGAAGTCGCAGTTGGTTCAAATAGGTCCGATTGCTAGAAACTTTACAATTTACTTTAATAGTTTTATTGCGAGAAGTTTAATAGCATTTAACAACTGCTTTAATAACGAAAGATTTAAGACAAAATAATGATTTGAACAAGACTGATTGTTATTCGATTGCTTCTGGCTTATTAATCAGCTTAAAAAACTTTAAAAATAATTTAATAATACCGACACTGTCAAATAATAAGGAAAGCCAATATTAAAGGTATATTACACATCTTTATTTAAATTAGTGAAACATTTCGTGTTTTCTATATTAGTGAACATGCAGTATAAAAAAATACTTATTCCATTAGTAGTCAGAAAGCATGAAAATTAAACACTAGTACAATAAAATATCGATTATAATTGCAAAATATTAATTTTACGAGAATAAATGCTAACGACGCGAGCCGTTTTTGTTAACTATGATTGAAAAAAGAAAAGAAAAACAAACGCGAAGCCGCACAGCGTTCACCGGCCCAGAGATAAACGCTGGCCGCATGCAGCTCGCCCCTCCAATAATTGTGCAGATGAGTGTACAACGCGTTCAACTAAGAGAAGATCCGCAAGGCGGCGGTATTTTACGGTCTTATTTTTCAAGATTTTTATTTTAACCTGACTCGGGCATGAGCTATCGCATCCTTATGAAATGTTCACATTATATTCCTTATAGTATAAACTAGTAAGATATGGGAATATTTTTTTAATTTTGAAAAATTTAACATTATTTTTTTCATACCTCTGAAAGCAAATTGTTTAAAAAAAAAGTACTTCGATTATTTACTAGATAATTGGGCTTAATATACGCTGTCAAAATTTCAACTTTCTAGGACCTTTAGTTTTTAAATAAACCTAACATTAAATTTCAGACCACTGTTATATTCCCCTTAACTGTTTATGAAAATCTCTGCATTATGTTTGATAAACTTGTGACGGATTATCCTGATTAAACTGTTTTTTCTATCTTTAACTTCCGGTACCTTCCCCGATGAATGGAAATTATCCATTGTAACACCAATTCACAAATCCGGTTCTAAATTAAACGTAGGTAACAATAGGCCAATTTTATACTGTCAGTTATACCCAAGGTCTTCAAGAAATTATTATATATTTATTTATTTATTTACGGATTTCTCCCATTTACAGCATTACAAAAAATAGGTACATATAAATTACAATATATAAATATCGCGCTCAACATTTAATAAATTAAACTAAACAGAAATGTTAGTAATTTATAATAACATCCAAATCAACGAAAGATAAGTGGCGTTTAAACACATCATAAGAGTTTGAAAATGTTATAAAATTTGGATTTAACATCAGTATGTTGAAATACCGTATAATGCGTGATACCGGGCTATGACTGCCATAATTTGTATGGTGGAAGTTTAACCTGAACAATGGCCTGTTACGAACAGTTGTATTTAAAAAAAAATTAAAATTCAATAAAGAAATTAAATGACTGGAATTCACAAGTCCATTTATCAGCTTAAATTCATAACACATATCCAGTGTTACCCTTCGGTATTGTAGGGATTTTAAGTTTATTGTAGTCAGGATATGCGACCGACTGTACTGCACCCGACCAATGCCCATTCTAAATGAAACTAGCAATAGAAATTTATTTTGAACTTTCTCAATTGACTCAATATGGTTTTTGTAATTAGGAGACCAGATATAATATATTCCATTTGTTTCTGGATCTCGCCTAGCCACGCTTTCGTGTTGTTATGTTGCAGTATCAACATTTACATTTTTTATTAATTGCCACTCCTGATTCCTTATTTTAACAGTGTTGCAATAATTTATGATATCATAAGTAATCCTCTTTTTAATTTTCAAGAGGTTTATTGTTAATCTTGCAACAATTATTTCGCCACGCGGTCGCTTCTTCGAGCATTTTATTATTAAATCAAATTAATCTAGTGTTGCAATGCTGTGTCAATGCCAAAGTGAAAAATAATTTCAGGCACATATTAAATATTAACATGCCAAAGATTATCTCTGAATCAAAAAGGTTACAAATTCTGAAATCCTACAAACATTTTAGGCAACGTAATCCAAATCTACAGCATCACAATATTATTACGATTTTAATAGATATTTTTGGGGTATGTCTAGTATTTTAATTATCATATATATTTAATTAAAGATAATTACGTTTCAGGTAGGGAGATCTTTATTACAATTAATTTTACGACAAAGACCTGACGAATTGAAATCTACTACTTCTGGCAAACGATCTAAAAACAGCCATTTTTGGAATCACCTAGCTAGAAAAGATCTGCAACAACTAATTTGGCAATATAACTCTAGAAATCAGTATTTTACTTTGAGAGATCTTTTGAATGATATGAAAGAAAATTATGAGTTCCATGAGAGTAGAACAACACTTTATAGGGTTGTTAAAAGTATGGGGTATAAATTCAAATTAATTAATGGGCGCAAAATTCTCTGTGAACAAAAACATGTTGTTGCAGCTAAAATTATTTTCCTTAGAAAATTTTTACAGTATCAAAATTCCAGTGAAGATATCCAATTCGTATACCTGGATGAAACATGGATATATCAGAATGGATCCATGGTTCGACGCTGGGTACATGAAACGGATATAAAAAGTAATCCAACTAAATTCAAAAATGAAGGCAAACGCTTCACCATTCTACATGCTGGGTATAGGGGTGGGTGTTTGGATGGGTGCGATTTTTTATTACATTCGAAAAACAATGACCGAGATTACCATGCCACAATGGATGGTAATACTTTTCAAAATTGGGTGGTTAATCAACTTATTCCTGCTTTGGCTAAGCTTTCAAGGAAATGTGTAGTTATTATGGATAATGCTGCATACCATTCTGTGCAATTAGACAAAACTCCTTCATTTTCTTGTAAGAAATGCGAAATGCAGGAGTGGTTGGGTAAACACAATGTAAAATTCAATCCAAAATTAACCAAAAAGGAACTATGTAATTTACGTAGTTGATGACATTTTGAGAAAGAACGGGCACGAAGTTCTTAGATTACCGCCATACCATTGTCAATACAATCCAATTGAAATGGCATGGGGGTTTTGTAAGACTTACTACAATAAGTACATAAATTCTAAGCAACCATCTAAGGATCGTGTTCAGAATTTATGGCTTGAGTCTCTCTCAAAATGTACATCCGATATGTGGCAAAATTTCTGTGATCATTGTGAAAACTTATTTCGGATGACTGGACAAAACACATGGGGAACCTTTCTTTTGAAACCATTCCTCCTTTTATTATTTCGCTTGGGGAATCTGGCTCAGAACAAACATCAGAAGATTCAGATGCAGGTTCTCTTGACTAAATAATAAAAGTGGAATGAGGGCTTAAAAATTGTTTGACGTGAAAATTATCAGTATCACAAGAGGGTGGGAATAAATTTGCAATTCTACAAAAAAAAAACTGAGGGCCAACAGAAGAGAGAATGACCAAAATTAAGGTGGATGGATGGAGTTGATCAAAATGTGTTAACGGGAATACCCAAGCGAGAAATACAAATGGATGACGAAATAAGTTTGCAGAGCCGAATTCATTATATTTGTTATATACAATATTATTGCTGTGTTTGTATGTACAAAAACCAAGTAGTAAATTTTGTTAATCTTAAAACTGCATATTATTATCCTTTTATATCTGAAAATTTGTAAAACAGGCAACAGTGTAAGATCATAATAGTCAGAAATTATAACCTTAAAATCAAACATCTGACAGTGACATTTAAAAACCCTGATTTAAAACACAACCAGCCCCATTTACAATACTTAAACTGTCACTTTTCCATAGCTAGGCGAGATCCAGAAACAAATGGAATATATTATAACCGAGCAGTATTCTAACTGCGGTCTTACCAAACTAACATACAGAGTCCTAAACGTATCCAAAGAGCACTGTTTGGAAAATCTGCTAATAAAAATCCTAGCGTACAATAAGCTTTACTGATAACATTTATAAAATGGGGAACAAAGGTCAAGTGACTGTCAAAAACTACACCTAAATCGCGTACCGTATCAACCCCGGGTAATCTACAATTGTTAATTGAATATTCAAATTTAATACATTTACGGCGACTAAAAGAAATAGATAAACACTTTTTAAAATTAAGATGAAGATGATTTCTTGAACACCAATTTGATAAATTATTTAAGTCTGATTGTAAAATATTGTGATCACTGAATTGATCGATTTTTCTATATAGTTTTAGATCATCAGCAAACATTAAGAATTTACTTTCTTTAATTTAATAACACTGCCAATGTCGTTAATAAAAAGTAAGAAAAGAATAGGGCCACAATGCGACCCCTGTGGTACACCAGACGTAACACTGATCGCACTGGAAATAAAGTTGTCGATTTTAACGAACTGTTTACGCTCACGTAGGTAACTATCGAACCACTTTACAATATTTTCCTCGAAACCAAGGCCCACAAGTTTATTTAAGAGAACAGAATAGCTAACACGGCCGAAAGCTTTGGAAAAATCAGTATAAACTGAACTAACTTCATGGCCGTTTTCCAAAGCTCCCAACAAATACATTTGGTAAAATTATAAGTTAGACGTCGTAGACCTGCCTTTAAAGAATCCATGCTGCTCGTCACAAATGATATTTTTGCAGTACCACATAAGTTGATCAGATATTAATTTGTCAAGTATTTTAGGGATTGTGGACTGAATAGAAATGCCCCTATAATTTTGTATATCATCTCTCTTGCCATCTTTAAAGATTGGATTTGTATATGAATATTTCCAATGATTTGGAAATACAGCAGACTTGATAGATTTATTAAACAGTGATTCAATCGGAGTGGTAAGAGAGTATATACATCTTTTTAAAAAATACGGCGGTAAACCATCTGGTCCACTGTTCAACGAATCTTTTAAATCATTTATTGAACTAAAAATGTCAAAAGCTTTTACATTAAACATCGAACAGGAAATTTTATTGGAGCATTCATAATGTCCTCGGTATAAACGCTACTAAAGAACTCGGCAAATAAATCAACACAGGAACTTCCTGAGTTGCATTGCTTGTCATTGAAGAATATTTTTCCTGGAAAACCGTTTATGTTTTTACTTTCATTAACAAACGACCAAAATAATTTTGAATTAAGTTTAATATTAGTTTCAGATTTACTAATATACGATTGATAGAGTGCTTCACTTAAACTACGACAAGAAGATCTGAGGTTTTTAAATGCCTCATAGTCTGTAAAACTACCACTAATTTTAAAAGCGATATAAGCTTTTTTTGGCTTTAATTAATTGTATTAGTTCATAATTAAACCATCTAGAATATTTTGACGAGTTATAATACTTTTTCGGAACATACAAAAAAATGGCAGAATTAATAATATTATAAAAATCATCAATGTTCGAATTAATGTTGGGTTCAATAAATAACCGATTCCAATCTATATTACAAAGATAATCGTTGATAGCAATATAGTCGGCTGATTTGAAATCGTAATAACTAAAATTAGTGTTAAGAAACTCAAGAGATTCGCATAACGGTACAGAAATGTCATAGGAAATGTGATGATAACTATTGTTGAACAGCGGATCACTAGATTTTCTAATATTTAAGCTAATTAGGTTTGAAAATATTAAGTCAAGAAATATGCCGTGATTGTTAGATAAATCATTTTTTTGACGTAAATTATTAAAATTAAAGCAATCACACACAGCACGGGCAAATTGAGAAGTGTTAAAATCAGATAATAGGTTATTAGCTGCGATATCCCAAGAAGCAGTTGGTAGGTTATAATCATCGCAAAAAATATAATTCAAATTAGGATTATCTAAGCAAATATGTTCAATAGCAACAGCATGCTGTTCATAAACAAATTATGGAGAGGATGGTGGAATATAAGTAGCACCCAACAATATTTTATCATTAATTTTAACAAATAAATGTTCAACACTATTAATGAGCGAGTCTAGTTTAACACAATTAAGTTCAGATTTGACAGCAATAAGGACACCTCCACCTCTGCGTTTATTACTGGTTAAGGATGATCTATCTTGTCGATGAATAATGTAATTAGCTAAATTTAATTCAGAATTGGTTACAGAATCATCTAACCACGTTTCGATGAATATAATAACGTCATAGATGCAACAGTTAACTTTAAGGTGGAATTCGCGAAGTCTAAGATCTAAGACCGCCAATATTCTGGAAGACAATGGTTAGTTAGTATAATCAGTAGGCTGACGCTTTTCGTAATATTATCACCCAAAACCAGCATGCTGGCTCTTTACGGATGGTTCCAAGTCTGAAAACAGAGTAGGGGGAGGAATCTTCTCACAAGATTTCAACCTTAAAAAGTCTTTTAGACTCCCAGACAACTGTAACATTCTTCAGGCAGAGGTCATGGCCATCCGAGTGGCAGTGGACTCGATCCATAAAAGTGCCCTTCAGGGGCACCGCATCAGGTTCATTACTGATAGCCAAGCCGCCATTAAGATACTGAATAGTCCGTACTGCACCCAGTGGCGGCGCGTGGTTTAATTCTTTGGGGGTGCACAATATAGGGAAGACAGTAAGCGCAACAGGCAACATTTTTGGGGTGGTCGTTATTAACAAATTGGGTTTTGGACGACCGACACTTTTGATATTCATTTTTTCCTCTAAAGATAGCGAAGAAAATTTGATTGTCTTTAAATATTGCACGGTAATAATGGAGTTCGAACACTCCGCCATTCTGGAAATTCGTGAAATCAACCTAAAACCGATACGCCGATATCAATCCGACCACGATGTGCACTAGTTATATGTGCACACGAGCCAGCTTAAAGCATTGAACGTCGCTGGGCTGTCGCGGGGAAGAAAGAGTGCGGGGAGCAGAGGTTCCACCAATTAGATTTAAAATTAATTAATTAATGCAGTGCACGAGCGGATCAGGCGACGTAACGCGGCCGCGGTGTTCGGTTGCCGTCGGGTCGATGACACTCGACGTTCTCTGCTTTGCGCTTGGATATTAGTACGACGCATCGGATAGCGTCTAGCGGAAAAAATATTGTTTAGGATTTATTTTACAAGTAGAATGGATTGATAAAATTATTTAAAGAATGAGGATATTTAAATATGTTTGCAGGCATTAATTTGGGAGTGCACGTGCACATGTGCACTTACTGAGGAACCGCCACTGACTGCACCTTGAAGGTGGTCAGAGACTGTAATAAATCGCTAAATAGGCTTGCAAATAACTGTGACGTGGGTCTCATGTGGGTACCTAGTCACAGTGATATCAGGGGAAATATAATTGCCGACAACCTTGCAAGGAAGGGGGCAAGAATGAAGGACCTGTCTACTGAACTCTTCAACCACATTCCTCTTGTGAAATGCAAGAGTTTACTTAGGGACCAAATGATAGCATCGGCCAACCATAGGTGGAGATTAGAAGATATGTGTCTCATAACAAGGCAGCTATGGTCTACATGGGATACTATAAACAGCAACAGATTAATTGCACTTAGCAGAATTGACACAAAGAAGGTGGTAGGCACCCTCACGGGCCACTGCCTTCTAGGCAAACATGCACAAAATATGGGTCTTGAGCACAACGACTTTTGCAGAGGATGCCTCGATGTGGAGGACGAAGAGACGGTACTCCGCTATCTGGAACAATGCCCTGCTCTTGAAAGGAAAAGAATCAAGTACCTTGGTATGAACTGCGTGAATGGACTAGCGAACCTCACACCTCTAGATGTGAGAAATCTGATCGGGTTCATTAGGTGCTCGGATAAGTTTGTATAGGTGGGAAGGGAGGAGAGCCTGACCCTTATTACCCTTATGGTATCACAAGGGGCCCTTTAACCTAACACCGAGAAGTAATCTGTTTTCTCAAATGAATCGTCTGTTGGAGGGAGAGATGGTTCTTGTCATAGGTATTGTACCAGTTATTAACAGTCTCAAGAAAGGTTTTGTCATAGTTGTCATTGTAGAAAATTTATAAATATTGTTAAAGTGTTCTGCAAAAGTTTTGAAAATATCCATGTCGTCTGTTATGATTGAATTGTTGGTCGGGTCTTAAATTTCGTTTATTAGTTCTGATTATTTATATTTTGTTAGTTTCATTATTTGGGTTCCTTTAAGATCATTAATGTCTTTACATGTCTCTGACCATTTGTCGTTTTTGTATTCTAAGATTAATTTGCGTATGTCTCTATTTAATTGATTGAATTTAACTTTAAGTTGTCTGTCGTCTATGTCTTTTATGTCTCGATATCTTTGTCTCTTGTATTTAATTAGTCGCAGGATACATTTTAGAAGGGGGTATTTGTAATATTGTTTTTCGAGTTTAGGAGTATGACGATGGATGGATTCGGATAGGATTATATTGAACTGGTTAATCATCGTAGGTGTTATGTCATCGTTGGTATCAAAGGTGTTAGCAATGTCTTTATTAACCTTCTCGATGTCACATCTCTGGTAAACGTAAATATGTTCAGGAGGTGAAGAGCTAGTAGCAATTTGTATATCGAGTTCAAATTGTATGGATATGTGGTCGGAGCATAAATCTGGGACTAGTGAGATTAAGTGAATAAGATGCCTTATGTTAGAGGTACATAGGATCAGGTATTGTAGATTGATTTTCGGTTATTATGAATGCGGGAGCGGTTGAGATTTTGATAAAATTGGAATTGGAACAAAAGGTATTTATAAGTTGTGATTTCCTTCGATTGACATTGAAGTCTCCGACTATTATTGCATGATCGTATAATGAGGCTTTTGTTAATATAGTATCTTTAATAGTGGAATGAGGATGGATGTAAACAAGAAATATATGTATAATAATATTATGACGAGAAACGGTAAAATGGGATACATTCGTTACGCCGGCTATTGATACGGAGTGGATTTGTTTTACCAAAGGAAATGGATGGGTGAAAGGATGCTCCAGCCTCCTCGTAGGTTACTATTGATAATTAAAGCTGGTATTTGTAAATGCTTCCACTTATTATAATTAAATGCATTTTTAACTTTTGATTCTACGTGTAAGTTAACATGGATAGGGTTATTTATTTGTTAGGTAATTAGAAAGGAGATGGGATTTGTTCCGAAGTGAATTAATGTTGGAGTAAAGGAATCGTACACTAGCCATTGTTTACCGGCAGAGAACCTATGTGAACTCCTGCATTTGAAGCTACAGGTGGGACTAAATCTGGGTATTTTAGGTCAACATGATGATAAAAACACGATTTCCAGAAAAGGTTGTATGTGTATCAATGTCATAACCACTAATAAACCTACGGCGGAGTTTTTTTAAGTAGTTCGTTTCTGTCTTTAACTGCGGGGTTATTAATTTCCGTGGCGTACGTGTCGAGAACCATTTTCGTGTAAACATTATTTTAATCTTGACCAAACATTTTCCATCACTCGACAAAGCAGGTCAAGTTGAATTTGCTAGAAAAAAATGTCTTGTCTGATATTCGTTTTAATTCCAGTGCGGTTTGCGGTCTATCTAAACGGTGCTTTTCAGAAATAGAATAAAGTAAAATAGTTTCAGAAATAACATTTTAAAATGTTTAAATATTTTCAAGTTTTATTTGGACGTTCCTATATTTAAGAATAGTGAAATTTTAAATTATCTGTGGATCCGTGCCTGTGTTGAAGTTAGAAATAAATACACAAAGATTTCTAGTTTCTTCATAAAATAAGATTGTCGAAGACGTTTAAGTCAATGTGTGCAATTTTGTAAGCGTTTGACTCAGTAGTAATTATTTTTTTTTTAAATTAGCTAGAAAATCAAAACTACCGTGTTTTTGGAATAAAATAGAAAAACGCCATGACCACAATTTGTTTACATTAAAATTTGACATACACAGAACAGAAATGATTTTTTGATTGTATCGTTTCTTCACATCATGGCGTTGCGGCTTTTTTCAAAAATTAATCGTAACCTCTTTCGCACCGTAAGTATTCCACCTGTTCTTACAAAAGAAAGCAGTAAAAAAATGATATATTTTTTTTTAAGTTCAAAATTCAAACATCTACGTCGCAATCGCTAAAACATACTAGAGCACAAGAAAATAACAACAATGAGTTTGTGCTTAAAAACGAGGAAGACATCTTAATGCGTGCGAAGAGGAATACTTTGGCACAAAACGACATGTGGGTATTTTAATATTTATTTCTAATAATATTTTTTAACGAAAAATTGAATTTGTTGAATTTTAGAAAATTAACAAACAGCCCTGTGAATTGTCTAAGTAACACAAACGCCCAGCTGACATCACTGATTCCCCCGAGCGCCTTAAAATTGTATTATTTGGGTCCGTTGGTCAGTCAGGCTCGGTTTTACAGCTCGCCAGACTCTGACAAATGCAAAGCCGTTAAAGGAAAAGATAAGCGATGCAAAAAGTTTAATTTATGCAATTGTGAGAAGAGTAAATTTAAAACTTGCAGGGTTACTATAAAAGTGAGTATGGATGATATATTTCTCATTTAAGTTTAAACATAGCATATCTCATAAAAATGCGAAATTGGGCCCATTCATCAAAGACAACAGTTGGGAGTTTACAGCCAACTGTTGGGAAATTCTCTGATTAACGTGTTTGGGATTTTTGCAATTATACAAAATAGACCGATTGGTGTTGGCGATTGATGTTGACAGGTTAAAGTTTTCAAAATGGCCGAGTAACGTTCATCAGATATCAACATGCATCACAAAGAAATCCAAACATGGTGAATGTTGAACATTTTGATGAACGGGCCCATTGAGTTATATATACTGTTGGATTTACATTTCCTTGCCATTGTGTTGGTAGCAATAATTCATCGTTATGATGCTTGAAAGCGCCACAATTGAAATTCTTATCATCTTGATTTATCTCAAATCACAAATCTTCACATATCTCAAAATAGTTTTTTCGCTCTCCTGTAAAGAAGGAAAAAGTGAGATATGCGATGTTGAAACTTAATAGACGATTTATAAATAATTATAAAATAAATAATGACATTGGTAGGCTGAAGTTCAGTTAGTTACACAGCTATTTTTCGCCCAAAAACAAGTTTTACGGATATTTAACGGTATGCTATGAATTCTTTTATCATAATAGAAAGGCGGGAAAAGTGTTTTTAATGTAATAAGACCGTTTGCTCAAAATTTGTGATTAAAAATTACGTTTTTGACAAATCACATTTGTTACTTAAGCTGTTGATATTGTCACAGATAATGCATTTAAACATAGTGTCTAATCCTTTCATCAGGTGGCGTATTTTCACGGAGGGTAATTCAAAATGTACCACATAATAGCAATCTTAGTTATAAAGGTAAAACGCATTAAGTTCATATCTTTGTGCACACTAGATAGAGATAGAGATATATACTTCTAGGTTAGGTTAAGAGAAAGGTTTGCAATAGATTATAGTATATTACGTAACGAGAGTGGTATGCAGCATGTTACATATGAGCGGACATGTTGCGCACGAGCCGCGCAGTGCAGTATTCCGCAAGTATGTAATTGCCATACCACTCGAGAAACGTACGATACTTTACCTACGCCCTAACTAAATAAACAATGAGCATGAAAGAACAACTTAATTATTGTAATAATTTATAATAGTACCATGACAATGATGAAAACTATATTACTACTTGATCAATATACAAGGAATAAAGCTGTACATTTTCCGACATTCGTTGTTTTTTAAAATAGTTCAATTTGAAGCTTTAAACGAGTGTTTTCCACTCCCAGATTAAGCATGAAGTAAAATTTCGAGTTTAGAAAAGCCCCGTGAAAATTTGTCGAGGGTCGCGTAGCGACCCGAGACAAATTTTTTGGCTTTTCTAAACTCGAAATTTTACTTCATGCGCCCCTTTACATAGAGTTCACAGTATTATAGTGTTTTATACGCGTGGCGCATAAAGTAAAATTTCGAGTTTAGAAAAGCCCAGAAAATTTTCACAGGGCTTTTCTAAACTTGAAATTTTACTTCATGCTTAGCCTGGAAGTGGAAAACACTCGTTTAAAGCTATAAATTGAACTCTTTAAAAAAACAACGAATATCTAAAGATTTACAACTAATAGGCGGAATTTGAAATACGTATACTTTAAAGAAAAACTCCCTGTATAATAATAATAATAGAGTTCAATGTCTTTATCTAGAATTTTATGCTCTGTCTGTGGTGCGAAAACCATGGAAAAGTGATAAAATTTCATGGTTAAAAAGTTCAAATTTGCCAGAAGTTTAACAAAATCGAAAACTGTCGAAAATCGATTAAATGTTTAAATTTGATAAAATGCTAACACAATGTCAAGAAGTGATGAAATGTCAAGAAATATTGAAATTTTAGAACAATTTGAAGTATGTAAAAAGTGATAATCTATAATCAAAAAATATTTTAAATATTTTAAGTTTTACAATTAATCAGTATTTTTATGCGCGTGGCGCATGAAGTAAAATTTCGAGTTGAGAAAAGCCCGAATTTGGATTTGGACGCTACGCGTCCAAATCCAAATTATTAGGGCTTTTCTCAACTCGAAATTTTACTTCATGCTTAGTCTGGGAGTGAAAAACATTCGTTAAAAAATAATCATTGGCTTCTTACAATATTTTCATTAATTTACAAAAGCTTGAGGGTTTTCAAGTTTTGGTTCAATTTTTAAAATCTTGTCAATTTTGGTGAATTTCCAAAGTTTTAATTAATTTTCAAAATTTCGTCGACTCGGGAATTTTGTAATACGTTTGTTAATTTTCAAACTTTTTTTTAATTTCCAAAATTTATAACTTTTAAAATTTTGACAAAAATCTTGCATTTTCCAAGATTTTGCTGATTTTCAAATTCTTAACTACTTTTTGGAACTTTGACGCCTTTCATGTATGTACTAGATTTTCGTTTATTAAAAAATTGCCGGTATTCATGACTTTTTAAGAATTTCAAAGAAATGTATTTGACAAAAAATATGAGGCCTTTCTTCAAATCGTTCCTCCTTAACAATTAATATAATGTCTAAATTAATTAATCGATGCTGAAATATTTATAACAAATTTTTAAAATTATTAAAATATCACAATAAATTTTGATAACTTCTTGCAAGTTCACACTTGTATGAAAATTTTAGAGATTAACGGAAATCTTGGAATTTTGAAAATTATCGATAATCTTTAGATTTCACGAAATCCGTAAAAATTTTGAAAATTCCGAAAATTTTGAAATTTACAAAAAGCGTTTAGATTTTTAAAATTGAGTAAACTTTGAAAGTTCACGAAAAATTTTGTTAATTAACTAAAATTGTGGAAATTCATGAAAGAAAAGTTTAGGAAATTTACGAAAATTGCTAACGTTTAAAGTATATACAGGGTGACCCATTTTAATTTATCCACTGGAATATATCGACAAATATGCATCGTACAAAAAAATGTTTTAATGGTTTCGAGGGGGCCATCCGATCCTGTAAAATTTTTGTCACCCCCGCCCCCAGGGAGGGGTGAACTTTGAAATCTTAAATAGGCACTCCTATTTTTTATTTCAGATTCGGATTCTACACTCAAAATTATGTAGGTTTTATTCGAGAAAAACAATTGAATTCGTGATAGATAAACCTAAAAAACAGCCTTTACGTAGACTTACATGAAAAAGAGTATGTAAAGTTTACTTCCTGGGCTTTTTAACTCCCGAGAGATGGCGGTAGAATCGCCAAAATTAGGTTTTTTTAAAAATAGCGCCTACGATTCGATTTTTAGTAAAAAAAATATTTTTTTTAATGCTACCAAAAAATTCTTTACTTTTTTTACGTGTGTATGCTAATTTTAATTTTTTTAAGGAGTCGGAAAGTTATTTTATTTGAGCGACAAAGTTGAAAAGAATCATTTTACCAGTAGCGGACATATTTTTGTACAAATTAACTTCAATAAGTCATTAGAATAATTAATTGTATAGTCCTATATTATATTAATTTGCGGTCAGTATCTGAGTTGACCACAGCAGATTTCTTTAGGTTTACCTAGAATGTTTTCATTTTTGCGACTACAACGCCATCTATCACCAATTCAATTTTTTTTTCAAATAAAACCTACATCATTTTGTAGAATCCGAATCTTTAATGAAAACATAGGGGTTCCTATTTGAGATTTCAAAGTTGAAAATTCATTAAAAATTCTCAAAACTTTGAAAATGAACTAAAATCTTCTAAATTATAATTATTATTATTTTAAATAAACATAATAAAAATCAATTTATATCTTTTAAAATGGCGAAAATAACAAAAATTTAGAAAACCCTAAATATTTTGCGAATTATCAAAAACATTAAAGATTGTTCATTTTAACGAAAACAAAACAATATAAATAATTTGACGAATAAAGCACTAATAATCTGTCTTCACACTTTTATTTCAACTAACAAATGACATTTCGGTTATTAGTGCTTTATTCGTCAAATTAATTAGATTTTTTGATTTGATCTTCACGTAACACAAACAATTTATTTAATATAAATAATAATACTATAGGTTTTTACTTATAGATCAAAAAAAAAATTATAAAATTTGAATAAATTTGCAAAAAAACAGCTCAAGTTAATTCAGACACAGGTCGTCAAAATTGACTTAAAAAAGTTAAAATTGCTTAATTTAACAGAAGTATAATTTACAGAAACGACAAGATTCAAAACACATATCATCAAAATTGACATACTCAATAAAAATTCGGTCAAATTGATAAATTCAATATAAAATAATTAGGATTTTCAGCATATAAAAATCTAATGTCAATTTTAGAAAATTAGATTATTAGAAAGTAACACCTGAATATTAGATTTTTAGATGTATTGTAAATTTTCAAGCATTCGTGATTTTTAAAAGCTGTCAATTTGAAGCTTTAAACACTCCCAGATTAAGCATGAAGTAAAATTTCGAGTTTAGAAAAGACTGAAAATTTGGTTTGGTCACGTAGCGCGAAGCGCGGAGCGACCAAACCAAATTTTTAGGCTTTTCTAAACTCGAAACTTTACTTCATGCGCCACGCACACAAAACACTGATTTATTCCAAAGCTGAAAATATATTGATCATGTATGCACAATTAGAAATCATAGCATAAATAAATATATCTAGTCGATTTTCAGCGTATTGTAATAAATAATTGAGAAATCAGAATTCCATATGTGCTCATAATAATTGTTAATTGAAACAAAATAAGTCAGAAATACCTAGTACGCGAAGAATGTCCACCAAATATTCACGGGACCTAAAAAAATGCTAAGCTGACTCGGTAATCAAATCGTCGAATGCCGCACATTAAATTTGGTAAACTATAAATGAAACAAAAAATGTCAGACTCAGCACTTGAATCAACATTTACTAGCATTCCACATATTCCTATTCACAACATGAATCCAGAAATAAAATTATATTTACTAAATGTATTAGGAAATATTTTAATAATGTCTTTCATTGTGTATTAATAACAGAATGAATGAACGGTCCGCGTCAGAAAAAATACATTCTCAATTCAAGGTCTGGAGGCGGGAGTCAGAAGCCCGTGTCGCGACAAATATCGTGCACGAATTCTGCACATCAATCCTAATTTCTTTTCACATGTTTTTAGAAATCACAGTGTGTTTTTAAAATTTTACTAAAAAGGCACGATGCTGCCCCCTATTTATTGAAAATATAATCAAAATTTACATTGCTCTTATAGAGTTTTCTAAGCAACGATTAATTTTATTTATCATTTATCTTAGATCAATCTATTTAATATAACATGTTTATAATAATTACCTTAGTAAATTAAAGCAATATGAAGAAGAAATAATGTTTCCTATGGAAGTTATACATGGATTTATGTAATCATTTGACAATGATCTATTATTTAATTTATATTTAATCTAAAAAACAATTTTTGAAAGAAAGGATACTGTCAATTCATTCGCAAAGCTTTAATGTTCAATGCTCTATTTTCATTATTGTGGAAGTTTAATCGTTGTTCGTTCTTATGACCAAATAACATGTACATTTGCGACCTTAAATATTCATAACAATATAGAATAGTGAAAAAACGCTGTGCACCTAAACTGATTTCCAGCCTAAATAATGACATTAGAATAATAAAAAATTAAATTTTTAACTTTGCTAGTAAAAAAAGCTTGATTATTATAAAATAGATAACATAAGAACAAAAGAAAACCTTATTTTAAAATTGGTAGGTTGAGAAATGATCCAAATTTAAAATATATACAGAGAGTTTTATGTAACACCGGACATTTTCATAACGAGAATTTTTCTTTTAAGTATCCATATGCATACGTTGTACATTTTCCGACGCTCGGTTTATTAAAAAAATTCAATTTAAAGCTTTAAGCGAGTGTTTTCCACTCCTAGGCTAAGCATGAAGTAAAATTTCGAGTTTATAAAAGCCTGAACATTTGGTTTGGTCGCGTAGCGCGAAGCGCAGAGGCCAGAAAATTTGGTTTTGCCACTCCGCGCTTCGCGCTACGCGACCAAGCCAAATTTTCAAGCTTTTCTAAATTCGAACAGTTGGGACATGTAAACTTGAAAGAAAAACTCCCTGTATTTACAAGTCGAGGCATTAATTGCGATTGATTGGCTACAATTTGTAATAGTCATATAGGCAACCCAATTTACACATAACCTAAAAAAATTAAAGGTGTCAAATCATGCTTTGGTTTGATAAATAGAATATACGAAAATGAACATTGAAAATGTTCAGTGTTATATAAAACTTATTCAGGCATACTATTTACAGTTACATTATTTATTTATACAAATATATACAATTCCATTGTGTTAGTACGTCCCTGTCTGGGCTATCGACCATTAGTCTTTCTGTCCGGTTTAAAATATTTATTCAACTTTTAACATTTACTTTATACACCAGGTTAAGGAACTTGATACTAGGGATTGTAATACCTGTAAACCGGTTTACTGATTTACCGATAAATCATACAAGATTTAGCTCTCATAAATTTACCGGTAATTTTCCGTTTTTAACCGGTATTCTGGTAACTTAGTAAAGCTCATAAATTGGTATACAGAGAAACATTTTTCATCTCATGATGCATTGAACCAATTATTTAAAATAGTGATAATAGGCAGACTTGGTCATTATTCATCACTCAAGTATGGGAGTATTAATTCTACTTATTCATCAATCATAACTCTGAAAGTGAATAAATTGATAGAAACATAAATGTTAATAATTACATGTTTAATATAGTCGAAACTTGATACTTGCGTCATCAAAAATATTCGTTTGAATTAAATCAACACTTCTGCATCAAATCAGCAACAGTATGCACATTTACGTGATTTGTGTACAGAAATCCATTTTCAGAAATAAAATATAAAAATGAATAAGCGAGTAAAATGGATTCAAAAAAAATTCTTAGTTATTTTTTCTGCAAATGATGACACGTTTTCTATCTATTTTTTTAACATATGTCAAAAGAGGTGATAAATACGTATTATGTATTTTTTTTTTTCGTAAATCCCGGTTTACCATCAAGCATAAAAACGTTTTAGACACTTACAAGTGGTAAAATACCCCTTAAATTAAATCAATCAAGATTTTTATTAATTTTAAGGTTTTAGACAATTTTTAAAATTTTAGCGCAGTTTTCGTGAATTTCTTAGATTGTTGTAATTTTCAAAATTTTGATGGTTTTTGCGAATTTCTTGGATTTGCGTTAATTTAAAAAAATGTTGATAATATTCGTAAATTTTCAAGATTATGAATTTTCTAAATTTCCGCTCATGAATTTCCAATTGTAAGTTTTTCTGAGTTTCCGATAATTTTAAAAAATATTGACGATTACCGTAAAGTTCAAACCCAGAAAATTTGGTTTTTAAAGATTTAAAAATTAATTTAAAAAAAATTGTAATTATTTTCAAGACTTTCTCGTATTATAAAAATCTCGGCGCTTTTCTATGAATTTACAAGATTCCCGTTCATTTCTAAAATGTCCTTTTGTGAAACCTCAAATTTGTCATTAATTTTAATTTAAAAATCATGACGGTTGTTCGTGAATTTCTGTTGATTTTCAAAATATGGATGCTCATCAATTTTCAAATTCTTGACAATTTTCATGAACTTTCAATTTTTTTAAATTTGAAAAATAATAAATTCCGGAAAATAAAAAATGATTGTAAATCTATTTATATTTTCCGCGAACTTCCGCTGATTTATAAACTCGCGATGCTTTTCATGAATTTTCAAGATTTTTAACAATTTTTTATAGTAATTGAAGATTCCAATTTTTAATGAAAAAAGTCGGTTTTAGTTTTTATTCATAAATTTAGAATTGTAACAGTTTTTCTGAATTTCCGATAATTTTAAAAAATATTGACGATTTTCGTGAAGTACAAAGCCTGAAAATTTGGATTTTAAAGATTTAAAAATTTAATTTTAAAAAATTGATTTTTTTCAAGATTTTCTTTAATTATAAAAATCTCGGCGCTTTCCCGTGAGTTTAGAAGATTCCCGTTCATTTTTAAAATGTTGAGTCCTTTTGTGAAATTTCTGTTAATTTTCAAAATATCGATGCTCTCGTCAACTTTTAAATTCTTGACAGTTTTCATGAACTTTCTAAAATTTTGAATTTTCAAGATTTTTAACAATTTTTTATAAAAATTCAAGATTCCAATTTTTGGTGGTAAAACTCAGTTTTTATTTTTCATTTTTAAGAAATTTCATTTATTTTCTTTATATTCAATAATTTACGACCTCGCTTAGTATTGCATTTTTTTATTATTTTGTATAAAATTGAAACAGGCAAAAAAAGTTATTGACAATTGTCGAACGAGTGTCTTCCAACCCCAACTAAGCATGAGGTAAAATTTCGAGTTGAGAAAAGCCAAAAATTCTGGCTTTTCTCAACTCGAGATTTTACTTCATGCACCACGCGTATAAAAACACTGATTTAAAGTGAAGTTAAAAGTATACTGCCCACTTAATAAAAAAATCCAAATTCTGGCTTTTCTCAACTCGAAATTTTACTTCATGCGCTACGCATATAAAAACACTGATTTAATGCGAAGTTAATAGTATAATACCCATTTAATAAAAAATAATCACAATTGTTGAGAATTCTTTATACTTTTTGAGAATTCTAGTATTATTCAACATTTTTTTACATTTGATCATTTCCAACTTGGTGCAACTGGGCCGAAAACAACGACATTGCGGTAAATTATCGGTAAGCCGGTTTTAATTCATAAATTTACTGAATTGACTGCAGTTGGAAAAGTCGGTAAATTTACAATCCCTGTTGAAATCGGACATAAATTTACGTAGATATCATCTACGTAAACGATTTATGTCCAATTTAACCAACTTGAAACTAATTTTATTCGTTGATTAAATTTATTTATCGATTGGTATAGTCGTTTTCCATGTCATAATTATCAATGTCAAGTGAATTGATTGATTTTTTGACATGTACATGTGTAACAATTTATAAATTTTTATCGATGAATAACTATTGGTCGATTTAACTGACTTTAATGAAACCTGGCATTAGTAGGTTAAAAAAAGTGTTTCTTAGTTGTTATCGAGCTGTAATAAAAACCTTCGGCTATTTCTAGTAGTAATAACATTTTCAGGATTCAAATTGTAAAAAAAAGCAAGCGCCTTATCCATCATTCAGCGAAGCTTGTTATGAAGAGCCATACAACAAACCTTCCGAATGCAGAATGTGTCCTTGGAAGCCTAACGTAAATCCAAGCTTTAGAGGCACAGTTAAAGTGAGAAAATACCATACAGGGAAACCGTGGATGCCCCTAGAAGACAAAATTTTGGGAATGGATAACACCAACCTTCGTCAGAGATTACTCACGGAACGGGTAAGAAATAGTTCAACTTTTTCGCTTTTCTGAAAGATTATCTGACACGTTTTAATCTTTATATTCTAGTCAACACTACTTTCGCAAATTTTAGAAAATGAACATAATATTGATGGAGTGTCCTCGCCTGTTGAATGGTTACTAGCAAAAAAAAAAAAAAAGGGAAAATGCAAGAAGGTAACTGACACTAAATTATACGTAATTTTCAGTTTAAAGGTTATAAAAGTCATAAAAGTAAAAATGAGGCATTTAGAAGCAACGTTTGTTCACTAAGAAAGAAGTACAAGGAATTTTGTTATAAGTAAAAAAAAAACTTTATTGGCATCAAAACTGAAACATATCTCCAAATAAATACGATACAATAGTAGATTGTTTGACAAGTTTTGAAAGCTACGTATTGCATGCGAATACCAAATTGCATTTACCAGCCCGCAAGGCGAGTAAATGCATAGTATGAACATGCAATGCGGCTTTCAAAACGTGTTTAACACTCTGCTTTTTCTACGACCAAACAGCGGCGGCGTTAATTATTCTTCGTCACTACTCATTTTATTTTAATGATTTTGACACTAACGTTTAAGGATTTCACTTTTAAAACTAGTTTTGAAAATTCAATTTTCAAGCGTGACATTACTTGTCAAAATACAAAGATACAATTGACATATTTTAAGGCGCAGGTATAGCGACGAAATGTCTGTTTTCGGGAGCAATCGTAGGAAAAGTTAATATATCCCTACTACCCCGTTTCTTACATCCGTCTTCTGCTCTCCCTCTCCCACTTGAATCTCATCACAATCTTGAAGCCAGCCCCGCCCTCTCGCATCCACTGCTCTATCCTTTGATAACCTCTCGTCCAATCCTCACCTAACTCCTTACACTCATCCGCTAAATGTGTCCACGTATCCCTTTCACTCCCGCACAAGACACACTTACCATACTCTTCACCCACCCATCCATACCTTCCTCCGACCCACGCCTCGCCCTAGCTAGTGCTACCTTCTCTCCTCTGCTTAGTGTACTGTTCGTGAGGTACCCTGGCAATTTCCCGTGTACCTGTCACCTTTTATATAGAGGATTGTACCCACTCGTCTCAATAAACCCTTGACGTTCCTGCCTTTCCACTTCCTCCCATTTTTTCTTCATCCACGTCGCCACATTCACCTCTTTTTCCAACCACTCATTTATTAAACTTTCAGGCCGCCCTGCTCTTTCATACATGTTCTGGTTATGGTTCTTTGAGAAGTGCGCATTTCTGCACTGTACTTAGGCCTCATTAGGCCCATTGTGCTTCCTTCCGTCAATTATCCAGTCTCAGCTCAGCCAGCCCACCTGGTTTAGGTAGTCTAGCAAAACCGAGGTGGGTAGATCCCTTATGTAGGCCAATGTAGGCCATCTTGCACCCAGTAAGAAGCCTCAAGTTGACGAGAGTGCCGGGCAATCGCTGAGAATGTGTCCGGCAGTCTCGTCTTCCATGTTACACCCTCTGCAGGATGGAGAGTCAACTATCCCCATCCTGTATAGGTGTGCGTTTAGCCCGCAGTGACCAGTCAGGGCGGCAGTTATGCGCCTAAGGTTCCCCCTGGACAGCTGTAGGTATTGTTTCGCTGATCTCTCGTTGGGATACAATAGTATTTCCTTAGAGAGCTTACAGCCCTAGAATTCATCCCAACGCTTTCTGAATTTCTCCAGTGCGTTGGTTTGTACTATATTGCACAGGGACAGAGGCGCAAGGCGCACTAGCGGCTCCGGTGAGAGAGTGTCCATTCCAGCCGCTGCTCGTGCCAGTGCGTCTCATGTTACCTGTGTAACACCCAGCAGACTTCAATGTTGTTATACATTGCTGCTTGCCTGAGTTTTCTGTGGCACTCTAATGTTGTCTTTCTTCAGACAGTAGCATTAGCCTGCTGTCCGTTAGGATCAGTATGGCTATTTTTGACACTTTGTGGTTTATGATCTTCTCAGCCGCAAGTGTTATACCTATCGTTTCTAATTCTGTGACGGTGGCATGCTTTTCCATCGGGATCTTTGTTTGGATTTTCAGGGTCCTGGAGAAGACTCGAATCCCTGATCTATCCATCCTTTTGGATCCATGTGTGTAGATCCTTATGGCAGACTCTCTCATTTGTTTTGTGGGTTGAATGGTAACCGTGCCAGCCTCTAAAAGAGGTATGTCTTTGCAGACATTCCTCCAGAGGTGTCCTCTGACTTCCCCATAGTGGTTACCTTTCAGATCCCACTGCCTTGAAGACTGTCTCCATCTCCATGTGAATATCAAGTGGCGGAAGGCATAGCATGACCTCCATCGCCATCGTTGGAGTAGTGTGCATTTCATACATGTATATCCTCGCCATTCTCCAATCACTCCTCCTACTCCCACACCTCTTTTACCAGCCTTTCACTACCCAATCCAATCAATTTCGTCGCATACCTTGACACTCTTTCCATTGTCTCTCCATGCATACATGCTCTGTTCATTTCCTGAAGCAGAATGTAGCTAGGTACCTTCACACGCTCTCATTCCCCATGCCTCCATCCCATACATAATATTGCTTTCACATATGCATCCCACAGTTTCCACGCCATCTGAAAATTCCCCTCTAGCCACTCTCCCCACTTCTTTACCACATACTACGTTTTCCTTGATTTCAGTTGGACGCATCCACACCACCTAAACACAAAACCCAGATATTTAAACTCTTTTACTCTTTCGATCACTCCATTCTTTCGTATCAATTATTTTATTCTTACTTCTCTTCCTCTATTCCTAAATCTCGTCCACTTCATTTTCTCTACATTTACACACCAACCTCGCTTACCCATATACCTCTCCGCCCTTTGTAACATATCCTTCCTTTCTCCCCATTCCTTCGCCAGCAACACCACATCATCAGCATACGCCAACATCGACACCTACATTTTCCCTATCACAACCCCGCCCGATGTCCGTTTCTCAGGACCTCTTCTTGTTCACTAATATACAGCGTGTAAACGAACTACTGTACAGGCTCTCTACCACATAAGGGGCAGCGTTTAAATAAACAATACCTGCATTTGAAATAACAATACCTTTAGTAGATAGCTCACAAATAATTATTAACAATAATGAATAATAATGAGCACATGTTTGTGGTATCTGGTATACGCGCACATTGCGTATTTTAAGAGAGATTCCACATAGACTGGTAGTTTTTAAACGATTTTGATATCGAATTACACCATCCAGAGAAAAGTGGGTCAGATTGTGAAGAATTATGTCTATGTTATCGTTTTCATAAGTACCCATTGCTGACTAAATTCCGAATATTTTCTAAACGTGTTAATGAAATTCAATAGTTTGCTGTTTAGTCTATGGTGAAACTTATTCCATGAAACATCTACATTTTGTAACATGGCGCGATACGTTTATTCAAACATTGAATTGGCAGACATGTTTCTTATTTACGGTGAAACTCGGTGTAATTCCGCGGAAGCTGTAAGAATTTATCAAGAGCGATTTCCTGAACGACACTTACCACTGCCAAACCGATTTAGAAATTTATCACAAAGAGCACGCGACACTGGAAGTTTGCAGCCCGTCGCCGGAGCTCCCTGAGGTGGTGACCGTCCAATGCGATATTTGCGAGCGGAAGATGAAATTTTGAATCTGTTGGAAGCGGATCCTGGTTTAAGTACCCGTATTATCGCCGCTCAGCTAAATGTATCGCACACATTTGTCAGCAGTGTTATACGAGACAATAATTTTTTTCCGTATCACTACCAGCGTGTACAACATCTTCAACCCCATGATTTTCCCAAAAGAATTGCATTTTGTCAATGGATTTTGGCACAAAATGTTCAATATCCTAACTTTACCAAAGACATCTTAGTGACCGACGAATCGTGCTTTACGCGTAATGGAAGTTTTAATTTCCATAATATGTATGTTTATGCAATAGAAAATCCTCGTGTTACGCGTAGAACTCATTTCCAGCATCGCTTCTCCCTTAATATCTGGGCAGGTATTTTAAATGATCAATTAATTGGGCCATATATGTTCCCATTTAATTTGAATGAAGAACGATATTTACGATTTTTGCAAAATGACCTTTTAGATCTTCTAGAAAATGTACCCTTAGCGGTTCTTAGAAGAATGTGGTATATGCAAGATGGTGCGCCAGCTCACTATGAAAGGCGCGTTAGAAGATATTTGGATGATGAGTTTCCAGGACGTTGGGTTGGTCGTGGAGGCCCTGTACCATGGCCTCCAAGAAGTCCGGATTTAAACCCCTTAGATTTTTTTCTTTGGGGATACTTTAAAAGTGAAGTCTACACTACGGAAATTGACAATGCTGAAATGCTGATACAACGAGTAAACGCCGCGGCTAATACCATTCGTGAAAAACCTCGTGAAATGTTTGCTACTGTTCGTGCAAATTGGATACGTAGAGCCCAAATGTGCATTGAGTGCGGCGGACGTCAATTTGAACACTTATTGTGATTTTTTTTATACGTGACCCAGTTTCATCTAGTAATTCTAGACAGTGTGTGTGTGTGTGTGTGTGTGTGATGAGTGCTAAGTGATTTATACGTCTCGCAGTAGTAACAGTAAATAAACAATACCACAAATGAGTGACCTAGTTTCATCTAGTCATTCGAGACAGCGGGCGTGTTTAGTGCGTGCGAAGTGATTTATGCGCCTCGCAGTAGTAAAAGTAAATAAAAAATACAACAACTTACGCATCCACAAAAAATATCATGAACACAGGTAACCAGAAGTTCTAAAAAAGTAAAAAATGCATGAAAAATTATGAAAAATCCAATAATTTTTTTCCGATTTTATTTTTGCTGCAATTGGTGTTAAAATATTTTGTGTATACGCCCTTAAGAGGATGTACATTAGTTCGATTACACGCTGTATAAGTTAAACAGCAACGGGCTAAGCGGACATCCCGGTCTCACCCCCATCGATACTCTAAACTTTTCCACACCTTCATTTTCCCTATCACAACCTCACCCGCTTGTCTGTTTCTCAGGACCTCTTCTAGCTCACTCATATATAAGTTAAACAGTAACGGGTTAAGCGGACATCCCTGTCTCACCCCCCATCCCATGAGTATTTTCCGATACTTTTCCGTTGCTCTCCCCCATGTTTACTCATACACTCCTCTCGCCCATTCCACTGCTACCTTTCTCACACCTTTCCTCTTCAAACACTTCATCAACCTTTCTCTTAGAACCGAATCATACGCTGCATTTTAATCCAGAAACACCGCATATAGTTTTCTTTGTCTCTAACACTCTCAATTATTTTCGCTAGCGTAAAAATTTGATTGCTAGTTCCTCTCCCGTTTCGGAACCATCCTTGCGTTTCCGGCAACAACCCCGTTTCCTCTACTCCTTTTTCTTGGTTCTTTACTATCGTCATCGTAATGTTATACCCGATACCCATAATGGATATACCACGATAATTCCCCGCATCGTTCTTATCTCCACTTTTGTGTATCAGGCACATTACTCCAACACGCCATGTTTCCGGACTATGCTTCTCTTACCTCCACATCTGATTGAGCAGCTCTCCAAATCTTCTTTCTCCCTCAACTCCAATCCTCTTCCACATTTCCGCTTTTACTTCATCCAGCCCAGCCGCTTTTCCTCCTTTCACCTCTTCAAAACCCATTTCCCTTTCGTTCTTGCAAGCTCTAATGTCCTCTGCAATTTTTTGGGCCCTTTTTCCTCGCATACCTTCGTGTATTTCGTTCTTGTCTCCCTCACCCACTTCTCCTCCCCCCTTCCACTCCTCTATTCATCTACTGCCCTCCTTACTACTTTTTTCGCCTCTCGATACCAATTAGTTGAGCCATTTTTTCCTCCCCCCTTACACTCTTTTATTCAATGACTGCCCTGCTTATTACTCTCTTCGCCTCCCGACAGTCTTCGTCAAACCATGGGCACCCCCTCCACCGATTCTTCTCGTTTTCCTTCCGCATCCTGCTATAACCTTCTTCATCTCCTCCATGTTTTCCACCTGACTCCACTCAAATCGTTTACCCCTCCTTTCCATTTGCTTTGCTCCATCGGCCAATTTCTACCAGTATATCCACTGCTGCTGTTCCTTTACTTCCCCATCCATATTTCTAGTGATATTGGTAAATGATCTGACCCTAGCACTTCTTCCATCTCCATTCTTTTCACTATTCCCCTGTCTATCCCTTTTATTATCACATAGTCTATCACCGATGATCCCTGTTGCAAAATTTTAGGTTTTTTCCCATACTAATCGCCTTCTGTACACCCGATTAGCATATCTCATCCCTCCTCCAACATCAACTCTCCCATCCTTCTTCCCTCACGGTTGATCACTTTGTCTTGAGGTGTTCGTTCTCTTCATTTCCCCCGATCACTCACCCCTCCCCCCATCTCTCCAATTCTTGGGCTGAAATCTCTCCCAACATAATCTCTTCCCTTCGCTGGCTTTCCTGTCTAACTCCTTCCGCACTTCAGCCCTGTTCTTGTTCACATTTACTACACCTATTTCCAGTTGCCACGGTCCCTATTATAGGTATACATATGATAATAATCATAGCGTTGTGTAAATTTGCAGGAACTGTTTTCATAAAAGCAGTCAATTTAAAACTTCTAACGAGTGTTTCCACTCTCATATTAAGCATGAAGTAAAATTTCGAGTTTAGAAAAGACTGAAAATTTGGTTTGGTCGCGTAGCGCGAAGCGCGGAGCGGCCAAACCAAATTTTCAGGCTTTTTTAAACTCGAAATTTTACTTCATGCGCCACCGGTACAAAACACTGACATATTACGAAGTTTAAAACACACCGCTAAACTTTACATTGAATCAGTGTTTTGTACCGGTGGCGCATGAAGTAAAATTTCGAGTTTAGAAAAGCCTGAAAATTTGGTTTGGCCGCTCCGCGCTTCGCGCTACGCGACCAAACCAAATTTTCAGGCTTTTCTAAACTCGAAATTTTACTTCATGCGCCACGCGTATAAAACACTGATTTATTCTCAAGTTCAAAAGCAGCTCATTTATCTTTTACAGTTGTCAAAAGTGTAGTCAAAGATGTCAAATAAATATGCATGATGTCAAAATATGATAAAATTTTCGAGGGCTTCAAATCAGGTTATGTTTCAATTCAAAACAGTGCTTTAAACATGTATAAAAACAAGTGTTTTGTTTAAAACGTTTAATTTGTTTAAAGTGTTTTTGAAATGAGACATATATTAAAAAAACATTTTACAACAACCTTGGTTAGTGATTTATTTGGTTTTTAATTATATTTTATTTTTACTTCCATCTAAGTGAAGTTTCTCAAAACAAGTGATAACGTGGTTTTATTTTGGCAGTTGTTTTTGAGCAACTTCAGAAAAATACATTTATAAAAAATATTACCAAGTCATCGCAAATAGCTATCTACGCCACTAATTCATACCCATGTGACTTTTACCTTTAAACAAATTACAAGTATACCATATTTCCATATTTGCACCTTTTTCTCTCTTTAGTTTCCGTTCAAAAAGGAGAAATTTGAGATCGGCAAGAAGAGCAAAAAGGAAGATTGCAACGCGAAGCCCAAGTGCGTCAAGAAGAAGAAGAAACCGATCAAAGATTGCCCGAAAAAGAAGAAGGATTGCAGCCAGCATACTGGCGTTTTGCACGAAGATCTCGTTGAAGGTCTTCTGATGAAGGATGATAAGTGCAGAACGAAGGAAATACATGACACCTGTGAGGATTCTGGTTGTCACAAGAAGGAATGTCCTAAAAAGAAAACAAAGAAAATGATTTGTCCGACTGGTTTGGTCCGAAAGCGTGGGCATAAAGATAAGCCAAAAAAGAAGAAATCTGCACCATTTAATGAACTGCCGTTTCCTTTAACTGCGATTTATAATAGTGGCATGAGTCAAATTCCAGCTACAAAACAAATTTAATTTTGAGTAATTAAATTATGTTATGGGTGAGGTTTTTAAATAATATTCAACACATTTATTTTATTGAATTAATCAATATTTTTAGGCAAGGAATAGAAGATCATGCAGATTGTACCGTAACCAAAAAACAATAGAAGTACAAATAAGATGTGAGGACAGATGTAATGTAACTTGAAATAAACGAATACAATCAACAAATGCTTATATTTGTATTAACATACGGTGAAAGCAGAGCGTTCCATTAGGTTTTCTCGATGTATCACATTCAAAATTTACTTATTTATCGAAAAAAAAAACACATCGCAAATTTAAAATTAGATTCAAATTAAAAATGCGTTTCTTTACGCTACCGTGCGATCGTTTAAGTTATGATTTAGAGTAGGCGCCTTTTTTTGTGCGTTTTCCCAGAATGCTAATTAAATGATGGAATAAATTTGAGGTTATGGTTGACTATGTGTTAACAGTCAGTAGTGCCAATCTAAATTAAAATTCAAAGCCTACTCTAAATCATGTTTTAAATGATCGCACTGTACTAATTTTTGACTTACACAGATAAATTCAAACATTTGAGTCGCCCCTAAACTATTTTTAAAAATAACAAATTTGACCACCCGTTTCATTTAAAAAAATCAAGTTAGCTTTGTACTTTCAAAATAAATGATGCTAGAAAATTCAAAACAATCTGAGATGATAAAATTTAAACACTTCTAACTGTATCGCAAATTTCAACGAACTACGTTAAACCGTTCTGAAAATATTTAGCTGTATCCATACTTTTTAGCGACCCTGTATACCCCAAGAGACAAGTGTTTCAACTCCTTGATTAACCATTAACACTTCTAGTTCAGAAAAGAAAAACTGATAAAAAAACTGAAGAGAGTCGTTAAATTGAACGATTTTAAAAAACATTTGCCTGAAAATTTACAGCGTATTTATTTGAATATGTATACTTTAAATTAAAATCAGTATTTTTAGCGCAAATTTATTAGTTTACATCAAACACAATACAAAATAATAACATTTAAAAAAATGGAATGCATGTCGACAAAGTATGTTTTACAATACGAATAAATTACCATAAACTTAGCTATTCAATTGCACCTACTGGTTCGGATTATGTATTTATTGAACATTTTAGCGCGCAGCATTTCTTTTTTTTTTTCTTCTTGGGGAAGCATTTCCAAATTTTCTTTACACAGGCGGTCTTCTATTTTTCTGCGCCCATTCCTTAAAATGGCTCACGATGAATCCACCTAGAATAATTTGCATTGGGTGATAGACCAATAGAGGTAAACTTATCTGGCTCAGATGTGAGAATCCGTGGAACATTATTCTTAAAATTGGTATGCCTAAAAAATGTTGATCAATTACTCGTTTATCTAAATTGCTACGATGGAATAATCACTTACCTAATGTTAACGATTTGTGTGTGGAGCAGAACACGATAGCAATAATATCAGATGGATCAAAATACTTTTTATAATACAAAGCCGCTTTGAATGCAATCCATATTAATGAAATTTGCATCATAAGAACTAAAACAAAAATAATTTTTCAGTGTGAGTGTAAGTAGCAAATCATCAAGATGCTCAAATTTGTAGTTGACTGTGCTTCAACCTAGTTGTTAAAATGAGTACTGAAGAAAACAAGAAAGTACTCACAACGCAAACGCGACTGTCTTTTTTTACTACCAACGAAAATGACACCGCCTCCGTTGGGAACCACTGGTGTAAATGAATTAAATTTGACAATGGCAGATGCCCGATTTATGTAACGAACACATTTAATAAATTTACAATAAAAGTACTGCGCTAGTTCATGTAGCGAAAAGACATTTCATAATTTTGTTGTGAATTGTTAAATTAAAAAAAAAGGATTCCGATACCGGGAATCGAACCCGAGCCTCCTGGGTGAAAGCCAGGTATCCTAGCCACTAGACCATATCGGATGATAAAAATACAATTGTGTATTAACGTATTTTACCGAAAAGTTAGCATCAATAAAATATGTTTATTTTTTAATTCTATTTAGTTTTTGGTTAAAATACATTATTTAATGTATTCTTCTTTATGAATACAATAAAAATAAATTCACGGGAACTAAACTAAGAATACATATGTAGATCCTTAATTTTCTATTAATACATTAAAGGCCGTAGCCAGATACAAATTTCGCACGGGGTTATAAAAATTTCGCAGGAGGTTATAAACATTTCACGGGGGGTTAATAACTAAAATATTGTATTTGCTTTTACAGGGCCACTTTTACATACAAAAATTTAGTAGTTTGAAAAGTTCGCTAGGGGTTTAAACCCCCACCCCCCCCCCCCTGGCTACGGCCTTGACATTTAATAAATCTTCTGTACAGGATGGTTTTCTTTCGTTGATATTATAGGGTATAGGCTAAACGGTAAGAGATACAAAAATCTAAGATATGTGCCCCGTTCTCTTTTTTAGTGTTTAGTTTAATGGCGCAATCAGATCTAAGCTAACTAGATTGGTTTAGAAGATACAGAGTGATTCTCAAAATGTACCGATTTTTATTATCTCTTGTGACTTAGTTATTTATGGAGATAAAAAAAAGTTAAATACGAAAGTTTTATGACTTTTTACGTAGAATCCAGTAGTGTACTTAAAAAAAAGATATTTTCATTTTTGAGATATTATCAAAACTAGCATTTTCTTAAATGTGCAACAATATGTAACACTTAATATTTTGCTCTGTTCTAAATAGCTAAATTACTAAAAAACACTTACGCGCGAGAGAGCCCGCCAAGAGCGAACGTACTGAGCGCACCGATCACTGTATAAACAACCCAGTGGTAAAAATATAACCATATTAAATACAAGGGTTATAACTCCAACATGGAAGCTGAGGAAGAAAACAGCATTGAAAGTAGCGGTGAATTTATTGAACCGTCTTCAAGGAAACGAGGACGGCCGCGAAAAATTGGAATTCCAACATCTCCGAAACGACGCCCGCCGATACCGGTAAATATAACAAAAACCACCAACAAAGTATTGCAATCGGTATTGATACATTTTAATCAACAACCACGGCCTGCAACTCGATCTCAAACAACACTGAACACAAAAAACACTATCTCTCAAACAACACCACCTTCTTCGTCTTCACAATCACACACATACACCAATTACCCATCAACATCAAAACAACCACATTCAAACATTATATCAGCTGCACCAAAACCTACACCAATTAATAAAATACAAAACTATGGCCACACATTTTCTTTCACTACCACGCAAGAGCTAAGCCGCATTCAAATGGCACAAATATGGTTAAAACACAAATTTGAAAATACGTCAATCATAATTAAAACAAAATTAGGCTTCATAATTAAATCAAACGCAGAAAGACAACTCATACTGAATAATTTAAATACACTGCAAGCAGAAAAAGTAATAGACAAATACAATGCAGCGACCCCGACCGCGCCCGCGACAGTACAAAAACGCGAGACATCGGCATCATACAACTATATCATTACATCGGTCGAATTCGAAATTGATAATAATACAATCAGCCCAGAATTAAATTCAAGGGGAATAGAACATAGATACTGTAAAAGAATAATAGCTAAGGCCACAAATGAAAAAACACGTCTTATTCGAATAATTACAGCATCTAATAAATCATACAAGAAAGTATTACACCACCAATTTCCATTTATGAACAAGATTTATCCGGTCATTGAAAGTTTCGCTCCGGAACCACTTCCAGTTCCATGCAGCAAGTGTAATCTATTTACACACAAAACCGCAGACTGCACTAGTGAAATGAAATGCAGCAAATGCGATGGGCCTCACCGTACTTCCACCTGCACTACGTCACTCCCCGAAAAGTGCAAAACATGCAATGAAGAGGGCCATACAGCATGGTCGACTAAATGCAAAAAAACGTCCCAATAAACCAGTGGTGGGGAAACTTTTTTTAAGACGGGCCATTTGTAATAACCAGACAATCGTAGCGGGCCAAAGAATAATGCTTAATCGTAGGTAGGTAGTTTTTATGCGGGTCGTCACATTACGAAGTAAGAACGCGTTCAAACATTCTCACGACGGCACTCTTAAACGGGCCGGATTAAACCTTTCCGCGGGCCGGACTTGGCCCGTGGGCCGTAGTTTACCCATCACTGCACTAAACCAATCGAACTTAATTTAAAAATATATAATACTAACATAAAAACATCCGACATCGACGATTCATTAAAAAACGACTCCCGTGTTCACAAACTATTATCATTACATGACTTTATTTTAGATACATACGCCACGGAAATTAACAGGCCTTCAGCCACCGACCGAAAAAAACTTTAAAATAAACTTCGCCACAGATTCATTGAATCATTCGAAATCGATTCTCATACATCATTTTCCGGCAACCGTATGTTTATTGTAATGTTCGACCTTAAATTCCCACATCTTATCCCTCCAGTTTTCCCAACAGAAGGAGTACACACAGAATGTATAACGGTTAGCAATGGCTAATATAACTTTTCTTTACTCAAACATAAATTCCACCCACAATAAATCCCATCTTATTTCGCACTACCTGTCCAATAATCCTGTACATGTTATCCTTCTTGTTGAAACAAAATCAAAATCCCCTTTTAAATGTAATAATTGGAAAAACATCCAAATTTCAGCCTCCATTACAAACGAAAATCTCCGAGGGGGATCAATTGCAGCTTTCCATCCTTCCATAACTTACGGCAAAGCTAACCCTCCCCGCATAAATAATCCTTTAAATGAATGTCTCCATTTCACTATTTCCTATCATCGCTCCATTTTGCATGTATTTCTTGTATATATACACCCCCATTGACGATACCATTTTTACAAAGGCCTCGCTGTATGAAAACGCAATAATAATCGGCGATTTTAATGTTAACAGAAGCAAAACCCGACACATTTCTTCCTTTTGTGATAACTCCAATTTTGTAAAAATTCCTACTCCGCCCACCTTTATTATGAGCCAAAACCAGTGTACCACTCCTGATATTGTTTTATGTACCTCCAATATTCGTCACCTTATTCACTCCGTTCAATTGATTCCTGATCTTTGCTCCGACCATTTATCCATACAGTTTGACTACAACACTTCGAAACAACCCCTTAACCCCCCTCCTGGGTTCATTTTCCAATACCAGAAATGCAATATAGACAACGTAACAGACGACTTAAAATCCTTTATCCACAACACCCCTGACTTAGACCAAAACACAATATCCATTTTTAATTCCTATATTTCCGAAACAATACAAAGTAACTCTCCAAAAATTAGGAAACAATTCTATAAATATCCCGTTCCGAACTACATCCTTAGACTGATTAAATTCAAACGACAAATATACAGAGACCTTAAATTCTACAAAGACAATTCACTTAAAGAAAAATTTAACAAACTAAACAGAGACATTAAACAACTAATTTTAGAATACAAGACGTTTAAATGGACAGAGACCTGTCAAAATATAAATAAAGCAAAAGGGAAAACCTACTGGAAGGAAATCAAAAAACTTGCCAAATATAAAAAGACAGACTACTGACAATCTAACAGACCCTACCGATGGCTCAATAATGACTGACGATTTATCAATCGCTAATTCATTTGCACGACATGTCAAAAAAACGTATGAGATAACAGACAGCATTCATTTTGATAATAACTTTTTCAACACCGTAATAAACTGGTATAAGTCATTCGACCTTAACAGTAGACTCCTTCCTGACAATGATACATTGGACGAAAAGGACTATCACACGATAATGCATTCTGGTAAAAACTCCACCCCTGGTGCCGATAACATCCCCCGAGCTATCCTTAAAAATTACCTAGTGAAATCCATATATTTATCTTTAAAATATTTAATTACTGTTATAAACACCAATATTTCCCGCCAGAATGGAAAAAAGGTGTAATAATATGTATTCCCAAAACAGGTAATGATTCTTCACTTATCTCCAACTATCGTCCTATCACACTCCTCCCTGTTATTGGGAAACTTTTTGAATCCTTGATCAAAGAAAAAATCCTAAAATCCTGCAAAACCTCTATCCCGGAATATCAATTTGGATTTTCTCTCCAAAAATCAACCACACTCCCCCTTTCGATCCTGACGTCCAATATTCAAACATCCCACCTTGAAGACCAGGTATTTGATTCGGTATGGCATCAAGGTCTGCTTTACAAATGTTTCCTTTTACACCTACCCCATCACCTAATAATATTATTAAATAACATCCTATCAGCGAGAACATCCCAAATTAAAATCCGGCAATCATATTCATTTCCATTTCCCCTCCTACAAGGTGTCCCTCAAGGTTTTCCCTTATCCCCTATATCAGGGAAGTAGCCATGGGGGGGAATGGGGGGGGGGGGAGTATGTACTGTGTTGTGCTCTGTTCTAGTATGAAATTTGAAATTGTTTCATTTTTATCACGGACGCATATTTATCCCGTAACATGCTATAAAAATCTCAGTAATCTATCTTTTAAACTAAGGAAGAACAAAAACAATCTTTAATTAATTTTCGGATTTTTCATTTCGATAGCTTCAAGCATATTTAATTGATAATTCGACGAATGCTTCAGTAATTTGATATTTTTAACAGTGATTTTATGACCGGTTTCGATTATGTAGTTAGCTACCGCTGATTTATCTTGATTTAGATTACGTGCGTGTGCTATATGTTCTTTAAATCTAATTCTTAGGTTGCGTTGCGTTTGACCAATATACAACTTTTCACAGTTACTACAACTAATTGAATAAATACCTGATTGGTCTAATTCTTCTATTTTGTTAAATGTTTTCCCTAATAAGTGGCTAAGTTTTGAATTAACATAGAAGGCTAGTGTTAAGTTATTTTTTTTTACTTTCCCCCGTATGTAATACAAAGGGAAAGTATTGTTTTCGTGAAAATTTTCGAATGAAAATTTTTAGCGGAAATATCCGTTTGAGGTCCCCTGAGTCGAATAAGACCATTTTAGAAAAATGTCTGTCTGTCTGTCTGTCTGTGTGTCTGTCTGTGTGTCTGTGTGCGCTGTACCGCAAAAACCGCTAAAGATATCGAGATGAAACTTAAAACTTAAGCTTTTTGTTACAATCGGAAGAACTGAAACGCTTTTGGTGAAAATCGGAAAACCGGAAGTGGTACTTTACTCTTAGCGTTTTTCAGTTTTTTCAGATTTTTTCAATAAATGTTCATGAAACAAAAAATTCTTTCAAATAAAAGTTATAGATAATAACAAAATGAAGATGTATTGTTTACTTACTTTTTGTCATAGCACTCTTAGTTTTTGAGATATTTAATAAATAGTGTTTTTTATCTAGTCATTGATTTGTGTCAGTGTGTGTGTTGATACAATTGGAAAATGTTTCAAATAAAAGTTGTAGGTAATAAGATATTAAAGATTTTTTGTATCTTCACTTTTTGTCATAGCACTCTTAGTTTTTGAGATATTCAATAAATAGTGTTTTTTATCTAGTCATTGGTTTGTGTCAGTATGTGTTGATCCAATTGAAAAATGTTTCAAATAAAAGTTGTAGTTATCAAAAAGTTGAAGACATTTTGAAAATAATAATGCTACAAATATTTTAAAAGTGATTTAATACGCAATTTACGGGGGAAAGTACTATGATGGACACATCACCATTTTTTTTAATTAGTTTAAAGAAATGGTTTGTCGTAAATTCTTACATAAATGGTTCCGACTTTTTCCGAGATTTTTTTACCTAATATAGAATATTATATACTACTTACTCTATGCTTATATTCAAACTTCTAACTTATTGTATACAATTATAGTTTGTTTTTCCTATAAATAATTTTAATAAATTCACCTAAATGTAGATGGTTTTGGACAGTTTAAAAAACTGCCAATTTTAGTTAATTTCATGATTTTAATAATAATACTAAAATTTAGCACAAGTAAAGTTTATTTTAGTATTTATACTAATGTCAAAATCAAGGCTGGCTTACCGAAATTGCTTGGAGGGCCAAAATTAACACTTAAAATGTTTCAAGGGCCGCACTATACTTATCATTTGCAAAATCAAGTTTTTTTTAATATTTTATTTTTTTTTTATTCAGAAGGTATAAATACTTTTTTAGCGTCTTTTACATTTTTAAATGACCAAAAATCGAAAATTCCGTTTCAATTATTTTTTTATGCAAAAGTTTTTCTGTTCAGTATGAAAAATGTTCAAACATCATTCCCATATGAAATAAGTAATAAGTTTTAAACTTCACTTTAAATCAGTGTTTTGTACGTGTGACGCATGAAGTAAAATGCTGAGTTTAGAAAAGCCTGAGTTTGGAAAATCTAAACGCTCAGGCTTTTCTAAACTCTAAACTAATATAGGGAGTTTTACTTTAAAGTAAACATTTTCTAAATTCAGCATATTTTCTTTAAATTTTTAGATATTCGTTGTTTTTTAAAAAGAGTTCAAATTGAAGCTTTAAAAGAGTGTTTTTCGCTCCCAGACTAAGCATGAAGTAAAATTTCGAGTTTAGAAAAGCTCCGTGAAAAATGTTTCTAGGCTTTTCTAAACTCGAAATTTTACTTCATGCTTAGTCTGGGAGTCTCGATTTAAGTGTCAAATTAACCACAATCAATACCTGGACATTTACAACGTATTTTAACACAGGGAGTTTTTCTTTAAAGTATACATTTTCAAAATTCAGCTTATTTTCTTTAAATTTTTAGATTTTCGTTATTTTTTTAAAAAAAGTCCAGTTTGAAGCTTTAAACGAGTGTTTTCCACTCCCAGACTAAACATGAAGTAAAATTTCGAGTTTAGAAAAGCCCGGTGAAAATTTGTCGAGGGTCGCGCAGCGACCCGAGACAAATTTTCTGGGCTTCTCTAAACTCGAAATTTTACTTCATGCGCCACGCGTATAAAACACAGATTTTAAGTGAAGTTCGAATATACAAAAATTTGATAATATTATGGTGTTTTATACGCGTGGCGCATGAAGTAAAATTTCGAGTTTAGAAAAGCCCAGAAAATTTGTCTCGGGTCGCTGCGCGACCCTCGACAAATTTTCACGGGGCTTTTCTAAACTCGAAATTTTACTTCATGCTTAGTCTGGGAGTGGAAAACACTCGTTTAAAGCTTAAAATTGAACTTTTTTAAAAACACAATGAATATCTAAAGATTTAAAGAGAATACGCTAAATTTGGAACACGTATGCTTTAAATAAAAACTCCCTGTATGTATACGAAAAAAAAATATTTTATGTCTTCGCAATTTAATGTAGTCTAGTCACATGTAGTGGAAATGCATTGGGAAACTTCATCGTTTGTTTCACAATAAAATAAAATCAAATTTTGACAAGATAATGTAATAAAACTTTTCAAATATAAAAAAATACCATGCGCATATAAAGATTTCGTTTGTTTATTTATAAAGTAAAAATAATTCAAACAACAGTAAAATCAAAGATAAATGGACTAAATGAATATATAACACTCGGGACTTGGAATATAAGAAGCCTAAATGGAAAAGAAGCAGAATTAATAGATGAGTTCGAAAAATCAAGATTACAGATACTAGCCATAACAGAAACAAAACGGAAAGGGAAGGATATAAGCAGAACAAAAAATGGGCACATACTAATACATAGTGAAGTTGGGATACATGAAAGAGCTCGAGCGGGAATAGGTTGTCTGATAAGAAAGGACATGGAACAAGCACTGAGTGAATGGAAATGTATAAATGAAAGAATAATGACAGTAAAAATAGCAGATGCCAATAAATTCTCTGCAAATATTATGATAATATACGGTTTAAATGAGGATGATAATAAAGCAAAAATGACTTTTGGAATACAGTACAACAAGAATTTGAAAACCTAGAAGAACCAATATATATAGTAGGTGACCTAAACGCACGAATAGGCAACAAAAACACAGGGCTGGAAGGAGTAATGAGGGCATATGAGGAACCGACTATAAATAATAACGGCAAGAGACTACTAAATTACTGTATCATCAACGATTTAACTATACTGAATACAATATTTAAGCACAAAGAAATACATAAATACACAAGAGAAGAGAGAAGAAGAAAGAAGCAAGATCAATAATAGACTATTTCCTAACCAACAAGTCTCAAAGGAAGGAAGTTAAAGTTGTAAAGGTCAAAAGAGGCAGCGAAATTGGAAGGGATCATTATTTGGTGAAAACAAAAATTAAAACAAAATAAAAAACTACTGATCATTTCCAGACAAAAAACAAAAATCATAGAAACATTTAAAATAGATAAACTACAAAATGAACAATTGAGAAAAATATATTAGGAGAAAATAGTAGACCTAATAAGAACCAAAGCAAAACCAAACATGGAATTAGTAGAAGAAATATGGATTCATTTTAAAGCAACAATAACAGAAGCAACCAAACACATCTGCGGAGTAAAAAAGAACATACTTAATAAAAACCAGACGCATTGGTGGAGTGAAGAAGTAAAGGAAGAAATACGTATCAGGAAAAGGAAATGGAAAAAGTATATTTGTACAAAAACATTTGAGGACTTGAAAGAATACAAAATACAAAGAAGGAAGACAAAGAAAATCATCAAGAGAGCAAAGGAAAGGTCATATGAGGAATTTGGTAGCAAACTGGAAGGGTACTTCTAGAAAAACCAAAAGATCTTTTATAAAACAATAAAGAGTTGCAGAAAACAAAAACAAATAACAGTAAAACAACTAAAGGATAAGCAGGGCAAATTATTAAATGAAGAAAACAATACAATGACGAGGTGGAAAGAACACTTTGAAGAACTATTAGAAGGAAACAATAATATGAATCAGGAAGTTGAAAGTGAAGAGGAAAATACAGAAATTAGAAAGGAAGACACAGCTGAAGAAATGGAAAACATTACAGAAGAAGGACTGAGATATGCAATCAAAAACCTAAAGAATGGCAAAGCAGCAGGACATGACAGCATTAAGCCAGAACAGCTAAAATATATGGGGTGCGAAGGAATAATATGGTTACCAAAAATATTAAATGCAATATGGAAAGCAGGAACAATATCGGATGATTGGCAAAAAGCAGTGATACTCCCGATACATAAAAAAAGGCGACAATAGAGACTGTAATAACTAAGGAGGGATGCTCTGTACAACTGCTAAACTATACGAGGCAATGCTGGAGAAAAAGTTAAAGAGTAGAGACAGATGGAACAATGGAGAAAGCCCAAAGTGGCTTTATGAAAGGACACTCAACACAAGACCACATATTCACATTGAAAAACCTAACAGAAAAAATGCAGAAACAAAACAGACAGTTATACGTAGCTTTTGTGGACCTGGAGAAAGCAATCGATAGGGTACTGTAATAGGTCATTAGGGGTCATGTGCAAATATTATTTTTGACGAAATTAAATTAAAATATTAATACAAAAATCATCCAAGAAAATAATAAAGAAAAATCCACATCCAGTTAATACGAGAATAACATTACTCGATATTTTTTTTTGTGTGAAAGAAATAACAAATGCAGCATCGCCTTAAAATAATAAACAAGTTCCAGCGCGTGGAGAAATGCTAGCATATACAGAAATATTCAGTTCAGGGTTTAACGAACACAATCACAACAAGTGTGCAAAGTCAGGGAAATTAAGTTGACGTCAGAGGGATGAGTTTTGTGACCAAATATGGTAGTAGATAAAGTCTACGCATCAAAATCAGGGGAGGGGAGAACTTTAAGAGCAGCAAAGAAACGATTCTAAAAATCAGTTAGTTTTGGGATAGGGACTAGGACAGTCAGTATTTGAATGTAAATGGGGGCAGTTGAGAATGGGAAGTTTCAGTGGGATGTGAGTTAGTGAAGTAATGTTGATGAAAAGAGTTAAGTATTGAGAATGGAGTTAGAGAATGGAGAATGGCGTTAGGGATAACAACGTTGGAGAGACTATCACGTAAGAGTAAAATTAATTCTACATCAAACCGACTAAGTTGAAATCAAACAAACAAAACCAGCGAAATAATATAAACATCTGAAAAAGGGGGAAGATGGGGGGGGCGGAGGAGAGAATGAGGGATGTATGGTGGTTGATGTGTAAGGCCGAATTGAGCGAGAACACAAGGTATGTCCTACTAACTAATCAACCCAGTCGATTGATGTGTTAGGCCAATCCGAGTTAGTATTGCACTAAGTGTCCTACTAACTAACCACAAGAATGAGGGATGTATGATGGTTGATGTGTAAGGCCGAATTGAACAAGAAAACGAGGTATGTCCTACTAACTAATCGACCTAGTCGATTGATGTGTTAGGCCAATCCGAGTTAGTATTGCGCTAAGTGTCCTACTAACTAACCACACGAATGAGGGATGTATGGTGGTTAATGTGTAAGGCCGAATTGAGCGAGAAAATGAGGTATGTCCTACTAACTAATCGACCTAGTCGATTGATGCGTTAGGCCAATCCGAGTTAGTATTGCACTAAGTGTCCTACTAACTAACCACAAGAATGAGGGATGTATGGTGGTTGATGTATAAGGCCGAATTGAACAAGAAAACGAGGTACGTCCTACTAACTAATCGACCTGGTCGATTGATGTGTTAGGTCAATCCGAGTTAGTATTGCGCTAAGTGTCCTACTAACTAACCACACGAATGAGGGATGTATGGTGGTTGATGTGTAAGGCCGAATTGAGCGAGAAAACGAGGTATATCCTACTAACTAATCGACCTAGTCGATTGATGTGTTAGGCCAATCCGAGTTAGTATTGCACAAGTGTCCTACTAACTAACCACAAGAATGAGGGATGTATGGTGGTTGATGTGTAAGGCCGAATTGAACAAGAAAACGAGGTATGTCCTACTAACTAATCGACCTAGTCGATTGATGTGTTAGGCCAATCCGAGTTAGTATTGCGCTAAGTGTCCTACTAACTAACCACACGAATGAGGGATGTATGGTGGTTGATGTGTAAGGCCGAATTGAGCGAGTAAACGAGTTATGTCCTACTAACTAATCGACCCAGTCGATTGATGTGTTATTCCAATCCGAGTTAGTATTGCGCTAAGTGTCCTACTAACTAATCACAAGAAAAAAATAATTCGATTATGAGTGGAACGAGGTGAAAGGTCGTTCCACTCATTAATCGTAAATGAATGGCGATTGATGTATAGGGCCGATGTGAGAGATTGTCCTACTAACTAATCGCAAGTGTGTCGAGTGTGTGATGCTAACTCCGAGATGGTTTTTGTGGGTTTCCCATCTCGTAATGCAAATGCAGGGGCTAGTTCATTTTGCTTCCACAAGTAGAGTCATACATTTTTTTTTAGTTTAACTAAATGCACATGACTTTTAAGCATAAACGTTGGGTAATATATTTTGTGAATATAAATAATATAAGACATACCAATTCATTAGAAATGTCATGAAAGGTCAATAAACTTTGCATACGTTAAGCTCATATCCTGTTTTATTTATTGTCCACACATCCTCCTAGTCAAATTAAAAAGGAAGAAAGACACAGTATTTACGATAATGCATATTGACACAAACAACGAATCTGGTAAATAAATATAAGGGTTACTACATATACAACACATCGTAAACAATAATACAAATTATAAATTTGTACAATACCTAGGGTCGAATCATTACAGTACCTAGGAGGACCATGTGGAACATACTAAAAAAGAAACAAGTAACACCAGATTTATTAAAAGCAGTTAAGAGCATGTACATTAAGACGACTAACTATATAAGAACCGGTAACTCAGAATCAGATGAATTTATAAACACACAAGGATTACGACAAGGAGGACGTTTAAGCCCACTGTTATTTTTCATCTTTCTATAGAGCATTATGAAAAAGACCAGACACAAAACGATACCAGTGCAAATAGGATACAGCAAACTAAATGTAGTGAAGATAGCAGAATTTGCGTTCGCCGACGACTTGGCAATAATTGCAAAAAGTGAAAAGGATTTACAGAACAACATAAATATATGGAACGACGAAATGAAAAAGGACAACATGATCATAAACGTAGATAAAACAAAAATAATGGTCATAGGAAATCGGGAAATGTTACCGAACATAACATTAAATGGACAAAAAATAGAACAAGTTGAAACCTTTATATATCTAGGCAGAGTTATACATTACAAAGGGGAGCTGGAAGATGAAATAAATAGCAGAATTTTAGCAGCGAATGAAAAGTTATCACGCTATAAGTAACAAAGGGCAACAAAGCAATATCTAAAAGAACAAAGATGACAATGTTTAAATATATACACAGATCTATACTGCTAAATGGAAGTGAAACATGGACCTTAAATAAGAGACTACTTAGTAGCAAGCATCAGAAATGAGATATCTCAGGAAAATAGAAGGAGTTAGCAGATTGGATAGAATTAAAAATGAACTAATAAGAACTGATTTAGAAGTAAATAGCACTCAAAACGCTGTAGAGAAACGACAACTCGCATGGTTCGAACAACTTATAAGAATGCCAGAAGACAGACAAACCAAGGTAATATAGAAGACGGGGGGACGTGAAGAAGAAAAAAACAGGAAGACCACAAAAAACATGGGAAGTAACTATCAATGAAATACTCAACAGGAACAATACCAACTACCAGCAGGCAACGAGAATAGCGAGAGATAGGAAGAAATGGAAAGAATTTGTCAACGAAATCGAGTGGAGAAAACAAGTCAATCTCGACACCCGAAAGGGTATAAGAGATGTATAAGCTTATATATATACAGTCTGTTTGTTTTATTGTGACACAGCACATATGTCCGTTATTAGTACAGATAGAAAAAAAAGTTAAAGACAAAAGTTTTAGTATTTTTTATGATCTATTCAATCGTAATGTCAGAAAAACAGTTGAAAATCAAATAAACACGTGAAAGCTATTAGTTTCGTTTTCTTTAATGGAACACCCTGTATATTTTGTTTATTTCAAATAGGCATTAATATTAGCCTTATAATGATACCACATACCAATGAAATTTATCAGTTGACATGAATAAATATTTAAAGTGTCTGTTCAAAGTGACGTCCGTTGTTTGCAATACATTCTTCACATCTCTTCATTAAATTTCGTCGTGCTTTTTGCAACATCCATGGTGTTATTTGGCCACATGCCATACGAATACGATTTTTCAGATCGTCTAGATTTTCTAGACGAGTAACATAAACTTTTTGCTTTAAAAATCCCCAAATAAAAAAATCTAAAATAGACAGATCTGGCGATCTTGCTGGCCAGTTTATGGGGCCACCATTTGCAATCAATTTCAAACCAAACTTTCTTTACAAAATATCTTTGACATTTCTTGCGTTATGGGGAGGAGAACCATCTTGTTGGAACCACATATCTCGACGTATTTCTAGGGGGATATCATCTAAATAATCTTCAAATTCTATCGTAAGAAAGTTGGCATATCGCTCCGCATTCAACGTTCCTTGATAAAAAAATGGTCCTATTATGGTATCACCTAACACACCAAGCCACACATTAACTGCAAATCTTTGTTGGAATCTGCATTCTCGAATTTGACGTGGATTCTCAGTGTCCCAGTAATGGTCGTTTTTTCGGTTGGAGATTCCGTTGTTGTTGAAATTTGATTCATCACTCCAAAGAATTAAATTTAATAAATGTTGATTGTTGCTAAGCCAATTACAGAATACTATCCTCCTGTCAGAATCACCATCTCTTAAACCTTGTACTAACTTAATTTTATATGGTCTCATTTTATGTATTCTCAGAATAGAAAATATTTTATGCATACTTATTCCTAAGTCAGCCACTGCTTCGCGTATTGAATTACGTGGATGTGCTCTAAAATAGGCCAATATCAATACTTCATTATTATCTTCTCTTTCTTGTCTTCTCCTTCGTAATTTATTATTAAAACACCCATTTCTCTGTAAATTTTTTTCAAGTCTTGCAAAAGTGCGATAATGTGGTTGTCTTCTTTCTGGATACATGTTTCCATAAGTGATACTAGCTTCTCTAGAATTATCGTTGCATCTAACGAAGACCTTTAGCATATCCATTTTTTCATCATTAGAATAGTAATTATCACCCATCTCTAAAGATTTGAATCAACAACACGCAAGGCGGGAAGTTACTACACCACTTTGACATTAAAGCGTTAACAAATTGTTTTATGTCAATTGTTATCCATGGCAACTGATAAATTTCATTTATTTGCAATTGTCGCGTTATTTGTATAATGAAGGGGTACTTATGTGGTATCATTATAAAGCTAAGGTTATTACCTATTTGAAATAAACAAAATATACAGGGTGTTCCATTAAAGAAAATGAAGCTAATAGCTTTCACGTGTTTATTTGATTTTCAATTGTTTTTCTGACAATGCTACCAAATAGATCATGAAACATACTAAAACTATTGTCTTTAACTTTTTTTCTATCTGTACTAATAAAGGACATATGTGCTGTGACACAATAAATCAAACAGACTGTATAAACACTTGAAAAAAAAATTGTCGGATATTAGAGGAGTTTACATTTTGTCATTATTTAATTAACAATTATCTATATTATAAACAGCCGATTTTCAATTTTCCTAGATATCTTAAAGGTCCGTGAAAATCTGGAAGTAGAAGTAAAAATATCGCTTTTGTTTTTTATACACACACAAATTGAACATTTTTAAAATTTCGGAGAAGGGTGGTTTAATTATTTAAATAAGCATAAACATTATTTCATGATATTTATTCTTTTTTATCATAAAATTGTCAATTATAATTATTGTTTTTAATTTTAGAAGCGCTAAATTATCTAAAAAATTAAAAAAGACACTTTTTTTTTAGTCTATCTTTTAGCTCAAACTAAAAACAATAAAATTTATTGTTTTAGTGTTAGCTAAAATATTAATGAACTGTCGAAATTCGTAAAAGTTAACCTATTAACGGCCAAGCAATTATAGAGTTAACTCTGAAAATTGATTTTGTGTTAAATTCTGCACCAATTTTTATGATTTCTATGAACGTCTTATTATATTACATACTGGGATTCATTTGTATTTACATAATGTATATGCTGTACATTTTTAGGCATTCGTCGATTTTACAAAATCGTTCCTTTTGAAGTTTCGAACGAGTGTTTCCATTCCCAGACTAAGCATACCGACGAGAAGTTGGCCACACATTTCCAGCCACGGATTTTGGCTCCTCCACCATCTCACTAATTATGAACAATCTTAATAAAAAAATTATATCTCCCAAGGCACATACTTTATTTTCAAATCGTCTTCACTAATTGTTTAATCAATATATCTAGAACGATTATAAATGATCAGAAAGTAAAAACTCTTGTTTGTTATATTTTTAAACAATATGTCGCGCATATGGCCACCACACATACCAAATTTAAAAAATTCATATCTCCCAAGGCACATACTTTATTTTCAAAATATCTTCACTGATTGTTTAAACATTATATCTAGAACAGTTATAAATGATCAGAAAGTTATAACTCTCATTTGTTATATTTTTTAAACAATATATTTCTGTTAGCGTATGGCCACCACACGTACCAAATTAAAAAATTCATATCTCCCAAGGCACATACTTTATAAATTGATTAAAAAATATAATAAATGAGAGTTATAACTTTCTGGTCATTTATAACTGTTCTAGATATATTGTTTAAGCAAGCAGTGATGACAATTTGGAAATAAAGTATGTGCCTTGGGGGATATGATTTTTTAAAATTTGGTATGTGTGGTGGCCATACGCTAACAGAAATATATTGTTTAAAAACTATAACAAATGAGAGTTATAACTTTCTGATCATTTATAACTGTTCTAGATATATTGTGTAAAACATCAGTGAAGATATTTTGAAAATAAAGTATGTGCCTTGGGAGATATGAATTTTTTAAATTTGGTATGTGTGGTGGCCATATGCGCGACATATTTTTTAAAAATATAACAAACAAGAATTTTTACTTTCTGATCATTTATAATCGTTCTAGATATATTGATTAAACAATTAGTGAAGACATTTTGAAAATAAAGTATGCGACTTGGAAGATATAATTGTTTTAATGAGATTGTTCATAATTAGTGAGATGGTGGAGACGCCAAAATCCGTGGCTGGAAATGTGTGGCCAACCTCTCGTCAGTATTTTGTTGTGCAATTCCTTGTATTTATAAAGTGCGATCCCAACCATAATATTAAAATGTGACAGATTTTCAATTTAAAATACGCGGCCCGCCGGTAATGAGACGTATTGGTGCTTGGTGTTGAGTTTGTCTTTGCGCAGTGTGAGCGTTTCACGCTATTACCCTCTCTAACCGATTCCGTTTCTGGTCCATACAATGAATAGGGAGTTAGCGGTAAAGACTAATAAGTATATGCATTTATCGATTGACTACTTTCTAGTTACTAATATTGTAAATTCTTACTTAAGTAATCAATAATCAAAACGTCTCGAACAAGTCAGGTTGGCCGAGCGGTCTAAGGCGCCAGATTTAAGCTCTGGTTCTCGAAAGGGAGCGTGGGTTCGAACCCCACACCTGACATTATTATTTTTTTATATTTGCGCAATAAAATTTTTAAATATTTTCCATTCGTTAATAATTTCTTAACACCTCTTGGCCCTGACGGTGGCATTTGCCGCCACTAAAATTTGGTAAACATAGTGGGAATTGTTTTTTTTTTTAAATATACATACATCTACTCATGAGCTGTAACATTTCCAATAATCTTGTTTTTTAAAATAGTTTAATTTAAAGTCTTAAACGAGTGTTTTCCACTCCCAGGTTAAGCATGAAGTAAAATTTCGAGTTTAGAAAAGCCTAAAAATTTGGATTGGCCGCGTAGCGAAGCGGAGCGGCCAATCCAAATTAGGCTTTTCTAAACTCGAAATTTTACTTCATGCGCCACACGTATAAAACACTGAAATATCGTAAAGTTTAAAATATACGGCTTTAGCAGTCTAATATGTAGATGTGAATAAAGCGTAAGTCAAATTCTGCGCTGAACAAATTGTTTAAAACAGTGATTTTAGGCAACCCAATAACTCTAACGTAGAAAATTTTATGTCCACCAATAGTACATTATTTTATAAAATGATTCTCTTTTTTCTTAAGGCCAACTCTGAAACATTCTATTATGGTCTTTGGATTTGTCTATCCTTATTCTATAAAATGATGTAGTTTGATTGTTAGTATGAAAATATACACTTACCAAAAAATACCGTAAACAAAATATCTCCAGCAGTTAGGCCGGCTTCAGGCGCCTCAAAAGTGTCGCAAAAAGTCGTGAAAATAACCAGCATTAAAGCGCACTGGCCAATAGCACTTAAAGGCAGACTGTGTCCTCTAAAAGGTGTGTAATTTCTTATCACTTGCCCCAAAAGCAAGGGCGATAGTACAGTCAAAGACAATTGAATAACGGTGCTGAATAAAGGTACTATCGTTGTAAATCCAAGCTGGAACAATAATATTCTTATAGAACTATTTTCTCTAGTAACGTTTACAACATAGAAATCGTTGTGTAAACATGCTACTTACATTTAAGAGTAAAGATATTGGAGTAAAAATAATGCCGAGAAAACTACCGATTACAGAATTAAAAATGGCGGCAGTTTCATTTCCATTTGCCGCCCTTGTTAAAATCACAGCGCTTGAAACTGGAGGAGGCATACATGCCACTGTTATAAACCTAGAATACAAAAAAAATCAATCTGAATTTCTTTCAGTCTAATAGAGATTATTAGAGTGGTGAAAGTATTTAAATTAGGTAAAGTAAAACACTTGTTTTGTTCCATATTTTTATTTTTAATTGCCGAATACGTGTTTCGATATGTTAGGATAATTTTTAAAGTTAAAACTTGAAAAAATCGTATTTTAGACTTTTATCTCTGCTAAGATTATTTAGGAGAACAGGGCTTATTTAGGAAATACGGCAGTAAAAGTAAAGATTGACAAAATATGGCTTATTTAGGAAGCGCGGTAGTAAAACTTGTAAATTGTATTGCTATTGAAAATGAAAACATAGCCCACTGAGAAAACACATTTAAGTAATGTTTCATCAACATTAAAACAACGTTTAATATTGCTACAATGTTGATGTAACGTTATTTGTTTGTTTTTTGCTCAATGGGAGTGTTTGAAATGTACACTTTTGTGCAATAAAATTAAGCACACAAAATATAGTATAGTTTAAAACGGCCATCATGAGTTTCTTAGTTACGAAAATATGTATATATGCCAATGTCCTTAATGTCGAAATGCTACGTAATTTAGACAACAATTCAAAAATTCGAATTGTAACTAAAATAGAAGATGGTTTTTCTATTTCGGCTTTGTTGTAGAGATGGGTAACTCCTGAGCGAATCGACTCAAAGAGTCAGGTTAGTGAAGTTAGCTGGTGAGCCAAGTGACTCAGTTCGAAATATGTAGCTCTTTTTGAACCATGACTCATTTTGATTCGCCCGCTCTTCTATAGTGAATGTAAATTCGCAATGCATTAACTGATCTTGATTTTCACGCGGCTCGTAGATCGACAGGCCGGCTACTCTCAGCCTTACTGCACATGCCCTTTTTACTTTTTCCATTTGTACACTACTCAATTCATTTCTAAAAACTGAATATTTTTCACGTCAATTTCTATACCTACGTTATTCGTTTATTTAGATTGAGATTTGCCTCTTCTTAGTTCACAGATACTATAATTTAAAATATCATAAGCAATCGCCGTTGTTTACTATCTAGTAAACATTACAAGTGCAGTTATTCTTTCGTTACCTTTTTTATAACCAAAATTATAAATTTAATAAGAAGTGTTTGTTATTGTAGTAAGAAAATAGCTATCGTTATATTTATATCATGTTATTGCAGCATCATCGATTCGAATTACGACGCGTGCGAATGGAGTTAAATAAACCCATTGAGTTGGCGAATCGACTCTAAAAGATCCACGGCGGCTGTTGAATCCGACTGAGCGGACTGAGCTAGCTCACTCATCCGGATCCAACTCCGCGGTGCGGAGTTGGATCGTGATGATTCACGACGGCTTTCGGATCCAACTGAACTAGCTCGTTCTACAGAGATCTTGAATCCGACTGAGCTATAGCTCACTCATCGGGATCCATCTCCGAGGTTCGGAGTCGGATCGCGATGAATGTATGTGTGTTTTTATAGGCGCGCACACGTATTCAATATATTTAAACACACTTGAAGTGTATTTGCACGAAATGAATACGCGTTTACTATAATTATAATTTAATATTCACTCTTACGTTTGTATATAAATTATGAATAAATTATTGCAATCATTGTATAACCGAAATAATTAACCACGTGAATGCGAATGATACGGGGGAAAAGCCGAAAGAAATGATATTTTTCAAGATTCCGCAAGTTAGACCGGTTCTAGAGACGGTCGTAGAGTTAAATATTTTATACTTCGTGATTTTCGAGCCGTGCTCGCCCATGAAATAAATCTGTGGGCACGAGCGACAGTCCTCGACTTCGAGGCAAACAATAAAGACGAAATAAAGAACGCCCGACGTTGCTTGACTGCTATATTCAACGTGGCACAATGGTCTGAAACCGACCAAAATGCACAGTTTTTTTTTTATTTTGTGCGATATCAATTTGAAATTTGGTATTCTTATACTAAACACAAATTCGAGTTTACAGAATTACATAAACCTTATTTGCACTTCCAGTTTCACCACAGATGACATCAATTTTAAAAATTGCGATGTGTCCATCATAGCACTTTCCCCGTTAAAGATATGATGATTTATATATCAACAATATGAAAAAGTTGGCCAAACTAAATTTATTCTACTTATTATTATTTTTTCCAGAACTATTAACAAAAAAAGTTATTGTTGCATTTTTTCGCTACATCTCGGTAAATATAAACACCATCACATCTAAGCGTTATAATTTTTTTAACTTTACTGTAAATCAGTGGTTTATACGCGTGGCGCATGAAGTAAAATTTCGAGTTTAGAAGAGCCCCGTGAAAATTTGTCGAGGGTCGCTGCGCAACCCTCGACAAATTTTCTACGCGGGGCTTTTCTAAACTCGAAATTTTACTTCATGCTTAGTCTGGGAGTGGAAGACACTCGTTACTTTAAAATATGTCACAAGTGTTAAAATGTGTAATTTTCCAATAAAATTTAAATTTTGACAGAAAACTACAGAAACGTCATGCGATAAATTAAGCTATTTGTAACAAATTATTTAAAGCAACGACATCAAATAATTTACTTACTTAAAATAATTCGTTATTAATAATTAATTTTCTATCAAAATTTTAAGTAATTCAATAACATGTTGAGTTTTAGAAAAAATCGCAAATAAATGTCTTAAGGGGATTATTGCAGTGTAACACGCCGATCGTGTTGGAAAGACCCACATAGTTTAGAGTAGCTCATCCGATGCCAAATTTACAGCACAAGTGGGGAGAATACAGTCAGAGAGAAAAGCGGCAGTTCGCTGTGCATTTGTGCATTGCTCCTTGGCATGAGCGGATGGGGTCTCGCGTCGCGTGGAATAGACGAAAAAAAAAACAAAGCGTATAAAAAAGACGGATCGAACGAAAGTGTTGATTCGTATTATTTAAACACGCTGATAATACATACAAGCTATGTATTGTTTTCAATTCGTTAGAAAGCGTTATCGGATCCTGTGTTATTTTTCGGTATTTACAAAACTGATGATTCTTATTCTTGTCATTATAACACATTATTTTTACTTTTAAGACTCCAGTTTCGACAGCCGAACAAACTATGTGTTTTATTTTATTAAATTATAGATTATTTCTTAAAAATATAATAATAAAATAATTCATGTTCATAAGCTCATTGTGAATATTTATATGCCGCACATATATGAAAAAAAACATAGGATTTTCAATGATATTTTTTAAATGGGAATATTATCTTCCCTAACTGCTATTGCCATGAAAATAATGTGTATTAATTTGGCCTCTGCCCAATTGGGTAAATACCCCCAATTTTGGGGAGAATTTCAATTTATATTCGGTCAAATATTCTAGTTTTTATGAATGCAACAAATAAATAATAGATTGAAAAAAATTAAACGGAAAGCTGCCCTGTTTTTTTTTATTTAGTACAGGGTTTACAAAATGATGATGTGTATAAATAGGCTCAGTCAACTTAGCCCCCCGAAGTTCGACTTTTTTGAAAAAAGCGATTGCGCTAGACCGGCCTTAGCTAGCGCCACAAAAATTAGAGATAGCGCCATTTAGACAAGACAACTACGGGGATTTGAACTTTCGGGGGGCTAGGTTGATGCTAGCCCCCCGAGTTTGGATTTTTTGTTTTTTTACACTATTCGGATTCCTCAGAGCTAGCGCTACCAATTTAAAAGCCAACGCCACTCCCACAGCCCCAAAAAATGATAAAACATTTTTAACCCTGGCCCCCTAAAATGAGATGCTTTTAATCAAATTGGGTGGAAAATATAACTTAGAGCTAGCGCCAACAGAATATGACAAAAATATTCTCTCAAAAATATCAGGTAAAAAAAAGTTCACGTCCAAATTTTGATGCAAGAGCTTTCAGATCCTGTATGCGTATTACCATTTACTTCCTGAATTTTAATACAAAATGATGTTTGGCATATAATATACCGCTTTCAACAAATAGTTCGGCGTTGTAATTACTTTATTTATGTTCATAGACACTGGCTATTAGAAACATGATGCCTAGTAGACAGTAGCGTAACTGACAATTGTGTTTTCACTCCTAGCTAATTTAAATCGTTATTACGCAAGAACTTACCGTACGATTTAAGAAACTCTTTTGGCATTGTAATTACTATACTAATATTTATAAACACTGGCAACGAGATAGCTTGCACTAGTAAGACAGTGGCGTAACTGACGATTGTTTTTGATAATTGAAATCGTTATAACTCGGAAACTAACCGTACGATTTCAAATTTCTTTTTGGCATTGTAATTGCTATACTGAAGTCTATAAACACTAACAACGACATAGCTAGTGATATTAAAGGATAAATTAAAATCACTTGCTTTGTTTCACTATTTGTTTCTATTTACTCGACTAGTTTCGCTTTTTACGGCATTATCAAAGTTCACTCTTGATTCACTCTTGATAATGCCGTAAAAAGCGAAACTAGTCAAGTAAATAGAAACAAATAGTGAAACAAACCAAGTGTTTTTAATTTATCCTTTATTATTATTTCAAAATGTTTCACCAAGTGATAACTGAGAACGTTATTCAAGAGATAGCTAGTGCTAGCAAGACAGTGGCGTACCTCACGGTTGTTTTTTTTTATGATAACTTAAATCATTATTACTCGGTGGAAAACACTCGTTGGGAGTTTCAAACTGAACGCTTTTCAAAAACAATGAATGCCTGAAAATTTACCTAGTACACATCGGGTTATGTATGTACCTAATCAAAACATGGGTATCTTTTCGATGCTACAAAATTGTGATTAAGCTCCTTTCGTTGCTATTCAATTGACTTTATTTTCATTCTAACACAATCTATCTCAATATCCTGATTCTACGATATACAGGGAGTTTTTCTTTAAAGTAGACGTATTCCAGATTCACTTTATTTTGTTTAAATCTTTAGATATATGTTGTTTTTACAGGAATTCAATTTGAAGCTTTAAGCGAGTGTTTTCCACTCCCAGACTAAGCATGAAGTAAAATTTCGAGTTTAGAAAAGCCCCGTGAAAATTTGTCGAGGGTCGCGCAGCGACCCGAGACAAATTTTCTGGGCTTTTCTAAACTCGAAATTTTACTTCATGCGCCACGCGTATAGAACACTAAAATTTTGTGAAATTTGTGTATATTTGAACCTTACTTGAAATCAGCGTTTTATACGCGTGGCGCATGAAATAAAATTTCGAGTTTAGAAAAGCCCAGAAAATTTGCCTCGGGTCGCTGCGCGACCCTCGACAAATTTTCACGGGGCTTTTCTAAACTCGAAATTTTACTTCATGCTTAGTCTGGGAGTGGAGAACACTCGTTTAAAGCCTTGAATTGAACTTTTGGGTTTAAAATGTTGTATAATCTTTTGGGGTTGTGGGGGTGGCGCTAGCTTTTAAATTGGTAGCGCTAGCTCTGAGGAATCCGAATACTGTAAGAAAACTTGAAACATCCAGCATCAACCTAGCCCCCCGAAAGTTCAAACCCCCGTAACTTTCTTGTCTAAACGGCGCTAGCTCTAATTTTTGTGGCGCTAGCTAGCGCTAGCTAAGGCCCGTCTAGCGCAACAGTTATTTTTTAAAAAGTCGAACTTCGGGGGGCTAAGTTGACTGAGCCGTATAAATAGAGGATTGCAATAACATTCAATTTCAATTTATTTATTCCTTATTTACTTACTATCAAAATATGACTCATCATAAATCAGCCAAATTTGAAAAAAAATATATTGGGCTCGGTGCAATGTTGAGCAAGAAGCTTATTATTTGAAATGCATTATAATAACTACCTTATTATTATTATAGTTCTATTTTTTCTAAAATAATTAGCAATGAATATGCACGCAGTTAAACCCTACATTTTTTTAAACATTCGTCAAACAAATATTACCTGTGCTCAGTAAAAAATAGTTGATTTGTAACATTAATCTACGACAACGTCATATTGGTGTTATTCTTACTATTCTTATAGTTTTGATATCATTGATTCGTTGATGAAGTCGCAGTTGGTTCAAATAGGTCCGATTGCTAGAAACTTTACAATTTACTTTAATAGTTTTATTGCGAGAAGTTTAATGGCATTTAACAACTGCTTTAATAACGAAAGATTTAAGACGAAATAATGATTTGAACAAGACTGATTGTTATTCGATTGCTTCTGGCTTATTAATCAGCTTAAAAAACTTTAAAAATAATTTAATAATACCGACACTGTCAAATAATAAGGAAAGCCAATATTAAAGGTATATTACACATCTTTATTTAAATTAGTGAAACATTTCGTGTTTTCTATATTAGTGAACATGCAGTATAAAAAAATACTTATTCCATTAGTAGTCAGAAAGCATGAAAATAAAACACTAGTACAATAAAATATCGATTATAATTGCGAAATATTAATTTTACGAGAATAAATGCTAACGACGCGAGCCGTTTTTGTTAACTATGATTGAAAAAAGAAAAGAAAAACAAACGCGAAGCCGCACAGCGTTCACCGGCCCAGAGATAAACGCTGGCCGCATGCTGCTCGCCCCTCCAATAATTGTGCAGATGAGTGTACAACGCGTTCAACTAAGAGAAGATCCGAAAGGCGGCGGTATTTTACGGTCTTATTTTTCAAGATTTTTATTTTAACCTGACTCGGGCATGAGCTATCGCATCCTTATGAAATGTTCACATTATATTCCTTATAGTATAAACTAGTAAGATATGGGAATATTTTTTCTAATTTTGAAAAATTTAACATTATTTTTTTCATACCTCTGAAAGCAAATTGTTTAAAAAAAAAGTACTTCGATATTTTACTAGATAATTGGGCTTAATATACGCTGTCAAAATTTCAACTTTCTAGGACCTTTAGTTTTTAAATAAACCTAACATTAAATTTCAGACCACTGTTATATTCCCCTTAACAAATTGCGCGATTTTTCTTAAGAAAATCAACTTTGAGACCAAATTAGAACAAAAAAATACGAGATTTTTTTTCCTTTACTAACTATTAATAAAATGCATTCTTTTTTTAAAATAGTTAATTTTAACATAATACATAAACGTATTTAGTTTCTGGAGTTTACATAATGAAAAATCTCTTCAAATCGAGCGCTTTTAACTAGTTATTAATTTTGACTTAAAATTACACGTAAACTAAAAACTAATAATATAAACTTAAAATTACAAATAAACTAAGCGAGATTTTTAAATTTTCCTATAATAATTTTAACTTAAAATTACAGATAAACTAAGCGAATCTTTAAATTGTCTTCACCGATTATTAAACTGCATTTTATTAAGTAAGTAATTTATTTAAATAAATTGATTGTGAGTTACGTGAAGATCAAATTAATTTGATGAATAAAGCACTAATAACCTTTCTTCACACTTTTAAAAAGTGTGAAGAAAGGTTATTAGTGCTTTATTCATCAAATTAAGTAATTAATTTGATTATTTACTTGCAATTGTCATTTTTTCAAAATTTTATAGCAATATTTTATTTTCCTTCTACATTATTAGGTACCTATCATCCTTTCTTCCCTTGACGTCATTCATTATTTTCTCCTCATTCCTCTCTCCTCATGCTCATCTTCCTAAATCTAGCAAACAAAATAACATACCTCAATTTTCTTCCAACATTTCAATAATAAATATTTCATTTTTTTTAATTCCCTCTAAACGAAAATATGTTTAAATTTAATACGCAAAATTGCATCTGACATTTCAGATCAACCTTTTCAACATAGGTAATTGATTATTTTAATTCAGAGAAAATATTTGTACATCCAACAAGCAAAATACTAATTCTCGTCCACCCTTTTGATATAAAGGATTTTATTATTTAAATTATCTCCAATAAAAGAAAAACAATTGAGACATACTATTTTGCACAACAACTTCAACACAAACGTGCAAAATAGTGTGCCTTAATTTTTGCCTTTTTTCAACCTTTCTGATATTAACTATTTTGCTATTAAAACCTACCAAAGAAACGATTTTTTTCAAGTGCAAATCCACCCATTTCCTTCACACTCTCACGTCCCTTTAAACTCCTTACTATCATTTATTTTTTTGTTAAAACTGATTTATGGTTTGTTGTGTACAGGGTGGTCTTTCTTGTAAAGGAATTAGGGCCTTATTGCATGTCAACATTGCCGCAAACGAACCCCCAGAGGCCCAATAGTGCCAGATCGAGCGGAATTGTTTGCGTTTTTTCTTTGGGAACGATTAACCAGCAAACAAAAAAAACTAAAGCGTGATGTGGGATTTGATATTTATCATCTCTTTGAACTATCATTTTTGTTTAAATAAATTGGCGGGATTAGTTAAACAAAAATATTTTAGTAAAAGGCGAAAGATAGAGAGAGGTAAGAATTGATTAAACAATCATTTATAATACAAATATCATATGTTCAATTAAAAAAAACCTCTAGAGTGCCATGATTTAATCTTTTTTTAAATTAAAGTTGGCTACACACTTCAGGAATTGACATATAAAATAGTGATGGGCAAGATCGATCATTGCAAAGAGCGATCAAGCAATGATCGATCAGTTGAAGTATCGAGCCGCTCGATCCGATCGATCTGATCAGAAAGAACGAGCCGATCGAAAAGATCGATCCGATCGAAAAGATCGATCCGATCGAAAAGATCGATCCGATCGAAAAGATTGATCCGATCGAAAAGATCGATCCGCTCAAAGAGATCGAGCGGATCGAAAAGATCGAGCCGCTCGATCTCTTTGAGCGGCTCGATCTTTTCGATCTTTTCGAACTTGCAAGGATCGATCAGTCGATCTTTTTTGATCGATCTTGCCCATCCCTAAAATAAACACACTAAAAAAGGAAGAATAACAAAAAAAATTATTAGGATAGAAATGCAGGAATGCACAAAGCGCGCATAATAAATTCACAAAAAAGACAAGGAAAAACATTCTAAATTCGGTAATGCTAGTTAACAACACTTAGGTAAAAATAATAAAATAAACAATCAAAAATAGGTACATGAAAAAACACGGGTAAACACCAAATATATGGCAAACCAAGACTAAATATTTTTTCGTTCATTCAACAAAACTAATCACTAAAAGAATATGAAAAGAAATAAATACTTGCAAAATGCACAAAAATAATGACTAAAAAAAATTTAATAAAAAAATAAATTGAAACTAAATATTAACGTAAAAAAAAAATCATAAGTTAGGAATGATGACGAATTCATTTCCAAGAGCGAGCCATAACTTACTCATGAAATAAATAAACATCTGTATCCAGAAATTCTAGTAAGCATAAAATGAGAGGTACAGACGTTTAGCGTTCAAGAGAGCGCAATGACGTACATGCCAGCAGAAAAGACAAAATTATTAGCATGTGATACTTATAATAAACGAAAACAGAAACAGGTTTCGAAAAAATAAAATCAAATAAATAGATATATAATGTTGGATCGAATATTATAACACCGATAAGGCATTATTTAAATCAAGTGTCGTAGCGCAGGCAGTAGCGCACCGGACTCTTAATTGAGAAGTGCGGGTTGTTCGATTCCATTCCCCGGTTGCTGTGTTAATATTTCTAATTAATTTATTTTTAAGTATATTCAATTATATAATTAAACGGGGAAAGTACTATGATGGACACATCACCATTTTTGTTCTTTAGTATACACTAAAGATGAGAGAAGCAGTTAATTTTCAATAATGGTGATAACTAGTTATTTTTAACGTTATTTAACAGCTGTTACTAAATAGTATTAATTTTAATAAAGATTTATAATATTTCATTTCATATTAGTTATTTATGTATTTACTAAATATATAAATAGCTAATATGAAATGAAATATTATACATTTTTATTAAAATCTCTATAATATAATAGCACGCTCGGATATAAAGTGTGACACTAGCCCGTGAAAAATAACCGGCTCATTAGTAATTTTTTCTCGGCCCTGCCAAGACCCTGCCTATATCCTTTTTCTAATAAATGCTATCTCACTTTGCGCAAAACAGAATACAAAAATAGTGTGATCGTTCAATGATCGATCCGCTCAAAAAGATCATTGCTCCAGCCGCACAACCTGATCAATCCACTTGTGCCGATCGATACGACCAATCTGATCGAGCCGATTGATCACATCAATCAGCACGACCCGTTCGCACAGATCGAACCGCCCCCAAGATCGAGTCGCTCAAAAAGATAGAGCCGTCCGAAAAGATCGAGTCGTCGAAAAGATCAAGCCGATCGAGCGGTCTGAAATGATCGATCCGATCGAACAGATCGATCCGATCGAACAGATCGATCCGATCGAAAAGATCGACCCGATCGTAAAGATCGATCCGATCGAAAAGATCGATCCGATCGTAAAGATCGATCCGATCGAAAAGATCGATCCGATCGAAAAGATCGATCCGATCGAAAAGATCGTTCCGATCGAAAAGATCGATCCGCTCAAAGAGATCGAGCGGATCGATCACTTGCAAGGATCGATCAGTCGATCATTTTTGATCGATCTTGCCCATCACTAATATAAAACGTCAGACACAATAATTATAACGTATATTTTCAGTTGCCAACGTAGAATATTTTCCATGGCATTCTATAGATTATTTTTAATTGAACATACGATATAAAACCCCTACGGACGACGATAACGATTATGACCCGTGTTGACAGAAGAAATGACAGTGACAGATAATAACAAATTCAGGCGGAAAGACCAATGGTCGATAGCTAATTGGCAGATATAACACAAATTAAAATTTATCAAATAAAAAAAATAAATATAATCTATCCTCCATTTCAACAGAGTATTGACAAAAAACAAAAAATAATAGTAAAATAATACTACTAGCAATAATATGTATTATCAATAAGAAATCTAAAAAAAAATTCAAAAAAACCGAACACTAAATCTGATTAAACTCTTCAAAATCAAAATAATTTATATATGACTTATATATATATATATATAATTTACCATTTTTATATATCATATCCTTAAGTATTCGTATACTCTGTACATTTGCGGGCATTCGTTGATTTCATAAAAGAGATCAATTTAAAGTTCGAACGAGTGTTTCCAATCCCAGACTAAGCATGAAGTAAAATTTCGAGTTTAGAAAAGCCCCGCGTAGAAAATTTGTCGAGGGTCGCGCAGCGACCCGAGACAAATTTTCACGGGGCTTTTCTAAACTCGAAATTTTACTTCATGCGCCACACGTATAAAACACTGATTTACAGTAAAGTTAAAAATATATAATACTTAGATGTGATGATGGTCAATATTTACCTAGATGTAGTAAAAACTGGAAAAAAATACTTTTTTGTGAATAATAATAAAAGTAGAATAAATTTAGTTTGAGCAAGTTATTTATATTTTTGATATTTAAATCATCATATCTTTAACGGGAAAAGTGCTATGATAGACACATCACCATTTTTAAAATTGATTTCATTTCCGGTGTAACTAAAACTGCAAATAAGGTTTATGTAATTCTGTAAATTCGAATTTATGTTTAGTATAAGCATACCAAATTTCAAATTGATATCTCACAAAATTAAAAAAACTGTTGTGTTTTGTCGCATTTTGGTCGGTTTCAGACCACTGTGCGTAGCTAAATGAGTTGGCGAATCAGATGGATCTCTAAGAGTCAGAACTCTCGGGGGATTGCTAGCTCGTAACTGAGTCATGTAACTCTTTTGAGCTGGCTCACTAAACCAGCTCTTTAAAGTGAGTCAGATTTTTTGAACCAGCTCACTGAAAAGAGCCATTTCGCCCATCTCTATTTGTTGTACTTATTATGAGCGTTTTTTTTATTCAAAAGGTCTTAATTTTGTTTTTTAAATAAAGGTTTTATTTTCAAGTTATGGTGTTTTATTATTTATTGAAACTGCTGCTAGGTAATTAACACAGACCCAAATTATACAACTAGAATATTGTAAAAAACAGTTATGAGACTTGTGCTTAATTTTATTGCACAGAAGGGTACATTTAGCATAATAAAAATAAAGTAAAGAAAGGAACCCACTGAGCGAATCCATTTAAGTAATGTTTCATCAACATTAAAACAACGTTTAATGTTGTTACAATGTTGATATAACGTTATTTGTTTATTTTTTGCTCAGTGGGAATTACTACAGCAATTAATATTAAAACACATCACGTACCTAAAAGAAGAATATTGAAGTAAAACTTAAGATTAATAAAACAGTTATCAATTGTTTTATTTATATAAAAGTAAAGATGAATTTTCTATAATTATCAACCTCATCGATCAAGTTTTAAATGTCCCGCCTAAAATACATTCAACACACTAGCCAACTCACCCACGTAAAATCCATCCGTTTATCCCGAAAACACTCAAAATTTTAATAACCGCCTGCGTGAAAACGGGAACGAACACAAAAGTAAACAATTGTATGAACAAATGCAATTTGTAATGTTGAAACGTGTGGTAAATGTTTTCGGTTTTTAAGGTCAAGCCGCTGATGAAGAAAATCAGGGATACAGCACCATATTTCACTGTATATTCCGGCCTCAAAGGTCCTAAAATAATAATCCGGATTTTAAAAATAATAGCGAGCGATTTTTTTATAATTAATACTCACCCCCTTTCACCCCTAATTTCGGCGAAGCGCTCGCTAGGAAAATACAAAAAAGTATTCCCAGCAAAAGCCAGTTTTTCCGAATGTATTCATCGATTGGGATTTTCTTCCTCATTTTTTAAAACTCGTGTACGTTTTTCTTACAAATTAGGCATAGTTTTCTTTGATGAATCAAGCAAGTCTTGCGAGAGTGTAACAATTACACATTTTAGGTTATGTTTTTTTAGGTCGATAATTTATACACATACGATAATATATGTTTAACAATGCATTTAAACGAACGTGTTGTTTGAATGAAAATTATTACTTCGAAACAAAAATCTGTAGATTATAAATAAATTAAAGCCGGTTTCTAGGCGTTGTTGGCATTAGTTATTAGTGGATATTAAGTTGCCTATATTATAAGCATGTTTCATAAATTCAATTTTAAAACATTTATTGCCAGTTATTATTAAATGAATATATATATATGATCAATATTAAAAAATCCCACAATCAATTTTTATAAAATTTGCTGTGGATTTTAAGTTAACTTAGCTCTTTGAAAATAGTTATCTAAAAACCACACGTGAATTGCAATTTTCGAATTAATTTTATTTGAGGTCGGAATTGTGTTACTTTCAGTATGATTTTCAAAGAAATTTTACTGCATGCGCCACCGGTTCAAAACACTGACATATTACGAAGTTTAAAACACACCGCTAAACTTTGAATTGAATCAGTGTTTTGTACCGGTGGCGCATGAAGTAAAATTTGGAGTTTAGAAAAGCCTGAAAATTTGGTTTGGCCGCTCCGCGCTTCGCGCTACGCGACCAAACCAAATTTTTAGGCTTTTCTAAACTCCAAATTTTACTTCATGCTTAGTCTGGGAGTGGAACATACTTATTTTAAGTTTCAAATTGAACTCTTTTAAAAACACAACGATTATCTAAAGATTTACGGCATACACGCTGTGATTGGGACATGTATACTTGAAAGAAAAACTCCCTGTATATACAAGTTGATGCATTAATTGCGATTGATTGGCTACAATTTGTAATGGTCCTATAGGCAACCCAATTTACACATAACTTAAAAATCAAAGGTGTCAAATTGTATTGGATGAACATGTTCCGTGTTACATAAAACTCTCTGTATAGTATATTTCGAACTTGAGAATATTACATATCGTTGGATAGGTTAGTTGCTTTGAACAATTATAATAAATTCATGTTTCGCTTTAGACCCTTAAAAATTCGGAGTTGCGTGTGAAACTGGTACAGTTGACAGGTCAGCTGAGTGAGGTTAGGTTAGGTTGATGTTTCCGCGGCTCAAGTCAATTATCTTGTAAATGGGGCGTTCTATGGAAAAAATTATTTTTGCGAAAATGTTGAGAATTTGATGCTGAACGTCTTTTGTTTGAAACATTTATTGTTATTTTGTACAACAATCGAGATATCGTTAGATAATGAATTAAAAGTTAGTTTGTGCTTTGAAAAATTGTAATAAATTCATTTTTCGCACTGGGGCTTTAGCATTTTGGAATCACGCGTTAAATTGATCGAGTTGATAGACGAGATAAGTGAGGTTAGGTTAGGTTGACGTTCCCGCTAACCGAGCCGGATATCTCGTAAACGGAGCGTGCTATGGAAAAAATTGTTCGTGCGAAAATGCCGAGAACTTGATACCCCCGCGTCTTTTGTTTTAACAAGTTGATCGCCGCGGGACCCACACGCAAATTTAATGCGGCACAAAGTGAACACCGTGTGGCGATCAACCTGTTAAACATTTTTTTTGTTATTTTGTACATCAATCGAGATGTATATCGTTGGATAAACAATTATAGGTTTGTAAATATGTAATAAATTCATGTTTTGCTCTAGGGCTTTAAAAATCGGGAACTTTGCGTGGAACTGTGGGAGTTGACAAGTGCGGTGAGTGAGGTTAGGTTAGGTTAGGCTGATGTTTCCACAATTTAGGTCGATTATCATGTAAACGGAACGTGCTATGAAAAAAAATGTTTTTACGAAAATGTAGAGAATTTGATCCCGCGCGTCTTTTGTTTAGAAATGTTTTTGTTATTTTATACAACAATCAAGATATCATTTGAAAAATACAGTGCTCTAGGGCTTTAAAACTTCGTAACCGTGTGTGAAGCTAATTCAGTTGACAGGTGAGCTGAATGAGGTTAGGTTAGGTTGAGGTTTCCACAATTTAAGTCGATTATCTCGTAAGCGAAGCCTGCTAAATAAAATTAAAAATAAAAATCCCTTAAATAGATTTTCACGAAATTTGCTATGGATGTTACATGATGACGAAGCCCTTTAAAAGTATGGAAAAATAAAAACACCTTATTTATAGATTTAAAGCTATTTTTATTTGAAGTCAGAATTATGTTTATTCCAGTCTGAATGTCTAAAACAAATCATTTCAAAAAAGCATAAATCTATCAGAAGGATTTTCATGAAATTCTAAATTAATTAAAATTAAATTAAGTCTTTGACTATGTATTTTGACAATGTAATTATAATTATAATCAGTATTTGTCTTGTATATTCGGATGAAGATATGTAAAAATAAAATAAAATAATATCACTCTGATAATAGCAAGTTAAGTTGCCGAAACTGCAGTCACGAAAATAAAAGTTTAAAACTTCGTAACCGTGTGTGAAGCTAATACAGTTGACAGGTGAGCTGAATGAGGTTAAGTAAGGTTGACGTTTTCGCAATTTAAGTCGATTATCTCGTAAGCGGAGCCTGCTGTGGAAAAAAAATATTTATGCAAAAATGTCGAAAATTCGATGCTGAACGTCTTTTATTTGAAACATTTTTTATTATTTTATACAACAATCGAGATATCGTTGGATAATGAGTTAAAGGTTAGTTTGTGCTTTGAAAAATTGTAATAAATTCATGTTTTTGCACTGAGACTTTAACATTTTGGAATCGCGTGCTGAATTGCGCGAATTGACAGGCGAGATGAGTGAGGTTAGGTTAGGTTAACGTTTCCGCTAATCGGGCCGGATATCTCGTAAACGGAGCGTGCTCTGGAAAAAAATATTTCTGCGAAAATGTCGAGATTTTGATACTGCGCGTCTTTTGTTTAAATATTTTTTTTTATTTTGTACAATAATCGAGATATCGTTGGATAAACAATTATAGGTTAGTAAATATGCAATAAATTCATTTTTCGCTCTAGGGCTTTAAAAATCTGGAATCGTGCGTGGGATACTGGGAGTTGACAGGTGCGGTGAGTGAGGTTAGGTTGACGTTTCCGCAATTTAAGTCGATTATCATGTAAACAAAGCGTGCTATGAAAAAAAATATTTTTACAAAAATGTAGAGAATTTGATATCGCGCGTCTTTTGTTTGAAAATGTTTTTGTTATTTTGTACAACAATTAAGATATTGTTGGAAAAATACTGTGTAATTACACAGGGTTTGTGTTTAAATTTTGTTTAATAAGTTTCATTTTTGCGCTAGAGTTTTAAAAACTTGGATTTATCCGTAGGATTAATCGGAGTTTAAGGTAAGATAACCGGAGATTAGATCCGGGATTTACAAATGAAATTACAACCGTTTAAATTGAGTTTATGTTTGAATTTATTAAATTTTTGAATGCGGTTCCGCTTTTTGCAAGCTTAGATTAACAAGAATATCTCGGACTTTGTTGAAACCATCAGGACTGGTTAGGGATTAAATAAGCTTTGTGTTACAGTTAAAATAAACTAAATCGCTGTTTTTGATGGAATTACAGACGCTTAAAGTTGAATGAAATTTTATGAACTCACCACTGAGCAAAAAACAAACAAATAACGTTATATCAACAGTGTAGCAACATTTAACGTTGTTTTAATGTTGATGAAACATTACTTTAATGGATTTGCCCAGTGGGTTAACATCAAATTCAATTTTAAAAATGGTGATGTGTCCATCATAGTACTTTCCCCCGTAAATTGCGTATTAAATCACTTTTTAAAGTTTGTAAAGAGGCTAATGAATCACCCTGTAGAAAATCGTGTTTGTAAGTTCCCGAAAAACGTTCTTCTTTTTATAACATATTACGAAGTGGTCCTCAATAACTAGATAAAACACACAACTTTTGAAATATCTCAAAAACTAAGAGTGCTATGACAAAAAGTAAGTGAACAATACATCTTCATTTTGTTATTATCTACAACTTTTATTTGAAATAATTTTTTGTTTGATGAACATTTATTGAAAAAATCTGAAAAAACTGAAAAACGCTAAGAGTAAAGTACCACTTCCGGTTTTCCGATTTTCACCAAAAGTTTTTCAGTTCTTCCGATTGTAACAAAAAGCTTAAGTTTCAAGTTTCATCTCGATATCTTTAGCGGTTTTTGCGGTACAGCGCACACAGACACACACACAGACAGACAGACAGACCGACAGACAGACAGACATTTTTCAAAAATGGTCTTATTCGACTCAGGGGACTTCAAAACGGATATTTCCGCTAAAATGTTTGATTCGAAAATTTTCACGAAAACAATACTTTCCCTTTGTATTACATACGAGGGAAAGTAAAAATTAAAACGCTGGTAAAACATTTTAAATGTATTTGGATTGAACGAAATTCACAGGATTTATGCGAGAAGGACCAACATTTGTTTTTCCGCTGAAAAAAACAAAAAACTAGCTGTTGAAAACATAGTTACAACGCGTCAAAGCTAAGTAGAGATTAAATCCCGGATTACAAGTGGATTTACAACCTTTAAAATTAAGTTTATGTTTGAATTTATTAAATTTTCGAATGCGGTTACTCCTTTTGCAAGCTTAGATTAATAAGAATATCACGGATTTTGTTGAAATCATCAGGGTTTGTTGGGGATTAAATAATCTTTGTGTTACAGTTAAAAAACGAAATTGTTTTTTTTATGGAATTGCAGACGCTCAAAGTTGAGTAAAATTTTAATAACTTAAGATCAAACTTAACTTTAAAAGTGTGTTTATTAAAACGCTGATAAAACGTTTGAAATGTATTGGAATTTAACGAAATTCACAGGATTCATTCGAGAAAAACCAAAATTTGTTTTCCTGCTGGAAAAACAAAAAACGAGCTGTTGTAAACACAGCTACAACGCGTCAAAGTTGACTCGAATTTTCAATGAAAACAAAAAACGAGCTGTTGTAAACAAAGCTACAACGCGTCAAAGTTGACTCGAATTTTCAATAAAAAAACATACTACAATCGTGTTCACTACGCACTACGTAGTGTGTAGTATATACTATTCTTTATTGGGCGCATTTATTAGATAAAACTGTGGAGAGTTTAATGCGAAGAGTTGGGGAATTTTCTGATGAATGCACTGTCAACAGCAAACACGTTTGTCATTTTTGCAAGCGTACGAAATAGAATTGGCATAGTAGCGTTCACTATATACTAACGTAAGGTGTGAGAAATCCCAAACATGTTGAGAGTTTATTTTTCTGATAAATGGGCCCATTATCTACATTTTTCGTATCTGCAACGATCGAAAATTTTGCTTAATGTTGCTTTTTTCTGAATAGCAACCGACGAATTGCAGATTGAACAATACCATTTTTCACCAATCACAATAAAAATGTAGTATTTTTTTAATATTCCTTACAAAATTCAGTAGGAGTTTAAAAACCGATTGGCAATCGACAAAAAAGAGCCCGCGATCTACGGTTTGAGCACCCCTGATATATAGCAACAAGGCCGTAGCCAGAAAAAAAAATCGGGGGGAGATATAAAATTTCGGGGAGGGTTTTAATGGTAAAAATTTTGTTTTTGACCTAACGGGGCAGCTTTTACATAGTAAATTATAACATTTTAAAAATTTGGGGGGGAGGTTGAACCCCCATATCCCCCTCTGACTACGGCCTTGTACAGCATATACATCGGGATATAAACATTTACATCGTATATGTACTTAAAAGAAAAACTCAATAAAGAATTTTGTAAATGTAACAAAAATGTCTTGAGTTTTTTTATTAAAGTTCAAGGCTTGCTTGGTTTATGCGTGATTTTAATAAGAATCAATATATTTTATTTCTCTAAATTACTCAACTCAAAAAAACACTACTTTTTGCATTAGGATATTTATAATTGAAAGAAAAACTCAAAAAGAATTTCGTAAATGTACACAAATGTCTTGTATTTTTTATTAAAATTCATGACCGGCTTGATTTTTGAGTAATTTATTCTGAATCAATAAATTTTATTTTACTCAATTACTCAACTCAAAAGAACGCTATTCAACATTTTCACGCTGATAAATCACGCAGGCATTTGAGAAAACCTAATTAACATATTGCATAAAAACGACTTTGAGGCGAAAGTAAATAACGAGACACGCGAAGTATAAATCGAATGTCGCGTTTTGATACAAAAAGCGCTTGCATTGTCTTTATTAAATCGATACGGAAAATTACAACTTTTGTTGACGAACGTCCCTGAACTTGCAAGCACTTTTCATACCAGAAACAACGTTAATGTTCATCCATCAAAAATATGTATTTGATGTTTAAATAACATGCACAAGGTATTGATTTTGGATTTAAGAAATAAAGACGTAGCGTGAAAAATTGTTTCTGCTATCAGGCAAGAATTTCTGCATGCCCGGCGCGTTCATCACTTTCGCTTTTTGCATGATTATTAATTTTTGCTCATTCGGTGTTTCAATTTAAAGCTTCTAACGAGTGTTTCCAATCCCAGATTAAGCATAAAGTAAAATTTCGAGTTCCTGAAATCTTGAATTAGTCGCGTAGCGAAGCGGAGCGACCAAACCAAATTTTCAGGCTTTTCTGAACTCGAAATTTTACTTCATGCGCCACGCGTATAAAACACTGAAAATATTGTGAAATTACAAATATACTGCTAAATCAGTATAAAAAATATTATATGTTCAATAAAAAAAAGCTAGTAGTTGTATAACCTTTATTTGGCATAATCCAATACAAACAAAATTCTTCAAAAACTAACATTTTCTCTTTAAAATAAAAATAATAGTAATAATAAAATTAAAAAAATAAAAATATAAAATCAAAACTACATTCTTCTCTACCCGTCGCAAAGCAGCTAAGTAAATCTCCCTGACCTTACTCTCATTACTTCCTTCACCACCTCTATCCCTCTTACACTCTCACACAAACTCTCGACACGCGTACTACCTTTCATATCTATTTTTATGCTCATTGCTGGGCATGCATTCATCCAGTGCTCCCATTCATCCTTCTCTCTGCCACAAAATACACATCTCATATATACTTCTCCCATCCATACCTTCCTTCCTCTCTCTTCATTTCCACATCTGAGCCGCGCAAACAATCGTACCTCCTCCGCACTTAATGTCTTAAAATAGCGCGGCGGTCCTGCGTGCACTTGAATTATTTTATAGTGAGGGTTGTAGCTACTCTTTCTTATTTTTTCCTGGCGCTCCTGTAGCTCAACATCCCTCAACCTCTCACTATATTCAACCTCAAGCATTTCCCCCCGCGCTATTTTCTCGCTCACCATCAACCCCGACCACCCCACTTTCTGGTCCAATCTTTCTCTCTCTATTATCCATCTAATACTCACACCTTTCACTTGAAATTCCCTGTAGCACTCATACCACGCTTCTCTTACCAGCCTTTCTTCCCCAACCCACTCACCTTTCTCTCAAACTTTACCACTCTTTTCGCAGCCACCCATTCTACTGACATTCTCTGGCACTCCTGCAATACTATATAATTTGGAGTAGTCCTCTCTAGGCCAATTATTCTCTTCAAGTATTGCAGGTGTACCCTTTTAATCTTATCATTCCTACTCACTCTCCACACTTCAACTGCATACAACACTATCGCTGTTATACATGCATCCCACAATACCATTTTCATCCCAACATTCTCCCCTAGTTTATCCTCCCATATGAGGGTACAGGGGTACAGGGAGCACGCCAGATGGGTCCAACTGAAGGCAAGGAAAGCGTGGTATGTGGTAAAGAACAAGTGGGGAAAGTGGCTGGAGGGAAATGTTCAGATGGTGTGCAAACTGTGGGATTCGTGTGTTAAGCCAATTTTAATGTATGGGGTGGAGGCATGGGGAATGAGAGCGTATAAATGTATTGAGAGAGAGAGCAGGTAACGTTCCTGAAGCAGCTACTGGCGGTGAAAAGATCAATGCCCAGTTATATTCTGCTTCAGGAAACGAACAGAGCATGTATGCATGGAGAGGCAATGGAAAGAGTGGCAAGATATGAAATTAAATTGATTGGATTGGGTAGTGAAAGGCTGGTAAAATAGGTGTGGAGAATATGTGGGGGAGTAGGAGAGAGTGATTGGAGAATGGCGAGGAGAAAAATGTATGAAAGACAGGGGTGTCTGAAAGTTTGGTAAATGAGTGGTTAGAAATAGGAGTGAATGTGGCAGCGTGGATGAAGGAAAAATGGGAGGAAGTGGAAAAACAGGAGCGTCAAGGGTATATTGAGAGAAGTACCTATAATCCTCTATATAAAAGATGGCAGGTACACGGGAAACTGCCAGGGTACCTCAGCAGGAATTTACTAAAAATAGGGGAGAAGGTAGCACTGGCGAGAGCTAGGCGTGGGTCCGAGGAGAGAAGAAGAAAGGTATGGATGGGTGAAGAGTATGATAGGTGTGTGTTGTGCGGAAGTGGAAGGGATACGTGGAGACATATAGCGGATGAGTGTAAAGAGATAAGTGAGGAATGGACGAGAGGTGTTAAAAGGATAGAGGAGTGGATGCGAGAGGATGGGGCGGGTGTAAGGATTGTGATAAGATTAGGGTCGGAGAGGGAGAGGAGAAGAACTGATTAGCTGGGAATTTGGTTTCATGTGTTTAGTTTTGTATTGTGTTAATGGAAATGTATATTAGTTTTGGATGCCAATAAAGGTATTTTTTTATCCTCCCATATTCTCTACATCCATGCCATCACAACTCTCACCTTCTTACATATAAAATCAATATTTCGGGCTCTGCTACCATTTTCAGCTTCCTCACACATCCATCTAAGTTCTTCTACCCCCATTCTTACATACCATCCACTTCATCTTTTTTACATTCACAGTCAATCTCTTTTTTGCAAAATACCTTTCAAGCCTCTCTTTCATTTCCTTTAGTTAACTTATAGTCTTTGCAATTACCACCACATCGTCCGCATACGCCAGGCTCCATACTTTCTTGCTTCCCACCACTATTCCACCTGCCTTTCCCAGCTCTAAGACTCTCTCCAAATCGGCAACGTACAGGCAGAACAGTAGTGGGCTAAGTGGACACCCCTGCCTAACTCCTCTCTCTACTTCAAAACACTGTGACACCTTCTCACCCATTCTGACCTTGCACCACGTTTCCCTATATACTCCATTCACCCAATTCACCACTTGCTTCGACACACCCAATCCTTTCAAACACTCTATCATTCGTTCTCTATTTACCAAGTCATACGCAGCTTTCAGATCTACAAACAACAGGTATACTTTTCCTCTTTTGCACAACTCTCTCTCAATCAGCCTCCACACTTGATCGTCCTCTCCTAAAACCAGCCTGGACTTTCGGTAACATTTTTTTCGCCTCCACTTCCCCCTCCAGTCTTTCTATCACCATCATCATTAGTTTGTATAAGCTATCCATCAGTGTGATTATGCACAGGCACTACAATCCCTTCCCTCCACTCCACTGGAAACTGCAAATCCCTTCTCCATACACTATTCAGTATTGCCAACATTTTATCTTTCCCTTCAGCACTGTACATCTTCCAAGCCTCCGCCTTTATATTGTCCGGCCCTGCTGCTTTATTACCTTTAATGACCCTTAAGGCCCACTCTAACTCCTCCTCACTGAAGTCCTCCGCTCTGTTGAACTGCCCTCTGTTATCCATCTCCCTTCTTTCACTGCCTCGAGACCCTACCAGCTCCTGGAAATGTTTTCTCCACACCTCAATTGGAATGCTATCTCCTTTCGTTCTGTTTTTTTTGTATTCTCTTGATTAGGCATGTCCATAGCTGTTTTCCTCTCGTATCTTCCCAACTACCTCCAATTTATCCTTCATCCACTTCTCTTTTTTTCTTTTGCAAACCTCGTCAAACTCACACTTAGCAGCTCTCACATCCTCTTCTCTCCCACTCCCTTCCCTACAGTCACGTACTGCTCTTCTTAGCGCTTTCTTAGCCTCTTTGCACTCCAGGTCGAACCATTTCACTCTGCTTTCTGGTCCCACCTTTATATTCTGTCTGGTCATCGCTTGTTTGACTCCTCTCCTAAGTTGCTCTAAAGATAGTATCTCTTCAAAGCACACATCCCTAATTTTCTCCCTATAGTTACTTTGCCTTATTCGACCAACTCCATATTTCCCTCTGTTCCACATCTGCTTGCTTCCCCTTATGCCCTATCTTTACAGTCACTGGAAAGTGGTCCGAACCACTCTAATCCCCTACCTTAAAATTTCTTATCTGATCAGGTCAGGGATCAGATAAGAAATTTTCCCCCACCATAATATAGTCAATCACGGATATTCCGCTTGGACCCACATACGTTATTTCTCCCTCCCAATCACCTTCTGTACATTCATTCAACACTTCTAACCCCTGTCCATTAGCCCACTCTAACCATGCTTCTCCTTCTTACGTTACTGTCTTATCCTTGGATTCCCTCGCTTTCGCCGCCTTGCCCTCTTCATTCAGCCGTTGAGTCTCCAAACATCCTATCCTTACGTTCCAATCCCCCCCTATAATTACATTCCCTGGTTCTACTACCTCTTGCTGCATCCTGTCTATGCAGTCCATAATTACGTTTCCTCTTTGCTGATTATAGACAGTTTTGATCCTCCATCTATAGTTTTTCTTACTCAAGGTTCTTACAATATATTACATAGCACTCTAGAGGTTTTCTTTTATTGAACATACGATATATTGCTAAAGCAGGATTCAAAATATACCGCCAAACAACATAATTTTGACCTAACCTAACATAATTGGACGCTATGAAATATAACCTAACTTAACACAAAATATACTGCTGAAGCAGGATTTAAAATATACATCTAAACAATATAATTTTGACCTAGCGTGACATAATTTGACGATGTGACATCTAACCTAATTTGACATAAAATATACTGCTACATATCCCAACTATATGCTGTAAATCTTCAAATATTCGTTTTTTTTTTTTAAGGAGATCAATGTAAAGATTTAAACGAGAGTTTTCCACTCCCAGACTGAGTATGAAGTAAAATTTTGAGTTTAGAAAAGCCCCATGAAAATTTGTCGAAGGTCGCGCAGCGATCTGAGACAAATTTTCTGGGCTTTTCCAAACTCTAAATTTTCACGGGGCTTTTCTGAACTCGAAATTTTACTTAGCTTCGAATTAAACTCTTAAAAATCAACGAATATGTATACTGAAAAGAAAAACTCCCTGTATGTTTATTATTTATGCATTTTACAAATGTTTTAAAGGGTGTCTCAAAATGATCTCACATTTTAAATTGCGCGCCATGTTTTTTTGTGGCGAACATAATGTACTAATCTTTGACAACTGGCATCAGCTAGTATTGAGGTTTAGTCGATCGAGCAACGCCTAGAAATTGTGAAAATTCATTACAGAAATGGTGAACATTTTGCAGAGACGGTTCGACGGTCTTTTGGTCATCATAACGCACCATCTCGCAACACTGTGGTGAACATAATATATAAAATTACGAAAAAACTATTCGTGAAAATGCAAACAATGTCTTAATTAATAAGACAATTTAAGACGATAAATATCCATTGAAACAACTACTTCCCCTGCAAATACACCTCCGGATATTGAATTATACAATAATTAAGACACTGTTTGCAATTTCACGAATAGTTTTTTCGTAATTATATATATTATGTTTAAAGTGTGCAAACTATAAGAAGCGTAAGCTTATTTTTTTGAATTCAACTAGTTTTGAATTTGAATTTATCTTGTTTGAACTGTGGTGAATTTAATAAAAAAAATTGAGGTTAGTGGTTCAATTCTAATTGCGGAAAGCAGTGGCCATTCTCGTACCGGTCGGTCGATTGAAAACATATCCGCAGTGAGTGCAAGTGTTGACGAAGGTCCTTCCACCTCGATTCGCCATCGTGCTCAGCAATTGGACGTTTCAAGATGCTCTGTGCAGCGAATTTCCGTACATTCGCCAATTGGATAGTGGAGCACCAACAAATCGATGGTGATTTTTCGAAGAAAATCATCTTCAGCGATGAGGCGCATTTTAAACTTAATGGATACATGAATAAACAAAACTGTAGAATTTGGGGAAGCGAAAATCCACAAGTGCTCCAACAGCTTCCCATCCACCACGAGTCACTGTTTGGTGCGGATTTTAGGTTGGAGGAGTGATTTTGCCTTACTTTTTCGAGAATGCTGCGGGAAATGCGGTTATCGTCAATGGCGTTTGTTATCTTGGCACGATAACCAACTTTTTATGGAATGAATTGAATTGACTTGGAAGACATATTCTTTCAATAAGATGGTGCAACCTGCCACAATGCGAACAAAACAATGCAGTTATTGCAGACAAAGTTCCATGGTCGTGTTATTTCGCGCCGCGGCGATGTGAATTGGCCACCAAAATCGTCCGATTTGACGCTATTAGACTTCTTTCTTTGAGGTTTTCTGAAAGGAAAAGTGTATACCAATGATCCACAGACCATTCCGGAGCTTAAGGAAGAAATTAGACGCACTAGTAATGAAATTAGTCCGCAATTATGCCAAAATGTCATTGAAAATTTTGTCAAAAGAATGGCCGTTTGCAAACAAGGTCGATACGCCCATTTATCGGATATTGTGTTCCACACATAACCTCCATGTTTGTACCTTGTATTAAAATAAAAACATTCGTACTTCTCCAATAAATAATGTGTTTTATTAATAAATTGTCAGGTCATTTTGAGACACTCTTTACAAACCTAACATGGCCGGGTACAAGAAACAGAAAGAAAGAAAGAAGGTGGATAAATAGGAAAAGCAGGAGGAGGAGGCTAGCAGGAAGAAGGTTTTTGGTGGAGAAGCGGGGTTACAGAGGTCGCCGCATCGACAAGGGGCGTCGGGAGAGGGGGTGGATAAGAGGAAGGTGGCAGACACGTCATTTCAGAAGGAATGAGAGCAAGGAAGAGAAAAAAAGAGTGGTGAAGGAGAGAATAAAGGATGCAACGGAAATTCTAGAGAGACAGTGGAGTTAATTAAGGAAGAAATAAGGAAGGGGAGAGAGATTTAGAAGGAGGAGATGAGGGAAGCAAGGGAGATGTAGAGGGAAATAAAAAAAGCGTGGAGAAAGGAAAGAAAGCAGTTAAAGCAAAGGATGGTAGAGCCGGACGGTCAGGCTGAGAAGAGGGAGAAACGGGAGAGGAGGAACAACATAGTGATCAGAGGGAAGGTTTTTCAGGAGCAGGGAGAAGTGGCGGGTTTTCTGAAGGAGGCGCTGGTAGTAGAGCCGAAGGTACAGGAGAGCCATGTTGTGGATAGGGTTGAAAAGTTGGTGAGACTCTTACTTGAAGAAGAGAAAGAATTAAAAGTCGTCCTGAGAGAATTCCCGATCGAAATCGAGATAAAAGAAATTCTAGAGGATTTGAGCGAACGGGGAATTTTAATTAATTCAGCGAGCAGATTGAAAAACGGAGCTAGGGTGCACCCCCTCATTCTGCTTAATTTATCTAAAACAGACAACGTTAAACGGATATTTCAATTTACAAGTATCCTGCAGCATAAAATCACGGTGGAACCGAATAGGAGAGGCAACGTGAAGACAAAGTTTAAGTGATGAAAAATAAAAGTAGGCTAAAAGTGTGCAAGAAAGAGTATTCATAGATGATGATAACGAAGGAGGAGAGAGGGATGCAGAAATGTATAAGGGAGATACCTAGACGGGAAAAGGAAAGAGGGAAATTGGCGAGGGTCGGGTATCAAAAAGTTATAGTTGGGGGAAGAGTGGAGATGGAATAGGAAGAAGGCGGAAGTAGAGAGAAAGGAGGAGTCAAAAAAGTAAGAAAAAAGGAGGTAGTAGGATGGAAGGAGGGTGTGAATAGGATGATGGAGCAGGGATTTGGAAAAAATGCGGAGGTGGATCAAAAGGAGGGAGAGGAAGGGGGGGGGGGAGATGAGGAGAACAGATATAGAAGGGACGAAGGGGAAGGGGGATGGACAATCTGCCGTTAAAAGTGGAGATGTGGATGGAGAAGGGAAGAGAAGTGGAAAGGGGCCAAGAAAACTAATACCTTGAGTGTGGGGTAAATGCGATGAAGGACTAAATGTATAAATGGGGAGAGCAGGAGGATGGGGGAGTAGGTAATGGAGGAGGGATGGGAGATTTTGAACGGATGCTCGGAAGGAGATTGGGAGATGATTGACTATGTGGCGGTCAAGGGAATAGCAAGAGGAGAGGTAAGAGGTATGGAGGTGGAAGAGAAATGGAGAGGGGACAAGAAAACGAATATTTTGAGTGTGGGGTAAAGGCGATGGAGGATTTGAGGAAGAGGCTGGCTAGGATTCAATGAGAATAGGTCAATACAATGGAGAAGATAATAGTGGGATGTGGAAGGAAAAAGAAGGGAAAGAGAAGAGATGGGAGTACGTGGTTCAATGAAGAGTATAGGCAGGCGAAGAGGGAGATGAGGAAGGCAGTGGGAAAATGTGTAAGAAATGGAGGAGAAGAGGAGAAAGTAGTGGCAGCAAGGAAGAGATATGATAGAATATGTGAGAGGAAGAAGCTGTAGGTGGTGGAACGAGTGAGCAAGGAACTGAGGGAATGCAGGAACGGTACGGAAATGTGGAAGGTGCTGAGGAAAGGAGAAAGGAAGAGGCAGTTTGGGGTATTGTAGAAAGAATGGGCAAGGAAGTGCAGAAAAGGTAGTGGAGTGCCAGTGGGGATGGGAGAAGGCAGGCGAGGGGATGGAGAAGAAGAGTTCACGGTGGAAAGATCGTTCGAGGAGGTGAAGGGGGAAGTGGGCTGAAGACAGAGATGTAGAAGGAGATTGAGAAAGGAGGAAAGAAGAAATTCGGGGAGCTACTGAACCAGATGTGGAGGGGAAGAGTGAACCTGCCGGCAGCATGGAGGGTGAAGAGTATGTGCCCGTAACACAAAGGAGGGGATAAGATGGATGCGGATAGTTATAAGGGGATAACGATAATGAGTACTGGATACAAGATAGCCATGATGGTGGTGAAGAATCGACTGGAGGAAGAGGTAGAGGAGAAGAGGTTGCTTCTGGAGACGCAGGGGGGTTTTAGGAGTGGTAGGTGTTTACCCTAGCAAGAATGGTGGAGAAGATGATGAAAGAGAAGAGAAGCGTGTATGCGGTGTTTGTGGACCTAAAGGCGGCGTATGACTCGGTACCGAGGATAGTGTTGTTAGAGTGTCTGAAGAGAAGACGGGTGAGTGAAGGAAAGGTAGAGTGGGTAAGAGGAGTGTATGAGGAAACATGGGCAGTGGTAAAAGTGGGAATGGAGGAATCAGAGAAGTTTAATACGTAGGAGAGGCTGAGGCAGGGGTGCTCATTGAGCCCTATGTTGTTTAACCTCTATATAAGTGAATTGGAGGAGGTGATGAGGAGAGGGCAGGCGGGACGGGGGGTGTGTGGTGATTGGTAAAAGTAAGGTGTGGATGTTGGCATATGCGGATGATATGGTGCTGGTGCAAGAGAGTGGGAAGGGATAAAGGATATGTTGAAAAAGGCGGAGAGGTTAATGGATAAGAGGGGGTTGAGCGTGAATGTAGGAAAAACGAAATGGATAAGATTCAGAAATAAAGGGACGGAGAGGAGGGAGGGGAGGTCAAGTATTTAGGGTTTATGTTCAATGGGACGGGAAGGTATGAAGAGCATGTGAGGTGGGTACAAAGGAAGGATAGAAAGGCGTGGGGGATAGCGTGGAAAAAGTAGGGGAATTGGATGGGGAACAATGTAAGAGTGAAGTGTATAGAATGGGATGCGTGTGTGATGTCAGTGTTAATGTATAGGGTGGAAGTGTGGGGGACGAGAGGGTATGAGTATATGGAAAGGGAGCAGTTGTGATTCCTGAAGCGTATGTTGAGGGTATAAAGGTCAACACCCGTATACATAGTGCTTCAGGAGACGAATAGAGAGAAACTAGAGTGTAAGGAAATGGTGAGAATGGCGAGGTATGAGATAAAGTTATGGGATCTGGAAGAAAAGAGATTGGTGAAGGCGGTATGGGTGACATGCGTGATTGGGAGAGAGGGTAGATGGAAGAGCGAGAGAAGGAGAATGTATGAGAGGGTGGGTTTGTCGGAGGCAATGGTGATGTATTGGCTGGGGAAGGGGGTGAAGGTGGATGCATGGGTAAAGGAGAAGGAGAAGAAGGTGGAAGCACAAGAAAGGCAGGGATGTATAGAGAGAAGTGAATACAACGATAGGTACGGGAGGTGGCAGGTGCATGGGAGAATGCCAAGGTATATGATAGAGGGGGGATAGAGTAGGGAGGAAAGGGTGATGCTGGCGAGGGCGAGGTGTGGGTCAGGGGAGAGAGGAGGGATGGTGTGGATGGGGGAAGAGTATGGGAATTGTGTAATGTGTGAGCGGGGGAAGGATACGTGGAGTCATTTAGCGGAGGAATGCAAGGGGGTGAATGGGTGGGAGTAAGAGAGAATAGAAGAGTGACTGAATGGATAAGAGAGGATGGGGCCGGGGTAAGGAAGCTGAACCAGTTGGGGGAAGAGAAAGAAATCAGGATGAAGAGACGGGGTAGTAATTTGTTTTAGCTAGTAAATATGTAATGCAGTAAAGGTTTTTTTTTTTCTTACAAACCTAACTTTGTGTGTACAAATTTCAAGCGCTTGGAGAAATTTAGGAATTGCTCATTTCATTTATTTAGTTGAGAAATTGGAGCAAATTTTCGCTCAAAAAACTAAAAATCTTAAGACTACACTTGTTTAACTTATCAAAGGTAATTCACGCTATTAAAATGCAGTGGCGGCCCTAGGGCGGTGCAAGCGGTGCGACTGCACCGGGCGCCGTCATTTGGGGCGCCGAAAACGGAAAACAAAACGCGGGGGGAGGCGCCACTATGAGATCTCTCACCACCTAAAAATTTAGGGTGCCGAAAACGGAAAACGAAACGCGGGGGGAGGCGCCACCATGAGATCTCACACCACCTAAAAATTTAGGGTGCCGAAAAGGAAAAACGAAACACGGGGAGGGGGCGTTACTATGAAATCTCGCACCACCTAAAAATGTTCCTAGGGCCGCCACTGTCAAAATGGCATTATTATTAGGCAAATCACTTAATTAGTTAGTACAGATAAACTTAACGGAGATACAAATATGTCTAAATTTCTTCGAATTACTCGCCTAGTTAAACGGAACGAGCTCTAAAGAGCATTCATTTGTTTTTCAGGACAAATGACCTTTACAGAGTGTATTTTTGTACAGCCTAATTTGTAAATAGATCAAGATCTTGATTGGTATTTATGAATCAAAAAACAATCGTATGTAAAATTAAAAATAATGAATCAATTCCTTGACTGCAAAAGAAAGTATTTATTGACTAAACACACTCCTCTAATAAATGAGGGGTGGAAATTTTGACCTAAAAATAACCCGAGAGTGCAATCGATTCGAATTTGATTAGATTACCATAATCCGCGAGCCAATTCACATGTGCTGTTCATTGAAATTAGGAAAATCTCAAAAGCAGAGCTTCCCTCGAGATTGAGGAATTTTCACACAGGGGGAGCCACGAGTGGCTATCGATTAAACATAAATGAACGTTTCCACATTGTCAATGCGGGCAAGTGTTGGTGAGTTTCGCTGGATTTGAAGACGGAAAATTGTTTTTCCCGAGTGGAAGAAAAATCGCACGCACACATCAATTAATTGTTTCAATAAAAAAAGGAAAACCTACCAATTGGGGAAATAAACGGCTTCGAACACATCGGCATAGGTAACATTTTACTGAAAGAAAACACACAGTGTGGTGCATGCCTCATTTCCTTGAAATCCCATTGTTAATTTCCCCCCTTCCACTTATCAACATTTTTTAACAATCGATTCATCTATAAATAAATGTTCACCCTACGCTCATATTTTAAACAAATTTTTAATCATCGTCATAAAACAATCTGTGTGTAATTTCTTTGTTATTGCATGGTAAATTTAACTCACACGAACAGAAATTATTTCTCCCAGCAATCAATCAGCATATTATGATTGTCTTTACTTGCTTTTAGCTCCTCCCATTTTCGAATGAGCAGTACTGTAAAAGCAACCTTTTCTGAGAACATAAAATTGAGTATAAATTGGTATCGTAAATCAAAATTTATTTTATTATTATTAATATTATTGCATGTTACAGAATTTACATTTCTTTGAAAATTAATATAAGAAAAGTAGTTTTCCTCGCATGCGTCAATACTTTTTTTCTTTCTTTAGGAACAATATTAATTTTTCTATTAATAACAATTTTACAGTGATTGCATGAAATGTAAATGGAAATTTGAACGAAATCCAAGCCGCATATGCAAATTACAAATTAGGTTATGTAAGAATTAATGTTTGGTTAAATTAGGTTAGTTTCGGTTTGATTTAACATTTTTAGGTTAGTTAACCCGATTTAAAAGTACTTTTAAGATATATACAGGGATTGTTCCTCTTAGGCAAGGCAGTAGCCAGAAAAAAAAATCGGGGGGAATATAAAAATTTGGGGGGGGGGGTTAATAATAAACATTTTTTTGACGTAACGGGGCAGCTTTTACATAGTGAAATGTAACATTTTAAAAATTTTGAGGGGGTTTGAGTCCCCCCTCCCCCCTCCTTTACTTTGCCATATTCCAAAACAAATTGCTCCAGGTATTCGAATGAATCAAAATAAATATTCATAAAATCAGTTAACATGAGAACAAACACAAGCAGTATATTTTGCACATTATTGTATTTTAGCGTTTTGTACGCGTGGCGCATAAAGTAAAATTTCGAGTTTAGAAAAGCCTAAAAATTTGGTTTGGTCGCGTAGCGCTACGCGACAAAACCAAATTTTTAGGCTTTTTTAAACTCGAAATTTTACTTCATGCTTAATCTGGGAGTGGACAACACTCGGTTAAGCTTTTAATTGGATGTTTATATAAAAACAACGAATGTCTTAACATTTACAGAAAATAATCGTGTTGTGTATCCTAACAGAATTCCCTGTATACAATACAAGGTTTTTTAACTTGATTCGTTAATTCATTTTGAGTAGAAAATGTATATAAAAAAATATTGTACGAGTCCTTATTAAGGGTCCTTATTAAATATATCACAAGAAATAAGCAATATTTTACATTTACATTACAAATGTTTATGTAACGTTAAGTCGATTGTTAATGGCAATTATTTTATACAAAATTTTAAAAACAAATTCTAGTTACATTGTTTTAATATTAATAGCATCGTAAGGCTTACTGAATAGTAATACAATATATATTTCTAGTTTTTTTTTAAATTTTTTTATTTATTTATTTAAATTTTTTATTTACTCAAAATTGATTAACGAATAGCGCTACGTAATGCTATTCACTAATTTTCTGGCAACCTTGTATAATCAAAGAAAAAAATACATGATACATACTTCAACAAAAATTTAAAATCAACTCACAAGAAAATCTAGTTATAAATCTAGTTATATATATATATATATATATATATATATATATAATATAAAAATATAAATAATAAATGTATTAGTAAATTTAAAGAATTGGAATAGCTTTTATAAATACAACGAACATCTAAAAATGTACAGCAAAAATCGTGATACTAAGAGAAAAAATGTATTCCCTGTATTCCCTGTACCATAAAAATGTATGGCAGCAATTCGGTGAATTTGTGAATCAAAATTAGGTTTTCGTTGTTTTATAGGTAAAAGTCATTAAGTACATGGGCAATTAATAGCATGTTTTTACAAATTTCCTCAAAATCGTTAATAATCTTTAAAATTGAGAAGCAATATAAATGCATATTTAACGTTTTTAATATCAACTTTGGCAATACAATCAAGAATAAAATTGGTAATTTCGACAAATTTTATGGAGCGCAATATAAAGACAGAGCCGTCTTTACACAAGCCCTTTGCTAACATAATTAACCAACAACTAATGACCAACGGAAAAAGGGGGTCCCAAAGTTATTAGTGCCCAGGGCCCCATAAAACCTCAGGATTCAGTATACAGGGTGTCCGTATTTCGACAGAATGTATGAGGATCCCAGTTATTTTAAGAGATAGAGAGTCGGTTAAATTGGGACAAATTTGCGTATTTTAGGTCCCAACTGATTTTTTTAAATTTGGTTTTTATTTTTTTATTCCAAAACTATTGAATTTAGACATTTAGAACTTTGACATTATACATTATACACTTTTTAATGAGGAATCTAGTAGTATATTTTATTTTTAGATAACTATAACATTTACCCGGGAACCATAGCCAACTTTTGTTTTTCTTATTGGTACCGTTTTGGACTTTCATATTTTTTGGAAGATTTTTTTTTTAACTCAGTAATGTATCACACTCATAATTTATTTTAGGTTTGATATTTAAAATTGTAATAATTTCTTTTTTGTAAAGAGTGCCTTAGAAACAATGATATCATTAATCAACAAAATCTTGACAGTAGTCATCCAATTTTAGCAGTCAGCGTTCATTAATAACTGCCAATCTTTTGTAATAATAATAATAAGTAACGATTATTACACATAACATAATAGTATATTACTTAACGAGAGTGTTATGCAGCATATTACATATGAGCGGACATGTTGCGCACGAGCCGCGCAGCGACGAGTGCAGTATTCCGCGAGTATGTAATTGCCATACCACTTGAGAAACGTACAATAGTTTACCTACGCCCTAACAAAATAAACAATGAGCATGAAAGAACAACTTATTTATTGTAATAATTTTTAATAATACCATGAAAATGATGAACACTAAATTACTACTTGATCAATATACGGGGAATAAAGCTATACATTTTCTGACATTCGTTGTTTTTCAAATAAGTTCAATTTGAAGCTTTAAACGAGTGTTTTCCACTCGAAAACTAAGCATGAAGTAAAATTTCGAGTTTAGAAAAGCCCCGTGAAAATTTTCTGGGCTTTTCTAAACTCGAAATATTACTTCATGCGCCACGCGTACAAAACACTGATTTTAAGTGAGGTCCAAATATACATAGAGTTCACAATATTTTAGTTTTTTACACGCGTGGCGCATGAAGTAAAATTTCGAGTTTAGAAAAGCCCAGAAAATTTGTCTCGGGTCGCTGCGCGACCCTCGACATATTTTCACGAGGCTTTTCTAAACTCGAAATTTTACTTCATGCATAGTCTGGGAGTGGAAAACACTCGTTTAAAGCTTCAAATTGAACTCTTAAAATAAACAACTAATAACTAAAGATTTAAAGAAAATTAACTGAATTTGGAATACGTATACTTTAAAAAAAAACTCCCTGTGCATAAAAGAAATGTCATTTGGTTGTACGGTAAGCAATCAGCTGTTCAGCTGTCAGCACGTAATGTACTTGTCAAAGCTATTACGTGCATGTGTACGTAATGTCAATCATACTCTTCAAGATGACAGTGTGGTATGATGCGGTTACTAGATAGGGCGTAGGTAAAGTAAAAAAAGTGCCGTGTTAAAATCAAGAGCAACGATAAAAGTTTATTATTTTTCATACAGGAAAGAATGAATTCCATTTAAAATGTATCTATGTGTCAGAATTAGGTCATAACATTTACCCAATACTGAGAAACCCACTAAGCAAATCCATTTAAGTAATGTTTCATCAATTTCAATTTCAATTTCATTTATTTCCAAAAAGAATAAGTACATAGCATTCATGGGTGAGTCATTTGGTTGCTATGGTTGTAAACGATAATATTTAGTAAACATAAAATTAGAACCTATCATCTAGCATATAAATGTTGCAGAGGTAAAAATACATATCAATAAATATAAAACTTAATATCTAGGGCTAAAGCAAATAATAAATATAAAACTTATTATCTAGGGGTAAAGCAATAATTATTTAAAATACAATTGAATAGACTTAGTGTCTATTAGTAAAAGTATTAAAAAACATTGTATAAGGACAGTGCACAAAATAATTTAGTTTAAAATGTAATAGATTAAAAACGTAATATTTACATAACAAAACTTATGATCTAGAAAAAAACATATCAAAAGATTTGTATAAGGGACAGTACACGAAATAATTTAGTTTAAAACCTAGTAAAAAAATGGTGATGTGTCCATCATAGTACTTTCCCCCGTAAATTGCGTATTAAATCACTTTTAAAATATTTGTAGCATTATTATTTTCAAAATGTCTTCAACTTTTTGATAACTACAACTTTTATTTGAAACATTTTTCAATTGGATCAACACATACTGACACAAACCAATGACTAGATAAAAAACACTATTTATTGAATATCTCAAAAACTAAGAGTGCTATGACAAAAAGTGAGGATACAAAAAATCTTTAATATTTTATTACCTACAACTTTTATTTGAAACATTTTTCAATTGTATCGACACATACACTGTCACACACCAATAACTAGATAAAACACACAACTTTTGAAATATCTAAAAAACTAAGAATGCTATGACAAAAAGTAAATGAACAATACATCTTCATTTTGTTATTATCTACAACTTTTATTTAAAAGAATTTTTTGTTTGATGAACATTTATTGAAAAAATCTAAAAAAACTGAAAAACGCTAAGAGTAAAGTACCACTTCCGGTTTTCCGATTTTCACCAAAAGCTTTTCAGTTCTTCCGATTGTAACAAAAAGCTTAAGTTTCAAGTTTCATCTCGATATCTTTAGCGGTTTTTGCGGTACAGCGCACACAGACACACACACAGACACACAGACAGACAGACATTTTTCAAAAATGGTCTTATTCGACTCAGGGGACCTCAAAACGGATATTTCCGCTAAAATTTTTGATTCGAAAATTTTCACGAAAACAATACTTTCCCTTTGTATTACATACGGGGGAAAGTAATAAAACTTAGAATCTAGATATAGAACATTTTAAAAATATTTGTATATGAGGACAAGTACAGTGTATAAGATCATCAACAGAGATAAGCCTTCGGACATCATGTATTTATAAATAATATTCAACAGAATCACTTATTTGTTGTCGTCACAATATTTAATATATTCATCCACCGTATAGAATGATTGTTCTAATACAATTGATTTTAATTTTGTTATGAGTATTTTGTCAGGAAGTGCTTTCATATGTCGTGGAAGTTTATTGTAAAGTTTTACCGGTTGTATCACACAAGAATTGTGGATATAATTATGGCTATGCTTTGGTATTGTTAGTTGTTTGTTTCTAACATTATATGAGTGTTTACTTTGAGAGATATTATATAGGTGTACATTATTTATGACAAATTTTATTGATTCAAATATATATATACCAATAACAGTCATTATTTTCAGTTGTTTAAATAATGGACGACATTCTGTACGAGGTTTTTTATTACAAATTGCTCTTAAGAGTCTCTTTTGTGTCACAAATACTTTTTGTATGTTCTGTTTAGTCGTATGACCCCAAAATATTATGCCATATGTTATGTGCGGTTTACAATATGACATATATATTGCTCGAGCGGCTTCCTGGTGAATATCCTTTCTGGATGAATATATTAAATATGAATATACTAATCGTTGAGCATACTTTATTTATATGTTGATCCCATTTCAGATCATTCTGTATTTCTATCCCTGGGAACTTGACATTTTTTGCCTCTTTGATACTCTCACCCTCTAATGAGATACTTGTTTGCCCCATTGCTGATCTAAAATTCATCAAATGTGTTTTTGATACATTTGCTATTAAGTTATTTGTATCAAGCCACAGACTTAAATCGGCCAGTACAACGTTTGATGCCGAATTTAAACCCGATATCAACTCATCACTCAGGCAAAATGTCGAGTCATCGGCAAACATCGTGATGTGTGCATTGATTTTGAGTGGCATATCATTGATGAATAATAGAAACAGCAATGGTCCTAAGATACTTCCTTGCGGTACCCCAACTCTGGGATGAGCCTCAGAGGATTTATATTGTCTGTTGTTTATCTCTATTGATGTAATGTGTCTTCTGTTATCGAGATACGAAGCAAGCAATTTCTGGCAGTTTCCTCTAATACCATAGTTTACGATTTTATCTAATATTAATGCATGCGGCACGCAATCAAAAGCTTTGGTTAGGTCCAGAAAAATTCCAAAAACTTTTTTTATTTGTATCTAAATTGCTAAGAATAAAATGCAAAAAATTTTATATAGCATGGTTTGTGGTGAAACCTTTCCTAAATCCATACTGTTGTCTAAACAGCACTTTTTTATTTTTGATGAAATCTATCAATCGGTTATAAATAACTCTCTCAAATATCTTTGAAAATATAGGCAATATAGAAATCGGTCGATAATTGTCAACATTATGAGGATCACCTTTTTTATGAATCGGTAGAATGCGACCCAGTTTTAATTTAGATGGAAATACACTTTCAGAAATTGCCATATTAATTGCTCCTGTCAAAGGTTTTATAATGTATGATGCTGTTTTTTTTAATTAAATTTGAAGTTAAATCATCAATGTCTCTAGTGTAACTAGGTTTTATTTCGACAATAATATTTCATACCTCTGTTTCAGAAACTGGGTAGATAAAAATTGTGTCATTTATATTTGTTACACTAGAAACATTTCCTACTTGTGTACCTCCTTTCATATTTCCAGTTGTACTGAAGTGTATATTCAGTTCATCAGCTTTTTATGTATGGTGTTCGAGGCGTTGCGTATGACCTAATTCAATCATACTTAATCGACAGAATCCATTTTACAAAAATCACACACTAAAAATAATATCGTTTCTTTATCACAGCCCTTAACTATAAATAAAGGAATTCCGCAAGGGAGCATCCTAGGCCCTTTGCTGTTTGTTATATACATTAACGATATCTCTAAAACAGTTCCAGCGTATTGTAAAATCTTAAATTACGCTGATGATACTAATCTACTAATCAGCGGAAAATCTATTTCTGACATCGAACATTTGAGCAACGACTGTATTAACAACCTATAAATATGGTTTAAAACAATCGATCTAATACTAAATTAGTCCAAAACCAATATTGTATTATTTAAGACAACTGAAGCCATAAACACGCCCCCACACATCACTATAAATAATAAATTATATCCAATTACAAATAGTGTCAAATGTCTTGAAATTATATTAGATAACACCTTAAAATATAATCATCATATTGACTATATCTGTAATAAACTAAGCGGAGCGTGTTATGGACTTAGGGTATTAATCAAAAACACAAACCATCGCATTGCTAAACTATTTTACTCTTCAAACTTTGAATCCCAATTAAGATATGGTCTGATATTTTGGGGTGGCAGTACTTCTGCAGGGAAAGTGTTTACACTGCAAAAAAAGGCAACAAGAATATTACTTAAACAAAAAAGGTTTGTTTAGAAATCAAAAGATATTGTCCTTTTATGGTATCTACATTTACGAGTGTTTGAAATTCTTTTTAAAAAACAGGTCGCTATTCGGAGACGTGTTTTACTCAACTAGATACCCTAGCAGATACGGTCAAGTATACAACTTACCACATCATTCACTCAATAAATTTAAGCAAGGTTGTTTTTACTCATCCCTTAAAATGTTTAACCATCTTCCATTGTCAATTAAAGTAATAAATGATTACAACAAAGCCAAAAGAAAAATATATGAACTCTTATGTGATCTTGAGCCATACTCTATGTCAGAATTTTATAATTTTAAATTTTAATTACGTGAACTTTCCATGTTATTATTTATTTATTTATTTTATCGATATTTCACATTGAATTTATCTATCTAAAATTTATATATATATATATATATATTTTGTATGTATTTGTGGAATGTAAATAAATTATTAAATTACAAAATTAAATATTAGATTAAGATCTTCTATTCTTATATCACCATTTAGTATAAATTGTGGAAATTGATTATGTTTCTTTTTATTGTTTATAGTTTTATTTTTAATTATGTTCCACAGTTCTTTCGATTTGTTGTTTGATTCCATGACTTTCTCGATATTATAATTTCTAATTTGCTGTTGTATTTGTAACTTATATTGTTTCTTTTCCAACTTATATTGTCTTTGGACATTTAGTTTGAAGATATGCTTGATATAGGAATTCTATTTTTTCTTTTTGTTGTTTTAATTCGGGTGATATCCATCGGTATTTGTGTTTGTGAATATGTATAATTTTTGATTTTGTTTGACAATTTTTATTGAATAGTTCTAGCTATTTGCTGTAGAATGAATTGAAATAAGATTCACAATCTATATGTGGATTCAATAGATTCTCCCAATTCACTGTTGACAATTCAGTGTTAAGACTTTCTATTGTATTGTTGTTAATATTTCTGATGGTTGCATGTTTTATTTCTTTTTCTGTATCACCTTTAAATACAAGTATTTGCCCTAGGTGATCAGATAGATGCGATTGTATTACATTAGATTCGAAGTATTCTATATTCGTTAAGATGTTATCTATACATGACTTGGTTCTGTCAGTGATCCTCGTTTCGGCATTTATTGTTATATTTAAATTATAGCTAGCACTAGGATTTTTAAACCGGGTGGTTATATAATCATTGACTTTTAGCATATCTACATTAAAATGTCCTCCAATGATGACAAGTGATTTTTCCAGAATAATTAGTTTATATAATATATTCCATTTGTTTCTGGATCTCGCCTAGCTATGGAAAAATGACAGTTTAAGTATTGTAAATGGGGCTGGTTGTGTTTTAAATCAGGGTTTTTAAATGTCACTGTCAGATGTTCGATTTTAAGGTTATAATTTCTGACTATTGTGATCTTACACTGTTGCCTGTTTTACAAATTTTCAGATATAAAAGGATAATAATATGCAGTTTTAAGATTAACAAAATTTACTACTTGGTTTTTGTACATACAAACACAGCAATAATATTGTATATAACAAATATAATGAATTTGGCTCTGCAAACTTATTTCGTCATCCATTTGCATTTCTCGCTTGGGTCTTCCCGTTAACACATTTTGATCAACTCCATCCATCCACCTTAATTTTGGTCATTCATTTGTAGATTTGGATTACTTTGCCTAAAATGTTTGTAGGATTTCAGAATTTGTAACCTTTTTGATTCAGAGATAATCTTTGGCATGTTAATATTTAATATGTGCCTGAAATTATTTTTCACTTTGACATTGACACAGCATTGCAACACTAGATTAATTTGATTTAATAATAAAATGCTCGAAGATGCGACCAGGTGGCGAAATAATTGTTGCAAGATTAACAATAAACCTCTTGAAAATTAAAAAGAGGATTACTTATGATATCATAAATTATTGCAACACTGTTAAAATAAGGAATCAGGAGTGCCAATTAATAAAAAATGTAAATGTTGATACTGCAACATAACAACACGAAAGCATGGCTAGGCGAGATCCAGAAACAAACGGAACCGTGTATACATAATATCTTCAAAAATACTTAGGAACTCACTATAATCTCCCTGGGGGGAGCGGTAGATACATACAATAACTATTTTTTGTTTTGATTCACTGATAAAATCAGCACCTGCTACCTCTATTGTTATATTCTTTGAGAGAGCATTTATATCCGGTCTGCTATTCGCTCTAATACTATTAAAACAACGTTTAATGTTGCTACAATGTTGATATAACGTTATTTGTTTGTTTTTTGCTCAGTGGGTATGTTGGTGAAAAATTGTTAACCATTTTTGATTTTGTGTCTAATTTCTGGATATTCGTTGCGAACCTAACGTATACATTTCATGTCAAGAAAACAGAATTTCTTAGATTTTTTATTATTCTTTGTTAAAAAAATCTATTTTTTTGTAGTTATGATAACTCAGTGGTTTAACTGCAGAACTCACATTCTCCACTTTTTGTGAAAGTTGAATTGGAGTTTTTTTTTTAAGTCCGCCATGTTAAAGTACACTAATTTTGTTGCAATTTGCCAAAAGTTTTCAAAAGTAGAGAATGTGTCAATCAAAGGCCTGGGTCTCCAAACTATCTTCTTCGCGGGCCACAAATACAATTCTACATAATAAAGTCGGCCAAGATCCGATTAATTTTATAAAATTATGAAAAATTTAAGGAACAATTGTTACATTTCAAAATATGACATTTACAAAAAAAATTACAAACAATCGCGGGCCGGATTCATGCAAGTCGCGGGCCGGATTTGGCCCGCGGGCCGTAGTTTGGAGACCACTGCTCAAAGGTGATATGTAAGCAAATTATAGGCCCTAGGAGTTGTCAAATGAGTCAGCTACTTAACTGTTTCCAAGGTACTCTTTACAAAAACAAAAGATTAAAATTTTACATATCAATTGTACAATTAATTATAAGTGTTGTACATCACTAAATTCAGAAAAAAATATACTTTCAAAAAATATAAAAATCTAAAATGGCGCCTATTAGAAAATCAAAAGTTGGCTATGATCCCTGGGTAAATGTTAAAGTTATCTTAAAATAACATATGCTACTAGATTTCTCATTAAAATGTGCCTATATAGGGTGAGTCACTAAGCGGAAGTCGGTCTATAGTGGGCGTATCGTTGAAAATAGCAAAAAAAGTTTCAAATAAAAGTTGTTCAGAATCAAGTTTTTCATAACCTAAAATTATTGCTAAATATGGCGGCCTTGCGGTTATACCGGAAGTAAACACCAACTTCCTTATTTTAAATAGAACACCCTATATATTTTTACATTTGTGGATTGCTCGTTAAAAATAAACATGAGTTTATTCACACAAAATGGGTCTCAGTTGAACCGTTTTCGAGTTATTTCATTTTTTTCAATAAATTTGACGATTTTAGAGCTCGACTATCTTCAAAACGAAATAAGTCAAAGTTGTGCGGCTTACTGTTTTGGATTCGGGAAGCAATGTAGAATTTGTTTAAGTTTTTGCCATTAGTCAGATTTTCTAAATTGAACCGAGTCCGTCGATGGTATTATTCAGCACTTCAAACATGCATAACTTAATTTTTTTAAACGGAACCATCTATCTTGTAATACTTTATCTGATGCGCAATTAAATTTCCTTTTTATTGATACCGGGTTGTTGCCATATCCTTCCAACAGTTTTTGAAAAATTTGCGATTTTGTAAAAATTTTAATACATTTCGTATTATCGCGTTAGCCCTGGATACTGATGACGTTTGGTGATTTTGTTTTGACTCGCTAGTCCGACAAATGTCAGAAAATGTTTATCTAATAAGAATGGGTTGATGGTTTGCAGCTTGGGTAATGATTATGATAATAACATTACTTGACTCAAAAATGTTATTTTACGTCTTCTGTGGATTTTGAGTTTTTAAAAGAAAATTACATATACAAACTACGTAACTAGTTAAAGTTAACTAGATTATCTCTTAAGAGCCAAATTTAATAAAATACATTTTTTTAAATCTTTTTCCTTTCTACCGTTAGGTGTAAGGAGTTTTTGTTTAGTGTCTGTTTCTATATTTTTCTCTCCATGCCTTTCTGTCCTTGGTTAATTGTTTAATGTCCTTCCAATCTATGTCCTTTTTTTCTGATTTTTCTCTAATTCTGTCATTCCATGTTTTTCTCGGCCTTCCCCGGTAATTTCTTCCTTGGGCTCTTGTTTCATATATTCTTCTTGCTGTTCTATCTTCTTTCATGCGACACACATGTCCGAACTATCTTAGCTGTCCTTCTACAATGGTATCGTTAATACATCCAATCTGTAAGTTTTGTCTGTACGTCTCATTCTTTATTCTATCTCGTCTGGTCTTATTTTCAATTTTCCTTAAGAATCTCATGTCTATTGCATTAATTTTCGTTTTGTGTTTTTCCGTCATGGTCCATGTTTCGCTGCTATATATTATTGTAGGTCTTATAACCTGTTTTACTATTTCCGCTTTTATGTTTTTACTTCTTTCCTAGCAAAGAACGTAGTCTCCATCATATTGAATATTTTTCCCGCTCTTCCCAGTCTATCATTTATCTCTTTGTCTATCTTCCCATTATTTTTTATTCTATTAAAATACATACAATAACAATAAAACAGCTTTATTAATTAAGCTGTTAGGCACACATGTAACTAGTGTGCCCAACAGCATTCATCAGTTTGAGAACTTTAAGCGAACTGGGAGTACAAAATACGAGAAACAGGAACGTACAAGATCAGCGGCACAAGAAGAAAACCAGGTATTAGTAGCTGCTGCTGTTTTCCAAGATCCCCATTCAAGTACCAAAAGAATAAGTCTCGAATTGCATATAAGCCAAACTTCGGTTTCGAGAATGTTGCGTAAAAACAAGTTTTATCCGCGTCATATTCATCTAGTCTAGGAACTAAATAAAGCTGACTCCAACAATCAGATGCAGTTTTATGAATGGGCATTACGTAAACTGCAGGAACAAAGTGACTATTGACAATGCACTATTTACCTACAAATGTACATCTGATGAGAACGGCTTTGTGGGAAGAAAGAATAAACTACGATACTGAAAATCCTCATTGGATTTCAGTATGGAACGAAACAAATTAAACAATTAATAATAAACAACAAGTAATAACGAATACTATCAAAAAATATCATTAAATTAGGTGTTCTATATAACCACCAGCCTCACGATGACAAACGTGCAATCGCTTTAGCAAAGAACTGTTCACATTGGTCAACACGTTTTCGTTAATGCTTTGAAAAGCATCACGCACTCTGTCCATCATATCTTCTCGTGTAGTTGGGGGTTCCTGGTAAACAAGCTGCTTAACATGACCCCACAAGAAGAAGTCAGGCTTCGTTAAGTCCAGTGGTCGAACGGGCCATGGTACTGGACCTCCTCTTCCAATCCACTTGTTTGGAAATTCGCCATCGAGGTACTCCCTTACGTCCCTCCTGTAATGAGCGGGTGCTCCATCATGTTGGTACCACATCTGTCGAATTATAGCAAATGGCAAATTGTCAATCATTTCAGGCAAATCATTTTGTAGAAAATGCAGATAATTATCTCCATTCAAAGTTTCATGGAAGAAGTGTGGTCCGAAAACGTATCTTCCAATGATACCACCCCATACATTCAAAGACCACCTGTGCTGATGGTCTAAAGGTCTTTTTCAATGAGGATTTTCAGTGTGGTATTAATGGCAGTTGTGTCATCCCACGAAGCCGTTCTTATGAAATGTACATTCGTCGGTAAATAGTACATTGTCAAAAAAGTCATTTTGTTTTTGCAGTTTACGCAAGGCCCATTCACAAAAGTGCATCCGATTGTTGGAGTCAGCTTCATTTAGTTCTTGGACTAGCTGAACATGATACAGATGTAACTTGTTTTTACGCAACATCCTCGAAACCGAAGTTTGGCTTATTTGCAATTCGAGACTTATTCTTTTGGTACATAAATGGGGATCTTGGACAACAGCAGCAGCTACTAACACTTGGTTTTCTTCATGCGTTGCTGATTTTTGACGCTCCTTTTTCTCGTATTTCACACTACCAGTTCGCTCAAATCTTTCTCTCAAATTGGCGAATGCCACTGAATTCGGATGTCTCCGATCGGCAAAACGTTGGGCATACATTCTTGAAGCAAGTAATGTATTTCCATCAGCACTGCCCAAGGTGTAGACCATACCAATCAGTTCTTCTTGAGAAAACATGTTCGGTTTTTTTATTGCAAGATCTCGCCAAAATAATGTAAAATTAACTGACATTTGACGGACAAGCGAAATTGCCAAACGTCATCAGTATCCTGGGCTAACGCGATAATACGAAATGTATTAAAATTTTTACAAAATGCAAATTTCTCAAAAACTGTTGGAAGGATATGGCAATAACCCGGTATCATTAAAAAGGAAATTTAATTTCGCATCAGATAAAGTGTCACAAGAGAGATGGTTCCATTAAAAAAAAAATGAAGTTATGCATGTTCAAAGTACTGAAGAATACCGTCAAAGGACTCGATTTAACTTAGAAAATCTGACAATTGACAAAAACTTAAACAAATACTACATTTCTTCCCGAATCCAAAACCGTAAGCCGCACAACTCTGACTTATTTCGTTTTGAGGATATTGTTAATGGCGTCGAGCTCTGAAATCGTAAAATTTATTAAAAAAAAATGAAATAACTCGAAAACGGTTCAACTGAGACCCAGTGCTGTGCGAATAAACTCATGTTTATTTTTAACGAGCAATTCAAAAATGTAAAAATATATAGGGTGTTCTATTTAAAATAAGGAAATTGTTGTTTACTTCCGCTATAACCGCAAGGCCGCCATATTTGGCAATAATTTTGGGTTATGAAAAACTTGATTCTGAACAACTTTTATTTAAAACTTGTTTTGCTATTTTTAACAATACGCTCACTATAGACCGATTTCCGCTTAGTGACTCACCCTGTACATATAAATATAATTTGGTTTGCTGTAATAGTATATTACGTAACGGGAGGTTATGCAGCATATTACATATGAGCGGACATGTTGCGCACGAGTCGCGCAGCAGCGAGTGCAGTATTCCGCGAGTATGTAATTGCCATATCACTCGAGAAACGTACGATACTTTACCTACGCCCTAACAAAACAAGCAATGAGCATAAAAGAACAACTTATTTATTGTAATAATTTTTAATAGTACTATGACAATGATGAAAACTAAATTACTACTTGATCAATATACAAGGAATAAAGCTGTACATTTTCCGACATTCGTTGTTTTTTAAAAGAGTTCAATTTGAAGCTTTAAACTAGTGTTTTCCACTCCCAGACTAAGCATGAAGTAAAATTTCGAGTTTAGAAAAGCCCCGTGAAAATTTGTCGAGGGTCGCGCAGCGACCCGAGACAAATTTTCTGGGCTTTTCTAAACTCGAAATTTTACTTCATGCGCCACGCGTATAAAACACTGATTTCAAGTGAGGTTCAAATGTACATAGAGTTCACAATATTTTAGTGTTTTATAAGCGTGGCGCTTGCACTAACATTTTGAGTTTAGAAAAGCCCAGAAAATGTTCACGGGGCTTTTCTAAACTCGAAATTTTACTTCATGCTTAGTCTGGGAGTGGAAAACACTCGTTTAAATCTTCAAATTGAACTCTTAAAAAAAAACAATGAATACCTAAAGATTTAAAGAAAATAAGCTGAATTTGGAATACGTATACTCTAAAGAAAAACTCCCTGTACTTCAAAGAAATGTCATTTGGTTGTACGGTAAGCAATCAGCTGTTCAGCTCGAAGCGCCTGGCCAATCCAAATTTTCAGGCTTATCTAAACTCGAAATTTTACTTTATGCGCCACTCGTATTAATCACTGATTTCAAATGAAGACATTATCATTTTACTTTGAGTAATATTACGATTATTAATTGTCATAATAATCTAAATGTTATATGACATTATAAAGTAAATGTGATATTATAGACTGAGTGTCAACTGTCATAATAATCTAAATGTAACATTAGTCATGAAAATGTTCAACATTCAAGATGTTTGGATATTTTTGCGTTGTATGTTGCTATCTAACGAACGGTACTCCGGTCGGTCTATTTCGTTTAATTGCAAAAATCCCAAACACGTTTACGATTAACAATCCGGTCATCAGAGAATTCCCCAACAGTTGGCAATAAACTCCCAACTGCTGTCTCTGATGAATTCTCTGGCCCATTGTAAACTAAATGTGACATAGTATGTCTGCCTGACTGTTCAAATATCAATGACAATACAGATAGCCTATTCACACCTCCGATGCAATTTGTCATCGGTGCGAAGTCGCACTGAAATTACGTAATTTTGGGAAGAATTTACCAAACCGTACGGAGTGAAATGACGTCACTTTATAGTGACGTGCCGATGACAAATTGCGCGGGTGACAAATTGCGCGGGATGACAAATTGCGCGGGTGCTGTGAACAGCACCCCTTCTAAACTAAATGTGACAATATAAAATGTCTCCCTGACTGTTCAAATATCAATGACAATACAAGGGAGCCTATTCACAGCCCCGAAGTAATTTGTCATCGGTGCGAAGTCGCACTGAAATGACGTAATTTTGGGAAGAATTTACCAAACCGTACGGAGTAAAATTACGTCACTTTATAGTGTAACTTTTTGCTGATGACAAATTGCGTGGGTGCTGTGAATAGCCCCCTTGATTTCTTAAAGTAATGTAAGTAATTTCGATCTACTGCCGATGGCAAAAGTGATTCAAAACGTACATAAATACAAAAAATGCGTCAAATAAAGTTCGAAGTAAAGTGTTTTTTTCGTGTGTCCAGAGCTGTTCCTAGTACAAGTAAAATAATAATAATAATATATTTATTAACGGAAATACATTTTTACAAATAAAATAACAAACATTTGAAATAAGATAAATTTACGCAAAAATTGTTAGTAAAAATACAATTATTTAATATTAATATAAAAAAAAATAAAATGAAAGATGTAAAGTAAAATAGTTGGTGAACAAATGAGATAACATAAATAAATGTAATATAACAAAATAAGTTAAGAGTAATTTACTAATTATATAATATTTTCATTTACGACGTTAACTTTTAAGTGTAGCAATAATTTATTTCGTGACATCGAGAATAAATCGAAACTGGGATTAACTAAAAAATGGTTAGCAAGACGTAAAAACCTACTGAAGCAGCTATTCATGATGTAATTAGTTCTCTGAAATGGCATTCGGAATAATGGGCGGTAGCGAGTTGATCTATTTTCTGCATTGAAATAAAAGTCTGTAACGGTTCGACCCTAGACATTACACAAATTTATAATTTGTATTATTGTTTACGTTGTGTTGTGTATGTAGTAACTCTTTAATTTATTTACCAGGTTCGTTCCTCATGTCGATGTGTTTTATCTTGCATAATTGCTTTCTTATTTGTCGGACCAGGTATGCTTGGGAACACATAAATAAAAAGAAATAAGTGAGATAAAACCAATGCCAATTTATTAAAATGGACATTGAAATCAGATTTACAACAACATAATTTTCAACAATTAAATTACGATCAAATGCATTAATTTATATACTAAAAAAAAAAACATCTTTGAGATTAATATACAATTTTAGAGTTTACCTCATTCTACAGTGTGCTTAAAGGAAACGTATGTAAAAGAATTGGGAAATAATTCATTTGTTTGTGCTGATTTATTCCTTGGGAAATAATTCATTTGTTTGTGCTGATTCATTCCTTCCAATCGGCTTTTACGTATTTGCAAAAGAATTGGGAAATAATTCATTTTTTTGTGCTGATTTATTCCTTCCAATCGGCTTTTACGTATTTGTGAAAGAATTGGGAAATAATTCATTTGTTTGTGCTGATTTATTCCTTCCAATCGGCTTTTACGTATTTGTAAAAGAATTGGGAAATAATTCATTTGTTTGTGCTGATTTATTCCTTCCAATCGGCTTTTACGTATTTGTAAAAGAATTGGGAAATAAATCAATTTGTTTGTGTAACTTAGTTCCGTTCAACGTCTTTTGCGCAGTAAAAGAATTGGGAAACAAATTCATTTCGTTCCTTGGATTCTGCTCACTTTGTCTTACTTTGTCACCATGTTCACTCCTACTTACAGTTATTTCAATCTCAGTTTGAACTAACACTTAACTTCCCCTCGCCGTACTAAAATGATTGGGCTTTTTTCCCTCTCGCGACTTCAGCTTCACTGTCTTCTTTCCCCTTTCTCCTGATCTTTTATACGGCGATTAATTCGAAAATTTGGAGGTGGAAATCGGCTTCCACCGCTCGCGATTCTTCCCGGAATCCCCTCTCGTCTATCTAGTTCATTAACCCTTACTGCTGATCGTGTTTTATTTTTAGATCTCTCCTTCTAAAACCTACATATGCATTTTTCCCTCGCGCTCTTATCTTAATGACTTCAAGTGTTTCTGTCGCGTGCTTCCCTAACTATTCAACAAGAAAAATAAACTGAAATCTTATTATTCTCGATCCCCATAATAATACTGACGCATTAATTCATGAAAAAAAAATACAAAAATAAAATCGCACATATGTGCCCTTTGACCCATTACAAGTCTAATTGTGAGACAATATCTGGACAATCAACATCTCCATTAATTATTTTATGTAACATCAACATCATCGCAGAAACTCTTCTGTTACTTAAACTATCGAGGCTAAAGTTAGTCACCAGTGTTTGAAGATTAGAATTATCTCTATTTCCTAACTTGTAAGAGAGATCTTAAAAATTCATATTGTATATTTTCAATATCTTCTTGGTAACACTTATGACTGGGACACCAAATAGATGAAGCATGCTCCAATTTTGAACGCACAAATGCAACATAAACAATTTTGTATGAATCTTTATATAACCTAACATTCTCGCTGCTAAATTGCATATATTATTAATACGACTTGAAAATGTTAATTTTGTGTCAAAAACAATGCCGAGATCTTTCATTTCTGAAACTTTGGATAATTCAATATCACCAATTTTATAAACAAAATCGTGGATTGATCTTTTTCTCGAGAAAGTAATTGACTTACATTTACCTGAATTAAAAAATAATTGATTTTGGCAGCACTAGTCATAAACAGATGACAAATCTTCCTGAAGCAATGTACAATCATTAGGAGAAATAATTTCTCTAAAAAGTTTAAGTTCGTCAGCAAAAAGTAAAAAATGTGATTTTTTTATGACTGTTGAGATGTTATTTATAAACAACAGAAAAAGCAACGGTCCGCAATGGGATCCTTGAGGAACACCCGAAGGAACAGTGATGATTTCAGATAGATGTTTTTTTATTTTGACACATTGACTACGCCCAGTTAAAAAATGCTCAATCCATTGGTAAACTGATTCGTGAAAACCTAATGATTTTAATTTATGTACTAAAATGGCAGGATTGACTTTATCGAATGCCTTCGAAAAGTCTGTGTATATAGCATCAACTGAATGTGTATTACCTAAAGCATTAATTATATATGACTCATACATTAATAAATTAGTTTTCGTTGTTCTACCGTTTCTAAAACCGTGTTGTTCATTAATTAAAACGTTTTTGCTCATCCAGTATAATTTTTCTGAAATCAATTTATCGAATAGTTTAGGTATAGCTGACTGAATAGAAATACTTCGATAATTAGTAATATCCTCTTTTTTGCCAGATTTAAAAAGTGGCGTGATATAACTTCGTTTCCATACTGATCGAAATGAAGACAGTTTTAATGAATGACTAAATATAATATGTTGAGGAGAAGACATGGAGTAAATGCATTTTTTTTTAAAGTTGTTGGGTATACCGTCCGAACCTGAACTATTGCTGGGTTTAAGCTTCATAATTGCATCAAATATATCCGATATGGATAACCTGAATGCAGCGACGGCTCGCAGCCTAACTTTAGGGTAGGCCACAGCGCCAAGGCACATAAAATTTGAGGTTGGGATCGCGCTTTATAAATATAAGGAATTGCACAACAAAGTCACCTTTCAATAACGGATACATATTACCTTGGGTCTCTGGCAGACCCTGAAGTTAGGCTGCGAGCCGTCGCTGCCTGAATGCCATATGAAGAGCCTCCTGCGTGACTATCAGATCGTGTGAGATGTTGTCTTGCAACGTTGTAGAATAATTAATAACTGTGCCAAAGAACATTGCAAATAAATTCACACATTCAGAGCCATTTACACTGGTATTGCTATGATAATGCATTACTTCAGGGTACTCAGCATTCTGATCATTCCTGTACTCGAGTATTGAGTACAAGCACTTCACGCAAAGTCTACTCAAGTACCAAGTACAAGTATGTAATCACAAGTACTTAAGTACTTCCACAGTATGTTTTTTTATCGTAGGCCATAGGATTTTACATGCTAATGATTATACCTTGTGTCCATGTATTTTATCATACAGCGTTGTGCAAAAGTATGGGAACACCGAATTTCTGGATAAACTATACGTGCGATGAAAAAATACTCTGAATATAAATGTTTGTAGCAGTTTTAATCTAATCAAGAACGTAATGTGATTTCCAACAGCTATCCTATTTCTCTAGGTTTCTCGCTGGTGGTTTCAAAAATCGGGAATACCGGATTTTTGAAACCACCAGCCACACCCACTGAGCAAAAAACAAACAAAAAACGGTATATAAACATAGAACCACCCTCTTTGAACGATCTTTCTCTTTTCAAATTTATATTGTTTATAATGCCATATCTTCTGACTTAAAACGTCTAAATTATACAACATTTGTAAAAAGAATTAAAATGTAATGTTATGTGTAATGTTTGTTCGATCTGTCTATACAACGCGTGACTGATTTATATGCTCTTCTGTTACCATTTCATATATTAATATGTTCATTGATAATATATATTTAAGGTTTAGATGGAAGACCAGTTTAGCATTTTCATGCTAAACTGAATCTCGCCTTATGGTTCTCCAATTATTTAGAGTTTCATTCTTGTTTTATTATTATTGTTTTATATTTGTATTGTATTCGCAGAATGTACTTTAAGAATTGAAAATAAAGTTTATTATTATTATTATTATATCAACATTGTAGCAACATTAAACGTTGTTTTAATGTTGATGAAACATTACTTAAATGGATTTGCTCAGTGTGCATACTTCTGCCCAACCCTGTACAATTTTGAAGCAAATGATTATTGTTAGTAATAAATCAATTATTTTTCTACCAAATGCGCTTAATGAGAATAACATAGGTTATTAATGAAATTATTTAATATAAATGAGCAAAAATAATCAAAAAAAACGAAATTATTTAATAATATGTTAGCAAATAGAACAATGACAAAAAATCCTAAAAATATTACAGAAATTGTTCGAAATTCTTTCCTTCGGCTTTAATCAATCTGACATTTCGGAAATTCAAAGGACTTTAATTATTTTTGCTCAGTTATTTATATTAAATAATTTTATTTTTTAATGGAATTAAACATGTTTGCCTACGTCCTATCTAGTAACCGCATCATACCAAACTGTCATCTTGACAAGTATGATTGACATTACGTACACATTCACGTACTAGCTTTGACAAGTACATTACGTGCTGATAGCTGAACAGCTGATTGCTTGCCGTACAACCAAATGACATTTCTTTGATGTACAGGGAATTTTTCTTTAAAGTATACGTATTCCAAATTCAGCTTATTTTCTTTAAATCTTTAGTTATTCGTTTTTTTTAGAGTTCGATTTGAAGTCTTAAACGATTGTTTTCCACTTCCAGACTAAGCATGAAGTAACATTTTGAGTTTAGAATAGCCCCGTGACAAATTTTCTGGGCTATTCTACACTCGAAATTTTACTTCATGCGCCACGCGTATAAAACATTAAAATATTGTGAACTCTATGTAGATTTAAACCTCACTTGAAATCAGTGTTTTATACGCGTGGCGCATGAAGTAAAATTTCGAGTTTAGAAAAGCCCAGAAAATTTGTCTCGGGTCGCTGCGCGACCTTCGACAAATTTTCACGGGGCTTTTCTAAACTCGAAATTTTACTCCATGCTTAGTCTGGGAGTGGAAAACATTCGTCTAAAGCTTCAAATTGATCTCTTTTAAACAACAACGAATGTCCGAAAATTTACAACTTTATGGATATGTTTACCCAAAAGAAAAATTCCCTGTATATTGATCAAGTAGTAATTTAGTTTTCATCATTGTCATGGTACTATTAAAAATGATTACAATAAATAAGTTGTTCTTTCATGATCATTGTTTATTTTGTTTGTAAAGTTTGTAAAGTATCGTACATTTCTCGAGTGGTATGGCAATTACATACTCGCGGAATACTGCACTCGCCGCTGCGCGGCTCATGCACAACATGTCCGCTTATATGTAATATGCTGCATAGCACTCTCGTTACGTAATATATAATTAAGTCATAATTGATTTATTATTAACAATAATAATTTGCTTCAAAATAATAGGATAAAATACATTAACACAAGGTATAATTTTTAGCATATAAAATCCTATGACCCACGATAAAAAAAAATAAAACGCTGAGTGCATCAAGTGACTAAGGAATTTCATAATAAATGAAAACTACTCTTGTCAATGATATTACAACCATTATACACTCGACCGCAAAAAAAAACGCGCCACTTGAAAATTCACGTTTTTTCGTGAATATTCAAACAGCCATAACTTCGGTCGATGTGGATGAAATTTGATGAATTTTTGAGTTTTTGGAACGCTAAAGTTTTCTCTTTAAGGACACATAAGTGGATATGACGAAATTTAAGCATTTCTGCATTTAAAAGTCCTACCAAAAATAAATGTTCAGAATGTTTAAAATGATAAAAGTTGAGAAGTTATACTGTGCCCAATAAAAATCGTAGCTCTACTTCAAAAAAAACGCAACAAAATTCCATCATTTTCCTTTGAAATAAGCTCGAAGTTATAGCAGTTTTTTTAAAAAGTGTATTTTGGGGCATAACTTTGGCGGACAGGCATAACTCTGCTCGCAAACCTGTGACATTATGCGATTTAAAAAGCTTGAAGTTTTCTCTTTGAGGCATGTTAGTCAGATCTTTAAACATGCACATTTTACCCCCTTTCACCCCCTAAAGGCGATAAAACGTTTTTCACTTTAAAACTTTTAACTTTGTTAACTTGTACAATGCGCAAAAAAATTGTGGCTTCAAGCAACATTTATTTGGCAGTAGGTTTTTTCGGTAGAGGTTAAATGCAAGTTTATGTAAGGCTTTTGCCTTATTTCAGGCCAGAATTAACTTCTGCTCATTGAGTTTGGGGAAAAAATCATTTTTTCTCAAATTGTCATAACTTTACTCCAAATCAATTTATCGATCTGAACTTTTGCGCATATTAAAGGAGAAGGACTAAATTTATTTTGGATGTCCTTTGCTCGAAGCCACAATTTTTTTTGCGCATTGTACAAGTTAACAAAGTTAAAAGTTTTAAAGTGAAAAACATCATCATCATACATCGCCTTTAGGTGGTAGAAGGGGGTAAAAGGTGCATGTTTGAAGATCTGACTAACATGCCCTTAAAGAGAAAACTTCAATCTTTTTAAATCGCATAATGTCACAGGTTTGCGAGCAGAGTTATGCCTGTCCGCCAAAGTTATGCCCCAAAATACACTTTTTAAAAAAACTGCTATAACTTCGAGCCAAATCATTGGATCGACATGATTTTTCGCTTATTTCAAAGGAAAATGATGGAATTTTGTTGCGCTCTTTTTGAAGTGGAGCTACGAATTTTTTTGGGCACAGTATAACTTCTCAACTTTTATCATTTCTAACATTCTGAACATTTTTTTGTTGGTAGGACTTTTAAATGCAGAAGTGCTTAAATTTCGTTATATCCACTTATGTGTCTTTAAAGAGAAAACTTTAGCGTTCCAAAAACTCAAAAATTCATCAAATTTCATCCACATCGACCGAAGTTATGGCTGTTTGAATATTCACGAAAAAACGTGAACTTTCAAGTGGCGCGTTTTTTCGCGGTCGAGTGTAGATTAGACAAACACCAAAAAAGAAAAGTCAAAACCATAACTAACTTGTTTTATTTTTTTCTCTCAGTATGTTAAAGAAAAATGTATTAAAAATAATTATAATTATTATAAAATAATTCATTCCGTTTATTTTATACGACAACTAACTTTTAAAAATTTACATCAATAAAACAAAATTGAAATTAAAAATACCGCGCGCAATATTTTGTAGGGCTAGTCCAAACAAAAAAACAAAACCAATACACACGATTTAAATTAACAACACATTAATAAGTTAATTAACGCGCGAGTTAATTACCAGTATTCAAATTATAAAACCGGATTAGTAAAACCCGCAATGCGTTTTCATCAATCGGAGCGCGACCGCGTCGCCCCCGCCTCTCACGTTCCGCCACTGACCGAACGCTAGAAACCTCTGCCAGAAACCTCTGCCAGAAGCCACCGCCAGAAACCTCTGCGCTCCAACCAATCACCGGCGGCTTTGGCATTTTGATAATCCGGCGTAGCAGAAACGGACGAACAATTGAATGTTGAGCGATAACAAGTCAAAATAATAATTTCGAAAATAGTCGTGCGGCCCCCTCCGAGCCTCTTTTAACGTTTACACTAAAAATTACACGTAAGTTTTAGTTGGATTAAGATTTACTTGCGAATGTCCGCGTTGGTTTCACGTCCCCCCCTTCTTTGGGTTACATGTTTTCCCTCGGCCCCGGCTTTTCCACCCCCCTCGTTGCTTGTAAACTGTTGCATCCACCCACTACCCCTTATTTCATTCATTAAAAGGTCACTGAGGCTAATAATCAATTTAATGATTGATATCGCATGAGACAATTTTGATTGTGTATTGATAAAGCTAAAGCTTAGGGAATGCTTGTGCCAGTTATCTTCTTCTATGGCAGAGCTGATAGCTCGGGCCACCGTTAGGGTTAAGAACTTCTCCGCCAAGTCAGGCCCAGTGTTAGTGGCTAACATGAGGCCCTGTCGCTCATTGTGTTTCTTTCAGGTCTGGTTCTCACAGCTCTAACAAGATGTCTGACCGCAAAGCCGTTATTAAGAATGCTGACATGAGCGAGGACATGCAGCAGGACGCTGTCGACTGTGCCACTCAAGCTATCGAGAAATATAACATAGAGAAGGTTAGTTTTTAAATTTTCATCGTTACCAAATTTACAATCATTTTATTAATTACTACTACTATATTAACAATCCTCTTTCGTTTAGTTTTATGCAGGTGTATTTTAAACATGTGTGCACACAGAAATTAATCTCTTACAATTAATCATACAGGGAATATTTCTTTCATGTTGTAAAATTTCCGACATTCGTTGTTTATTATAATAGTTCAATTTGAAGCTTTAAACGAGTGTTATCCACTCCCAGATTAAGCATGACGTAATTTTCAGGCTTATCTAAACTTGAAATTTTACTTCATGCGTGACGCGTATAAAACGCTGTAAGTAAATTTTCAGGCTTTTCTAAACTCGATATTTTACTTCACATGCCACTTAGAGAAGTTCAAAAGACACGTCTTTAGCATACTGTTTTAGTAGCATATTGTGAACTTCACAATATTTCAGTGTTTTATGTGCGCATAAAGTAATATTTTGAGTTTAGAAAAGCCTAAAAATTTGGTTTGGTTGCTATGCGACCAACCAAACCAATTTTTCAGGCTCTAGTAAACTCAAAATTTAACTTCATGCGCCACGCATATAAAACACTGGTTTTAGCGAAGTTCAAAAGAGATGTCTTTAGCATACTGTTTTAGTAGCATATTGTGAACTCCACAATATTTCAGTGTTTTATGTGCGTGGCGCATAAAGTGAAATTTCGAGTTTAGAAAAGCCTGAAAATTTGGTTTGGTCACTGCGCTTCACTACGCGACCAAACCAAATTTTCAGGCTTTTCTAGACTCGAAATTTTACTTTATGCTTAACCTGGGAGTGGAAAACACTGGTTTAAAGCTTGAAACTAAACTATTTTAAAAACACCAAATATCTGAAGATTTACAGCATACGCTGTAATTGGGATATGTACACTTAAACGAAAAACTCCCTGTATGTATTTCGAAATATTCCAATTTAGTGCTGGGGAGAGTTTAAGCCTGCGAGCTATCCCCTGGACGATTTTAAGAGATTGACATTGTTTTTAACCCTGTTTATAAGACTACGCCACCAAGTTTTATTTCACAAATATTTGTAAATCTGTAGACACTGTTAATATTTTCCATATTACCAACCCATATTTTCAGGCTGTACTTAACTCAAAATTTTACACGTTCGCTATCATTGTCGAGTATATGTCATTGTCAAGTATATATAACAAATTTTAAAGACAAGTATCGAATTTTTCTTCGAAAAAAATGCCTGGTTGTAAACATGCCAAAATAATTATGTAAATACTTTGTAATTTATTTATTATAACTGTTTTATCTCCAATATCAACTTACTTTATTATATAAATAATTTTGAAATTGAAATTGTCATGGTACTTTTACGAGGGTTGATAAAAAAGTAAGGTTACTAAATGTACACGTTACATTGCAGACTTTGTAACCTTACTTTTAAGTCACCCCACATATATTTCTTTCTTAGAGTGATCAACCTGATTAAAATTAGTCTGATGCCGGGTTTCACCAACGCCAATTAAATGGATCAATAGTTATTTATCGATTAAAATCTAGTAAGGCTCTCCGTACAGGGGTCTATTGGTACTTGAAGTCGAAGCGTTATGTGCGTCAAATACGATTCGAGTTTGGCAGGTGCAAAAATTAATAATTTTTACTTTGTTTCATGTTTCTTTGTTTCTGGTTTTTGTATGAACAGTTAAGCGATGAGGTAGATGCTGTTATGTTTTATTTTTGCCGTCGCATAAAAAGATGGAAGAGAGGGTTGCAATTTTTTTTTTCATTCCCTACAATATTAAAAGAATCATACATCTGACTTGTGGAAATTATAGCTCTAGCCATTTGTTACGTTATTACAAATACAGGGTTATTCAAAAAGAAGGAACAGATTTCAAACATTTATTTCTTCCAAACTACAAAAGGTAGAAACATAATTCCATCGTTCCTGGACAGACAAAAGTTTAAAATTTGAACAATCCAGGCAGAAGTTTCAACCACAGCCGCATTGACACTGCTACTTGCCATTTTGATTGTCTGTTATAAAATGGCGACACAACAAGAAAAAGCATTTTGTGTGCTGCAATTAGCAAAACTAGAGTCCATTATTGAGGTTCAACGTGCTTTTCGCCGTCAGTTTAATAAACAACCGCCTTGTCATGAGCAGATTTACCAGTGGCATCGAAAATTCGTAGACGATGGTTGCATCTGCAAACAGAAAAGCACGGGATGTCCGCGCACATCAAATGAAAATGTCGAGCGTATTCGTACAGTTTATGAAAAGGTGCCCAAAAACCTCTTGAAAATATGCGACATTAAATTGTTGAAGCTGTGAATTCGATAACTAGACACCAACTGATTCATGTGTGTATATTGTTTAGTATTAATTTTTATATGGAACTTTTTTGTTCTATTCATTTAATTTAATTTATTTTGTTTACTATTTTATTATTGTATTTATTTTACCTTGTATTGGATTCTTCCGTTGGGTAATAAAAATTATTATTATTATTATGTGTGGCAAGAAATGAGCCACCGTTTCAATATTTGTCGTGTAATACATGGTGGTCATATTGAATGCATAAAAATTGAACTTTTCTCTTTACAGGATCGTTGGAATTATGTTTTTATTTTTAATAGTTTGCAAGAAATAAATGTTTGAAATCTATTCCTTCATTTTGAATAACCCTGTATAAAGGAATGAGTGAATGCAAAGAACTCATGATATTTCGGGGCTCAGAACCACGAAAGTTAGCAAGTCTTTATGATTCCCTCGTCGTGAGCGTCACGCTCGATTTTTCCCGTTCTCAGTAGATTGCAATTGCACCGATTACTGTTCAAGTGACAAGCGGCTTGTTGGTGGTCCCCCACTTACACAGAAAGTCAAGAGGGGAGAGTAAATCGCTTTGACTTTGAGACGTGCTCTGTTCGACCCATGTACGGAGAGCATAATAGTTACATACATGTCAAAAAATCAATTAATTCACATGACATTGATGTTTATGACATGGAATATGTCTATTCCAATCGACTTATTATTAATTGATTTAATTGAAACCGGGACTTATGCCCGTTTGCACCCAAGTCGATTAACTTAATCAGTGATTAGTACTTTTTAAAAACAACAATTGTATTTACAAATTGCTTACACAATTGCATATTGATGAAAGAGATGTTTAGAAAATCTTACAAGTTTATAACATTTTTATGTTATAGAAATTTGACTTAATTAGAGGTTTAATCAATGGATTAGTGCAGTGGTCTCCAAACTACGGCCCGCGGGCCAAATCCGGCCCGCGACTTGCATGAATCCGGCCCGCGATTGTTTGTAATTTTTTTTGTAAATGTCATATTTTGATATATTGTAACAATTGTTCCTTAAATTTTTCATAATTTTATAAAATTAATCGGATCTTGGCCGACTTTATTATGTAGAATTGTATTTGTGGCCCGCGAAGAAGATAGTTTGGAGACCCAGGGATTAGTGGATGATTAAAGCTAGTCGGTCGGGGTGCAAATGGACCTGAGACTAATAAAGTTAAACATTGTGAAACAAATCACAAGTTTATTTCTTTATAATGCAAATTCAAAAAGTCACGTAATAAATCTTGATGAATAAAATTGTGCAGATGTAATTAAATTTTCTTATAGACTTAAAAGTGATAAGGAAGTGTGTTGCGTATGAAAATTAATACTTTAATAAACAGTGTCAAGTTTACAATTGGATAATGTGATAAAAGACAATAATGAAAAGATTTGTTTTAGTTTTCTCCTGTTTGCAATTACAGAAATAGTGGACTCTATTTACAAAGATTTAAGTTATGAATTAGTAAATTTTAAAACCATGAAATCCAAGGTTAGAATTCAAGTTTCATCAATGAGATGAACAATATTTTCTTGATATTCTAGACTTCATGTAGTGTCAATAACATAAACATTTCGAACTAAATTCATCTCTAAACTGCAATTAAAGAAAAATTGTAAATTGGCTCTTTAAAATCTAATTATTGCAATAAATAAATCTGAAATATTTCGCCGGTTTCGGCCTTGTTAAGCCTTTAGCCCCTTAACCCATTAAGCGCCATTGATACATACACGCAACATTATTAATTTTTTCTTAATTAAATTACTAAATAAGTTAATTTTCTATATTGTATTATTTGACCTGAATTGAAAATGTATGAAGAAAAATGTAAATATTTTGTTATTTAAATATTTCGATCATTACTTATTTAAAAAAAATATATATCAGTGTATTTCTAACTTCACAATATTTACTGTTTTATACGCGTGGCACATGAAGTTAAATTTCGAGTTTAGAAAAGCCCAGAAAATTTGTCGACAAATTTTCACGGGGCTTTTCTAAACTCGAAATTTTACTTCATGCTTAGTCTGGGAGTGGAAACACTCGTTCTAAACGTGATATTGCACGTTTTTTATATACAATCGAATAATGCCTGAAAATTTACGACGTATACATTATGTATATTTCAAAGAAAAATTCACATTATGTAATACGATAAATCGTTCATAGAAATCATATAAGTGCAGAATTTTACCTAAAATCGATTTTTAGAGTTAACTTTATAATTGCTTGGCCGTTAATGGGTTAAGGAGCATTTGACTTGAGATTTTAGGAATAAAAAAACATGCTTTCATTTACGTAAATATTTAGAACGTCAATAAATTCACGATTAAAATATCCGAATGTTTCTTAAACTGCAACTAAAAAAGAAATTTTAAATTGGCTCTTTAAAATCTTATTATTTCAATAATAAATCTGAAATGTTTTGCTGGTTTTGCCCTTATTAGGCCTGTAGCCCCTTAAGGATCATTTGATTTGATATTTTTTGGCAAAAAAAATCATGTGCTTTCATTTACGTAAATTATTAGAATATCAAAAAATTCAAGATTAAAATATCCGAGCGTTTGTCAGAAGCCTTTGCCTGTGTCAGACATGGGACTGTGTGTTAAGTGCAATTAATTTTCTATGTACTTAATGACTATTACCTTTAAATCAACAAATTATTATTTTCAATTTAAATCTTAATTGTTTCTATAATCTTAAGTTTCGAGAGGTATTCTTCTTTGCATGCCTAAATATTAGCTTGGGTGAGTGAGAGAAGGCTGTGCTACCGTGACCATGATGAATTTAAATTAAATTCCTTACCCACGGATTTATTTGTAATCCCACATAATTCATATTTCCATTCAATTTGAATATGCAATAGCTTGATTGCAGAATAATATAACTTATTTGTTGCTTTTCTTATTCACTTCTTTCTCATTGTTCATTTTAATGCTTTACATTCTAGGAATGTAGACTTATAGGATCGATGAAGTTCTGAAAAATATTGGATGACATATTATTACAATTGTACTGCATACTTTACCCAGTTTTCCCTTAATAAGAATAATTCAAATTCAAAACTATTTGAATTCGAGAAAATAAGCTTACACTTCTTATAGTTTGCACACATTAAACATAATATATAAATAATAATAATATTTCTCATAATAAATTTATTGACCGTGTTTTGCTATTTTGACCACCTTCGTAGGTAGCAAGTAATCTTATTATTTTGCTGAAAGCATCCATTTAGCGCGGAGTGGCCTATTTAATTGGTTCACAGAGTGAACCGATTTTTTTTTGAAATTACATTATAAGATGCCATCGACGATGTACGCAATACATTGAGTATTTTTCATTTCATATGTTTACTAGTATAAAGCAATCCATCCTACACAATCAAGTGGGCCAATATCCAAATAATTGTATCATATGTTCAATAAAAGAAACCTCTAGAGTGCTATGATTTTTTTTTTAAATCTATGTTGGCTACACGCTTTAGGAATTGTCATTTTAAACGTCAGACATAATAATTATAATGTATAATTTCAGAGTTGCCAGAGTTTATTTTATTGAACATACGATATAAGGCCCATTTGCACGCTGACTGGTTACCTTTAATCATCCACTAATTATTGATTACACCTCTAATAAACTCAATATTCTAGAATACAAGAATGTTATAAATTTATAAGATATCCTAAACATGTCTCTTTTATCAATATGCATTAATGTAAACAATTTCTAAATACTTTGTTATGTTTTTAAAAAGTACTAATCACTGATTAAATTAATCGACTTAGGTGCAAACGAGCATAAGTATTTTTAAAAATTGAATACATTGTATTTTTTATTTATATCATTTCGTATTTCAAACTTTTATTTACACAGGGTTCGGCAGAAGTCCCTGGACAGCACTGTATTTTTTGATTGTGTGTACTTTTTTTTTCAAAAATTGCACACTTATGCAGTATAATAAAAACTACAATATGAGATAGTTTAGAACTTCCCCAACTTTTGGGGGTGTCATGTGGGGGGAACAACCTTACTTTTTTAAGTTGCAACCCCTATTGAGGTTTAAGTCATTTCAAAGGGAATAAAAAAGAAACACATTCCTGTAAACCAGAAGCCATTATGTTGGTTTGTTAAAAAGTTATTAAGTTTATTAGTAAGGCGAAGCGGAGTGTTTAAATCCAAATTTTAAGGCTTTACTAAACTCGAAATTTTACTCCATGCTTAACCAAGGAATGGAAAACACTATTTTCTATAATATTAACAACTTTGATTAACACTCGCCCTCTTGATTTAGAAAAAAACAATTGACATTTTCTTCGAGATAATTATATACTCAATGACATTAGAAGCGTAACACCCAGAAGGAGTTATTATTTTAACTTGATTTTTTGCCAGTATGGTAGTCTTACATCAAGAATAAAGTGATTACATTTTCAAGAAATTTTATTAAAAAACAATCTAAAAAAAATTAATAATATGTTTGGCGACCCCTTTGCTGTATACACTCCTGTAGACGTCTGGGCATCGACAAAATGAGATGGTCGATGTCTTCTTGACGCATCTCGTTCCAAGCAACTTGAATTTCATCGATCAACTGTGCTAGAGTCTGTGGAGGATGGTGCAAAGAGAATATTCTTCTTCCCATGATATCCCACACATGTTCAATGGGATTTAAATCCGGCGAACGGTGCGGCCACGCCAAAACATTAACACCAGCTTCATTAAGAAAGTTCATAGTTCGACGAACAATATGGGGACGTGCGTTATCTTGTTGAAAAAGTACGTCTGGGCGGCCATCTAAATAAGGCAACAAAGTCGGTCGTATGACGTCTTCAACATAACGCGCAGCTGTCATACTGCCTCGAATGAATACAAGAGGTGATCGACTACCATAAGCAATAGCCCCCCAAACCATTACTCCGGCAGTCCTGTGTACATGCCTCTCAATAGCAAACTTAAGATCAGGTTGTTCTCCACGGTAGCGTCGTGCCCTTCTACGGCCATCATGCGTGCCTAGACAAAATCGTGATTCATCGCTGAATACGACATCGTGCCATTCTGCCTCCCAATGCTGCCGTTCTCTGCACCAGTCCAACCTTTGGCGACAGTGTCTCGCTGTTAAAGGAAGCACTAATCTTGGACGGTACGAAAGAAGCCCAAAGGATTGAATGCGGCGATATAAGGTTCGCATACTAACGGGCCTACCTTCTTCTCCAATCCATTGATCACCGATTTGACGCGTAGTAGCGAAACGGTCTCGCAGGGCTATTTGTCTTAAGCGCCGATCTTGACGTTCTGTGGTACGCCTTGGTTGACCAATTGGTCTTCTTCTTGCTCCTCTACCTTCTTCTGTCCATACCTGATACACACGTATTACAGTTGCTGCAGTGGAATCAATACGGCGGGCAATTTCGCGATAGGACATACCGACATCTCGATAAGCAACAACTCGACCCCGGTCAAAATCGCTCAAATGGTGATATTGTGGACGTCTTCGGACTCGAGGCATTTTATTTAAGCTTAACACACTCAACGGAAACACGAAAACTAAAAACATCTGTACTAAACAGCTCATATAAATAGTTTTATCAATAAAGAAAAAGTGAAATATTTTTTTTTTTTTCACAATAAACATAAAAGGCACAAGGTTGAAATTGTTATTAATGTATGCTTTAAATATAGTCACTCTGTTGCTAAAATATGAATTCAAAAAAATCATTCCTTCTTGGTGTTACGCTTCTAATGTCATTGAGTATAGATCGCCCGGTGTAAAAAAAAATATGCCTACCTTGTAGATCTCGTCGAAATGGCCTAAATGTATGTATTATACTTTTCTGTAGTAGTTTTTGAGTTATAGCGTATTTTGTGAAAATTGAAAAATGTCGAGAATTTACACAAGTGCGTTCGCTTTTTTTGTATTTTGCAAATGTTGCGAATAACTCAATACCTAATGGAAATACAGAAAAATGGTTAAAACAAAAGTTTTAGATAATAAAATTTTGGACATATTTTATATTTTCAAGTTTTTTCGTAGCTATCTTTTTTCTTGGAGAAAAATGACAGTTGTTAAAAGATTTGTAAAAAATTGTAATATTTAGAAAATCATGGATAACTTAAAATTATTTATTGGAATTAGTGTATTGTTTTTGAACTTCAAGATAAATCAGCGTTTTACGCGCGTGGTGCATGAAGTAAAATTTCGAGTTTAGAATAGCCTGAAAATTTGGTTTGTTAAAAAGTTATTAAGTTTATTAGTAAGGCGAAGCGGAGTGACTAAATCCAAATTTTCAGGCTTTTCTAAACTCGAAATTTTACTTCCAAGGAATGGAAAACACTCTTTTGTATAATATTAACAACTTTGATAAACACTCACCCCCTTGATTTAGAAAAAAACAATTGACATTTTCTTTTAGATAATTTATGGATCGCCCCGTATAAAAATAAATATGCCCATCTTGTAGATCACGTCCAAAGAGCTAAAATGCATGTATTATACTTTTGTATAGCTCAAGTAGTTCATGAGTTATAGCTTTTTTTTGTGAAAAATGAAAAATATCGAGAATTTACGCGAGTCCAGTCGCTTTTTTTTGTATTTTGCAAATGTTGCGAATAACTCAATAACTAATGGGAATACAGAAAAATGGTTTAAACAAAAGTTTTAGGTATTGAAATTTTGGATAATTTTTGTATCTTTGTTAAAAGATTCTTAAAAACATATAATTTTAACAATATCATGGAATAACTTATATTATTTATTGGAATTTGTGTTTTATGTCTAACTTTAAATTACCAATTGTTACCATGTTTCTGGTAGTATCACCGAAAATATTACCCAATTTTAAATTACCGGTAATTTTACATCACTACTATCCTTTTCAAAAATCTCGGAAAAAATGTGAATACCGGTTTACATTATTCAGCATATTTTTTATGATTATTGAAAAAATAAAATTTTGATTACAATAAAAATAATTATGCGTAAAAACTTTACCGTTTTATAGAAATTGATTGGCTGTCTATAAAAATTGAAAAAAAATACAGGTAATAGATAAAACCTATATTCATACAGTAACACCAATTCAAATTGAATATGTCAACCCATTAAGCCCCTATTTTGAAAATGTTGAGCCCTACGTTCTTGATTATTCAACAATCTATTAATTCAAAAAAATCAAATATTATACATTACACAATTATATTGCAAAATATACTAGGTGTTGACTTGGTGGACGCAACATAGGAAATCCCGTGTAAATTTTGAAATGTTCAAATATTGGCTCCCCTATTTATTTTAGAAACAAAATGTTTTTTGTAGAGCTTATAATTCATTTGTGTTAACGTTTATCACTTTAAGTTTCTCTAAGTTAAAATAATTAAGGAAAAGTAATGTGATATTAGAAAAATAATGACATGCCATGAAATTGAAACAACGCAGGTTATTCTTTAGGGCAATTTAAAATCAAAAATTTATACAAATACACATTTTAGACCGTTCAAGAATTAAAAAACCCAATTTCTGCAGAATCTGAGAATATCTCCAATTATTAATTTTCTAATGTTGGAAATGAATTCTACAGTTGCTTAGGATATTGTTTGGGTGTAAACCCCCATTTATTTGAATACTTAATTTAAACTACATAATTTTTGTTACAATTTTTTGATAGGTAGCAAATATTAAACAACTCCTATTTTGTCTTGCTTAATCGTTTTCTTGATTATCGTCATGCAGTGGATTCTTTGGGTATCGGTTTGTCTTGAAACTGGATAGAAAACATATCGCACACATCCTGACAACTGTGGGCTGCATAATACCACTTAATTAGGAGGATTTGTCCTTGTGTAGTGTAAATTATTTCAAGTCATTTAATTTAATCAAGTGACAGCGATATCTTGTGCTATTTTGTCATCTGCAATTGTTGTTTTAATTCCATGGCATGACATTATTTTTTATAAAATCACATTACTTTTTCTTAATATAACTTAGAAAAATGTTGTGTTACGTGTGACCACTCATAAATTCAAAATTTTTTCCTCTACAAAAAAGTTAAATACATTTTGTCTCTAAAATAAATAAGGGAGCCAATATTTGAACACATTAAAATTAACATGCGATTTCCTATGTTGCGTCCGCCAAGTCAACGCCCGGTAAGATTAAATTGTAAATATATGAAATATTTGATTTTTAGTAGATTGAAAACGGTACCAAGTGATGGAAAATATTTACGGTCAAAGTGAGGAGATGGCCTCGCTCTATAATTAAGTTGCCTATTTCCAAACCCTTAAAATTCATATGAAAACAATGGATTTAGGGGTTTTTGGAAATAGGCGACTCAATTGTATGATCGCCATAGGATGGCTGCTGTGTAGCATACTCGCATCTCTCTACAGCCTGAAAACTGATTTCGAAATAAAAATGTCACAATTTTAACATAACACCTAAAGTCTCTTTAAGTTTAGAATCCAATTATTCATGATATAAAATGTACGCATACGTTAGGCCATGTCCCATTTTAATCCATTTTTAATAAACGAGATAGTAGTTGTTTATAATTTCACCCTATAATTCAGGTAATAAAAATATTAAATATTTTCTGTCTAATGCATCACACTTGAAATAGATTTTGGTAACCACCTTATTTTTTCAATACACTCAAAAATTTTATAACGAAGATACATGCAGTTCAACTTGACAATTTTGAAAAGTGCATGAAAAACACTACCTCTTTTTGTAAATATACGACGAACATGTATTTTTTTTTTGCAAATAGAATTCTAAAAAAAAATCAGCATATCTAGAAATGATGTATCTTTATGCAATTTAAATTTGAAAACTATTGACCCCACCGAATTAAAAATATCGAACATCAATGTGACATGCTTCGCTTTTTGAAAAGGATAGTAAGTGTATAAAATTTAAAAAAATGTTAACACTAAATCTGGTCGCGGGCCAGAATCGTGAAGGCGTGTGCCGGATTAGAAATAGAACAAGAACGCTTGTTTTGCCACATATAATATCTGTTTTTATTGTTAATAGGATATTGCAGCGTATATCAAGAAGGAGTTTGATAAGAAATACAACCCCACGTGGCATTGCATTGTGGGCAGGAACTTCGGTTCGTACGTGACGCACGAAACTCGCCACTTCATCTACTTCTACCTGGGCCAGGTGGCGATACTGCTCTTCAAGAGCGGCTAAGCCGCTCCGAATACGGACCAGCGCCACAAACGGAGAAAAAAACCACCCTACACCATGTAATTCCGTACAAGTAAAACAAAAAACACTTAAAAAAAAAATACCCAACCATTCAAAACAAAATTCCATCTTTTACAAGAGAATGCGTAACAACGGATCTGTTTTCCATATTTTAAATAATAAAAAAATTAATTACTAATGATAAAGGCCTCCCTTTTTGAAAAAAAAAAAAAAAAAAACTAACGATTGTTTGCACTGTTTCAGCGGATTTTTAGGTTTCGTGCGATTCCTTTTATAAATGCACCTAGCCTTCGATTAAGTATAATACACATTATTGAACTCAAATTTATATTAGAGTTAGTTACTTACATTTGAGTTGGATTTTGTGTAAAAATTAAGCTGCTGAAGTATTGCAAACAATATTGAAATTATTACTTACATTTTTTACAGGGGGAGTGTTTTGTGTATGTACTTTATTTTTTTGTTTACTTTCTTTATATCGGCAAGGTAGTGGTTTTTTGACAAAAAAGTATTTTTTTGAAGGATGTGTTCAAATGAGTTATTGGCAGGCGGTGGGTTAGCCGGTGCCGTTAATTTACTAAGTTGTGTTTCCTAAAATTGAATTTATTTTTTAATAAGACTCATTTATATTGTTTGACTTTTTTTAAATTTTACCTAAATAAATAAATAATTAACGGTTCTCTTTTTGTTTCGTGATATTTTACACATGATTGTGTATATTTTCCTTTTTTTTCTTTACTTAAAAATATTTTGAGCTGCAATTGTTTGGATGCATTCAAATTTGGCTAGGAAAATTGGATCTTATGTTCAAAAATCATTTTGGAAAATCGACATGAATAAGAAATGGAATTGTTTAAAAATTATGTTTCAATTTTAAAGAATTTTAACACTGAATATCTTCAAAGCTAAAACGATTTTGTATTAATTGATTTCAAGATAAATTTATTGTATGAAGGTAAAAATCATTAAATAAATAGGAAATTAGTAGCACTTAATGATTTTTACCTTTTTAACCAAAAATTGTTCATTTGAAAATAACCAATAAAAAGCTGTTATTTTTTCAAAACACTTAAAAAATGTACTGTACTAAAAACAAACATTTCTGTAACCCCCAATGAGCTGGTTCTGCCAGCTGTGTACTTAAGGGTCGTTAATACTCGTATTAAACAAAACAAAAATAGATGTTGAGTATGATCGTCTTTCAGCGCGACGAAGATTTTTTTTCTCATCAGCAAAAAAAATTCCACTTGTGAGTCATTCCGCGCAAATCGGAAGATCATCTTCGTTTGCAAATTTCTCACTACTTAACTGAGATAGAGAGAGAGAGAGAGAAAAATTGTAACTACAAGCATATTTTTTTATGTACCCCCACTGAAGCTGATTGTAGAAAGAAACGATACAGAATCTCTCGGAAATTAAAAAATTATAGAATGCCCTTTATGATAGAGAGTGTACTAAGAAATTGGAAAGATAAATAAAAGGAATGAATGGGATTTTCTGTATAAAATGCGCAAGGCGTTTCAGGAAAATCAATTTTGATTATACGTCCAGCATTTTTTAAATGGCTTCGCGATAAATAAAAAAAACACTAGCAGACTTATTAATGGATGCTAGTGGACAGTTTTATGACTAATAAGTCTATTGTTAATTCCTTGGGTCTGGTTGCACACTAAAAATAAACAGAATTAATCTCTGAGCTGAGTTCAAAATGCCATTTTTGATAAAGTTAGGATTCAATATGTTATATTAAATAAAAATGGAATAAGGTTTAAAAGAGACTTAAAGCTGTTTATTGACATCAATTGATAAGCTAACAAAGTAGTGTAGATAAGTGAAATGAGAGAAGCTTTGCTTACGTTTGCTTTTCCTGATCAACGCCTTGCGCGTGTTTTTAAAACACACACCTTACATATTGTAAAAAATCAATCAAGAAGACACTTTCCCCTTTTTAATAACGTGCTAATAAATAAAATACAACCTGTAGGCGCCCTTAAATCCTTCCAAAAAAAAAACAATACTTGAATATATGAATCCGAAAAAATACTGCCAGCATGTGTAATTATTTCATCCTTGGAAGAATTTAAACTGTGGCGCACATGCTCAAAAAATTTCAACAACATGACGATCAAAAATATAAAAAGTCGGTTTAAAGGAAATTGTAAGGTAAGATTGAATAAAATGCACTTAACATGCTTGTAGAAAATTTAAAATGTAATTTTACTTTACAAACAAGTTTAAATAATAATTCTATGAGTGTGTCATTGCCTTACAACTGGAAACATACAACACTTTTGCCTTTAAATCGACTGAAAGTAATCTGTTTTGACGAAACATGATGTCGTTTTTTCTTTTGTCTATTTTGTTATGACTCATGTTCTTGATAGTTTTGTGAGATGCGTGCGGGAGGTGGTCTTTGTTTTTTTTTTTACGAGTTTATTTAGTTTTTTAAAGGCCGCTTTCCACGCTGTGAATATGAATAATGAGAATAAAAAAATATTGGTTGTGCATAATTGTAACTCTTATATTATGAAAGATATTACATTCTATCGGATGATCTGTTGTATTTACCCTAGTTAATGAAAGTTCATCCTAATTTTCCTCTATTAATGTATTTCAAAAAAAAATATATAGTTAATCATTAATTCTTTGATTTTTTTCTAATCCTGAATTTGTTCAAAAATTACATTTTTGTTCGGTAACTACAGAAATTAGTTTTTCTTTACATTTTATTAATGATGTTTTTAACGCATTAACGGCCGAGCAATTATAGAGTTAACTCTAGAGCAGTGGTGGGGAAACTTTTTTTAAGGCGGGCCATTTGTAATAACCAGACAATCGTAGCGGGCCAAAGAATAATGCTTGATCGTAAAAAATTTATGTGTTCTATAAACATATACATATATTATTACATACACTTATTATTTTAATGGTAAAAAAGCAAAAGGTAAGAAAATTATAAGCACAAAATATAAAATGAATTAAGTGTAGTTCTTGATGTGAAGTATTATCACTTTATTTTCTGGTGTCATTACTGGTTGATGGTGCATGAGAAAATGAAATTGAGACTGTTTCATCAAAATTTCATTATAGTCCGGTTCCATTTGCGAAGCAGAAATTCTTAAAACTGATGAAAGGTGCTCATTTGTAATTCTGTTTCTTAAAGAAGTTTTCCTAAGCTTCATTGTTGAAAAGATTTGTTCGCATATATAAGATGAGCCGTACATTGTCATTATCTTCATTGCATGAGTAATTAGATTTGGGAAATTATCTGGACGTAAATTTTTATAAAATTCTAGTAAGTCCTGAAATCTCCTTTCAAATTTTGAAGATAGTTTTCTCAAATTAATTTCGTATTTTTTAATCTTATTGTTTGATATAGTGAATTTTAAAGATTGTATTCTTGGAAAATGAGAAAAATCAGATTTAGAGATCTGATAAGCAAATAATAATAACTGTAATTTGAAACTTTTCAGGTATTGCCAAATATCGTGAAGAAACTGATTTTTCCCTTGCAATTTGAGATTAAGTTTATTCATGTGTACGAGGAGGTCTGTGAAAAAAGCGAATCAAAAAGCCACGTTTCGTTTTCTAAGACGTCAAATTGATTATAAATGTCTTTATCAAGAAGAAAATTCACAATATCGTCTTTTAAATCCCAAATTCTTTCAAATACTTTTCCAGCACTTAACCAACGAACTTTTGAATAATACAGGATATCGGAATGCTCAGCATGTACGGACTCCAAAAACTGTTGAAACTGGCGATGTAATAATCCTCTGGAACGAATCATACTTACTAGTTTTACAACAATATTAAGTATATGGTCAATATCTAAAGCTGATTTACAGAGAGCATCCTGATGTATAAGGCAATGCAAAAAAACAACATCATTTTCCGGATACTTAGAATTAAATTTCCCAACAAATCCTTGATTGATTCCAACCATATTAAGAGCACCATCTGTAGTTACATTACATAACTTATCAATAGGTAAACGAAGTTTATCGATGCACTTTTCAAATTCACAAAATATATCGGCACCAGTCGTTGTTCCTTTCATTGACTGCAGCCCTGCAAGTTCTTCTGTAATTTCAAAGTGGGCGTTGATTCCTCTTACAAATATGAGTAACTGCGCAGTATCGCTGATATCTGTACTTTCATCCATGGTAATTGAATAAAAAATAAATTTTTGAGTTTTTGTAGTCAGTTGTGAAATTAGATTTTTATCAATATTTTCAATTCTCTCGGTGATTGTTCTTCCTGAGAGAGACAGTGACTGAAAATCATTTTTCTTTTCAGGGCACATAATATTGCACACATCTATCATGCACTGCTTTATAAATTCACCATCTGAAAATGCTTTATTAGATTTAGCAATATTATAAGCCAACACATAACTAGCTTTCGTAGCGCATCTTTGAGAATGATTAGCTCTCTGAAATAATTGTTGTTGACTTGATAAATTTTTTATTAAATCTTTCGATTTAATTTTTTTCACCTCTTCACTTAACGATGAGTAGGAGTGGTTTTCATGTTTGCTCTTGAAATGGCGTTGAATCTTATATTCTTTTAAAACTGCAACAGTTGTATTGCAAAGTAAGCACACAGGTTTTTCTTTAAATAAAGTAAAGAAATATTTCCACGTCCATTCTTCTTTAAAAACTCGACATTCTGAATCCACTTTTCTTTTTTAACGTCCATTTTAGACGTTACCTACTACGGAGAACAACACACAGAAACGCAGTTGACGAAAGCTTACTGCTAACTAATGCTCTTGCGCGGGTGTTTGTTGAGGCAGTGGGAGTTTCGGGGATTACACAAACAATTACTCGAGTCACAGCGGGTCGTTGCAGATGACTGACTAAGTCGCTAACTAACTGATCTTTTTTTTTTTTTTCGGGAGAGGAGGAAAATGCATTATGCATACCTTCTGTTATCCCACCCACGTATGGGAAGGATAACAGTAGGTTATGTCCGACTCTCACGGACTAAAAACCCCCTCTTATAGGTCAAATTCGAAATGGAATTTTTACTACTTTGTAGTGATGTTGGTGTGTTTGGTGACTTTGGATAAGTGACTATTATTGTTACTCAAAATGAGTAGCATATATTGGTGGCGAGTGGGTGGGGTATACTTTTTAAAAACAGGGTCAGAATCATTACTGAAGCATTTTTTAAAAAATTAATTGGTAACGTCCAGTTGTATTGGCCGTTTTTTTTCTAGTTCTGAAGTTTTCAGGAACTTCGAGGGTATCTTCTAAAAGGGAGACGTCGAATTTAGAGGAATGTGCAATTGCCAATTGACGGATAAAATCCTGTAATTTCGGTACTTTCGTTTCGTTTCGGATTTGGTCGTTACTGACGAACCACGGAGCGCCTACGATCCTGCGGATCATGCGGCTCTGCGTGGCTTCCAGTCTGTTCATCTGTGTTTTCGAGATGTGTATCCATGACGGACAACCATAGGTCATTTTTGACCTAATCATTGCCTTGTAAATGTGAAATTTACTGGCGAGGAAAAGGGTGCTTTTTGTTGGGTGCAATGATTTTAGAGTCCCGAAGGCGGAATTAGCTTTAGTGATCGCAGATTGAACATGTTTTGCCCAGTTAAGGTGGTTATCCATTTGTAAACCAAGATATTTCACTTGTTTTACCCATGGAATTGGTGTGCCTCCAAAGGTGAGGTTTTCTTGGGGGGATCTATTAGATGGGGTTAAGTAAATTGCTTGGCTTTTTTCAGCATTTATAGCAATACACCAGTCGTTTGTCCACTCTTCCAGTTGGTTAAGTGCGGTCTGGAGTTTCGGAATCACAAAGGGCAGATGTTTGCCTCGATATAGATAAGCAGTATCATCTGCATATTGGGCCGTAATTACATTGTTTAATGTTGGCAGGTCATAAACATATATATTGAAAAGGAGTGGGGAAAGTACAGACCCCTGTGGGATGCCAGCAGTCATTTTGCGTGGCGGAGATGTGGCGTTTTCGAAACGAACCGAAAAGGTGCGGTCTTGTATGAATTCCCTGATCAGATGGATTAGATATGTGGGGTAGTTAAGTGACATGAGTTTATATAACAAGCCTTCGTGCCACACTCGATTGAATGCTTTCGCAACATCGAGGAAGATGGCTAACGTGCTCTGCTTTCTGTTAAAGCCTTCGATTATGTAATCGCTGGTTCTAACAAGTTGGTGGTTGCATGAGAGGCCTTTTATGAAGCCGTGTTGCGTTTTGGGGATGATCATATGATCATTCGACCATTCACTGAGGCGGACATGGATAATTTTTTCTAATAGTTTTCCCAGTGTGCACAGAAGGGAAATAGGCCGGTGATTTTGTGGAAATTTCATGTCTTTTCCAGGCTTTGGGATTAAAATCACTATTGCGTGTTTCCGCGCTTTTGGGAAATAGCCTATCCTTAGGCATGTATTGAACAAGGTAGTTAGGAAAACTATTCCTTTGTTGGGGAGGTTTTTTAAGCATGTGTAGCTTATACTATCGTGGCCTGGCGCCTTTTTACTTGGCGCATATTTGATAATTTTGCGGATCTCTGCAGGAGATGTTGGTTTCGGAGTATGGGTTGGGGTTCGCTCAAGGCGATCCAATGCTTCCTCAACTTCGTCGAGTAATTCGTCACATGTTGTGAGCGGATTCAGGGAGAACTGTGACTCTAGGCTTTCCGCGAAGGATTCGGCCTTGTCCTCCGGAAGGAAGGCAAGTCCGTTTCCTCCGTGAATAACCGGAGTGGTCGTTCGATGTCTGACTGTGAAACTCTTAGTGAGTTTCCACATTTGAGGTTTGTGTAATGATGCATCCTCGATTACTCGATTCCAGTTGGAATTTGAAAATGCCTTGATTTCTTTCTGAATTTCTGCTTGGAGTTTATTAAGGTTTGTTTTCATTTGCGGGCAACGGGTGTGTTGCCATTGTCTGCGGATGCGGTTTTTCTCTCGAATTTTACCGAGGATGTTATTTGGAAGTGGGCGGCTGTTTTTCGGGACAGGTTTGATTTTCGAAACCGTCTCGACCGCATCCGTGATTGAATTGGTAAGGAAAGTAATGGCCTCATCTATCTCCTCCTTATTCCTTATTTTCGGAATAGCAGTGAGTTTTTCGAGCATTTTTTGGTTGAACTGCTGCCAGTTAACCGTGGTTATAGTTTTCTCCACTTTGGATATAGTGACATGAATATCCAGAAACACAGGATTGTGATCGGAGTGGAGTTCGGAAATTGACCAGATGTCATGGTCGCACTCGATTCGGTTTATCAGAAAGAAATCGAGAATATCGGGCCTATAGCCTGCATGGATATAGAAGGTTGGGGAGGGTTGGCTGCCGGCTTTGATGTCGTAAGGGTGTTGAGTTATGAAGTTAAATAACTCGCGGCCTCGCCGGTTTGTGAGCCGACTTTGCCAGCTAGGATGCTTGGCATCAAAGTCGCCGCCTATAATTGTGGGAACATCTTCGGAGAAGATGTTTTTGTAGTCGTTTTCAGTGAATGGTCTTGAAGGTGAGTGATAGAAACTCATAATTTTGATATTTTCTCCGTTTATACGGGCTAAAATAGAGGTATGTTCTAAGTGCTCTGATTGGGGATTTGGAAGAACAGTGTGTTCTATGCCATTTTGAATATAAATGGCTGTGCCGCCGCCTTTTTCAATGGGGCGGCTATTAAGATATAGTCGGTACCCGTTAATAAACAGGCCACGAACGAAAAACTCGACATTCTGAATCCACTTTTCTTTTTTTAACATCCATTTTAGACGTTACCTACTACGGAGAACAACACACAGAAACGCAATTGACGAAAGCTTACTGCTAACTAATGCTCTTGCGCGGGTGTTTGTTGAGGCAGTGGGAGTTTCGGGGATTACACAAACAATTACTCGAGTCACAGCGGGTCGTTGCAGATGACTGACTAAGTCGCTAACTAACTGATCTTCGGGCGGCCTCGCTTGTATTTATACCTACCTGCAAGGATTGTTCGGGAATTGGATTTTTCCGGTTCTTTCGAGAAAACAAGTTTCGAGCTAAGATGAGTCATCTATTTAGGTCGGATGGATTTGTCCAGAATACTATTGTGTTTTGAATATCGCCGCAGGTAGTTTTTATGCGGGTCGTCACATTACGAAGTAAGAACGCGTTCAAACATTCTCACGACGGCACTCTTAAACGGGCTGGATTAAACCTTTCCGCGGGCCGTAGTTTCCCCATCACTGCTCTAGAGGGTGATTTCGGGTCAAATTCGGCACTTATTTTTATGATTTCTATGAATGACTTGTTATATTACATACTGGGAATTTCACTTTTAAATATACATAATGTATACGTTTTTTTTTTTCAGGCATTCGTCCACTTTATAAAAGCGTTCAATTTGAAGTTTCGAACGAGGGTTTCCACTCCCAGATTAAGCATGGAGTAAAATTTCGAGTTTAGAAAAGCCTGAAAATTTGGTTTGGCCGCTCCGCTTCGCGGAGCGACCAAACCAAATTTTCAGGCTTTTCTAAACTCGAAATTTTACTTCATGCGCCACGCGTATAAAACACTGAAATATTGTGAAGTTCGAAATACACTTAAAAATACTTATTTTTAATGAGTAATCATTCAAATATTTAAATAACAAAATATTTACATTTATCTTTACACATTCTTAAGTCAGGTCAAATAATACAATGTATAAAATTAATTAGCAAAAATTAATAACTGCATCAACCGGTCCTAATGGGTTAACTTGTCATAACAAAAACAAATAAAAATCCATGAATTTTTATTAAGGTTTTTGTAATCGAAATGATTGGAGAAAGTGAATACATGCGTCTGTAAATTTGTTAAATAAACGAACCATTGAATAGAGACTATATTATTAGTTAATCAATGAACAAATTGACAAAATGAATGCTATTATATGTTTAATAAAAAAAAACCTCTAGAGTGCTATGATTTTATCTTTTTTTAAATTTATGTTGGCTACACACTTTAGGAATTGTTATATAAAACGTCAGACATAATAATTATAATGTATGATTTCAGAATTGCCAACCTACAATATATTCCATAGCACTCTAAAGATTTCATTTTATTGAAGATACGATATATGCCCACTTGTATCGTATGTTCAATAAACTAAAACTAGTGCCATGGAAAATATTGTAGGTTGGCAACTCTGAAATTGTATTTTATAATTATGTCTGACGTTGTATATGTCAATTCCTAAAGCGTGTAGCCAACTTAAATTTATTAACTTTATTAAGTGATTAGTACTTCTTGAAAATATAACAATTTTACTCACAAATTGTTTACACAGTCGCATTTTAATGAAATAGACATTTTATCGGACACTTTTTTCTCATTAATCACTTGGTAAAACATTTTAAAATATAATGGTTTGTAAATTAAATTCACTTGGTTTTGTTTCACTTATATAAGTGAAACAAAACCAAGTGAATTTAATTTACAAACCATTATATGAAATAGACATTTTTGAGTTATCTTACAAATTTAAAACCTTTTTAAATTCTCGAATTTTAACTTAATCATAGGGTTAACTTTTTAGCGACGGTTAAATTCCTGTGGTGCAAGTAGGCATTAATCACCTTTTTTTTTCATTTCTTAAAAAATGGTTTTAACAGATTTTAGATTGTTTTATTTACTTTTTTAGTGTGAGGGATGTTCCAAAAGTGACATTTGTTTTTCTAGTTTGTGGGAACCGTGATGCACAATGATTTTTGATCTGTAGAGTATTTCACCACAATAAATGTTTTTTGTAAGTAAGTAACTCATTTACTTTAAAAAGGCAATAACGCGAGAAAACTGAAAAATCGCGCACAGAGTTTGAATTCGAAACTGTTTTTAGAGCGCTCTATACGTCGAAAATTCATCGTATATAATATTCAATGATTATATAAGTCAGTAGCGTACTTTGTGGAGTCACCAAAGTATGAAATAATTAGAATTTTATTTTCAGATTTCCAGCGTGTTCAAAATTATGGACTTTGGGAATCAGATATATTTAAATATCGTGCACAGAGTTCGAAACTGTTTTTAGAGCGTTCTATACGTCGAAAATTCATCGTATATAATATTCAATGATTATAAAAGTCAGTAGCGTTCTTTGTGCAGTCACCAAAGTATGAAATAATTAGAATTTTATTTTCAGATTTCCAGCGTGTTCAAAATTATGGACTTTGGGAATCAGATATATTTAAAAACCTAAAATTTAACTAAAAATCAAAAAATAAAATTTAATGAGTTTACATTAAAGAATTCATTTGATATTATTTTTATCTTGATTGTTTTTTTTTCTTCATAAATTCAATTAAAACTTTGGTATGTACCAAATTTGGCAAATAATTTATATTATTGATTAGTTATACAGACAGTTTTTTAAGTATAAATAACTCAATATACAGAATACACTGTACATTTTTCTGGGCTTTTCTAAACTCGAAATTTTACTTCATGCGCCCCGCGCACAAAACACTGATTTTACGTGAGGTTCAAATATACTTAAATTTCACAATATTTTAGTGTTTTATACGCGTGGCGCATGAAGTAAAATTTCGAGTTTAGAAAAGCCCCGAAAATTTGTCTCGGGTCGCTGCGCGACCCTCGACAAATTTTCACGGGGCTTTTCTAAACTCGAAATTTTACTTCATGCTTAGTCTGGGAGAGGAAAACACTCGTTTAAAGCATGAAATTGAACTCTTTTAAAAACACAACGAATATCTACAGATTTAAAGAAAATAAGGTGAATTTGAAATATGTATACTTTAACGGAAAACTTCCTGTATATGAACTGTGGTAGACGAATAATAAAATTTATTATCACCACAAAAAGTCTATTCGAAAATATTTCTTTTATTTTGAGATTTCAAGCGTGTTCCAAATTATAAAATTCGGGAATATATTTTATAAAAACAAATTTACAATGAAATTAACAATTCTAAAATATATTTTCAACGTTTTTAGTTATTTTATATATTTTTAATAAAAAAATTGTAAAAATTATTAGATTAATAGATTATTGTTTCAAATATTCATAATTTGTATAAATAAACAAAGTCATTTTACAATGAAAAAATGTAAAATATATTTCCAACATTTTTAGTTATTATATATATTTTTAATAAAAACGTGTTTAAAAATTAATAGATTTTTAATATATTTATGTTATTAAAAATGTTTTATTTAAAAGTTAGATAAATACAAAAATCTTTTTACAATGAAAAAATCAATTTGAAAAATGTTTGATGAGTATTTTAATTGGAATTGATAATAAAAAAACAGAAATTATTTCAATAAAATAGATAAATTATTTACGAATACACAAAACTAAAAACATAGCAATATAGATTTATATAAACATTCATATATACAAAAAACTAACAAACATTAAAAAACTATATTAAATATACATATAACTGTTTTCCAGAGAATGTATAGCTAGAAACGAGCAATCAATTATAGATTATGTAATAGTAAATAATGCATATAGGAACAGAATATTGAATACACGTGTAAAGAGGGGGTATGAAATCGGTAGTGATCATTACCTACTTGAAGCTGCATTAAGAATGGAAAACACATATGATGAGAAGGACAAATGGAAGGGTAAAGTATGTGAGCATAAAATTAAAAAATATAAGTTAAGAGATGAAACAATACTCAAAGAATATATAACACTCGTAGAAAGAAAGCTATCAAACCCAAGTAAAAGCAATGATAACTTAGAAGAAGAATGGAAATATTTTAGAAATACGATAATCAAAGCAGCGGAAGAATGTTGTGGAAAAGTTAGAGTGGATGGAAAACGGAAGCTAACCCACTGGTGGAGCAACGAATTAAAAGAAGAAATTAGAAAGAAATAGAAACTTTGGAGAAACCATCTTGCAAAGAGAACAGAGGAAACGTATACTAAATATAAGGAAAAAAGAACAATTGTAAAGCGCTGGGTTAAGAAAGTAAAAACAGAAGACATGGATAAAGTGGGGGAAGTACTAGAGCAAAATAAAAGAGACAACATAAAACTTTTCTACAAAACATTAAATGGGATAAAAGGCAAGAAACGGGAAGCATCCAGGTACATAAAATGCAAAAATGGGAAATTATTAACCGAAAATAACCAAATAGTGGAGCGGTGGACAGAATATTTCATAGAGTTACTGATGAGTGACACGACTAATGAAGGGGAAAGAGATAAAGAAGCAGTGACCAGAATAGAGGACCGAACAATAACAAAAATACCTATCACTGTAAATGAGGTAAAAAACGCGTTGAATAAGATAAAGATAGGAAAATCAGCCGGGTGTGATGGAATAGCTCCAGAGATGATCAAATATTTAGGAGAAAATGGGATCGAGTGGCTACGTCACATATATAATAAAGTGTGGCAGTTAAAGGAAATTCCTGAAGAATGGGCTACCGCCATCATTGTGCCTGTACACAAGAAAGGAAGTCCATCAAAGTGCTACAATTATAGGGGCATATCTCTATTGTGCGTAGTGACAAAAGTATTCGAGAGGATTCTGGAGAGTTGGTTAAGAGCAGAGGTCGAAGATAAACTACAACAAGAGCAAAGTGGATTTAGAGAGAACCATAGCACACAAGACCACTTGTTCATTATGCAGCAGATTATAGAGAAGGCCCTAAGTAAGAACAAAACTATATTTATGTGCTTTATTGACACTGAAAAGGCATTCGATACCATCAAACGGGACACAATATGGGAAACGTTAGAAAGGAAAGAAGTCAATTCTGAACTTATCGATGCAATTAAAAGTTTGTATCAGAAGACAATTAATAAAATTAGAGTGAACAACGTAATGTCAAAGGAATTTCTAACTACCGAAGGGGTGAGACAGGGAAGTGCTCTGAGCCCTCTACTCTTTATATCAACGATGGACGAAATAATGAAGGAATGCAAGAAGGAAATCAAGAAATACTATATAGGTTATCATAATTTAAAACCGATAAATATAGAATGCTGTATGTTTGCGGATGATATTGTACTGCTGGCAGACACGGAGGAAAAGCTGGAGCACAATCTATTGATATACAATAAAACAGCAAAAAAGTATGGACTAAAATTAAACAAAACAAAAACACAAGTATTAAAGGTAACAGGAGATGAGGGAGAAAGAAATAAACCAGTAAATATAGCTGTAGAAGGTCAGAGGATAGAGGAAGCAGAAATATACAAATACCTGGGAACAACAATAAATAGAAAGGGTACACAAGAAGATGACATCAATAACAGGATTGAAGCTTGCAATAGACTTTTTTACGCGCTATGTAATAGAAGGTTTCTGCTGAATAAAAACATAAAACGGGATACAAAAATTAAGGTGTATCAAACAATCTACCTGCCAACGTTATTGTACGGATGCGAAAACTGGATATTAACAGAAAGACAACAAAAAAGACTAGAAGCGACACAGATGAAATACCTAAGGCTAATCACAAACACGAAGAGAACTGACAAAGTCCGCAACACAAAAATCAGAGGGGATTTGAATACCAACCACGTATTAGAGGAAATCGCAAAACGAAAACTGGGATGGTTCGGACACCTAGTGAGAATAAGCGATGCAAGACCAACAAAGACAGTTTGGAAAACAAGAGCTACTGGGAGAAATAGAAGAGGAAGACCTAGGAAGGGATGGAACGAAGGATTGGTGGAGATTTTAAGGTCAAGAAAGTTAAAATGGGAAGAGGCACTGAAAACAGCTCAAAATAGGGAATTGTGGAGAGCAGTTACAAGGAACAACCAGGAAGAGCCATGAATGAAGAAAAGAGTACGAGTTATTATATCTCGACACCCATTGAGGGTGTTTTTTTTATTCAGTAATAATTATACAGAATTGATCGAAGTGTAACACAAAATCAACAGAATATATTTTAAATAAAAAGCCAACAAATCAACACCTCATCATTTGCTTGATTAATTTCATGACACTCCGGTTTTTAAAAATGCAATAAATAGCAAAGCTCGGTGTGTATATTTTTACTTTAACCAAATGAATATCATAATTTCCCTGAAATAATTAGAGAAGATAATATTTTAATTTTGAGAAATTAACACTAAAAATGGCACTTTCCGTTTCATCCATTTACACTCTAAATAACGTGTATGAAAATCGAATTAACTTTTTTCCTTGACTATTTTCTTTTTGGACAATATTCATTATTTTAGTGGGGATAGCTTTATAGAAGGGATGAAAAATCAAATTCTTCGAAGTGATCTATCTGTTTTTACCTATTTGTAGGCATTTTTTCGACCACGTTTTTATTATGGTGTATACCCTCAAGTATTGCGCAACCAGAACAATACCACTGTAACTTACAGATAATCCGCAACCTTCTAAAAACCATAAATATTTTGGGATTTAAAAAGATTATTTACTGTTGACACATTTAATCCGTATCCGCAGAATCCAATTCGGTAATTTCTTATCATGTTTTTCACTAACCGATATTTTAGACACTTTTTGATCGGGTTTTCTTAAATCATTTTGAATTATTTTTACTTACCTATTTAGTCTGTAACATAATCCCATCGGTACCTTTTGTAAATGTAATCTGACTAAGAATAAAACCATTGAAATAATTGAATTAACCTGACATACAAAACATTGTAAACTGGAAATAGAGTATTCAATAATTTTTGCAATTACACTTCTCAGAGAAAATCTATTATACTTATTCTATTAAAAGACATCTTGTTGTTTTCTAAATGTTTTTGATTATCATCACTTAACGAGACTTTTCAACATATTTCAATATTTGAGCCAATTATCTCAAATATTATCGATAACACTTGTTTCTGATTCCTGGGACCCTAAAACGTATATTTCCGTACAAAAAAAGATAACCATGAGGTCGGTAGCAATTATTAAAATATAAAATTTATAATGTTATTAATGTGACTAATTACTTGATTTAACAAGTTTGTTTGTTTCGCAGTTTTTGATAATATTCTCAATTATAAAGTTTCATGATTTTATATAATTTGTACTTTCTCTATATAACATTTTGTGTATCTCGGGAAGTATTGAGAATATCGAAAAATATTTCTGCTTATTCTTTTTTAAATTATCCCCATGCAGCCGCACGATGGATGCCATAAATTTTAATACAAAAATTAGGTAACATTTTAGTGCCCGCTGAGTGTTGTCGGTGTTGGTCAAATGGCACACAATAAGCGTTTATAAAATTTCAATCGGAAAAGTACAAGTTGATCATGTAACAATCGTTCAAAGTAAACGGATAATTAAAGTAGGCAGTGCAAAAACCACAAATTTCTGAAACTGTTAATATTTATTAAAAGTATGGTTCATTTAATAAAATACGCATCGTGATTAAAATATATACTGAGTCCATTTTGGGATCTGATTTTTTTCTTTTGCAGAATAAACACTCATGTTGAATTGAATTATTGCTTTATGTTTTAATAAATTTGATGCCAAACACTGACTTTTCGTAGCAACTACTGTTTTGACGATTTTATTTTAGTATAATCGTTCACTATTTTCAAGCTATATTTCAAATGAAACTGAGGAGAACTCAAAAATAATACCTCGAAAATACTGCTAGTAGGTAAAGAAATGATTTTAATTTTATTGTAATCGTTTTGGTTCAATAAGCGATACAAACTCAAATTCCAATTACATTGGAAATCTTTACATGAAACATGCAATGCGCCTTAAAACGGGACACATAGTATATTTAAAACTATTTTAACCCATTAACGGTCAAGCAATTTTAACTCTAAAAGTTAATTTTAATTAAAATTCTACACTTCTTTTTATGATTTCTATGAATGACCTATTGCATTACATACTGTGAATTTTTTCTTTAAATACACATAATGTATACGTGAATTTAATAAAAAGTTAAAAATCATAAATAGTTTATTATTATTATTATATTAAAGTGATAATGGATTTTCAAAAAATTAGTGCCTCAACAATGTAATATATACGCTGTCAATGTTCAGGCATTCGTCGAATTTATATAAAAACGTGCAATATGAAGTTAAGAACGAGTGTATCCACTCCCAGACTAAGCATGAAGTAAAATTTCGAGTTTAGAAAAGCCTGAAAATTTGGCTCGGGCGCGTAGCGAAGCGGAGCGACCGAGCCAAATTAGGCTTTTCTAAACTCGAAATTTTACTTCATGCGCCACGCGTATAAAACATTGCAATATTGTGAAGTATTTATAATACACTTTAAATAACAAAATATTTAAATTTTTCTTGGTACATTTTCAATTCAGGTCAAATAATATAATATATCAAATAATCTTATTTAGTAACTTAATTATCAAAAAATAATAATGTTGCGTGTATGCATCAACGGCGCTTAATGGGTTAAAAACTTCAAATGGTAATAATTCGAAAACTAAAAAAACATTACTTAACTGCATTTTACACTGACCCCTTTAATTAAAAAAGAAACCCTTATCGATCAGTAGATTTGATCTGATCAATAGGATTGATCTGATTAGTTAATAAAATGATAAGTTGATGTATTTGTTTTACTTTTTATCAAAAGTTATATAGGTTTGTATTTTAAGTTTCTTGTACAAAATAAATAATACTTAATGAATTTTACAACGTTCACATATAATTTCATAAAATCTATTCTCTAATAACGCAGAAAATAAAATTGTAGAAGGAAACGCATGAATGAATGTAACACGCATCCTTAGCTCGTTAAATGAAAAAAAACGTGTTTTCGAGATGGAAAAATCAACATCTGGAATATGATACGAGAAGCGCGGAATAGAGGGAGAAAGAAATTGTCTCTCTCTCACTCTCTCTCTCTGAGACTTGATTTCGCGACATTTGGAGTAAAATAGTCGTAACCGACCGACCGCAGGAAGCCAGACTGGTGTATATAGGCAGCCATATACACCAATTTGGCATCCAGCGCTCTGCTCCCATTCGCGTGTACCCAAAATTTATATGGGGACTGGCTAACTGGATATATATGAACTGTGGAATTACGTAACTGCGATGTAAAACTTAAATTACTGTTTACTGGCTTATAAGCATTCCAATTATTAAATTCACATATTCAATTTCATTATGCACTTAAATTGTTATTGTTTAAAATATATAAATATAAATAGTATAAATTCTGCTAGTCTGATTTTCTATGATATAGTTTACTTTGTAATTGACCTGTATGTGCCAAAAAAACCTGTAAAGTTTGATTGTTACCCTTCCTGGTTTTCGAAAAAGTTAATTGTTATGATAAAATCTAAAAAAGAAGCTCACAAAAAATGGAAACTAACCTCTAATTCGGCTGACTACAAATTATTTACTTGTATTAGAACCCAATGTAAAACTGAAACAATGCTGTGCTACAGACGGTATTTGGATAACATTGAACTTTCCATTCCACATAACATTAAGTCTTTTTGGTCTTTTGTTCATAATAAGTATAAATCATCTGGTATTCCAATGATTATGACCTATAAAGACGATAGTGCTACAGCAGGTGTCAACATATCTAATTTATTTGCGAAGTACTTCTCCTCAGTTTACAATCCAGATACTGATGAAACACCGACAGCTTTTACTCCTAATTTAACAACAAACTTAAATAACGTGTATACAACTCCCGATCAAGTATTATTTGAACTTTCAAGGTTGAAGGTTACCTCTGGCCCTGGCCCTGACAATATTCCTCCGTTATTTCTTCGTAATTGTAGTAGATCGCTTTACAATCCACTATACAAACTGTTCTCTCTATCCTTAACTTCCGGTATCTTCCCGGATGAATGGAAATTATCATTTGTAACACCAATCCACAAATCCGGTTCTAAATCCAACGTAAGTAACTATAGGCCAATTTCGATACTGTCAGTTATACTCAAGGTCTTTGAGAAATTATTATATAATCAGTTGGCTGACTCTTTTCGTAATATTATCACGCAAAACCAGCATGGGTTCGTTAGGAGTCGTTCAACACAAACTAACCTTCTTGTTTTCACTGATTACATTGTCAAGGCTATCGAAAGTGGAGCTGAAGTGCATTCTATTTAGACAGACTTCAGCAAAGCTTTTGATTGCGTAAGTCACTCTATCTTATTGCAAAAATTGTGTGGTTATGGTATAGGCGACCCTTTACTGAAATGGATAAAGTCATATTTAACAGGAAGGGCTCAGTCTGTTAAGATAAACAATTTTATCTCAGATACATTTTACGCAACGTCGGGTGTACCCCAAGGTTCCCATCTGGGACCATTACTATTTACCATCTTTATCAACGACTTATCTGAAGAACTTACCTGCCCGCATTTGCTATTTGCAGACGATCTAAAGATATTTTTGAAAATCAGTTAAGCAGATGATTGTTCTATTATCCAGAGTAATTTGTCTTTAATTCACACTTGGTGCGTGTCTAACAATATGAAACTTAATATTAATAAATGTCAGTTTATGCCTTTCTCACGCAGTAAAACACCCATTAATTACATCTATAATTTAAACGGTATTTCACTTAGTAGGGTGAATTACATGAGGGACCTCGGTGTAATATTAGATCCTAAGCTGACATATAACTTTCATATTGACCACACTATAAATAAGGCCAATAAAATGCTAGGGTTCGTTAAGCGGAGTACGAGTGATTTTAGCAACATACGTGCCCTAGTTATTTTATACAACTCGTTGGTAAGATCACATCTTGAATACTGCTGCCTTATATGGTCACCTGTATACAAAACCCATATAGATAGATTAGAATCGGTACAAAACAAATTTACTAAAGTTCTTGCATTTAAACTCAGTACTTCGGGAATATACCTTACACCCCAGCAATCCAGTGCATACGTAGGCCTCCCTTCGCTGAATACTCGGAGGAAGAGAATGGACCTTACATTTACATTCAAATTACTGAATGGGCGAATTGACTCGGAACATCTTTTTAATTTAGTCAATATTAATGTACCAAGTCGTGAGTTGAGATGCAAGAACTTCTTGTACGTGAATCACCACAGGACTAATTATGGCATGCATGGTTCCATGACGCGGATCGCCAGAAACATTAACAGCTCGGGTTCGTCACTCGAGGTGGTTGGGATTCCCTTTTCAACGTTCAAGGCCCAGCTAAGACATATTGAATGACCTTATTTATTATTTATTTATCAATAGTATAGTAATTTGTTTTATATTGTGTAAATATATCTACTTTTAATCTATCTTGTAAATGCAGTTAGCGTAAATAAAGTATTATTATTATAAAGTCTATTTGGCAGCACACTCCAGTTTAAAAATTGTCAAATAAAAAGTAAATATGCAAATGTATACCTAGGAGCTATCTAATTATATTAGAATAAAAGACATCTCCGCCCGGATTCATAGTACCGATGCAATTTGTCATCGGTGAGAAGTTTCACTAAAATGACGTAATTTTACTCTAACCGGTTGGGTAAAATCTTCCCAAAATGATGTCATTTCAGTGCCACCTCTCACCGATGACAAATTGCATCGGTATTATGAATCCCGGCGGAGATGTCTTTCATTCTAATATAATTAGATAGCTCCTAGGTATACATTTGAATATTTACTTTATTACACAATGAAACACTTTTAACTTTGTTTGTATAACACGTTTTATTTAATGTGACTGCAGTTTCGACAAATTTAGCTTGTCATTATCAAACATGGAGTAACTTAAACTAGAGGTTTTACAGGTATATATACACAATTACAAGACAGCGGTAAAAATGGGGGTGTACATTAGGTCAACCTGGTCGTTAATTAAGGGAATTCCCGGATTAGCGCGGGCTTTGTGTATCTCTAGTGCTTCTAGCAAATTCATTTTACGACCCTTTTCGGCATGATGGATTATGGTAAGTACATCTTTTTCAAAAGTGTGATTTTCGTCTAAAAGGTGTTTTGCAAAAGACGACTTATCACTCTGTTTAAGCCGAAAAGAGCGCAAATGTTCCCTCAATCTTATGTTGAAATTACGACCAGATTGGCCAATGTATATCCCTTGACAATCTGCGCAAGTTAATTTATATATTCCGGATTTATTAAATTTATCTAATTTTGTTTTACTATTAAAGATATGGTTATTGATTTTACAGTACGGTTTAAATGCAACTTGAATATTATGCTTTTTTAGGATATTTTTAACTTGAAAACTGACATTACCAAAATAAGTTAACGATTTATATTTAATTGTTTCTTTTTCAAATGATATTCCAGCGTATAATAGATGTTTGATGTTATTAAATTTCTGTTTTTTAAGAAGTCTATCAACCAAATCACAACCATAACCATTGTTAATAGCCATAGCTCTAATCAAGTTAATTTCCTTCTCGAAAAAATTAGCTGACAAAGGGATTTTTAAGGCTCTATGAATCATTGAATTGAATGCAGCAATTTTATGTTTATAGGGATGTCTGGAATGGTTAGGGATAATTGAGTCGGTAAAGGAAGGTTTTCTAAAAATGTCAAAAGAGAGTTTGTTATTTATTCTGGTAATAGACAGATCTAAATATTGAATGTTGTTATTGATTTCGGTTTCAGCTGTGAATTTAATTTTAGGGTGAAGTTTATTTATGAAATCTAAAAATTGAGTGAGTTGTCTATCAGTTCCCTGGAAACAAGCCAATATATCATCGACGTAACGGTGCCACATTTTAATATGTTTTTTAGCTAGTGGCGAATTTAATATTATTTTTGTAAAATTATGCATAAATATATCTGCTAGCAATGGACTTAAAGGGCACCCCATTGCTAGGCCTTCTGTTTGTTTAAAAAATTTATTGTTAAATGAGAAAAAGTTATTATTTAAGATGATTTCTAAGCAATCCAAAATTGGATTGCTTAGAAATCATCTTAAATAATAACTTTTTCTCATTTAACAATAAATTTTTTAAACAAACAGAAGGCCTAGCAATGGGGTGCCCTTTAAGTCCATTGCTAGCAGATATATTTATGCATAATTTTACAAAAATAATATTAAATTCGCCACTAGCTAAAAAACATATTAAAATGTGGCACCGTTACGTCGATGATATATTGGCTTGTTTCCAGGGAACTGATAGACAACTCACTCAATTTTTAGATTTCATAAATAAACTTCACCCTAAAATTAAATTCACAGCTGAAACCGAAATCAATAACAACATTAAATATTTAGATCTGTCTATTACCAGAATAAATAACAAACTCTCTTTTGACATTTTTAGAAAACCTTCCTTTACCGACTCAATTATCCCTAACCATTCCAGACATCCCTATAAACATAAAATTGCTGCATTCAATTCAATGATTCATAGAGCCTTAAAAATCCCTTTGTCAGCTAATTTTTTCGAGAAGGAAATTAACTTGATTAGAGCTATGGCTATTAACAATGGTTATGGTTGTGATTTGGTTGATAGACTTCTTAAAAAACAGAAATTTAATAACATCAAACATCTATTATACGCTGGAATATCATTTGAAAAAGAAACAATTAAATATAAATCGTTAACTTATTTTGGTAATGTCAGTTTTCAAGTTAAAAATATCCTAAAAAAGCATAATATTCAAGTTGCATTTAAACCGTACTGTAAAATCAATAACCATATCTTTAATAGTAAAACAAAATTAGATAAATTTAATAAATCCGGAATATATAAATTAACTTGCGCAGATTGTCAAGGGATATACATTGGCCAATCTGGTCGTAATTTCAACATAAGATTGAGGGAACATTTGCGCTCTTTTCGGCTTAAACAGAGTGATAAGTCGTCTTTTGCAAAACACCTTTTAGACGAAAATCACACTTTTGAAAAAGATGTACTTACCATAATCCATCATGCCGAAAAGGGTCGTAAAATGAATTTGCTAGAAGCACTAGAGATACACAAAGCCCGCGCTAATCCGGGAATTCCCTTAATTAACGACCAGGTTGACCTAATGTACACCCCCATTTTTACCGCTGTCTTGTAATTGTGTATATATACCTGTAAAACCTCTAGTTTAAGTTACTCCATGTTTGATAATGACAAGCTAAATTTGTCGAAACTGCAGTCACATTAAATAAAACGTGTTATACAAACAAAGTTAAAAGTGTTTCATTGTGTAATTAACATGTATAACGAAGTAGAAGCCTCCACAATACAGAATTTACTTTATTATTTGACAATTTTTAAACTGGAATGTGCTGCCAAATAGACTTTATACTATTTATATTTATATATTTTAAACAATAACAATTTAAGTGCTGTACTGTGAATACGGGCCCTGGTTTTGAAATTACAAACAATGCCTAATTATGAAACTTTTTTTAATTTGAATGCATAATCGGTCTAAGATTATACATTCTCAAGTTCGGTGTATTTCTAAAAGATGGCTGCACTTTTCAATTTGAAAATCTACAAATAAAGCCCTTAAAATATAAAAAAAAATGTCTTAAATTTTAAAGTCCATTTTCAACAAACTCTTAAGGAACGAGTAAATCGAATAACTATTGTTTTATTTAATAACTCTCTACTAAGATAAACTACTAAAATATCTCACCGCAAGATGGCACCACGTTTCGATTGCAGTTTTTTTTTAAATTGACAAATGCAAACGTTCAATTTTTAGAGGTTAGCATTCATTAAAAACAACAGTGTTATAAATCAAAATCCTGATGATAATGGAAGACGAAAACCTACACAGACTCGAAGGTAGCTCACACGAGAAGGGCGGTTTGATTGTAAAGAAAAAACCACCAACTTTCAAAGTCCCACAACCTTCCCTCCTCGGCCTGGATAAGCTAGCAGCACAAAAGCGTAAAGAAAAAGAAGATGCTGCTCGAAAAATGTCTTTCTCCATCGAGGAGGAGGAAACCGGTGAGGCTAATTTTAATCTGATGGAGAAACAATCGGGGACTAGCAGAAAATTCAGATCCCCTCACGAAGAGACCCCGACTTACACCGGAGGGATTACTGAAGAGGCTCGGGAGAGGTTTATAGAAAGATTAAGCTCGGGGAAGAATAAGGAGAAAGGTGTGTATGCGAGCACGAAGGATTTAAAAGTGAAATCAAATGAGGAGTATGATCGGCATCGGAACAGAAGTTATTATAAAGATAAGCATCGTGATGTTGAGCGGAATAAGGATAGGCATAAACGGGAGCGTGATAGGGATTATGATAAATCACAACGATTTGATCGCAGCCCGAAATTTAGGGATGAACCGCGTACGCCTAACCTAAAAGTGCGTAATGAGGTCTCTAAAGCCTCTTGGGAAGACGATGATGAAACGATTCCAGCGAAAAAGTCCTCGTGGGATTTTCCGACTCCGTCTTCTCACAAATCCAGCTCGGAATGGTCGGAGAGGAGCTCGAGATCAAAAAATGACGATTCAGAGAGGTCTGATAAAAAAAATTTGAAATACGAGGATACCCCGAAAGCAACACCGGCGCACAAGTATAACGCTTGGGCTAAGGATAGGAAGAAGACGGGGGCTACTCCGCATACGAAAAGGGAGGAAGGGAATGTTAAATGGGACTCGACTGTTGATAGAGACATGTGGGAGGAGGAACAGCGCCGTATTGATAGAGAATGGTATAATTTAGATGAAGGTTATGATGATGAGAATAATCCGTTCGCGAGTGTCAGTGAGGAGTACACAAAGAAAAAAGAAGAGCAATTGGAACAGAGGAAGAAGAAGCGTATGTCAGCCCAACAACGGCAGATTAATAAGGATAACGAGTTATGGGAGAGGAATAGGATGTTGACTTCTGGTGTTGTGCATTCTGTCGATTTTAACGAGGATTTTGACGAAGAATCGGTTGATAGGGTACACTTACTCGTTCATAATATTGTACCACCGTTTTTGGACGGGAGGATTGTGTTTACAAAACAACCAGAGCCAGTGATTCCAGTTCGGTAAGTTATAAATTACTATCATGATGGTTGATTTAAATTAGCTTTATTGATCGTTATCAATTTGTAATATAGTGATCCTACGTGTGATATGGCGATAGTGGCGCGTAAAGGCTCGCCACTGGTCAGAGTATACAGAGAGCAGAAAGAGAGACGTAAAGCGCAGAAAAAGCATTGGGAATTAGGGGGGACCAAAATAGGAAACATTATGGGGATCAAAAAGAAGGAAGACGAGGAGGACAAGAAGTACGATAAGGACAACGACACTGCAGATTACAAAGCCGATCACAAGTTTGCCGAGCACATGACAAAGACGGAGGCAGCGAGTGATTTCGCTAGGAAGAAGACGATTTTAGAGCAGAGACGATATTTGCCAGTGTTTGCTGTTCGACAAGAGTTGTTGAATGTGATCAGGGATAACTCGGTTGTTATTATTGTTGGTAAGTTTCATCAATCAGTTTATAAGTAAAAGTCCTTAAGTGCGCCTGAAACTAATAGCACCTAATGATTTATACCTTTAATAAAAATAGGTGAGACCGGTAGTGGAAAAACAACACAACTAACGCAATATTTACACGAGGACGGTTACAGCAAGTACGGCATGATTGGATGCACTCAACCTCGTCGTGTGGCGGCTATGTCTGTGGCGAAACGTGTCAGTGATGAAATGGGAACCCAATTAGGTGAGTTTCTTTCTTTGTAGTTACATTTAGCGATGAGACTAGTCCAGTCCACTCGAATAATAATCAAATCATAAAAATCATCAAATATTTCAAAATATTTTATTTTTATTCAAATGTTACTCAACTGTCATTCGAATAAACACTCGTTGATCATTTAAATCAGTGGTCTCCAAACTACGGCCCGCGGTTGTTTGTATTTTTTTTGTAAATGTCATATTTTGAATTATTGTAACAATTGTTCCTTAAATTTTTCATAATTTTATAAAATTAATCGGATCTTGGCCGACTTTATTATGTAGAATTGTATTTGTGGCCCGCGAAGAAGATAGTTTGGAGACTCAGGATTTAAATGATAATTCAAATGATCAATTAAATGATAATTTGAATGATCATTCAAATGATAATCTGAATGATCAATCTAATGTTAATTGATTTGAATCATCATCTGAATTACTATTTTTAAATGATTGTGAGATTTATTGATTCTATAAAATTTTATAAAAATAGAAAAACTTAGAGAGCAGAAATGAACAACTAACATTGTGATTAAAAATGTTGCGTATTTTTTTTATAAAATTCGCGAAATTTCCTTACCCCCCCCTTGTTGATGGGATTACGAAAATGGAGTTTTATTTTCCAAATAGTATTAACCCTTTCGCTACGAGGAGCGTATCCATACGTTTAGTTTTCATGTGCCCCATGTGCGAAGAGCGTATATTTTTAAAAGTCTGTAAATCATGAGCGAAGAGCGCACGAAGTTTGTGTACCTCTTCAATGAGCAGTCTGTACAGTATAATTAAAAAAACCATGGCCGACTTTTGTATGTTTTGTTTTTTGCATTTTCCTCAAAGAAAATGTAATGCAAGATAGTGAAATGTTAACACACGGTATATGCCGGCATGAGCCTGTGGTACGAAATACCTACGGATACGCTTTTTGTTTTTGAGCACCCTACATGGAGCACGCATTTGAAATTTAAACTGCGTAACAGAGGGTTAAGAAATAAACATCTAACATTGTGATAAAAATTGTGTGATTTTTGTAAAAAAATCCTGAATATTCCATTTTTTTTTTTTAAATCTGGAATATAAATAAACCTACTAATTTTTATCCCTAAACATAACTGATTTTACTAAAATTTTGTCTTGGTTAAATGACTTGGAAAGAGTTTGAAAATCTAGATATTTATCATGATATATATCGATATTTATAAACTCTGATATACATCGTAGATATTTATGCATATCTGAACGCCACACGTGATTTATACAAAAAAATCAAATTAAAAAATTCTGAACAAAAATACATTTTCTTTGACGATGTTGTGATTTATTAATTGAATAAGTTTATAAATTTTCAATCGCTACTTTCATTTCTCACTAATATTTGGCATTTTCTTAAAAAAGGAGGTTATTTTAAAAAGCTGGGAAAAATATCTAGAATCGAGAAAAAGTCAGAGATATTTAACATTTCAGATTGGTTGTGCTATCATGGCTAAAAGCCCATATTGACTAGAACATCGGTTGTGTGTCACCGTAACGTTGCCCCATTGCACCTAGAGGATGTACTTTACAATTTAAATATATTTAAAATGTTATATTTGTTATTATTTTGAAACCTACTCTGTTTTTTCGCAATAAATGAAACTATAATAAATAAAGTATTATACAGGGAATATTTTCTTTGCGTATGCATTCGTTGTAAATCTTTAGATATTTATTGTTTTTGAAGAGAGGTAGAAATAAAGCTATAAAGTAGTGTTTTTCGCTCCCAGGCTAAGCATGAAGTAAAATTTCGAGTTTAGAAAGGCCTGAAAATTTGGTTGATTTTCAGGCTTTTCACAACACTGATTTATTGTGAAGTTTGAACTCTATATCTTTGGCATAATGCTTTAGTAGTATATTTTGAACTTCACTCAAAATCAGTGTTATATACGCGTGGCGCATGAAGTAAAATTTCGAGTTTAGAAAAGCCTGAAAATTTGGTTTGGTCGCTCCGCTTCGCTACGCGACCAAACCAAATTTTCAGGCTTTACTAAACTCGAAATTTTACTTCATGCTTAGTCTGGGAGTGGAAAACTCTCTTTTAAAGGTTTAATTTGAACTCTATTTAAAAATGACGAATATCTGAAAATTTACAGTTTATACAGTTCGAGTATGTATACTTTATAGTATGTATACTGTATAAAAAATAAATGTTTATATTTATGAACAAGAATACTTATCAAGAACTTGATATATATCGGATAAATATCGATATGTATCTGATATTTTGATATTTATATAAATATCTCGATATTTCCAAACCCTGCTTTTAGCATCCACCGCAAGCATAATTTTCATGCCAGAGACAAGCAATTAACATCAGTTTAAAGCTCATTTAATCCAGATTTGGCTACTTTTGAAACCAATCAAATTGGTTCTGATTTGAATTAACTGAAGACAAAAGTAAACGAACAGTTCAATTAGACTTTATTTTATATTCAAGAAAGTTCTCATGTTTCTGGAAAATAAAGCATGATTCAGTGTTTTTATTGAAGCATTTAATATTTTTCTAACGAGTGTTTTCCAATCCTTGATTAAGCACGGAGTAAATATTTCGACTTTAGAAAACCTTGAAAATTGAATTAGTCGCGTCCATGCGCCAATGCGCCAAACACTGATTTAGTGTGAAGTTTTAAAACACATTCAAATTCGATTAAAATTATCATAAAATATCCAGTAAGAATGATCATTTGAATCATTATTCAAATGGTGGTTCGAATCATAATTAAAATTAATTCTTAAAATGATCATTTGAATCATCACTATATTTAAAATTTTAATGATAATTTGAATGAGCGGTCGATTATCATACGATCAGTTGATTATCATTCAAATAATCATCAATCGAGTGATAATCAGTCGAATATCATTCGATTGATGAGTCAGCATCATTCAAGTACCGATCATTCGATTATTGACATGATTTATTTGTTGATTCACACGACAGCCAAGATGTTAATGGGTTAAAATGTATAATGTAACTAGTAAGTTACATTATACATTTTAACCCATTAACATGTTGGCTGTCGTGTGAATCAAATACGATTCACGTTAAATGGAATTCTCTATGTGTAAAAATATTGCGGCAGTCAACATGTTAATGGCCGAGCAAATACAGGGTGAGTCGGGAGGAGCGCACCAAACTCTAGGAGTGTATTGTACACGTGAAAATAATGTAAAAAAACTCATTTGTTCTTATCCGATTTTTATTTATTTTCAAGTTATAGCATATTAACAAAAAACAAGTTATTATACAAAAAAATTTTCTTAATCATTGCGTTCTTTCAACAAATGTTCAAAAATACCGCCATTGACTTCTAAACATTTTCTGCTTCGTCTACGAAGAGCGTTTGTTGCTCTCCAAATTGATTCATTTCTTTCTTCTTTTATATGGGCTGCAGTATTCTCAATTCGTCTAATTAGTGATTCCCGTGTGTCCACTTTTATTTTGTAGACTTCATTTTTCATCCAGCCCCATAAACAAAAATCTAGTGGTGTGAGGTCTGGAGATCTTGCAGGCCAATTAATAGGACCTCCACGACCAATCCAACGCCCTGGAAAACGTTCGTCCAAATGTTGCTTGACTTGACTAGCGACATGTGCAGGAGCTCCATCGTGCTGATAGTACATCTGCATTCTAATATTTATAGGAACATCTTCTAGCAGGCCTTGTAATTCATTTTGTAAAAAATTGAGGTAGTTGCCTCCTGTGAGACGATTCTCCAAAATGAAAGGGCCGATTAAATAACAGTCAACCATACCACACCACACGTTTACAGAAAACCGATGTTGAAAATTGCTTTCGACTGTTGTGTGGGGATTTTCATCAGACCATACATGAGAGTTACGAGTGTTGTTAATGCCATCACGGGTAAATGTAGCTTCATCCGTAAAGAGTATACTCGATACATTACGATGATTATTATTTATCCACCGACAAAATTCCGTACGGTTAGCGTAATCCCCTGGTTGTAGGTGCTGTACTCTCTGAACGTGATAAGGATATAAGCCTTGCTCGTGTAGCGTGTTCATCACTCTTTTTTGTGGAATTGCCAATTGAGTGGCAATTCTCCGTGAGCTAGTAGTTGCATCTTCTTCTACTAGATGCAGAATATTTTCTACTTCTACAAAACCTTGTCGAGCAGCGCGCTCATATGTTATGTTAGGACTGGGAAGCTTACCAGTCTCGCACAATTTGTTGAAAACTCTAATAAATATGTTTTTATCAGGATGTCTTTGGTGTGGAAAACGTTCACGATATTCTTCAACAGCAGCTGTAGCATTTCCATTACAGAAACCATATACAAACACCATATTTGCATATTCTAAATTTGAATAAGTATGTGGCATTTTGCAACACTAACAATCACATTAATTCGAACTTAAACGTTCAGTTACTGTTCACCGTACACTGACAATTCATCAAAACGTCAGAATTATCAAATGTTTATAAGCCTCGAACATGGCATACTTTGATAATGTTAAAATTCAGATAGAAGTGGAAAGCTAGATGAACATTTTTAATTACGCCATAACTTGAAAACAAATGAAAATCGGATAAGAACAAATGAGTTTTTTTACATTATTTTCACGTGTATAATACACTCCTAGAGTTTGGTGCGCTCCTCCCGACTCACCCTGTATAAGTTAACTCTAAAAGTTGATTTTAGGTAAAATTCTGCTCTTCTTTTTATGATTTCTATGAACGACTTATTGTATTATATACTGTGAGTTTTTCTTTTAACCATACATAATGTATACGCTGTAAATTTTCAGGCATTCGTCAGTTTTATATAAAAACGTGCAATATGAAGTTCCCAACAACTGTTTCCACTCCCAGACTAAGCATGAAGTAAAATTTCGAGTTTAGAAAAGCCTTAAAATTTGGGTGGTGAAGTTGGAAATACACTGAATTTTTTTTTAAATCACTAATAATCGAAATATTCAGATAACAAAATATTTACGTTTTTCTTCTTACATTTTCAAGTCAGGTCAAATGATATAATATAGCAAATTAATTTATTTAGTAATTTAATTAATAAAAAATTAATAATGTTGCGTTTATGCATCAATAGCGCTTAACGGGTTAATTAACAAAAGGAAAAAAGAAAAAGATACATTTTCAACGATATTTAATAATAGTTTTAATAATCCTTCCAATCTCAACCTGTATTTCTACAGGCCCCATAAGCTCAGCGCTTGTGCGAGGGACAGGGGCTTATTATTATTATTGTAGCCCATCTTGTGCCTGCAGGGGGCTTATAGATGGTGTAGATATCGTATGTTCAATAAAATAAAACCTTTAGAGTGCTATGGAATATATTGTAGGTTGGCAACTCTGAAATTATACAATATAATTATTATGTTTGACGTTTTAAATGACAATTTCTAACATGAATTTTAAAAAAGACAAAATCATAGCACTAGAGGTTTTTTTTTATTGAACATATGATACATTTCCATCATTCGATACCAGGGATGTGGGAAAACTGCAGAAAAACCCCATCCGAAATGCCGGCACCAGGGTTTGCACCCGGGACCGCCCGCTTGTTAGTAAGCGCTTAAAGGTTAGGTTAGGTTATTGACATTTATAGACATATATAGGTTAGAATTTTGACACTTGTGACAGCGTTGCCACTTATATTGCTTCTGTACTTTCAGGTGATGAAGTTGGGTATGCGATCCGTTTCGAGGATTGCACTTCGGAAAATACCGTAATTAAATACATGACGGACGGTATTTTGTTGAGGGAGAGTTTGCGCGAGCCGGATTTGGATCATTACAGTGCGATCATCATGGACGAAGCTCACGAAAGGTCACTCAGCACGGACGTTTTATTCGGTCTGCTCAGAGAGGTGAGTTTGAATGTTGATATTTATCTTTTATAACGAAATACTAGAAATGTGATATTTTATGTTGTTCTTTACGTCATCTACGCTTGACGGTTCAACTATCACTACATTACAATCAAGGCCGTAGCCAGAAAAAACATTCAGGGGTGGTTTTAATGGTAAAAATATTGTATTTGCTCTTACAGGGCGGCTTTTACATAAAAAAATTTATCATTTTGAAAATTTTGGAGGGGTTTTGAACCCCCATATCCGCCCCCCCCCTGGTTACGGCGTTAATCACAATTATAATTACTCAATAATTGGATAAAGAAGTGATGGCTGCCAGCATTACTTTTTTATTCAATTACAATTAATAAGACACAAAAGCTCGATGTGTCTCATAACAAAACATGTTCTGGTTCTGGTACTTTACGGAGTGTGCATTTCTGCACAGCACTTAGGCCCATTGTGCTTCCTTCCACGAACCACCCAGCCTCAGCTCAGCCAGCCTACTTGGTGTAGGTAGTCTAGCAAAGCCGAGGTGGTTAGATCCCTTATGTATTCCATCCATCGTAGGCCATCTTTCACTCAGTTAGGAGCCCCTAGTTCACGAGAGTGCCGGGCAATCGCTGAGAATGTGTCCGGCAGTCTTGTCTTCCATGTTACACCCTTTTCCAAACAAAACATGTAATGTAGTGTTACAATAAAATTATAGTATATTTAACTAATGCTAGGTTTATAAAACGTTTAACTTTTAAGCGTGTTTAAGGTTTAGTGTTTAATCGGAGTAGAACATACATGTTTTTACAAACACGTTGGTAGGCCATTTAAGAATTTTAAGAATTAACATTTAGTGTTTAATAGTTCGCCACTTTCTACTTACCTTAAATATTTATTTTATTTTTTATTTTATTATTTTATTATTTTATTATTTTATTATTTTATTATTTTATTATTTTATTATTTTATTATTATTATTATTACATAACATGAGTACATATATTTTCAACAAATTAACATCCGTTCTATAATATATTTCTTTTATATTGAGCAGTGTTCTGCTCAACGTAATAAATATCCAGATGTAACAATAATAGTTTAAAGCACCTAAGTGACATAAATGGTTCTGCGCACATTTCTTGCACCGACACTTTCAGAATTTATACTCTTTTATTCAAACACAGTGACACCAGATTTTCTGAATCAGTGTTACATGATAGTAAAGTAATTTTAATAATTTGACCGAATTGTTAACATTAAAAACGCGGAATTGGGAATCATAAGCAATAATTTTAAATTTCTTCTTTGTTAATTGTAGGAATTACTTGTAAAACAGTATTTTCACTAATTTGTTATGAAATAGTTGGCAACGTCTACATGCACACATAACCTTAAATTCCTAAATTTGAATTTTCATATGAACAGCATCATTTCCTTAAACAATAATCACAAAATACTAAGGTCCACTTGCACCCCGACTGATTAGCTTTAGTCATCCACTAATCATTGATTAAACCTCTGATTAAGTCAAATTTCTAGAACATAAGAATGTTATAAATTTGTAAGATATCCTAAACATGTTTCTTTCATCAATATGCAATTGTGTAAACAATTTGTAAATACAATTGTTGTGTTTTTAAAAAGTACTATTCAATGATTAAGTTAATCGATTTGGGTGCAACAGTCCAAATTTATTGTAATTCAATTAACTACTTTATTGTCAGTCTTTGAATTTCTTAAGAGGATCTTCAGAGCTTTGTTAGGAATATTGTCAGTAAATTGTTTTTCAAGGACAACTCATTAGAACTCATTTAAAAAAAAAAACTGTCTTTCAGAAAAAATCTATTCATTTATTAAGGAAAAACCTTTTATAGTTTATTATACACCTTTTTAAATCTTAATTCATTTCTTATACAATTTAATATAAATACTATTTTTTTTAAATAGTTTAAAAATAAAAATCACTAAATGAACATTAATCTGTATGTATTTAATGACTTTAAACTGCTTGAACAATCAAAATTATTCCACATTTAAATTCGAGCGTGCATAATCGGCATGACAATTTCAAGAAATTCCGTTTCCTGGTGAACGCTTTGTGCTCTCGTATTACAATGCAACAATGTGTCTTTTTCATTTAGATGTAGGATGCTAATACGTATAAAAAGAATAATATCGTTTCTTTTTATATGTATTAGCATTCTCTTAGCGATGAGTTGCAACTTTTCAAAACTAGTATTTATGAACAGCGTTAGTGTACATATGTATTCAAGGCCGAAATCCGATTGGTCAATTATTATACGCTAAAAACTACTTGTGCAATGTAAATATTTACAATAGTTTCATTCACACGTGCCCGTTAAGTGACAACTGCGTTTCCGATTTGAGCAATTTTCTCCTCGGAAATATGTAATTATTAGTTATTAAACAGCAGTGTAATAATTTTCCCCTTTAATAAAAACAAATACATTGATTTTAATAAGTTTAATTATATCAACATATTTTTTTAAAAGTGATGAAGTTTTTCTAATATTTGGTTTCACTAACTTCAATTTAATCCTATTCGAAGATTAAATTTATTTATCAATTGAAATCGACATTTTCCATGTCATCAACTTACTTACTAACTATTACTATATTTTATTCGATAAATAACTATTGTTTAATTTAAGTGACGGTACTGAAACCCAGCATAAATCATTTTTAGCCAGTTGTAATAACATTTTTAACTTTCGACACACTACCAAACATAAAGTTTTATGTTTGGTAGTGAACATTTTTATTGATTTTCACAATTATAAATGACACACGTGACGTTTGATTTGGTTTTATTCATTGATGCCAACAGAATTTAAAATAAAGAAATAAATGAAAACACTCTATAGTCTGTTTAAAAACTAGAAGGAGTAAGTGCCAAAGCCCAATTTACACTATAAAAAGTTACCAAACATATCATTAGATAAATTTGGTGGCAATTTTAAATAATTTCATAATTACTCTTTAAATAAAATCAAATATCTATTTTATACTTCTGAATTGTGGTTAAGTATTTTCTTTTCCATCGTACGATATCGTCAGTTTAATTAAAATACTTATACGGCATCTCGCCATATATCTATGAAATAAAACTCTATCAGAGCTGGGACGAATCCTCGTAAAAAGAATTCGAATCACGAATCTGAATTACCTAATATGATTCGAATCATGACTACTCGAATAAAGGATTCGTAAGAGATAAATATGATGCGAATCCTGTTTTTTCGAATCACAAATACAAATCCTTTAAGAATAAATTTTCGTATATTATTTTTTTGCAACTATTAATATGTAAATATCGTTACCAGTTGTTTTAGCAAAAATATTATTACCACTGAACATCGTTGATAACAGACAAAATATCTGACTCCCTGTTATTCTAATTAAAGATGTATTTATGTGTTTCTGAACTTCACTTCAAATCAGTGTTTTGTACGCGTGGCGCATGAAGTAAAATTTCGAGTTTAGAAAAGCCCCATGAAAATTTGTCTCGGGTCGCGCAGCGACCCGAGACAAATTTTCATGGGGCTTTTCTAAACTCGAAATTTTACTTCATGCTTAGCCTGGGAGTGGAAACACTCGTTCAAAACTTCAAATTGAACTCTATTATAAAATCGACTAATGCTTGAAATTTACGTAAATAAAAAATTCACTGAATATCATTCAAACCGGAAAAGTCAGAAAAAAATCATGGAATTATATTCAAATTGATACAACAGCAGTCATTTTCATATGTGGATCATCTGTTATCATCTGCTTATACATATTTATTATGCACTGTTTTTCAGACAGATATAAATGACCCAAATCCAACTTCTTACACTTTTTTGGAGGTGAAGGTGATATTATCACCGAGCTTGTACTGAGTCCATAATCCATCACAACAATATAAAAAAAACTAATTTTTAACCATGCTAAAGAAACACCGCACAAAAGGTTATTACGAAACAGACAAAGTTGCAACTCGGTAACGCTTCGAATTAAGGTTATGTCAGCTGTTGCGTCTAATAATGACGTAATTAGCATAGTGTAAAATGGGCGCTCTCTCGGCCAATCAGAGTTGTAGGTTTTGGCGCGTGAAATTTGAAACGCTACTCCTAGTTATTAAACAGATTATAGAGGAGGAAAGTTTTCGATTATACGGTATAGAGCAGGTATTGGCAACCTTTGACATGTTGAGGGCCAAACTTTAGCGTGCAAATACGTTCGCGGGCCGCGTTTAAAAGTACTTAGTGCATTTTAAAGTAGTGATAATATTTTTTGCGATAGATATTAGACATGAAATAATACGACAATGTTATTATAGTACAATTTATTAAAATAACAAAATGAAATTTAAAAAAATGGTACATTATAATTAAATCGTTAAATTTGTAATTGTTACAAACTACGAAAGTTAAATACACCGAAATCAATGAGACACTTGAGCTTGAATTTGGGAAAGTAATCCATCGATATTTGGATTAATTCCACTGACACAAAGACCTAAAGAATTTTCCAAATTATCGTCAGTCAGTCTTGTACGATGTGTTGATTTATTAACTTTCATCAATGAAAAGAACTGTTCGCATTTATAAGTACTGCCAAACGCACAAATCAATCTTCTTGCGAATTTTCTAAGCTGCGGAAAATTGTCTTCTTCTAGGTATTTTTTGTAGAAATTGCACAACTCTAAGTATTCAAATTTGGATTTTAGGAGTGAATTTTCTTGAATCTCGATCAACTCCATTTGTAAGTGTATTGGAGCATTTTGTACAATATATGTTGTAGGAGTAGCAAATAAACTGAAACAGTCTTCCATGTTTTTGAATTCGCAAAATCTGTTCGAAAATTGTTCCGACAGTAACTTGAGTTCTTCAGCATATTGAGCATAAGCAATATTTTCATACGCAGAGAGCGTGTTGAAATGGTAACTGTTACCAGACAACATATGTGACTCCCACAAGCGTAGTTTGATCTGAAACGCTTTTAAATGGCTGTACAAATCATTTACTAACTGTCCTTGTTTTTCAAATTTAAATCATCCAAATAGCCTGTAAGATCGACCAGAAATGCTAAGTCACATATCCATTTTGGGTCACTTAATTCAGATAGTGGTTTTTCTTTTATTTTCATAGTCTGCTATCGCATTTCTAGGCTCGTAAAACCGTTTCAACATTTTTCCTTTGCTCAGCCATCTGACTTCACAATAATATGTTACGTCGTTATATTCAGCTGATATTTCATCCAAAAACGCCTTGAACTGCCGATGGTTAAGCCCTCGGGATCGAATAAAGTTGATGGTTTTTACTACCACATTCATAACATTCTGGAGTCGAATGGACTTAGAACACAAGTTCTGTTGGTGGATAATGCAATGAAGGACTATCAAATCATCTTTTTGCACATTTAATTTTGTTGCTTTTTCATTCAAAATTCAGATGAAACCTTTATGTAAACAGACCATAGAAGGTGCACCATCAGTGCATACTCCAATTAATTTTGACCATGGCAAGCCAAAACTTGTGAATACCTTTTGAACTTCAATAAAAATATCCTCTCCTGTAGTGGTTCTTTTTAGCGGATGTAAAGCAAGCAATTCCTCAGTAACAGTGAACTCCTTATCAACACCTCGAATAAATATATCTAATGCTATGGAAAATGATTCAAAACCAGCCATACGGTCAGTCAATGTTGTTTTTATATCATTAGCCATCATTTCTATACGTCGAACAACAGTTCGTCTTGACAAACAAATTTTTTCAAATTCTGTTTTCTTTTCAGGACACATAATACCGCAAACTTCTAACATACACTCCTTGATAAATTCTCCTTCGGCAAATGGTTTTAATGCCTTTGCCAATTTTATACTAACTAGAAAACTAGCTTTCACAACATTATCAAGTTGTGTTCTTTGTTTATGAAACATTTGTTGCTGTTTTTCCAAATTTGCGGTAAGTTTCTGGATTTTGTCTGTTCTTAATTGTCCTGTCAGTGAGTGCAGCGTAGCGTGCTTAGTTGAGTAATGCCTCTTTATATTGAATTCTTTCATTACTGAAATGGATTCATTACACAGCAAACAAATAGGCTTTCCATTGTGCAAGATAAAAAAGAATTCTTCAGTCCATTTTTCTTGAAAATGGCGACCCTCTGTATCTACTTTTCGTTTCTTTCCACCAGACATCATTTTTGTTTACTTTTCGTTCAATAAACTTAATAACAAACTATAGTTAGTAACCACTCAAGATGCACACAAAGTCACAAAGCAAGTTGACGGCTCGAGCAGTTCGCTAGGATATCGCTTGTCCAAGTTATCACCTTGGTAGCTCAAATAGAACTGAACTAACGTTCGGGCCATCCACCCGCTTATATAGGCAAAATGAACGAATAATCTGGAATAAACTAGTTTAGAATAATTGGGAAACAATAAATCTTTTGATGTGTCGCCCGTGAGGCGGCAAACCTCAAAGAATTTGATCGAGCAAGTCTAGTAGCAGCGATTATCAAAGAGTGAGGCAGCAAACATCAAAGAATTTGATGTTTGCCGCCTCACTGTCACTCCCGTGAGTATAAGTACCTAATGTAATATTTTTTTAATTGGGTTTTTTTAAAATGTCTCGCGAGCCGGATCATATCTTACAGCGGGCCGGATCCGGCCTGCGGGCCGGGGGTTGCCCATATGTGGTATAGAGTTTAAGTAAAATTGTAGGTACATACTTATGTAACAAAATATCTTTAATAAATTGTAAACTGACAGGTCGTTTGAAAAGGCAATCGTGTCTTGATATCTAACAGATAAACTAACTAATGCGTTGACAGCTTTAGCACTACATACACATTCTTTATTTAAAATCGACTGCCCAGTAGTTTCAACAAAATGAAAAGTTTTGCAACATACAAGCGAAAATTTCTTTTTGTTCGATTCGGAAGTTTTCCCCATTTTATCAAATCATAAAAATGCCACCTAACCAAGATAAACTAAACATGTGATCAAAATGTGAGGCTATTTGTACACTACCGTAGCACTCTTCTGGTACAACTTTGTTAAAAATACGATTTTACAGCGACACTAATTAATAATAACCTGCTGAAATTTTATTAAAATTATATTGAAACACAAAGAAATTGACTTTACTTATTTTTGTGGCAACAGTCCAAACGAAATTAAAATAATTTTACAGGGCAGCAACCCTGAATGGTGGGAATCAGTGTTGCCTGTCTCGACTTGAAAAACAGTTTCTCTCCCATTTTTAAGGCTGTGCGGATGTTTACCCCATGTGGACTTTTGCTCTCCCACTTACCCTCTATCTCTTAACATTTCACTGGATATACAGTGAAATAGTCTCCGCAGAAGGTAAATACTACCTGCCAGTTTTTTAGCTAATGCATTTCCTTGAAACCACCATGTAAGTTGCCTATCCAGGTGTATACCGAGAAATTTAATGTTGCTTTGTGGGGCTTATAGGTTTTGGCTAAGGACGAGAGTAATGTTTGGGTTTTATTGTCGTTAATTTGTAGGCCCTTACATGAAAACCAATCAGACACTTTACTTTGGGACAGCTAAGGATTAAGGATTGTTTAGTGGGAGGGCAGCGTCAGCCGGACCCACTTAGGCCACAGTCGTTCCCATTGTAGTTCCTCTCCCCATGATGATTAGACTTAATCAGCACTGTCGGCAATTGCCAGAATGTGTGCGGGTGACCATTGCCATCCGGGTCCTTTACGATTTAGGGCTTCTTCTCTTAGTACCTTCCTTATCTTTAACAGCGCTGGACACTCGTAAAGTATGTGTCTTGCTGTTTCTTCTTCTTTGTTGCATCCTCGACAAAGGTCATTGCTGGCGATTCTCATTTTGGCAAGATGATGCTGGAACCTGTAGTGTCCAGTAATGTAGCCGGTTAAAGTACGAAGTTTCTTTTTTTATCAGTCAGGTGCTAGCAAGTATGTCTTCGTTTGACTGCACTGCACTGTGAGGTTCTCCCAGCTTTCCCTGTGTTTCGCAGTATTAAACTCTAGCATGTAATTGGCTAAGGACCGAAGAGATTGGCCCTATCTTTGTGTGATTTGTTGTAATTTTAGATGCTTCGTGTGCTAGTTCATCTGTGTTGTTGTTACCCTCGCTGTTGCTGTGTCCTTTTGCCCACATTTATGTTATGCGGTTGAGTGCTGCTGCCCCGTTCAGCGTTTCATTGTATTTATGTATAAGTTCAGATGTTAGATGACCAATGGCCGAAACTAGTCGGAGAAAATATAAATTAGTAAAACAAACCAAGTGTTTTAATTAAAAATCCAGAATGTTATTTTGAACTTTTCTAATTCTGCTAATGCCGCTTTGCTGTCAGTGACGATGGTTATGTTTGTTCACTGATTTTCATGTCTATTATTATTTTGGAGTTTTCTAAAATCACGTAGATTTCGGTCTGTGTTGCAGTGGCATCTGTTACTATTGGAAGGTGTTTCCGGATAGCCAGGTCTTCGGAGTATATACCTGCCCCACAGCCTGTCTTTGTCTTTGATCCATCTGTGAACACTACACAGTCTTCCGATAGTGTCTGCTTGTTTGGGTTCACAATGTATTTATTTTCGGTGATGTATTGGGGAATCTTCTGTTCTGTTTTGTTTCTCAGTAAGGAAGTTCCCATTTGAATATGTTTCCGTGTCCTCCGGTTAAGATTTGGTCCGACCATGTGTTTATGGCCCTCAGTGTTCTTGCTGTTAGTCTTGCTACACTCTTGATGTGAATATCAAGGGGTGGAAGACATAGTATTGTTTCCATGGTGGCAGTGGGTGTTGTTCTGAAGGGACAGCTAGTTTTTGATTTAGCTTCAAATATTTGGGTTCTCGAATATTTGGATATTTTGATATTCAAATATGTGATTCATTTAGTGATTGAAATATTTATATTCGAATATGTGATTTATTCGTGTGTGAATCCCAGCCTTAGTATAATCGTACATTTCTATAATGTCGCAAACTTTGCTCAGTCACTAACTGACAGTGTTGCCATGTATAATTTTAAATTTTCTTCAAATCTTTCATAAAAAATTACTCGAAATTACAATCTCCCCCTCCCCCCCAAAATAATTATATATATATATATATATATATATATATATATATATATATATATATATATATATATCCTAGCACTTCAGGCCTAGTAGGCCCATGGCTTGTTCTACAGTTCTTTTCCATGTTTTCCTAACTTGGGTTTTCTCTTTCCATCTGGTAATTTTACATTCTTCTATATCTTTGATTACCTCATCTTTCCACCTCACCCTTGGTCTTCCTCTTCTTTTCCTTCCTCCTATATTCATTTCAATCAGTTTCTTGGGTATCCTATCATTTTTCATTCTCATTATGTGGCCCAACCACCTTAATCTTTGTCCTTTTGTTACCACTACAATATCTGGTTCATTTTATAATTCTTTTAATTCTTTATTTGTCCTTCTTTCCCACACTTCTTGAACTTTTTTCCCCCCGTATGTTTTTTTTAGTATTTTCCTCTCCCATACACCCAGCATTCTTTGTTCCGTTGTTCCTAACGTCCAAGTTTCACTTCCAAATAATGCTATAGGTCTTATGATTGACTTTTATATTTTTATTTTTAGTTTTCGACTTATATTTTTATTGTAGAATATTTTTCTCAGTCCTTGTATGCATCTGTTTCCCTTCATGAGTCTCGTTTGTATCTCTTCTCTCATATTTGGTCTTCTATAAAAGTGTGTGCCCAAGTATGTATAGTGTTCCACCTCCTTAAAAGTATAAGTTTTGCCTTTGTTATTTGTTATTCTGATGTCCCCATTTTCCTTGTATTCCTTGCCTGTCCATGTCATCAACTTCGTTTTCTCTTCATTTATTAGTAAACTTATTTTACAGGAGGCTTCTTCCAGTTTGGTTACACACGCCTGGAGTTAATTTTTGTTTCTGGTTATGATGGCCAAATCATCCGCAAATGCTAAGCACTGCTGTTTTTTGAGTTATAACAGTCCGTTTCTATGGAGATTTGCTCGCTTTATCACTACCTCCAGAGCACAGCTAAAAAGTAATGCTGACAATGGATCTTCCTGTGTAACTCCTTCCTTGACTTTGAAATATTCTGATGTTCTGTGGCTGATCTTCACCCTATTGTTTGTTTCGTTCAGTGTTAACTTTATTAGCTTCAGTAATTTGCCATTTATTCCCAGTTCTACTAGGGCCCTGTATAACTCCTTCCATTTAATTCGATCGTATGCTTGACGAAAGTCTATAAATAGCACTTATGTTTCTTTACTGTATGTGAAACTTTCGGACTGGATTACTCTTAACGCGAATACCTGATCGATCACCGACCTACCTTTTCTGAAACCACACTGGTATTTGCCTATTTTTTCTCCTATTTTTGGCGTTATTCGATCTTTTAAGTGTGTTGCTAGAATTTTATATACTACATTTAGGAGTGCTATTCCTCTATAATTTGAACATTCTGTTTTATCTCCTTTTTTATATATAGGTAAGAGTATAGCTTTATTCCAATCTTTTGGGAATATTTCCTCCTCCCAAATTTTTGCCATCAGTGTGTGGATCCAGTCTGATAGGACCTCTCCCCCATATTTATACAATTCGGCTGTTATTTGGTCATTACCTGGACATCTATTTTTTTCAAGTTTCTTATGATTTCTTCTATTTCCTTTAGGGAAGTTCGTCGTTATTTGGTTCTTCTTGTTCTAATTCTACATATTCTTCTACTTCGTCCCCATCTATCGATTCGTTCAGCAATTCACTAAAATGGTCTTTCCATAATTCTAATATTTCTTCTTTGCCTCCTATTAGTTGTCCTTCTTTACTTTTATAAAATATCGATCTTGTACTAGGTTCTCCTCTTTCTTTTTTCAATGCACGTTACAAATTTCTTATTTCTATAATCCTCTTCTATTTCATCAATGAGTCTTTCGTTGTGCTTTCTCCTTTTTCTCTTATTATTTTTTTACACTTCCTCCTTTGCTCCTGGTATCTTAGCTGTGTATGTGCGTTGCTACTTTTTAGTTAATTTATTCGTAGTTGAATTCTATTGTCCAGCTTCACTTGACACTCTTCGTCAAACCATTTCTTGTTTCTTTTATGATCCTTATTTTGGAATTTTTTTGATACTCGTTCGATTGTCTCTTTTATATCCCCCACAGCTGATCCACATCTTCTTTTCTCTGTATCATACCTAACTGTTGATTAAGCATTTCTTTGTATTCCATTCTATCATCTTCATTCCGTAGCCTTATAGCTATTTTATCTATTTTATTTTTTCGCTGGTATTTTTCAAACAGAATTTCTTACTTTATTTTAATGCCTACTTAGAAATGATCCGTCCGTACCCCTATAACTTCTTATATCTTTTATACACTTTTCTGTATCTTTCTCTACGATTTCCATGTTCCCTTGTATATGTCTTTCTTTTAGAAATACATGCTCTTTATTATCATACTTTTCTCCTTAGCGAAGTCAATTAGCAATTGTCCATTCTCGTTTGTCTTTTCATGTTTACTTAACTTGCCTATAGTTGGTCTAAATGTTTCTTCCTTTCCTATTTTTGCATAAGCATCACCTAGAATAATCTTCATATCGTATTTCAGTAGTTTTTCGTATACTTCATCTAATGTGTTATAAAATATTTCTTTCATTTCCATTTCGGACTCTTCTGTTGGCGCATGTATGTTGATAAAAGTTAGCTTTTGGTATTTTTCCCGTAGCCTTAGATAACATAATCTTTCTGATACCGGTTTGAATTCAACTATTGCTGTTTTATATTTTTTGTTGATTAGGAAACCCACTCCTAATCTTCTGTCTTTGCCATCACTGTTAAAGAATATATAATCTTCAACTTCTTTTATTACCGGTCCTCGTTGTTTTGTTTCTTGTATCGCCTAAAGGTCATACTTATATTTTTGTAATTCCCTTGTTAGATGTTTAAGTTTGCCTTTTTCAAATGTTACTTGGACATTCCATGATCCTGCTTTTAAAACAGTTTCTTTGTTCAGTTTATTTAAATTAAACTTATTCTGCTTATTATCTGTTTCAGGTTCAACTTCTCTATTTAGTGTTTCAATATATTTGTAATTTCCACGGCTATTTTTTCCTACTGTTAATTCCAAATTCATTTCCTCTTCTTTGCTATCTTTTCTCAACCTTCCGTCCTGCTCATACTTCGTTAGTTTTTTGGTAATTGTTTTTCGATTTTTTCAGTATTATAATTCCGCCATTCAATACCATTTATCTTTATTTTACTAGACCCAATTTTGACTTCATTGCCTCTTCCTCTTTCCGCTTTAGCAAATATGCTCAGTTGTTTCTGTTTTTCTCTTTCTTTTGGTGTCAAATCATCATTAATATAGATTTTTTCATTTTTGATTTCTTTAAGTTTACTCTTGTTTATCATGATTTGACTTTTTTCTCTTTCGTTGCTTAATTCTATGACACACGTTTTTTCACCTGTGATGTCCATATTCATACCAAAATAATTACCTTAAATAAAAAATGCACATAAATGTAGATTTATTGAATACTACATATAGAAAGTGAAAGTGATATATTATATTAATATACTGCATTATTGTTACTTATTCATGCCTTAACTGTAAAATATGTACCCTAAAAAATGAACCCATTAACCGCAGTTCTTCAAACCACACCCAAAAATCTTGATTCACCCATTTAGGGAAAAAATCCTCCCAATTTGGCAACACTGTCGATTGACAGCATTTTTCCACAATAATTTTTTTGAATCATTCATTATTTCTTGATTAAAATGTTCTTGTTGGAATTCAAGTGGAAAATTTTATTAGTTCAGAATGATTAATTTAATCAATACTCTTTTTATGATAATGGAAAATCCAAGGTTGTCTCGAAGAAAAGTTGTACTTGCAGGTTCAGCCAGTACATATTGAATCAGTATTGTATAATTGTGAATGTCTTATGAATAATGTGGAATTAACATATCTATTCTTGGAATTGCGTTTTAATCAGAATTATGTGAAAAAAAATGTGTGTGGTAGTAAAACGTAATTGTTAGCCGAACAGCGTTATATTTAAAGTTGATTTTTTAATTAAATTTTAATGATTTAAGTTGATATTCGTTAGAAAATGTAAATATAATTTGATTAAATTAACAGCGTGTAATATTGGAACACTAAATACAAAATTTAATTTATTTTAATCATGATTTGCCACAAAATGTGAATGACACATAAAGCAGAATATTGGAAAATTGGAATTTCATGAACTAGTGAATTTATTAATTGTCATTTTTGAGACAGTTTATTTTTTTAAGTATACATATTCCAATTATATTCTGTAAATCTTCAGCTATTCGTTGTTCTTTTTTTAAATAGTTTAATTTGAAGCTTTAAACGAGAGTTTTCCACTCCCAGGTTAAGCATGAAGTAAAATTTCGAGTTTAGAAAAGCCTGAAAATTTGGTTTGGTCGCGTAGCGCGAAGCGCGGAGCGGCCAAACCAAATTTTCAGGCTTTTCTAAACTCGAAATTTTACTTCATGCGCCACGCGTATTAGTCGCTGATTTGAAGTGAAATTCACTTGTTCATAAGATTTCAGTGTTTTTAGTGTTTAACATGCGTGGCGCATGAAGTAAAATTTCGAGTTTAGAAAAGCCTGAAAATTCGGTTTGGCCGCTCCGCTTCGCGGAGCGACCAAACCAAATTTTCAGGCTTTTCTAAACTCGAAATTTTACTTCATGCTTAGCCTGGGAGTGGAAACACTTGTTTAAAGCTTCAAATTAAACTATTTAAAAAAGCGTATGCATATGTATACTTAAAAGAAAATATTTCCTGTATTATCCTCTCTGGTTATTTATAAATTATTTATAATTATTTTATAAAATTCATTTTTTTAGTATACATATCTCAATTATATGCTGTAAACTTTCAGATATTCGTTGTTGTTTTTAAAGAGTTCAATTTGAAGCTTTAAACGAGTGTTTTCCACTCCCAGGTTAAGCATCAAGTAAAATTTCGAGTTTAGAAAAGCCTGAAAATTTGGTTTGGCCGCTCCGCTTCGCGGAGCGACCAAACCAAATTTTCAGGCTTTTCTAAACTCGAAATTTTACTTCATGCGCCATGCATATAAGTCGCTGATTTCAAGTGAAGTTCACTTGTTCATAAGATTTCAGTGTTTTTAGTGTTTAATACGCGTGGCGCATGAAGTAAAATTTCGAGTTTAGAAAAGCCTGAAAATTTGGTTTGGCCGCGCCGCGTCGCGGAGCGACCAAACCAAAATTTCAGGCTTTTCTAAACTCGAAATTTTACTCCATGCTTAGTCTGGGAGTGGAAAACACTCGTTTAAAGCTTCAAATTAAACTATTAAAAAAGCGTATGCATATGGGTCAATCCATAGCAAGTGGCCCAAAGGTGGTTGCTTACCATTTCAGAAAAAAATGATATTTTTACCATTAACTACATATAGAATCAGTAGTTCAAAACAATTTTTAAAAATATTTTAGAGTCAACCGTTTGAAAATGGCGGTCATCTTTGTTTCACCACGCATCACAGTGGGCCAAAGCTCTTCAAAACCTGGCCATAATAGGAAAATGTACCTAAAATCCTACAATACTTTGTCCTATTAGGTTCTGGGAGTCGCTGATTACGAATTAGATGTCGGAATTGGAAATTTCAAAATGGTGAATCCAATATGGCGAATGAAAAATTATAAATTGAGCGGATTCGCGTAAAACTTCGGGTATAAGATATTTGAAGGTTGCTGATTACAAATTTGATGCTAGAATCGCAAAATTCAAAATGGTGGATCCAATATGGCGGATGAAAATTTATAAATTTTGCGGATTCGCGTGAAACCCTGTTAAATCTCTATTCGATATATAGAGATTTAACATGTAAAATCACATTTACGTATTTTCCTGCTTCCGAGGTGAGGAAAAGTGCAAGAGCAAACAAAGGTACAAGAGTAAATAAAAATTACGAAAAAAAGAAACCCAAGTGTTTAGGGCGATAGTTGGTTGAAAGTCATTTACTATATTTGATCGAGTTTTGAAAATAACGAAAATTAAAAATATTAAGCCACCGGAACACCCATCTTCATTTATCATTTTTGATACGGATGTCGAGTATTAGACCTCTAAATGACCGTAATCAAGTGCTCAAAAGGCCCATATTGTTTCCGGATACCCGGCCCGGGAAGCAGGAAAATGCGTGAATGTGATTTGACATGTTTAATCCCTATGAATACCTGATCGAATCAACACCCGGTATGTGGCATTTTTCAATCGAAATCGTAGTCATATTCATCGTTGACTTCATTATCGCTAGCAACATTACTGTCATAAGAGTCGATATCGGGTTGTTCGCTGGTAGCTGACTCAAGAAGCAGATCTTTTACTACAGGTGGTATCTGTTTATCTTCTCCAATTGTGATTTGCTGCAAGGTCGGTATTAATGGATCCGAAGATGCCAGAAGACGATGGAAGTCGTCATACATAGTTTTCTCCCGGGAATATTTACGTGTAAAGTCTTCTCGGTAACGCCGGATGTCTTTATTCCGAGCTTCCTGCGCATCTTCAGATAGCCGACCAATTGGCAACGGAGCAGCTTCGATTATGGCATGTCCGTGTATCAAAACTGTATGGACTGATGTCGGCATCGGGTACCACGAGTATAAGTCTACGTACCGTCTGGCTACATTCAAGCAGTACGTTTTGAATTTATCGATATCAATGGCACATCCGCTTGATATTGTCTGCAAAATTATTTTGCACTTCATCATTAACTCCTCATCAATTCCCAAAATTTTAGCAGTTAAGGGAACATCGTCAAAAAGGCGCCTAGCAGTATTGCCGTCATTTGTGGTACCTGATCCCTGTCTGGGAAAATCAATCAGCAAACCAAAAATGCGTTTGAAATCGCTTTGAATTTCAGCTTTGCGAGTCGCGACACGCTGTTTCTGCTCTACAGACCGAGCCTGCCACTTTTTCTCCGATTCTTCTCCGTTCTTATACGCTAAATGTACAAACCACTCCATAAACCTTATCCAGGCATGGAGTGAAGATACTCCAAGAGCAAGGTTTGCTCAGTCGATCTCCTTATCCACAATCGAATCAATGTCATTAAATTGTTTCGATGTTGCCTTACAAATGTAACAACGTTGAGCCGATGAAGTGTCCGTTACGGCATTTTTCACTTTGCCGTCGACCATAGTGAAAACCAAGTGATATTTAACCGCTATATTTCTGTCATTGACAACAGTATGGAACGGCACAAGAGATTTAATCTGGTTTTCAATATGTTCTTTCTCGGCTCGAGTATTGTCAGCAGACACTTTCAAAAATTGCAGTCGTAGCGGTCTGCAAAATCGGGTCGACGATGACTTCGGATTCCTCCAAATAACAATTTTATCATTTTTGGCAGCAGTCAGTTCCAATGGTACGACCGAAGTAAATAACACATCTGCATCACTGCTTTTTTCGTTATCGAATTTTTGCTTGTACATTTGACCAGTTGATCCATCACAGCCCCACTTACAAATTAAGGTACAATTGCCCAAAAAGTCTGAATCTATCGCGTTAATTTTGTTTCTCGCCACGTCAATCACCTCACCGTAATATGGTCCAGCAGTGCCTGCAGTTGCACTTCCGCAGCAGTCTCTGTTATTTTAATACTCGAACTTGGCGGGTAACAACGTTTTTTAGCTGACAATAATTTGGCGTACGATCAATATACGGATGCACGCCGGTTCTTATTCGTCACATCTCGTACCATGAGGTATGCTGCCTTTGTCATTTTAGCTGAGATCATCATATTCAGAGCTACATCGGGAGATATCTCGCTTAGCATTGGTTTCTGCGCATCATTATACGCCTTCTGATATTTAGCCGCTCGCTCCGGTGAATTCGTTGTTACCGCTTTCAATATACTGGAGGCTGCATGGGCACCATCAGCACGAAGTTTCATTTGCGTGGCGTACGCCAATTCAGATGTGATGGTCGAAGATCTGAGTTCCTTCGTTCTTCGACGCTTTGTTCTGTCGCTAGTGACTTCAAATGAGGAACGATTTCGACCATACGTCTTCCTTACATAGCTTCGTGTGGACTGCTGTTCCGTTACTAGATCATTCTGCAACGAAAGCTTATTATTATACAGTAATGTCAAAAAAGCATTAATACGAACGCGGACGGTACTCACCACAAATGTAATTGATCCGTCCAACCACTGTTTATTGGCAACGCCAAATCGGTCTCGTTTCCGTTGAGCCTGGTTCCACCTTATCCACAACTTTGACAAAATCAATCGTAATTGCTGTTCGTTAGCAGAGCTCAGCTGAAACGAGATGCCTAAGTCTTCACTCAATTTGGACTGTACAGCCGCGAATTGACTTTTAGTACCTGCTGTCCATACATTTTTCACACAGTCAAATATTTGCCTACGCGAGTAAGTTTTTGAATTTGAAGTAGATGCTGCAAAAGAAATTATTCAAAATGTTCATCACAGGATTATCTATAAAAAATGGTTATATGGCCATCATGTTCAATCATGTTGGCCATATAAACCATGATTCCATGGTGGCTGAGAACGCTAGGAGTCTGATTTTACCACTGGAAAATCCCATATGCAATGAAATGCAGCCTGTTCTGGTCGTTTTTTACGAAATGCTGGGAGATTGTTCTTTGAAACAACTTGGTAGGATGCACCTGTAGTGCCCTCTCGAACGCAATGAATAAGAACTACCCCATCGCTGTCCCAGAATGATGGTGACCATGCATTTTTTTTTTAGCAATGACGCTTACCCGAAATTTTAAGCATCAAATACAGTCCTCACTCCCGGCGCTGTCGCTAGAGTTCTGTCTGCCATACAGTGATGATAATAATACCACGCATCCACAACGAGTGCACGAGTATTTTAAAACAAACTGCATGTTTCTATCTGTTTCAGTCATGAGCAAAAAAAATCGGATATGTTATATCTAGAACGCACCTCGTAATAGTAACTATAAAAAACACGTTCACACCACAGAAGAACCATCGTACACGGAAATTGCGCAAACATGCGCACCCGATTTATTTTGAAATCTTCAACGACATTGTTAAGGTAGTACCAGAGCTACTCAGTGAAGTGGAACGTCACAGAGCAAATTTTGTAGACAATGATTTTTGAGAATTTCGGTGTTACGCAATACAGGTTAAATGTACTTTAGTTTTAAGTCAAAATACTTTATTAAAAGGGTTACAAATGTGATAATCTTACCTTTTAAGGTGCTACCCATCTCATGTGATCTTGATAACTGGGCCGGATCACTGTCACTCGTTAACAATAACACAATATAAATGGTCAAAAATGTGCTGTTTTTCCAACCCGTGTTTACCGGAAACTGTCAATGCGTATCATACAAATTACTGAGTGGAATGCCACCGCAGCGTTGGACTAGTATGCACTAGTGTCATCTATATACGATTTCACGGAACTAAAGTCCGAACGCGCACCTTTTTTTTTCCTAATATGGCCAGGTTTTAAAGCGAGGTAGCCTACTGTGCGCATGCCGATTTTTGAGTTTTTAAGCTCTGACGAAAAACTCATTTTCTCAGGACTAGTAAGTCATAGACTAATAACTCAAACACCATTGTTTTTCTTATAGTCTGCTCTATCTTTTATGTCCTTTTCATTATTTGAATATTTTGAAGTTCAATACTTAGAAACTGCTATTGAAAACAACTGTTTTTATCTCTCAAGACGCCGATTTATTTTTGGCATGATTATAAATTATTTTTGGCATGATTATAAACCTAACTAAATAGTTTGTATTAAAAGTACTCGTAACCCTGATATTTGTTAACTTATTTTCTTATATATTTTCAAACTTCAAATTTTTGAAATTTTTGTTAACCAAGGGCTTTAATATCTCTGGTGGGGGACATGATAAAAATCTATTTTTTTTATATGTTATACTAAGATACAACATTAAACTACTGTAAACATTTCAACCTGTATATTTGAGTACTGTGTCAGCTACGAATTTTTGAAAAGTAGGTAAAAATAGATAACGAAACGCCTGGAATAAATAACGCTTGGCGTCATGTTCATTATTATATAATTATATTTATTTATAATCTAAAGTATGTACAAAACAGCAAGTTTTTATAATATTGAAACTATGTTCTCACATCATATAATGTCCATCATTGAGAAACGCAATTATTAATCATTAAATTCAATTAGTTAAAAATTCAAATTCAAACTTTCACATTATTACTGTTCTTTTTTAAATAAAAGCTTTTTTAGGTTGAATTTTAGTAATAATAATAATAATAATAATTTTTATTACCCAACGGAAGAATCCAATACAAGGTAAAATAAATATAATAATAAAATAGTAAACAAAATAAATTAAATTAAATGAATAGAACAAAAAAGTTCCATATAAAAATTAATACTAAACAATATACACACATACGTACATACACATGCACACCCATACATATGCATATACATATGTAAATACATACACTTTTGGACACAGGGAACTGTGTTTATATACTCAACAAATCAAAAATTATTCAAAAAAACATTCTTAAAGCTAAACTTAAACAACCCTAATACATTTATATAAACAAACTCCACTACTACAACTCAACACGTTCATTAATGAATATATCTGCAAAATAATGATTAGCATTTCGACTCATATGACCAATTGGAGACTTTGATAAAATATTTGTTTTAGCGCTCAAAACTCTAAATGTATTACAATTTCTGCCTGAAATTCGCGGAACAGTGAAATTAACTGATTGTAGCAGCTCTGAGCACTCAACAATATTGTGTATTAATTTATACATAAAGACAGCGCTAGAGTTTTCGCGACGAGAGGACAAAGAAGGCAGATCATGCCTGGATAATAGTTGGTCGTAGTCTGTATTACGTTCAGGATAAGTGCCGTCAATTTTGAAAGAAAGATATTTTAAAAATCGTTTCTGGACACGCTCTATCGTCAGACTATTGTTTATATAACTCGGATACCAAATTATCGATGCTTATTCCAGCTTACTGCGTACTGATGCAAAATATAGAGTTTTCAATAGAGACACATCATTAAAACATCTAGATGTGCGCATCAAAAATCCCAACATTTTAACGGCTGATTTGCTTATGTTGGCTATATGCTCTTTAAAACTTATATGACTGTCAAAAGTAACACCGAGATCCTTTATACTTGTGCTCCTTGAAATGACTGAACCGTCAATTAAGTAGTCAAACTGAACTGTGACTCGTTTTCGACAGTATGACACAACACAGCACTTATCGATATTAAGTGACAGTTTATTTAAGACACACCAATCTGATATAAGGTCTAAGTTTTGTTGAAGTGTGATGGAGTCTTCTATAGAGTTAATGCTGTGGTAGAATTTAAGATCATCAGCATAAGCTAATACAGGACAAGAAATTGAAGTTATAAGGTCGTTAATAAATACAATAAATAAGAGGGGCCCAAGATTAGATCCTTGTGGCACACCTGACGTTGATATAAACTCTTGAGATTTGAAACCGTTGTAAAAAACATAATTACGCCTGTAATCCAAATAAGATGAAACAAATTGAAGAAAGGTATCTGTAATTCCAAAATTACTTTGTTTATAAATTAAAGTGTTGTGGTTAATGACATCGAATGCACGCGAAAAGTCAGTGTAAATAACATCTGTTTGATTCCTGTTGTCGAGATTTTCACTAATATGTTGTGCAATTGTTGCCAAATTAGTTGTAGTTGACCTACCTGACACAAATCCATGTTGACGAGGAGTGATGTATTTGTAATAGTATATTATTCAACAAGCGCATAATGAAAGCTATTAATCATGAGAATGAGGTTTACGGAACGAGCCGCAGGCGAGTGGAGTAAATCATTCGAATGATTAATAGCCATTATGCGCGAGTAGAATACTATACTTTATCCACAACCACAAAATGTATATTCATTCTTGCTTACTGCAACTTTTCAAGAATAAGAACATAATTCATTAAATCATTTACTTTTAATTATAACTAAGAAATACATATAATAATACTATTTATTAGGATTAATGTTAATAGTAACGTTAGAACAATTATTAAACACAATAGGGGGCATTGAAGTGGGTACACCAAGATTTACGGTTTGATCCAAAATATCGAAATTAACGGAATGTGTGCTGGAAGATGCAGCTGTTACATTATTTGCTGTCGATTCTATTGACGATGCAATTTTTCTGCCCGTTTCCTTTTTGTTTTCCAAAGAATCGTTAATATAGCCTTCTGCAACCGCAGTTGACTTCCATCCTCCATGACGTTTTAACGCAGTGATGTCTCCACCAGCATCAACGAAAATGGTGGCTGAGGTTCTTCTAAAGCTATGGCCTGTATATTGCTCAGGATTGGGTAATTTCAAAAAACTGGCGATATCCCTTCCCATTTTTGTAAATTTATTAATACCAATTCGCTGTTTAGTACACTTTCCATTTTGAAAATTTTGAAAGAAATAATCACAGTTTATCTGCTTTCGGAGGCACAAATATTTTTTTACAGTGTGGTAAAAATTACCAGATACTGTAAATTTCCTACAAATTTAAGTTTTTGTGGTTGGCACCTTAATCATATAGCAGGACTTAAGGTCTTCTTTATCTTTAATTTTCATGTTATACAGCTCATTTGAACGACAAGCGCCCATTAAACCCATAATTAATGCAACCTAAAGAAAAAATTACTGCAATTTTTAAAAAATATTAAAATAATTTAAAACTTACTTTTGTTGCAAGAAATGTGTCATCCGGTGCATTTGCAATGAAACTGTTAACATTTTCTGGGGAGAAAGTGTTGGCTTTTTTCGGAGTAAACCCTTCATTTTTTCTTTTCAAAAGAGCTAGAAGTTTTCCATAGTTTCCAATATTGATGTTTTCAAAGATTTTCAATGTACTTTTTAGCATCGAATACTTCTGCCACAACGATGAGGTGTTGTATTTTTTTGATAATTCAGTAAAATACACCAAAACTACCGACTCAGTTGAAGAATGTGCTTTTTTCTGCTTTTTCCATTCACAAAACGTGTTGTATGTACTTTGGTATATGTTGCGAGACTTTTTAGGCAACAAATTGATGGAAGCGATTTCTGCCGCGTCCCTTATTTCCGGGGGTGTCAACAAGTCAGAATCGGATTCCATGTTGCTTCTTTCACCTTCGATAAACTATTAACCACACTATCACAACACAATTAACACAATTTGCTTTCAATTTATAAATTGTTTTTGTTTATGTCAAAATTGATTAACATGAGGTATCCTGATTTTGTAGTGATTTCTTATTATTCACAGTTGAGCAGTGATAAGTTAAAATATTACTCACAGGTTTCATAACCTATTTATAATAAACGTCATTATTATTGACTTTTAGCATGTATAATTATAATATTATAGAGTGGTTGTGGATAAACATGATTATACATAAAGTGGTATATTATATGTTCAAATACCTTGGAGAAATTGGGTATACAATAGCAACGGGTCTGTAATTTTGAAGTTGGGTAGCCCTTTTTAAAAATTGGAGTTATAATAGCACATTTCCAAAAATCTGGAAATGTTTTTGAGCTGATTGCCAAATTGAAAATGGTTGTTAATGGTTTTGTAAATATATATTTACAATCTTTAATAACAAAACAAGGAACAAGGTCATCGCCACAAATAAATGAAGTTTTTAATTTATTTATACTGCGGATAACATCCGCTTGAGTAATGGTAGGCATACGGAAGCTTTCACAATTGGTGTGTACTGCATTGATGTTTATTGAGCTTTTTGGAAAAAGTATTGGCAAAGGCATTGACAATCTCCTCGGGGGTACTGTAAGCGGTATCGCCTCTTTTTAGCTGACCTGGAATTCTGGTTGTCGCATTCTTCAGGTGCACAAATTTCCACAAGTCTCTAGGTTTAACTTTAAGATTATGTTCAATATTTGTCATATAAGTTTTATAAGCCATTTTAATTTGTTGCTTAGTTGAAGCCCTAACCCTTTCAAATTCTTTACGGTAAAAAGACGACCTTCTAGTTTTCCATTTACGATGGTAATACAGCTTCAAACCAACATTTTTTATTATTTCTTTTGTAAACCAAGGAGGGAATTTACTCGAAAAAGAGTTCTGGTAAGTCAGCACGGATGTATCTAAAATATCATAAAGGATATTATAAAACTCATTCACCGTCACGTTCACATCGGTGTAGGATTCCAAGATTGACCAATCAGTATTAATTAAATTACTATATAAGTTGAGGTAGTTAGCCCTTCGGAAATTGTATCTCTTATTGTTATTATTTCGAGGAAATTCAACTGATTTGGCATAAGAAATAATTTGGAGTGAACCAGATAGTGCGGGGTGATAAGAATCTTCAGAAACAACAGTCAAAATTACTTAGAACTAAATCTAATAGTTTGTTGTGGGTGTTTTTACATTGATTAAATTGTTTTAGTTTTAAAACATTCATAAACTGACAGATAGAAATAACTTTGCGAGATACTGGAAAATTACTTTCATCACTAAATGAAGGTATATTAAAATCGCCAACCAGTATAATAGGTTTATCTAGAATTAACAATTCAATAGCTTCAAAAAATGAATCCAGTATATCACATTGAACATCTGGTGGTACATAAACTACGATGGCATAAAAAGTTTTAGAATCCTGTTTACATTTACATAAAATAAAATCAATAATAGGCGCTACAGTATGTACGTGACTCGTATCCATCACTTCATAGCTAATTTTGTCGGAAAATGCTAACAAAACGCCCCCCTAGTACGATGTATTTGGATAAAGTTTCTATCTTGTCGAACGACGCTGTAATTACTGTAAAATAATTCAGTGTTAGAGATAGAGTCGTTTAACCAAGTTTCACATAGAAATATGATGTCATATGTAGAGCAGCAAGAATTTGTATAAAATGTATAAGTTTTAGAACGCAATCCACGTGTATTTTGATAATAATAATAATTTAGGCTAATTGATGACATTGAATCCTTTGTTTTTTGAGAATGTCTTGCACTTTCTTTATTATTTGCGTACATTGAGCAATTCACAGTTTTCTTCACAAAGTGATGTTGTAAGCTCCAAAACACATTATTTTCTTAGCACATTTTAAAGAGGCATCCAAACCTTATTACTGGATGACTTTTTGAATGAAGTTCTAGTTCCAGCGGTAGTAGAAAAGCACATTAACATCATTATGCTCTAAACTTATCTCCATAACCTCTCCAATCCACCATTGGCCTTCATAAATACAGGCAATCGTATCGTGAATTTCCAGTGCAATATTAAACTGTCTTGTGCCAACTATTCGTTTGCACTGGTCGAATCTGACTTAACTTTGCTTCGTATAGACTGATATCTGTTTGTTTGAAAATAAGAAATATTCTTGATGTGATTTTGGTAGAAGTTGAACATCTGATCAATATCAAGAATTTGGTTTTGTATTGTTCTTTGTAAACTAGCTCGTGTCACATTTTTCCTGTGACACGAGGTAAACAAATGCCATTCTCCTTCCAGACCAAACTCTTTTTTATGATAACAGATATTGACAAGGGTCTTTTTATTTTTGTATTGACTTCCGCTTCCATCAGAAAAATAAATGCATTTTTTTTACTTCAGGTTTGAGTTGTTTGATTTTTTCCTTGACTTTGAATTGAAAAGCATGAAAAGTTGTTGTACTGTGTTCTCTGTAGTCGCTCAAATGCTGTGGCTTTTAATTGCATCACCATCTTTTTAAATACACAACAAAAGGTCGTACTATGTCTTGGTCATTTACCCAATGGTATTCTTGAATTTTATCCTAAACCATAAATGTGGAGTTTTCAGAGAAATAATCTGGTATCACACATTCAGTATTTGTAAGATTTTGTTTAACTGTTTTTGAAGCTTTACACTTTTGACACAAAATGATGACTTTTGAGATTTTGTAACTGGTCCACTAAACATTCAAAGAATTCATCTCGACTTTTGATTACTGTTATCATTTCAAACAATCAGTTCCATTAGATCTTTGTGAAAAAAACATTAAGTTTTGCTCCGTCAATCATTAGCTTTACGTTCTGATGATAAATACATACACATACATTGTGCGTCTCTGATGCTTTAACTAAAATACACCATTTCAGACGTAAAGAACAAAATTTGGATCTTCCAATTTCGCAATCCAGGTTAGCTGCCTTTAAAGCAGTATAGAATTCATTCGTATTACAGAATGAATGTTTTGCTACTTTTTTGCCATCCATCTTAACTGAAACACAATCCTGTTCCCTGGACATAATTCACTGTTTTGATCATCCTTATAAAATTGGATGACTTTCTGCACTGTATATTCTTTAATTTTGGTTCCTGACACGCTTGCAACTTGTCACACATGAAAGCTACAGTTGCTAACTTGTTGATTTCTTGCCTTTGGGAGTTATTTAGAATTGACTTGAAACTCTTTGCATTATCAAACAAATAATAAAAAATCTAATAGAGTCGAAAAAATGTTTAAAAACGATGAAAAATGTTTAAAAAAACTTAAAAAGGGTTATTAAAAGTCAAATGTTCACAAATAATAAAATGTTAATGAATTATTCAAGTTTACGCATTGTGGAATAGGCGTGAAAGGGACCATTTTCAAAAATTCGTAGCTAGCAAAGTACTTAAATATACAGATTGCAATGTTTACAGTAGTTTTATGTTGCATTTAAGCATAACATATAAAATAATCAGGTTTTTATCAAGTGCCCCACCAGAGATATTAAGGGGAATATAAAAGTGGTCTGAAATTTAATGTCAGGTTTATTTAAAAACTAAAGATCCTAGAAAGTTGAAATTTTGACAGCGTATATTAAGCTCAATTATCTAGTAAAATATCGAAGTACTTTTTTTTAACAATTTGCTTTCAGAGGTATGAAAAAAATGTTATATTTTTCAAAATTAAAAAAAATATTCCCATATCTTGCTAGTTTATACTATAAGGAATATAATGTGAACATTTCATAAGGATGCGATAGTTCATGCCCGAGTCAGGTTAAAATAAAAATCTTAAAAAATAAGACCGTAAAATACCGCCGCCTTGCGGATCTTCTCTTAGTTGAACGCGTTGTACACTCATCTGCACAATTATTGAAGGGCGAGCAGCATGCGGCCAGCGTTTATCCCTGGGCCGGTGAACGCTGCGCGGCTTCGCGTTTGTTTTTATTTTCTTTTCTCAATCATAGTTAACAAAAACGGCTCGCGTCGTTAGCATTTATTCTCGTAAAATTAATATTTCGCAATTATAATCGATATTTTATTGTACTAGTGTTTTATTTTTTTGCTTTCTGACTACTAATGGAATAAGTATTTTTTTATACTGCATGTTCACTAATATAGAAAACACGAAATGTTTCACTAATTTAAATAAAGATGTGTAATATACCTTTAATATTGGCTTTCCTAATTATTTGACAGTGTCGGTATTATTAAATTATTTTTAAAGTGTTTTAAGCTGATTAATAAGCAGAAGCAATCGAATAACAATCAGTCTTGTTCAAATCATTATTTCGTCTTAAATCTTTCGTTGTTAAAGCAGTTGTTAAATGCCATTAAACGTCTCGCAATAAAACTATTAAAGTAAATTGTAAAGTTTCTAGCAATCGGACCTATTTGAACCAACTGCGACTTCATCAACGAATCAATGATATCAAAACTATAAGAATAGTGAGAATAACGTCACCAATATGACGTTGTCGTAGATTAATGTTACAAATCAACTATTTTTTACTGAGCACAGGTAATATATGTTTGACGAATGTTTAAAAAAATGTAGGGTTTAACTGCGTACATATTCATTGTTAATTATTTTAGAAAAAATAGAACTATAATAATAATAAGGTAATTATTATAATGCATTTCAAATAACAAGCTTCTTGCTCAACATTACACCGAACCCAATATATTTTATTTCAAATTTGGCTGATTTATGATGAGTCATATTTTGATAGTAAGTAAATAAGGAATAAATGAATTGTAATTGTATGTTATTGCAATCCTCTATTTATACACATCATCATTTTGTAAACCCTGTACTAATTATAAAAAAACAGGGCAGCTGTCCGTTTAATTTTTTCAATCTATTATTTATTTGTTGCATTCATAAAAACTAGAATATTGGATAAAATAAAAATTGAAATTCTCCCCAAAATCTGGGGTATTTACCCAATTTGGCAGAGGCCAAATTAATACACATTATTTTCATGGCAATAGCAGTTATCAAAGATAATATTCCTATATAAAAAATATCATTGAAAATCCTATCTTCCGTTTTTTTCATATACAGAGAGTTTTATATAACACCGAACATGTTCATCCAATACAGTTTTGACACCTTTATTTTTTAAGTTATGTGTAAATTGGGTTGCCTCTATGACCATTAAAAACTGTAGCCAATCAATCGCAATTAATGCCTCAACTTGTACACACAGTGAGTTTTTCTTTCAAGTATACATGTGAGAATTACACAGTATATGTCGTAAATCTTTAGATACTCGTTGTTAAAAAAAATAATTTGAAACTTGAAATGAGTGTGTTCCACTCCCAGACTAAGCATGAAGTAAAATTTCGAGTTTAGAAAAGCCTGAAAATTTGGTTTGGTCGCGTAGCGCGAAGCGGCCAAACCAAATTTTCAGGCTTTTCTAAACTCGAAATTTTACTTCATGCGCCACCGGTACAAAACATTGACAAATTACGAAGTTTAAAACACACCGATAAACTTTCTATTGCATCAGTGTTTAGTACCGGTGGCGCATGAAGTAAAATTTCGAGTTTAGAAAAGCCTGAAAATTTGGTTTGGCCGCTCCGCGCTTCGCGCTACGCGACCAAACCAAATTTTCAGGCTTTTCTAAACTCGAAATTTTACTTCATGCTTAGTCTAGGAGTGGAAAACACTCGTTTAAAGCTTCAAATTAAATTCTTTTAATAAACCTAGCATCGGCAAATGTTCAACGTATGCTTCTGTATACTTAAAAGACAAATTCTCGTTTTGAAAATGTTCGGTGTTACATAAAACTCTCTGTATATCCGGCATATAAATATTCACAAGGAGCTTATGAACATGAATTATTTTATTATTATATTTTTAAGAAATAATCTCTAATTTAATAAAATAAAACACATAGTTTGTTCAGCTGTCGAAACTGGAGTCTTAAAAGTAAAAATAATTAATTATAATGACAAGAATAAGAATCATCGGTTTTGTAAATACCGAAAAATAACACAGGATCGCTTTCTAACGAATTGAAAACAATATATAGCTTGTATGTATTATCAGCGTGTTTAAATAATACGAATCGACACTTTCCTTCGATCCGTCTTTTTTATACGCTTTTTTTTTCGTCTATTCCACGCGACGCGAGACCCTATCCGTTCATGCCAAGCAGCAATGCACAAATGCACAGTGAACTGCCGCTTTTCTCTCTGACTGTATTCGCCCCACTTGTCCTGTAAATTTGGCATCGGATGAGCTACTCTAAACTATGTGGGTCTTTCCAACACGATCGGCGTGTTACACTGCAATAATCCCCTTAAGGGCCAAATTTACAGGACAAGTGGGGCGAATACAGTCAGAGAGAAAAGCGGCAGTTCACTGTGCATTTGTGCATTGCTCCTTGGCATGAACGGATAGGATCTCGCGTCGCGTGGAATAGACGAAAAAAAAAAAGCGTATAAAAAAGACGGATCGAAGGAAAGTGTCGATTCGTATTATTTAAACACGCTGATAATACATACAAGCTATGTATTGTTTTCAATTCGTTAGAAAGCGATCCTGTGTTATTTTTCGGTATTTACAAAACCGATGATTCTTATTCTTGTCATTATAACTAATTATTTTTACTTTTAAGACTCCAGTTTCGACAGCTGAACAAACTATGTGTTTTATTTTATTAAATTAGAGATTATTTCTTAAAAATATAATAATAAAATAATTCATGTTCATAAGCTCCTTGTGAATATTTATATGCCGGATATACAGAGAGTTTTATGTAACACCGAACATTTTCATAACGAGAATTTGTCTTTTAAGTATACAGAAGCATACGTTGAACATTTGCCGATGCTAGGTTTATTAAAAGAATTTAATTTGAAGCTTTAAACGAGTGTTTTCCACTCCCAGGCTAAGCATGAAGTAAAATTTCGAGTTTAGAAAAGCCTGAAAATTTGGTTTGGCCGCTCCGCGCTTCGCGCTACGCGACCAAACCAAATTTTCAGGCTTTTCTAAACTCGAAATTTTACTTCATGCTTAGTCTGGGAGTGGAACACACTCATTTCAAGTTTCAAATTATTTTTTTTAACAACGAGTATCTAAAGATTTACGACATATACTGTGTAATTCTCACATGTATACTTGAAAGAAAAACTCCCTGTGTGTACAAGTTGAGGCATTAATTGCGATTGATTGGCTACAGTTTTTAATGGTCATAGAGGCAACCCAATTTACACATAACTTAAAAAATAAAGGTGTCAAAATTGTATTGGATGAACATGTTCGGTGTTATATAAAACTCTCTGTATATGAAAAAAACGAAACATAGGATTTTCAATGATATTTTTTTATATAGGAATATTATCTTTGATAACTGCTATTGCCCTGAAAATAATGTGTATTAATTTGGCCTCTGCCAAATTGGGTAAATACCTCAGATTTTGGGGAGAATTTAAATTTTTATTTTAACCCATATTCTAGTTTTTATGAATGCAACAAATAAATAATAGATTGAAAAAATTAAACGGACAGCTGCCCTGTTTTTTTTTATAATTAGTACAGGGTTTACAAAATGATGATGTGTATAAATAGAGGATTGCAATAACATTCAATTACAATTCATTTATTCCTTATTTACTTACTATCAAAATATGACTCATCATAAATCAGCCAAATTTGAAATAAAATATATTGGGTTCGGTGTAATGTTGAGCAAGAAGCTTGTTATTTGAAATGCATTATAATAACTACCTTATTATTATTATAGTTCTATTTTTTTTTAAAATAATTAACAATGAATATGCACGCAGTTAAACCCTACATTTTTTTAAACATTCGTCAAACATATATTACTTGTGCTCAGTAAAAAATAGTTGATTTGTAACATTAATCTACGACAACGTCATATTGGTGACATTATTCTCAGTATTCTTATAGTTTTGATATCATTGATTCGTTGATGAAGTCGCAGTTGGTTCAAATAGGTTCGATTGCTAGAAACTTTACAATTTACTTTAATAGTAGTATTGCGAGAAGTTTAATGGCATTTAACAACTGCTTTAACAACGAAAGATTTAAGACGAAATAATGATTTGAACATTTGACTGATTGTTATTCGATTGCTGCTGCTTAAAAAACTTTAAAAATAATTTAATAATACCGACACATCTTTATTTAAATTAGTGAAACATTTCGTGTTTTCTATATTAGTGAACATGCAGTATAAAAAAATACTTATTCTATTAGTAGTCAGAAAGCAAAAAAATAAAACACTAGTATTATATTATATTATATATTAATTTTACGAGAATAAATGCTAACGACGCGAGCCGTTTTTGTTAACTATGATTGAGAAAAGAAAATAAAAACAAACGCGAAGCCGCGCAGCGTTCACCGGCCCAGGGATAAACGCTGGCCGCATGCTGCTCGCCCCTCCAATAATTGTGCAGATGAGTGTAGAACGCGTTTAACTAAGAGAAGATCCGCAAGGCGGCGGTATTTTACGGTCTTATTTTTTACGATTTTTATTTTAACCTGACTCGGGCATGAGCTATCGCATCCTTATGAAATGTACACATTATATTCCTTATAGTATAAACTAGTAAGATATGGGAATATTTTTTTTAATTTTGAAAAATATAACATTATTTTTTTCATAATTCTGAAAGCAAATTGTTAAAGAAAAAAGTACTTCGATATTTTACTAGATAATTGAGCTTAATATACGCTGTCAAAATTTCAACTTTCTAGGATCTTTAGTTTTTAAATAAACCTGACATTAAATTTCAGACCACTGTTATATTCCCCTTAAAGTCTAAGGTTTACTATCAGGGTTATGAGTACTTTTAATACAAGCTACTTAGTTCGGTTTATTATCATGCCAAAAATCAACTTTAATATATTGAAAACCGTTGTTTTCAATAGCAGTTTTCAAGTATTGAACTTTAAAATATTCAAATAGTGAAAAGAACATGAAAGATAGAGCGGACTGTAAGAAAACCAATGGTGTTTGAATGATTAGTCTATGACTTACTAGTCCTGAGAAAATGAGTTTTCCATAAGAGCTTACAAACTCAAAAATCGGCATGCGCGGCGAAACAAAGTTGGCTGCCATTTTTAAACGGTTGACTATAAAATATTTTTAAAAATTGTTTTGAACTACTGATTCCATGGCTATATCAATTTTTTCTAAAATGGCCAAGCAACCAAATATTTTTTGTCTGGACCATTTTAAATGGATTCACCCATATGTATACTTAACGCTTTAAGCCTTGGACATTTGCTGGTGTCTAAACAATTTTTTTGTACACTGCATATTATTTATTACTATCTCAAATATATGTTTACTAAATTTTAGTGGTGGTAAATGCCACCGTCAGGGCCGAAAGGGTTAAACGAAAAACTTCCTGTATTAACCACTCTGGTTATTTATAAATTATTTATAATTATTTCAATAAAAGTCAAAACAAACAATCTATATTAAAATTTCAATAATTCTGTTAAGAAATAACTGCTTTATTAATTCTAAACAGAATTAGTTGACATTTTAATAAAGATTGTTTGTTTGAAAATAATTCATAACACAAGCAATAATAAAAGGTACTGCCCTCAACAAAAATCGAAGTGCTTTAGAATTTCGTTATCTTTGCATGAACGTAATTTACCAGGGAAGGGGACCTTCAAAAATTGTTTTTTTTTTTACCAATAATTGTAATTTGTATCTCCAGTAATAAGAAATTAATATCATCATAGGTACAAAAAACGATGTGCCTTAGAATTTCTTTATCTTTGAATAAACATAATTTACCAGTCATGAAGAGGCCCTTCAAAAATTGTTTTTTTTTTTATCAATGATTGTAATTTGTGTCTCCAGTAATAAGAAATTAATATCATCATATCAAAGGTACTGCCCTTCACGAAAATCGATGTGCTTTAGAATTTCTTTAAATTTGAATGAACATAATTTACCAGTCATGAAGAGGCCCTTCAAAAATTGTTTTTTTTAAGAATGATTTTAATTTGTCTCCAGTAATAAGAAATTAATATCATCATATCAAAGGTACTGCCCTTATCGAAAATCGCTGTGCTTTACAATTTATTTATCTACGAATGAACATAATTTACCAGTCATGAAGAGGCCTTTCAAAAATTGTTTTTTTTTTTATCAATGATTTTAATTTATATCTCCAGTAATAAGAAATTAATATCATCATATCAAAGGTACTGATTCTTTATCTTTGAATGAACATAATTTACCAGTCATGAAGAGGCCCTTGACATTTTTTTTTCTATCAATAATTTTAGTTTGTATCTCGAGTAATAAGAAATTAAAATCATCGACAAGTAATAATAATAAATCATCACAAAATATATATATATATTTTTATTCATATCACAATAATAAACATTTTATAAAGCAGTAACTATATATAATTTATTAAACGTAATAATAATTAAATAAGCCAATAATTTTTAAATAAACCGTTCTTAATTTATATAAGTATAAAAAATAAATTTCACAAAAACTTATTAACTATAATTCAGTCACCCTTAACTGTATACAATACATACTCGTATCTGTTAAGACAAAATTACGCACTTGATAAAAAAGCGCGCTAACAAAAGTTCATCTGTTGCATTTTCTCATTAACAACAAAATAAAATAAATCGGCGATTCTTATTCTTTAATTAATACTAATAACTACAATGCCGAATGGTTCGATCGACATTCGTGTCTTATTTGAAATATTAACTGTTTAAAAAAAAAATCGCATTTGTTATTTACTGTTAGTGATGCGCCTTATCCTCTTTTTGAGCGAAGTTAGACCGGCGTTTAATCCAAAATTTCCCCATCGAGCATCCGTCATCTGAAACAAATAATCAATCAATTAATTTTTAGTCAATTCGTGCGCGGAATTTAAAACTACCTTGCGATCATTTCAAATATAAGTTATAGTAGGATTTGCATTTTAAATTAGATTGGCACTACTGACTGTTAACACATAGGGCCCATTCATCAAAGAAAACAGTTGGGAGTTTATTGTCAACTGTTGGGGAATTCTCTGCTGACCAGGTTGTTAATCGTAAACGTGTTTGGGATTCTTGCAATCGTACAAAATAGACTGACCAGAGTACCGTTCATTAGATACCAACATACATCACAAACATATCCAAACATGTTGAATGTTCAACATTTTGATGAACAGGCCCATAGTTTACCATAACCTCAAATTTATTCCATCCTATATTTAGCATTTTAATAACAATTGAGTCGCTTATATCCAAAAACCCATAAATCCATTTTTTCAAATGGATTTAGGCTTTTTTTTTAAATTGGCGACTCAATTAATAATTGTAATTTTGATGATTGCACGGTATCATTTAGCACTCTAAAGTGTTAAAGTTCATTTAATCTTTATTTTAATTCTCAAATTGTTCTTAAGTTGACAAAATACAATATTTTATAATAGGAATTTTGGTGAATGTTGGTAGTTAGTCCTAAATGTCATAGTGACATTGTCATTTCAGTTTTGAGTTTGAAATCGACGCTCTTTATTCTCATAAAAATGTCTAAGAAGAACGAAATCTTGACAAAAATCGAGAACCTGGGGTGATTTTATCCCTTTGAGAATAAAATAGCAGAGGTCAGATACATTGGAGACCACAAAACTCAAAATAAGAATGTAAACAAAAACGAGCTTTTTGAAAGAACTTCTCGGATTTTAGATGTAAGTTTTATGTATTTATTTTCAAATAACCATTTTCAATACTGAATTAAATCAATTTGCAGATGTCAACTATTATAGTTTTTGTAATTTAAAAAGAATACCAGTTTAGCGGTGAAGTTGATGTCTAAAAAAGTCGTGGCCGCTCTAACCTCACATTAATGTAACTTATAAGGGTGATCCAATAAAATGTATTTATTATGCCTAGTGATTTTTAAATAAAATTTTGACATTGGCAATTAATATAAAAATCAAATCGCCGTTCTGGTGCAACAATGACGTAACTGCAAAAATAATTTCAATCAATTTGTAATGTACAGTAGACGTAACCCAAATGTGAACGCTCGTTGGTTGTCATGGTGTTTGTTACTGAAATTCACTTCTGTAATATTTGAGAGCTGTCAAATTTAATTGCGACGAACGACTATGATGCAAAGTGTACATTACACCATTAAATTTTGGCGTTCAGATTTGGGTTGCGCCGACTGTACATCTATTTATAGGTTAAAGAATAGTAAAAAAGAAATTATTTTGGAAAACAACTGCACATTACCAACATAAGACAATAATGGTTGTAATGTTTTGCTGTTTTAAGAATTATATCTGTATTTTTAAAATTATAAATATATTTAGATTAAAAATTAGTTGAAATTAATATTGCATTTAGGTCGTTGTTGCACTAGAACGGCGGAATGAACTATATGATTTCATCTTTTACTACACACTTAAGGAATTAACATATAATACGTCAGACATAACCTCGAAACGCAGAACAACAAAAACTCGTCGACTCTAATCTTTAATGTGCGTTTGCATCGGTTGTTGTTAAGGTCCTCGTTAATTTATGTTGTCGTTAAATGACAAAATACCTAGCAACGTCACTTTTGTAATACTTAAAGGCGCTATGTGTTACATAAATTAATGCACCGCATAGGTTAGGTTTAACGAACACATAAACGTATGTATTTGTCAGTTGTGTTCAAAATATTTTTTACATAGAAATGTAACCATGGCAACGTGTTTTAATGACTTATACATAAGACTTAAAATGTATGTTATAGTTAAATGTATGTTGTCGTTAGTTAAGTCGCCTATTAAAAACCCCTAAATCCATTGTTTTCAAATGGATTTAGGGGTTTTTGGAAATAGGTCACTCAGTTAACGAATACTTTTTAATGGAAACTGGTGTGAACGGGTATAAAACTTGCGGAATGACTAAAGGCAAAAGATCGGTTGAAGTTTAATTGTTGAACCCCCATATCCCCCTGGCTACGGCCTTGGATATCATATACAAAGATATACCGTGCGATTGTTTAAATGATGATTTAGAGTAGGCGCCATTTTTTTGTGGAGTTGCCCAGAATGCTAATTGAATTGTGGAATAAATTTGAGGTTATGGTAAACTATGTGTTAAATTCAGTAGTGCCAATCTAATTTAAAATTCCAAACCTAATCTAAATCATGTTTTAAATGATCGCACGGTATTTATGTGGAAAAAAAAACACACATTTGTAGGTCTAGTAATAATTATTAGACTAACGAATGTGTCGTTTTTGCACATAAATATATCTTTGGAATTGATAGATTTTGTGCAATTATCTCGAGATTGCTGCACAAATTGCTTTTTGATTTGTGTCACTTTTCTATCAACGGAGTGATATGTATATTCGAAAGAACACAAGTTACAAGAATAATTCAATATATTTTCAACTTGTTTCTCATTGATCACTTGATGAAACATGATTAAATATAAAAAAAAAAAAAATAAAATAAAATCACTTAGTATGTTTCACTAATTTTACTTCTTTATTCCGACTAGTTTCGGCTATTGGCAATTTTCAAGGAATGTGAAAATGGCCTTGAAAATGGCCAATAGGCGAAACTAGTGGGAATAACGAAGTAAAATTAGTGAAACATACCAAGTGATTTTATTTTAAATTTATTTTTTTTAAATAGAATAATTCAAATTCAAAACTTTTTGAATTCGAGAAAATAAGCTTACGCTTCCTATAGTTTGTACACTTTAAACATAATATATATAATTACGAAAATTCGTGTAAAATGCATTCTACACGACATTTCGTAATTTTATATACAAGTTACAAGTTTTAAATTGATAACTTATTTAATTCTGACTTTTTTTGTGCGCGTTAGAGCGATTTCATTTTTTAAATAAATGGACAAAACATTTTTACATTTGCGAATAATGTTTATCGCGGAAATCGATGCTCTATTTTTAGAACGTATGTGAGAATGTTGTTGATGTTGAGGCCGGCAATAACTGCGCGCAAAATGAATTTGCGCGCTTATCAGGAAAGCTAATTTACTTAGGATATATTTAAGGTTATCTATGTTTGCGTAAATCATAAATAAACTAATCGAACCTTAATAATAATAATACAACGCTTGTCTTTTAAGTTACATTGAGAATGTTTGTATAAATTGAGAAATCAAAATCATATTGACGCACATTTAAAGGAACTTAAGTATTAATGAAATTGCCAATTCTTGGTTGCAGAATACTTCAAACATTAAAAGTGCGATTCTTTTCGCAATCTACAACAAGTTAGTCTTACAAAGACTATATCAAACAATCATTGAAACAACTACTTCCCGGGCGAATACCCCGACGGACATTGAATTATACAACAAGTGTTTGCTGTTACATACAGTAACCTACTGCAAATGTAACAATTTGGGTCAAATTATTCAGGCCATCTATAGACGCGTTTCGAGATTTATCTCTCATCAGTATAGCTTTGCTTTTTCTAAACAATTTGACACCTTAGACTGGCGGTCACGTTACCGTTCAAACATAAGTATAAATGAAATTGCCAATTCTAGGTTGCAGAATACTTCAAACATTAAAAGTGCGATTCTTTTCGCAATCTACAACAAGTTAGTCTTACAAAGACTATATCAAACACTCATTGAAATAACTACTTCCTTACTTGTTTAGAGGGAATGGCAAAGCTATACTGATGAGAGATAAATCTCGAAACGCGTCTATAGATGGCCTGAATAATTTGACCCAAATTGTTACATTTGCAGTAGGTTACTGTATGTAACAGCAAACACTTGTTGTATAATTCAATGTCCGTCGGGGTATTAGCCCGGGAAGTAGTTGTTTCAATGAGTGTTTGATATAGTCTTTGTAAGACTAACTTGTTGTAGATTGCGAAAAGAATCGCACTTTTAATGTTTAAAGGAACTCTTAAATTTTGTCAATTTCTTAAGAATCATTAAGAAACGATTATATAATACAGGGTTTTGTAAATCTTAACTGACTTTTGCCCGTTGCCACCAAAGTACTCCTTAAAAACACAGCAATTTTATTTATAAATTATATACAAAGAGAGACATGTTTAGGATATCTCACAAATTTAAAACATTCTTATATTCTAGAATTATGACTTAATCAAAGGTTTAATCAATCATTACTGGTTGATTTAATTTGAATCAGTCAGTGAGTTTGTTACATTTTTTTAAGAGGATTCGTATTCGATTCCAAAATGCGGGTGATTCGAACTTTTATAAAAGAATTCGAATATTTATAAGAGGATTCGAATACTTACAAAAGGATTCGAATCGTTAAAAATAATTCGAATTAATTGTGAGCATTCACATGAATAATTTGTTTTGTGTGTTTTTAAATTTCTCGTTAAACCAGTGTTTTAGAAAAGCCTAGTGTAGAAAATTTGTCTCGGGTTGCTGCGCGACCCTCGACAAATTTTCTACACGGGGCTTTTCTAAACTCGAAATATTACTTCATGCTTAGTCTGGGAGTGGACAACACTTGTTCTTAGAAGTTTCAAATCGATGGATCACTCTAGATTGCTAAATTTATTACTCAAAGGACCGTTTTACAAAGGCTACAGCTCGAAGGACCAATTGTAGTCCTCAAAGACCGAAGGACTACAGGGAATTGATTTTTTTTTTCAATTGTAGTCCTCGGAGACCGAAGAATTACAGGGAATTGATTTTTTTTTTCAAAAAAACAACGAATATCTGAAAGTTCACAGCGTGGATATGAAATAAAAAATCCAATTAAAAAAAAATGGGTTTGTTTGTTTTCAGTGCATTTTTAACTTCACTTTAAACCAGTGTTTTATACACGTGGCGCATGAAGTAAAATTTCGATCATAGAAAAGCCCCGTGAAAATTTGTCGAGGGTCGCTGCGCGACTTCCGACAAATTTTCTACACGGGGCTTTTCTTAACTCGAAATTTTACTTCATGCTTAGTCTAGGAGTGGACAACACTTGTTCTTAGAAGTTTCAAATTGATAGATCACTCTAGATTGCTAAGTTTATTACTCAAAGGACCGTTTTACAAAGGCTACAGCTCGAAGGACTAATTGTGGTCCTCGGAGACCGAAGGACTACAGGGAATTGATTTTTTTTTCAATTGTAGTCCTCGGAGACCGAAGGACTACAGAGAAATGATTTTTTTTGTTTTCAAAAAAACAACGAATATCTGAAAGTTCACAGCGTGGATATGAAATAAAAAATTCAATTTTTAAAAAATTGGGTTGGTTTGTTTTCAGTGCATTTTTAACTTCACTTTAAATCAGTGTTTTATACGCGTGGCGCATGAAGTAAAATTTCGAGTTTAGAAAAGCCGCGTGAAAATTTGTCTCGGGTCGCTGCGCGACCCGAGACACATTTTCTACTCGGGACTTTTCTAAACTCGAAATTTTACTTCATGCTTAGTCTGGGAGTGGACAACACTTGTTCTTAGAAGTTTCAAATTGATGGATCACTCTAGATTGCTAAGTTTATTACTCAAAGGACCGTTTTACAAAGGCTACAGCTCGAAGGACCAGTTGTAGTCCTCCGAGACCGAAGGACTACAGGGAATTGATTTTTTTTTGTTTTCAAAAAAACAACGAATATCTGAAAGTTCACAGCGTGGATATGAAATAAAAAATTCAACTTTTAAAAAATTGGATTGGTTTGTTTTCAGTGCATTTTTAACTTCACTTTAAATCAGTGTTTTATACGCGTGGCGCATGAAGTAAAATTGCGAGTTTAGAAAAGCCCCGTGAAAATTTTGTTTTTTAGTGTTGTTCTTCTTGGATGTCCCACATACCTCTATCATCGTTGATAACAGGCTAAATATCTGATTCCGTATTACTCTGTTATGTTAAATACTTGAGCTGTTTAAACAAATGTTTCTTATTCCTGTTAAACTTTGTTCATGCTTAACCTGGGAGTGGAATCACCGCTCAAAACTTCAAATTAAACTCATTTATAAAATCGACGAATGCCTCAAAATTACGTAAAAGAAAATTCACTAAATATCATTAAACCCGGGAAAGTCAGAGAAAAGTCATTGAATTTTATTTAAATTGAACAAAATATTGAGAAAAAAAAACGTTTGAATAAATCGCGAAAAGTAACAACATACACAGAAATTATGAAAAATATCAAAATTATTGACATTTATTAAGAATCATATATAATAATAATAATAAATCAACTTTATTTCAGGAAATGTTTACAAAACAATAATTCTGAGAAAACATAAACGAAATTGTGTCAAGTGACTAATAAACAAAATAAAACATTTTCAATTCACATTAAAGAAATCGTTAATACTATACAATTCTGCGTTTAGTAAGAAATTATATACTTCACTTTTGTATATTTTATAAACGTCTGTTGTCTTTATGTTGTCTGGTAGAGTGTTGTAGAATTTAATACAGCGGTAAAGAGCGTTTCGTTCAGTTAAAGTTAATTTGTGTGCTGGATACGTGATATTTTTAGTTCTTGGGTTATATGCGTGATCATTTACTTCGTTAAAAAAACTATGTCTATTTTTGAATAAAAACATAAGGCACTCATATGTAAAGAGCGAAAAAACCGTTAATATTTTGTTTGACTAAAATATTCCTCGACATGAGTCTCTATATTCTAGTTTAAACATGGATCGTATGCACCTTTTTTGTATTTTGAATATTTGATTTCTTGTAGAACTATTTCCCCAAAAAAGTATACCAAACCGTAAAATTGGTTCGAAACTCCCACAATATATAGTTTTTATATATAACATTGTTCTTTCGTATCCACGCTGTGAACCTTCATATATTCGTTGGTTTTTTGAAAAAAAAAAACTTCAGTTCTCTGTAGTCCTTCGGTCTTCGAAAACTACAATTGGTCCTTCGAGCTGTAGCCTTTGTAAAACGGTCCATTGAGTAATAAACTTAGGAGTCTAGAGTGATGCATCAATTTGAAACTTCTAAGAACGAGTGTTGTCCACTCCCAGACTAAGCATGAAGTAAAATTTCGAGTTTAGAAAAGCCCCGCGTAGAAAATTTGTGGAGGGTCGCGCAGCGACCCGAGACAAATTTTCACGGGGCTTTTCTAAACTCGAAATTTTACTTCATGCGCCACGCGTACAAAACACTGATTTGAAGTAAAGTTCAAAAACACACAATAACATCTTCAATCAGAGTAGTTCTTCGGTCTCCGAAAACTACAATTTGTCCTTCGAGCTGTAGCCTTTGTACAACGGTCCATTGAGTAATAAACTTAGGAGTCTAGAGTGATGCATCAATTTGAAACTTCTAAGAGCTAGTGTTGTCCACTCCCAGACTAAGCATGAAGTCGAGGGTCGCAGCGACCCGAGACAAATTTTCACGGGGTTTTTCTAAACTCTAAATTTTACTTCATGCGCCACGCGTACAAAACAGTGATTTGAAGTGAAGTTCAAAAACACACAATAACATCTTCAATCAGAGTAACACGGAATCAGATATTTAGCCTGTTATCAACGATGATCAGTGTTAATAATAAATAATTAGATTTTGAATATTTTTCTTGAAACAACTGCTAGCAATATTGAAATGTTAATGGTTGCAAACAAATAATAAAATCAAATTTATTCTTGAAGTGATTCGAAAAAACAGGATTCGAATCTTTGATTTTATTTATTTATTTATTTATTAAATTAACGTTATAACACTTTTTTACAGAATAATTAATTAATTTATAGTAGTATTATCTATGACAATAATAATTAAAGTAATTAAAGTATCCACGCTCAGTTGCGACGTGCACAAATAAATATAAATTGACCTTAAAAATAATAAACTGACTTATTTATAGACTAAACATGCAGGTTAGTTTACGCCTTAGTTGGTAAAGTTCAATATTAAAAATATCGATTCTTTCATTAGAAAGATATTCGTTACCTAGGGACATTAATCGTGACATCGAGTTTTGTAAACCAAGAGATGTTTTATGTCTCTCTAGGTAAAATAGCCGGTTTTGGCGAGTTCTCCTTCCAGGAACGGAAAATGATACATTATCTAATAATAATGGTGAATCCAAATATCCATTTATAATTCCATGGGGAGTGCATACATCAGCCATTTTCCGACGATTTTCAAGAGATATAATATTAAAATCCTTCATAATAGTATCATATTCCCCGCTATCGTGTTGCACCCCTAGTTTATATTCCATACATCAAAGACATTTTTTTTTTTTGAACTGATTCTATAATTTTTATGTTAGTAGCCGATGATGGTGTCCAAATACAGGAACCAAATTCAAGGTCACAACGCACTAACGAACAAAAGAGTGTTTTCAAGCATTCTACGTCCAAATCTTTGCCACTCCGCCATACAAAACCCCACATTTGTAGCGTCTTACTTGTTATATTTCTAATATGAGAGGTGAAATTTAGTTTGGTATCAAAAGTGATTCCAAGATCATTGATTGTGTCAACACGAACAATTGCAGAATTACCGATTTTGTAGTTAAAATCTATTTTCGATCGGCGTGTAGTGGTGGACATCGAATAACACTTCTGAACGTTTAAGTACAGTTTGTTCATTAAACACCATTCGTTAAGACGATTCAAGTCTTCCTGAATCAACTGGCAGTCAGTGACGTTATTAACAATTTTAAATAATTTTAAGTCATCCGCGTACATTAAAAACTTACAATTCTTCAGAATCGCATGTATGTCATTGATAAACACAATATGGGTCCACAATGGAACCCTTGCGGAACACCTGAAGTGACATTTATTGCTTTTGAGTTGAAATTATTTATACGGACATACTGCACTCTGTCTGCCAAAAAAGACGCCAGCCATTTAATAGTACACCAATTAAAACCAGCAGCCCTCAATTTGTCCAGCAGAAGATTAGAGTCGACTCTATCAAAGGCCTTGGAGAAATCAGTGTATATTGTATTCACTTGGGATTGTGCTGCCAAGGCATTTGATGGAAACTGTTTGTATTCAAGAAGATTTGAGGTAATTGAGCCATAAACTTATGTTGGTTATTATTTATAATTTATCGGGAATACCATTGTAATTGACACGCCACCAATTCGTCCAGAAGTTTAGGTATTACGGACTGGATGGCTACCCCTCTATAATTATCAACAAAATTCTTCGAATCATATTTATCTCTTACAAATCTTTTAGTCGAGTATTCTTGATTCGAATCATATTAGGTGATTCGGATTCGTGATTCGAATTCTTTTTACGAGGAATGGTCCTTAATCATTAAAATTTATAGAAAACTTGTGCAATTACATTAGCATTTAACTGCGCATTGTTTAAAAATATATGTGCATTAAAGCGCATACTTTGCGCAATAAATTGAGTATTTGCACAGTAATTAATTGAATAAATATTTAGCATCATATAAATACATTCATTTTAATTCAAACATTTTACATCTTGCAATATTTTATTTGTAGTGTGCATTAAATTACGATAATGTTCGTATAAATTGCAAACAATAAGTCTTAATTAATAAGACTACTTAGACAATAAATATCCATTGAAGCAATTACTTCCCGTGAAAATACACACCCGGATATTGAATTATAGAATGACATTCAAAATCTTATCATTTTTTAAAATGATAAAAAATCTTGAAAATTCTCGATTTTAATGATTTACGAAAATTCATGATAACGGAATCCTTGTAAATTTGCGAAAAGCATTTAGATTTTTAAAATTGACCAAAACATTGAAAATTCACGAAAAATGGTCGAGATTTTGAAAATTAAGCAAAATCGAGAAAATCCATGAAAATTAATAAAAGTGTAGGAAAGTCACAAAAATCGCTAACGTTTTAAAATCTCAAAAATACAACATTTTAAAAATTTATGAAATTTACGAAAACTGTCAGAATTTTGAAAATTAACGAAAATCTTGGAACTTCATGAAACCCGTCAAAATTTTAAAAATTAATAAAAATTCGGGAAATTCACAAAAAACTGGAAAATTGACCTAATGTATCAAATTTTTAAAATTAACGAAAATCTAAACAATTCGGGAATTTTATAAATTAAAAGAAATCGAAAACCGGAAGTCAACACCAACTTCCTTATTTTGAATAGAATGGCGTATTTTTTCTACATAAAATTGTGTAATTCTACATAAAATTGTGTGATAAAAATCGTCAAGTAACTTAACCTACAAATTTAACCGTTTTAGAGATATTTGACATTTTAAAGAATTTAGTACTTTTCGTGATCCATTTTAAAATTCGTATCTTGGAATGCGCCTTACACTGCAAGGTAAAAAGGATTAAGATTAAATATAAATCTTGGAACAAAATAAAAAAAATCGAAGATATGGAATGTTGGATGTACCCGAAGGTATCCAATGGTGGTTAATTTTTCGTATAAAACAGTGGTCAAAATTTCACACCAAATTTGGTCAATTTTAAAACAATAAATATCGATTTTTTTTGTCTTGAAAACCAAAGAAGATGGGTATAGGGAATGCTATACTAGCATCAATGCCGAATTTAATTCTTATTCCATTTAAAAAAATCGAGATTTAAACGTTTAAAGTTGACCAAATATGGCATGAAAATTTCAACACTCTGGGTATTGGCTTTCTATAGCTAACATTCCATCCCTTTGATTTTCTTTTGTTCGGAGATACGAATTTTAAAATGAATCACAAAAAAACACTAAATTTCTTTAAGATCAAATATCTCGAAAACGGTTTAATTTAATACAGGTTAAAATTCAAAATAAAAAATATAGCATTTCATTTAAAATAAGGAAGTTGGTGTTGACTTCGGGTATAACCAGAAGTTATATAATCTTGTAAATATTTTCATTGAAAAAAACACACTTTTTATCATGATTTGCCGAAAACGACAATTTGACAAATCAAAACAAATTAAAACGTTTCTAAACTCGAAATTTGACTTCATGCGCTACGCGTGTAAAAACACGGAATTCTAAAATTTAAAATATTTAATTTCATAAAAATAATATAATATGCGCATTAATTAAGTTCTTTAGTAGCGTTTATACCGAGGACATTATGAATGCTCCTATATTCGACTACGACAATAAAATTTCCTGTTCGATGTTTAATGTAAGAGCCTCTGACATTTTTAGTTCAATAAATGATTTAAAAGATTCGTTGAACAGTGGACCAGATGGTTTACCGCCGTATTTTTTAAAAAGATGTATATACTCTCTTACCACTCCGATTGAATCACTGTTTAATAAATCTATCAAGTCTGCTGTATTTCCTAATCATTGGAAATATTCATATAAAAATCCAATCTTTAAAGATGGCAAGAGAGATGATATACAAAATTATAGGGGCATTTCTATTCAGTCCACAATCCCTAAAATACTTGACAAATTAATATCTGACCAACTTATGTGGTACTGCAAAAATATCATTTGTGACGAGCAGCATGGATTCTTTAAAGGCAGGTCTACGACGTCTAACTTATTATCTTACCAAATGTATTTGTTAAGGGCTTTGGAAAACGGCCATGAAGTTAGTTCAGTTTATACAGATTTTTCCAAAGCTTTCGGCCGTGTTAGCTATTATGTTCTCTTAAATAAACTTGTGGGCCTTGGTATCGATGAAAATATTGTAAAGTGGTTCGGTAGTTACCTACGTGAGCGTAAACAGTTCGTTAAAATCGACAACTTCATTTCCAGTGCGATCAGTGTTACGTCTGGTGTACCACAGGGGTCGCATTGTGGCCCTGTTCTTTTCTAACTTTTTATTAACGACATTGGCAGTGTTATTAAACCAAGTAAATTCTTGATGTTTGCTGATGATCTAAAACTATATAGAAAAATCGATCTACATTTTTGAAAGACCTAGTATTACGAATAATAAACCCAAGAGTTGGCTTTACATATGATTGTATTGTAGTGAGTTTTGAAATTGAAGTGAGCATCGAAGGTAACACCAAGGTCTTTAAAAGTTGAGAGTCTTTCCAAAGGTTGATTTCCAATGGAATATCTGAATAACATTGGATTACCTTTACGCGAATAAGTAACTACTTTACATTTAACAATGTTTAGAGTTAAATGATTATCACAGCACCATGCAGCAATTGTATCAAGCATATTTTGTAAATTTAGATAGGAAGATTGTGTTTCAATATTAGAAAATATTTTAAGATCATCTGCAAATAATAAATGGTTACAATCTAGTAAAACACTAAGGTCATTAACAAAGAGAAGGAATAATAATGGCCCCAAATTGGATCCCTGGGGTACACCCGAACGAGCAACAAACGCTTTAGATGAGAAATCATTGATTGAGACATATAGATGGCGGTCAGATAGATAAGATTTGAATAAGTTAATCAGGTTGACATGAAATCCGTAATTTCCAAGTTTATTTAGGAGTATAGTATGATCGACACGGTCGAATGCCTTAGCAAGATCCGTATATATATAGTCAACCTAACCCTTACGATCGAGCTCACTGCAGACAGATTCACTAAAGCAACACAAATTGGTCGTCGTAGATCTACCTTCCATAAAGCCATGCTGATTTGTAGAAATATAATTTTTAACCTTTGGATAAATGTAATTGTAAATGACTATTTCAAATACTTTTGCGAAATTTGACAGCAAGGAAATGGGTCGATAGTTAGCGATTTCCTTGGAATCACCAGACTTAAGCACTGGACATATTTTTGATTCTTTCCAAACTGACGGAAATATCGATGATTTCAGAATAAGGTTAAAAATTGTTTCAAGTGGTTTTATTAAGAGAAAAGCAGCATCTTTTATTAAAAAACTTGGAATTCCATCTGCGCCGCAGGACATTGTATTATTCAAGCGACATATAGCATGATGAATAACATCGGAATTAATTGACGATATGTTAATAACAGGGAAATTATTGTGCGTATCAGGAAGCGTATTAATTTGTGAAGCACTAGTATATACGTTTTCGAAAAAAACAGCAAAAGCGTTTACAATAGGAACAGGCGAATCTAGTGTGAAACCATTGTGTTGCATGACACCAGGAATACGAGTAGTGCGTTTTTTTTAATTAATAAATGATCTTTATTGGTAATTTTAATTTCTTTTTAAATACAACTGTTCGTAACAGGCCATTTCACGCATAATGCGGTATTTCAACATACTGATGTCAAATCCAAATTCTACAACATTTTCAAACTCATATGATGTGTTTAAACGCCACTTATCTTTCATTGATTTGGATGTTATTATAAATTACTAACATTTCTGTTTAGTTTAATTTATTAAGTGTTGAGCGCGATATTTATATATTGTAATTTATATGTACCTATTTTTGTAATGCTGTAAAAGGGAGAAATCCGTAAATAAATAAATAAATTAAAATTGAAATTATTGAACTTTTTAAACACTTTTTTCAACAATTGTCGCATTTTTTCCCCAGACTGAGCATGAAGTAAAATTTCGAGTTTAGAAAAGCCCCAGCGTAGAAAATTTGTCGAGGGTCTAAAATTTTACGAAATAAGCATATAAATGCAAAATAAGCATAAAACCGAAAAAAAGCAAAAAAAAAGATTACGTGTCAAATGAAATAATTCATGTTGATGCTTTAATTTTTAGCATAAGCTGTTTGCTCAGAAATCCTAGCTATACTCATCACAATTTAAATGAATTAGGAGTTTTAATCTTTCGAAATTTACTTACATTTCGAACTCTTTGATTGATCTGCACAGGGCCGTATCTGCACCAATACGTGAAATGCTCCGTCCCGTGCCATTTTTGTTTCGTGCTTTCCGCGTAGGCGATTTGATCCCTTATCACTTCCTCCGTGTGCGGCGTGTCCGTTTTGTCGCTCTGATTGAAGATTCTGAGCTTCGTGTTTTCGCTCCAAAATTCCGAAAGGTCGTACGATCTCACTCGAAAATTATCTTTGTGCGGACACAGCGAGTATATCCTCAGGAATTCAGGGTTTTTACTCTTTTCTTAAATAGAAAGAAAAAAAAAACAATTCAATAACTATAAATTTATGAAAACACTCGGTATTTTTTCACAGATATTCAATACTTTATACTTATAACTAAAATTGAGAGAAACGGTTTCAAATATGTCACTCATTTTTTTTTTTTTAAGAAATACATAGAAATTTAGTCCAGAGTAAAAACAAATAGACATATTTTGTGATTTTTTTTAAGCGGAACAATGGTATAATTACCAGTTGGGACAAATCCTCGTAAAAAGGATTCGAATCACGAATCCGAATCACCTAATATGATTCGAATCACGGTTACTTGAATAAAGGATTCGTAAGAGATAAATATGATTCGAATCAAAGATTCTAATCCTGTTTTTTCGAATCATGAATACAAATCCTTTAAGAATAAATTTGTTTTTATTATTTTTTTCAACCATTTATATATAAATATCGTTACCAGTTGTTTTAACAAAACTATTTAAAACCTAATTATTTATTATTTACACTGAACATCGTTGATAACAGACTAAACATCTGATTCCCTGTTACTCTGATTAAATTTGGGTGTTTCTGAACTTCACTTCAAATCAGTGTTTTGTACGCGTGGCGCATGAAGTAAAATTTCGAGTTTAGAAAAGCCCGAAAATTTGTCTCGGGTCGCTGCGCGACCCTCGACAAATTTTCACGGGGCTTTTCTAAACTCGAAATTTTACTTCATGCTTAGTCTGGGAGTGGAAAACACTCGTTTAAAGCTTCAAATTGAACTCTATTATAAAATCTACGAATGCCTGAAAATTACGTAGATAAAAAATTCACTGAATATCATTAAAACCGGGAAAGTCAGACAAAAGTCATCGAATTATATTCAAATTGACTAAAACACTAACAAAAAAGCCATATGATATTATTATATTTGTCAAAATCAGCAGGCAAATTACAAAACACGTAAAAATTTATAAAATTAACTTAAATATTGACAAAAACGATGAAAACAATTTAACACAATGGAGGTTTCCCACAGAAGAAAGTTATATTAATAGGCCAGGAAAAAAATCTTGAATCAGGGAAATGTCGGAAAATTTAACATTTCAAATTGTGGCTACCATGTCAGTTTTACTTCAAATAATATTAAACATAATTTTGAAAACTAGATTATTATTTTTAAAATCATTTTTATCAAAGCATTCAGGTTGAAGTTTCGAACGAGCGTTTCCACTCCCTGTCTGTCTTTTTGAAATTTCGCATTTACCACAACAAACCACAAACCTTGCAAGTCTTTAAAGCCAACATTGAAGAAGAAATCACCAGTTTGGGGCCAGATGTTTTACGAATAACAATTTAAAATGTTGTTAAACGAGCACAATTAACATCAACTCAGGAGATAGTCATTTGACCGATATCATTTTTTTAACTTTATATTATCAGCTTTACACCTTTAAATTAACTTTCAGTCAAAACATTGCCCATTTTTTTCATTTCTAATAAAATGGCAGCCAATTCATAATATGACATTACTTTTGCCTTATATTACACGAGACAAAACGTTTATATCTTAAGAAATGTTAATTTTTGTTTTTAACATAGATTTACTGTCCTTGTTTACGCACGAAGTAAAATATAGAGTTTAGAAAATTCTGAAAATTTGGTTTAGTTGCGTAGCGAAGCGGATAAAACACTGAAATATTGTGAAATTGAAAATATGCTGGTTTTTACTTATTATGTTTGAATTTCATAACATATTTAGTTTGATTTTATTAGAAATATCTATATCCCGAGAAATACAATGAGTTTTTCTGACATCACTCATGAAATTCCCCGCGTGACGTGTAAAGTCAATGTAATTAAACTAACTCGGTTTTAAATTAAGACAACCTTATACACTAACCACCTTGATTGCTGACGTCGGAAGTGGAAGTCCTCACGTGACGTCAACAATCAAGGTAATTAAACAATACAAGGTCGGCTCGGTTTAAATCAAGACAAACTTACTTACACGCCTTGGTTGATGTCGTCACGCGTAGGAATCCGTACGTGACGTAAAAACCAAGATCATTACTGTGCAAGGTTGTCTCGATTTAAACCTCGATTTTATCACGCGCGGAAATCCTCACATGGCGTCAAAATCAAAGTCATTACTGTATAAGGTCGACTTGGTTTAAACTGAGACAGTCTTGTATAAGGTTGTCTTTATTTAAACGAGTGTTTTACCCTCCCAGACTAAGCATGAAGTAAAATTTCGAGTTTAGAAAAGCCCCGTGAAAATTTGTCTCGGGTCGCGCAGCGACCCGAGACAAATTTTCTGGGCTTTTCTAAACTCGAAATTTTACTTCATGCGCCACCCGTAGAAAACAGTGATTTAACGAGATATTTAAAAACACTAAAAACATTTTTCATGTTAATCCTTTTGTAAGTATTCGAATCCTTTTATTAATATTCGAATCCTTTTATAAATATTCGAATCCTTTCATAAGGATTCGAATCCTTTTATATGGATTCGAATCACCCACATTTGGATTCGAATACGAATTCTCTTAAAAAAATGGAACGAATCCGGATCACGAATCCAGTTGAACTAAAGTATTCGAATGTCTCTTTTGAATCCTCTAAAAGGATTCGAATCGAGGATTCGAATCCTGAATGATTCGAATCCTGCCCAGCTCTGATAATTGCAAATAATGATGACTTCTTACCAATTAATAATTGAATACATGGTGATTTATACCAGGATTCGAAAGATTTATATTCGAGATTAGATTCTGAGCAAAAAATGAGAAATAACTTTTTTTAGATCGGCTTTTGTTTTGGAGATATCAAGGTTCAAACTTTTGAAACATATATTAATTTCAAGTTTCACAAAAAAACGAATAGTAGGCAATAAGAAAACTTTATTCAGTCACAGAAAGAAAAACCACTAGTTTAACTTGCAAGAGATGTTTGAAATGTCCACTGCCAGCGATGCAAGCCTGGCAACGTAAAACTACAGAATTATAAACTGCAGCAAAATTTGGTCATTTTCAATTTTAAGTGCAGCATTTATAATTCTGTCTCGTAATTGCTCTTCATTCTGAATTTCCTCTGCATACGAATCTTCTTTGATAATCTCGACAACTTTCTAAAGCATTGCCGTTGCAAAAGCCCTAAATAAAAATTGCCGACATTATTTTTATTTAGGGCTTTTGCCAAACTGCATTGTTAACAAAATTTGTATCTTTTTTTACATTAAAAATTAATAGCAATACCCAAAGTATGTGACAACTGTCAAAAACTAATAAATAAGTCGTTTGTTTCGAAGCAATTTCCATGACCTACTATTTATTTTATGTACAAAAACTAAATAGGTTCCGAAAACTTCATTCCTCGTTATCTTTAAAATAAAGGCCGATCGATAAAAAAATTATTTCACATTTTTTGCTTAGAATCCAATCTCGAACACTTATATTCATTTTTCTCCTCCTGGTATAAATCACCCTGTATAAATAAAATAACATTTTAAAACAAATAAACAACTAAGATTTACATTTCATGAAGTCTAATAAAATTCATTTTGGTGTGCTTTAGTTTGAATTCATTATAATTGATGTTAGGCTTTAAATGTGAATACGCCACTGAATATATTGCATATACAATACGAATATTGTTATTGTATTATTTATGCAACATTTACTTAATCGTATCAACAAATAATCGTAGTATTTATCTCAATGGATTTTTCTACACACGTAAATCGATGCCCTTAAGATTACGGATCGATTTTCCATTAAAAAAATTACATGTTTTGAGGTATCAAATAAAATACGTAATTAAAAAAGGTTATTCCCGTTTTTTGCCTAATCAAACCACGTTTGCGTATAACGATAAAAAAAAATAACTGCACCAGAATTATAATTGGAGTCCATTAAGGCGGAATGCACTCGTAAAAGGTTATTTGTTGTTTGTAAACAAAATGTTAAGTGTGTGTGGTATTTCGAAATCGAAACTGGAAATTCCGCTGCGTCGGGATTGGGCGAAATTTGATAAAAAAGAATAAGACAAAACTGTATTTTTGAATGAATGAGAAATAAAATATAAAAACGAATTAAAATTAATATGGACTTTACGCAAAAATGTTGTCTGATTGAGACAAAGTCTCTAAATATTCATTGAAACAAGTACTTAATGTTTATATTTGGAGACTTGTCTCAATGAGACAACATTTTTGCAGAAAGTCGATATTAATTTTAATTCGTTTTTATATTTTGTAAATATTCTGCAAACTATTGACAAACTCAATTTTTCTTTATGTTAAATTTTCTTTATGTTAGAATGAGAAATATATTTTTTCTACTCCTATTCTGAAATATCTTACTTATGGGTCCATCACTGATTAGTAAATGTAATTCGATTTTTTATTATGTCGTCGTTGCCATAGAAACCAATTCAGTTCTAGAGTTAAGAAATGCCTATTCCAACTCTAGAACTGAATTAGTTTCTATGGCAACGTCCACATAATAAAAAAAATCTTAACTGAGTGCGACCTGGAATACGTGAATCCGAGAAAACGTCAGAAATTTCAAATTTTATACGCTCGGCTTGCGTTACAAAAGCCGAATGGTGCCCCTGGATGGACCAATTCCGACGTAAGTCAGTGCCCCCGGCACGTGCAGTTAAGTATTAATCAGAAATTAACACACCTCCAAACATTTTACGCTCGTCTTGCGTTACAAAGGCCGATTGGAGGCCCCAAACGGGTCAATTCTGACGTAAATCAGTGCCCCTGACACGTGAGTCACGCTCGAAACTGCCAAATAAAAAAGTTAAGTATACATCGAAATTGCAACTTTTCCCCTTTTAAGTCGAGCGCTGTTGTGCGGTTTTGTGTGTGAGAATGGGCGCTTTCATCAGATAAAACTGTTGGGAGTTTGATGGCAACAGTTGGGAAATTTTATGATGAACGCACTGTCAACAGCAAACACGTTCGTCATTTTCGCAAGCGTACAAAATAGAATGGCCAGAGTAGCGTTTACTAAATACCAACGTAAAGCGTAAATTAATCAAAACGCGGTGAGAGTATATTTTTCTGATGAATGCGCCCAATGGAGCAATAGTGCGAGGCTACCCAGTAAAGAAAACTCGAAGGAATTCCGTGCAGAATTGTAAACTTAAAAGTATAAATGGCAAAAAGAAGTGCTAATTTTATGAAAAAAAACTAAACTGATTTTTATTAAATATGTGTACAGTCGTAGAAAAAGTATAGTGTACAATTTGCATGGAATCACCATTTTCCACTCGTATGAATTGCTGCACGAGCCGCAGGCGAGTGCCGCAATTCATACGAATTTTTACCAGGGTTGTTATGTTTAAAACATTTTGTTTAAAACAGTGTTTTAAATATGTGTAAAAACAGCCGTCGTGTTTCAAACGGTCTTGTTTTAAAGATTTTTTAAATCTTAAATTTGTTTAAAACATGTTTTAAACGTAAAATTTGTTTAAAACGTGTTTTTTAATAATTTAAATTTGCTAAATTAATTATATTTTGTACTACTTCATTAAGATTTTTTGTTTACATTTTTAAATTGTAGCTGAATTTTTAAAGGTATTTCAAATTACATTATTAAACATAACATTTTATTACAAGAAAGTATTAAATATGTGTGCATAAATGTGATTTTTAAATAGAGGGATTTTTTTGTAGGTATTATGACATTCGTTGTTTAAAAAAAAATAATTTGAATTTTTAGAGCAGGGTTTTTTACTCCCAGACTAAGCATGAAGTAAAATTTCGAGTTTAGAAAAGCCTGAAAATTTGGATTGGCCGCGTAGCGAAGCGGAGCGGCCAATCCACATGTTTAAAATATACGGCTTTAGCAATCCAATATGAAGATGTGAATAAAACGTTAGTCAAATTCTGCACTGAAGAAATTGTTTAAAACAATGATTATAGGCAACCCAATAACTGTAACGTATATTAGGTTGCCTATAATCGTTGTTGTATGTGTGTGTTTTTTTAACTTCACTGTAAATCGGTGTTTTTAAGCGTGGCGCATGAAGTAAAATTTCGACTTTAGAAAAGCCTAGTTTGGATTGGCCGCTCCGCTTCGCTACGCGGCCAGTCCAAATTCTTAGGCTTTTCTAAACTCGAAATTTTACTTCATGCTTAGTCTGGGAGTGGAAAACACTCGTTAAAAACCTCACATTAACCGCTTTTAAACAACGAATTCCCGTAAATTTAAAAAAACGCTGTAATTATTGGGATATGTATACCTTAAAGAAAAATGCCCTGTATGTTCTGTTTTAAACGTGTTTTAAACATGTTTTTTAATTGTTAAAAATAAAATAAAATAAATAAATTTATTGTGTTAACAGCAAGAAGCTTTACACTTGTCAATACATAACAGTTGAATATTTGAGACAAAAACCTACGAAATTACTGGAATTACGCTTTGAGTTAAAAGTAAAATGAATAAATAAACAAGTAAATAAACAAATAATTAGGCAACTAAATATATGAATAAATATATAAATAATTAATAGATAAATAAGTAAATTATAACTAATATATAGATACATTCACACACACGTTAAAAATACATATAGGTAAACACGAGTACACTCAAACACATGTTAAAAATTTGTAAAATTAAAATTTAGGTATTCGTCCCAACTGTAAAATGCATTTCTAATCAAAAACTCTTTAATGACTTTTCGAAATTTTGAATGACTAAGTCCCTGATTTTTTGTGGTAGTGCATTATAAAATTTAATTGCGTGGTACGCCTGTTACGCCTGTTCGGGATTTAGAAAGTCTTATAAATTGTTAGTAAACGTTCAAGTTTTGTCTAGTGTGGCGGGTATTGGTACTTGGATAAGTACACGATTCAATATTGGTTTTGACGTGCAACGGGCATTCATAGAAATACAGACATGGTAACGTTAAAATATGCATATCCATGAAAGCCTGCCTACAATCCTCGGAGTATCCGTAGTTTCCTAGAATTCGTACAGCCTTCCGTTGCAATCCAAACATTCTATGCCGTATTACAGAGTGACCCCAAACAAGTACGCCCGTACGAGAGATGTGATTGGAAATTGGCAAAGTATGCAACTCGCAGAACATCACGCGATACCTGTTTAGATAGGGAACGAATGGCAAATATGTTAGTAGCGAGTTTACTTGCTAGGGCTTCACCATGAGTATTCCACGATAGATTTGTCGCTATATGTATTTGAAGAAATTTTGTTGTTTCCACCTGATGATAAGTTGTTGCGAGGAAAAACGTTAAACTTGCCGATTTTGCTTCATGTAGTTTAAGGCGATTGCTACAAAACCATCTGGAGGCGCTCGATTGTGCCCCCGAGTGCAGCGCTATGACCTCATCCAAGTGTGTTGACTTGCTTATCAGAGTAGTATCATCCGCTTATAACACAACGCTTGTTTGATCTATTGTACTAGGAAGATCATTGATATATATCAAAAATAGAAGTGGCCCTAGGATAGATCCTTGGGGCACACCTTGTACAATAGGCTGCATAGTAGAGGTAGTATTTTGGGCTAGTACACTCTGCCTTCGATCACTAAGGTATGATGCTATTAGTCTGCAGCTATCCGGATGCAGGTTATAGAAATATAGCTTTCTTAATAGAATTTCATGGGAGACACAGTCGAACGCCTTCGAGAGGTCGAGAATGGTAGATTTGCAAGTATTTTTCTCCTCAAAACAATCAACAGTCATTTCAACGAAATTACATATAGCTTCGGTGGTTGATCGCCCTTTTCTGAACCCATATTGCTCCTTACAAAATATCTCATAATGTTCAAGGTACTCGGTTAACTGAGATTGCAAAATACGTTTGAACACTTTGCCAATTAAGGGTAAGAGTGAGATTGGCCGATAATTATCCGGATCCGAAGAGTCGCCTTTTTTATAGCTAGGAAAAACCAATCCAACCTTAAGACAAGCAGGGAAAACGTCTCTGATACATTTATTTATTAATTTTGCAAGAGGTATTAGAATGACCGTATGGATTGATTTTAAAACGTCAGTTCGGAACCCATAAAAGTCCCTACTTTTACTTCGTTTTAAGCTGTTGATAGCACCACTCACTACACGCTGTTTCGAGGAAAAAACACGTTTTATAAAAAAAAACTGTTTTAATTAAAATGAAAAAAACGTTTTTTTAACAACCTTGGTTTTTACTCATGGGAAATAGTATGATTCCATTCTCATTGTACAACATACTATTTTAGAAGACTTCCAAAACAGAAAGTATATTTTTCATACATTCAAAAATGAAAAACGAATTTAGATAACTAGTGTGTGAACCAGTGGCCAGAGTCGCTTTAAGGTTTTACGGGGCCCTGGGCACTAATAACTTTGGGGGCCCCTAAGTCTTTTTGTTTAGAAAAGCCTGAAAATTTGGTTTGGTCGTGTAGCGAAGCGGAGCGGCGACCAGACCAAACCAAACCAAACCAGTGGTGGCTAGTGGCTTGATGCCACTAGCCGTCAGAGCTGGGACGAATCCTCATAAAAAGGAAGGATTCGAATCACGAATCCGAATCACCTAATATGATTCAAATGTCGAATCCTCGAATAAAGGATTCGTAAGAGATAAATATGACTCGAATCAAAGATTCGAATCCTGTTTTTTCGAATCACGAATACAAACCCTCTAAGAATAAATTTTATTTTATTATTTTTTTGCAACTATTATCATATAAATATCGTTACCAGTTGTTTAAGCAAAAATATTCAAAACCTAATTATTTATTATTAACACTGAACATCGTTGATAACAGACTAAATATCTAATTCCCTGTTACTCTGATTAAAGATGTATTTGTGTGTTTCTGAACTTTACTTCAAATCAGCGTTTTGTACACGTGGCGCATGAAGTAAAATTTCGAGTTTAGAAAAGCCCGAAAATTTGTCTCGGGTCGCTGCGCGACCCTCGACAAATTTTCACGGGGCTTTTCTAAACTCGAAATTTTACTTCATGCTTAGCCTGGGAGTGGAAACACCCATTCAAAACTTCAAATTGAACTCTATTATAAAATCGACGAATGCCTGAAAATTACGTAAATGAAAAATTCACTGAATATCATTAAAACCGGGAAAGTCAGAGAAAAGTCATGAAATTATATTCAAATTGACCAAAACACTAACAAAAAAGCCATATGATATTATTTAATTTGTCAAAATTAGCAGGCAAATTACAAAACACGTAAAAATTTATAACATTAACTTAAATATTGGCAAAAACAATGAAAAACTTCAACAAAATAGAGGTTTCCCACAGAAAAAAGTTATATTTAAAGGCCAGGAAAAAAAAATTTGAATCAGGTAAATGTCGGAAAAATTTAACATTTCAGATTGTAGCTACCCTGTCAGTTTTACTTCAAATAATATGAAACAAAATTTTGAAAACTAGATTATCTTTAAAAACATTTTTAGTCATTTAATATTTTTATCAAAGCATTCAGTTTGAAGTTTCGAACGAGCGTTTCCACTCCCAGACTAAGCATGAAGTAAAATTTCGGGTTTAGAAAAGCCCCGTGAAAATTAGTCGAGGATCGCGCAGCGACCCGAGACAAATTTTCTGGGCTTTTCTTAACTCTAAAACGCTGAATTATCGTAAAGTTAAAAACCATGCGCAAGAACGATTGTGGGCAATTAAAGGTATTGGGATTGCGTGTAATCACAACAATTTCATGTTTAGAAAAGCCTGAACGTTTAATATGATTCTTCGAACTCGAGGCTTTTTTGAGACAAAAGGAGCAAACATGAGGCGATTTTTCCTTCAAAATTTATAAATCCAAATGTACGCGTTGTGATTGTTCAGGCTTTCATTCTCTTTCAGAGTAATTTGATGCTTTAAACGAGTGTTTTCCACTCCCAGGCTAAGCATGAAGTAAAATTTCGAGTTTAGAAAAGCCCCGCGTAGAAAATTTGTCGAGGGTCGCGCAGCGACCCGAGACAAATTTTCACGGGGCTTTTCTAAACTCGAAATTTTACTTCATGCGCCACGCGTATAAAACAGTGATTTAACGAGAAATTTAAAAAAACACAAAAACAAATTTTTCATGTTAATCCTTACAATTAATTCGAATTATTTTTGACGATTCAAATCCTTTTATAAATATTCGAATCCTTTTATGAGGATTCGAATCACCTACATTTGGATTCGAATACGAATCCTCTTAAAAAAATGTAACGAATCCGGATCACAAATCCAGTTTAACTAAAGTATTCGAATGCCTCTATTGAATTCTCTAAAATGATTCGAATCCTGAATGATTTGAATCCTGCCCAGCTCTGCTACATAGTATACAATATATAAATATACTTAACTTAGCAAAGGATTTTAATACTTATTTCAATCAAATTTCATGTGATCACACTAATAATATAAATTTGAATTGTGTAACAAATATTCCTCTTAATCCAAAATCAATATTTCTTGAACCTGTTAATGAATATGAATTAATTAACATTATCTTGAAAATACAAAATAAAATGAGTGCAGGGTATGATGAGGTACCTGTCTGCAATCTAAAACGATGCGCGGAAAATATTGCTAACCCAATGTGCAGTATAATAAACAAATGTTTAGAAGACGGTATCTTTCCGGAGCACCTAAAATATGCAATTGTCACGCCTGTATTTAAGAAAGACGATATTGACGATACTGAAAACTATCGTCGAATAGTGTCCTGAGTACCTTTTTGAAAATATTTGAATTAGCTATTTACAAAAGGATTTTAATTTTTTTTATTTTACATAATCTGCTCTCAAATAGTCAGCACTGATTTTTAAATGGAAAGAGTATCGAAACTGCACTGTTAGATTACACCAATGCTATATTATCAGCACTTAAGGAGCGCTATGTCACCTGTGGGGTGTTCCTGGACCTGTCCAGGGCATTTGACTTCATCGAATTCTCGTTACTACGAGGGTTGCCTCTTATATTTCGGGATTAGAGAACAAAAATAAATATTAATCATTGAAAATCGCTTTATTGTTTTTCAAAATATTCCCCGTTAAGATCTATACACTTTTGCATGCGTTTGAACCAATTGTCGAAGCACTTTTGCCACTCTGATTGAGGTATCCCCAAAACATGCATTCTGAACGCATCAACCGCTTTTTCAGGTGTCGAAAAACGTTGACCTCTCATTTTATTTTTTACGGATGGGAATAAAAAAAAGTCATTCGGTGCCAAGTCAGGACTATATGGCGGATGACTCATCAAATCGATGTTTTGCATGCTCAAAAATGCAGTTGTTTGAGCCGATGTGTGAGAGCTCGCATTGTCGTGGTGAAACGAACCAATTGTCGAAGCACTTTTGCCACTCTGATTGAGGTATCCCCAAAACATGCATTCTGAACGCATCAACCGCTTTTTCAGGTGTCGAAAAACGTTGACCTCTCATTTTATTTTTTACGGATGGGAATAAAAAAAAGTCATTCGGTGCCAAGTCAGGACTATATGGCGGATGACTCATCAAATCGATGTTTTGCATGCTCAAAAATGCAGTTGTTTGAGCCGATGTGTGAGAGCTCGCGTTTTCGGCGGTTGGTTTTCCTGATTTCTTGGATGACATCTGGCAAACAAATGGTTGTGTACCACTCAGAATTGACTGTTCTGCGTTGTTCTAGTGGTAAGGTTGCGACATGTCCAGTTTTTCCGAAAAAAACAGGCGACCATTTGCTTGGAAGTGCTTCGTGCGCGAACAACTTTTGTTGGATTTGGCTCATCTTGAAACACCCATACGGTCGACTGCTGTTTACTTTCGGGCTCATACGCGTAAATCCATGATTCATCACCTGACACGATGTCATAGACGTGTTTCGAAGCACCGCAATCGTATTTTTTGAGCATTTCTTTGTACCAATCGACACGAGCTTTTTTTTGAGCGATTGACAAATTGTGTGGGATCCAACGCGAACAAATTTTTTTGACAGTCAAATGTTCATGCAATATTGAATGTATGCTGGTCCCACTAATGCCTAAGGTTGTCTCAATCTCACGATAGGTCACATGACGATCTTGCAATATTTGTTTGCGCACAGCATCAATGGTTTCCGGAACAACAACTGATTTTGGATGACCTCCACGAAATTCGTCTTGGAGTGAACTACGACCTCGGTTGAATTCACCACACCATCGATAAACACTGGTCCTTGATGAAGCTTCATCGCCAAAAATTGAATTAAGTTCATCCATGCACTGTTGTTGAGTTAATCCACGTCGAAAGTTGTAAAAAATAATCGCACGAAAATGTTCACGATTTAATTCCATTCTTTGGCCGAGATAAATCTTTTAAGTTAGTGTAAACGACACAAAAACGCTCATATGTCAAAACGGTCTGAGTACGTATAACCTTAAAAATGTCAAACTTTACGATAGAGCTCTCAGTTGCCAGATTGCAACACTAGGGTTGTCCAATCCCGAAATATAAAAGGCAACCCTCGTATTATCAAAACTTTATCAGTATGGCGTTCGCGGAGTTGCCTTAAATTTAATCAGCTCATACCTTCACGGTAGGAATCATTCGACAAAGATAGTAGACAGAGACAGAGGAGTTGATGTGATTTCTGGGGTCTTGGGCATGTCCAGGGGCATTCCTCAGGATAGCATTCTCGGCCCTCTGTTGTTCGTTATTTTAATAACGATGTCATCAGTGGAAAACTGGTTTAAATATCATAAACTCGACTTGAAAACCCATAAGATAAGTTGCATATTTTTTAAAACAAATCAAAGTTTAAACACACCAGACGGTATATCTTTAAATATTATATATTATCCTTTCACGAAATCAGTAAAGTTTTTGGGAATAACTTTGGATGAAACACTCAATTTTACTGCACAAATTAGTATAGTATGTCAGAAAATTAATAGAAGTTGCTATGGTTTAAGAGTACTTATCAATGCAAGCAACTACAATATTTCTAAACTATTTTACCATGCCAACATACATTCACATATCCGATATGGAATTATTTTCTGGGCAGCAAGTGTCGATGTGCATAAAGTGTTCATTGCACAAAAAAAATCCATAAGAATTCTCCACAAACTGAAATACCGCGACAGTTATAGGGGTGTTTTTAAAACGAATAGTATTTTGACAGTATATGGCACATATATATTTGAATGCTCAAAATTTGTATGGAGTCACATGGATCTATTCAGCACGAATTTACTACAAAACGCTTACAGCACAAGACATGGTCAACAATTTACCCTACCACAACACAGATTAAATTGTTATGAGAGTGGTGCTTACTATTCATGCCTGAAAATAGTAAACCACCTGCCAAAGATAATTAAATATGTGCGAAGTGTGCATACTAGGAAAAAAGAACTCTTCAATTATCTCTGTAGTTTAGAGCCTTATACAATGGCAGACTTTTATGGGTCTATACATGAATAGTTTTTTTACTTACCCCCGTATGTAATACAAAGGGAAAGTATTGTTTACGTGAAAATTTTCGAATCAAAAATTGTAGCGGAAATATCCGTTTTGAGGTCCCCTGAGTCGAATAAGACCATTTTTGAAAAATTTCTGTCTGTCTGTCTGTGTGTCTGTGTGTCTGTGTGCGCTGTACCGCAAAAACCGCTAAAGATATCGAAATGAAACTTGAAACTTAAGCTTTTTGTTACCATCGGAAGAACTGAAAAGCTTTTGGTGAAAATCGGAAAACCGGAAGTGGTACTTTACTCTTAGCGTTTTTCAGTTTTTTCAGATTTTTTCAATAAATGTTCATCAAACAAAAAAATCTTTCAAATAAAAGTTGTAGATAATAACAAAATGAAGATGTATTGTTCACTTACTTTTTGTCATAGCACTCTTAGTTTTTGAGATATTTAATAAATAGTGTTTTTTTATCTAGTCATTGATTTGTGTCAGTGTGTGTGTTGATACAATTGGAAAATGTTTCAAATAAAAGTTGTAGGTAATAAAATATTAAAGATTTTTTGTATCTTCACTTTTTGTCATAGCACTCTTAGTTTTTGAGATTTATCAATAAATAGTGTTTTTTATCTAGTCCTTGGTTTGTGTCAGTATGTGTTGATCTAATTGAAAAATGTTTCAAATAAAAGTTGTAGTTATCAAAAGTTGAAGACATTTTGAAAATAATAATGCTACAAATATTTTAAAAGTGATTTAATACGCAATTTACGGGGGAAAGTACTATGATGGACACATCACCATTTTTTATCTAGTTTTTTTTTAATTTCTATTTTCAGTAAAATTCTTTCCTATTGACTAGTTTTTCCTGTACAGTGTTATGTATTATATGTATACTTATATGCAATATCTGTCCAGAGAAAAATAAAGAGATTATTATTATTATTATCTAGCTTGACACTGCATGAAGAAACTTGTTATTGAAATTTTGGGGTGTCCTACATTTAAAACATAAAAACTAGGAATAATCTGCATAATAATCTGTAATTTCGTTACCTACTTAAATTATTTATACATACAGTGAATTTTTCCTTTAAGTCTATATATTCCGATGCATGCGTATTATAGTTTCAGGCCTTAATTGTTTTTTTCAAGTGTTGAATTTGAAGTTTCGAACTAGTGTTTCCATTTCTTAATTAACCATGAAGTAAAATATCGAGTTTAGAAAAGCCTGAAAATTAAGTTTGATCGTATAGCGAAGGGGTGTGACCAAATCAAATTTTTATCGAGAAAATTATTAAGGATAATTATAATTGAAATTGCCAATTCTTGGTTGCAGAATACTTCAAACATTAAAAGTGCGATTCTTTTCGCAATCTACAACAAGTTAGTCTTACCAAGACTATATCAAACAGTTGTTTCAATGAGTGTTTGATATAGTCTTTGTAAGACTAACTTGTTGTAGATTGCGAAATAAATCGCACTTTTAATGTTTGAGAGAATTATTATCAAGATCAGGTGGTCTAAATCATTCAAGAAATAGTATTAATTTTTAAACATCAAATTTGTTGTAGACCTGTGCTATTGAAATCATTCGTTAGTCCCTATTACTACCAAAAATCATGAAAAATGTAGGTAAATACAAAAATCTGTTTAAAATAAATCTGTGGCAATCGTGAATAGTTGGTTAGATGTAATCTTGAAATTATGTGTATCACCAAGTTTTTTGTCTCTATTTTTCTATATAATTTTGAAGTTCCTGCTCTCGATTCCCAAAAGAATATTCTTCTATGTAATGGCCATATCATATACAGGGTGTCTACGCTAAACCGTTCGTTAAAAGTTTATGGGGTTGCCGTTGCACTAAAAGTTTGAAAACAATCCTTGGCATATGGTTGAATCAGTTCTCCTAATGTGAAATATTTTTAACTTTATATCACTTCCGGTTTCACCGGAAGTAGCACCAAATTTGTTATTTTAAATAGAACACCCTACATATTAGTAATTTTTTGGATTCCTCGATTAAATTGCAACATATTTTATTCAAACATATGTACACTTATCTCTTATAGTTTTCAAGAAAAAAAAAATATTTCTAAAATTTGGAACTCTAAAAGGCATCTTGAAATCTGTGTGTAACTTCTCTTAAGAATTAGATAAAAATATGATTTATATCTGTACTTGTACCTAGAGGATGCCTCTATGAGTAAATTAATTGGAAACTGTCAATTTTGACAAAAAGTGTTCTTAAAATATCAATATCTAAGTGCTCTCTTCAATATCAAGTAATTCCATTTATTTAAATGGAATGACCAAATTTTTATCACGTAGTACGATTGGGGCGAAAATTTCCTACAAAAAAGTATTACAACTATACTTCTAAAGCGAGTAGTTTTCGAATTATTTCGAAAATTCGTTTTTCGTCGCATTTATGCAGGGTAATGACATTTCTTTGATGTACAGCGAGTTTTTCTTTAAAATATACGTATTCCAAATTCAGATTGTTTTCTTTAAATCTTTAGTTATTTGTTGTTGTTTTTAAGGGTTCAATTTGAAGCTCTAAACAAGTGTTTTCCACTCCCAGACTAAGCATGAAGTAAAATTTCGAGTTTAGAAAAGCCCCGTGAAAATTTGTCTCGGGTCGCGCAGCGACCCGAGACAAATTTTCTGGGCTTTTCTAAACTCGAAATTTTACTTCATGCGCCACGCGTATAAAACACTAAAATATTGTGAACTCTATGTATATTTGAACCTCATTTGAAATCAGTGTTTTATACGCGTCGCTGCGCGACCCTCGACAAATTTTCACGGGCTTTTCTAAACTCGAAATTTTACTTCATGCCTAGTCTAGGAGTGGAAAACACTCGTTTAAAGCTTCAAATTGAACTCTTTTAAAAAACAAAGAATGTCGGAAAATGTACAGCTTTATTCCCTGTATATTATTAGTCATTTAGTTTCCATCATTTTCATGGTACTATTTAAAATTATTACAATAAATAAGTTGTTTAATGCTCATTGCTTATTTTGTTAGGGCGTAGGTAAAGTATCGTACGTTTCTCGAGTGGTATGGCAATTACATACTCGCGGAATACTGCACTCGCCGCTGAGCGGCTCGTGCGCAACATGTCCGCTCATATGTAATATACTGCATACCACTCTCGTTACGTAATATACTATTATTATTTGACATTTCGCATTACATACGCGACAAAACAAAAGCATTACTACTTGCCTACTAAAATTCAGTTGTGACTTATACGCGCATTATTCCTTGCATAAATGCGACGAAAAACGAATCTTCGAAATAATTCGAAAACCACTTGCTTTAGGAGTATAGTTGTTAATACTTTTTTGTAGGAAATCTTCCCCTCAATCGTACCACGTGATAAAAAATCGGTCATTCCATTTAAAAAAATTGAATTACGAGATATTGAAGAGGGCACTTCGATATTGAACACTTATTGTCAAAATTGACAGTTTCCAATTAATATACTTATAGAGGCATCCTCTAGATACAAGTAGAGATATAAATCATATTTTTATCTTTCTCTCAAGAGAAGTTACAGACAGATTTTAATATGCCTTTTCGAGGTCAAAATTTTAGAAATATTTTTTTTGCTTGAAAACTATAAGAGATAAGTGTATGTATATTTGAATAAAATATGTTGCAATTTAAACGAGGAATCTAAGAAATTACTAATATATAGGGTGTTCTATTTGAAATAAAAAAATTGGTGCTACTTCCGGTGGAACCGGAAGTGATATAAAGTTGAAAATATTTCACATGAGGAGAACTGATTCAACCGTATGACAAGGATTTTTTTCAAATTTTTAGTGCAACGGCCACCCCATAAACTTTTAACGAACGGTTTAGCGTAGACACCCTGTAGATGATATGGCCATTACATAGAAGAATATTCTTTTGGGAATCGAGAGCAGGAACTTCAAAATTATATGTCTGGTTTCACTAACTTCAATTAAATCTTATTCGTTGATTAAATTTATTTGTCGATTGGAATAGACATTTTCCATGTCATAAACCAGTGATGGGGAAACTACGGCCTGCGGGCCAAGTCCGGCCCGCGGAAAGGTTTAATCCGGCCTGTTTAAGAGTGCCGTCGTGAGAATGTTTGAACGCGTTCTTACTTCGTAATGTGACGACCCGCATAAAAACTACCTACCTACGATTAAGCATTATTCTTTGGCCCGCTACGATTGTCTGGTTATTACAAATGGCCCATCTTAAAAAAAGTTTCCCCACCACTGTCATAAACTATAAGCTCATGTAAATTGAGTGATTTTTAAACACGTATGTAACTATTTCTAGATTTTAGTCAATGAATAACTATTGGTAGATTTAACTAATGTTAGTAAAATCCAGCATTAGTAAATTGGATAAAAGGAAGTAGTAACAAAATCTCGTAAAACATATAACTTGATCACTATTCAGTAGTATTCACTAGTGCCACAGATTTGTTTTTATCGATTTTATAGTTTTCTATATTTTTCATGATTTTTAGCTGGACTCTTCTGACCATGGAATTTCATACTTTTGTGTTAATAAAGTTTTGCGATAAAATTGAAAAATGTTTTAATTATTTAATTTAAAATTATTTTCTTATTGATTTAATTTTGATAGTTTCTTTCTTTCATATTGATTTAATTTTATTATTTCTCAGATTTTTTCATGGTCTTCTTATTTCAATTTAAATAAATAAAAATACTTCAGATAATTCTTTCAAGAATTAAATAATTAATTAAATATGTCACTTTTGAATGCACCTGCATCATAATAATAATAATTTTATTTCCCAACAGAAGTTAACATCTATTTACAGGGAAAATATACAAGACGACTTAGACTAAGTGTAAATTTAAACAAACAAAAAAACAATGCTTACTTACATAGACAAACATACATAAAATTAAGGAGACGTATTATAATATATTTTTGATACATTTTATAAATTCTAAGCATAAATATATCTGCATATTGTTGAACATCAAGATGTAACAGTTTCATGAAATTAATTGGAGAATAATAATATAAATTAGTGTAGCTATGGTTACGTATAAATGTTGTACAATTTCTACTAGACGTTCTAGGAACATATATATTTATTAGTGCCAATAAATTGGGATCATCTATATCGTTATGAATGATCTGATGTAGACATTTTAGAAGTAAGATTTTGCACCTTGAGCCCAATTCTTGTAAGTCAAACATTGACAACATATCACTATAAGATACAGCAGTGTCGTGGTAAACCGAATGTTTTTTAAAATACAAATATTTAACAAACATTTTTTGCACTCGCTCTAATTTTTGCATATGCACATTGTAATTCGATGCCCAAACACAAGCACAATATTCCAATTTTGGACGCACATATGTTTGATACAATTTATTTATTGTATAAATGTCCCGAAAAGGCTCACTGATACGCCAAATAAAACCTAACATTTTTAAGGCATCTTTCTGTATTGCATTATAATGGGGTATAAACGATAAATCTTTATCAAATAAGACACCGAGATCTTTTAAAATAGTTACTCTTTCTAATGAAACATTGTTCATGTTGTAATCAAATGCTATATGAGTAAAGGTTCTAAAAAATGATATAATCTTGCACTTAGATATGTTAAGATGCAGTTTATTATTGAGGCTCCATTCTATGATGTTATCCAAGTTGTTTTGTAATGATTGGCAATCATCTACAGATTTAATACATCTAAAAATGTTGACATCATCTGCATATATTAGGATTTTAGAATTGATATCTTTAACTATATCATTAATAAATAAAATGAATAATAAGGGCCCAAGGTTTGATCCTTGAGGAACACCACTTAAGGGGCAGTACGAGTGAGATTTGTACTGTTTGTATTCTACGTATTGTAGTCTATTAGACAAATATGAGCACATTAAAGATATCATATTAATACTAAAACCCCATTGTTTTAATTTACAAAGCAGAATATTGTGATCGATAATATCAAAAGCCTTGCTGAAATCGGTATGGATTTCATCGACTTGAAGACGTTGATAATTTAAAATTTGATAATTTAAACGTTGATAATTTAAAATTAATCAGAATGGAAATGCTTATCTAATGAAAATGATTATCACCATATCAGTAGCATGTATTCCATACTAATTCCAACATTAATCTAATAAATTGCATTCTCCATTAATATTTTTGACTCTTGTGAATTTATCAGGAGATTAAAGTCCTATGCTACTCTATCAAATTAACACACACACATACTAACAAACCGGGGTCAACGTCAAAATTATTGACCTAGAAAAGAGAAGGAGGGAAGGAAAGAGAGAGAGAAAGAGACATTGTTTTTGTTTACACGCATGAGTAACAATGCTATAAATAGCCTTCTGCTTTGATACTGCATGCAAATGGTCAGTAATCAAGCGCATTGTTTGTTTACAGTCGGCACTCAAAGAAACAGAATTAATTTAAATAAATTAACATAGGGCAGGGTGTTCAAAAATCAGTGGCACATACATAGATCACTGGAAATAAATTATTATAAACAATAAACTTATTCTAAATTCAAAATGTAAATATATTATATTAAAAAATGATAAAAACACACAGCCAAATATGTTATAAATCTTACGTGATAAGTACTAAAAGTATAAGTCACTTTTTTTTTCAATTTTATTGCACTATCTGGCCTTCATCTGCCAAATAGGTTTTCTAACAGTATCGGTTCAGTGCAGTTTTTTTTTAAATAAGCAAAATTAATCTTAACACTATAAATAAAACCTATATAATCTGCCATCATTTTTTTTAAATGTATTCATTTGACTTATACTTTTAGTACTTATCACGTCAGTAATATCATAAATATGACTTTTGGTAATAACTTTATTGTTTACAATAATTTATATCCAGTGATCTATGTATCGTCCGATTATTTAAAACATAAATTAGAGTAGGCTTTAAATTTTAAATTAGATTGGCACTACCGGCTGTGAACACATAATTTACCATAACCTCAAATTTATTCCATCTTTCAATTAAGCATTCTGAATAACCGCATAAAACGAATGCCACCTACTCTAATTTATCATTCAAATAATCACACGGTATATGCCATTGGGCGTTAATGGGTTAAACAACAAACAACTTTTATTATTACAAATCATTTCTTAAATTTACCCCTGATTTAACTAATAAAGGATGTGTAAAATTTAATCTCTTTGTTTCAAATGTAAAAACAATCACTTGGTTTGTTTCACTACTATTTTTTTAATCTCTCCGACTAGTTTCGACTTATCGTCATTCTCAAAGAGGGTAAGTCGAAACTAGTCGGAGAGAATAAAAAAAATAGTAGTGAAAAAAACCAAGTGACTTTTATTTAATTATCAATATTGTAAACGTATTTCATCAAGTGATTAATGAGAACCAAATTGAAGATATAAAAACAATAATTTTTATTCTCTGTAAATTTGGCAAAGAGCATTTTTTTATTTTTTAATATTATGATCAAAATTATTACCTAAAACTCCGCTTTTAGGTCTTTATGAGGCTTAGTTAAAACACAGTTTAATGATTTGATTATGTGAAGTTTGGTTAGTGAAGATAATTAAACACTATTTGCAGTGGCGGAACAAATCGAAAGAAAATGAATTTATTATTTTATTGTAAAAGTAAATCTTTTTTGTTTCAATGTAAGAGCAATCATTTTTATTCTTTGTAAATTTGACAAAGAGCATTTTTATGTTTCTTAATATTATGATTAAAATTATCACCTAAAAGTCCGCTTTTGGGTTTTAATGAGGCTTAGTTAATATACAGTTTAATGATTTGATTATGTGAAGTTTGGTTAGTGAAAATAATTAAACACTATTTGCAGTGGTGTAACAAGTCGAAAGTAAGTGAATTTAATATTTTAATGCAAATTACACGGACTGAAATAAAAATTGACGATTTATTAAAACACAAAATATCAACCTCTAGGTTGATTCTATTTTATAGAAGAGTTGGATGAAGTGTTTTTAGAGCTTCACAATAAATTAGTGTTTTATACGCGTGGCGCATGAAGTAAATATTTCGAGTTTAGAAAAGCCTGAAAATTTGGATTGGTCGCTCCGCTTCGCTACGCGACCAATCCAAATTTTCAGGCTTTTCTAAACTCGAAATATTTACTTCATGCTTAATCAGGAAGTGGAAAACACTTGTTAGTATAACAATGAACACTTTAATAGATACAATGCCTCAAAAGAAGAAAATTAAACGAAATGAGTAATTGTATATTCAATAAATCAACTTAATAAGTAAATATATTTTTAACTACGAGTATAAGAATCATAAAACTCTAAGTAGACAGGGAAATCTTAGAGTTATAAATTAAGACACTTGGCAGCACTTAAATAAATTTGAAGGTTGTGAAAAGAAAATGTTTACACTCCTTGTCGACTATTTTAATTCTCAAGTAAAATAGTCGACAAGGAGTGTTAATATTTTTTCTTATCAGAGTCTTAATTATTTTTATAAACAGTTTATATTCAATACATTAACTTAAATAATTAAATATATTTTTAACTAAAAGAATCATAAAACTCTTAGTAAATAAGAAAATCTTAGAATAATAAATTGAAACACTAGCAACTATCTACTAAATTTTAAGGTTGTGCTTACAATTAAAACAGTCCACACGGAGTGCTAAGATATTTTTCTTATTGAAGTCTTGAACATTTTTATAAATAGTTTTAAGTCTTAAACATTTTTAAAAGATATAAATGATTCGGAAGAAATAATTTGGTGCTGTAATAAATGCAACATGAATGTAAATAAATCTCCATCTCATGATGATTTATTTGAGCTTATTTCAATGAAATTTAATGAATTCAAGGCAGAAATAAAAACTCTTATCGCAACAAAATTTAATGAATTAGAATCACGTATAGTACAACTTGAAGCAAAAAGTAATTTGATTAACTGTGATTCAGAGCGTAGGCATGATAATGAGTCTTTTGAAGAAATTCTTACTGAGCTGGATGAAAGGAATAAGAGAAAGAAAAACGTTATCCTATTTAATCTTCCTGAACCTAATTCAAGTGAAATTGAAGCTAAGAAGAAAGCTGATTACGAGAGTGTTGAGAAAATATTAGAACCAAGGGGTTTACAGTTTAAACCTACAAAAATATTACGTTTGGGATCACTTAAAATAAATAGTAAGCCACGACTTTTAAAAATTGTGTTTGCGAAAGATAATGAAGCTATACAAGAACTAAAAAGCAATTCACTGGAGAGTAACAAAAACTTTCATTTCCGATCTGATAAGACAAGAAAGCAACAGGAATATTTAAAAAAAATACAAAATGAACTTGAATCTCGGAAATCATTAGGTGAATTAAATCTCATGATTAGATATAATAATGGAGTTCCGTTTATTTGCTCTAAGCAGATCCAAGCCTCATATTCCAAACAAAAAAACTAACCGTATATTATCAAAATTGTGGCGGGTTGCGAACTGAACTTCAGGCATTCATGTTATCAGTCAATAGTAATGATTATGATGTACTTATCTTAACTGAAACATGGCTTTTTGAAGCTATTTCAAACAGTGAATTACAATTAATAAATTACAATATACATATATAGGGTTGATCGTTCCAACAATGGTGAAGTCGGTGGTGGTGGTATTTTAATCGCCGTTAAACGTCACTTTAAATCATCTATTATATTAAAGAATAATGCTATAGAGCATCTATTTGTGTTATTATCAGTCAATAAGACCAATTATATTCTTGGCGGTGTATATATATCGCCATCGTCGCCTGTAGCTTCTTATTCTGAGCATTGTGAAGTTGTGGAAAATATAGTTCAACAATATTCAGATTGTCAGTATTTAATTTGTGGAGATTACAATTTCCCTAATATTAATTGGAGTACTTCTCTTTCTACCTCCGATAAATATAATTTAGATGACCATAAAACACAGTTGATTGTTGATACATTTAATTTTCTAAATCTTGAACAAATAAATAAAATTCCTAATAGTAGATCCATTTTTCTTGATTTGTTCTTTTCTAATATTTTAGAGTGTGAAGTTGCATTATCGAATAACTTATTATCAAATACAAGTCAACATCATTATGCTTATGATATTTCGATTTCTGTGTGTGTTTATAATCCTGCTACAATCTGTACAAAAAATATTTTTATATCATCTTGCCAATTTTGATGCTTTAAATCACTTTTATAATATTATGTTTAGTTGTTCTGAGTGGAAATCTTTAGTAATCGATGCTTATATTAATATGTTAGTTGACTATTTCTATAATATTGTTAATAACGGTATAACTAATTTCATTCCTCAGAAATTATGTAAGGATAGCGATAGCCATTATCCTAAATGGATGACGCAAGATCTTAAGCTTCTCATAAGAAGAAAGAAATCTGCTCATATCAAATACAAACAAACAGGCAATAGTGATGACTATTTATTGTTTAATTCGTTACGAAGTCAATGCAAGAAATTAACAAATTTATTACATTCAAATTTTTTATCAGACTTCGAAGCTAAAGTCAATGCAAACTCTAATTACTTCTGGAAGTATGTCAAAGATTTAAAGAGCAATGATGGCATTCCTAATGTCATAGAATTTGATTCAAGAACGGGCTCAGACGGTAATCAGATTGCTGATATGTTTGCCGAGTACTTCGCTACTATTTATACCAATGACGCTAGTCCATATACTAACGCCTCGTTACAGAATAACTTCTCGGTCAATAATTATAAGTTCGTAATTTCCAAGGAGGGTGTTTTTAATGAAATAATGTCTAAACCCAAGTAAAAGCTCAGGCCCTGATGGCATCTCTCCCTATCTTTTAGTTAACTGTATTTATTCATTATGCGGTCCTATATCCGATATATTTTCTATGTCTTTGGCACAAGGTGAATTCCCATCAATTTGGAAACTAAACTATATCAATCCTATCTTTAAATCTGGGGAACGGAAGCTTATATCAAATTATAGGGGCGTTTGTCTTCAATCTTGCATACCGAAAATACTTGACAAAATAGTTGTGACACAAATGCATTGGGTTGTTAAAATGTTTTTGTCAGAGAATCAGCATGGTTTTGTACCGGGTCGGTCAACAAATACAAATCTTTTATGTTTTAATCAATATTTGTTGAAGGCTTTCGAAAATAATAGTCAAGTTGATTGCATATACCTAGATTTTTCGAAGGCCTTCGACAGAGTCGATCATAATATTCTATTACATAAAATAAGATCATTAGGTTTTAATGATATGGCCGTTCGTTGGCTATCTGACTTTTTAAGTAACAGGTTTCAAATGGTAAAAATACAAAATTACATTTCTAAACCAATTTCTGTAACATCAGGGGTTCTGCAAGGAACTCACTCTGGGCCAATATTATTTTTACTATTTGTAAACGACATTGAAGACATTATTACTAACAGCAAGGTTTTATTGTATGCTGACGATATCAAAATATATCGGATCGTCAAATCGTTTGAAGGTTGTAAAAGCCTGCAGGATGACTTAAATAAAATTAATGACTGGTGCTACTCCAATAAATTACACCTTAATGTGAAAAAATGCAACCTTATTTCATATTGTAGAAAACGCTCCAGTCTCAATTACGCATACAGCATTGATGGAAATAATTTAGCTAAATCAGCAGAGCTGAAAGATTTAGGAGTGACATTCGATAATAGGCTTGCATTCAACTCACATATCAGTAACGTTTGCTCCATAGCTTTAAAAATGTGGAGTTTTGTCTGGAGGGTGTGTAAAGATTTGGGTCCATCGTGTTTAAAACGATTATATTGTGCATTGGTTCGCTCCAACGTTGAATATGCTTCGGTAATATGGTCTCCATATCAATCAATACATATTAATAGATTGGAACAAATACAACATAAGTTTTTACGTAGCATGAAGTTCAAATTGGGTAGATGTCATAGGCAAGGTTGTTACGAGGAAATAATGACCGATTTGAATATTACACCTCTAGCTGATCGTCGCTTAACAGCAGATTTATGCATGATCTACAAAATAGTAAACAATTTAATTGATTGTCCTAATATTTTGGAGCAACTTCATTTTTATACTCCATCCAACTGCCGAAATCTGAGGAATACGCCCATATTCCGCTTGCAGACATTCACTACAAACTACTCCCAATACAATCCACTGGCCAGAATGATAAGGACAGCAAATAGCTTGGCCGATAGGGAGTGGTTTGATTTATTTAATTCAAATTTTGATAGTTTTAAGTGTAAACTGAAGAGGATGCTTTAGATTTGTGATTTTTATTGTTATTATTTTGTGAATAGTTTTAATTTTTTGGAAGGCTCGAATTAATAATATTAATAGTATTATTTGTTGTAATGTAATTTTGATTGTTGTTTGAATTATTAGTGCTCTATTTTTATTAAAAGGGGTTTTCCCGTATAAATAAATAAATAAAGAAATTTTTTCAAACAGTTTTAAGTCTTAACAATCTTTGTATACCTTTGAACTTTATGTAGACATTTTAAAGTTTGAATGGAGTCTTAAAACTGTCTTTTACTTCATATTAATAAGTAAGATTATTATTACAAAATATCCCAATATTTAAAAGTTTTAAATATCTTATCGTTCTTTAATTTCTGTGTAATATATTTTAATTTTATGTGAATTGAACAATTAGTTGATTTTTATACAATTTTTCAAAGAAAAAACTTAATAATAATACTTTATTGAATCAAAACGTCATATTACACGAATTTGACATGTCAATTAATAATAATAAATAATAAACTATAGTAGTACTAAATATTAAAGTACAATATACCGTGCGATCATTTAAAATATGATTTAGAGTAGGCGGCATTTTTTTTGTACCGTTGCCCTGAATGCTAATTGAATGATGGAATAAATTTGAGGTTATGGTAAACTATGTGTTAAAAGTCAGTAATACCAATCTAATTTAAAATTCAAAGCCTACTCTGAATTATGTCTTAAACGATCGCACGGTAAATATCAAACTATAATAGTAGTAAATATGAAAGTACAATATACAATAAATGTTACAATACAATAAAAGTTACATTCGAAAGTGTCAGAAGTAATACCAGTATAATAGTTATTTTTCTTTATAAATTAAATTTAACTTTGAATCAATCATTTTGAAAAACATGTTAAATTTCTTTTTTTATTGATGCATCATATGTCTTATTTCAAATACTTCGCAGCGTGTTTAAATTCAATATTAAAACACGCGCGTGTTTTAAAGTTGCTAAGGACAACAACGTCAATTCAAACTTAAAGTCAAACATAAATGTCACTATCTATTAAACTTTAATAACTCATTCATTTTATTTATAATAAATATTGAATATACAATCTGTATTATTTGAAAAATTAATATTTCCGTGCTTTAACTCGGAATCAACATTGCTCACATGAACATTGGTAACTGATTTACTTCCAGATGTGCATGCATTCGTATTTCCGCTAATAGCATTTGATATAATATTGGAAACACTGTTTTTATTGTTGATGGACTCTTCGACATATCCAGTAGCCACCGATGCCGATTTCCAACCAACTTGCCGCTGTATTTGATCTATAGTCATCCCACCGTTGGCCATAATAGTTGCAGAAGTACGCCGGAACGCATGTCCTGTGTACTTCTTTGGCTCGTTTAAGTTAAGGAAAAGTGCAATTTGAAATGGGCATAAACCAAAAGTATTAATACCCACTACTTGTTTAGTACACTTTCCCTTATCAAAGCGTAAGAAAACACGGTCAGTACTCACATTTTGAGGACGCAACAACAAATATTTCTTAATAAACCCAACGTAGGGTATACCATTACTGTCAGCGACAGTAAAACGCCGAGCCTTTTCTGTCTTAGACGGACGTATGAGAATAAGTAAGGTATTACCCTCTTCCTTAATGTCGGATAAACGCATATCGCACAATTCGCATCTGCGACAAGAACCAAAGATTCCAAAAATGGCAACAACTTTCAAAAACAAATACGTTATATCTGAAGCATCTTCAAAAAACTTTCTTAAATCTTCCTCTCTAAGGGCATAGGACTTTTTTGCGTTACAATTCTTACTAATCGCCTTCATAAATGCTTGCACTTTTCCAAATCATTTGATATCCACTCCCTGTTGTAATCGTAACATACATTGTAATTTGGAATGTATGGCCCACATTGTGGACGACTTGTACTTCTCTGACAATTCCTGTAAGTACGCAAGCATAACTTGTTCTGTTACACTGGCAACTTGGCATTCTTCCATCCATTTAATCAAACGGTTGTACTCTTTTTTGTAGGCTACTTCCGACTTTTGCGGAATCAACCGATTCTCAGCTTTAGCGCTCAAGCTATCAATCTTTGATTGCATTTTCAAAGGGTAATGACAAACTGATGAGAAATTTATAATTTGCGTTACAATTTATTTCACACCTTGACAACCAAAGGTACATTGATTCCGTCATCTTAAACATGCTCGAAATTTCAAAATTTTGGGCCAATTTATGGTCTTTAAATGCATCAATAAAAAAAAATAGCGTAAAGTATGCGTGGATATCTGGTCTTTAAAGCACTTACTCTATTGCAAGCACTCCGGCTGGCGCCGTCGTGCTTGCAAAATCGTGCGTGCTTTAAAGACCTAAATATCCACTTATACTTTAATATACTATTATAGCATTTAAAAATATATTCAATTATTTAAGTTTATTTATTAAATTTACAAATACTCATTTAGTTTGATTTTCAACTTTAGGGGTATCAAATTTATTAAAGTGTTCCTTGTTATTTTAAAGACTGTTTTCCACTCCCTGGTTAAGCATGAAGTAAATATTTCAGGCTTTTCTAAACACTTAAATATTTACTTCATGCGCCAGGCGTATAAAGCACTGATTTATTGTAAAATTCAAAAATATACTTCACCTATAATAATAATTAAAACAAAACATCATCAGATTTAGAACAATAACAAATTAATGTGTGTATGTTTTTTGAGAATTAAAATTACAGCATAAAATAAAACTAACAATAATCACTAACAATAAAGAAAGTTGATTAAAACCATTGAAATTTTATAATCAATTCTAAAAACGTTTTAATGACACACACTAATGCTTGTTTGCACCCAAGTAATTAACTTAATCATTGATTAGCACTTTTTAAAAATACAACAATTTTATTTACAAATTGTTCAGACCACCGCATATTGATGAAAGAGGCATGTTTAGGTTATCTCATAAATTTATAATATTCCTATATTCTAGAATTTTGACTTAATCAGAGGTTTAATCAATGATAAGTGGATGATTACAGCTAACCAGTCGGGGTGCAAATGTGCCTAATTGATTCATATTTTTGTTTTTTGTAATGTTCATCAATTTTCTATAGTTTATGTTGAAAAAGTTTTGTGATTGTTTGTTACACATTACACATTATATTTAAACCTTAAGATGACATCGTTAGTCTTGCATCTTCTCCCTATTTACACCTCAAACTATTTGTCTTTTTTTTAAGAGAAATTAGGTAAGGTTACGTTAAAGTAAACTGGTAGCATCCCGTCCTTGTGCGGTGCTACCACTTCAATCTAACTTAACCTAACCTAACTTCTCCTTAAAAAAAGGCAAATAATACACATTACATCCAAACCTTTGGGTGACATCGCTAGTCTTGCATCCCTTCCTTATTTACACCTCTAACTATTTGCCTTTTTTTTAAGAGAAGTCAGGTAAGGTTAGGTGTTAAAGTAAAGTGGTAGTATCGCACAAACTCTTCCTTGTGCGGTGCTACCACTTCAATCTAACCTAACCTTACCTAACTTCTCTTAAAAAAAGGCAAATAATACACATTATATTCAAACCTTAAGGTGACATTGCTAGTCTTGCATCCCCTCCCTATTTACACCTCTAACTATTTGCCTTTTTTTCAAGATAAGTTAGGTAAGGTTAGAGTGAAGTAGTAGCATCGCATAAACCCTTCCTTATGCGGTGCTACCACTTCAATCTAGCCTAGCCTTACGTAACTTCTCTTAAATAAAAGGGCAAGTGATACACAAATGATACACACCGTTAGTCTTGCATCTACTCCCTATTTACACCTCTAACTATTCACTCTTTTTTTTTAAAGAGTGAAGTGGTAGCATCGCACAAACCCTCCTTGTGCGGTGCTACCACTTCACTCTAACTTAACCTTACCTCACTTCTCTTAGATGAAAATTAATAGAAAATACTTTAATTAAGCAATTTTTATTTACCTTGTCCGGGTGTCCAAACAGCAATCCCATATTCGATCTCCTCACTCACATCCTTCACTTGCAGAATAAACCCAGTTTCGACTACAGCACAAAAAACCTTCGACTCCTCGTGCGAAAACCATTTCGACTCCCTCAACTTCTGCCCCACGACGAAACTCCCCGTGCGTCCGAGGGGCTGGTGATACTGCAAACGGGGAACGTTGTTGCTGCTTTTGACCCGTTGCACTCTAGGCTTGGTGTCTTTCACTTTGCTCGAATAATCGTAGTAACTCTCACTGCGCTGGAACTGCACAGCCTCGTATAACATCATTTTGATTGTGTCGAGTTCAAACGAACAACTTCATAACACTAACTGTGACTGAAATTCAGTGTACGCGCGTTGTAGATATGATAGCGGGATAGATAAGGGCTCGTTTGTTTTGGAAGTGGAATTGCACGCAGAATTGAATAAAATAAGTGTATACGAGTCTTTAATGTTCATAGAGAATTCTTTCTGCTTGGTTATTTTATTCATTCAAGTTTAGAACACTGAATATAATAAGTTTAATCAAGTCTTTAATGCACTTATTTAATGCTTATACAGAAGTCTCTCTGCTTGATTGTTTTATTCATTCAAGTTTAGAACACTCAATAAAAAAGGGTAATCAAGTCTTTAATGCACTTATTTTATGTTCATACAAAATTCTCTCTGCTTTATTGTTTTATTCATTCAAGTTTAGAACACTGAATAAAATAAGTATAATCAAGTCTTTAATACACTTATTTTATGTTCATACAAAATTCTCGCTGCTTTATTGTTTTATTCATTCAAGTTTAGAACACCGTGTTTCACAAATATGATGCTTGAATATTTATTGTTTGCAACTTTTATCACTTATTCGATTATCTGTTTTTTTTTTGCAATCTCAGTCTTTGCTCGATTGGATTTTGGATATTACGATTCACTCCATTTATGAGTCATGGTTATTAAGATTAATTTTTTCTAGATTGAAATATTCATAATCAATTCATAAACCCGACATTTTTTAAACTTGGATTATATACAATCCATTGTTTAATTAAATATTCATGTGTTAACTTAATCTTTTTCAAAATCCAAGACTCACAATTGATTAATATTTATTTAAGTGAATTTGTAAAGAAAGGTTAAAATTGGTTAAAAGTGTTTTATTACAAGTTATTTAATTAAGTGTCGACTGTAAAAATTAAAAAATTTACAATTGATTAATATTTATTTAAAAGTGTCAACATTAAAAATAACAATAACTCACAATCGATTAATAGTTATTTAAGAAATAATTTATTCCTTTTTAAATTGATTAAGTCACAATAATTTATTTATCATTTAAAGTTGAAAAAAATTTGAAATTAATTTGATTTATTTAAGAGTTAATTTATTCCTTTTTAAATTGATTAATTTACAATAATTTATTTTTCATTTAAAAATTGAAAAATCAAATCGAAATCAATTAATCTTCAAATTGATAAGCCTTAAATACTCGTAGTCGATTAAAATTTATTCGTGCTAACTTAACAACTATCAAAAACTTACAATCAATTAAGATTTATTTAAGAGATAATTTATTCCTTTTTAAATTGATTAATTCACAATGATTTATTTATCATTTAAAATTGAAAAAAACAAATCGAAATTAATTTGATTTATTTAAGAGTTAATTTATTCCTTTTTAAATCGATTAATTCACAATAATTTATTTTTCATTTAAAAATTGAAAAAACAAATCAAAATCAATGAATCTTTAATTTTTCTCGGGTGTTTACTGCTCAGTTGCACAACACTGAATGCCGGTCAATGTGGGAGAGCTATTTGATTTAAGTCAGGTTTGCCTGTCTGCCTCGGACTGAAGGCAGCAGCATTTACAAAACTAGTTTACACTCTGGGTAAACAAATTCCACGACTCTCTGGGTATATGTGTGTATATGTGGCTGTGTGCATGTACACACATTTGTCCTTGCTCCTTCCCCACATTGCTAATTATTCAGTTGTTGTGGATGGTAAAATCTGGATTTATTTTTTTTTGCTCTTCTTATTATAATAAAACATTGTGTTTGTACAGTTTTTTATCACCGGTGTCAACAATTGCTTGGATTACATCATGTCTTTTTTTTCTCTGGTTTTGTAAAGTTCGTTGTTAATTTATTCGTGTTCGGTCATGTGGAATGGAAGGAATAAATCTCTGTTAATGATTGAAATATTGTACAATATTCAATAATATTTTAACCTGGCCTTATCTTTTAAACAAACAATTTTTATCAATATAGAGATATTGTACTGTATTGTCGTATCGTATAATATTTTCATCAATATTAATATGTTGTGTAATATTTTAATCAATCATAGAAATTTATTTCTTACATTTTAATACGGGGTTATTCAAAATGAAGTAACAGATTTCAAACAATTATTTCTTCCAAACTACAAAAGATAGAATCACAATTCTAACGTTCCTGGAAAGAAAAAATGCATTTTTTTTATGCATTCAATATGAGCACCATGCGTTACACGACAAATATCAAAACGATAGTTCATTTCTTGCCACACATAAATCAGCTAGTTATCGAATTCATAGCTTCAACAATTCGATGTCGCAGATTTTCAACAGTGTCAAGCTTAGGGGGATACAAGTAGTAATGGGCAAAATCGATCAAAAAAGATCGATTGATCGATCCTTGCACGCGATCGAGCCGCTCGATCTTCTCGTGCCGATCGATCTTTTTGATCGGCTCGATCTTTTTGATCAGCTCGATCTTTTTGATCGATTCGATCTTGTCGATCGGCTCGATCTTTCTGATCGGCTCGATTTTTTTGATCAACTCGATCTTTCTGATCGGTTCGATCTTCTTTATCGTCTCGATCTTTTTGGGCGGCTCGATCGTTTCAGGCAGCTCGATCTTTTTGAACTTGTCGAGCTAGTCGATTGATCAATCGGCTCGAGCAGATTCATCAAATCAGTCGGCTTGAGACAATTGATCAAGTTATACGGCTTAAGGTACTCTAGCTTCATGCTATAGAGCTATTCTGAGCTATTCCGAGCTATTTTCGAGCGGATCGATCGGCCTAGGAGGTATCATAGAACGATCACACTATTTAACTTGATTAAATAGGTAATTCGTAAACTTTCAAAGTAAATAACTTACTTTCATTTTGCTTCTATTCTTTAACATTTGCAGGGAAAATGTATTTAGAAAATCACATAAAAAGTTATTCTGTATTAAATAATTCATAAAATCAACGATGAAAGTAAAATAACAGTAAAATAATTATAATTATATAAAATTCAATCATCGCTACTAACAACATCATCCCCGGAGAAAACCCTCATAAAAACCACGGGCTCTAAAAATTAAAATACGTCTTGGAAAATCACGCCCTGAAAAAACTACGCAATGAAAGACCCCCTGTAAAAAATATTTCTGGAAAATCACCCCTCCCCTGTAAAAACACTCTTGGAAAATTACCTCCAAAACAAAATCTCCTGAAAGAAGCAAAATTCATCCCTTCAAAAAACCACCCCCAGTAAAACCATTACAAAACATAATCGCCTCAAAAAACCACCCCCTGTAATGCTATTTAATGACCCTTCCTAAAAAACTACCCCTGTAAAAATCACCTCTTAGAAAAACCACCCCTTGTAAAAATATTACTGCAAAACCACCCCCCGAAACAACAACCTATAAAATAACTTAGCCTCCAATATCACCCCTCGGAAATCTACCCCTAAATATACCTCCGTTTATGAATGTCTTATGTTGTTCTAATTGTTTATCTTATTAAAAAATCAACAGTTAATCTAATAAACATGAAAATCACTGAATATTTCAATTTGAAAACAATTTGAATTCAAAACTTTAAATATAATACATAAAATTAAATTAAGCGAACACTAACGTAATTTTAGTATCGTTTATAAAAATGTAAAAAATCAACAGGTAATCTAATCAACAAGAAAATCACTGAATATTTGAATTCAAAACTTTAAATACAATATATAAAATTAAATTAAGCAAACATTAAGGTAACTAAACAAGATAAATTCAAATTCAAAACTATTTGAATTCGAGAAAATAAGCTTACGCTTCTTATAGTTTGCATACTTTAAACCTAATATATAAAATTACGAAAAAACTATTCGTGAAAATACAAACAGTGTCTTAATTAATAAGACAATTTAAGACGATATTTCATTGTATAATTCAATATCCGGAGGTGTATTTGCACGGGAAGCAGTTGTTTCAATGGATATTTATCGTCTTAAATTGTCTTATTAATTAAGACACTGTTTGCATTTTCACGAATAGTTTTTTCGTAATTTTATATATTATGATTAAGGTAACTGTATGTTTTTGAGTTTACGTGAAGTGATTATTACACTAATAAAGACAGTTATTCCTTACTTCACTTTTTAAAAAGTGAAGTAAGGAATAACAGTCTTTATTAGTGAAACATTAACGTAATTTTATCTATTATGAAAATCACTAAATTTACATAGGAGTAATGAACTTATAACTTGTTTTTATCGAGAATTAATAAATCTCGTCAAATTTTTCTACGATAATGTTGAAAAGTTATTTTAAATAGAAAATGAAGACACAATATGTTTAAACATTTATGCAGAATAAACAAATGATTCAGCATGAAACAACATATAATTCTGTTAATTTGCACAGAATACATCGATTTTTAATATTCTTCAAAGAAAAGTTAATTATCTCAACGAGTTTTCATATATTTTGAACCAAACTTGAAGAAATTGTATGATATTTTTAAGAGGTTTCATTCGTAATTATGATTAATATAAAAAATATAACTTGCTTTAACAAGTAACTCGTTAAAGAGTAAGATGTTTGTAAATTTAATTATTTTTTTTAAATTAAAAAAAAGTAATTATGTTTATGCTAAGTAACTCCCCAACCCCCTCCACAAAAACAATAATTTTACCGTTTTTTTTTTTTTTAGTTAACTAAATCATGATAACATGTAATTTCTTCTAACCATCGACTAATTCTTTTTAAGCTTTTGCTGTGGAGTTTTTATTAATTTTCTAAAGAGAAATTAAATCATTGTAAAAATAATCGCCATTTATAATTAATAATTTTTTTTAATATTTTATAAAATTTTAGTCGTGATGGTGTTTTCTTTTTACTAAATAATTTGTATTTAGTTTTCTAAAATATTGATAGGAATTTTAGGAATTTTATTTTGTTAATTATAATATACGCAGAAAATAAAATGTTGTGGTATGTGTACATTATTTTTATTTTATAGAAACAGAAAATAATGTACAGGGAGTTTTTCTATTAAATATACGTATTCCAAATTCAGCCCATTGTCTGTGAATCTTTAGATATTCCTTTTTTTTGGTTCAATTTAAAGTTTTAAACGAGTATTTTCTACTCCCAGACTAAGCATGAAGTAAAATTTCGAGTTTAGAAAAGCCCCGTGAACATTTTCTGGGCTGCGCGACCCTCGACAAATTTTCTACGCGGGGCTTTTCTAAACTCGAAATTTTACTTCATGCTCAGTCTGGGAGTGGACGACACTAGTTTAATTTTCGTTAGATTTTCAAGATATCGAGATTTTCATTAATTTTCCTACTTTGAAGTTATACTTAGAATTAACTGAAATGTGAATTAGGTCAATAAAAAAATTGAGTTCTTGAAAGTTTTTGAATATCTATACTAAAAGTGGTAAATTTTAAAAGTAGTAAGTCTTATGAATTTTTAAAATGTTTAATGAGCTTACATTTTTCAAGAGTTTTGACAGTGACAGTCGAGAGTCAAGTGACAGCATTCTAGATAGCTCTGTTGTGTATGTTAGTGTAGGTTAGATGACAGTAGCATATGTTTGGTGTTGGGTTATAGGTTAGGTTAGTTGACAATTGCACTCGGAGAATTTTTCGTTTAAGTAAACATATCCAGATGTATACGCTGTAAATTTTCAGATAATCGTTTTTAAAAAGGTTCAATTTAAAGTTTCAAACGAGTGTTTCCACTCCCAGGTTAAGCACAAAGTAAAATTTCTAGTTTAGAAAAGCCTGAAAATTTGGTTAGGTCGCGTAGCGAAGCTGAGCGACTTAACCAAATTGTCAGGCTTTTCTAAACTCGAAATATTACTTCATGCCCCACCGATATAAAACACTGATTTTAAGTGAAGTTCAAAATATATAGCTTCAGGATAGTGCTTAAACAGTGTAATTTGAACTTCACCCTAAATCGGTGCTGTTACGCATGAAGTAAAAATTTAAAGTTTAGAAAAGTCTGCAAAATTTGGTTAGCAACAGAACCAAAATTTGCAGGCTTTTCTAAACTTGATAGATGCTTCAAATTGAAATCTTATAATAAAACAACGATCATCTGAAAATGTACAGAGAAAATCGAGATATGTACAACTAAAAAAAATCCTTGTATGTTGTTTGATTACGTTAGATGACAGTTAGTGAAGTTAGCACACCGAACATATGCAACTGTTGACTAATCTAACCTATAACCCAACTTCACTGTCATCTAACCTAAGTTGACAGTTGTATATCTAACGTAAGCAACTGTAGACTAATCTTTTGACATGCCATCTCTTTTTAACTTATGTAATTCACACTTTTGACACATTCGACATTTAACACTATTTTTGACACATTTGACATTCAAAAAATGCAAGGTAGTGAAGAATTTTAAAATGGTTAGAATACTTTCTACAGTTTATGAGATTTTTTTATACATTTTATGTCACTTTCTACATTTTCCATCATTTTGATGTTTTTCAACATGGCGGACGCAACATAGGAAATCCCATGCAAATTTTGAAATGTTCAAATATTGCCCCCCCCCCACCCCCAATTATTTTAGAAGCCAATTGTAATTCCCTTTTTTTGTAGAGGAAAAAATTCTGAACTCATTTATGTTTACGTTTAAGTTTCTATAAGTTGAAATGGTTTAGAAAATGTAATGTGATTTTATAAAAATAATGACATGCCATGGAATTAAAACAACAATTGTAGATGTCAAAATGGTAAAAGATATCGCTGTCACTTGATTAAAGTAAATGTTTTCGAAATGATTTACACTACACAAGAAAAATCCTTCTAATTAAGTGGTATTATGCAGACCACAGTTATCAGGATGTTTGCGATATGTTTTCTGCCTTTTAATCAAGTGACAGCAATATCTTGTGCTATTTTGACATCCGCAATTGTTTCAATTCCATGGTATGTCATTATTTTTTATAAAATCACATAACTTTTTCTTAATAATTTCAACTTAAAGAAATGTAAAGTGTTAAGTGTGAACATTAATAAATTCAGAATTTTTCCCTCTACAAAAAAGTTACATAATTCTGCAAGGACATATAATATAAGCTGACAACAAGACAAGTCGGCGTTAGCCGGCATTCTGACTGTAATGACAACTAACCAACATGTAGATCGGCATCAGCCCATATTTAAACTACACTTACATAAGTCGGCGGTAATCGACATTTGAACTATAATGACAGTTTACATAAGCATTAACAGACATTTGAACTATAGTGACAGTTGACATAAGTTGGCGTGAGCCAACATTTAGTCTACAGAGTGATATTTAACCTAACCTCATTTGACAGAGTGTAATCTAACCTAGCCTAACTTGACAAGGCGAAATCTAGCCTAACCTAAATAACGTAACTCTTAAAGTTCCATCACTGTTTAACGTACTATCCACATTGTATGTCACTTTTTGAGATTTCGAGTGCATTGCTTGTGTTTTGACAGCTAGGTTATTAATGATAGTTGACAGAGGCATTAACCGACATTTGAATTATAGTGACAGTTGACATAAGTTGGCGTGAGCGGATATTTAGTCCACAGAGTATCTAACCTAACCTTATCTGAGTGATATCAAACCTAACCTAATTTGACAAACCGAAATCTAACCTAACCTTGATAAAGTACCTTGAAGTTTCATTACTTTTTGACGTACTATCCACATTGTGTGTCACTTTTTGACATTTCGAGTGTATCACTTGTTTTGACAGTTAGAGCGAAATGTTAAAGATTGACAGTATGCGGAATTTGGTATAGTTTTCATTTGTTTTGACAATAATAAAACAGCTTTCAATATAATATGTTTAAACAGAAGTGAAACTTCAAAGATGAAATGTTTATGGATTCAGCATCGATTAATTAATTTAGACGTTATATTAATCGTTAACAATTAATAAACGTTTTAAAATTTACGAGCCCGAAAACTAACGAGATTCTAGAAAATGCATAAATACCGGCATTTTTTTGAGTTTAACAAAAATCTAGGAAGTACATGAAAGGTGCCAAAGTTTAAAAAAGTAACGAAAGAAGTCAACAATTTGAAAATAAGCAATTATCTTGGAAAATGTAAAATTTTAAAAATTGTTATAAATTTTGGAAGTAAAAAAAAAAGTTTGAAAATTAACAAACGTGTTGAAAACATCACGATTCGTCAAAATTTTGAAAATAATGAAAACTTGGAAATTCACGAAAATTGACAAGATTTTAAAAATTGGACAGAAACTTAATAACCCCCAAAATGGTGTAAACTAATGAAAATATTGTAAAAAGCTATTGATTATTTTTTAACGAATGTTTTCCACTCCCAGACTAAGCATGAAGTAAAATTTCGAGTTGAGAAAAGCCGTAAGAATTTGGATTTGGATTTGGTCCAAATCCAAATTCTGGCTTTTGTCAACTCGAAATTTTACTTCATGCGCCACGCGCATAATAACACTGATTAATTATTAAGTTTAAAATATTTAATACATTATTTTATTATAGATTATCATATTTCACATACTTTAAATTGTTGTGAAATTTCAATATTTCTTGACATTTCATCACTTTTTGACATTGTTCTCAAATTTAAACATTTCATCGATTTTCGAATTTTTTTCAAAATTCTGGCAAATTTAAACATGTTTACCATGACATTTCATCACTTTAAAAGAGCATAAAATTCTAGACATTAAACTCTATTAATATTATTATTATTATATATATATATACATAAATACATGTTTATATGTAATATATTTTTATAATGATTGTAATTCATAATTATATAATAAAAATAAGTGCTTCAAAAATGCGCTCACTCGGGAAAATTGTTTTCCCGCACTAGTTTTGTAAATAACTATTAATATGTATTGAAATATTGTACTACCTACATTTTCATTTCTAGTTAGGCGCGGATGGGCCATACGAGAAAATGGGAGATTTCCCTGTGAGCCGGTGGCTTGGTTTTCTTTTGGGTCGATAAAAATGTATGCAAAAATGTTGATTAAATAATTTGTTGATGATTAACTTTTTATTACGAAAGAAGCAGAAGGATTTAAGTATTATATTTTAAATGAATGCCTTTCAGAGAAAATGTGATGTCAGGGGCAACCAATATTTTCGAGGCCTTTCAAAATTTTATTCGACAACATATTTAAACAAACAAAAATGGGTATTCTTCCACTTATCAATATTCTGTTCTTTTAGTTCACATCCGTTACTCCACTTTTGGCAACTTCGCATTAAATATAGATTATTTGGAGTAATAATCAATAATGGTTTTAATACTGTTCTTATTCGTGATTATTAATAGCTTCAGTTTAGATGTGCTTCGAATACACACATATGATGTGTGTGTTTATTTGCATGTGTGTGTACTCATTTTGCGTTTATATTAATTGAAGCCGTGACATCTTTGGCTAATTGCCCAGTTTGTAATTGCTACGTGCTTTCATGTTACGAAAAGGGATACAAAAACAACACTAGATTATAAATATTTTGTTTTTGATTAAACAAAAAAAATAGCAAATTAAATGTAAAAATACCTGCAATATTTATTCAATTGTGAAATGTAGAACAAATTAATAAGTTTTAACTTTAACAGTGTTTTTCAAGATATAACAATATTGTTTTACTACGACCGCTCCCGAAAGGTGTCAAGTGTATATTTGTATTTTGACAAGTAATGTCACGTTTGAAAATTGAATTTTCAAAACTAGTTTTGAAAGTAAAATCCTTTGACACAGCAGTGCCAAAAGTATTAAAATAAAATGAGTAGTAACGAAGAACAATTAACGCCGCCGGTGTTTGATCGTAGGAAAAGCAGAGTGTTAAACACGTTTTGAAAGCTCGTAAATGCAATTTGGTATTCACATACAATACGAAGCTTTTAAAACTTGCCAAACAATCTACTATTGTTTTGTTTTATTTATACTACACATCAAATATAAATGAAATTGAATTTTTATTTTATTTTATTTGTCATATCAACGGAAGCCATTTACAAATCCACACAAATATAAACATGAATTACAATAGTTTAGGTATATAACTTAAAATTAGCTTAAATCTAATAGGTAAGGATTAAATAGGATCGAATAGATATTAAATTTCCATTACTTACTTAAACCGAAGTGTGTGCAATAGGTAGTTTTGCGCATTTGAAAAAAGAGCCGTAAATGTTTCGGTATGAGTTACGTGAAGATGAATTTAATATTAAATGAAACAAGTAATCTTTTTTTTTCCACTGGTTTATTTTAATCAGTACATTTCGTTCATCAAGTGAACATTTTCAATAGTTGTACTAAACTAAGTAAAAATGTTCACTTGGTGAACGAAATGTACATCTAGTGATTAAAATAAATCAGTGGAGAAAAAGGACTTGAGTTACGATTCACGAGAGGTGTCCCATGGTTTCCTTGATTTGTAGTGCTTTCTGCATCAATACATGTTATACGAAAATAGTTTGATGTCATCAGATTACGTGTGTGAAAAGAGACAGAAAACTTTATATGTCTGCTATGGTTTTTAAATGGAACATGCGAAAACGTATGTTCCGGTATGCAGCTTTAAAATTTTAAGATTAAACGTCACATTTTGAAATGTCTGCGTAAAACTAAATCTGCAAAACCCAGACACAAATTATTTTAATTAATGTGCACAATCTTTTTAAATGTGAGTTTAAGTGGTATAATTACAATTTCCACATCTACTAAATGAATTTTCTATTAGGTATATATATATATGCATACGCTTTTTCTTTAAACAGTTCAATTTGAAGCTTAAAACGAGTGTTTTCCACTCCCAGTCTAAGCATGAAGTAAATTTTCAGGCTTTTTTAAACTCGAAATTTTACTTCATGCGCCACGCGTATTAAACACAGAAAGCACTAAAATATTATGAACGAGTAAACTTCGCTTGAAATCAGTGTCTTACACGCGTGGCGCATGAAGTAAAATTTCTAGTTTAGAAAAGCCTGCAAATTTGATTTGGTCGCTACGCGCTAACACGAATATAAATAATTGCCTAGTTCGATTTTTTTGCCCCTACGCAGTAACAGCGCTGTGCTAGTCAAATCAGCTTCTTTTGTCTTACATTTGACCATGGTGGTGATGACGTCGTCGACGCCATTTTGTTAAAGTACGAAGCATTGCGTCAACATATCCGCCGTTCTCACTAGTTTAACCCGCGTAAAACGCGTTTGTAAATATAAATCATTCTCGAATCGGTTAAAGAATTGTGCTACTATCGGTCGCGAGTGTTTTTTTTAAGGGGAACAAACGTCAACACCGTGAAGACTCCATCCAAATGGAAAAGTTCGTTTTTTGTGCAAAGAGCGTGTTTCTATGTAACTTAGGCGAAAGGGTAGACTGTGTGAGTATTATTTATTGTTGAACGATTGTTCATATTTATGTTAATGTGAAATTAACCCTACATTCAAATCATAGTAGCGCAATCTGTCATCATTGATCTGTCAAATTATAATAAAACAAAACCGACCATTAAAACTGACGCGTATTTGATAAATATATACAATAAATGTTGTGTTTAATATTATTATTTTCGTGAACAAAGTATAGTGTATAACTCGCATATAATGGTTATTAATCACTTGAACGACTGTGTGAGTATTACTTATTGTTGAACGATTGTTCATATTTGTGTTAATGTGAAATTAATCCTATTACACATTAAAATCATAGTACCGCAATCTGTCATCATTGATCTGTCAAATTATAATAAAATAAAACCGACCATTAAAACTGACGCGTATTTAATAAATATATACAATAAATGTTGTGTTTAATATTATAATTTTCGTGAACAAAGTATAGTGTATAACTCGCATATAATGGCTATTAATCACTCGAACGACTAGCTATAATTATATGCTCATTGTACAATAAACTATTAAACCACGCTAATTCGCGTTTTGGTTGGTTCACAGAACGCGATTTATGATGTCAGTTACAAGCCCTAGTATACATTCAAATCATGATACCGCAATCTGTCATAATTTATCTGTCAAATTATTATAAAACAAAACGGTAAAAAAAATAGAAAAAAAAATCCGTGAATCAGCGACCCAGTAAAACCGTGAATCAATGACTCGGTGAATCAGTGACAGGAAATCAGTAAATAAGGCAGGAAGGTAATTCAAAAATAGTGCCTACACTGAATAATACAGACGAGAACACAGAACTTCCTACAAATTTATATAAAACAGAAATATACTCATTGGTTTCGAAGTATTTATGTACTCTTAATATAATATCAACTAAATATAATATTAACTATAATATAATATTTATAATAATACTTTACATAAATGTCAACATTAATTTTGATAAATAAGTTATACATCAAATGATGTGTTATATATTGTTGTTGTCGTGAACGACTTGCTCCACTCGCACTATCTTTCTCGTTTCCCACATCTGTTTTCTTCTCCTTCTCCCCTACCACTACTGACACTGGAAAGTAATCTGATCCACTCCAATCTTCCACTTTAAAACTGTTTATCTGGACACTGACCTCTTCCCCCAACCAAAATATATTCTCCCCTTGGTTCCACATAAGTTATTTCCCCCTCCCAATCACCATCTGTACACCCGTTCAAAACTTCTAATCCTTGTCCATCATTCCTCTCTATCCACTGCCCTCCTTCTTTAGTTACTGTCTTATCCTTGCATTCCCTCGTTTCCATCGCCTTTACCTCTTCGTTTAACCGTTGAGTCTCCAAACCTCCTATCCTTATATTCCAATCACCCCTTATAATTACATTCCCTGGATCCTCTACCTCTTGCTGCATCCTGACTATACAATCCATAATTTCCTTTCCTCTTTGCTGATTGTAGACAGTTATTATCCTCCATTTCTGCTTTCGCCTACTAAAGGTTCGGCTTACGACCCCTTCTACTACCTCTCTTTCACAAGTTTGTTTCATGTCCTCACACTCATTACAAATTCCGGTGATGATTCCTCCTTTTGCCCTTACCCTTGTCTTTTCCCGTGTCGCCCCTGCACAATCCCATCTAAATCCATTTGGCATTTTATCCTTTAACTTTTCCCATTTCTCTTCCAGCGACGGCTCGCAGCCTAACTTCAGGATCGGCCACAGCGCCAAGGCACACAAAATTTGGGGTTGGGATGGCGCTTTATAAATACGCGGAATTGCACAACAAAGTCACCTTTTAATAACTTGGGTCTCTGGCCTACCCTGAAGTTAGGCTGCGAGCCGACGCTGTCCTCTTCCCCCACCCATGATTCTACTATACTAACAAAATCCTTATCCTTAATCCAGTCTTCCACTTCCCTACGCCACTGCCTATCTTCTATTTTTTTCTCTAACCGCGCGATATTCCAAAATACGTGTATCCCCTCTACCCTTTTCTCCTTCAAACCCTCCTTCCGGTCTTCTCTCTTCCTTATGCCTTGATTACGTTTTTTGATGCCATCTGCTCTGTTGTTCACATACCTTTATCCTTGTTCCAGTACCACCATTCATTTTCTACTCGCATTTTTTGGTAGAATATTTGTACTTGTTTTCCTTTACTTCTCTCTTCCTTTACCCTTTCTCTTATCTTCATCTGTACTTCCCTTTCGTCTTTCATTAAGTCATCGTCCAGATACAGATCATTTAATCCACTTTTCTTTGTCATTACTTCCTTTTTCTCATCCATGTTACTACACTTCACTAAAATCGGACGCTTGATAATTGACGTAATAAACTTATTTCATATTGTTTGCATTTTACGCGAATAGTTAATAGTAATTTTTGTATATTATATTTAAATTGTGCAAACTATAAGAAGTGTAAGCTTGTTTTCTTGAATTCAAATAGTTTTGAATTTGAATTATGCTTTTTTAAACTTATTTCACTTGTCTTAACGGTTAAAGACCATTTCACATTAAATCAGCGTTTCGTGCACGTGGCGCATGAAGTAAAATTTCGAGTTCAGAAAAGCCTAATTTGGCTCGGTCGCTCCGCTTCGCTACACGCCCGAGCCAAATTTTCAGGCATTTCTAAACTCGAAATTTTACTTCATGCTTCGTCTGGGAGTGGAAGACACTCGTTTGTTTCATCATTGAAACAATTGATGATTGACGTGATAAGTTAATTGTCGTTTTATTGAGGAAGAATGTTCTGTATTCTTCAGTGGCGTAGCGTGGGTTTAAGCCGCCCGGGGCGGAGGCGAAATTTGCTGCGTCACAGTGAACCATAGCATGAAAAAAACCTGATATGAAGATGTGTAAGAATATGCTTCAAATTGGTTCCTATTTGGTCTGACGTCTGTGATTACGAATTTAATGCCCGCCAGGTATAAGGTATTATCTGTCGACAGATAACGCGATTCCCGGTAGTTTACGCGCTGCTCAGTAAAATCGTCATTGTAAGAAAAATAGCAGGTAGTAGCAGCTAGGTCTTAGTTTTTCTTCTTCAGTATAAAAATACAAAGCAGGAAAGCTAATTTTCCAAGCGGAGAAGCCCGGAGACATTTGTGTACTCCATAATTTGTAAATATTTTACACTACGGAAATGAGGTTAAAAGGATCGCGAGATTTGTGAAGATATATCAATATATTCGTGTGTATATCTGTTAAACTTACGTTTATTATTATTATTAGCCTGAGAAACTGTTTGGCTTTTACGGCAGAGAAGGCGTTAAACCTTTTCGCCTGCCTCAAGCCAGGTGTGTTTCTCAGGTGAGCACTTTTGGCAGCATCTTCCCACTCCTGGATCATTCCCTTGATGAGGACTTTAAAGAAATAGTAATAAAAAATATAGATGTGTCTATCATATCACGTAGAACTTTCCCCATCACCTTAACAATTGATAATTGACATACTAAACTTCCCCATCACCTAAACCCTGGGTCTCCAAACTATCTTCTTCACGGGCCACAAATACAATTCTACATAATAAAGTCGGCCAAGATCCGATTAATTTTATAAAATTATGAAAAATTTAAGGAACAATTGTTACAATATTTCAAAATATGACATTTAAAAAAATAATTACAAACAATCGCGGGCCGGAGTCATGCAAGTCGCGGGCCGGATTTGGCCCGCGGGCCGTAGTTTGGAGACCACTGACCTAAACAATTGATAATTGACATACTAAACTTCACCATCACCTAAACAGTTGATAGTTGACATACTAAACTTCCCCATCACCTAAACAATTGATAATTGACATGCTAAACTTATTTCACTTGTCAATCGGTAATTTTTGTATATTATGTTTAAATTGTGCAAACTATAAGAAGTGTAAGCCTCTTTTCGCGAATTCAAATAGTTTTGAATTTGAATTATTTTTGTTTAAACTTATGCTGACGCGGTGGACTAAATGTAATTCTTGCATTTTTTCGCTACATATTGGTAAATATTGATCACCATCATCAAGGCCGTAGCCAGAAAATAATGTCGGGGGGGATATAAAAACCTCAGGCGGGGGAGGGATAATAGTAAACATTTTGTTTTTGATCTAACGGGGCAGCTTTTACATAGTAAAATTTGTAATTTTGAAAATTTCGGTAGGGGGTTGGAACCCCCATGTCTCCCCCTGGCTACGGCCTTAACCGTCATATCTAAACGTTACATATTTGTAACTCTACTGTAAATCAGTGTTTTATACGCGTGGCGCATGAAGTAAAATTTCGAGTTTAGAAAAGCCCCGTGAAAATTTGTCTCGGGTCGCGCGCAAATTTTCTACGCGGGCTTTTCTAAACTCGAAATTTTACTTCATGCTTAGTCTGGGAGTGGATGACACTCGTTACTTTAAAATATGTTACAAGTGTTAAAATGTGTATCGTAACTGTCACAAATAAAAAAAAATAACATAGCGATCTCATTATAGTTCAATTCAAACTAGTGTCAAGTTGGCACGATTGGTTAAATGTCGGCTTGCGCTGACTTATCTCAACTGTCATTATAGTTCAAATGTCGGCTTATGTCAACTGTTATTATAATTCAAATGTCGGCTAGCGCCGACTTATGTCAACTGTCATTATAGTCCAAATGTCGGCTGACGCCGACTTATGCCAAGCTGACGCGCTGGCCTAAATGTAATCCTTGCATTTTTTCGCTACATATTGGTAAATATTGATTACCATCATCAAGGCCGTAGCCAGAAAAAAAAGTCTTAACGGTTAAAGGCCATTTCATTTAAATCAGCGATTTGTGCGCGTGGCGCATGAAGTAAAATTTCGAGTTTAGAAAAGCCTAATTTGGCTCGGTCGCTCCGCTTCGCTACGCGCCCGAGCCAAATTTTCAGGCTTTTCTAAACTCGAAATTTTACTTCATGCTTAGTCTGGGAGTGGAAGACACTCGTTTGTTTCATTATTGAAACAATTGATAATTGACGTAATGAGTTAATTGTCGTTTTATTGACGAATGTTCTGTATTGTTCAGTGGCGTAGCGTGGGTTTCAGCCGCTCGGGGCGGAGGCTAAATTTACCGCCCTCTTATTTAGGTATTAATAATAAATTTAAAGATTTGTTTTCACTGTCTTTTTAATATAAAAAAAACAATTTGATCAATTTGGAGATTTGTCAACTGCTGTCAATATTAAAACTCAGAATTCAGTTTCAGTTCTCATCTTCTAAATCAATGGTTCCTAACTGTTTTTTTTTTATCAGGGATCACTGCGATGTTTTTGTTCTTAGCAAGGACCACAAGGTTCAATAATATTAAACTGCGTTAATCCTTAAATATATTTTAATTAGTGATGGGAATAATCGAGATACGATAATCGGATTAGCCGATTATTAAAATACTAGGCGGATCAAAAAGTTTGGAATAAGTGAAACAAGAAAACATTTGTTGGTCAAATTCGGTTTTATTTTTAATATACATGCCTTCTAAGTCGATACAGCGATTCCAACAATTTTCTAACGTTTTTATCCTTTCCTATGGCCCGTTCCGCAAAGATCATTCTCTGGATTAATAGCTATCATTATATGCTCGTTGTACAATATACTATTTTACAATCCCCAATTTTTAACAGAGACAGATTTTACTATAATTTTGTGTATTTTATAATAATATCGCTCTTATTAACAAATAGATTTGTTTATCATCTACGTTGGTGCCGTGCAGTGTATCTGTCAATATTTGTGAACATAATCTTCGGGGTTAACGGCACACGCATTTAATGATGTAATATTTGTAATGAGAATAACACAATTATAATCTTTACACACATACCAAATATTTTAATAAATATGTAATTAACTAAATTATCACGAAGTGTTTATATCATAATAATGCATTATTAATAACACTGCTGATACACAGACAGTAGCATAATAAAGGTATAAATCACGAAGTGCTGTCAATTTCTCATTCACTTAATGACTTTTACTTTTTAACTAAGCCCAAAGTGTCTCGATAAGGGTATGAATCGTGAAGTGCTATCAATTTCCCATGCACTCACTTTTACTTTTAAACTGACCATGTTGCGAAGATAAAATAAAATAAATATTTGTTTCGCTAAGTGTAAGGCACAATATTGATGGAGATTAAGTCGAGCTTAGTGCCATTTGTTGAATTTTGTTTAATCTCCTCTGATAAATGAACAATAAGTTGCTTTTTATGTAGAAAGGATTACTGTTAAAATTACTAATCCATTAACTGCGGAATATTACGACATTTTTTATTAAATGAAACAAGTATAGTGGAATTCAGGAGAGATGTCGACAGTTGTATCTGCAACGATTTTTCCTAGTTGTGTCAAATTTTGACGTTACATGACAATGTCATACTGTTTACGTCGCCAGTATATTAGAATAGTATATTGTGTATCTAGTGCGTGAAGTAGACTTTTTTACACAAGCGTGAAGATTGCGAAACGAGCGAAGCGAGTGAAGCAATCACGCGAGTGTAAAAAAGTCTTCACGCACGTGTTACACACTATACTTTTTCTACGACTACACGATTTAATAAATTCCAAAACACAAACAAACTATTAACGTACAGTATTTATTTATCTTTATAATAATTATTATTAATTGTTACAGTGCAGTTGGTTAGGTACATTCGTTGGATGTAGTATTTAGACAACTATTGTTATTATTATTGCTAATATTCAAAATTTTGTTTGAAACATCTTGCTTCTTTGTTACCGAATTTTCAACATAACTTTCTGCAACAGCAGAACTTTTCCAGCCTCCGTGCTTTTTTAAAGTTAACAGATCGGCACCAGCTTCAACTAACAGAGTTGCAGAAGAACGCCTAAAGCAATGGCCGGTATATTGCTCAGGATTTGGCAATTTTAAAAATGTTGCCACATCTGCGGGTACCTTTCCAATTTTATTAATGCCGATAACTTGACGGGTACATTTTCCTTTTTAATAATTAATGAAAAATTTCTTTTCAGCGTAATTTTTAGGGCGTAGAGCTAAGTATTTTCTGTAGTATTCTAAATGTAGTGTTACAGCAAATTTTCTTGAAATTTTAGTTTTAGTGTCTGGTACAACTATGAGAAGAGATGATCCAAAATCTTGAATATCCTCTACATTCAATTTATATAATTTGTCTCTTCTCAGGGCACCAGCAAGTCCAAAAATTAAAACGACCTATAGTAAGAAAATAAATAAGAATTTTGAAAACTATGCTGCATTCCACTTACCTTATTTAATAAATATATATTATCGGGTGCTTCATTTATAAATTTAAGGATATGTTCTTTATCCAAAACTCGAGATTTCTTTGGAGTATATCCTTCACTTTTTCTCTTTAAAAATGATATTACTTTAGTATAATTACCAATGTTTATGTTATGGTTGGCATTTATTGTACTCTTCAACATTGAATAGTGACTCCAAAGTGTTGAGGGCTGGAATTTTGTCGCCAGTTCTGCGAGATATGGTAAAATTACGTTTTCCGAAAATGAATTAATTTCATGTTCAGTGCGCCATTCCATGAATTTTTTATAAATATTTTCATAAATATCAAGAGATTTTTTCGGCAACAGCGACGAACTAGCAGCGTATTATCGGGGTGCGGGACGTCGCTTGCTGTTGTGCTAATTTTTATAAAGAGCATGAGTTATGCACTAACGACGTTCCTCCGTAACAACTCCGGTGGCTCAGGATTGGTCACACACAAAATAATAATAATAAATTGACTTACCTAAATATCCTTGGTCAAAAGGCACTCATTTTTATTGTATACAAAAAAGGTTGTTTGAATTTTGTATGAATTTAAAATGACTATTGTTTTGAAAAAAACAACACTTAAAATTTATTAACAAGAAAAAAAAAGGACCAACAAAAATGTAATGAATGAAACAAATAAACACAGAAATACAATGATTAAGCTAAATAAACAATGATAAAATGAACGATAAAATATATGAAATGAACAAATGAATGAAATTGAACGAACGTGATGTGACGATTCAATGAATAATGACACCGACAACTTATAGGTACGCGACGACTTACAAATGATGATAACTTCACTTGATATAATTTCGAACTTCACTTCATGTATCCTGAATGCGTTTTTGAACTTGATGTCTGGAGTTTGACTGACTTGTGATGACCGAATCAAGTTTTCGAACTGTACTGTAGTTCCGAACTGTACTGCCTTCCTCTGTCTTCCGCTGTCTCTTATCTTCCCAACCACCGCTGTCTTCACCCCCGCCATGTATCTTGGGGGTGACGGTGATTGGTCGAGAACGTGGTGGAAGAAGCAGAGGGTGGAGTTTTCATATTTAGCTGAGGCCAAAAAGTTTTGGGCCTCTGGTTTCCGACTGCTCCGGCGTGTCGAAGTTTGTGCTGCAGATGTTACGACCATAAACCTTTGTTCTCGCTGTTTTCCCGAAATTTTGAGAAATTCCCAAAGGCTTTGTTTTCATGGTCGTAAACATCTACAGCGCGCCGTGGGTTTTATGGCGCTGGTCCTCGGAGGTGCGGAATTTTATGACCTTCCTCGGGGTTGTAAACATCGGCCGGTGCTGGTCGCGCGGTTAATGATGGGGATGCTTGTAAGTCGTCATTGTTGGTCACGTTCGGGGAATTCAATGTTGAGTAATTAACATATTTACAAAGAAAAAAATATATACAAAAGAACATCGAATGAATGGTTACGAACTTGAGTCATTTGGAATTAAAATGATTATGAAATGAAATGAGCAAAACAAATGGAGTCGGATGTTTTCGCGAATGTGAATAAAATAATCAAGTTACGACGTTTTCGATAAAACGCCGGTAACAATTCGGCCCCGTAAATGAGTAAAGTTCGTTTACATGAATAAATGAATGAAAATGCTTAAAACTAATATATACAAAAATATACAAAAAGATCTTCATCCATTAATTTCGATGTGGAAGGCGCAGAATGATGGACAATTAATGAGCAAGCTCAAAAATGATCAGGCATCTGCCTATGTTCTTCCTGCTGGAATCGTGCGAATCAATCCCGCACAGGAAAACTGCAACCTTCTGTTTGACGAGTACCTGGTGGAGGTGCCGGCTAACGTCTGGGTTCAGCGTCTGACTAACACCTGTATGAGGATGATGTCCAGGCCTCGATGACTTTCATCTGGTGGAGGTGCCGGGCTGACGTCTGCGTTTGGCGTCGGGCCAACACCTGTTTCGGTGGATGCGCCTGGCATACCCGATCCGAAAATGATCCAGATGATGATGATGATGTGGAGTGCTGGTATGATGCGAAAAGACGCGTTCTGAGGTGAACATTACACAGCAACATCCATGAAGTTCCAGCGTCCGAATTACGCCTAGTTGGGACGTAATCCATTTGATGATGAACGGCTGGCTGTAACGTCCTGGTTAGCAATGATGCGGATCCGGAGATGAGCCAGGGACGTTGAATGTGGGCGCCACAATGGGGATAACTGCCCATTGACAGTTTGCTGGCGGCAGGCGAATATGCGTCTCGACGCCTTAATTTTTGAGACGTTTTCTGCGAAGATGAGCCAGCGTGAGGGAAAATGAGTGATGTAAATTTTCCCTGAGACGGTGATGATAAAATGGTTACCGTCCGGCGTCACAGGATGTTTCTAGATGAAACCCTCATCCTGTAGGGTGATTCTCTGGAGTAGTGGCATGGGGGTAAAATGTATGCATTGTATAAATGTCTATAAGGCCACTAGGGTAAAGTTTGATTACGGAACCACACTACGTTTCGCGGGTTTTATGTACAGAAGAGTCACTATGCGCACTGAAGTGTCCTTATAGCGATGACTAAAATAAACTCGCACACTAAAGCGTCCTTAAGTTCATTACCCGTTATTCCTGCGAATCCGGTTTGGAGCTGGTTGAAGCTGCTGTCACAGGATCGTCGATGTCGTTGATGAATTATTATAAGTTAATAACGGTAAAGATGCGTTGTGTTGGGGTAAAACGTCTTTTTCGCGAGGGGGAGGTACACTAGAGTTTACAATTTCACTATTATTTGCACTGGTTGGTGTCTGTGGGTTTAAATTGGGCACTGTGTCTGATATATTGTCCGTATTCGCGGTCCTTGGTCGGCGTGGAGGTCGTTCTTGTCGGGCGGTGAAAAGTCTGGAATTTAATTCCGGTGATTCGATGACTGGCCGCCCGCTATCCCGTTTCCCGGCATGTTCGGACATTGATTGTGCCAGTGATAACCCTTTTTGCACTTCAGACAAAAAGGAGGAGGTGGTGATTTTGGTCGGTTATGCTGTGAAGATGATTGTTGATTTGCAGTTGATTGGCTGCGAGGGATTTCGCTTGGATTCGGTGGTGTAATCGCCCGCGGATTTCGTTTGTTTTGGCGTGATGGTGTTCTTGGGCGGTCCTCCTGAGTTTCGATGTTATTCACAGCACGATTTTGATTATGTTGAGGACGACGATTAGTTTGTGGGGATGTCGGACGGATATTTTGGGATGTTGGATGACGGTTCTGATTAGAGGATGATGGGTTATTTGTTTGATAATGTCGGTTTTGGTTTGAAGAATAATGTGTTTGTTTTGAGGAGTGTTGTGGATTTTGTTGAGGATATGGGAATTTTCTAGGAGAGTTTTGCTTATGCGGCTGTTCCCTCGAGGCTACGGCTTGTTTGTGTTCGTTATAAAACGCTAGCCTATTTGAAATTCTAACCGCCTTTTCGACGAACTCGTTCATGTTTGTTGGGCGGAAGATGAGCTCCTGGCGCAGCCTGTCCGAAGATAACTTCCACGTAACCTTCGTCATGTACTCTTCCGTCCAACTATTGCCGTATTTCCGGAATAGCAATTGTTTTCGGATGGTGAATGGTCCTGCGGCGGTGTTGTTCTGCCTCTTCGTCAGCAGTTCAACGGTTTCCTCATATTGGGTGATGTCCGGATCGATGGCGTCGCATAAAAGAGATGCTGCTCGCTCCCATGAGATTCCCTCTTGAAAGAAGCTCCCATACTCCGAAATTTGGGAGGAAGTCATACGAGCTAGTGTTCGCCGATGCTTTTCCTTCGTGGTCAGGTCTAGTCCGTGAAATTCCCTCTGGATGCCCTCCAAGAAAGTCTGCGGATCCTTTCCATCGAAATACTCAGTAGGTTTCTCTTCTGTGCGTTTAAACTCACGCATGAGCTCCATGTACTCTCTGTGAGTTTGCCGGCGAATCTCCTCGGATTTTCTGTGTTGGTCATAATAGTCGCGCAATTGTTGTAATTCGCGATGTGTATCCGGTGTGTCGGAGCGGTAATCGAGAAACGGATTTCGAGATTCGAAGTGTCGCGTATGTGTTTGGTCTGCGCGAGAAACGTCGCTTCTCGATTCGATGTGGGCAATGTGGGCATCTCTGCGGGGTTCGTCAATACGAGTGAGCCTGTACTCGAAACCTGGTGGAGGCGGTGGTGGCCGAATGCCAACTTGCACCTCGTTGTGCTGGGATGCGAATGGATTTCCATCCTGTGAGGCATCTTGATGCTGATTGAGCATTGTTGTCGCTGAAGCGCGATCGAATTCAATTTCTGAATGTACTGACATGATTTAATCGGTCCCGTGATAATACAAAAGCAAAACAATGAAAATGATTTTTGGTTTACTTATTACGGTCCCGTAAGATTTTAATTAATGCTTGCAAAATTTAAAGTGGTGATATTAATTAATTAATTAGTAATTAATAACTGCTTACATTGAAAATTAAGTGTTGAAGCGTCAAAATTAATTAAAAAATGGTTAAGTCAGCACATATAGTTAATAAGACGAAAATGAATAAAAATAATTTAAAAAACAATTACTGTGTCAATGATAATTAATATGAAACACGGCCCCGTCGCGATTTTAATTATTAATTTAAACAATTGATTTATTAATAAACATGGAAGATAATGAACGGAGCTGCAGTCAAAACGGTTAAATAATAAAAATTAATCCAGTCAAATGAAGGGTTTATGAAAAATGTTCTATAATTAATTGACTACGAAAATGTAATAGTCTGAAGAAAAACAAATTATGGAGTACGCGGCCTCGTCGCGATTTTAAATGATTAAAGTCTGTACATAAAATATTATGAACAATGCTTTATACTCAATGGTAATATTACCTATAACATGATAAAACACACAACAATGTTAGAAAATAAACAAGTCATAGATAATAATCGTAAGTGTGAAAAAAAATGTTAAAACAAATCACTTGTAAAATGGTTCCTCAGTCCAAAAATTTCGCTTAAATGAATTTATAAAATGAATGAATGATGAAAGTAAACTATATTGCTGAATTTTATTTACATAAATGGTACTTTCTTAAATTAAATATTTGAACTATTTTAACACACAAATATTTTGAAATATTAATGTAAAAATGTTACTATATATACTTTATATGAGTTAATTCTAAATGGATTTCTGCTTAAGATAAATAAATATGAAAAAATGAATTTTCATCACAAAGTGATTAATTAAATTTAATGAGAAAATAAGCAGAATGAGTTTGGGAACACGTTGAAAATAAAAATATTAAAATCAAGGTACATTATATGTATGATAAAATTTGAGCATATAGTTTATCGTTAATCGAGCAACAATATCGAAATGTAACAATTGTTTTTGAATGTGATTTTGAATGAAATTAATCTAATGAGTAACTGTTGAAGATAAAATGTTAAACAAAGATTTCAATATATCAAATCACTAGCACGTTAAGTTGAGAGATAAAGAGCGTTTTTGTCAAAATGTTAACGACAATTGTTACAGTGCAATTCAGGGACGTGAGTTAACTTTCTACGAAATTTTAACGTTGGTAGCCAAATTGTTAATTTAGCAAATGAGATTTAACTAGGGTCGTGGGTTTAAATTTTTGATAAAATTGATTACGTTGGGCGCCAAATTGTTATCGGGGTGCGGGACGTCGCTTGCTGTTGTGCTAATTTTTATAAAGAGCATGAGTTATGCACTAACGACGTTCCTCCGTAACAACTCCGGTGGCTCAGGATTGGTCACACACAAAATAATAATAATAAATTGACTTACCTAAATATCCTTGGTCAAAAGGCACTCATTTTTATTGTATACAAAAAAGGTTGTTTGAATTTTGTATGAATTTAAAATGACTATTGTTTTGAAAAAAAACAACACTTAAAATTTATTAACAAGAAAAAAAAAGGACCAACAAAAATGTAATGAATGAAACAAATAAACACAGAAATACAATGATTAAGCTAAATAAACAATGATAAAATGAACGATAAAATATATGAAATGAACAAATGAATGAAATTGAACGAACGTGATGTGACGATTCAATGAATAATGACACCGACAACTTATAGGTACGCGACGACTTACAAATGATGATAACTTCACTTGATATAATTTCGAACTTCACTTCATGTATCCTGAATGCGTTTTTGAACTTGATGTCTGGAGTTTGACTGACTTGTGATGACCGAATCAAGTTTTCGAACTGTACTGTAGTTCCGAACTGTACTGCCTTCCTCTGTCTTCCGCTGTCTCTTATCTTCCCAACCACCGCTGTCTTCACCCCCGCCATGTATCTTGGGGGTGACGGTGATTGGTCGAGAACGTGGTGGAAGAAGCAGAGGGTGGAGTTTTCATATTTAGCTGAGGCCAAAAAGTTTTGGGCCTCTGGTTTCCGACTGCTCCGGCGTGTCGAAGTTTGTGCTGCAGATGTTACGACCATAAACCTTTGTTCTCGCTGTTTTCCCGAAATTTTGAGAAATTCCCAAAGGCTTTGTTTTCATGGTCGTAAACATCTACAGCGCGCCGTGGGTTTTATGGCGCTGGTCCTCGGAGGTGCGGAATTTTATGACCTTCCTCGGGGTTGTAAACATCGGCCGGTGCTGGTCGCGCGGTTAATGATGGGGATGCTTGTAAGTCGTCATTGTTGGTCACGTTCGGGGAATTCAATGTTGAGTAATTAACATATTTACAAAGAAAAAAATATATACAAAAGAACATCGAATGAATGGTTACGAACTTGAGTCATTTGGAATTAAAATGATTATGAAATGAAATGAGCAAAACAAATGGAGTCGGATGTTTTCGCGAATGTGAATAAAATAATCAAGTTACGACGTTTTCGATAAAACGCCGGTAACAAGCGTTTGCTGCCGCAATAATCCTTGGTGGGGTATTAGGCCTCTCTGGAGATAGTGTCTGCATTTTAACGTTCACCAATGTTCACCAACACACAAAACAGCACAAACTTAACTAAATGACATGTGTCATTTAAAAAATCACCGCCATCTAAAAATTGTTCACCGATACTGAAAAGTGTATTGGCTCTTATGGCAGCGGTGCGTGAAATAAATCCCATAAGAATTGCATTGTACTTCACGCATCGGTATGAAAAATCAAATTTCACACATTTTTATCGATGTGTAAAATTGTATTTCACAAATAGGAGTAGAAAAAAGCTTTAAATCATAATTTCTTGTGATTTTTTTCTTTTGAGTATACATATCCCAATTACGTGTTGTAGAAACTTTTAAATATTCGTTGTTTTCTTAAAATAGGTCAATTTGAAGTTTAAACGAGTGTTTTCCACTCCCAGGTTAAGCATGAAGTAAAATTTCGAGTTTAGGAAAGCCTGAAAATTAATTTGGACGCGTAGCGCGTATTCGTGACGGGTTTGTTAGCTCCGCCACACATTTTTGTGTTTGTTTGTTTTATTGTGTTTGTTACTTTATTATGTTCATTGCATTCAGCCAGTCTCCAAAAAAGAAGTTATTGCTAAAATATATTCGAAGGCAAAAACATCATTCATTGAAGGCAATAATTTCTTAATAAAATTATGTGACAGATAAAATTTTAATGTTACTACTTATCTTCAAGGTACAATTTTAATATTAAAATTGTACCTTGAAGATAAGTAGGTAACATTAAAATTTTACTTATAAATAAAAAATAAAATAAGACGTGCAGCAGTTTGTGTTTTTAAATACATTATGTTAGACATTACCTCTCTTTAGCCTTGATAAAGATTTGTGGGAACTGTATATTACGTAACGAGAGTGGTATGCAGCATATTACATATGAGCGGACATGTTGCGCACGAGCCGCGCAGCGACGAGTGCAGTATTCCGCAAGTATGTAATTGCCATACCACTCAAGAAACGTACGATACTTTACCTACGCTCTAACAAAATAAACAATAGGCATTGAAGAACAACTTATTTATTGTAATAATTTTTAATAATACCATGACAATGATGGAAACTAAACTACTACTTGAATAATATACAGGAAATAAAGTTGTAAATTTTTCCACATTCGTTGTTTTTTTTTTAAAAGTTCAATTTGAAGCTTTAAACGAGTGTTTTCCACTCCCAGACTAAGCATGAAGTAAAATTTCGAGTTTAGAAAAGCCCCGTGAAAATTTGTCGAGGGTCGCGCAGCGACCCGAGACAAATTTTCTGGGCTTTTCTAAACTCGAAATTTTACTTCATGCGCCACGCGTATAAAACACTGATTTCAAGTAAGGTTCAAATATACATAGAGTTCACAATATTTTAGTGTTTTAGACGCGTGGCGCAAGAAGTAAAATTTCGAGTTTAGAAAAGCCCAGAAAATTTGTCTCGGGTCGCTGCGCGACCCAAGACAAATTTTCACGGGGCTTTTCTAAACTCGAAATTTTACTTCATGCTTAGTCTGGGAGTGGAAAACACTCGTTTAGAGCTTCAAATTCAACTCTTAAAAAACAACAACTAATAATTAAAGATTTAAAGAAAACAAGCTCAATTTGGAATACGTATACTTTATAGAAAAACTCCCTGTACAACAAAGAAATGTCATTTGGTTGTACAGTAAGCAATCAGCTGTTCAGCTGTCAGCACGTAATGTACTTGTCAAAGCTATTACGTGCATGTGTACGTAATGTCAATCATACTTGTCAAGATGACAGTGTGATATGATGCGGTTATTAGATAGGGAGTAGGTAAACACATTTAAAGAATAAATTCCTATCAAAATATAAAACTTTTATTTCTTTGAAAACACTTATGTAAGGCGTTGAAATTTGTAATCAGTTATATTAACTATCAAGATACTTTTATGTCTTTAAAATCCCATGACGTTATATTTGTGTCATAGCGACACATCTAGATGTTTTGTTATCTTTAAATGATGCCTCTCAAGTTGACTAAACAAAGTATTTTTGCGTTTTTTTTTAACATTTATTCAAATAAACAAGTTACGAATTTTATTTATTTGCATTGGTATACACCGTGCGGCGTCACTTATCTATACAGGGTGTCCCGTTAATGTGGGGAAATGGTTTAACCAAAGATTCCTGGGATAAAAATATGATGATTTAACACATTTGACTGAAATTTATTATGGTTGATTATCATAATATAAAACATCATTTAAGTTATTATGGTCATCATTGATTCACAAGAAGTATAAAAAAAGGTAGTACCACAACATAAAAACTAAAATATGTTTTTACTAGCACACCTTATAAAAATGTTAAAGATATTACTTCATAGATTGGTTCATTTGAAAGCTTTTTTGTCTTTTAATAATGTTTGATATCTTGTACGGTTTTGCTACAAAAATATAAAATATGAATACGGTATCCTCAATTTTCTTGGCAAAATCCAAATACAAGTAACATACAGTGAATTTTTCTTTTAGGTAAACATATGCATATGCTGTAAATTTTCCGACATTCGTTTTTGTTTAAAAGAGTTCAATTTGAAGCTTTGATCGAGTGTTTTCCACTCCCAGACTAAGCATGAAGTAAAATTTCGAGTTTAGAAAAGCCCCGTGAAATGTTTTTAAGCAAAGCTTTTAAATCACATATTTCGAACTTTTGGGAAGATGTTAATAAACTAACTTTCCTAACATCTAGTTTGGAATAATTTTAGATATTTAAAACACTTGGTTTGTTTTACTAGTTTCACCAGTGAAACAAACCAAGTGTTGTAAATATCCAGAATTATTTAAAAAATGTTTCAACACGGGATAAGTGGGAAATTAATTAAACATATCTACACTCGACCGCAAAAAAAACGCGCCACTTGAAAATTCACGTTTTTTCGTGAATATTCAAACAGCCATAACTTTGGTCGATGTGGATGAAATTTGATGAATTTTTGAGTTTTTGGAACGCTAAAGTTTTCTCTTTAAGGACACGTAAGTGGATATAACGAAATTTAAGCACTTCTGCATTTAAAAGTCCTACCAACAAAAACATGTTCAGAATGTTAGAAATGATAAAAGTTGATAAGTTATACTGTGCCCAAAAAAAATCATAGCTCCACTTCAAAAAGAGCGCAACAAAATTCCATCATTTTCCTTTGAAATAAGCAAAAAATCATGTCGATCCAATGATTTGGCTCGAAGTTATGGCAGTTTTTTTAAAAAGTGTATTTTGGGGCATAACTTTGGCGGACAGGCATAACTCTGCTTGCAAACCTGTGACATTATGCGATTTAAAAAGATTGAAGTTTTCTCTTTAAGGGCATGTTAGTCAGATCTTCAAACATGCACATTTTACCCCCTTCTACCCCCTAAAGGCGATGAAACGTTTTTCACTTTAAAACTTTTAACTTTGTTAACTTGTACAATGCGCAAAAAAAATTGTGGCTTCGAGCAAGGGACATCCAGAATAAATTTAGTCCTTCTCCTTTAATATGCGCAAAAATTCAGATGCCCCTTGCTTGAAGCCACAATTTTTTTTGCGCATTGTACAAGTTAACAAAGTTAAAAGTTTTAAAGTGAAAAACGTTTCATCGCCTTTAGGGGGTGAAAGGGGGTAAAATGTGCATGTTTAAAGATCTGACTAACATGCCTCAAAGAGAAAACTTCAAGCTTTTTAAATCGCATAATGTCACAGGTTTGCGAGCAGTTATGCCTGTCCGCCAAAGTTATGCCCCAAAATACACTTTTTAAAAAAACTGCCATAACTTCGAGCCAAATCATTGGATCGACATGATTTTTCGCTTATTTCAAAGGAAAATGATGGAATTTTGTTGCGCTTTTTTTGAAGTAGAGCTACGATTTTTTTTGGGCACAGTATAACTTCTCAACTTTTATCATTTCTAACATTCTGAACATTTTTTTGTTGGTAGGACTTTTAAATACAGAAATGCTTAAATTTCGTTATATCCACTTATGTGTCCTTAAAGAGAAAACTTTAGCGTTCCAAAAACTCAAAAATTCATCAAATTTCATCCACATCGACCGAAGTTATGGCTGTTTGAATATTCACGAAAAAACGTGAATTTTCAAGTGGCGCGTTTTTTTTTGCGGTCGGGTGTATTTTGAAATTACCGTATATTGCTTTCCTGTATGAACTTAGTTGTGGTGAAACATGAAATTTCATTTCGGCAAATAATTGGATATGTCATTATTCATCATCATAGAGAAATAATAAAATCAACAACTGTTGCTGCACAATTAACGTTATGTTATCTGTGGGCCAGTTTAATTGAACATGTTGTGTTCTAGATTCTATTAATAGCTTCAAAGTTCAAACGCAGTTGTATGTAACATTGAATATGTTGTAAATAAGCATGGCTGAATAATAAAAGGAATTAAAAATAGATCCTCTAAGGATATCTATTTTAAAATGTAGCCAAGAGATTGATAACTTTGTGCAATTAATGCAATTGAAAAGTCACTTTTATTTTTCGGGTTAATTTTTCAGTAAATTATCACTGTAAAACTGTCAGATTTTAACTAAAAATAAATGATTTTTAAAAATCAGCAAATCATATTCAAATATTTCACATGAAAAAATGTACAGACTTCATAAAATGAATAGTAGATTTTGTTTAATAAAGATATCAAATATAGCTTTTTAATGAACCCGATGCTTTTTAATAAGAATTTCGTAATTTTTGTTATGGAATTTTGTCGATTTTAATACATATGGTTTATTTTATTGATTATAGCTATTCTATTAATTTTCATTTATAAAACTCTAATATATAAAATTACGAAAATACTATTCGAATAGTTTTTTCGTAATTTTATATATTATGTTTAAAGTGTGCAAACTATCAGAAGCGTAAGCTTATTTTCTCGGATTTAAATAGTTTTTAATTTGAATTTATCTTGTATAAAACACTGATTTAATGTGTTCAAATAGATTGGGGTTCATTTTTCCCCTAAAATTTTTCCCCCGGCAAAATTTCCCCTTATATTTTTCCCCCGAATTAATATTCCCCCAAATTAATATTCCCTTAATCTAATTTTCCCCCAAATGAATAATAACGCAACAATCAAATTAATTAAGTTATATTACAAAATTTATAAAGTTATATTACAACCAATATTTCGTAAATAATCTAAAAGTTTGTCTTCCTCCCTGTAATCATCATATTTCGCGACTATGTTTTTGATTCGACGTTCAATCCTTCTCTGGTCATGCGATTTGGGTCTTCTAATGGGCTGTCCTAGCGAGAGTTGTCGCATCATGGTCATGACAAGTGTTTGTACTCCATGATTAAGCATGATGTAAAATTTCGAGTTTAAAAATGTCTGAAAATTTGGATTTGTCGGTGCAAGCGAAGCGAAACCCGGCTAATCCAAATTTTTAGGCTTTTCTAAACTCGAAATTTTACATCATGCACTAGACGTAGAAAACACTGATTTAAAATTAAAAATTTAGTGATTGTAATATTTAAATTTGAGTATTCGAATATTTGAATTATTTATATTTATACAAAATATCATATTTTTCAAATATTAATAAAAATAAAAACAAAGTAGTTCTACTTAGCTCAAACATATTCTACGCAACTGATATTTAAGCTATAACTTTTCAACTTCAAATTGAGACTAATTAACATCAAATTCTGATAAAACAATTTCCCATTGGAACTTAAAACATTGCTGTCAATTAAAACACAATCGAATTGGGATACGCAATTTAACATTTTTAGTTTCTTGTTATTTAGTCTGGGGAGTTTTAGGTGAAACACCCTTTATATTCCTTAAATATTTAAAAAAAAATCCTTTGAGTTTGGCTTATATAACATTTGCTACAATCATTGTCGCAATTGAATACATTTCTGAGTCTGTTTCATCTTCTTATGAAAATAATACCCGGGGGAAAATTTGAGGGGAAAATTAATAGCGCGGGGAAAAGTAACCTAGGGGAAAAATTGTAGGGGAAAAATGACCCCCAACGGTTCAAATACACAAAAAATCAAATTTTCATGCGAATTCTCAACAGTGGCGGCACTAGCAAAAATTTTAGGTGGTGCGGGATCTCATGCCCCCCCACACACACAGACACACAAATTAGAGCTCTTTGTATGCAGTCGCTTATCCGTGATTAAGCTATACGGATACATACAGACAGAACAACGTGATTTGCGCGTTTTCAGCGCCCCAAATGACGGCGCCCGGTGCACTCGCACCGTCCTAGGGCCGCCACTGATCCTCACAATGATTTCGAAATATTTTTGACGGTTCGAATTTCTTTGTAGGATTCGAATCCTTTTAGAAGTCTTCGAATCCATTTATAAGAATTCTAATCACCTACATTTGGATTCGAATATGAATCCTTTTAAAAAAAGGGACACTTTCTTTCGTATTCTTTAAACCTTTATAAATTATTTTTTTTAAAAGTAGCTACACAAACTTGCGCATTTTTTTAAAAGTATAATTTTATGTGCGCAAAATAGAAATTGTGATTTGAATCCAAATCAAATTCCTGGCTTTTATCAACTCGAAATTTTACTTCATGCGCCACGCTTATAAAACACTGATTTATAGTAAAGTTAAAAATATATGCCCATTTAATAAAAAAATCTAATATAATTTAGAATTATACATTGCTTTTAAATGATTGCCAATTTTTCTTGATTTTCCGTTAATTTTAAAAGTTTTGACGGTTTTCATGAATTTAAAAAATGTTAATTCATTTTCAAAGTTTCCAGAATTTTTCATAAATTTAAAAAATGTTACGAAATCTTTAACGCTTTTCGTAACTTTCCCAAGGTTTCTTTTAATTTTTAAAATTCCTGTTATTTTTTAGATTTTCGTTAATTTTAAAATGTTGATACTTTTCGTCAATTTTCCAATTTTTGTGAATTTCCAAGATTCTTATTAATTAATGATGCGAGCTGCGAATAGTTTGGACACGGAATTTATATCGTTATTCGGATCCAATTTAGTTACATTTAAGAATCATCTAACCCACTTAGAGGTTTTTAACAAATAGCCGATAAACTGTGCGATAATTCATATTTATTGTTTGATTAGTGTTGTTAATTTTTTTTTTTTTGCATGATTTCGGTGTTTAATACAATAAAAAATAACTGCTTTTTAGTGAGCATAGTATAATTATTTAGTTTTAGTTTTAGATTTATTTCAAATACATTGCATTACTATCTAGATTGTCTACATTGTGTATTTTAAATTTAGTATAGTTTATACATGATATATTTAAGCATTAACTTGTTTTTGTAAAAGGGGTTTCCCGTTGAATTATGAATAAAAATAAAATAAAAAAAATAATTTTGTAAAGTTTTGAATGCAGATACTATTTATACATTTTCTAGATTTTCGTCAGGTTTGAAAACATTGGCAATTTTCGTGAATTTCCTACATTTTCGTTAAATTTCATGAATTTCCACGATTTTAGTTAATTTTTAAAATCTCAACCATTTTTCGTGAATTCTCAAGATTTTCGTCAATTTCAAAAATCTAAACCCTTTTCGTAAATTTCAAAGATTTCCGTTAATTTTCAGAATTCCGGCGGTTTTCGTGAAATCCAAAGATTTTCGATAATTTTCTAAATCTAGACCGTATTTGTGAATTTCTAAAATTTTCATATAAGTGTGATAGAAATAGCGAGTGTTTTTCAATCCCAGATTAAGCATGAAGTAAAATTTCGAGTTGAGAAAAGCCTGATGAATTTGGATATGCAAATCTAAATTCTGGCTTTACTCAACTCGAAATTTTACTTCGTGCGTCACTCGTATAAAACACTGATTCATAGTAAAGTTAAAAATATATGCCCATTTAATAAAATAAATCTAATATAATTTACAATTATACATTACTTTTAAATGATTGCCAATTTCTCTTGACTCTCCTTTAATTTTAAAAATGTTGACGGTTTTCATGAATTTAAACAAATTTTCATATTCAAAGTTTCGAGAATTTTTAATGAATTTACAAAATTATAGGTATTGTTTAACGCTTTTCGTAACTTTCCCAAAGTTTCCTTTAATTTTTTTAGATTTTCGTTAATTTAAAAAATGTTCATACTTTTCGTCAATTTTCCAGTGTTTGTGGATTTCCAAGATTTATAATAATTTTTAAAATTTTGATTGTAGATACTATTTATAAATTTTCTAGATTTTCGTCAGGCTTCATGAATTTCCACGATTTTAGTTAATTTTCAAAATCTCAACTATTTTTCATGAATTTTCAACGTTTTCGTCAGTTTCAAAAATCTAAACCCTTTTTGTGAGTTTCAAAGATTTCCGTTAATTTTCAGAGTTCCGACGGTTTACGCGAAATCCAAAGATTTTCGATGATTTTTAAAATCTAGACAGTTTTTGTGAATTTCTAAGATTTTCGTTAATCTTCAAAATGTTCATATAAGTGTGATGGAAATTCTGTTACAGAAGTATCATTAATTTTTCGGCATTGCCATGAATGTGCCATTTATCGAAATTTACTGCATAACAGTAAAATTGGTAACATTCATTCTACGCGGATTGGAAACTTAAAACTTAAAAATTGGATGTAGGTGCAAACGCTCAAAGTTGATTTTGTCATATATCAATTGATTTTTAAAGTTGCAAAATATATATAATTATTCGTTATCTACGACCTCATCACAACGCTTCATTTATGTATCGATTAATATGCGTGAAGCTCTACATTTCAGCACATGTGTTAAAATGGGCAATGCATTTTAATGATAGTTACTTTTTTAAACACTTTTATCTGTGACCCTACTAAGTATATAGCTTAATTTATGCATCGATTAATACGTGCGTAGCTCTACTTTTTGTCACTAGTGTTAAAATGGCCAATGCATTTTAAATGGGGCTTACCTTTTAAACCAATTTTTATTATCAGTCATTTATGATAGTTTATGGGCCACTGAAAAAACATATTGACGCATATATCCACAACGTAAAAGTAAAATAAGTGATATCTGAATTATAATAAATACCAGTTAACTTGGTAACATTAATTAAATATAAACAAAGAAGAACATAAATAATTTCTTATTAAGGGGATTATTGCAGTGTAACACGTCGATCGTGTTGGAAAGACCCACATAGTTTAGAGTAGCTCATCCGATGCCAAATTTACAGCATAAGTGGGGCGAATACAGGCAGAGAGAAAAGCGCGTGGAATAGAAGAAAAAAAAAGCGTATAAAAAAGACGGACCGAAAGAAAGTGTCGATTCGTATTATTTAAACATGCTGATAATACATACAAGCTATGTATTGTTTTCAATTCGTTAGAAAGCAATCCTGTGTTATTTTTCGGTATTTACAAAACTGATGATTCTTATTCTTGTCATTATAACACATTATTTTTACTTTTAAGACACCAGTTTCGACAGCCGAACAAACTATGTGTTTTATTTTATTAAATTATAGATTATTTCTTAAAAATATAATAATAAAGTAATTCATGTTCATAAGCTCATTGTGAATATTTATATGCCGGAAATACATATATGAAAAAAACGGAAGATAGGATTTTCAATGATATTTTTTAATTGGGAATATTATCTTCCCTAACTGCTATTGCCATGAAAATAATGTGTATTAATTTGGCCTCTGCCAAATTGGATAAATACCCCAAATTTTGGGGAGAATTTCAATTTATATTCGGTCAAATATTTTAGTTTTTATGAATGCAACAAATAAATAATAGATTGAGAAAAAATTAAACGGACAGCTGCCCTGTTTTTTTATGTTTAGTACAGGGTTTACAAAATGATGATGTGTATAAATAGGCTCAGTCAACTTAGCCCCCCGAAGTTCGACTTTTTTGAAAAAAGCGATTGCGCTAGACCGGCCTTAGCTAGCGCCACAAAAATTAGAGCTAGCGCCATTTAGACAAGAAAACTACGGGGATTTGAACTTTCGGGGGGGCTAGGTTGATGCTAGCCCCCCGAGTTTGGATTTTTTAAGTTTTTTTACACTATTCGGATTCCTCAGAGCTACACAACCCCAAAAAATGATAAAACATTTTTAACCCTGGCCCCCTAAAATGAGATGTTTTAATCAAATTGGGTGGAAAATATAACTTAGAGCTAGCGCCAAAAGAATATGACAAAAATATTCTCTCAAAAATATCAGGTAAAAAAAAGTTCACATCCAAATTTTGATGCGAGAGCTTTCAGATCCTGAATTTTAATACAAAATTATGTTTGGCATATAATATACCGCTTCCAACAAATATTTCGGCGTTGTAATTACTTTATTTATGTTCATAATCACCAGAGCTGGGCAGGATTCGAATCATTCAGGATTCGATTCCTGGATTCGAATCCTTTTAGAGGATTCAAAAGTGGTATTCGAATACTTTAGTGAAAACGGACTCGTGATCCGGATTCGTTACATTTTTTTAAAAGGATTCGTATTCGAATCCAGACGTAGATGATTCGAATCCTTATAATAGGATTCGAATCCTTATAAAAGGATTCGAATCCTTATAAAAGGATTCGATTCCTCATACACGGATTCAAATCCTCCCAAATAATTCGAATCATCGCTATTAAGGCTGGGATTCGAATTCGATTAATTCAAATAGTTAAATATTCTAATATGAATATTTAAATCACTAAATTATTTATATTTGAATATAAATATTTACATTTTCAATAATTAAAATATTTGTAAATGCATATTTGGTTATTTAATCATATAAAATTTCCAACCTTAATAGTATATTTTTAACTTCACTTGAAATCAGTGTTTTATACGCGTGGCGCATGAAGTAAAATTTCGAGTTTAGAAAAGCCCCGTGAAAATTAGTCTCGGGTCGCTGCGCGACCTTCGACAAATTTTCTACGCGGGGCTTTTCTAAACTCGAAATTTTACTTTATGCTTAGTCTGGGAGTGGACAACACTCGTTCTTAGAAGTTTCAAATTGAGTGATCACTCAAGATTACTAAGTTTATTACCATTTTACAAAGGCTACAGCTCGAAGGACCAATCATGGTCTTCGGAGACCGAAGGACTACAGGGAATCGAAGTTTTTTACAAGAAAACAACGAATATCTGAAGGTTTACAGCATGGATAGGAAAGAAAACATCCAATTTTGAAAAAATATCGAAGTTAGATTGGTTTTAAGTGCATTTTTAACTTCACTTTAAATCAGTGTTTTATACGCGTGGCGCATGAAGTAAAATTTCGAGTTTAGAAAAGCCCCGCGAAAATTTGTCTCGGGTCGCTGCGCGAACCTCGACAAATTTTCTACACGGGGCTTTTCTAAACTCGAAATTTTACTTCATGCTTAGTCTGGGAGTGGACAACACTCGTTTGAACTTTAAATTTAACTGTTTATTAAAATCTACGTATGTAATATAATAAATCATTCATTGAAATCATAGAAAAAGATGCAAAATTTTACCTAAAAAGAACTTTAAGAGTTAACTTTATAATTTGCTCGGCTCTTAATGGGTAAATATTCTATTCCTAAGAAAAACGATATTTATTTAATATTAAAGTTGCATTTAATATAATAACAAACTGTGAATAAATCGACAATAATCTAGAAATATTGAAAATCTCGACATGTAGAAAATCTTGACGGTCCACTCCCAAACTAAGCATGAAGTAAAATTTCGAGTTTAGAAAAGCCCCGCGTAGAAAATTTGTGGAGGGTCGCGCAGCGACCCGAGACAAACTTTTACGGGCCTTTTCTAAACTCGAAATTTTACTTCATGCGCCACGCGTATAAAACACTGACTTAAAGTGAAGTTAAAAACGCACTGAAAACCAACTCAACTTCGATAATTTTTTCAAAATTGGATGTTTTCTTTCCTATCCATGCCCTAAACCTTCAGATATTCATTGTTTTCTTGTAAAAAAAACTTCAATTATTTTATTACGCCACGCATATAAAACACTGATTTAAAGATAGGAACGCACTGAAAATCAACCCAATTTCGATATTTTTTCAAAATTGGATGTTTTCTTTCCTATCCATGCTATAAACCTTCAGTTATTCGTTGTTTTCTTGTAAAGAAACTTCGATTCCCTGTAGTCCTTCGGTCCCCGAAGACCATGATTGGTCCTTCGAGCTGCATCCTTTGTAAAATGGTAATAATCTTAGTAATCTAGAGTGATCACTCAATTTGAAACTTCTAAGAACGAGTGTTGTCCACTCCCAGACTAAGCATGAAGTAAAATTTCGAGTTTAGAAAAGCCCCGCGTAGAAAATTTGTCGAGGGTCGCGCAGCGACCCGAGACAAATTTTCACGGGGCTTTTCTAAACTCGAAATTTTACTTCATGCGCCACGCGTATAAAACACTGATTTAGAATAAAGTTCAATAACACATATATCATAATTAATTAAAATCATTATTTAATCAGATATTTAGTCGGTAAATGAACATATTTCTTAATAGAAACTGATGGAATAAAGTGTTACTGGTTGCAAATGATAGATTCAAATTTATTTTTAAAGGATTTGTATCGGTGATTCAAAAATGAGGATTCGAATCTTTGATTCGAATCATATTTTTCACTTACGAATCCTTTATTCGAGTATTCGTGGTTCGAATCATATTAGGTGATTCGGATTCGTGATTTGAATCCTGTTTTTGAGGATTCATCCCAGCTCTGATAGACACTGGCTATTAGAAACATGATGCCTAGAAGACAGTAGCGTAACTGACAATTGTGTTTTCACTTCTAGCTAATTTAAATCGTTATAACTCAAGAACTTACCGTACGATTTAAAAAACTCTTTTGGCATTGTAATTACTATACTAATGTTTATAAACACTGGCAACGAGATAGCTTGCGATAGTAAGACAGTGGCGTAACTGACGATTGTTTTTGATAATTGAAATCGTTATAACTCGGAAACTAACCGTCAAAATGTATTTTGGCATTGTAATTGCTATACTGAAGTCTATAAACACTAACAACGACATAGCTAGTAATATTAAAGGATAAATTAAAATCACTTGGTTTGTTTCACTATTTGTTTCTATTTACTCGACTAGTTCAAAGTTCACTCCTGATAATGCCATAAAAAGCGAAACTAGTCAAGTAAATAGAAACAAATAGTGAAACAAACCAAGTGTTTTTAATTTATCCTTTATTATTACTTCAAAATGTTTCACCAAGTGATAAATGAGAAAGTTATTCAAGAGATAGCTAGTGCTAGCAAGACAGTGGCGTACCTCACGGTTGTTTTTTTTTTTACTACGTGATAACTTAAATCATTATTACTCGGTGGAAAACACTCGTTGGAAGTTTCAAACTGAACGCTTTTCAAAAACAATGAATGTCTGAAAATTTACCTAGTACACATCGGGTTATGTATGTACCTAATCAAAACATGGGTATCTTTTCGATGCTACAAAATTGTGATTAAGCTCCTTTCGTTGCTATTCAATTGACTTTATTTTCATTCTAACACAATCTATCTCAATATCCTAATTCTACAATATACAGGGAGTTTTTCTTTAAAGTATACGTTTTCCAAATTTAGCTTATTTTCTTTAAATCTTTAGATATTCCTTGTTTTTAAAAAAAAGTTCAATTCAAGGCTTTAAACGAGTGTTTTCCACTCCCAGACTAAGCATGAGCCCAGAAAATTTGTCTCGGGTCGCTGCGCGACCCTCGACAAATTTCCACGGGGCTTTTCTAAACTCGAAATTTTACTTCATGCGCCACGCGTATAGAACATTAAAATTTTGTGAAATTTATGTATTTTTGAACCTTACTTGAAATCAGCGTTTTATACGCGTGGCGCATGAAGTAAAATTTCGAGTTTAGAAAAGCCCAGAAAATTTGTCTCGAGTCGCTGCGCGACCCTCGACAAATTTTCACGGGGCTTTTCTAAACTCGAAATTTTATTTCATGCTTAGTCTGGGAGTGGAAAACACTCGTTGAAAGCCTTGAATTGAACTTTTTTTAAAAAAACAAGGAATATCTAAAGATTTAAAGAAAATAAGCTAAATTTTGAAAACGTATACTTTAAAGAAAAACTCCCTGTATGTTATTATGTTGTATTCAACTTAAATATTATTAAGTTATTACTCATATTAAGTTTAAGATTAATTTCTTGCCTGATGAAGGAGCAACTCTCTAAGCAAACCTAAATATCTAATCCATGTTACATATCAAATATTTAGCTTAAATGTTTTGATAGTTGTTGCTTACATTATACGGCTCAGTCAACTTAGCCCCCCGAAGTACGACTTTGTTGAAAAAAACTTGTCAGTTAGGCTACTGTTTTCTAGGCATCATCTTTGTAATAGCCAGTGTCTTTGAACATACATAAAGTAATTACAACGCCAACATATTTCTTGGAAGCGGTATTTTATATGCCAATCATGATTTTGTATTGAAATTCAGCAAGTAAATGGTAATACGCATACAGGAGCTGAAAGCTCTCACATCAAAGTTTGGATATTTTTGAAAGAAAATTTTTTTCATATTCTGCACCCAATTTGATTAAAAAAATCTCATTTCGGGGGGCTAGGGTTTAAAATGTTTTATAATCTTTTGGGGTTGTGGGGGTGGCGCTAGCTTTTAAATTGGTAGCGCTAGCTGGCGCTAGCTCTGAGGAATCCGAATACTGTAAAAAAACTTGAAAAATCCAAACTCAGGGGACTAGCATCAACCTAGCCCCCCGAAAGTTCAAACCCCCGTAACTTTCTTGTCTAAACGGCACTAGCTCTAATTTTTGTGGCGCTAGCTAAGGCTCGTCTAGCGCAACAGTTATTTTTTAAAAAATCGAACTTCGGGGGGCTAAGTTGACTGAGCCGTATAAATAGAGGATTGCAATAACATTCAATTACAATTCATTTATTCCTTATTTACTTACTATCAAAATATGACTCATAAATCAGCCAAATTTGAAAAAAATGTATTGGGCTAGGTGCAATGTTGAGCAAGAAGCTTGTTATTTGAAATGCATTATAATAACTACCTTATTATTATTATAGTTCTATTTTTTCTAAAGTAATTAACAATGAATATGCACGCAGTTAAACCCTACATTTTTTTAAACATTCGTCAAACAAATATTACCTGTGCTCAGTAAAAAATAGTTGATTTGTAACATAAATCTACAACAACGTCATATTGGTGTTATTCTTACTATTCTTATAGTTTTGATATCATTGATTCGTTGATGAAGTCGCAGTTGGTTCAAATAGGTCCGATTGCTAGAAACTTTACAATTTACTTTAATAGTTTTATTGCGAAAAGTTTAATGGCATTTAACAACTGCTTTAACAACGAAAGATTTAAGACGAAATAATGATTTGAACAAGACTGATTGTTATTCGATTGCTTCTGGCTTATTAATCAGCTTAAAAAACTTTACAAATAATTTCGTGTTTTCTATATTAGTGAACATGCTGTATAAAAAAATACTTATTCCATTAGTAGTCAGAAAGCATGAAAATAAAACACTAGTACAATAAAATATCGATTATAATTGCGAAATATTCATTTTACGAGAATAAATGCTAACGACGCGAGCCGTTTTTGTTAACTATAATTGAAAAAAGAAAAGAAAAACAAACGCGAAGCCGCGCAGCGTTCGCCGGCCCAGGGATAAACGCTGGCCGCATGCTGCTCGCCCCTCCACTAATTGTGCAGATGAGTGTACAACGCGTTCAACTAAGAGAAGATCCGCAAGGCGGCGGTATTTTACGGTCTTATTTTTCAAGATTTTTATTTTAACCTGACTCGGGCATGAGCTATCGCATCCTTATGAAATGTTCACATTATATGCCTTATAGTATAAACTAGTATGATATGGGAATATTTTTTTTAATTTTGAAAAATTTTACATTATATTTTTCATACCTCTGAAAGCAAATTGTTTAAAAAAAAAGTACTTCGATATTTTACTAGATAATTGGGCTTAATATACGCTGTCAAAATTTCAACTTTCTAGGACCTTTAGTTTTTAAATAAACCTAACATTAAATTTCAGACCACTGTTATATTCCCCTTAATATTCTATCATCATGACCACAGCGTCAATTGAGGCCACCAGACTCGGGTCTCAACTAAACGGTTTTTAGAAATAGACATTCTATTTATTTACACGGGTTTGTTTGATGATAACAATGTATGCCAATGGATTAATTTTATGTACTCGTATATTGTGGGAAATAATGGCCGTAGATAAAATGTTGTAGGCAACTTGTGTGTAAAGGGCTTCTGTTCACGACAATCCTATAATATGTGCATTATTTAATTGTGTGGGCAGCATAAATTGGGTGCATTTAACATTCAAGTACATTAAACACGGGATTTGCGTGATAAATGTGTTTTTTTAACACGAATATAAATAATTGCCTAGATAGATTTTTTGCCGCTATCCAGTAACAGCTCTGTGCTAGTCAAATCAGCTACTTTTGTCTTAGATTTGACCATGGTGGTGATAACGTCGTCGACGCCATTTTGTTAAAGTACGAAGTAACGCGTCAATATTTCCGCCGTTCTCACTAGTTTACCCGCGTAAAACGCGTTTGTAAACATGAATCATTCTCAAATCGGTTAAACAATTGTGCGTCTACCCGTCGCGAGTGTTTATAAAGCGGAACAAAGGTTAATACCGTGAAAGCTCCATTCAAACGGAAGAGTTCGTTTGTTTCTATATAACTTAGGCGAAAGGGTAGACTTTGTGAGTATTATTTATTGTTGAACGATTGTTCATATTTGTGTTAAAGTGGAATTAACTCTTCTACACATTCAAATCATAGTATCGGAATCTGTCATGTTGTTTCTGTCAAATTATTATAAATCAAAACATAATAAATGTTGTGTTATATATTGTTGTTATCGTAAACAAAATATAGTGTATAACTTGCATATAATGGCTATTAATCACTCGAACGACTTGCTCCACTCGCCTTCGACTCGTTCTGCAAACCTCGTTCTCGTGATTAATAGCTATCATTATATGCTCCTTGTACAATATACTATTGCTCACTCTTTGCTATTAAAGCACTTGCCTGAAGGCTCGTCTCCTAAATTCGCAAATCGTGCCCAAAAGCCCATTATCTTGAACAATAAGGAATATCGATGGATTTTTTGAGATGTTCGGATGAAATGTCTCTTGAAAATTGACTATTTTTGTCGTTGAAAATTTAAACTAAAATAATTTATCTCCAGATTTAAAATATGAAAAATACAACTTGATTTTTGTTTATTTCTAGATAGTGGCTAGGAGACACGATCTCAAACTAATAGTTACTTCAGCCACGATGGATTCCAGTAAGTTCTCGATGTTTTTCGGCAACGTTCCGACGTTTACCATACCTGGACGTACTTTTCCGGTGGAGACGCTTTTCAGCAAGAACGCCGTCGACGATTACGTCGATTCTGCCGTCAAACAGGCCCTGCAAATCCACTTACAACCCCCATCGGGTGATATACTAATTTTCATGCCTGGTCAAGAAGACATCGAAGTTACATGCGAGGTAAATAAACTAAAACTACTTAAAACGATAGTGACAAAATGTGTTTTATCTATGATCAGGATATAAATTCTGTTTGCAGACTACTTAACTTATATTGGAATATACACTTCTATTGCGTTTTCCTTCTTATATCTTTATTAAGGGATTGTATCGTATGTTCAATAAAAAATAATCTCAAGCGTGTAATGGAAATTATTGTAGGTTAGCAACTCTGAAATTATATACTAAAATTATTATGACTAACGTTTTATATGTCAGTTCCTAAAGCGCCTAACCAACTTAAATAAAAAAAAAATAAGTCGTCGCACTCCAGAGGTTATTTTTGTATTGAACATACGATATTTTATAAATAGTATAAATAATGCACCTAACGACATCTGTTGCTTTATAGTTCTACTTTATTTCTTTTTTTCTTTTAAGAATACATATCCCAATAATCACAGTGTTGCGTATATTTGCAGGAATGCCTTGATTTTATAAATCGGTCAATTTATAGCTTCTAGCAAGTGTTTCCACTTTTTAATTAAGCATAGAGACAAAATTTCGAGCTTAGAAAATCCTAAAAATTTGAATTGGCCCGCTACGCGGCCAACTTCACTTCAAATCAGTGCTGTATACGCGTGGCGCATGAAGTAAAATTTCGAGTTTAGAAAAGCCTGAAAATTTGGTTTGGCCGCTCCGCGCTTCGCGCTACGCGACCAAACCAAATTTTCAGGCTTTTCTAAACTCGAAATTTTACTTCATGCTTAACCTGGGAGTGGAATACTCTCGTTTAAAGATTCAAATTAAACTATTTAAAAAAGAACAACGAATAGCTGAAGATTTACAGAATATAATTTGAATATGTATACTTAAAAAAATAAACTGTCTCAAAAATCAAACCAAATTTTTAGGCTTTTCTAAACTAAATTTTACTTCATGCTTAATCAAAAAGAGGACACACTCGTTAAAAGCTTTAAATTTAACTTTTTTATAAAACCAACGAATGCCTAAAAATTTACAGCGTATACATTTAAGCATACATATGCTTAAAAGAAAAAATCGCTGTATACGTTTCCAATATCTTTTTAAAATTGTATACATATTATTTTTCCAATTGATTAATCTGTAACGCACCTGTATTATCTTTAAAATCGTATACATATTATTTTTCTGATTTATTAATCTGTAACGCACCTTAAACAGGTGTTGGCTGAACGTTTGACCGAAATCGACAACGCTCCAGAACTGTCCATTTTACCGATCTACTCGCAATTGCCGTCTGATTTGCAAGCGAAAATTTTCCAAAGATCCCCCGAAGGGATTCGAAAATGCGTGGTAGCTACGAATATTGCGGAAACATCCTTAACTGTTGACGGTATTATTTTCGTCATTGATTCGGGGTATTGCAAGCTGAAAGTTTATAATCCTAGGATTGGTATGGACGCTTTACAGGTAAGAATATGTAAAATACCTACTGATTTTGATGAAATCTAAATTTATGCTGCTATCTAACGAGATTATTGAAAATGACCAATTTAAATTACTGAGACAACAACCCGCCTAATTTTACATCAATAACGTGAGTTCGATGTTAAACAGACGTCAAATTGCTGCCTGAATCATGTTTTTAAATCTCTGCGTTACAAATGTGTGTTTTTTAAACAAATTTAGATATATCCGATAAGTCAAGCGAACGCGAATCAGAGATCGGGAAGAGCGGGTCGTACCGGACCTGGTCAGGCTTTTAGGTTATACACCGAAAGACAGTACAAAGACGAATTGCTCGTCACCACAGTACCTGAAATACAGCGAACCAATTTGGCCAACACAGTTTTGCTGTTGAAAAGTTTAGGAGTTCAGGATTTGCTCCAGTTTCATTTCATGGATCCACCACCACAGGTAAACTACATGGTTTGTCTGAAAAGTAGGAGGGCCACAACAAACTTTCCAATTTACATAGCTGAAATAAAAGGGAGTATTTTGAGTCATAGTTCTTTATTTACGATTATTTATTTAAAAATTGACAGCACCCATGCAGTGCAATTTGTCATCAGTGAGAAGTCGCACTGAAATGACTTCATTTCACTCTATACGATTTGGTCAAGGCTGTAGCTGGGGGGAGGGGGGGGGATATGAGGGTTCAACCCTCCCCCCCCCGAAATATAAAAAATGTTAATTTTTTGTATGTAAAAGCAAACACAATATTTTTTTGCCATTAATACCAGGGCTTTTAAAATACCGTCATTTTTGTCGGAACGATAACCGGAACTGAACCGAAAAAAAATATCGGTTTCTTTCTGTTTAAACGCGCACGTGAACACTTGTTTTAATTTTACAGTTTCTATTTTTTTGCAATTTTTAAATCAAAACTGTTTGCGGAAATATTCGTTTCGAGGTCTCCTCACTCGATTAAGACCATTTCAGATTTTTTTTTTTACCTAGAAATTTCAGTTTTCGTTCAGCTTTGAAAAAAAGTGTCTTTTAGTTCCACCTGTTTTTTTTTAATTTTGTGATTAATTCACTGTATATTCATCATTGCGATATTATGACTGTGCGTCACTTAACTGTCTTTTGTCTTTAGATTATGATATGATTTTGTTATTAAATCAATAATATCGACTGTATTTTCACTATTGTGACTTTATGACTGTAAGTCACTTGATTGACTGACATTAGTCTATCGTGTAAACTTGACTTAAGATGATGATAGTCGGCGTTTAGTCCATTGTTTCAACTTGACATGAGTCGCCGTCAGCAGACATTAGTCTATCCTGTTAACTGAAATAACATTTAGTCCCATGTATCAAACTAAACACAAATTGGCATCAGCCGATTATTGTCAATTTGAGACAACCATTATTTGAAAAATATTAGATGGTCATGTTATTGTTTTTCGTTATGCGACACACATTTTGATAGTTGTGACATGTATTAAACTAACTAGTGTCTTACACTCCCAGACTAAGCATGAAGTAACATTTCGAGTTTAGAAAAGTCCCGCGTGACCCGAGACACATTTTTACGGGGCTTTTCTAAACTCAAAATTTTACTTCATGCGCCACACGCATAAAACACTAATTTCAACTAAAGTTAAAACTATATCAATAATATCAAAACTAACAAATTTGGTGAAAAATATTGACAGATTAAAAATTAATAAAATGTCAAAATTGACAAATTAGATGAAAAATATTGACTGATTAAAAATAATAAAATGTCAAAATTGACAGATAACAATTGACACAAGCCGACATTTACTCCACACGGCTAAACCACTGACATCATTTGAAGTTCATTAGACATTTGACATTGCACATTGACATTCATATCACAAGTGACATATTTTTATATGTCACTTATAAATTAACGGAAAATTAGAAATATTGAAAATCTTATAAATTGATGAAAATATTGAAAATCTGATGAAAATTACAAAATTTTGAAAATCTACTGAAGTTTTTTTATAAATAGACAAAAATCACAATGTTTTGAACATTTTATGAATCGACGAAAATTTTTAAATATTAAAATTTGAAGAAAATTTTATAAATTGTTGAAAATATCGAAATCTGATGAAAATTTCATAAATCGACAAAATTCCAAAACTATCGAAAAGATAAAAAATGCCAAAAATAACAAAAAGATCGAAATTATCATAAATTACAAAAATATCGAAAATGCAAAATTAAAAAAAATATCGAAAATGTCAAAAACATTAAAAACATAAAAATTATCATTAATTTTCATTCAATGTCAAAAGTAACATTTAATGTCAAAAACGTAATTTGATATCTAGACTGTCATTCTTAATCAAAAGTAATGTTAAAACTGCCATTTAATGTCAGATGCGAAGTATAATATCAAATATTTTATCAAATGTCAAAAATATTAGAAATGTAAAAAATGTTAATAATATCATCTTATTTCAAAAATTGTAATTTACATCAAAAATGTTAACAAATGTAAAATTATCAAAAATGTCCAAAGCATCCAAAATGTCATCTGTTGTCAGAATTGTCAATTTAAGTCGAAAGTTTAAATTATTAAAACTATATTTGTAGAAGGTAAGGTGTCTCGCCTTTTTTATATTTTTGGATTTTGTTGTATGCATTTTTCATTGCAATTTTTATAAAATTTTTCATCAGATATTTTGGTGTTCGATTTTTTTGTGTTTACATATATTGTCGCTTTTGACATAATTTTATTTTTTCGACAACAGAAAACTATGCTTGGTGAAAAAAAATTCAAATTTGTGTGTTCAAATAATTTAATTTTATAAAAATTTTACAAATTAATGAAATTCTCGATATGTTGAAAATCTAACGAAAATTAAACGAGTGTCGTCCACTCCCAGACTGAGCATGAAATTAAATTTCGAGTTTAGAAAAGCCCCGCACAGAAAATTTGTCGAGGGTCGCGCAGCGACCCGAGACAAATTTTCACGGGGCTTTTCTAAACTCGAAATTTTACTTCATGCGCCACGCGTATAAACCACTGATTTGAAGTAAAGTTGAAAATATTTACTGGTGAGATGTGGTGAGAAATATTTTTAATATTTTTTCGCTATACCTTAGTAAATATCTATTTACTAAGGTATAGCGAAAAAATGTAAAAAAAAATTATTTTGTAAATGCGATAATAATAATAATAAAATTAGAACAAATTTAGTTTGAGACACTTTTCCATATTCTTGAAATTTAAATCATCATATCTATAATGAGATCAGTGCTATGATGTACACATCAACATTTTTTTTTTCGAAAAATTAAAACAATCACTTGGAGCTGAACCGAAAACCGTAAAAAGTCGTTATTTTTTCTAAAACGAAAAAATACCGGTTCGAATCTCCTACCCCAAAGTTTTTACAACCCCTTCCGATTTTTTTTTGTGGCTACTGCCTTGGGTTTGATCCATTCTTCCCAGAATGACGTTATTTCAGTGCGGCTTCTCTTCGATGACAAATTGCACTAAAACTACATGAGCCAGTGTGACTTTTGCGCACTTAGCAGGTTACTGTCCTGCTAAGTGCGCAAAAGTCACACTGGCTCAGAAAACGCAGAAAACGCTATTAGTGAACAAGCGCCAGTTGTGACTTCAACATGACGGCCGCAATTTCGCATGCTTAGATCTCTCTGTTTCAGTGTGACTTTACCTCTTCGTCAGAAAATAATGTCGCCTAATTTTTGTTGTGGTTCTTCTACTTACGAAACAAACTATAGCCTTTGTTAAATTTGCCACGACTATTACTTTTATTCCGTTAATGTGTTAAATGAAAAGTTGTTTAACAAAATCGAATGATTTTAGGACAATATCTTAAATTCACTGTATCAATTGTGGATATTGGGAGCGCTAGATCACACTGGCGTTTTAACGAAGCTGGGTAGGCAGATGGCGGAGTTTCCTCTGGATCCGCCCCAATGTCAGATGCTGATCGTTTCCAGTGAAATGGGGTGCACCCAGGAGATTTTAATAATTGGTTAGTTTCTATCAATTTTTGTTGATGTTAATAGTTTTCGCGTATTAAATCAAAAATATGTTTTTTTATAGTTTCTATGTTGTCTGTGCCATCGATTTTCTACCGGCCGAAAGGCCGCGAGGAAGAAGCGGATAGCGTCCGGGAAAAATTCCAAGTTCCCGAAAGCGATCATCTGACTTATTTGAATGTGTACAACCAGTGGAAACAGAATAAGCAAGTATTTCAACCGCCGTTGGCGTTAGTGTTAACATCGAGTGACGTATTTATTTTTCTAGTTATTCGGCACATTGGTGTAATGAGCACTTTATACACATTAAAGCCATGAGGAAAGTGAGAGAAGTCAGACAGCAGCTGAAGGATATCGTCATCCAGCAGAAGTTGGAGTTGAAATCGTGCGGAACTGATTGGGATATTGTCAGAAAGTGCATTTGCTCTGGTGAGTGTTCATTACTTAACAACAGAGCTGGGCAGGAGTCGAATCATTCAGGATTCGAATCCTGGATTCGAATCCTTTTAGAGGATTCAAAAGAGGTATTTGAATACTTTAGTTAAACTGGATTCGTGATCCGGATTCGTTACACTTTTTTAAAAGGATTCGTATTCGAATTCAAATGCTGGTGATTCGAATCCTCATAAAAGGATTCGAATCCTCATAAAAGGATTGGAATCCTCATAAAAGGATTGGAATCCTCGTAAAAGGATTCGAATCCTCATAAAAGGATTCGAATCCTCGTAAAAGTATTCGAATCCTCATAACATGATTAGAATCCTCATAAAAGGATTCGAATATTTATAAAAGGATTCGAATAGTTACAAAAGGATTCGAATCGTCAAAAATAATTCGAACTAATCGTAAGGATTAACATGAAAAATGTGTTTTGTATGTTTTCAAATTTCTCGTTAAATCACTGTTTTATACGCGTGGCGCATGAAGTAAAATTTCGAGTTTAGAAAAGCCCCGTGAAAATTTGTCTCATGTCGCTGCGCGACCCTCGACAAATTTTCTACGCGGGGCTTTTCTAAACTCGAAATTTTACTTCATGCTTAGTCTGGGAGTGGACGACACTCGTTTGTAAGTGATAAAATAAATTAAATTTGATATTTTGATAAATTTTGAGGATTTTTGCCAGATTTTTTATTGTTTTTCGGTAATTTCGCCAAATATAACATTTTGATGAATATAAATTGACATTCCCAATTAAATTTTTACACTAAACATGTTGATTTATAACATTTTTATAAGATTTTCAACAAATCGATATTTACATAAAATTATCATTTCGAGATTTTCGTCGATTAATTAAATTTTTATCAGATTTTGCAATATTTCCTCAATTTTCCTTAATTTATCGAATGTTAATGAAAATTTCAATATTTCGAGATTTTTAAATAATTTATGAAAATGTTTATCAGATTTTCAACATATCTTGATTTTTGATATTTTGTCATTTTTATGAAATTTTCGATATTTCGAGATTTTCTCGTCAAATATATAAAATGTTTATATGTAAGATTTTCAATATTTTGATTCAGATTTGTAACGATTTTCAAAAATTATTGAATCATTATTTGAACACACAAATATGAGATTTTTTTTCTACAAGACATATTTAATCATTTATGACATTGAATGACATTTTTGATATTTTTTACCTTTTGAGATGACATTTTTCACAACAGTTTATATTCTTGATATTAGACTACGTTTTTTGACATTAGATGACATGTTTCACATTAATTGTTACTTTTTATAAACAATGAAATTTTGTACTTTTCTACTATTTCTGATGTTGACATTAAATGACGTATTTGACATTAGATGGCAGTTCTGACATTTTATATTTTTTTACTTTTTTGACATTAGACGACAATTTTGACATTTGATATTTTTGATATTACATATTTACTTGTTTTACATTAGATAACTATTTTTATATTATTAGATAACTTATTTGATATTATTACTGATTATAACAGAATTTTAAGTACGTTTTTGTCAAACTGTCACGTACTGACATAAAATGATAATTTTGACGTAAATCGATTTTATCGACACGCCGAATTTTTGACGTGTTTGATATTTTTTATATTTACGAGATGACATTTTGGTCATTTTGATGTTTTTGGTAATTTTAAATAATTTTGACATATTTTGATAACTTTTAAAACTGAAAACAGTTTTAATATGTTTTTATATTTTTAACTTTACTTGAAATCAGTGTTTAATACGCGTGGCGCATGAAGTAAAATTTCGAGTTTAGAAAAGCCCCGTGAAAATTTGTCTCGGGTCGCTCGACAAATTTTCTACGCGGGGTTTTTCTAAACTCGAAATTTTACTTCATGCTCAGTCACTCGTTCGTAAATTTTCGAATTATCATAAAGTTGTGTATTTATTTTCAAAAAAATCTTTCTCGGTTTATTGAACAAAAACAAAAGAGCTGAGGTGAAACGTGTTTAGGTAAAAGTGGTTTATTTTTTTGTTGGCTACAACTTTTGTTTGAACCATTTTTTGATTTAGACGTCGAAAGCCATAATCGGTGACTATAAAATCTAGTGGAGATCAACAAATCTCCACTAGATTTTTTAGTATCTAATTCAAAAACAAAAGAGCTTTAGGTAAAAGAGGTATATTTTTTCGTTGGCTAACACTTTTGTTTCAAACATTTTTGACTTAGACATCGAAAGCCATAGTGAAATTCGTTTAATAAAAAAAATCTAATGATTTCTGGTGATTTTTAACACAAGACTTTTAGACATTTGATGGTATAATTAATATTGAATTACTGAAATAAGTATTTATTTTTAATATATTCGTAAATATACGGTAAACAATGTAAAATATTTATTTAATTAAAATATTTAGAAAATAAATTTTATATAATTATTATTATTATACTGGGTGTCCGTATTTCAACAGAATGTATGGGGATCTCCGTTATTTAAAGAGATGGAGAGTCGGTTAAATTGGGGCAAAGTTTCATAATTTAAGGCCCAATAATAACCCAAAAACAAGTTTGAAATATTTTATTTCCTTAATGAGATATTGTCAAAAAAACGTATTTTTTGAAAATTCGTTTTTATTTTTTTATTCAAAAACTATTGAATCCAGATATTTACAACTTTGACATTAGAGGCACTTTTTAACGATAAATCTAGTAACATATTTTATTTTAAGATAACTATAACATTTACCTAGGGACCATAGCTAACTTTTGTTTTTCTTATAGGCGCCATTTTGGATTTTGATATTTTTTGGAAGAATATTTTTTACTGAATTCAATGATGTCTCACACTTATAGTTTATTGTACATTTTATATGTAAAATTTTAATCTTTTGGTTTTTCAAAGAGTGCCTTTGAAACAGTTGAGTAACTCACATACTTTAACAGTTGTGACATATTTTAAAGTAACGAGTGTCTTCCACTGCCAGACTAAGCATGAAGTAAAATTTCGAGTTTAGAAAAGCCCCGCGTAGAAAATTTGTCGAGGGTCGCGCAGCGACCCGAGACAAATTTTCACGGGGCTTTTCTAAACTCGAAATTTTACTTCATGCGCCACGCGTATAAACCATTGATTTAAAGTGTAGTTCGAAAACACTCAAATACATCTTTAATCAGAGTAACATAGAAATTTAGTCTGTTATTAACGATGTTCAGTGTTAATAAATAATTCGGTTGTGAATATTTATATATATATATATATATATATATATATATAAAACAACTGATAACGATATTTATATGTTAATAGTTGTAAAAAAATAATAAAATCAAATGTATTCTTAAAGGATTTGTATTCGTGATTCGAAAAAACAGGATTCGAATCTTTGATTCGAATCATATTTATCTCTTATATATATATATATATATATATATATATATATATATATATATATATATATATATAAAACAACTGATAACGATATTTATATGTTAATAGTTGTTAAAAAATAATAAAATCAAATGTATTCTTAAAGGATTTGTATTCGTGATTCGAAAAAACAGGATTCGAATCTTTGATTCGAATCATATTTATCTCTTATATATATATATATATATATATAAAACAACTGATAACGATATTTATATGTTAATAGTTGTAAAAAAATAATAAAATCAAATGTATTCTTAAAGGATTTGTATTCGTGATTCGAAAAAACAGGATTCGAATCTTTGATTCGAATCATATTTATCTCTTACGAATCCTTTATTCGAGTATTCGTGATTCGAATCATACTAGGTGATTCGGATTCGTGATTCGAATCCTTTCAACGAGGATTCGTCCCAGCTCTGCTTAACAATATGGGATCGTTATTGCAGAATATCAGTATTGATTTAATAAAATGTGTGAACCCTATCTAATCCTACTTTTGTACCCTAGCTTATTTCCACCAAGCTGCAAGATTAAAAGGCATCGGAGAGTACGTCAACTGCCGTACTGGCATGCCGTGCCATTTACATCCCACATCAGCCCTGTTCGGACTGGGAAACACCCCAGATTACGTGGTCTACCACGAGCTGGTGATGACGGCCAGAGAGTACATGCAGTGTGTGACTTCCGTGGACGGCCACTGGCTCGCCGAATTGGGTCCGATGTTTTTCTCGCTGAAGGAAACGGGAAAATCAGGGCGCGCAAAGAAGAAACAGGCGGCCGAACATCTCCAGGAAATGGAGAATCAGATGCAGGTCGCTCAGGAGGAGATGCGCGCCCGGAAAGAAGCCGCTGACAAGAGAGAGGCGGCGCTCAATAAAGGCCAGGAGATTATTTCCGCTGGGGCTACGCCAAGAAGAACACCTGCTAGATTAGGATTATAGGTACGATTTCGATCTTTATCTACAATTCGCGCATATGCGGGAATAAGTCTGAATTTGTGCAAATTGAGTTCACTGTTGTAATACCTCCAGAAATGCAATATCTTTATTTGTGCAAAGGAATATAAGTCTTAACGAATCCTAATTTTTAATGTGAAAAGAGATATATAGTGGGATTCGGAAGAGATGTCCTATGACTCATTGACATAGAACATTTTTTAGAGAGTCTGTCGACCGTTGTAACTGCAACGATTTTTCCTAGTCATACTGTTTAGGTCGCGAGTATATTAGTGTTCTTTCTTTTAGAAAAACTTTAAATCATAATTTCTTGTGATTTTTTTCTTTTATTTATTTATTTATACATATACGGTCAAGCCTTTTTGAAGATAAAATACAGATTTTTAAAATATTACAATTAAAACAAATATAAACATAAAATAGAAACACATACATACTAAATACAATAAATAACATACAATATTTCTTTTATAACGAGAACAGATTAAATTAAATTAAATTAAGTGCATTAAGTGTGCCTTGAAAGTGTTGAGGGAGTTTCCAAAAAAATCGAGCCATAATGCGACACTGTTAACATGCCTGGCGATCCGTGGCATGGGACTGTTCATACCGTACGTGGTTCTATAGTGACCTATATGTAGAAGATCATTCGATCTTAAAGCTCGACCCTGCACATTGAGGTTAATCAAATTATGCAGATTTATGCAATTTATCATCCCATTAAGTAATTTGTACATAAATGTTATGTCCATTCCCTTCCTTCGAATGTTCAGTAAGACCAACATATTGACAGGATTGCTGGGGCGTAAGATATATGCCAACAATGCTCAACTTATATGCTAAGACCTTGGAAAATTTGTATTGTATAGACTCTAATCTGTCTACATGCGTTTTGAAGGATGGTGACCAAATAAGGCAGCAATAATCCAGGTGTGATCTGACTAGTGCATTATACAAAATCACAAGAGCACGTACATTAATAAAATCAGTTGTAGATCGTTTAATAAACCCTAGCATTTTATTAGCCTTGTTCACTATGTAGTCAATATGTAGCCTGTAAGACAGTTTAGAGTCCAACAGCACTCCAAGGTCCCGGATACTATCTACTCTGCAGAGAGAGGTATCATTCAAATGATAATTAAAATATGTTGGTACTTTACAGCATGAAAACGGCATAAACTGGCACTTACTTATATTTAGTGCCATATCATTATTTGTGCACCAGCATTGTATTAATAACAGATTATGTTCAATGATTGAGCAATCATTGATGTTGTTTATTTGGAGGAATATCTTGAGATCATCCGCGAATAATAAGTGTGGACAATTAAGTATATCGGATAGATCATTTATGAAGATCGAGAACAGAAGCGGTCCTAAGTGAGAGCCCTGCGGAACCCCTGATGTTGCCCATATTTCTTTAGAAATGTACCCATTGATTTTGATGTATTGAACTCTCCTAGTTAAATAAGATCCAAGCCATTTCAGTAATGAATCACCTACACCATAAGCATGCAGTTTATGCAGTAATATTGAGTGATTGACACAATCAAAAGCTTTGCTGAAGTCCGTATAAATAGAATGGACTTCAGCTCCGCTTTCGAAAGCACGGACTATATAATCAGTGTAAATAAGATTTGTTTGCGTAGAACGACTAGTATAAAACCCGTGTTGATTATCGCTAATAATGTTTTTAAAATAACTGATTATTTAGTAGTTTTTCAAATATTTTCGGTATGACTGACAATATGGAAATTGGTCTGTAGTGTTTCACATTAGATTTCGCGCCTGATTTGTAAATTGGAGTTATGAAGGCAGATTTCCATATATTAGGAAAGATACCAGAGCTTAACGACAATGAAAATAATTGGTGTAGTGGAATATGAAGTGAATTACTACAATTACGTAGAAATATAGAAGGTATGTTATCAGGGCCTAGACCTGCAGTGACGTTTAACTGAGAGAGTTCAAATAAAACTTGATCAGCCGTTAAACATATGCTGTTCAGATTAGTTGGTATGTTAGACCTAAAGTCCGATGCTATTACAGATTCTACTTTATAAACAGAAGAAAAGTAAGTAGCGAATAGGTTTGCAATATCTTGACCTGACGATACACTAATTTCGTTGAAGGACATCATTAAGGGAATTCCCAGACTTGTCCTTTTGATGAACGAAGGACCAGAAAGCCTTTATATTGTAGGGAATAGATTGTTCAATATTATCCAAATACTGTCTATAGCACAAATTAATTTCAGTTTTGCAAATCCTTCTAAGATTTGTAAAGTAATTCTAGTCTGAAATAGCGGAAGAAAGTTTCCACTTTTTGTGGGATTCCTTTTTAGATTTTAATAAATTGATCAACTTACTTGAGAACCAGCTCGGATAAAAATCGTATCTTGTGCGTTTCTTTGGTACGTAGAGGTCAAATACAAGGTAAAATAATGTCATAAAAGATTTGAGTTGCCTTGTTAATATCTGAACAATCATATAAACAGGACCAATCGACACTTGATAAAAAGTTTAGATATTATCAAAATTGGCTCTACTGAAAACTGGCTTAAATTTATAATAAGTTTCAAGCATATCATGTTCATCTACTAATACATCGATAATTAGTGGTGGATGATGACAATCAGGTAAAATTATTGGTAGGCATTTATTAACTGTTAAGTGATCATAATTGGAGAGGCACAGATCTAGCACAACATCATTAACATTTGTTATAGAATTAAATTGATTCATACAAATAGAGCTTAAGCTATCACAGAAAATAACCTCAATAGAAGAAGACACGTTCGTTGGAGTTAAGCCGTAGCTATCGCAGTCATTGACCCAAGTAATATTATATATACAAGTATATTTGAGTATACATATCCCAATTACTTGTTGTAGATTTTTAAATATTCGTTGTTTTCTTAGGTCAATTTGAAGTTTAAACGACTGTTTTCCACTCCCAGGTTAAGTATGAAGTAAAATTTGGTCGCGTAGCGCGAAGCGCGGAGCGACAAACCAAATTTTCAGGCTTTTCTAAACTCGAAATTTTACTTCATGCGCCACGCGGATTAGACACTGATTTCAAGCGAAGTATACTCGTTCACAATATTTCAGTGCTTTCAGTGTTTAATACGCGTGGCGCATGAAGTAAAATTTCGAGTTTAGAAAAGCCTGAAAATTTGGTTTGGCCGCTCCGCGCTTCGCGCTACGCGACCAAACCAAATTTTCAGGCTTTTCTAAACTCGAAATTTTACTTCATGCTTAGTCTGGGAGTGGAAAGCACTCGTTTTAAGCTTCAAAGTGAACTCTTTAAAAAAAAAGCGTGGGCATATGTATACCTAATAGAAAATTCCCTGTATGTATACCTAAAAGAATAGTAAATTAATCCAATGACTGCCAAATCTACTAAATGCGCATTCGATTCAACTAACATTTTCGTTTGAGCTTATACAAAATCAACATAAATGCATTATTTATTTCTGTAAATACCTGAACTGTTTAGTTGATGTGGAAATTCTAATTATACCACTTAAATTCACATTTAAAATTATTGTGCACATTAATTAAAATGATTTGTGGCTGGGTTTTTGCAGATTTAGTTTTACGAGGACATTGTCTTAATGTGACGTTTAACCTTAACATTTTAAAGCTGCATACCGTAACATACGTTTTCGCATGTTCCATCTAAAAACCATAGCAAATATATTATAAAGTTTTCTGTCTCTTTTCACATAAGTAATCTGATGACATCAAACTATTTTCGTAATAAAATGCATTGGTGCAGAAAGCACTACAAATCAAGGAAACCATGGGACACCTCTCGTGAATCATACCTTAAGTCTCAACGAATCCTAATTTTTAATGTGAAAAGAAATATGTCGCATTTAACAGAGTTTTGGGGTAAGTGGTAAGTTAAATTTAATCGTATCTCAAAACGCGTTTTTTCGACTTGTACCTAGGCTGATTTTAATTCATCAGGAAAGTTACTGGTGGTTAAGACGAAATTTACAAGTTGCTAGGTGAGATATAACTTTTTTTTCAATTTCTGATATCTTACGTCTGATAGATTGTACTGTTTGGGGGGGGGTTTTAAACTTTCCGAAAACGGTCGAGATAACGAGCCTCTCAGAGGAGAGTACGGAATATTTCCGGCCTGTAAACAGACAGACTGACCCAGGCTAGATTGATGGTTGGCAAAAGGAACCCACACTCACCTGATTTAGCTTCTGTGACGTGCGCAACGTAGGCGGAAGGGTTGTAAGGTCCTTACGCGCGTCTGCCCCACGTTTTGATCGGGTCCAGAGGTTTCTGGCAGGCGATCACTGATCACTACACATGCGGCTGATCACTAATAAAGTTAATAATGCATTCTACAAAAACTATCGACGTCACTAATACTCAGATGCCCTTTACAGTCCCCAACAATAACATAAAGAGCGTCAAGCCTTCATTACTTGACTTCCAAAAGACGATCACATTAGTCACACGAGTTTCACGTCCACCATCTTCCGTGACTTCTTTGCGACTCTCACTCACGCGCCCGCTGCGCATAAGTGTGGGGTGATGGGGGTAAACAAAAAAGGGTTTAGAAATAAATTGGGAATTGGAGCCTATCTGTCTTCCCATTCAATATCTCTACCGAACATGTACATTTAAACTGAAAAAACATTAAAATTGATTGTAAAATCAATTGTTTCTACAAATTCTGATTATCTTTTAAATAATGTATACTCAATGACATTAGAAGCGTAACACCCAGAAGGAGTTATTATTTTAACTTGATTTTTTGCCAGTATGGTAGTCTTACATCAAGAATAAAATGATTACATTTTCAAGAAATTTTATTAAAAAACAATCTAAAAAAAATTAATAATGTGTTTGGCGACCCCTTTGCTGTATACACTCCTGTAGACGTCTGGGCATCGACAAAATGAGATGGTCGATGTCTTCTTGAGGCATCTCGTTCCAAGCAACTTGAATTTCATCGATCAAATGTGCTAGAGTCTGTGGAGGATGGTGCAAAGAGAATATTCTTCTTCCCATGATATCCCACACATGTTCAATGGGATTTAAATCCGGCGAACGGGGCGGCCACGCCAAAACATTAACACCAGCTTCATTAAGAAAGTTCATAGTTCGACGAGCAATATGGGGACGTGCGTTATCTTGTTGAAAAAGTACGTCTGGGCCACGGTTCATATATCTAACGGTTGTAGCATACGGCCGCTGGCCCCGCCCATTCGCGAGCGCGTGACGTCAGTGTAGTCGGCTGCTTATAATACGTATTGCATACAACGTGCAATTTATGTAAATTCCAGTAAATTCAGTAGAATTTAGTGCGAAAGCAATTCATTTAATTCTTGCTGAAACATATTATTAATTCTTATATTTCTTTAAAACGTTCACTTGATAGGTTCACTGATTTTCAAGTACGAAGATGTAAAAATTGATGTGTGTAAAATAAAATCCCAACAATAAAATTAAAATCAAGCAAAAAAAAAATATTTAAATGTGTATATGTTGAAGTATTAATTTATCACTGAATCTAAAACAATTTAAACCCAAATATAAAGTTAAATCGTTAACTAGAATTTTGTCTCTTTTAATTGCTTTAACAATTTTTAAACATTTCCTTAAATGTAGTAAAATGTTTTATTTCCTAAATGTAGAGTTCTTAAATTATTATCGTTTTTCTTGTAATAATTTAAATATCTTTTCTTTAACATTTTTGATTTATTGTTTAAATTTAAATTTCGAAGTTAAAAATAAATCGAAATTCCATTGATATTATTATTCGATTAACAAAAAATAATCGATTATTTCGCAAATTACTAAAATAATCGATTATTTCGCAAATTACTAAAATAATCGATTATATCTTTCACTAATTTAAACCTTGTAGTTGTAATTTTTGAAATATAATAATATTATATACTAGTAGTTTACATACTAATAACCTTATAAAATCACTGGGAAAATAAATCTTTAATATTCAAACATAATTAAACAAATAATACTACATACATCGTTTTTCCACGGAAATACCGCGTTTTCACAATTGGCGGTTACAACGTTGTTCCAGCATATTATACGCTTCATTTATTGAAATTTGTAATAATTCAATTACTTACCAAAAATATACAGCAATTATATTAATTGTAATATAAAATTTAAGAAAAAAACCACTCGTAATTATCTAAACGCACATAAACACCGTAAGCGGGCAATGTTTGACAGGTTAGGAGCGACCACAATGTCGTCAGACGCACGAACATTTCCGACTTCGTCCGACGAATGCTACAACCGTTAGATATATAAACCGTGCGTCTGGGCGGCCATCTAAATAAGGCAACACTGCCTCGAATGAATACAAGAGGTGATCGACTACCATAAGCAATAGCCCCCCAAACCATTACTCCAGCAGTCCTGTGTACATGCCTCTCAATAGCAAACCTAAGATCAGGTCGTTCTCCACGGTAGCGTCGTACCCTTCTACGGCCATCATGCGTCCTAGACAAAATCGTGATTCATCGCTGAATACGACATCGTGCCATTCTGCCTCCCAATGCTGCCGTTCTCTGCACCAGTCCAACCTTTGGCGACAGTGTCTCGCTGTTAAAGGAAGCACTAATCTTGGACGGTACGAAAGAAGCCCAAAGGATTGAATGCGGCGATATAAGGTTCGCATACTAACGGGCCTACCTTCTTCTCCAATCCATTGATCACCGATTTGACGCGTAGTAGCGAAACGGTCTCGCAGGGCTATTTGTCTTAAGCGCCGATCTTGACGTTCTGTGGTACGCCTCGGTTGACCAATTGGTCTTTTTCTTGCTCCTCTACCTTCTTCTGTCCATACCTGATACACACGTATTACAGTTGCTGCAGTGGAATCAATACGGCGGGCAATTTCGCGATAGGACATACCGACATCTCGATAAGCAACAACTCGACCCCGGTCAAAATCGCTCAAATGGTGATATTGTGGACGTCTTCGGACTCGAGGCATTTTATTTAAGCTTAACACACTCAACGGAAACACGAAAACTAAAAACATCTGTACTAAACAGCTCATATAAATAGTTTTATCAAAAAAGAAAAAGTGAAATATATTTTTTTTTTCACAATAAATATAAAAGGCACAAGGTTGAAATTATTATCAATGTATGCTTTAAATATAGTCACTCTGTTGCTAAAATATGAATTCAAAAAAATCATTCCTTCTTGGTGTTACGCTTCTAATGTCATTGAGTATATTATTGGATTTGGTTGAATAACGGATTTCTGATAATTCGAATCACAGAAATGCCTAAACATAACTCCAATAGGCCAGAAATCAGCATTTAAGATTATTTTTATTTCTGTAATACTGGCAATTAGAGCCAGTTTACTCTATTTTTGTTGTTCTACTACTTTACAAAAAACAAATAATACCCCAATAGTACGTTACTTCCGGAAATATTACAATGATTAGACAAAACACCATTCATTTGCTTCAACAAATATTTTTATTTGATTCAAGAAATAATTTTCTCGGACACTCATTCGCTGTTGAAATTAGGTGGATTTCTCAGGCATCCGCCCGAACAATTCCAGAAGCAGGTGGCCATTTTAGACATAGTTCTTCCTTTACCTAAAAAAAGCAAGTGCCCATTTCTCACAAATGCAATCCTTGCTGCCTACCTGTTTTATCACATTGATAAATCGGTGCGCCGAAGTGCGAATAACAAGAAACCGCATCCGCGTCGTTCGAACCAGAGTTTTCTTCTTGATTCACGTCCAAACTTACGTTGAGGATTTCGCCGGCTTCGGCGATATCGTCGAGTTTGTCGTTTGAGGGCTCGGCCGGTTTTTTTATGTCGATTTCGATGAAGCCATCTCCCGCCTTAGCGCTGAAAAGAGTAAAGAAAATATAATTTCTAAACTGAACTCACTGCTAGTTTTCATTGAAGGAAATAAAATCCGTATTTTATCTTCTATTTGTTAGAATTTGTTATTAAATTTGGCGATACTTGCACATCTGACGTTTGCGAGCGAATTGATATCGATTTGAGGTCCGGATTTGACGGCCTGAAGCAGACTTTGAAGTATTTCATTGCTGTTTTTATTTATTTGGATGAGTTTGTTTAAGTATCCTTGACAATGAATTATTGAACAATTCGCTTAATTAGATTTTTACGGAGTTGTTTGTGCATCGTTCCATTAAAATACTAATTTATAATAGACTAATCTATGGAAACGCCCACTAGCGCTTTCGGTCGTAAGCTGGATGAACTAATAGCACGGAACACAACCGGATAACACTTTACACTATGGTTTTAATCCACGCTAATGGCGGGAGTTCGGAAGCATTATCTTAATTATTATTATTACTAATAAATCATATAATATATAAAGAAATTATAAATATAATGTTTTCAGCTGTAATATAACAAGTGGTATGATTATCATAGATAATATTCATGAGTGAAACCGAGCTGCAGATTCAACGAGCCAGAAGGGCGAGTTGAATGTGCTGCTCCGGTTTCATGAATGAATATTATCGATTATTAATCATACCTCGAGTTATATTAGATGAAAGAATATAATTTCACTATATTTCTGGCTTGGAAACATGACCCCATCGTCCAGTTGACATTTTCAATTATCAACTGTCAGATTTGACAAATAATTTTTGTAGCAACGATCAAAACAAGGTGATTGAATTCTATCATTGCTGTAATAACATGTATATATGGAAATAAGCGTTTCTAATTGGAGGAAATGTAGTTATGTGGCGCTTGAGTTATATTCTCAGCCGTAATATAACGAGTGGTATGATTATTATTATTAATGTGCTGCTTCGGTTTCAACGACAAAATACCATCGATAATTAATCATATCACGTTATAATTAGTGGGAGAATATAACGAATAAAATAATGCGAGTCCCTCAACATTATCGACAGCTTTGATATTGTTGGTTCCCTATTGATTGTACATTTTTTAACCGCACAAAAGTTTGTTAACTGCCGCCACTGCGATTATTTGTTTATGACGGTGTTTTTTGGCGTCGCACTTTTCACTTCTCTAATAATTTTACTGCACGTATCTTTACCCCAGCAATTTTTGTCCATTTTGATGTTTCGAATAACAGGACGATGATAAAAAAACATGATAAAAAACAAAAGAAGCGGTGATAAGTTTATCACCACTTCTTTTGTTTTTTATCATCGCGGTGATAGACATGTACCTATGCTTTCCCCGCATTTCATTGGTTGAAAATTCGTTCTAGTAGGCTGTGAGTTGTATACTCACAATTATATACTTTGTTTATCATATAGTAAATAGCTTAAATACATTCGAAGATATTATTGGGACCGCATTACAATTTATGTTCTTTCGTAAATAATTTCCAAACGATGTAGTTGCGAAGATCTTTGCGCACTCATACGGATCGTTTTTTTTTTATATTTGTGTTACAGGTACACTTAATTGTTGTTAACCATTGAAATCTTAAAATAAAAAAGATCACCGTCAAATAAAATTCATTGTGACATTTTGAATATTTAATGTTTTTATTGATTTCAGGTTCACCCAGCTTGCTGAACAATATTTCTTAAATTAAAGAAAGAAAAAAACTTTAATAAAGTATTATTCTTGGAGGATTAGAGTATTTTTAAATAAATTTCATTTTAGTTTTATCTCAATTACTTCTATTTTTGTCTTGTTGGCTGTGTCGTACACATTTGGAAATAAAGAAAATCATAGTTGTATTTTTTTGCAAATTGATTTTTTTTTTCTGAATTTACAGCGTTTTTGTTACCTTCTGGTGATAAGGTAAGTGATAATCAAAAATATCAAAATATTTCGTAAAGAGAATGTTTCTAAACTAATGGCATAATATTCCTTGATGAGTCGAAACTGGTTGGAAGAAATTAAGATTTAAGTGAAACAAACCAAGTGGCTTTAATTTAAATTCAATGTAAGTTAAAATATTTCATCACTAAGTGATCAATTAGAACCTAAATTAAATTTAGAGAATGTTTCTTTTGAGTATACAAACGGGGCATTTTTCTTTTAAGGATACATATTCCGATAATTACAGCGTTTTTTAAATTTCAAGAAACTCATTGTTTTTCAAAGTGTTTAATTTGTAGATTTTAGCAAGTGTTTTCCACTCCCAGATTAAGTATGAAGTAAAATTTCGAGTTTAGAAAAGCCTGAAAATTTGGATTGGTCGCGTAGCGAAGGGGAGCAACCAATCCAAATTTTCAGGCTTTTCTAAACTCGAAATTTTACTTCATGTTTTTTTTTTTTCTCTCTTGAATAATTTTCTCACTTATCACTTGGTGAAACATTTTTAAATATTGATAATGAAGGTTTAAATTAAATTACACTTGGTTTGTTTCACAATTTTTTACTTTACTATTTACACGACTAGTTTTGCGATTTACAATATTATCAGGAGTGAATTACAAAAGATACCGACAAGCTTATATATGATTTAATAAAGAAAACACTTGGTTAAATTTCACTAATATTTTGGTTTTTTATTCCAACTAGTTTCGACTTTGAGTCATTCTCAAGGAATGATCCTTGAAAATGACTCAAAGTCGAAACTAGTTGGAATAAAAAACCAAAATATTAGTGAAATTTAACCAAGTGTTGTCTTTATTAAATCATAGTTAAATATGTTTCACCACGTGAAAGATGAGAAACTTGTTCAAGATATAAGCTTATATATAGTCAGGTAATAAGGGATTTTAAGATTGGGGAATTCCAAATCTCCTCATTGTCGTTGACGAGGTGTTTTCCGTCTTTTATTGCCCTATTTATTTCTAGGCCTTCCCTGAGGTTTAAATTACGGCCCTTATTACCTGAATATAAAATTTTGAAATTATTAACATCTATAAAGTGGTTGTTAATTATACAATGTTTTGAAATCCCTGTACACTGTTTGTTATTTATAATTGATTTTTTATGTTCTGCTAGTCTTGTCTGAAAAGTTCTTCCTGGTTGTCCTATGTATAATGCATCACAATCACTGCACTTTAGTTCGTACACTCCACACTTTTTTAATTTGTCTATGGGGGATTTATTATTTATTAGTAGTTTTCCTAAATTTGTCTGGTTAGTGCATATGATGCGAAATTCATTACCCTTTATATTGTTTATAATTTTATTTGACAAATCCTTAACATAATTAAGTTTGGCCCATTTTATTTCATTAATTTCTTCGATATAGATGTTTCATCAATTGTTTTTTCTTTTTCTTTTTTAAGATGTTATCAACAATTTCAGCATTATACCCATTGTTGCGAGCTATTGTTTTTATGGTTGCTAATTCGATGCATAAATCGACTAATAAACAATTGAGTAATCAAGATTTCGCCATCGAATTAGCAACCATAAAAACAACAGTGATTGTGATGCATTATACATAGGACAAACAGGAAGAACTTTTCAGACAAGACTAGCAGAACATAAAAAATCAATTATAAATAACAAACAGTGTACAGGGATTTCAAAACATTGTATAATTAACAACCACTTTATAGATGTTGATAATTTCAAAATTTTATATTCAGGTAATAAGGGCCGTAATTTAAACCTCAGGGAAGGCCTAGAAATAAATAGGGCAATAAAAGACGGAAAACACCTCGTCAACGACAATGAGGAGATTTGGAATTCCCCAATCTTAAAATCCCTTATTACCTGACTAATATATAAGCTTGTCGGTATCTTTTGTAATTCACTCCTGATAATGCTGTAAATCGCGAAACTAGTCGAGTAAATAGTAAAGTAAAAAATTGTGAAACAAACCAAGTGTAATTTAATTTAAACCTTCATTATCAATATTTACTTCATGCGCCACGTGTATAAAACACCGATTTAAAGTAAAGTTAAAAATACTCATACAACAGCTATTATAGACAACATAATATACATTAGAGGTATTAGGTTGCCTATAATTACTTTTTTAAACAATTGGTTCAGCGCTGGATTTGATTCGAGTCAATATAATAAAGCCGAATATCTTGAACTTCACAATATTTCTGTGGTTTATATGCGTGGCGCATGAAGTAAGATTTCAAGTTTAGAAAAGCCTGAAATTTTACTTCATGTTTAATTTGGGAATGGAAACACTTGTTAGAAGCTGCACTTGAACGTATTTAAAAAGACAAACAATTGCAAGAAAATTGACAGCGAATTAATTGAGACAGGGGAGAGAGGAGGAGAGGAGAGGAGAGGTGTGGATGGGGGAAGAGTATGGGAAGTGTGTAATGTGTGAGCGGGGGAGGGATACGTGGAGTCATTTGGCATAGGAGTGCGAGGGGGTGAAGGAGGAATGGGTGGGAATAAGAGGGAATAGAAGAGTGACGGAATGGATGAGAGAAGATGGGGCCAGGGTAAGGATGCTGGAGAAGTTGAGGGAGAGAGGGAAGGAGGAAGAAGAGAAGGGGCAGCGATTAGTGTAGATGTAATGTAGTATTATGCCAATGAAGGTCTTTTTTTTTTTTAATTGATACATATACTTAAAAGAAAAATTCCCTGTATACCGATACACTGTAAATTCTTGAGTATTCATTGATTTTATCAAATCATCCAATTTGAAGCTTCCAATGAGTGTTTCCACTTTTTGATTAAGCACGAAGTAAAATTCAGAGTTTAGTAAAGCTTGAAATGATTGGCTTTGCTGGCACGAAGCGAAGTGTAGCTAGCTGGCAAATCAAAATTTATAAAACACGAAAATATTGTGAGATAAACAGTGCATTGAAAATATCTTTATTTGACAATAATTTAATTATCAATGTGTGAATCACGTTTAAATTAATCTGCTATTATTCACCATTGTGTGATATTTTAATGTATAAATATGTATATTTTAATGCTTTTTATTCATTTGTTTCTTTTTGAAACTATATACATTTTTAATTTAAGTACGTTCATTTTTAATTTACTATATTTGTTGCAAAATATTTTATATAATTTTTAATTTACAGTTTTTATAGCATTTATACTGAAAAATTATCTACAACGCATTTTTAATCGATTATTTATTACTCTGATGATTTAAACATACTTTTAATTTTCCCATATCTAACATGGTCGCAAAATAAAACTGAAACAATTCAATTTTCTACAATGCAAAACAGATTTCTTCGCACTTGTGTAACAGAAGTGTGAAGGAATCTGTTATAGCCCTCGTAATTACTTAATACATAACGTTAACAAATATTATAATTTAATTGATATGTTCGGAGTTAGTCTGAAGTATTTTAAGCGTACGTGTCGTGTAGTTTTAGATTCTAACTCATAAGTAATGTTCTTGTATTGTTGTATTATTGTATTTTTTATTATATATGTTACTTTTTCTATGTAATTGGCCACCCGTAAGAATAAATAAATAAATAAGCAACACAATAACAGATTTCTGCTTAAAAGTAGCGTGGCGGCATCTTCCGGTTATGGCTTGAACTTCTTAATCACTTCTTAACGTAATGTAACACGGCGGCATTTGACTTAGTATTTTTCCACTGAGCAAAAAACAAACAAATAACGTGTTATTAACATTGCATCAACATTAAACGTTGTTTTAATGTTGATGAAACATTACTTAAATGTGTTTGCTCAGTGAGTTGTTTCAATCATTTATTTTTTTTTTAATTTTTCAACAAGTACAGTTGCGAGGGAGAAAAACTAGTACAGCAGGGAGCTTTAGCCACTTCAAAAATATTGTATTTTTTTTCTTGTTAAACAAACTTTTTATGTACAGGTTAACAACAATTTTTTTCTTGGCCAGCAAGTGCTTTTGATGACATGCACTTCATTAGCAATGTCTCTAATGCTAATCTAGTTGAGGCATGTCAACTTTAATTAAATTTCGTCTAACATTTTCGCAGATTTGTCAATTTGAATGCCAATTTGAAAAATCAAAGTGAGTCCAGTTTACATAGTCAAATATTTGGCTGTACTAGTTTTTTTTGTCTCGCAACTGTACCAAAATGGTTTAATTTTTCACTTAGATGTTTGTTTATAAACAAGTGTTTTGTTTCAAACGTTTAATTTTTTAAAATGATTAATAATTTTCAATATTTTGGGTACGATTTTTTGTTTTTATAAGAGAAATTAAGGAAATTTTGAAAGTAACCAATACTTGACTAATACCGTGCGATCGTTTAAACTATGATTTAGATTAGGCGGCATTTTTTTGTGGGGTTATCCACAATGCTAATTGAATGGTGGAATGAATTTGAGGTTATGGTAAACTATGTTACTACTCTAAATTATGTTTTAAATGATCGCACGGTATATTTACTATTTAATAATAGGATTGATCCCCTAAATACCCCCCACCATACCCTATGTACCAGGGATGACATTTGTGAACCTACATTATGGTGAGTGAAAATTATTTTTTTAGCGCCTTTTTATTTCTCTTATGTATCTATCGGCACAGATTGATTGTTTTTACATGTTATTATTTTCCATTTTACAGGCCACTACATGGCGAAATATTTAAATTAGCATTAGTTATATGGAAGCAATACTATTTTAATTCCAGAAAGGTTCTCTTTTTAATTTATTTCTTTTTGTTTCATACACATCAAGATAGTGGCTCAAATAGCGTTCTGCAATGGAGGGAGATTTGACCTAATATTGTGTTTCATAAATTTATTTTTCTAAAGTTCTACAAAAATAAGTACATAAAATGATTCTATTTTTTACTTAAATGTATGTAAAAATAAAATTAAAATTGTAACAAAATCAATCACAAACAGAAAAGGAACATCGAATGGGGGGGGGGGGGGTGAGGTGTTGAACCCCTAAATCCCCCCCCCCCGCCCCCCATCTACGCTACTGCATCAAAAGTGAATAATATTACATAAAATCAGCGACACTTCAGGGTCGGCCACAGCACCAAGTAACACAAAATTTGAGGTTGGGATTGCGCTTTATAAATACAAGGAATTGCTCAACAAAGTCACCTTTCAATAGCTGGCCATACACGAACGGATATTTTTGACGGGCCACGGATTTTTCTTGGAAAAAAAGTAAAACCGGCGAGCCCGGCCTGTTCGTTAGTGGAGTTGAGTCAGATATCGCTAGCGGACGGCAGGCGGCGCCCGAAGGGCGGGACTGTCGCTTGCACACACACGAACGGACTGTACTCACAGATCTTGCCCGCAGTCTTCTCTCTCAATTTTAATAAATAGGTTGTTATTCTTGCTTTACATTTGTATGATTCTTTCTGTATGTTATTTTAAAGTTGCCATGGGTAAAAACGGAAAGCCTATTAAAATTATAGAGTTTACTAAAGAAAGTGTAAAACAGTTGATAGATAACACATGGATCAATAAGTCCCGGGACTAACAATGAAAACAACATTTTTTTTGCAAAATTTTTTTTATTCATCTACATAATCACCTTTTAGGGTGATACAATCGTTCCACCGCTTTTCCAATTTTTCAATACCATGTTTAAAAAAATTAATATCTTTCGCTTCAAAATAAGCTTCTGTTTTAGCGATGACCTCCTCATTTGAGCCAAATCTTTTTCCCTGGAGCATTTTTTTAAGGTCAGCAAAAAGCCAGTAGTCACTGGGGGCTAAATCTGGCGAGTATGGGGGGTGGGGAAGCAGATCAAAGCCCAATTCGTCCAATTTTGCCATTGTTTTCATTGACTTGTGGCAGGGTGCATTGTCTTGGTGAAAAAGGATTTTTTTTCTCTGCATGTGCGGTCGTTTTTTTGCTATTTCCTTCTTCAAACGCACCAGCAAGTCAATATAATAGTCGCTGTTGATCGATTTACCTTTTTCGAGGTAATCAATAAAAATCACGCCATGCGTATCCCAAAAAACTGACGCCATGACTTTTCCAGCTGACTGCTGCGTTTTCGCACGCTTCGGACGGCTTTCGTCAGCTGTACGCCACTCAGATGACTGCCGCTTCGACTCTGGAGTGTAGTGATGTATCCATGTTTCGTCTATGGTCACGTAACGACGCAAGAAATCTTTTTTGTTACGAGTCAATAGCGATAAACAGCTTTCTGAATCATCGACTCGTTGCTGTTTTTGTTCCATCGAAAGCAATCGCGGCACCCACTTGGAAAAAACCTTTTTCATGCTCAATTTTTGATGAACGATAGCAAATACACTTCCATATGATATCTGTGTCATCTCAGCAATCTCACGGAGCTTCACTTTACGGTCTTTCATGATAATTTTTGTCACTTCACTCACATTTTCCGGTGTAGAGGCTTCCACAGGTCTACCCGAGCGTTCCGCGTCATTTGTGTCGGTACGACCACGTTTAAACTCGGTAAACCACCGACAAATCGTTGTTTTTGATGGAGAAGATTCCGGGTAACATTTTTCAATCCATTGTTTCGCTTGCACGGTGTTTTTACCCATTAAAAAACAATGTTTTATTAGAACACGAAACTCGGTTTTTTCCATTTTTTAAACTGACTACAAAATGACTTTACTATAACCTCGATAACTCAGCTGTTTCTGGTCCGATCGACTTAAAATTTTGACACGTTTCAAGCAAAGGTTAGTACTCTAGAAAGGCGTGGTTACTGGTTTACTACGAGCGCCATCTCTGGGTTAGTCCCGGGACTTATTGATCCATGTAGTATGTACAAAAACCGTCCTTGTTTATGGAAATTGAACCATGCAAGTTACACAAATAAAAATATGAAATATAAGTGTTATGAAGAAATCGTAGAAGAGTTTCGGGAGGAATACCCTGAAATTGACAGTAATGCTATAAAAAGCAAATGGCAAAACCTTCGGTCCAGCTACCGGAAGGAAATTAAAAAGGTGGAGGCTTCGGAAAGAAGTGGCACCGGAGTGGATGACATTTGTGAACCTACATTATGGTGAGTGAAAATTATTTTTTTAGCGCCTTTTTATTTCTCTTATGTATCTATCGGCACAGATTGATTGTTTTTACATGTTATTATTTTCCATTTTACAGGTACTTCAATTTGTTATCTTTCACAAGGGATCAAGATTGTCCTCTCGACAGTATTTCTAATTTAGAAGATTCTCAGAGTTCTGTTGTTGGTGAAGACCTAGTCTCCAGAGAATCGGAGAAAGATGAACAACTACAAGGAAGCGAGGAACAAACGGAACAGGTTGGTAATATATATATAATGTATACATTAACATATTTTTTTTATTACTTTATTCAAAAGAGACTAGATTATATACCCTTACATTACGTTAACTGTAACATCACAAAGATTAAATAATTAAACTTTTCCTTTGCTTATCATTTCATCTTGCCAAGGTATTTTACCTGTACCATTAAAGAAACGAAGGTAATTCTCTCTATTTTGTTTGGCATCTGTAGGAATGTTTCTACTTCGAGTGTTATTTTGTAGGGATACTAAACCCTCGTCGTTCTCAGTTCTCCAAAGGCCAGGTACGACTTCGTGAGTGGCAGAATTTTCTGTGTCCACAACTTGAGGATTACAATACGCAGTGCTTAAACGCACTAAAAAATTATGCAGAACACAAGCTGCGAGCACAATATATCCTACTTTTGAAGGGTCCAGATTAATACAAGTGTGAATGACACGAAACCTTGAAGCCATTAATCCGAATGCATTTTCTACTACATTTCTTGCACGCGAGAGTCTATAGTTAAAAATTCGTCTTTCATAGTTCAAATTTCTTTGAGAAAATGGCTTCAAAATATTTTCGCGCAAAGCAAATGCTTCATCACCTATAAATACGAAATTAAATCTTTCTTCGTTGTCTTCATTTGTAGGTAAATTTAATCTCCTACTTGTTAGAGCCTGGTTAAAAGATGTAGCATCAATAACACCACCATCTGAGAGCCGTCCTTGTTTTCCCACATCAACATATATAAATTCGTATTGAGCATTGACAATAGCCATCAAAACGACGCTATAAAATTTCTTGTAGTTGTAATACAATGCTTCACTGCCCGGTGGTTTGACAATTCTTATATGTTTGCCGTCAATACTTCCTCCACAGTTAATAAATTGCCATTTGTTTTCGAATTGAAGGGCCTCATGTTTCCATTCTTCTTTTGTTTGTGGCATCTGAAAACAAAAATACTTTAATATTAATAGAAAGTATATAAGTTTTATACCACTTTATTTTATTTTAGCACGACTCGAGTTTCGACATTTTCAGTGTCATTTTCAAGTGCCTAACAAACAATTGTTTTTTAATTTACATCGATAAAATAATATTATAAAGCATTAAATAACGGGGAATACAGGACGTCAGTTTGTTCATTTATAATGTTTAGATTTGAATCACGAGATTTTTGGAAAATTTCAACGGCTTCGAGATAATTTAATTTTGTACCTTTTGTACATTCATGTAAAATTTTAAGATCCTCTAATTTAGGAAACAAGTGTTTCGATTCTAAAGCGTGATTTGCAAAGGTACTTGAATTTTGATTATTTTTAAATGCCCGGAAATGCTGGACAAACAGGCCGTAGTTTTAAAAATAGATATTTGGAGCATTTCCGGGCATTTAAAAATAATCAAAATTCAAGTACCTTTGAAATCACGCTTTAGAATCGAAACACTTGTTTCCTAAACTAGAGGATCTTAAAATTTTACATGAATGTACAAAAGGTACAAAATTAAATTATCTCGAAGCCGTTGAAATTTTCCAAAAATCTTGTGATTCAAATCTAAACATTATAAATGAACAAACTGACGTCCTGTATTCCCCGCTATTTAATGCTTTATAATATTATTTTATCGATGTAAATTAAAAAACAATTGTTTGTTAGGCACTTGAAAATGACACTGAAAATGTCGAAACTCGAGTCGTGCTAAAATAAAATAAAGTGGTATAAAACTTATATACTTTCTATTATAATTAAAATGGAATATCACATAGTAAAGGTCTCAACAATCTTGATGTTAAAAATACTTTATATACTCCAATGTTTTTTTTTTGTTTTACAGTTTTGCAAACCACCCGAGCCTAAAAAAAATCGAACTAAGGAGATAGAAAGAGACCTATCGGCATTTATTAAAACATGTACTACGGCTATCACTACACCGTCCACTAGCACTGATGACTGTGCTGCACTAGGAACCTACGTTGCTGAAAAATTACGAAAAATGAACGACACTCAGCAAATTTTGGCAGAGGCTTTAATACAAAAAGTTGTCACTAAAGGGCTTAGAAAGCAGCTAACTGATAACACCGATTTATTTGAAAAAAGTTTTATTTACCAATAATTGGCACCACCTTCTACAAGAATTAATTTCCAACAACCTAACGAAACAAGCCTTACTTACCAACAATTTTCGGCACCTTCTAGACCTACTGTTCAACAACCCAATAGCAGTTCACCTTATGGATCTCCTACAGGGTCGTCAACCATGTCAACGATGACAGAGTATTATAACAATATTGAAAATTATTCCGAAGGAAATAACTAAAGTTTATTTTTTTATTTTTTGTATACTGATTTTATGTTCTTTAAATATACATTTGTCTTATTTTGCTTTCTCTAAAGGACTACTACATAATTTATTAAAATTAAACCTACCTTCATGTATATATCTTTAAGCTTCTCGTAAATTACTCGACATGTTTCTGGAATAATGCGCCCCAGCGTTTGGCAGCAATCCGAGTTGTGAATTTCAAATCTTTGTAACTCCTCCCCGTAGCCAAAAACCGTAGTGTTGCCGCCAAACGTTCTTCAGGTGAAATGCATTCACGCATTACTGTATTTTTTTTTTTGTAATGATGGGCCAATTAGCTCTGCACATAAAAGTATTAATCAAATTAATTCAATTTTGAAGTTGTATTGATTTGTTTAAGATAATATGTTTCAACTAAAAAAACTTACCTAACAGTTGATCGAAATGGCAATGACTCATTCTCAAGTAGTTCTTAAAGTCATAAGGTTCACTGTCTCTCAAATCCCGAAGTAAAGTCATTTGGCCTCTCTGCTGTCTTTCAGCAATCCATGATTTTTCCCACTTTGAGCGTTTTTTCTTTCCCGATATATACACCCACATAGCATACACTCCGCCTGCACTTGCCACGATCTTCTTCCTATCGTCTATACCTTTATAGAATTTTTGTGTGCAGTGTGCAACCCAACACAACACTTTCTCTAAATACTGAAAACCGTGACCCGTGCCTCTGGCCTTTCAAGTCTACATGAAAGTCCTGGGCCCGCGGATAAATTTATAAAAATCGGCAGTTTTATACCATACACGAGCGGATCTCGACCGCTGACGGATTTGATACAGAAAGTTTGACAGGCGCGGTCTGTACGTTAGTGGGCGACAGACAGGCTGAGGATCCACGGATCAGATCAGCGGTTTTCAAGCGGAACTGATCCGCGGGTTCGGCCCGCCAAGAAATCCGTACGTGTATGGCCAGCTAATAACGGATACATATCACCTATATTAATAATATATACACTGGCGAAAGAAATTAACGCATCACATTAATTTTTTAATTTAAAAATAAAGTTTTGATGTTTAAAAACAAAACAAAAAAATAACAACAAAACCAACTGAACTATAATAATGATTTTCAACACATTTTCTTTCATTAATGACTAAAATATTGTCATAAATAAAAAGAGGAAAAAAGTTAACATGTGATTATAAGACTTAATATCTAGTGTTTCCTCCTCTTGCTCGAATAACTGCCTGACAGCGACGGCTCATACTGTTAATTAATGATCCAATTTCATCCTGGTTAATATCTTCCCAAATTTCCTGCAATCTTTGTCCAAGCTCTTGTTGATTGCTTGGACGCCGAGGAAGTGCTCTAAGGCGTCTGCCCGTCGCGTCCCATAGGTGTTCGATCGGATTAAGATCGGGACTCCTGGCTGTCCATTGCATTGTGTTGATACCCACTAGGTCAAAATAATGTTGTACAATTCGGGCACTGTGTGGTTTTGCATTGTCATGCATAAACAGGAAATCGTTTCCTCCAAAGGTAGCAAAAGGCATTACGGATGGTTCTAAAATGTTTGCAATATAAGACGCTGCCGTGATGCTTCCTCTTGGTATGACCACCAACTCCGTACGAGCCTCTAAAGTGATACCACCCCACACCATAACAGAGCCTCCACCAAACATAACAGTCGGAACAATGTTACACTGCGCATAACGTTCACCTAGCCGTCTGTACACATGCATTCGTCTGTCACTGCCGTAAAGGCAAAATCTGGACTCGTCGCTAAACATAACATTAGCCCAATCGGCCTGTAACCAGTTTACATGTTCTTGCGCAAATGTTAACCTGGCTCTGCGATGGTCTGCGGTTAATTGTGGTTCTTTTGCCGCTGTTTTCGGAGTTAAATTAAAACCACGTAACCTTTTTCTTATGGTAACGGAACTTACATGAACATTGTAGATCTCTGCGAGCATATTTTGTAGCCTAGGAGCCGTAATAAACCGTTCGCGTAACGTCTGCATCATTAAAAAACGGTCTTGAACAGCAGTTGTGGCCCTTTTTCTCCCTTGTCCTGGCCTTCTTGAGTATGCCTGAGTTTCCCGATGTCTCTTCAAGACACGGGATACGGTCGATTGATTAACACCAAGACGCTGACTGATGTAACGCTGACTCCTACCTTCTTCTGCAAGTGTAACCACAATCACAGCTTCTTCACTGCTTAAATTAAGATTCGGACGTCTATCCATATTCATTCTTCACTATTTAGCACTTAATTTTAACAATTACTTGAAAACAAACTCAAAAAGAAATTTTATATGAACCTTTCTTACAGTCAGAATAATGAAAAGTGCTTCATTTTATTTATTTACAGAAAACCATGAGAACAAAAGACAAAACACAACATGTAAAACAGCATGCTTGATAAGATTTCTTATTGTAAAAATATGTTTGTGTTCAAAGAAAACTCGATTCCAAGATATCAAAAAAATCACAAATGATGCGTTAATTTCTTTCGCCAGTGTAGAATCTTTGTTTGAACTTTTTTTTTTAAATAAATAGGAATTATTGTATTTCGAAAAAGACCTTAAAAAATATTCCATCGTTAAATAGAAAGGTTTAGACAAATCTGTTTTCTGCGAACGATTCAAAACCAGAGCTGGACAGGATTCGAATCATTCAGTATTCGATTCCCGGATTCGAATCCTTTTAGAGGATTTAACAGAGGTATTCGAATACTTTAGTGAAAACGGATTCGTGATCCGGATTCGTTACATTTTTTTAAAAGGATTCGTATTCGAATCCAGACGTAGATGATTCGAATCCTTATAAAAGGATTCGAATTCTTATAAAAGGATTTGAATCCTTATAAAAGGATTCGAATCCTTATTAAAGGATTCGAATCCTTATAAAAGGAATCGAATCCTTATAAAAGCATTCGAATCCTCATACACGGATTCAAATCCTCCTAAATAATTCGGATCATCGCTATTCAGGCTGGGATTCGAATTCGATTAATTCAAATAGTTAAATATTCTAATATGAATATTTAAATCACTAAATTATTCATATTTGAATATAAATATTGACATTTTCGAATAATTCAAATATTTGTGAATGGATATTTGGTTACTTAACCATGAAAAATATCCAACGTTAATAGTATATTTTTAACTTCACCTGAAATCAGTGTTCTATACGCGTGGCGCATGAAGTAAAATTTCGAGTTTAGAAAAGCCCCGTGAAAATTTGTCTCGGGTCGCTGTGCGACCCTCGACAAATTTTCTACGCGGGGCTTTTCTAAACTCGAAATTTTACTTCATGCTTAGTCTGGGAGTGGACAACACTGGTCCTTAGAAGTTTCAAATTGAAGGATCACTCTAGATTACTAAGTTTATTACCATTTTACAAAGGCTACAGCTCGAAGGACCAACCATGGTCTTCGGAGACCGAAGGACTGCAGGGAATCGAAGTTTTTTTACAAGAAAACAACGAATATCTGAAGGTTTACAGCATGGATAGGAAAGAAAACATCTAATTTTGAAAAAATATCGAAGTTGGGATGGTTTTCAGTGCATTTTTAACTTCATTTTAAATTAGTGTTTTATACGCGTGGTGCATGAAGTAAAATTTCGAGTTTAGAAAAGCCCCGCGAAAATTTGTCTCGGGTCGCTGCGCGACCCTCGACAAATTTTCTACGCGGGGCTTTTCTAAACTCGAAATTTTACTTCATGCTTAGTCTAGGAGTTTGAATTTTAAATTTAACTTTTTTGAAAAATCGACGTATGTAATATAATAAATCATTCATTGAAATCATAGAAAAAGATTCAAAATTTTATCTAAAATTAACTTTTAGAGTTAACTTTATAATTTGGTCGGCTCTTAATGGGTGAATATTCTATTCCTAATAAAAACCGTTTTTATTTAATAATAAAGTTGCATTTAATACAATAACAAACTGTGAATAAATCGACATAAATCTAGAAATATCGAAAATCTCGACATGTAGAAAATCTTGACGTTCCACTCCCAGACCAAGCATGAAGTAAAATTTCGAGTTTAGAAAAGCCCCGCGTAGAAAATTTGTCGAGGGTCGCGCAGCGACCGGAAACAAATTTTCACGGGGCTTTTCTAAACTCGAAATTTTACTTCATGCGCCACGCGTATAAAACACTGATTTAAAGTGAAGTTAAAAACGCACTGAAAATCAACCCAACTTCGATATTTTTTCAAAATTGGATGTTTTCTTTCCTATCCATGCTGTAAACCTTAAGATATTCGTTGTTTTCTTGTAAATGAACTTCGATTCCCTGTAGTCCTTCGGTCTCCGAAGACCATGATTGGTCCTTCGAGCTGTAGCCTTTGTAAAATGGTAATAAACTTAGTAATATAGAGTGATCCTTTAATTTGAAACTTCTAAGAACGAGTGTTGTCCACTCCTAGACTAAGCATGAAGTAAAATTTCGAGTTTAGAAAAGCCCCGCGTAGAAAATTTATCTCGGGTCGCGCCGCGACCCGAGACAAATTTTCACGGGGCTTTTCTAAACTCGAAATTTTACTTCATGCGCCACGCGTATAGAACACTGATTTCAGGTGAAGTTAAAAATATACTATTAACGTTGGATATTTTTCATGGTTAAGTAACCAAATATCTATTCACAAATATTTGAATTATTCGAAAATGCCAATTGATTCCGAAACGAATTATTTTATGCAACCAGTAATATTTTATTCCATCAGTTTCTATTAACAAAAATGTACATTTACCGACTAAATATCTGATTATATAATGATTTTAATTAATGATGATATATGTGTTATTGAACTTCGTTTTAAATCTGTGTTTAATACGCGTGGCGCATGAAGTAAAATTTCGAGTTTAGAAAACCCCCGCGTAGAAAATTTGACTCGTGTCGCGCAGCGACCCGAGACAAATTTTACTTCATGCGCCACGCGTATTAAACACAGATTTAAAACGAAGTTCAATAACACATATATCATCATTACTTAAAATCATTATATAATCAGATATTTAGTCGGTAAATGTACATTTTTGTTAATAGAAACTGATGGTATAAAATATTACTGGTTGCAAATAATAGATTCCAATTTATTTTTAAAGGATTTGTATCCGTGATTCAATAATGAGAGTTCGAATCTTTGATTCGAATTATATTTTTCACTTACGAATCCTTTATTCGAGTATTCGTGATTCGAATCATATTAGGTGATTCGGATTCGTGATTCGAATCCTGTTTTTGAGGATTCATCCCAGCTCTGTTCAAAACATATCTTTTTAAAAAAAAATCTAAAAATATTATGTTCTAATAAAGCTAAAATTGAAATCTCCGCCCCCGTAGTCACAGTACCGATGCAATTTGTCATCGGTGAGAAGTGACGTCATTTTACACTTTACGGTTTGGTAAATTCTCCCCAAAATTACGTCATTTTAGTGCGATTTTTACCGATGACAAATTGCATCGGTTCTGTGAATACGGACTCTGAACATACAAATTTTACATGGTCAAACCCCTCTCTTACATAAAAAAATCCTTGTATGCTGCGCAACAAATAAAATAATTAAATCCTCTTCGGGTTATTGGCGTCCTACATTTCTAATTAAAGTGTAAATAAGGAGTGATCATACCATTTGTTGAAGCGATTACTTTCTAATACACTTTAAACACGTTTATTAAAATATAAAATAAAATATGACAAGTTGAAGTTGTCAAAACTCTAGTTACTTAATAAAGTCTCAGTTATAACTTTATATACAAAGTTAAACAAATTTTTATTTGTAAAATAAAATAATTTTAATGAAAACTTTGATTATAATTTTTTACAAATGGATTTAGGGGTTTTTTAAAATATGCGACTGAATTATAAATTGATTTCGATTTCACTGAAAAAAACTACATTTTTTACAAAAGGATTCGTATTCGAATCCAGACGTAGATGATTCGAATCCTTATAAAAGGATTCGAATTCTTATAAAAGGATTCGAATCCTTATAAAAGGATTCGAATCCTTATTAAAGGATTCGAATCCTTATAAAAGGAATCGAATCCTTATAAAAGCACTCGAATCCTCATACACGGATTCAAATCCTCCTAAATAATTCGAATCATCGCTATTCAGGCTGGGATTCGAATTCGATTAATTCAAATAGTTAAATATTCTAATATGAATATTTAAATCACTAAATTATTCATATTTGAATATAAATATTGACATTTTCGAATAATTCAAATATTTGTGAATGGATATTTGGTTACTTAACCATGAAAAATATCCAACGTTAATAGTATATTTTTAACTTCACTTGAAATCAGTGTTCTATACGCGTGGCGCATGAAGTAAAATTTCGAGTTTAGAAAAGCCCCGTGAAAATTTGTCTCGGGTCGCTGCGCGACCCTCGATAAATTTTCTACGCGGGGCTTTTCTAAACTCGAAATTTTACTTCATGCTTAGTCTGGGAGTGGAGAACACTGGTTCTTAGAAGTTTCAAATTGAAGGATCACTCTAGATTACTAAGTTTATTACCATTTTACAAAGGCTACAGCTCGAAGGACCAACCATGGTCCTCGGAGACCGAAGGACTGCAGGGAATCGAAGTTTTTTTACAAGAAAACAACGAATATCTGAAGGTTTACAGCATGTATACACGTTTATTAAAATATAAAATAAAATATGACAAGTTGAAGTTGTCAAAACTCTAGTCACTTAATAAAGTCTCAGTTATAACGTTATATACAAAGTTAAACAAATTTTTATTTGTAAAATAAAATAATTTTAATGAAAACTTTGATTATAATTTTTTACAAATGGATTTAGGGGTTTTTTAAAATATGCGACTGAATTATAAATTGATTTCGATTTCACTGAAAAAAACTACATAATATTATAAAAAAAAACATTTATTTTCTCTTGAATGAACACGCTAAAATGCATAAATTAAAAAAGAAAACATCAACATATATTTCCTTAAAATCAAGCGAACATAAATTAACATAAATTAAACATTCCTATTTACAGCAACATAATAAAACAGTACAGTGTTGTAGGCATAAAGATAATAATTTAATACATACTTAATGACTTCTTCCTCTAAAGGCTGGTTGTGTAAATATTTTGAAGTGAAAAAATTTAATTTACTGGATATATTGAAAATGCCGCAAAAGAAGCAGACAACATAAGTTTTAAATAATGATATTGTTACCTGAATGCAAGAATCCCAACTTTGATTTATGGACAACTTATTTTGTCTGCTTCTTTTAAGGTATTTTTAACAGGGTTCGGACGATATACCGTATGTCCCACGAAAAAAGGCCCAAGCTGTAGCGGCTTTATTTTTGTAAAAATGAAAAAAAAATCTTATAAAATCTGGTGTTGATTACTACAATCTGCCTGTAACAGATTTTTTTTCAAGGGTGGCCATCTTGACGTAATTTAATTGTTTTGTGCATTCTATAAATATCGTGATAGACATCTGATGATATACCGTGTGACCTATGAAAAAGGGCCCAAGTTGTAGCTATATCTTATTGTTGAATACAAATTAGAAACAAAGAGTCTCATAAAATTGGGTGTTGACTGCTACAATCTACTTGTAACAGATATTTTTAAGGGCGGCCATCTTGTCGTAATGACGTTATGCGCCATTTTTTTAAATGGCACCAAAAAAAGTTATTATTACCTATCTATAGACATTTTTCTGAGCTTTCCAAAGATGTAATCATTTCATAGGCTTGCATTACATTTTATTTGAAGAAAATGCAAAAAACAATACGAACAAAAGTTGGCCATGGATTTTGTTATTAAATGTTAACACGAGATATGCTAATTAGGACACTAAATTACATTTCAAAACGTTGCCAGTTTTACATTGAACACAATGAAAACCAAATCAAACTTTTAGGCTTTTCTAAACTCAAAATTTTACTTCATGCTAAATCTGGGAGTGGAAAACACTCGTTTTAATCTTCAAATTGAACTCCTTTAAAAAACAACCAATATCTGAAGATTTGTAGCATATACGCTGTAGTTGGGGCATGTATACTTAAATGAAAAACTGCTTGTATAATTAATGAATAATATAAAAAAAATTATTATTATGAATTAGAATAAATATCAAGAAATTGATATACAGGGTGTCCCATTAGTGCGTTCTCGGAGGATATCTCGTCTCACGTTAAAAATGGAAAAAATCTTTTCTTAACAAAATCGCTTGATTTTAAGAGCTGCATAACCTAAAAATATTATTATGTATACAGGGTGTGCCATAAAGACAGTAGCGGATGCAACTTGCTTATTTTAAATAGATCACCCTGTGTATTATTTGGTTTTTGAATTGCTTATAAAAACTGCGTATCATTTTGTTAAAAACATTTGGTCTAAATTGTACCGTTTTGGAATCAATTGACATTTCTAGATAAAAATCACGTTTGCGGTAGTTTCGTAAATCTAAAATATCTCCAAAAGTACGCACTATAAAGTTGTCGCGACTAAGTTATTTGACTACGAAACAAAAATAGACGAATTTATAAATTTTCAATCAAGAGTAACTTGATTATTTTTATAGAGAACCATATAATTTTTTTAACATTAATTGACTCCAAATTCAAGTCTCTTTCGATTAGGTTTATAATTTTTATTCGTGACTTTAGAGTTTTACATCTACAGATACAAAATTATTATCAAATTCGAAAGAGACTTTCATTTTGAGTCGATTGATGTAAAAAAAGTTATATGGTTTTATTTAAAAAAAATGAAGTTACCCTTGATTGAACATTTATAAATTTAACTATTTTTATAGCTAAATATCTTGAGCGCAACAACTTTATAGAGATATTTTAGCTTTATGAAACCACTGCAAACATCATTTTTCTTCATAAATGTCAAATAACTCTAAAACTGTACGACTTAGACCAAATGTTTTTATTAAAATGATACTCAATTTTTATGAGGAATTCAAAAACCAAATAAAATAAAATAACCAAGTTGCATCCGCTACTGTCTTTGTGTTACACCCTGTGTATATACAAACATGTTTAGGTTATACAGCTTTTAAAACCAGATAACTTTGTTAAAAACACTTTTTTTTTCTATCTTTAAGGTGAGCCGAGATATCCTCTGAGAACGCACTAATGTGACACCTGTATATCGGCACAATATCGAACAAGGTGGCCAGAAAATAAGTAAAAAGCTTCAGGTAACTTGATTCTTTAGTTAATTTTGTGTAGAAAATCCAATGTATATTCGGTATTTTGATATTTATGTAAAGATCATGTTATTTCCGAACCCTGATTTTTAATGTTCAGCAAATCAGTTCTTCTACTAAAACCAGATTTGACTATTGTTGATAAATTTATAGGTATAGTATTTTTTATCAACTTTAGGCTATACATAAGTTGATTTACTCAAAAATGGAATCATATTTTCTATTTTGCTCACGTCTTTTTGAGCTTAATTCAGGGATAAAATGTTTACGCCACTGGTTTTAAATGAAATTTTAATTTCAACATTAAAAACTACAAATCTCAATTATTATATAAATTCACTAAACTTTTTTCTTGAATTTCTATTTAATTTACTCGCTAAACATATAATTTTTATTACCGGTATACGTTTTGAACACTCTAAACTTAACAGTATGTGGATCAATCGTTTGACTAGGATCGAAAAATTTGTGAATCCCATTCGCAAGGACGTACAAATTCCCGACTGAATCCATTCCAAAACTATCAGGCCAGATTAACTCCTTTCTCTTTGAATAAATTTGTTGCGCTGTTGAGAACGGTTGAAAAATATTCCACTTTGCAATCGCGTTTTGTGTGATTAACCCGAAATACATATCACCTTTATTATCAATAATTAACCCATCGCTGGGTGAATTTTTCTTTCCGGCAAGTTTGATGAACCTCCGGAATTTGTCGCTTTTGCAAAACCGCTCGTTTTTCAAAATCTTCGTGCTTATTGCGTAAATTGAGTGCCCTATCAAGGAGGTGTAGTAGACTAGGCGGTCTTGATTGGGGCTTTTGGTTAGTGGGGAAAGGGCTATACCATCAATTCCTGCTAAGTTTGTGACTAGGAGATTGTCTACAGTGAAGTTTGAATACTCAATTTCCGCGAACATGGATTTATCGCGGATTTTCCAAACTCTCGATTGTTGCTTGGAGAAGATTATCAAGCCTGGGTCAATTGGGCTGTTGTCCGTGATGTACGCGTAACCACCATCGCTTTCATCTACGACTATATCGTTCAAAAAGCCCCCTTCTGAAAGGCTGATATCGTTGCTGAAGACGTAAACGTTAAGAACTTTACCTCTTTGATTCAAGTCGAGGAGGACTAATTTTGTTGGGCATGTTGAGTAGTTGGTTACACGCATTCCGTCTAAAACCCACATAATCCCTCTTCTATCAATTTCCATGCTCTGCACGCTTTGCAGGGTGGCACAGCTGCTTCCAACATTAGCATCCCAAGAAGGAAACGGCCTTAATAAAGGATTCATCTTGTTGGGCACTTTAAGCGAAACCACCGCGAGGGTAACCGGCGTACCAGGTCGAATCCTAGGCAGAGCCACGTACATTTTATCCCTGTAAAACTTAATCCCAGTCATGGCACTATTTTCAGGAACATAATTCTTCAAGAAGACCGCACTTCTGTAGATCTCCTCCGAAGGCCAGGTGAAGTTTATGTAGCTCCACTGGAATTCCAAGGTAAACAAATCCGTCGTGCGTTTTTGCAGAGGTAATTCTTCGGGCGGCACGACGCAGTACGAGAGGAAGAGGAAGCCGAAATATTGGCAGAAACCGAAGCGCGGTTGCTGCGCCATTTTTTTATTCAAACTATTTAAAAGTGGTTTTAGCACAGCGCGCCTTTGCGGAAGACTGGGTTTCGGTTGCTCGTGCGCGTGTTACTTAATGTGTTTATGTGCGCTTCCACCACTTTTACTTAATCCAATTAGGTTTATCTGGAACTGTAATAACTTATCAAATGCTTAGAGATTAATTACAATTAGTGAAGTTGTAATCGTAAGGTGTGATTTTCTTTGCAATTAATTAATTAGTAGTGTTGATTTTTTTATTGAAATATGTATTTAGCAACATCTGTTTGCTTGTGTGGTTGTCCTTTATAAGGCAAAAGAATACTTGAATCTTGTATTTTTAACACAAATTCTATTTGCTTTATTAATAAAAAAACTGACTTCAATCAAGAATACTGTAAGCACAGATTCTCCAACTCAAATGGGGTAACAAGCCCTATAATTTTTCAAAATTATTAAGAAATTATTAAGAAAAAGAAAAAGAAAAGAAATACTCGTATATAAAAACTTGTTAATTGTCCATTTTTCAACAAAATTTCATTCTTTATAAAATGTTTTGGATGACTTAGAAACACTATTTTTATTGTGAAATCTTAAATTTACTATAAAGGGCGTTCAAAAATTAAGAAAAACTTAAATTGTTATAAAAGAAAAGTACCTCTTATTATAATTTTAGAGAAAGATAATATTTGAAAAAGTAATTTGTATTCAAGAAGTTTGTTTTCATGCAACATATGAACGTAATAGAATCAATTTTAATTTTATTAAATTTATTTATTTTTACAATTATGTATCATAATTTTTGACGTGTATTCATTTAAAATATTTATATTTCCAATAAATTAATAATTTTTTTATCAAATTTGTTGATAGCCCATAAATATTAACTGGGTCGGCCGGAGGACGGTGCGAACGGTGAGAACGGTGCGACTACACACGGCCCCGCACTGCTAATTTAAAAAAATCAAGATGGTTTCATTTTCTTTTCTTTTTTTAAAACAAATATTCAACTGTTATGAACATACCAGTAGCATAACAAAGAAATCCGAAATACAATCAATACAATAGAAAATAAACTAACTTAATTTGAATTTTCACAAAGTTTGGTCATTTGGTATAACATACTAAATTAAGTAGACATCAAGCATTAGTCAAGAACGATTATTTTTCAAAAACAGTTTTCAAATTTAGCTTAAATTCCACTTTGTTATTTACACTTTTGCTGATTTGGTAACATATTACATTTTTGTCAATTTATCCTAATTTGTAATGATTGTTTAACGTTTGAGGTTTTGGTTAAATATCGAGATACAGCGATTTTTACAACCATTTGTAAAATTAATGAACATGTAATCAAACCTAAGCAGTATATTTTAAACTTCACTTTAAATCAGTGTTTTATACGCGTGGCGCATGAAGTAAAATTTCGAGTTTAGAAAAGCCTGAAAATTTGGTTTGGCCGCTCCGCTTCGCGGAGCGACCAAACCAAATTTTCAGGCTTTTCTAAACTCGAAATTTTACTTCATGCTTAATCTGGGATTGGAAACACTCGTTAGAGGTGATGATGTCGTTGAAGCCTGAAACGCGTATATAGTTGTCCGGTGAATGAATGAGTACTGAACACAAATTCATATACTCGTTAGAGGGTTTAAAGTGATTTTTTTTTAATAAAACAACGAATGTCTGAAAATTTACATACCTAAAAGACAAATTCCCAGGATTTTTCTTTTCATTTTATTGATTTCAACATTTCTATACCATTTTTATTAATAATTTTTAAATTCTTAACCTATTTTTAAAATCTCTTAAATAAATAAATACATTTGATTTGATCGATTTGTACAATTTCAGACATCGAATAAATTATAATAACATTTTTTTTGTTTGTTAAACTTGTCAATATTTACAAATTTTATTGGCTGGTATATTTAAATGAATTTGTTGCTTTTGACGATTTCATTTATAATTCATATTTTTTGACTTTATGATTAACTTTTCCTGTTTTTTTAAATTTTACTATTTTGTTTATCAATTCTAGGAAGTTATCGATTCATCAAAATCCAGACATTTTGTGTTCCTCGAAACGTTGACAATTTTTCCAATCTTAATTTTTTGTAATCAATTTTATTAATTTCTTTGTTAATATTTAAATTTAGCTATTTTGATTTGCTGTATCTTTGCCTGGCGACATACTGAGTGTTTCATTAAGGGCGGCCATCGGCTGTATCTCAGAAACGATGCATCCTAGCATATTGTGGTAAAACATTTCTTAGTACAAGTGGCCAAGAGAAATCGCTAGAGATATTTTTTAAGTGTCTAACCTTGCCGCTAGAGGACGCAATCTCTTTTGTACAAGATAAAACAAGTTTATATCAAATAAATGCCAAATTAAGCTTTGTCAAAAATATGAAAATCTTAATCTAATGCAAAATTTAACTCGATTTCAACTATCTTCTCTTTTATTTTGCTATGACATAAGACGCGGGGAAGAATGAAAAAATCTATTCATTTAAATGACTGTAACCTTAGTTAGGTTTAGCCGAATTTAATAAACTGAGGCTCATTTTATTGATAATTGAATGCACTTTAAGGCGTTATTGACTGATTCACTTTTGTTTTGGTATGAAGCGGTACAGGGGGCGATTGAGACAATCACCGTAATTTTTTGATTTTCCTAAAAGTTTCAAATAGGAAGGTACACTTTAGTTACATTAATTATTTAACGTAAGAAATACTGTGAAAACCGCATCCTAATATCTCCCCACTCTGCAGAATTTGCAGAGTGGGGAAACGAGCACGGCTGCGGGGGCTGTATTAACGCGTTCAAAATCAAAACAATCACACGGAGAGCAACATCATCGTGATGTAGGGGACGCAATTCCACAAGAGGACGATGATTTTCAACAACCCAGAAGAAGGAAAAGAGGTAGCTCCAAGCGTTACGGGGACGTGAAAAATACCACCTTTAATGCGTTTGTTCCAGACACGCAAATTCATATTACAAAAATTAACATCGAAACAACAACAAAACAAATTACGGATTACATTGGAAATAAATTGCCCAATGTTAAGTTATTGTGTACGGAACTTGATGTTAAATCTGGAAAATATAAGGCCTTTAAAATTACGCTTCCTGTTTTGCATGAGAAAACGCTGTTAAATGCCGATTTTTAGCCACTTGGTGTAATGTTTAAACCGTTTTATGATAAAAATTTTCAAAAAGATCACAATCAAGAGCATATGAAGTAGGGAGACATATTTGTAAGGATTCACATGATACAACAAATAATAAAATTTTAAATATTCTATGTTTAAATGTACAGTCCGTTAGAGGAAAAATATCTGAAATCGAGGCACTTTGCGTTGACAAGCAATTTAACGTATTATGTTTGACTGAACACTGGCTTAAGCCTGATATAACTCCATTGTTAAATATTGAAGGATTTTCTCTAGCATCACACTTTTCCAGATCATCTCATATTCACGGTGGAGTTCTCCCTTTAGTCAGAAGGGACTTGCAATATAAATCGTTAGATATGATTAGTAATTTATCGCGCGAAATCGAATGTGAAATATGTTGTTGTTTATTGCCTACACTTAATTTTATTATAATTGTTGTTTACAGGAGCCCTAATGGAAATGTGTATACATTTTTAAATTGTCTTAATGATGTCTTTAATAAAATGGATACACTCGGGAGTAATATAGTGATCTGTGGAGATTTTAATGTTCATTTTATTAATAGCTGTAATGAAACAGTGCTACTGTGCGATTTTCTGAGCATTTTTAGTTCTTACAAACTTGTAAATTTTCCTACCAAAGGGAGTGCATGTTTAGATAATTTTTTCATTCATTTTGATTTACAACTGGTAGAAGTAAAACCAATTTCAATTCACTTCTCTGATCACGATGGTATTATATTAAGTACTGTAATTAATACCAGTTCTCCTAAACATTGCCGGGTAATTAGACCAATTACAGCAAAGGGCATTAATTTGTTTTATGATTTGTTAGCACAAGAAAACTGGAGTAATATTTTCTGTGATGTTAATCTCATGTGTAATAGCTTTATGGGTACTGAAACACTTTGAGGTAGCGTTTCCTATAAAACATGCAAGCAAAAAAAGTAATAATAGAATTAATACAAGATGGTTTAATATGGAGATTAAACAAATGAGAGAAACACTACATTAATACAAGAAATGTGTAATAGAAATGCTACTCCCTATCTGATTAATCTTAAAAAATAGTTAAGAACATCCTATAAGTACGCAATAAAATCAGCAAAAATTGCAGTAAATGATACGGACATTAGGTCAGCACCGAATCCCACAAAAGCAATGTGGAATATTATTAATAGAAAGCGGGCATCTAATTCTAGTACTACCTCAACTTGCAATATACCAGCTACAAGCTTTAATACATTCTTTACTTCAATTGGAAGCGATATTGCTACTCAAATAATAAACTGTGATATAGATCCCCTTGTGATAGCATCATCTTTGATAAACTGTCAGTCTAGTTTCTGTTTTAGTAATGTCTCGTGTGATCTTGTTTGTAGTGTTATAAAAAATCTAAAAACAAATAATAGCTGTGATATATTTGGCCTTAATATTAAAGTAATAAAAAATGTTGCTGAGGTTATCCTGGAACCACTAACAAAATTAATTAATTATGTTATAACATCTAGTGAATTTCCTGATCAACTAAAAATAGGAAAAGTTATTCCCATTCATAAATAGGGTGATAAAGACGATATGAATAATTACAGACCCATATCATTGCTTCCTATCTTTGCAAAGATCATAGAAAAGGTGATGTCACTGCAAATTATTGACTATTTTGTAAGTAACAGCCTGTTTAACGAAAATCAATACGGTTTCCGTCAAGGGCTATCGACAGTTAATGCAGTATTAGATCTTACTCATCAAATTGTCTAATCCTTTGAAACAGGCGAAACGACAATCGCTTCATTTTTAGATCTAAGTAAAGCGTTTGACTGTGTTCCGCATGAGATTATTATTGAAAAATTACGTTTCTATAATTTTCACAGGACCAGCCAAAAACTAATAAAAAGTTATTTGACAAATAGAAAACAGGCGGTATTTTGCAGTGGCACCCTTTCAGAACCATTGCCCATAAATTACGGTGTGCCTCAGGGCTCGATTCTCGGACCGTTACTTTTTCTTATTTATATAAATGATTTTCCTATGTACGTAGCTCAATAAATGCAGCTACTCTAGCTCAAGCTGAAACATGGTTTACGAGCAATAGGTTAAATCTGAATGAGAAAAAGACGGTCACAAGAACTTTCTCCTTGAGTAAGTCAATTCAGGAAAATGAAGCAGTGAAATTCTTAGGAATGAATCTGGACCAAGGCCTATTGTGGTCTGAACAGGGAGAAAATATAGCTAGGAAAGTAAACAAATCGATCTTTTTACTTCGTAACTTGCATAGCAACCTATCTCCATCGATGGTTCGCACAGCTTACTTCTCCTTAGTTCACACTCACTTAGCCTATGGTATAATTATATGGGGTCATTCTTCATGTCGCCATAGGTTATCTTCTTTGCAAAGAAGAGCTATTAGGATAGTTGCAGGTATTAATTACCAGGATGATTGTAAGCAACATTTTGCTATGCTAGGGATATTGACATTACCCTGTATGTATATTCTTGAATGTTTATTGTATGTGAAACGGAACATACATAATTACAGGTTACACGATGACATCCATACTCACAACACAAGGAACAAGGAAAATATGTACCAGCCTAAACTCAGATTATCGTGCAGTCAAACTGAAACAAGTTATTATGGGGTAAAATTTTTCAAAAAATTACCACCGATTTTGCGACAACTTGATCTAAAAAAGTTCAAACAAGAAATGAAGAACATGTTAACTGTTAACGCATTTTATAGTTTTGAGGATTTTTTAACGTTTGATTTTAATGCGTGATGAATTAATTATATTACTCCTTATGTGGATCCTATTTGTGTGTCCGAATAGATTTTTTTTTGTGAGTTATCGTTCTTTTATACATATAAAATTTTACATTTTTTATTATTTATTACATAATTTATTGTTTGTTTGCTTTTATCTATACACTTATTTTAACTCGTTTGTTTTGTCAATTTTTTGTCATTTTACCACCTAATGTATACACTTATTTTAACCTGTTTATTATGTTGAATTTATTTTTATGTTTACATTATCTCTATATATTATATATATATATATATCCTTCTTGACATGTGTAAACTATGTATTGGTATTTGCACGAATAAATATATATATATATATATATATATATATATATATATATATATATATATATATATATATATTTATCCTAGCCGGAGATATAGTGGACATTTGACAGAATGAGGCTATTCTACACCACGCACTCTAGAAAAACAGTATACAATCTAGTAGGTTGTTGGGTTAATAGACAATATATTTTTGTTTTATGTGCAAAAGGTAAAACATATTTTTTAAGTAATGGGGCCTCGTCAAAACGTTTAAATTTGATTAAGAAAAGATGTAAGTAAATCAAAAAAAAAAAAATATTTAACTAGAGTAGGCTGTGCTAAAATAAATTATTGAAATAAAACAATAAATAAGTAACAAAATGAAACTAATTTAGAGTTAAAAACCTATACTTAATTAATTTTCCTTGTTTTCTATACAAATGTAGTCAAGAACAACGCAGGTGTACGATAATAATAGAAAAAATATAATCCTTTTATAAAAACGGTTAAATAGTTTACTTTTCAGTAAATAGAAAGAGAAACAGCCATTTTATCATCAAAACACCGTTAAAAATATGTAAATTACAACAATTACTATTTTATTTATTTTCTGTTTAAGCAACAACAAAAATCATTATGTGTAGCTAATAATAATTGCAAATTTATTTTATCTATGTTTTGTATAGGCATCAACACCAATCATTAAGTGTAGGTAATATTTATTTTATATTACTATTTATTATTATTATTTAAATAAACTATTCCAATTGTAGCTATAAATTAGTTTAAATATACTCCTAAATAAACAATAAACGTATTCGTTAATTTTCACATATCATAGTCTTCTCGATTTTAATATTTGTGACAATAATAATAATAATAATATTTATTACCCAACAGGAAAAAATCATAATTACAAGGCAATATGTACAATAATATAATAGAATACTATAATACTTAACAAATAATAATAACCAAAATAAATGATAAACCTAAACAATAAAATGTTAACTTTGAAGTTAAATATTAAATTAACAACTAACACAAAGCAAAATTGACTCTAATGAGTCATGAAATATGTCACAAGTGGTAGGCAAATTTTTGAATATATTACAGACAATCTGTACGGGTGATTTTAATCCAAAGTTATTCCGAAATGAGCTAATGCTAAATGTAGGTTTATGCCTACTGTTAAAAGTTGAAATATGCAGTCCCACCAGTTGCAATAGGCAAGAACAGTCTATCTTGTAACGCATTAGCTTGTGCAGAAAAACGATGCCTGCATTGAGGCGTCGGCTGTGAAGTGATTTAACAATCATTGATTTACTCACATATTTGAGTAATAAAATATGAACGTTTTTAGGAAGCCCATTATTAAAAAAAAATGGCGTTAACTTTTACAACATAAAATAAGAATACAATGTTGGTTAACCCAGGATCCTATTAGATTTTATATTATTTTTATAGAGTGCGTGGAGTTAAATACCCAGAATCTGTTAAATTTTCACTCTATTTTCGACTAGGACAGTGGTCTCCAAACTACGGCCCGCGGGCCAAATCCGGCCCGCGACTTGCATGAATCCGGCCCGCGATTGTTTGTAATTTTTTTTTTGTAAATGTCATATTTTGAAATATTGTAACAATTGTTCCTTACATTTTTCATAATTTTATAAAATTAATCGGATCTTGGCCGACTTTATTATGTAGAATTGTATTTGTGACCCGCGAAGAAGATAGTTTTCACTAGTTTTTTCAGTATTTTTTATTTGAATTGACTAACATAACCAAAGTATACCTTCCAATTTAAATTTCAAGAAAATCAAAAAAATATTTCGATTGTCTCAATTTTTTACCGCAACATTCTACGATGTATAGTTTCTGAGATACAGCCGATGGCTATCCTTAATCAAACACATGGTACAGAGACATTTTCTTTTATGTATACACATCACGATTTTTCGATGTAAATTTTTAGACATTTGTTGTTTTTATAAAAGCTTTCAATTTGAAGCTTCTCACGAGTGTTTCCAATCCGAGATTAAGTATGAAGTAAAATTTCGAGTTTAGAGAAGCCTGAAAATTTGGTTTGGTCACTCCGCGAGCGGCTAAACCAAATTTTCAGACTTTTCTAAACTCGAAATTTTACTTCATGCGCCACGCGTATAAAACACTGATTTAAAGTGAATTTCAAAATACACTTACCCCTTTTATTTGATTCCCACTTCAATACATTCTATCAGAGCTGGGACGAATCCTCGTTAAAAGGATTCGAATCACGAATCCGAATCACCCAATATGATTCGAATCACGAATACTCGAATAAAGGATTCGTAAGAGATAAATATGATTCGAATCAAAGATTCGAATCCTGTTTTTTCGAATTACGAATACAAATCGTTTAGGAATAAATTTGATTTTATTATATTTTTACAACCATTAACATATAAATATAGTTATCAGTTGTTTTAACAAAAATATTCAAAGCCTAATTATTTATTATTAACACTGAACACCGTTGATAACAGACTAAATATTTGTGTTACTCTGATTAAAGATGTATTTGTGTGTTTTTGAACGACACTTCAAATCAGTGGTTTATACGCGTGGCGCATGAAGTAAAATTTCGAGTTTAGAAAAGCCCCGTGAAAATTTGTCTCGGGTCGCTGCGCGACCCTCGACAAATTTTCTACGCGGGGCTTTTCTAAACTCGAAATTTTACTTCATGCTTAGTCTGGGAGTGGAAGACACTCGTTACTTTAAAATGTGTCACAACTGTTAAAGAATATATCGTCGGATACCCGTCTTTAGGAGTGATATGTAAGCAAATTATGGGTCCTAGGAGTTGCCAAATAAGTGAGTTACTTAACTGTTTCCAAGGCACTCTCTGAAAAACCAAAAGATTAAAATTTTACATATAAAATGTACAATAAACTATGTGTGATACATCATTAAATTCAGTAAATCCAAAATGGCGCCCATAAGAAAAAAAAAGTTAGCTATGGTCCCTAGGTAAATGTTATAGTTATCTTAAAATAAAATGTGTTACTAGATTTATCGGTAATAAGTGCCTATAATGTCAAAGTTGTAAATGTCTGGATTCAATAGTTTTTGAATAAAAAAATAAAAACTAATTTTTAAAAATTCGTTTTTTGACAATATCTCATTAACGAAAGAAGATATTTCAAACTTGTTTTTGGAATATTATTGGGCCCTAAAATACGCAACTTTGCCCCAATTTAACCGACTCTCTATCTCTTTAAATAACAGAGATCCCCATACATTCTGTTGAAATACGGACACCCTGTATAATAATAATAATAACAATAATAATATAAAATTTATTGTATTGTTAGTTTCTAAATATTTTACATTGTTCACCATATATTTACGAATATATTAAAAAATATATACTTATTTCAGTAATTTAATATTAATTATACCATCAAATGTCTAAAAGTCTTGTGTTAAAAATCACAAGAAATCATTAGATGTTTTTTTATTAAACGAATTTCACTATGGCTTTCGACGTCTAAGTCAAAAAATGTTTGAAACAAAAGTTGTAGCCAACGAAAAAACAAACCTCTTTTACCTAAACACTTTTCACCTCAGCTCTTTTGTTTTTGTTCAATAAACCGAGAAAGATTTTTATGAAAATAAATACACAACTTTATGACAATTTTATGATAATTCAAAAATTTACGAACGAGTGTCTTCCACTCCCAGACTAAGCATGAAGTAAAATTTCAAGTTTAGAAAAGCCCCGCGTAGAAAATTTGTTGAGGGTCGCGCAGCGACCCGAGACAAATTTTCACGGGGCTTTTCTAAACTCGAAATTTTACTTCATGCGCCACGCGTATAAAACATTGATTTAACGAGAAATTTAAAAACATACAAAACAACTTTTTCATGTTAATCCTCACGATTAATTCGAATTATTTTTGACGATTCGAATCCTTTTGTAACTATTCGAATCTTTTTGTAAGTATTCGAATCCTTTTATAAATATTCGAATCCTTTTATGAGGATTCAAATTCTTTTATGAGGATTCGAATCCTTTTATGAGGATTCGAATCCTTTTATGAGGATTCGAATCACCCGCATTTGGATTCGAATACGAATTCTTTTAAAAAAGTGTAACGAATCCGGATCACTAATCCAGTTTAACCAAAGTATTCGAATACCTCTTTTGAATCCTCTAAAAGGATTCGAATCCAGGATTCGAATCCTGAATGATTCGAATCCTGCCCAGCTCTGCATTCTACAAATGTTTACTATTTATTTATTTACTTATACACTTTTCGTTGTAACTCTTGGATTTTAAGATATTATCTTTTTCATATTTAAGTCATTTTATTAACGAGGAAATAATAAACCTTTTTTCGCTTAATTTTTTTATCGTTTGCCTATTGGGGGAGGCATTTTCCCCTTACCCCGTGGATCTGCGCCTGTTCTTAAGTTAGCACTGGGCCCCTGAATAATAACATAGAAAAATTAAATCTTTTGTAAATATCTTAGATAAACTTAAGTTACTCATATCAAACTAAAATTATCTTTTAAGTATACATATCGGATTACTCTGTAAATCTTCATATATTCGTTGTTTTATCAAGAGTTCAATTTGAAGCTACAATCGATTGTTTTCCAATCCCAGATAAGCCTGAAAATTTGCTTTTCTAAACTCGAAATTTTACTTCATGTGCCACACGTATATAACACTCAAATATTACTAAAGCAGAATTCCACAGACGTATATTTTCAACTTTACTCAAGACCAGTGTTTTAGACGTTTGGCGCTTGAAGTAAAATTTCGAGTTTAGAAAACACTCGTTGAAAACTTCAAATTGAACTTAAAAAAAAAAACAACGAAAGTCGGAAAATTTACCCCGACCAAACCAAGTTTTCAAGCTTTTCTAAACTCGAAATTTTACTTCATGCTTAATCAGGGAGTGGAAACACTCGTTAGAAGCTTCAAATTGAATACTAGTAAGATAAATTCAAATTCAAAACTATTTGAATTCGAGAAAATAAGCTTACGCTTCTTATAGTTTGCACACTTTAAACATAATATATAAAATTACGAAAAAACTATTCGTGAAAATGCAAACAGTGTCTTAATTAATAAGACAATTTAAGACGATAAATATCCATTGAAACAACTAATTCCCGTGCAAATACACCTCCGGAGGTGTATTTGCACGGGAAGTAATTGTTTCAATGGATATTTATCGTCTTAAATTGTCTTATTAATTAAGACACTGTTTTCATTTTCACGAATAGTTTTTTCGTAATTTTATATATTGAATACTAGTACTTTTATTAAACAGCAAATGTCTGAACATTTACAGAGTATGCATTGGCATATGTATACTTTACCCGTAAATTTTAGTAATTTGTGATAATAATTAAAAATGTTTCATTCTAAAAGATACAGAAAATAAAAAAATACATCTTTCAAATAAATTTTTTTTATAGTAGCTCTTTTAATTTATTTTTGCCATATTTATCAATTACAACTTATATAGATGAAGTCAATGATTTTTTAAATAAATTATTGTATACAAATAACAAAAAAAAACTACAAAATGTAGTTTTCTCTTTACATGTGAGATCTGGATATAAATATCTTGTTTTGGGGGGCCACAAGTAAAAAAAAAAAATGCTAAGAAACACTGGTTTAGACAATAAAATTGTTGGAACATTTGAAAAACAGTATGCATTTCTTAGTTTATTTTGACATGTAAATGATACATTTTATTTTAACCCCTTAAGGATCATTTAAAAGTATTAAGTATCCCCACTGAACACACACATTTAAGTAATGTTTCATCAACATTAAAATAATGTTGCTACAATGTTGATATAACATTATATTGCTCAGTGGGTCCATTTCAAATTATTTCCATGCCTCCCTCATACATGAAAAAATTGCCGATTAAAATATGCGAATATTTGCTAGTAGCCTTTGCCCGTGTTAGACATGGGGCTGCGCGTTAATAGGTTAACCAATTAACGGCCGAGCAATTATAGAGTTAACTCTAAAAGTTGATTTTCGGTAAACTTCTACACTTCTTTTAACGATTTCTACAAATGACTTAAGATATTACATACTGCGAATTTTTCTTTTAATTGTACATAATGTATACGCTGTAAATGTAAGGCATTCGTCGATTTTGTATAAAAACGTGCAATATAAAGTTTTCAACAAGTATTTCCACTCCCAGACTAAGCATGAAGTAACATTTCGAGTTTAGAAAAGCCCCGCGACAGCGACCCGTAACAAATTTTCACGGGGCTTTTCTAAACTCGAAATTTTACTTCATGCACCACGCGTATAAAACACTGAAACATTGTGAAGTTAGAAATACACTGAAAACATTTGTTTTAACATTGGGTAAACTTAAACAATTGTATTGTTCCATATTTGTATTTTCCGTCACGATCATTTTCAAAGTAAAAACTAATTTGAATTTGACAAATGTTACAATATATATACAAATGGAAACTACCAATTATTACCCAATGTGAAAATCTGGTTCCATCAAGAAAGTAGCAGAGCAAGTATCGAATATATTTTTTTTAAATGAGTAATAATCGAGATATTTAAATAACAAAATATTTACGTTTTTCTTCATACATTGTCAAGTCAAATAATATAATATATTAAATTAACTTATTTAACATAAAATTAATAATGTTGCGTATATGCATCAATTGCGCTTAATGTGTTAATATTAACATATCAAAATTATAATTAAATTAATTGATAACAAATTTTGTATTGTGGAGGCTTCTACTTCGTTATACATGTTAAATTATCAATAAAAAACGTTTGAACTTTGTTTGTATAACACAATTTATTTTTGTGTGATTGCAGTTTTGGCAAATTTAGCTTGCCATTATCGAACACACATTCAATAATGGCTAGCTAAATTTGCCGAAACTGCAGTCACATAAAAATAAATTGTGTTATACAAACAAAGTTAAAACGTTTTTTTATTGATAATTGATAACAGTTATTAATAATACCTTTGAAAGGCAGTTTTTGTTAATACTGTAAGCCATTAGATTGTTTCCAATTTTGACATTTTATTACAGAATCTTCCAGTTGATTGCCATTTGTAATTAACAAACGGCAATCAACTGGAAGATTCTGTAATAAAATCTCAAAATTGGACAACTTTGATATAAAAGTTCTCCTCAGATTGTCTTTTGACTATTCTGACACTAAATAATAAAGTATATTACTTTGCAATATTTTAACTTTGTATGTATACACGATTCCATTTGTTTCTGGATCTCGCCTAGCCATGCTTTCGTGTTGTTATGTTGCAGTATTAACATTTACATTTTTTATTAATTGGCACTCCTGATTCCTTATTTTAACAGTGTTGCAATAATTTAGGATATCATAAGTAATCCTCTTTTTAATTTTCAAGAGGTTTATTGTTAATCTTGCAACAATTATTTCGCCTCGCCACGCGGTCGCTTCTTCGAGCATTTTATTATTAAATCAAATTAATCTAGTGTTGCAATGCTGTGTCAATGTCAAAGTAAAAAATGATTTCAGGCACATATTAAATATTAACATGCCAAAGATTATCTCTGAATCAAAAAGGTTACAAATTCTGAAATTCTACAAACATTTTAGGCAAAGTAATCCAAATCTACAGCATCACAATATTATTACGATTTTAATAGATATTTTTGGGGTATGTCTAGTATTTTAATTATCATATATATTTAATTAAAGATAATTACGTTTCAGGTAGGGAGATCTTCATTACAATTAATTTTACGACAAAGACCTGACGAATTGAAATCTACTACTTCTGGCAAACGATCTAAAAACAGCCATTTTTGGAATCACCTAGCTAGAAAAGATCTGCAACAACTAATTTGGCAATATAACTCTAGAAATCAGTATTTTACTTTGAGAGATCTTTTGAATGATATGAAAGAAAATTATGAGTTCCATGGGAGTAGAACAACACTTTATAGGGTTGTTAAAAGTATGGGGTATAACTTCAAATTAATTAATAAGCGCAAAATTCTCTGTGAACAAAAACATGTTGTTGCAGCTAAAATTATTTTCCTTAGAAAATTTGTACAGTATCAAAATTCCAGTGAAGATATCCAATTCGTATACCTGGATGAAACATGGATATATCAGAATGGATCCGTGGTTCGACACTAGGTACATGAAACGGATATAAAAAGTAATCCAACTAAATTCAAAAATGAAGGCAAACGCTTCACCATTCTACATGCTGGGTATAGGGGTGGGTTTTTGGATGGGTGCGATTTTTTATTACATTCGAAAAACAATGACCGAGATTACCATGCCACAATGGATGGTAAACTTTTAAACTTTTCAAAATTGGGTGGTTAATCAACTTATTCCTGCTTTGGCTAAGCTTTCAGGGAAATGTGTAGTTATTATGGATAATGCTGCATACCATTCTGTGCAATTATACAAAACTCCTTCATTTTCTTGTAAGAAATGCGAAATGCAGGAGTGGTTGATTAAACACAATGTAAAATTCAAATCAAAATTAACCAAAAAGGAACTATGGGCTTTATTTATACCTTTTCGATCAAATGACAACATTTACGTAGTTGATGACATTTTGAGAAAGAACGGGCACGAAGTTCTTAGATTACCGCCATACCATTGTCAATACAATCCAATTGAAATGGCATGGGGGTTTTGTAAGACTTACTACAATAAGCACATAAATTCTAAGCAACCATCTAAGGATCGGGTTCAGAATTTATGGCTTGAGTCTCTCTCAAAATGTACATCCGATATCTGGCAAAATTTCTGTGATCATTGTGATAAACTTATTTCGGATGACTGGACAAAACACATGGGGAACCTTTCTTTTGAAACCATTCCTCCTTTTATTATTTCGCTTGGGGAATCTGGCTCAGAACAAACATCAGAAGATTCAGATGCAGGTTCTCTTGACTAAATAATAAAAGTGGAATGAGGACTTAAAAATTGTTTGACATGAAAATTATCAGTATCACAAGAGGGTGGGAATAAATTTGCAATTCTACAAAAAAATACTGAGGGCCAACAGAAGAGAGAATGACCAAAATTAAGGTGGATGGATGGAGTTGATCAAAATGTGTTAACGGGAAGACCCAAGCGAGAAATGCAAATGGATGACGAAATAAGTTTGCAGAGCCAGATTCATTATATTTGTTATATACAATATTATTGCTGTGTTTGTATGTACAAAAACCAAGTAGTAAATTTTGTTAATCTTAAAACTGCATATTATTATCCTTTTATATCTGAAAATTTGTAAAACAGGCAACAGTGTAAGATCACAATAGTCAGAAATTATAACCTTAAAATCGAACATCTGACAGTGACATTTAAAAACCCTGATTTAAAACCCAACCAGCCCCATTTACAATACTTAAACTGTCACTTTTCCATAGCTAGGCGAGATCCAGAAACAAATGGAATCGTGTATATCTTTAATATTGTAACGCATTTTCAATCATTATCTTCTGCATACGACTTTTTAAATTTTTTAATTTAGCCATTCCTTTTACTGTCTTTTGACTACGTTGACTTTCATGAGAATGTCATTTTTGATATTTTAATTCAGAGAACATTGCACCAATCTACTTTCTTTTGGCTATTTTGACATACGAAGAAGTCAACATTCTAAATAATGTCAAGCATTGACATTTTCTAATATCAAATATCTACAATAACAAGTTATCCCACTAAGTAAAAGACAAACAAATAACATTATATCAACATTGTAGCAACATTAAACATTGTTTCAATGTTGTTGAAATATTACTTAAATGGATTTGCTCAGTGGGATAGTCGCATGACTCTGTTTTATTTTAAATTAATTATAATTAATAAATGATTACATCGAATTTGTGAAAATTTACAAAAATAATCATTTGTAAGTTTTCATGATTTTCGAAAAATGTAATGATTTTCATCAATGTTTATGATTTGGTAAATGTTTTATGCTTTTCATCAATTAAGTTGATTGATTGATTAAAAACATCGAATTTGTAAAAATTTACGAAAATACAATGAATGTTTTTAAATTTTCATGATTTCCGAAAGATTTATTGATTTTCATCAATCTTTATGATTTTGTATATTTTCATGCTTTTCATCAATTACGTTGGTTATTTTTTTAATTGTTAACGATCGTATTTATTTATTTACCTAATTAAGTTTCATAACTTTATTAAGTTCCAATCATTTCCGTTAATCTTCGCAATGTTGATGATATTTTATAATTAATAATTGATTACATCGAATTTGTGAACATTTACGAAAATAATCACAGCGAATGTTCGTAACTTTTCATGATTTCCAAAAAATGTAACGATTTTCATCATGTTTATGATTTTGTTTATCTTTATGATTTTGTATATTTTTCATGCTTCTCATCAATTACGTTGATTTTTTAAAAATTGTTAACGTTCGTATTTATCTATTTAAATAATTAAGTTTCATAACTTTATTAAGTTTCAATAATTTCCGTTATTCTTCGCAATGTTGATGATATTTTCTACAATTTTCATTTATAAATTTAACAAAAAAAAATATCCAAATTGTGAATTGAGGATAATCATCAATATTCTGAACGATTTCTAAAGTAAACTAAATTTTAAATATTGATAAACGTATAAAATGCTTCGAAAATGAAGTCAGCGAATAATTTAAAGTAGATTTGTTTAATGACTAAACTTTTTTTTTTACTTAAATTGAATAAATAAAATGTGGACTTCTCTGAGGGAAGTAATCCTTATCTCAATTTAAAGTAGAATTGTTTAATGACTAAACTTTATGTTTTTTAATTTAAATTGAATAAATAAAATGTTTATTTCTCTGAGGGAAGTAATCTTAATTTTGATGAAAACAAAATTGTTTAAAATGAAATGCTATCGAAAGTGAAATGATAGTTTCTTTTTAATACTATTTATGTTACTTTGATCAAACAAAACAAAACTGCACCGTGTTCTTATTAAAAACTTCCGTTGTGCCTTTAATTGCGAGCATAATGAAACATAAAGAATCAGTGAAAGGTTTGTGAGTCAAAGACTTGTGCGGAAAATAGTGAGTAGGTCGAAGCAAGAAAGTGAAAAACTATTCGTTCCTATCACATAAAACAACAATAAATTACATACTTATGCGTGCGAGGTATTACGCAACATTTGATTTCAATGGCGCTTTATCAATGTGGAAATATTTTGAGTTAACATGAATATAGATATGCTTTTATAGAACAATTATAATTATTGAAATTACAGCTATTCAACAACTTGATTGTTGAGGCCGATCAACAATCAAGTTGTTGAATCCATTTATTTTGTTACAGAGTTCGTTCATTTGATAATAATAATAATAATAATAATATATTTATTACCCACAGGAAAGTAATCCTAATTACAAGGTAACATATAAAAAATACAAAATGTAGAATATACAAAATTGATAAAACGTAAACTTAAAATTATACAATAAAAATATAGCACGTTGTACAAAATAGTAGTTTAATTAACATTACGAATCAATAAAATACTTGATTGATTTCAGAGGGCTGTTGAACAAATCACAAGTTTCGGGCAAACTATTAAATAAATTACTCATAACATGTATTGGTGATTTCAAACCAAAATTCGTCTTGAAAGAACTAATGCTGAAGGTAGGTTTATGCCGACTGTGGAACATTTAATCCTACGAGTTGCAACAAACAGGAGCAGTTAATCTTGTGATGCATGAGGTTATACAAAAAAGTAATACACGCTTTTCGTCTACGGCATTGCAGCGATTCAACATTAAATTCTTCTTAATGCATCATATTTAGGTTTTCTTATTTATAAAATAATTTTCTCACATTTTATTAACAATATACTGAATTGATGCGAAAGATTTGAAAAGGTGATTTTTCAGCAGAAATTAAGAGAAGTCTTTCATATAATTTTTTGTTCAAAGCCCCTTCCTCTCCAAGTTACAGCCCTCTAATGTTAAGGGAAAACATGTTTTTATTTCATATATCCACTATGGAAGAAGAATTTAGCAGAAAACTGTTCCTAATAAAATGGCACTTTTTGACGATTTTTGTAACCCTAAAATGTTATTACAAGGGGGTGAAAAAATCAGCTATTATAATAGTTTGTTGATAAAGCAAATATACAGGGTGTTTCTAAATTGATGCGAAAGATTTTAAAGAGTGATTTTTCAGCAAAAATTAAGGGAAATGGGTCTTTTATATAATTTTTTGTTCAAAACCTCTTCCTCTCCAAATTACAGCCCTCTAAAGTTAAGGGGAAAAATTGTTTTAATTTCATATATCCACTATGAAAGAATTTATAAGAATAAAATTTAGCACATAACTATTCCTAATAAAATGGCACTTTTTGACGATTTTTGTAACTCGAAAATGTTATTACAAGCGGGTGAAAAAATCAACTTCTATAATAGTTTGCATCAGAACTTTTTAATGCGTCTACATTTTTCTATTTCAAAACTTGATTCGAATAGAAAGAATCAATCTGCAACTTTTTTATCTCTTTACATTTTCTCCTAAAATTGTTAGTTTGATCACAAAAAATAAAATAATACATAGGCTCATTTCACATAATTCAGAGATTCGTTATTATTTATTAAGAAAAATCAAGTAGGCTGATATCAAATGAAGCCATACTATTTTCTCAAATTTCTAGAGAGTTTTATACGTATGGACTGAAAACATGTTGCACAACTAAATAAGACTTTATTGAAAAAATGGCATTTTCTGTAACTTGGAAAAGACGGGATTTTGAAAAAATAATTACATGAAAGACCTCTTTTTATTTTTGCTGAAAATCACCCATTAAAATCGTTCGCATCAATTTAGAAGCACTCTGTATATTTGAAATACGAAAAACTCATTTCATGAATTGTCAAATATTTTATCTCATAAATTGAATAATAAAAAACAAAATTTTTATAAGAAATATTGTTTTCATTTATTATTTAAATAAAAACAATATTTTTTTTGTATTGTGGAGGCTTTTACTTCGTTATACATGTTAATTTATTAATAAAAAACGGTTTAACTTTGTTTGTATGACACAATTTATTTTTATGTGACTGCAGTTTCGGCAAATTTAGCTTGCCATTATCAAACATATAGTGACTAAAACTACTTACAAAACAGGTATATATACAAAATGGTTAAAGAAAAACACAAACAGTGTACACCCCCATTTTTACAGCCGTTTTGTAATTTGTAATTTGTTTGTGTTTTTCTCTAACCATTTTGTATATATATATACCTGTTTTGTAAGTAGTTTTAGTCACTATATGTTTGATAATGGCAAGCTAAATTTGCCGAAACTGCAGGCACATAAAAATAAATTGTGCTATACAAACAAAGTTAAACCGTTTTTTATTAATAAAAACAATATTTTTCATACAAATTTGATGTATCAGCAGGGGTGTATTTGTAGCAAGAAAATTATACAAGGATTTCTTCGTTTAAGTATACTTTCACATATTCAGGCACAGAGCTGGGCAGGATTCGAATCATTAAGGATTCGATTCTCGGATTCGAATCCTTTTAGAGGATTCAAATGAGGTATTCGAATACTTTAGTGAAAACGGTTTCGTGTTCCGGCTTCGTTACATTTTTTTAAAAGTATTCGTATTCGAATCCAGACGTAGATGATTCGAATCCTTATAAAAGGATTCGAATTCTTATAAAAGGATTAATAATCCTTATAAAAGGATTCGAGCCCTCATACACGGATTCAAATCCTCCCAAATAATTCGAATCATCGCTATTAAGGCTGGGATTCGAATTCGATTAATTCAAATAGTTAAATATTCTAATATGAATATTTGAATCACTAAATTATTCATATTTGAATATAAATATTTAAATTTTCGAATAATTCAAATATTTGTGAATGCATATTTGGTTACTTAACCATGAAAAATGTCCAAACTTAATGGTATATTTTTAACTTCACTTGAAATCAGTGTTTGATACGCGTGGCGCATGAAGTAAAATTTCGAGTTTAGAAAAGCCCCGCGAAAATTTGTCTCGGGTCGCTACGCGACCCTCGCGTGGCTTTTCTAAACTCGAAATTTTACTTCATGCTTAGTCTGGGAGAGGACAACACTCGTTCTTAGAAGTTTCAAATTGAAGGATCACTCTAGTTTATTACTATTTTACAAAGGCTATAGCTCGAAGGACCAATAATGGTCTTCGGAGACCGAAGGACTACAGGGAATCTAAGTTTTTTTACCAGAAAACGACGAATATAATAATAATAATAATAATGCCTTTATTTGTCATACAAAAAATAAATACAAAATAAATACTTATAAGCATAGGCGAAGTTCAGTCAGTTTAACCTGTTACTGATATTCCACTTAACCTACGAAAAATTAAATATAAATGTAATTGCAACGTGTGAGGGATAATAGACAAACATATTTCGTCGTCAATACCTCGAATTAATTCTGTAAATTCAAAGCTTATTTCGTAGTAACAGAGAGCGCAAGTGACATCTGAAGCTGTTGAATTTTAATTGTTTTAGGTTTTGGGGAATTTTATTGAATAATTTATAGATGTTGTAAGAAAAACGTCTCGTATAAATAGCAGATCTGTGCTTCGGTGGCGATATGAGTCCCCGGAACCTAACATTGACATTATGAATATCAGTCCGAAACACAATTCTACGATATAGATAAGAGGGTTTGCGGAAATTAATTAACTTATAGTAGAGTAAACAAGAATGAAGAATTCTTCGACTAGCCATGTTCAGCCAGTTAAGTTCAGTGCATTTACCTGAAATGTGATCGAATTTTCTTATTCCCAGGATAAGCCGTATACAAGAATTTTGAACTTTTTGTATACGATTTATTGTTATACTATCTAAACAGGCACTATAGACCACATCCGAAAAGTTGAAATGACTCAGCACTAGAGTGTCACAGAGAAGTCGTTTGGTGTTTTTACTTAAGATTTTTCTATTCGCATATATCATTCTTAGATTATTATAAGCTCTAGAGATACATTTACTGACATGAGATTTAAAGCGCAGGTCAGAATCAATAACTAAATCCAAGTTAGGCACCGAGTCCACAAAATGTATTGCTGTATTATCCAATTTCTGTGAAAGTGAACGTTTGGCAGCGTTAAGTACTTTTTTGGGGCCGAACAACATAGCCGAGGTTTTGTTTGGATTAATTAGTAAGGAGTGTTTCTGGGAAACTGATAAAATATTATATAGGTCAAGATTTAGGTTATGATTTGGTGTTATTATGTCATCAAAAGAAAAGGAGTAAAGTAGTTGGGTATCGTCTGCGTATAAGTTATAGGTACAGAATTTTAAAGTCTCAGGAATAAATGATGTATAAATCGAAAATAACAGTGGGCTTAGAATTGATCCTTGGGGCCATGTTGTCAATTTTCACCTGTTGTTGGCGGCCATAGATAAAGCTACTTATAAGCTTTAATGCATTTGACTCTAAGCCAATGTACTTCATTTTGGCTAGCAATACATCATAATTAATTGTGTCGAAAGCTTTGCTGTAATCAATAAGGATTAAACAAGAGAGTAAACCTCTATCAGTTGCCTTGATAATATCGTCAGTGACATTCAGTAAAGCAGTAGAGCAGCTATAATTTGTTCTAAAGCCTGATTGGTTCGTGGGCAGGATACTATGGGTTTCTACAAACAGGGTCAGTTGGTCTTTTATTATAGATTCCAGAATTTTAGATAAGACAGGTAAGATACTAATTGGCCTTAGATCTTTCAGGCTTTCCGGATTTTCTTTTTTTGGTACTAAAATAACCGTCGATAACTTCCAGGACTGTGGAAAAATGCATTGTTCTAAGCAACAGTTTATGATGTGTGTAATGTAGGGGACAATAAATGGAGAACACATTTTAAGCATTGTCGCGCTAAGACCATCTGATCCCACTGCATTGGTTTTAATTTTTAATAATAATTTAGAAATATCATGGGTATCCACAAGAGAGAAACTGAGTTTATTTTTAATGTTAGGATGGGAGTTTATGGTGTACCATGAGACTAGATTAGGGTCGGTTACACTACTGACCGAGTCGACTAAGAAGGAATTAGCAACATTTACATTTTTCAACAAAGAAGGTACGTTACGTACCTTAGGCTTTGTAACTTCAGATTTTTTTAAATGTTTCCAGAGAAATTTAGGATCTTTGCTGACCATCATATTTAGGTATGCTTTCTTTTCACGTAAGATTGCCGAGTTGACCATATTGCAGTAATATTTATAGGTATTATAGTTAGTAATTTCCCTCGTAATTTTAAACCTCTTATAGGCATTGTCTCTATCCAACATCATTGCCTTAATTGTTTGTGTCAACCACGGAGCAGGTTTCCTAGTTATCCGCGAGGTTTTTAGGGGTGCATGAACATTAAACAGGAATAGTAAGGAATCATTAAGAAAGCAGACCTTATCATCAATATTTGTTAAGTACAGAAGTTGATCTAATTGTAGAGAATATAAGTCATTTAGAAAAGTATGGTTATCAATTTTATTTAGTGAGCGATAGGTAACCATATTAACAGGTTTTTGAGAATCAATCAGAAGCTTACAATAGGTCAAATCATGATCAGCAATATCGTGAATTTTGACAACTCCACTTTTGGTGATATTTGTGTTATTTAAGGTAATAATTAAATTTATCAATGAAGCCGAAGTATCCGTGACTCTAGTGGGCTCTTCAATAATCTGGTGAAATCCATATGACTCTATAAATTGGCAAAACTGTTTAGTAAGGTTGGAATCAATATTCAATAAATTAATGTTAAAGTCACCAAGAAACAATATTTCGTCACATAACGGAAGAACATGGCTAACGACGGTGTCAAATGATTCAATAAAGGTATTTACATTTAAGGTGGGGGGTCTGTAGACTACCCCTATACAGAACAGACGAGCACCAAGTTTACATCTAATAAAAATATTTTCAAAACTTATAGAATTATCTAGGATAAATACGGGTTCAAACTTCAAATTGTTTTTTATATAAAGGGCAACGCCACCACCGCGGCCAGATGCTCGTTCTTTGTAAATAAATGTATAACCGTCAATCTGAACAAAAGATACATCAGAAGTGCAGTTTAGCCAAGTTTCAGATACGGCGATTAATTCATATGAGTTGGTAGTTACAAGAGCTTTAAAATTACTGAAATTCGAGATTAATGATCGAACATTTAAATGACATAAAGTGATGTACATAATTGTTTTTTTTAAGTTATTAATAATATCTGAGTTAACAAAAAATATTTTTTGTGTGCAGCCTATCCAGTTAGAAGAAAATATAAAGAAGGTGACTAATAGGGCAAATGTAGAAAAATATTAAATTTGAAGCATGCATGATTTTTTTTATGTGAAAAATATACATGCATGATTTATTTTCCAGCTAGTAGATGTTCAATATCGGTTTCCACGTATATCTTCTTTTTTATGTCCTCTCCGTTTTTGGTCGCTTTTCCATACAAACAGCCATTCCAGGACCATGCATTAACATTCCCTAGTTTATCGCGGGCGAGTCTTAGTAGTTTATGTCGATGAGGTATCAAATCCTCTGTTAATCTTAACTTTTTATTTCTTAGCATTGAGCGATTTTTTATTAGCATTTCGACCTCCGAACGTTTTTCAAAGCGAGCAATTATTGTACGAGGCTCTTTTCCCATTTTCCCAATACGAAAACAGCGGATAATACTAATTTCATCATTTATTAACATTTCTTTATTAATAAAATGTTTGCATTTTTCGTTTAAATTTTCGTTCGGCTCTTCCAGAAGACCCATAATCCTAAGGTTGTTATTGCGAGAGGACTGATCAAGTTCATCGACCTTCTTTTTAAGATCAACGTTTTCACTATTTAATTGATCTATTTTTAGATTTAAATTGTCGCATTGAGCCTAGAATTCTCCACTCACCTTGGTGATAATTTTATCAAATACGCTGACTATCAGAGATTCATCATTGAACATGTCCATGAGGGCCTCCTTCACGATTGATTTAAGTTTAAGTTTTTGGTCTCTGGTAAACGGCATGTCGAAAAAAAGGGTAGCAGCAGCAAGTATAATACTCGACAAGTCAAATAGTCCAAGCTCTATTAATTGGTACAGCGATATAACGCCACAGGATAGTAAAAAGGCGGAGCACACGTTAAACACTACTCACACGACAGCATATGTCACGAATCCAAGGTTTACAGCATGGATAGGAAAGAAAACATCCAATTTTGAAAAAATATCAAAGTTGTGTTGGTTTTCAGTGCATTTTTAACTTCACTTTAAATCAGTGTTTTATACGCGTGGCGCATGAAGTAAAATTTCGAGTTTAGAAAAGCCCCGCGAAAATTTGTCTCGGGTCGCTGCGCGACCCTCGACAAATTTTCTACGCGGGGCTTTTCTAAACTCGAAATTTTACTTCATGCTTAGTCTGGGAGTGAACAACACTCGTTTGAACTTTAAATTTAACTCGTTTGTAAAACCGATGTATGTAATATAATAAATCATTCATTGAAATCATAGAAAAAGATGCAAAATTTTACCTAAAATTAACTTTTAGAGTTAACTTTATAATTTGCTCTATTCCTAAAAAAAACCGTATTTATTTAATATTAAAGTTGCATTTAATATATTAACAAACTGTGAGTAAATCGACAAAAATCTAGAAATATCGAAACTCTCGACATGTAGAAAATCTTGACGATCCACTCCCAGACTAAGCATGAAGTAAAATTTCGAGTTTAGAAAAGCCCCGCGTAGAAAATTTGTCGAGGGTCGCGCAGCGACCCGATACAAATTTTCACGGGGCTTTTCTAAACTCGAAATTTTACTTCATGCGCCACGCGTACAAAACACTGATTTAAAGTAAAATTAAAAACGCACTGAAAACCAACCCAATTTCTATATTTTTTCAAAATTGGGTGATTTCTTTCCTATCCATGCTGTAAACCTTCAGATATTCGTTGTTTTTTTGTAAAGAAACTTTGATTCCCTTTTGTCCTTCGGTCTCCGAAGACCATGATTGGTCCTTCGAGCTATAGCCTTTGTAAAATGGCAATAAACTTAGTAATCTAGAATGATGCTTTAATTTGATACTGCTAAGAACGAGTGTTGTCCACTTCCAGACTAAGCATGAAGTAAAATTTCGAGTTTAGAAAAGCCCCGCGTAGAAAATTTGTCGAGGGTCGCGCAGCGACCCGAGACAAATTTTCACGGGGCTTTTCTAAACTCGAAATTTTACTCCATGCGCCACGCGTACAAAACACTGATTTAAAGTGATGTTAAAAACGCACTAAAAACCAACCCAACTTTTATATTTTTTTAAAATTGGATGTTTTCTTTCCTATTCATGCAGTAAAGTACTGTAAACCTTCAGATATTCGTTGTTTTCTTGTAAAGAAACTTCGATTCCCTATAGTCCTTCGGTCTTCGAAGACCATGATTGGTCCTTCGAGCTATAGCCTTTGTAAAATGGCAATAAACGTAGTAATCTAGAATGATGCTTTAATTTGATACTGCTAAGAACGAGTCTTGTCCACTCCCAGACTAAGCATGAAGTAAAATTTCGAGTTTGGAAAAGCCCCGCGCCCCGGGGCTTTTCTAAACTTGAAATTTTACTTCATGCTCCAAGCGTATAAAACACTGATTTAAAATGAAGTCTAGTCAGTAAATTAACATTTTTGTTAATAGAAACTGATGGAATAAAATGTTACTGGTTGCAAATAATACATTCAAATTTATTTTTAAAGGATTTGTATCCGTGATTCAAAAATGAGGATTCGAATCTTTGATTCGAATCATATTTTTCACTTACGAATCCTTTATTCGAGTATTCGTGATTCGAATCATATTAGGTGATTCGGATTCGTGATTCGAATCCTGTTTTTGAGGATTCATCCCAGCTCTGTTCAGGCAGTATATTTTAAACTTCACACTAAATTAGTGTTTTATACGCGTGGTGCATGAAGTAAAATTTCGTGTTTAGAAAAGCCTGAAAATTTAGTTTGGCCGCGACCAAACCAAATGTTCAGTCTTTTCTAAACTCGAAATATTACTTCATGCTGAATCTGGGATTGGAAACATTCGTTTTGAATAAATTAACGAATGTCCAAACATTTACATCAAAACATCGTAATATGTATTACTAAAAGAAAAATTCCCTGTATTAAAACTTGTCGAAAAGAAAAATGCACCAACAAAATTATGAATCAACAAAATAGCCAATAATAAGGAGTGTGGTTCGAGAGCTGACCCCGAGCAGTCCGTCCCGCTGCACAATTAAAACGTGCGGCCTCCACGTGGTCCACCATATCCTTAATCATCCTTTCAATTACATCCTTTTCAATAATCCTTTTCCCAAATTCCCTTCCATTGAACCTTTTCCTTTAAAAATCCACGTGTATTTCCTATTTCCTATCCCCTGGGGAGAGCAGAGGGCGCAGCAATGGCTGTTTAACTCTGTCCAGATTTTAACCTACGATTAAGACCTAGATTTAAGATTTCATTACTTATCCCTTCATCCACTCATTTATTCATTCATACAATCGACACTACTGTGACTGGTCAATAGAGCTTTAATAGCTAAGGCCATTAATTACGCAAAGAAGAAGAAGCCAATAATAAATTTTGAAAGCGCAAGATTTCGTTAGACTAATTAAAAAAAAGAATAATATTCTAAATGTCATGACGATGTACGAAACGTCAACTATCGAATGTGACGTCAAATATCCTAAATTTTATAAATACAAAGAAAACGTGTCATAAATGATAAAAAATGCATACATAAAAATTATACAAGGATTTGTTCTTTTAAACTTCAATTTAAGAACAAATATAAGGCTATTGGTTTCATGAAATGTTGTCGACTCTTGAAGCTCGAAGAGATCCATGTAGCCCCCGACAGAACACCGTTGCAAAGCAAGAGGCTCAATGAGGCTCGTGACGAACTTAAAGCCAGACAAGGACAAGGAGAAGAAAACCTTACCATCAAATATATCAAAGGTTACCCTCGAGTAGTAACATCTGAATGATGTCCAACGCCCACAGGAAATACTAGCATAACTGCATATTATCTAAACGTGCGTAGTTTAAATACAAAAACAGTGACATTCTATACTAATTTATGTTCGTGTGACTATGCGGTGATACTTTTAACAGAAACCTGGCTAAATCCTAGTGTAAATAGCAGTGAATTGTTTAGTGATACATATGTCGTTCACAGAACTGATCGGGATCTCAAGATAACTGGTCGATCTCGTGGTGGTGGTGTATTGATTGCCATTCGTGATAATATTAAACATGACATCATTTCTACAGATAATATTCGCACACAACTACCTATTATTAATTTATTAATATGCAGATGTAGAATGAAAACTTGTTCGCTTTATTTTATACTTGTATATATTCCACCAGATACATCGGCTGATGATCTTAATTGATTCTTTGATCTGCTTATGGAATTTAATTTTGGGGATGATATAGTAGTTCTAGCCAGCGATTTCAACTGGGTACTAATTTAACAACAAGAAAATCATCAATTATTACAAACTTTTGTAATTTTTTGGGTGTAAGACAGTATAACGCCATAACAATAATATTCTAGATTTAATCTATTCCAACATTGAATGTCACGTGGATAGAGAGGTGATGCCATTAGTCCTTGAGGATACATACCACCCCGCTCTTTTGTGCTCTCTACAATGTACACCTGATATATGTAAAATCAATGATGCTCTACTAAAATTTAACTTCAAAAAAGGCAATTATCCTGCTCTAAATGCTTACTTATGCGACATCGACTGGAGCTACTTGTCTGGGTTTACTGATATCGACGTTGCTTTTGATGAGTTTTATAATACGTTAATGAACGCACTGATGAAATTTATTCCAAAATATAAACCTAAAAGTGCTACAAAATATCCGCCCTGGTATAGCTTGGAGATTATTAATCTTATAAAAGAGAAGAACATAATTAGGAAAAAAAGTAAATCGAACTTAAATCTAAAAGTGGAATTTAAAAAAAAATCCGTTCCTTAATAAAAACTAAAATCAAGTCAGCTTATCGTGATTACATAACTACAGTTAAAAATCAGCTCGTCGGTAATCCCAAACAATTCTGGTCCTTTGTAAATTCTAAAAAATCAAGTAAATCGAGACTTCCTTCTTCAGTACTTTACGAAAATATTCTTCTTGAGGAACCTAGCCTTATTGCTAACACTTTTCGCGATTACTTTGCTTTAGTCCATAACCCTTCATAAAATAGTTTGACAGATATTCATATAACCTTCAATCCCAATTTTCTATTTTGTACCATATCAGCCCAGGATATCCCGACACATCTCAAAAGACTGCCTAACATTTATTCAACTGGTCCGGATAACTTACCAGCGTTCCTTTTAAAAGACTGTGCAACTTTACTATGTGACCCGCTTGCATCTTTATTTAATTTATCAATTCGTACTGCAGTCTTTCCTTATCGATTAAAAATTGCATCAATTTGCCCAATACCAAAATCACCAGTAAAACCACAAACCGTTGATAATTTCCGCCCTATAGCACTTTTACCACACATTGCCAAAATTTTTGAGAGAATATTATCCAATCAAATATATCAACATAATAAACCATACCTATCAACTGTGCAGCATGGTTTTATTCCGCGACGGTCGACGGTTACAAATCTTTGTTTAATGACACATAACATCGCGAAAGTTATAGATTCTAAAGGGCAACTTGATGTCATTTACACCGATCTGTCAAAGGCTTTTGACAAAGTTCCTCATAACATCCTTCTGGCCAAATTAAGCAGATTCGGGTTCTGCGAGTCATCAATATCACTAATGAACTCTTATCTCACTGAACGTAGAGCGGTAATTAGATATAACATATTTAAATCAACTGCATATACACCTTCGTCAGGGGTACCCCAAGGTTCGATCTTAGGACCATTATTATTTAACATGTTCATAAATGACCTCTCAGAATTGTTAACCTGTCGTCATCTACTTTACGCAGATGATTTAAAATTATATACTTCGATCAAAGACATAAACGATTGTCTAATGCTCCAAAATGAGTTAAAATTGATTGCTTCATGGTGTGGGTGTGAGAATAATGGACTTACTTTAAACATTAACAAGTGCAAATATATGTCGTTCACTAAAAAATCTAGCCCTATCACGTATAATTATTCAATTAATGTCATGTATTTAGAGAAAGTCACGGTATTTAAAGATCTGGGTGTCTATTTTGACAGTAATCTGACATTCGGTCGTCACATTGAGGCAATCGTTAATAATTCATTGAAGTCATTAGGTTTTATTCATCGCAACTCGTCTAGTCTTAAGAACATCAATGCATTAAAAACCCTGTACAACTCGTATGTACGCTCAAAGCTGGAATATGCAGCCTTAGTTTGGTTTCCTCAAACTCAGAACCAAATAAAGATGATTGAAAGCGTACAACGCAGGTTTTTAAAATTTTTATTTCATAAAACGAAAGGATACTATCCAGTAAGAGGATTTGATCATGACATACTACTCAATAAACTTAGTTTAGACTCTCTTGAATGTCGTAGGCATAAGGCATCTATCTTATTTATGCATAAATTATTACACAATGAAATAGATTCACCAGAATTATTAAATCAAATTGGGCTGCATATTCCAGTTTTTTGCAGCAGGCAAAAACCTATGTTTAGCATCCCAAACCATAGGACTAACGTGAGATTAAAATCTCCTATTGTTATCATGTCACGCATGTGTAATAAATTACCACCATGTTGTGATATTCTGCACGACTCTGTTAAATCGTTGATGAACAATCTGTCAAATAGCTGTCACACTCACAAGCGTCTTCATATTGTTTAGATTTAAATTTATTTATGTACATACATACATTGTTTATTGTATTATCATTGTCTTGTAATTGTGAAATTTCCTGTTGGGCAATAAATACTTATTATTATTATTATTATTATGTATATTTACACATATTCCATATAAATATTTGTAAAATTATTGAATACGTGATCAAACCTAAGCAGTATATTTTGAACTTCACTTTAAATCAGTGTTTTATAGGCGTGGCGCATGAAGTAAAATTTCGAGTTTAGAAAAGCCTGAAAATTTGGTTTGTTCGCTCCGCTTCGCGGAGCGACCAAACCAAATTTTCAGGCTATTCTAAACTCGAAATTTTACTTCATGCTAAATCTGGGATTGGAAACATTCGTTATTATAAAAGTTTTTAATTAAATAACGAATGTCTAAACATTTACATCAAAAAATCGGAATATGTATACCTAAAAAAAAATTCTCTGTATCAAAACTAGTCGAAAAGGAAAATATGAAAATTATTCGTCACCAAAAAAATTACGAATCAACAAAATAGCCGATAAACAATTTTGAAAGCGCAAGATTTCGTTAGTCAAATTAAACATTTATAAAAGTTATTATCGTGAGATCGAACTTAAGGAGTATTTTTTTCTACGTAATGAGTGTCATATGCTTATGGTGCCTCGAGTGTATCGAGTTTAGAAAAGCCTAAAATTTTACTTCATGCTTAACCAAGGAGTGGAAACACTTCCTAGAAGCTTATATTGACCGCTATTATAAAAACAACGAATGCCTGAACATTCAAAAAAAAATCCATGTATTTAAACCTAAAATTACCGACTTTTTCAATTACGGGTTATTCGGTAAATGTGTCAATCAAAACCGGTTTACCGCAAATGTATCGGTACATCACAATATCGTTGTTTTAACAGTAAAATTTCCATGTAATTGGAAAATTAATAGTATTTAATTATCTTTTATCTCTAAGTCCATGATATTTGATACAAAAATGAAACAATAGATTGTGTTTTAGGTTTTTGAAAGGCTACAGCAAATTCCTTAAATGGGGAAAAGAATGATACGAACTCTAATTTGATTAAAACATTTTAAAACGAAGACAAACACTAAATTCATATTATAATTAAAAGTAAAGTAAACCGGAATTTGCCAATTGTTTGCAGAATATTCACAAAATATAAAAACGAATTAAAAATAATATCGACTTTCTACAAAAATTTAGTCTCGTTGAGACTTTTCCAAATGTTTCCAAATTGTTTCAATATTAAGAAAAGTGTCAACGAGACTAAATTTTTCCTGAGAGTCGATATTGATATTTATTTTAATTGGTTTTTATATTTCATAATTCAAAAATCATAGAAAATTACTGAATGCATCTTTATGAACATTTCAGAAAATATAAAGTACAGGAATGAGTTTTATTTTTGTAGAAACAATAATAACATTTTTCTATTGAGAAAGAAATAAATAAAGTTTAAGAATCGTAGAAAATAACTGAAATTTCATGTTTTATAAAAATTGTAGGAATTACGAAAAAATAATGAGCTTTAGGTGGAAGAAACAGTAAGTGTCTTTATCGGACACAATGCACTGAACCTCGCCATTTTCTTACTGTAGTGTTGTTCTATGTTTTGTATACTTATTTGGTAAGAAATGAAGATTATTATTATTATTATATTTCTGTAAGTATAATTAAAATTGCTCTACTGTGAAATTAACGATGAGCTTAAGTAAATTAAAAATAGTTAGCAGTCAAAACATAATATATAAAATTACGAAAAAACTATTCGTGAAAATGCAAACAATGTCTTAATTAATAAGACAACTTAAGACGATAAATATCCATTGAATTATACAATGAAATATTTAAAATCTTATTTAATTTGATTTGTTACAACGCTCTATTAAAGTATATGTAACGTTTAGGTCAAATTCTCTTAAAACCAACTAACAATACAAATTTAAAATGAAAGGAGAGATAGCAACAAATTAGAAGTGAAAGGACTTGGATTAAAACTAATGTCTTAGGCCATCTATAGACGCGTTTCGAGATTTATCTCTCTTCAGTATAGCTTTGCTTATGACGTTTAAAAGAAAAATTAGGAATAAAATTAAAACAAACTTACTTGGAAAAAGTGGTGTGTGTGGAATGAACAGGTACACAGAAATGGAATGAGTAAAAATGTTGGTCGGTATTTATAGGTAAAAAAGGGGATTATGTCATTAGCAGGTATGAAGAATGTGAGACCTTATTATTTACCTTACGGTACAGTTCAAACAAGATAAATTCAAATTCAAAACTATTTGAATTCGAGAAAATAAGCTTTCTTTTAAACGTCATAAGCAACGCTCTACTGAAGAGAGATAAATCTCGAAACGCGTCTATAGATGGCCTAAGACATTAGTTTTAATCCAAGTCCTTTCACTTCTAATTTGTTGCTACCTCTCCTTTCATTTTAAATTTGTATTGTTAGTTGGTTTGAAGAGATTTTGACCTAAACGTTACATATACTTTAATAGAGCGTTGTAACAAATCAAATTAAATAAGATTTTGAATATTTCATTGTATAATTCAATATCCGGAGGTGTATTTGCACGGGAAGTAGTTGTTTCAATGGATATTTATCGTCTTAAGTTGTCTTATTAATTAAGACATTGTTTGCATTTTCACGAATAGTTTTTTCGTAATTTTATATATTATGTTTAAAGTGTGCAAACTATTCAAATAGTTTTGAATTTGAATTTATCTTAATCAAAACATAATTTAATTAAAAAGATTAAAAAAAATATGATTCATAAAATAGAAGACTGAGCTTTATTTTTGCACAAGAGTTTTGATTCATTCGTCTAAGGAAAGAAATACAGGACCTTATACCTTATATCGACTAAAATTATAAATAAAAAAACACGAACACAGTTGCGCTTACAAAATATTTAATCATTTATCAAATATTAGATATTAATTATTAAAATCATAAAATTATAAAAATATAGAATGGGATTTACCGAACAAAATATTAAGTGAAATTATTTAAAAATGTCTCAAAGGAACAACATTTTTACAGAAATTCGATAATATATTAATTTTAATTCGTTATTATATTTTGCAAACAAAATATCATGGAAATTAATACAGAAATAAGATTCAAATTCAAAAAAACAAAAAATCATGGTGCGTTAAAAAAATCAATAAAAATTATATAGTATGTTCAATAAAAAAAAAAACCTCAAGAGTGCCTTGAAAAATATTATAAGTTGGCAACTTTGAAATTATATATTATAATTATTATGTCTGACGTTTTATATGTCAATTCCTAAAGCGTGTAGCCAACTTAAATTTAAAAAAAAGGTTAAATCATGGCACTCTAGAGGTTTTATTTTATTGAATATACGATGAAAATATCATATTTCTATATTTCTTAGCCTTTATTTGTACGAAAAAAGGGAGAATGATATTTTTATGTAAACATAAATAACATTCTTCAGAAAAAAAGCTTAAAATGAGCAAAAAGACATGGAGAATTCTTGTTCCATTAAAAATACTAATTTAAAATTACCCACAGGTTTTCATGAAATTTTTCGGAATTGATAGAGAGGAAAGTTAGATTTATTTTTGATAAGTAACATTTTTCAATTGGCAAAAATCACAGAAGCTTGATAAGCTTCTAACAGAGCTGGGCAGGATTCGAATCATTCAGGATTCGAATCCATTTAGAGAATTCAAAAGAGGCATTCGAATACTTTAGTTCAACTGGATTCGTTACATTTTTTTTAAGAGGATTTGTATTCGAATCCAAATGCGGATGATTCGAATCCCTATAAAAGGATTCGAATATTTTTAAAAGGATTCGAATACTTACAAAAGGTTTTGAATCGTCAAAAATAATTCGAACTAATTGTGAGGATTAACTTGAAAATTTTCTTTTGTGTGTTTTTAAATTTCTCGTGAAATCACTGTTTTATACGCGTGGCGCATGAAGTAAAATTTCGAGTTTAGAAAAGCCCAGAAAATTTGTCTCGGGTCGCTACGCGACCCTCGACAAATTTTCACGGGGCTTTTCTAAACTCGAAATTTTACTTCATGCTTAGTCTGGGAGTGGAAACGCTCGTTCGAAACTTCAAACTGAATGCTTTCATAAGAACATTAAATGATTAATTTTTTTTTATTCATACTATGCATTTGCCTACCTTCACCTGTCTTTTAATATACTGGCATGGGGAAGAGCAGTTGATGCTCATAATGTATTCATGGCGCAGAAAATAATTATTAGATCAATGTTTGGTCTTCAGAGACTAGATACATTCGTATTCGTAGCAAAAAAAAATGTTAACACTGTATGGAATATATGTCTACAAGATGCTATGTTACATAAAACAAAATCTTAATGTTTTCCCTACGTCAAGTCAACATCACAATTATGAAACTAGACGTTGTAATCTACTGCGGTTAGATAAATCGCACACAACTCTTATGAATAGAGCATATTTTTGCGAAAGGAAAAAAATGTTTAATCTACTTCCAGATAATGTTAAGAAGTTAGATTATTCTAAATTTAAAAAATATATAAAAAATATACTTATAGCTCATCCTGTTTACTTAGTTGACAACTACTTATTGTTATTCCCTACTTCCATCGACGGCAGTGGTAATAATTAAACATATCTGTAGTACAAATTTTTGTAACTTCTCTTCCTTGACGTTCACATCTTACAATTATGTTATTCAACATTTATTGTAGCTAAAGTGATAAATAAATAAATAAAAAAATAAAATAAAATAAAATAAAAATGACTACAAATATTTTTAAAGATAATAATCTAGTTTTCAAAATTTTGTTTAATATTATTTGAAGTAAAACTGACATGGTAGCCGCAATCTGAAATGTTAAATTTTTCCTGGCATTTCCTTAATTCAAGATTTTTTTCCCTGACCTTTTAATATAACTTTCTTCTCTGGGAAACCCCCATTTTGTTAAATTTATTTCATTGTTTTTGTCAATATTTAACTTAATTTTATATTAATATCATATAGCTTTTTTGTTAGTGTTTTGGTCAATTTGAATATAATTCCATGACTTTTATCTGACTTTCCCGGTTTTAATGATATTCAGTGATTTTTTTATTTACGTAATTTTCAGGCATTCGTCGATTTTATAATAAAGTTCAATTTAAAGTTTTGAACGGGTGTTTCCACTCCCAGGCTAAGCATGAAGTAAAATTTCGAGTTTAGAAAAGCCCCGTGAAAATTTGACGAGGGTCGCGCAGCGACCCGAGACAAATTTTCGGGCTTTTCTAAACTCGAAATTTTACTTCATGCGCCACGCGTACAAAACACTGATTTGAAGTGAAGTTTAAACACACACAAATACATCTTTAATCAGAGTAACAGAGGTTCAGATATTTAGTCTGTTATCAACGTTGTTCAGTGGTAATAATAAATAATTAAGTTTTGAAAATTTTTGCTAAAACAACTGGTAACTATATTTATATATTAATGGTTGCAAAAAATAATAAAATCAAATTTATTCTTAAAGGATTTGTATTCGTAATTCGAAAGAAAACAGGATTCGAATCATATTTATCTCTTACGAATCCTGTATTCGAGTATTCGTAATTCGAATCATATTAGGTGCTTCGGATTCGTGATTCGAATCCTGTTTACAAGGATTCGTCTCAGCTCTGGCTTTAAATACAGTTACAGTGAAATTGTTAATTTAATTTCGCATGAAAATAATATTGTTTTTTATAAAATCAAAACAAAATCCACAAAATTTTAAATAATGTATGTTTATTACATCAGATTCCGAAATTGGGACCTAGATATTTAGATAATAATTACTTTATGTTTAATTAATTTCTCACTTAACCCATGGTGAAACATGTTGAATCTAATTCTGGATATTTAATTGAAACACTTGGTTTGTTTCACTAATTTAGTAAATTAGTGAAACAAACTAAGTGTTGTAATTAAATATCCAGAATTAAATAATTACTTAATTAAAAATAAGCTTTTGGTTATCTACATATTATTCTTTACAACTAAAACTACTTAACTGATTATGTTAATACTAGCATTTATAATGTATTTTAATTATATACTGGCATTTAAATGGTTTTTAAAGTATGAAGTTATTACTTAAAAAATATCATTGTGTAATTAAAATACACATATTTTAAAAGTGCGATTATTTTTAAAAGCAATCGCACTTTTAATATCTTTACATCCAAGCATAGGCAATTTAATTCTTACTTTATTGAGCAATTGTCGGTGCGACAAAAAATACAAATTAAATTCAATAAATTATACTATTATTTTTTTTAATTTATATAAAACACAAATTTGTTCTGAAGTTCAAAAATACCTTTTTTCTTTTATTACCTGAAGTTTCTCGTGTATAAAGTATAAATATAGTGGAATTCGGGAGAGATGTCCTATGACTCATTTATTAATATTATTATTATTCTTTATTTTCCCAACAGATAAATACAAATATCCAATTATAATGAACTTAATATTATACAGGGTGAATCGGGAGGAGCGCACCAAACTCTAGGAGTGTATTATACACGTGAAAATAATGTAAAAAAACTCATTTATTCTTATCCGATTTTCATTTGTTTTCAAGTTATGGCGTAATTAAAAATGTTCATCTAGCTTTCCACTTCTATCTGAATTTTAACATTATCAAAGTATGCCATGTTCGAGGCTTATAAACATTTGATAATTCTGACGTTTTGATGAACTGTCAGTGTACGGTGAACAGTAACTGAACGTTTAAGTTCGAATTAATGTGATTGTTAGTGTTGCAAAATGCCACATACTTATTCAAATTTAGAATATGCAAATATGGTGTTTGTATATGGTTTCTGTAATGGAAATGCTACAGCTGCTGTTGAAGAATATTGTGAACGTTTTCCACACCAAAGACATCCTGATAAAAACATATTTATTAGACTTTTCAACAAATTGTGCGAGACTGGTAAGCTTCCCAGTGCTAACATAACATATGAGCGCGCTGCTCGACAAGGTTTTGTAGAAGTAGAAAATATTCTGCATCTAGTAGAAGAAGATGCAACTACTAGCTCACGGAGAATTGCCACTCAATTGGCAATTCCACAAAAAAGAGTGATGAACACACTACACGAGCAAGGCTTATATCCTTATCACGTTCAGAGAGTACAGCACCTACAACCAGGGGATTACGCTAACCGTACGGAATTTTGTCGGTGGATAAATAATAATCATCGTAATGTATCGAGTATACTCTTTACGGATGAAGCTACATTTACCCGTGATGGCATTAACAACACTCGTAACTCTCATGTATGGTCTGATGAAAATCCCCACGCAACAGTCGAAAGCAATTTTCAACATCGGTTTTCTGTAAACGTGTGGTGTGGTATGGTTGACAGTTATTTAATCGGCCCTTTCATTTTGGAGAATCGTCTCACAGGAGGCAACTACCTCAATTTTTTACAAAATGAATTCCAAGGCCTGCTAGAAGATGTTCCTATAAATATTAGAATGCAGATGTACTATCAGCACGATGGAGCTCCTGCACATGTCGCTCGTCAAGTCAAGCAACATTTGGACGAACGTTTTCCAGGGCGTTGGATTGGTCGTGGAGGTCCTATTAATTGGCCTGCAAGATCTCCAGACCTCACACCACTAGATTTTTGTTTATGGGGCTGGATCAAAAATGAAGTCTACAAAATAAAAGTGGACACACGGGAATCACTAATTAGACGAATTGAGAATACTGCAGCCCATATAAAAGAAGAAAAAAATGAATCAATTGGGAGAGCAACAAACGCTCTTCGTAGACGAAGCAGAAAATGTTTAGAAGTCAATGGCGGTATTTTTGAACATTTGTTGAAAGAACGCTATGATTAAGAAAATTTTTTTGTATAATTACTTGTTTATTTGTTAATATGCTATAACTTGAAAACAAATAAAAATCGGATAAGAACAAATGAGTTCTTTTACATTATTTTCACGTGTATAATACACTCCTAGAGTTTGGTGCGCTCCTCCCGACTCACCCTGTATAATGCTATGCTAGCTAATTTTAGAACATACATATAATGTGCAACTATGTTATAAAGAAAAATATAAAAGAAAAAAAATACTTACCCACTGAGCAAAAAACAAGCAAATAATGTTTTATCAACATTGTAACAACATTAAACGTTGTTTTAATGTTGATGAAACTTTACTTAAATGTGTTTGTTCAGTGGGTAAAGCCTAAAGCCTTACAACAATGTCAATGATACCGATAAGTTTGACATTATTTCGACTAGAGATTTTCTGGTATCTACGATTTTCTGGTATCTACGGGTTCCAATCATTTTTATATTGGGTGAATTAAAATGAACTAGGGTATTTGGCATGTGGTTGAAAAAAATAGTTTATTACTGCATTCATGTGGAATGTGTGGTTCAAATTTTTTAGATAGTATGTCGACAATTGTATCTGCAAAGATTTTTCCTAGTTGTGTCAAATTTTAACGTTACATGACAATGTCATACTGTTTAGGTCGCGAGTATACAGAGTTTTATGTAACACCGAACATTTTCATAACAAGATTATTTTTTAAGTATCCATATGCATTTATTAAAAGAATTTAATTTGAAGCTTTAAGCGAGTGTTTTCCACTCCCAGGCTAAGGATGAAGTAAAATTTCGAGTTTAGAAAACCCTGAAAATTTGGTTTGGTCGCTTGGCGCGAAGCGCGGAGCAGCCAAACCAAATTTTCAGGCTTTTCTAAACTCGAAATTTTACTTCATGCGCCACCGGTACAAAACACTGATTCAATGTAAAGTTTAGCAGTGTGTTTTAAACTTCGTAATATGTCAGTGTTTTGTGCCGGTGGCGCATGAAGTAAAATTTCGAGTTTAGAAATGCCCATTTGATTCAACCAACATTTTCGTTTGAGCTTACACAAAATCAACATAAATGTATTATTTGTTTCTGTAGATATCTGAACGATTCAGTAGATATGGAAATTGGAATTATACTACTTAAACTTACTTTTAAAACGATTGTGCACGTTAATTAAAATGGTTTGTGGCTGGGTTTTTGCAGATTTATTTTTACCAAGCCATTGTCAAAATGTGACGTTTAACCTTAAAATTTTAAAGCTGCATACCGGAACATACGTTTTCGCATATTCCATCTAAAAACCATAGCAGACAAATTTCAAAGACATCGAACTAAAATTAATGCAGTCATATCTTACCAAAAGACCACAGGTGACAAGAATCAATGAAACTACAAGCCAGCCAGAATACGCACAATTTGGAATACCACACGGAGGGAACCTACCACCAATCCTGTATATAATATATATCAATGATATATTAAAACTAAATATAACAGGAATGCCATTTATATACGCCGATGACACGTGCATCATATATACCGGAAACGACGAAAAGAAAATAGAACGAAAAATAAATGAAGACTTAAAAATTTTAGAAAAATGGTTCTACAATAATCTGCTAACAATAAATGAAGAAAAAACCACGTTCATGATCTTAAATCCCAAAAAACAACCTGTAAAAATAACGATTAGAATAAATGGAAAGTACAATAAACAAATCAATAACACTGAATACTTGGGCCTTAATATTAATATGGATTTAAAGTGGGATAATCACATAAATAAAATTTTGAAAAAAAACTCGACAACAATAGGAGCACTATGGAAAATAAGAAAATATATACCCGAAAACAGAAAGAGAGCAGTATACCATGCCCTATTTACTTCCCACATTAATTACCTCTCCAATATATGGGGAAATACAACCGCCAAAAACATTCAAAAGCTACAACGTCAACAAAACAAAGCACTGAAAATACTGTACATACTAAATAAAAGAACAAGAACGCAAAAACTATTCGAAATCACGAAAGAACTAGATATAAAAAAACTAATAACTTACAATAACCTATTACTTATATACAAAATACAACATAACTTAATAAAAACAAGGATCAAAATTAAACCCAACAAACAAATACACAGTTATAAAACCAGAAGAAAATCAGACCTCAGAACCGATAAATTCAACACCAAAAAGTACACGCAAAACTTGACGACAGACACGATAAACATTTTCAACAAACTTCCAAAATACGTAAAATCTGTAAAATTTATTCCATTCAAAATAAAAATAAAAAACCTACTAATAAATAACGAAATAAACTGACCGAAAATATGAAAATGTAAAACTCACAAGAATCCTTCAATACCGTTAGCGAGGCGAGGAAAGAAGGAATGAACCCAAGGTACCAACTACAATGAGGCGCAGATGAATACAAATAATTTTAACTTATGTTACTATATATATATATATATATATATATATATATATATATATATATATATATATATATATATATATATATATATATATATATATCATTGTAATTGTACGAAATAAACTCTTTAAAAAAAGAAAAAAGACATATTATGAAGTTTTCTGTCTCTTTTCACACACGCAATCTGATGATATCAAACTATTTTCGTATTACATGTATTGGTGAAGAAAGCACTACAAATCAGGGAAACCACAGGAAACTTCTCGTGATTCGTACCTTATCTTACCAAATTTAAAAAAGCAGGGTGCCTCCAAGTGGTTATATTTTGCGTATTTTCGCTTCGCGAGCTAAAAAAGGTTGAAAACCACTAGTATATTGAAATAAGAAATAGTCTGTTGTAGATAAAAGTGAAGTAAAGTTTTTAATTTTCCCCGTGATGTAAAGTTTTTAATTTTTCTTATAAAGTCGTGCGAATTTTTTTTCAGTTGATACTCGAAAGTGCAATTTGGCGCCCCCTATTCGTGGCGCCTCAGGCCCAGGCATAGTGGATTTAACACACAACACAATAAATCAGTGTTTTATACGCCTGACGCACAAAGTAAAATTTTGAGTTTAGAAAAGCCTGAAAATTTGCATTTGTACGCTACGCTTCGCTTAGCGCCTAAATCCAAATTTTCGGCGTTTTCTAAACTCCATCGTTTATTTCATGCTTAATCAAGGAGTGCAAACATGACTAGCATTATCATAAAACTACGTACTATAATACCTTTTAATAAAGCCGACAGCATATTTGAAAATGTATTTTAGCGCTGAATAACGTCGTTCAACGATTTTTGTAATAAAAATATATTCCATACATAATTGTATCTGTTTTATTAAAGAAATCATAAAATTTGGTATAATAAAATTTAATGAATATTTGTATGGAACAAATTTTACCATAGTAACTGACCACAAACCGTTGATTTATATTTTTCATCCAAATAAAGGCATACCTCAATTTTCAGCAAACCGCTTAAGGCGTTGGGCAGTAATATTATCAAATTATAACTATCAGATAGAATATGTAAAATCAGAGAAAAATATTGCAGATAGTCTGTCAAGACTGCCGTTAAAGAATTGCCAAAGGGAAAAATTTACAAAAGAGAAGTTAGAATATTGTAATTATTTTTTAAATGCACAAGAGATTAAGTTCAATTTTAAAAATATTCAAATAACTACTCAAAATGATAAGTTTTTGCAGAAAATAATAAAATGTGTAACTACAGGCAAATAGCCTGATTTTATTTTTAAAAATAATTATATATATATATTTCAAACGGTATGAATGAAATGTCGAAAGTAATTGTTTAATTTGGAACAATAGATTAGTTATACCTCATTTGTATAGAGATGTAATTTTAAAAGAATTACATAAAAGTCATTTAGGTATAGTAAAAATGAAAGGGATAGCTAGGTCATATTTTTGGTGGCCAGGTATAGATGATCAAATTGAAACACTGTGTAAGTCGAGGCATGTAATTTAAATGCCAGCAGCCCTGAGAAAAATACATTAACACCTTGGCCATGGCCAGATAAACCTTGGGAGAGAATACACATTGATTTTTGTGGACCATTTCTAAATCAATATTTTTTTTATTATTGTTGATGCTCATTCAAAATGGTTAGAGGCATTTCCAATGACCACAATTACTTCAGAAGTTACAATTAAAAAATTAAGAGAAACTTTTTCAAGGTTTGGTTTAGCTAAAATTTTAGTTTCTGATAATGGAACACAATTTGAATCGTCATATTTTAAAGAATTCTTGAGCAAGAATAATGTTAAGCATATTTTATCGCCACCATACCACCTCAATCCAAAGGAGAAGCAGAAGCCGGAGTAAAAATTGTAAAGAACGCATTGAAGAAGGCAATTTTTAATAATAAAAATTCTGATCTAAATTTGTCATTATGCAATTTTTTATTTGACTACAGAAACTCCACACATACTACAACTGGTGTTGCTCCGTCTGAGCTGATGTTTAGACAAAAAATAAACACTCGCTTTAGTTCATTGCTTCCAAATAATAATATACTCAATGACATTAGAAGCGTAACACCCAGAAGGAGTTATTATTTTAACTTGATTTTTTGCCAGTATGGTAGTCTTACATCAAGAATAAAATGATTACATTTTCAAGAAATTTTATTAAAAAACAATCTAAAAAAAATTAATAATGTGCTTGGCGACCCCTTTGCTGTATACACTCCTGTAGACGTCTGGGCATCGACAAAATGAGATGGTCGATGTCTTCTTGAGGCATCTCGTTCCAAGCAACTTGAATTTCATCGATCAACTGTGCTAGAGTCTGTGGAGGATGGTGCAAAGAGAATATTCTTCTTCCCATGATATCCCACGCATGTTCAATGGGATTTAAATCCGGCGAACGGGGCGGCCACACCAAAACATTAACACCAGCTTCATTAAGAAAGTTCATAGTTCGACGAGCAATATGGGGACGTGCGTTATCTTGTTGAAAAAGTACGTCTGGGCGGCCATCTAAATAAGGCAACAAAGTCGGTCGTATGACGTCTTCAACATAACGCGCAGCTGTCATACTGCCTCGAATGAATACAAGAGGTGTGGTCCCGACCCAGTGCTGAGGAATACCGAACATTTCTGACTATTTCAAGCCAATATGTGAAAACAATTAATGGATTCGATAGCTAACGCCATCTAATGCTCCATAGTGGCATCGTCAATGACACGAATGCACAAGTGCATATACAGGTCACTGTTTCGTCCACGAACAGCTAAACTTTGTTTGTGAAATCAGAAAACAACTATCAAAATTGAATTTGTGTTCAGTATTCCGGCACAGTGACCAGTGACCACTATGGAGCATTAGATGGCTTCCATTAAAAGTTTAAAGTGTTTTATTGTCGAATAGAAACAGTTTTAATATTAAACCTAAAACCAAAAACATTGAACTAGGTTCGTCGGTGAACTCGAGTTTCCATTGTTGTAACCAAGGCCGTAGCCAGAAAAAAAAAACGGAGGGGGGGTATACAAATTTCGGGAGGATATAAACATTTCAGGAGAGATATACAAACTTGGAATGGGAGCACGGGGCAGCTTTTACAAAGTAAAATTTAACATTTAAAAATTTCGGGGGGGGGGGGGTGTTTGGATTTAGCTGGTTTTGAAAATAAATCGGGATTTAGGGGTTTTTGACTTTTATTCATTCATTTTATTTTTGTACATTTTATCTAATCACAAAGTTTTACATAATAGGTATAAAGATTAAAACATAAATATTATTATATATTCTTTAAACGTGTAACACAAAACTTAAATGTTAAAATATGTTATATGAAATTTCAATGTTTTCACAAATGTCTTCATTTTCGGCCTCGTCATTAAATCAGTATATTTTAAACATCACTTGATATTTGTGTTTTATATTTGATTTGGCCAAATTTTCAGGATCTTCTAAACTCGAAATTTTACTTCATGCTTAATCTGGGAGTGGAAATCACTCGTTTAGGCTTCAAATTGAACTCAAAAACAACGACTACCATAAGCAATAGCCCCCCAAACCATTACTCCAGCAGTCCTGTGTACATGCCTCTCAATAGCAAACCTAAGATCAGGTCGTTCTCCACGGTAGCGTCGTACCCTTCTACGGCCATCATGCGTGCCTAGACAAAATCGTGATTCATCGCTGAATACGACATCGTGCCATTCTGCCTCCCAATGCTGCCGTTCTCTGCACCAGTCCAACCTTTGGCGACAGTGTCTCGCTGTTAAAGGAAGCACTAATCTTGGACGGTACGAAAGAAGCCCAAAGGATTGAATGCGGCGATATAAGGTTCGCATACTAACGGGCCTACCTTCTTCTCCAATCCATTGATCACCGATTTGACGCGTAGTAGCGCAACGGTCTCGCAGGGCTTTTTGTCTTAAGCGCCGATCTTGACGTTCTGTGGTACGCCTTGGTTGGCCAATTGGTCTTCTTCTTGCTCCTCTACCTTCTTCTGTCCATACCTGATACACACGTATTACAGTTGCTGCAGTGGAATCAATACGGCGGGCAATTTCGCGATAGGACATACCGACATCTCGATAAGCAACAACTCGACCCCGGTCAAAATCGCTCAAATGGTGATATTGTGGACGTCTTCGGACTCGAGGCATTTTATTTAAGCTTAACACACTCAACGGAAACACGAAAACTAAAAACATCTGTACTAAACAGCTCATATAAATAGTTTTATCAAAAAAGAAAAAGTGAAATATTTTTTTTTTACAATAAATATAAAAGGCACAAGGTTGAGATTGTTATCAATGTATGCTTTAAATATAGTCACTCTGTTGCTAAAATATGAATTCAAAAAAATCATTCCTTCTTGGTGTTACGCTTCTAATGTCATTGAGTATATATTAAGAGAAAATGTTATTAAAAATCAAAATAAACAAAAACTGTATTTTTCTGGTAAAAAATCTCAATTATTTCAAGTGGTAATTGGTAATAGCAATAAATTATAAAAATAATAAGATTTTTTGGGAAAACAGCAATATAACCAAACAAATTTGGAAAAATGTTTATTTGATTTATATACCTGTAAAAGATATGACATGGAAACAACACGCAAATCAATTAAAAAAAATGTATATGCCCATAATCAATTCAGCATTACCAACTAAACTTTTAGTTACAAGTCCTGTTACATGTCGTGTTGATAGGCCCAAAAGAAATGTTAAACTACCTGAAAGATTAGGGTATGAAATATAAATTTGAAAAAATGTAATTAATGTAAATAAAGAATACTGATTATAATTGTTATAGTTTGTGCTAATTATTATGGTTAATCTAATTAATATAGTTTTATTTTGGGGAGAGATGATATATATGTATATATTATAATTATGTTATTTTATTTTATGTCATTTCATACTGTATATATTTATTGTATTATTCTACAGAAAGAGTTTCTTGTTAGATCTGTAAGATAGGCCGCGTGCCAGATGTTCGTGGAGGCATTAGTAAATAGCCAGTGGATGAATAAACATTATCAAGTGATTATTTACAAAGTTAAAGTTCCCAAAAATTACTAATTATTAAATTCGCATAAATTAAATTCGCGGATTTAACAATAAAAATATATCAAAAAATTATACTTAAAGACAAAATATCTATGTGTATATATATACTCATATTAATTTATAATTAGATAATAATGTGTATGTGTTTTTGTGCAGAACCGAAAACCCACATTTTATTTCGCATATTTTCTATGCAAGTGAAAATCCCACTTGAACGAATATAACGTGAAAGTTAGTGCGCCCTGATTGCTTCATCTCGGCTGCACTTTTAACGGTGCACCGCATTTTTTCCTATGCACATATAAACGCGTTACGAAATCTCGCCAATCTTTCAATTAAATCGAATCTCTCAAAATTTTCTCAGAAATAAATTGGGCGTAAGTGGATGTAATTGGAAGTGATTAAAGGGCGATTAATTTGATAAATTTGCGAAAAGTGAAAGTTTTTGCATGCATTTCCGGCATGTGATATTTAAAGTTTGCGTAATATACAAGGTGGCCAGAAAAGGTGTGATAATCTTCAGGTAGTGTGATTCGTTGATTAATTTTGGATAAAAAATCTAAATAAAAAAATATTGTATTCTTCCTCGTAACATCTCACGAGGTCGTTAAAATATTAAACGTATCTCTGGAAATTAGTGTTATTTTCTATTATTTTGGAAAAAATCAATAGAACTTACAATCAATTACACATTTGTAAAATTTAAATGACATAGGTGATAAATAAATTGGAAACTTTAGCAAATTAATAACTTCTTCAGAAGCATTTTTTTAATAAAAATAGACCTAGCAACTATGTATTTTCATATGTAACCTTATTAAATTTCACTTGACTTTGACATATAACATACTTGTCATAATTTATTTGTGTAAGTTTGTATAAGTTCATCATACTTTTTGAAGATGTACACATTCAACGAGTATGCAGATATGTACATGATATTTGGATTCTGCAATGGTAATGCAACTAGTGCCAAAGATGAGTACCAAAGAAGATATCCAAATCGCCAACAGCCCTGCGTAAATACGTTTAGAAAATTAGAACAAAGGCTACGTACTTTTGGGTCGTTCGTTTATAATAACATAGATGGAGGGAGACCTAGGGAACGTCGCACTGTTCACCTAGAAGAACAGATATTGAATGCAATTCAAGAAGATCCCAATATTTGTACGAGACAAATAGCTCAACAGTTAAATGTCCCCAGTAAAACAACAGTCCATGCAATATTGAAAGAAAATCGAATGCGTCCATTTCATGTAAAAAAAGTTCAACCACTGTATGAAAATGATAACGAGCGTAGACGTATGTTTTGTGACAGGATTTTAGATCAAATTCGGGGAGAACCAAATTTTTTATTTAAAATTCTTTGGAGTGCTCTAAACTAATGTTTTCCACTCCCAGACTAAGCATGAAATAAAATTTCGAGTTTAGAAAAGCCCCGTGAAAATTTGTCAAGGGTCGCGCAGCGACCCGAGACAAATTTTCTGGGCTTTTCTAAACTCGAAATTTTACTTCATGCGCCACGCGTATAAAACACTGACTTCAAGTGAGGTTCAAATATACATAAATTTCACAGTATTTTAGTGTTTTATACGCGTGGCGCATGCAGTAAAACTTCCGACCGAACCAAATTTTCAGGCTGTTCTAAACTCAAAATTCTACTTTATGCGCTACCCACCGAGCAAATCCATTTACATAATGTTTCATCTACATTAAAACAACGTTTAATGTTGCTACAATTTTGATATAACGTTATTTGTTTGTTCTTTGCTCAATGGGTACGCATATAAAACGCCGAAATATTGTGACGTAAGAGTATAATTTGAAATTCCCGTTAGATTTAAAAAAACTTAAATTTACATTTACTTTTTTTTCAACAAACAATTTGAGTTAAAAAATTAATATTATTTATTTAAAATATTTAATATACATCTTTACTTGTTTCTTCTGATATAAAAGTAGGTACAGTTGCGAAAGAAATAAACTAGTACAGCAAAATATTTCGCTATTGACAAATCTGCGGAAATGTCGAACGAAATTTGATTAACGTCGACATGCCGTAACTGACTGAAACGCAAAAAGCGATAATAACGACCCGCTTAGAGACTGTATTAGCATTAGAGACATTGTTAAGAGTCATTTTTGATGTACGAAAATCGTCATTTTTTATTTCAGCCTTCCCAGAAAAGCTAGAGTTACCAAAAAATTCACACATAATCTTGGGCCCATTTAAGGACCTGTGTGCATCGCTTGTGATTCTAGCTATTATAGTTTTTCCGAAAAAAAAAACCATGAAAATTGCAATTATAATAAAAAAATAATAAAAATCTTCAAAAATTCTCACGGATTTGCAAAACCGATGCACACCGGACTTATTTTTGCTCCCTGAACATTTCTATAAAGTTAGATTTTCACGAAATTGCCTGGGAAAGCTCAAATTAAAATTTCCACCCGATTTACAATTTTCCGCATGCCCCCTCGCCATCTAGCATTTGAGGCTGTATTTAAAGCAATTTAACAGTGTACACTTATTTGCGTAGATGGCGCTGAAGAAATAGAGGAATAAAAAGCATAAATTGAAAATTTTGTAAATGTTTAACCATTTTACAAACCTTTCTTGATACCATAAATTTGTATAAAGTGCTATTTTAATAGAAACGACAACCAATATTTTAAGTAAACATAAAACAAAACTTCTGTGATGTGGATAACATAACCTACTTGTTTTGTAATCTAATTATATTCTGCCGAAACATATTTTATAATAATAGAATCAAATACAATGGTATTTTGTAATAACTTTCAATTATCAGATATATAAAGTGAAAATCGAACATTTCTGTTGATTTTTCTGAATTATTAATTTGGCATGTGGGTTAGCTTGATCTTTTCGCTTATTAGCTGGCCATTGTGAATTACATACACTTCTGCTAGTTCGACTAGACCCAGTAAGTGCATGACAACAAAATTGTTGGCCAAGAAAAAAATTGTTGCTAACCTGTGCATGATAAGTATGTTTTACAAGAAAAAAATACTATATTTTAGAAGTGGCTGATGCTCTCTACTGTACTAGTTTTTTTTTTCTCGCAACTGTACATTACATTTATTCAATTTGTGTGTCTTTCTGCATGTTACGTCAATGTGCATTATAAATGTCGAATATTATACGCAACGAATATTCGATACAAAAGCAATAAAAATCGCGGCAAACCCAAATTAAGATTTAATTATTTCTAAATGTATATCAAATTAATAGGTAATAGGGCTTAAATTAATCAGAAATACGTTGCATAATATTAAATTTGTTATTTTCTAAATGTTAGTATTTTACGAATGTTGTCCTTTGCAGTCATGATGAGTAGGCTATAAAATAAATAAAAACCACCAAAAGTGTCATTGTTACGTATTCAAGGTACAATAATACTATTATTTATTAGCTTGTTCAATTACAGTTATCTTCTACACAACTTGTAAATCCATATATAATTCAGCTAGATATGTGAAACTTCGTTTAATTTTATTTTATGAAATGTTAATTATTCTTATTTTGTTTCATTTTTAAACATACCCCCTGAGCAAAACACCATCAAATAACGTTATATCAACATTTCAGCAACATTAAACATTGTATTAATTAACTATTACTTGAACGAGTTTGTTCAGTGGGTAGGTTTCCACTTATCTTTGACTTAGGAAGTAAAGTTTAGGGCTTAGAAAAACCTGAAAATTTTGATTTAGGCGCGGAGCGAAGCGTACCTACTGAGCAAAGAAACGTTGCATGACACGTTGTAGCAATAATGCTGCTTAAAACGAAATGTTGCGTTTTAAGTTGCATGAATATTGAAAAAACATTACATGAGCGCTGAATATCCACCTGCAGAAACGTTGCATGCTAAAGTTCAAAGAAAAATGTTGCTGCACCGTTGACAAAGTAACGCTCATGCAACACGAGCGATTACTCTTATTTGGATGCAACTCAACATACAAATGTATGTATGTTAAGTTGTCTAGGATGAATGCGGAGAATCCGTATTGTATACAACCCGATGAACAGTAATTACCCACTGAGCAAATCCAATTAAGTAATGTTTCATCAACATTAAAACAACGTTTAATATTGCTACAATGTTGATATAACGTTATTTGTTTGTTTTTTGCTCAGTGGGTAAGTGAACTTCATAGAAATGTTTCTGTCGTAATCTCAATGCAACATTTATAACTGGGTTTAATTGGGTAAAAAAATACAAATATATATTGGTAACAAAAAACAAGAAAGAAACTGTCTTACAAAAAGTAATGTATAGTCTAGGGGGGCAGTACCCCAGTACCTTAGTACCCACCCACTGAGCAAAAAACAAACGCTTACATTGTAGCAACATTAAACGTTGTTTTAATGTTGATGAAACATTACTGAATTGTGTTTGCTCAGTGGGCAGTACCCTTAAACTTTGAAAATACTAAAATATTGTGAACAAGTAAACTTCAATTGAAATCAGCGTCTTATACGCGTGGCGCATCAAGTAAAATTTCGAGTTTAGAAAAGCCTGAAAATTTGGATTTGCTGGGGCGCAACTCGCTTCGCTCGCGCGCCCCAACCAATCCATATTTTCAGGCTTTTCTAAACTCGAAATTTTACTTCGTGCTTAGTCTGGGAGTGGAAACCCTCGTTAGACGATCAATCAGAAACTTATTTTGCAGTTTCCTTTATCGTCAAGTTTATGACATAAAATTAATATAGTTGATGTTATTAGTTAATTAAAATTTATAACAAAAACAAATTCGTATGCAATGGTAAACTTTGACGAACAAATTGAAACAGCTTAAATTACACCGAAATTATGTAAAATACATACATTTAATATGAGTTTATTTACTTTTTTATTATTTTCAATCAAATTTAAGCTTCTGTAACTTTTGTTTAATCTTACGTAAAAACAAAGCACTGTCAATTTTTTAATAATATCCGCTAATCTCCTAAAAATCTGATGTTTAAGTAATTTGCTAAAATTCTTTAAACAGAACATCAATTTAATGAGATTTTGTTTACTTTTTCATAATTTCAATCAACTTTAATCTTCTGTGACTTTTCTCAAAATTAACAGATTTAGTTTAACCCATTAAGCGCCATTGATGCATACACAAAACATAATTAATTTTTAGATCATTAAGTTACTAAATAAGGTAATTTGTTATAATATATTATTTGACTTGACTTGAAAATAATGAAGAAAAATGTAAATATTTTGTTATTTAAATGTTTCGATTGTTACTCATTATAAAAAAAGAAATTTCAGTGTATTGCTAACTTTACAATCATTCAGTGTTATATACGCGTGGCGCATGAAGTAAAATTTCGAGTTTAGAAAAGCCTGAAAGTTTAGTTTGGTCGGTCCCCTTCGCGGAGCGACCAAACCAAACTTTCGGGCTTTTCTAAACTCGAAATTTTACTTCTTGCTTAGTCTGGGAGTAGAAACACTCGTCCTAAAGTTCATATTGCACGTTTTTATATAAAATCGACGAACGCCTAAAAATTTACAGCGTATACATTATGTATATTTAAAAGAAACCTTTCCAGTATGTAATAGAATAAGTCATTCATAGAAATCATAATATGAAGTGCAGAATTTTACCTAAAATCAACTTTTAGAGTTAACTTAATAATTGCTCGGCCGTTAATGGGTTAATCTTACATAGAAATAATGCCAATTTTGTTCTTCATTAACTACTCTAAATCTCATAAAAATCGGTAATTTTTAAAAACACGTTAAATAAAACATGGATTAATTGTGATTGTGATTTTTTTCTATTTCCACATATTTTGTTTTTTATTACAAAATTAAGTTATTAGATTCAAATGAAATTCACGAGAATTATTGAGGATAAAATGAGATTTAATTTGAGCTGCTGATGTTTTCAATCGGTTGAAAAATGCGCCCAGCACTAGCGCTTAAAGTTAAACTTTAGTGGATTTATTGATTTACTAATAAATGTTGTAAACAATTGGCATTTTGAAAAAAAAACACCTCTAATTCAAATCACATCAGTGTTTAATAAATAAAATTTCGAGTTTAGAAAAGCCTAAACATTTGGTATGGTCGCCCCGCTTAGCGGAGCGACCAATCCCAATTTTAAGGCTTGCAGTTGTGATTATTTACACTCGCAATTACATATAAAACATATTCATAGGTATACGGTTACAATAATTTGATAATTGATCATTTACACTCGCAGGTGCAAAAATTGTGATTATTTTCAAATTATTTACACAGATATCAAAATTTCTGTGCTGATATTGAATCCCGGTGTAGGCCGTATTCACGTTACGCCTATGCTTTTTCTACACACCGAAATTTCTATCCAACAAACTTTCGACGTAACGCACGTAAAACGCGCGGTAAATTCAAATTAAGGTCACGTGCACTCACGTCAATCAACGGCTAAACGGCGCGCGCACAGAGACACAAGCTACGAGTTTGTCATCGCGTTCTCCGTTCGGCATCATTAAAACGTTACGCATTACCAAACTGCCCTAAACCCCAACAAACCACAACCGAAAATGTAAAACGACCCCCATCGGATACACGCCCACTCAAACCCCGATCGAGCCGTGCGGTTTTAATTCACTTTCATCGCAGACTAGTCGAGAGTCACCCCTTGAGAATTACCCCCTAGAAGGCGTTGGTTTGAATAATTTTAAAATGGTTCGCGGTGAGTACAATTTCGACCTTTATTTATTGAAACTTTGATTTTTGTCGATTAATTAATTGGTGGGTTTTAAATTGGTTTTTTCTTGTTGTTTTTGCATGACGCCATATTGTTTGTAGACAATCGACATTTTCGTGACATAACCTATAACATTAGAAATAGAAAAACGTAACATAATTGTGTGTTTGTTGTTTAGGGAGAAGGGTGAGGGCGGTTGTTCCCTGTGGAAAAAATGACGAGTGCTGCTCGCCGGTGGCGAAGCGTAAAGATGCAGTTTCCAATGGGAAATTCGTAAATTCCACTAAGACAACTCGGACCATTACACAATTCTTTCAGGTATGTTATTTGTTGATTTGAAGTGAAGCACACTGCATTAAAGGAGCCCTTGTTTGAATTTACTTTTGCTACTTTGATGTCTTTAGAAAAGTAGCAAATGAGTTGCATAAATAGTTTACTGACAATAAGCAGGTGGTGGTTTTTAAAATTATTTCTCTAATTTGAAATAAAATTGTCCATTTACAAGTAATAGTCATTAGTATATAGAAAGTTTGAATTTAATCAATTATCCCTATAGAATTAATGACTTTCCCTTTGGTAAATAGGAAAGATGGAAACTAAAAATATTTGGTGGATGAATTTTAGTATTTGCATTTATTTGTCCGTTTTTTTTATTTGTAATATTGTAATATTTCTGTTGCTCAAATCTCATTGATTGCTATATTTATAAGGAAATGTCAATCATTCCTTTCAACATTAACAACTGTCAAAAATGTAAGCAATGTCATCTAGGTACCAACTTCAAAACAATAAATCACTAGAGTTTATTGAAAACATGCTGCCTAAGTAATGTCTATTAAAAAATCATCCCGCATATTAGTATACATACAGTTGTGAGAGAAAAAACTCGAACAGCAGGGAGCTTTAGCCACTTCTAAAATATCGTATTTTTTCTCGTAAAACAAACTTGTCATGTACAGGTTAACAACAATTGTTTTATTGGCCAACAAGACGGTGCTTCTGTTGACACGCACTTCATCCGCAATATCTCTAATGCCGTCTCTAAACGGGTCGTTATTATCGCTTTTTGCGCTTCAGTCAGTTGAGGCTTGTTGACGTTAATTAAATTTCGTTTGACATTTCCGCAGATTTGTCAATTTAATTGACAATTTGAAAAATCAAAGTGAGTTGATTGACAGTTCACATAACCAAATATTTTGTTGTATTAGTTTTTTTCTCTCACAACTGTACTCATTTAAACCGTTTCACAAAATTCTGAAAAATTAAATTTCACCTCATTTTTAACTAATGCTGCTCTGTATTGTAATTCAAGAAATCCTTAAAGTTAGTTAATCTTAAAAAAATGTAGACCCAATTTTTTTTTAATATGACCAAACTTAGGGTATATTTACTGCGAACAGTTGCAATTCTGCTTTGACAGTAGGGTATTTTGACATCAAATTTTGAGATATTGGTAAATGATTATTAATGTGGCGAATAAATAATAAATTGTCACGGTGCAGAGTGTCAAAATGAAAACGCTGCAACTTTACAACATCTAAAGGGCGATCTACCCTAAAGTGGCACTCGAGGCCGTTAAGTGAGAAGGATACGAAAGGAAGGCGAATGCGGGACTGAGCGAGACGGAGATATACCTTCTGATTGCCACTTTGTCCTAAATTGAACTGTACAGGGATTTTTTCTTTTAAGTTTACTTTCACATATTCCATATAAACATTTGGAAATGAGTGAACATTGTAATCAAAACTAAGCAGTATATTTTGAATTTCAATTTAAATTAGTGTTTTATACCCGTGGCGCATGAAGTAAAATTTCGAGTTTAGAAAAGCCTAATTTGGCTTGGTCGCTCCGCTGCGCTACGCGACCAAGCCAAATTTTCAGGCTTTTCTAAACTCGAAATTTTACTTCATGCTTAATCTGGGATTGGAAACACTCGTTAGAGTTTTTAAATTAACAGTTTTTAACAAGAAAAGGAATGTCTGAAAATTTACATAAAAAAATCAAAATATGTAAACCTAAAAAAAAATTCCTTGTATTTATATAATAATAATAATAATAATTCTTTATTAACGGACAAGCCATTTACAATGTAGAGCCAAAAACATATAACTAAAATGTAAGACACAAAACATGAATCACAAATATGCACAAAGACACATATGTTAATCTGCGTAAACCACAATAGGGTTATAACATTTAGTGCACACCATCCGCGAGACTCCTCCTAATTAAACCTAAAGATGAGTTAAAAAAGTCAATACCGCTACAAATGTCATTAGCCGTGCGCGTTAATCGAGTCATGGGGCAATTTAAACTGCAAGTCGTCCTGCAAAATTCGTTATGAAGTAGCATGCGGCTACGTGCATGTCTAGGTGGTACATGATAATTAATCATACTAACAATATGACTTGAATCTATTTTGCAGTTTATGATTTTATAAAGAAAACACATATCTAATTCCATGCCACGATGTTGCAAAGTTGTGAGTCCTTAGTATGCCATCATTTCCTCGGTTGTTAGGTGTATATTTTTCTGGGTCAATTTATATGACATAAACTTAATGAACTTAGTTTGCACTTTTTCCATCCTGTTGACATATGTAACGTATGAGGGTGACCAAATCGTTCTACAATAATCAAAATGAGACCGAACAAGGGAGTTATACAGGATGTTAAAAGTGCGTACATCGACCAGATCTTTGGTAACACGTTTAATGAATCCTAGCGCCTTATTTGCTTTATTGACTACAAAGTCAATGTGCGACTTAAATGACAGCTTTGAATCAAGTATGATCCTAAGATCCTTTACTAAATAAACTTGACTCAATGTTAAGTTATTTAACCTGTAGTTATATGTTATTCCGTTCCTCTTACGCGAAAAACATATAAAACTACATTTATTGATATTCAGCTGCATATCATTCAGTGCACACCATTTATTGACCGAGTCAATATCTTCTTGAATTTTGATACAGTCTGCTGTGTTCTTTACGGTATAATGAAAACTTTTTCAAAATTTGAACATAAAAATGGACAGATAATAAAGAAGACAGATATTCCTGACCAAGGAGCATTTACCTGATCACAGAGAGACTATTAAATTGGTAGTAGATACAAATAATTTAAGGCGGTGATGGGTACGTTTGTAATCTTAATCTTTGTTAAATGAATTACTTATTTTATGAATAAATTGAATCGTCAAATGACTGTCAGATTAGCCTTCACATAACCTACAAATTAAAAGTTGATTTACAACATGACATGCGATTAATCTTGTCCTAACCTAAAACACACAACCTGCATCACACCAATAAGTTCTTGAAATGTCAAATTTGATTGGTCATATTGAAAAAGAAAAAAACAGATTATACACCTTCATTTCTATAAACGATTTTGCCAATTTTAAAATGCCATTTCTATGACTGCAAATGATTTTTTGTGGAAAGAATTTTAAAAATAATATCTACGGTGCTAACACTAGTGGCATAATGAACAGTAACGGTTTTTCTTCAAACGTGATAATTGATAAATTGAAATGCATGCCTCAAATATGTAAAGATATTTTAATTTTAACCGAAAACCTGATAGTGTTATCACCTTATTCGATAATAGTTAACGCATAATTTTTTTTTAAATGTAAATATATCAGCTGTTGCACCCTAATCAGTTTGCATACATTTGAGAATTATCTAATCATTATACCAAGATAGTTTGGAAACAGATTGAGTGAATTGAAATGGTAATAGGCAGATGGTAACCGATTTAAAAAATTGAGCAAAATAGATATTGATATTTTTTTTTATTATTATTTGCAAAACACTTAGTTGTATTTTACTATAATTATAATCTGATCACAAATGGATCAATGAGTAGTGTTTAGCTAACTTAATTTACTAAAGGTTTAATACTAAGGGTTTACTCATTAGTATCCCTTAGATTTTAATAACTTAATTACACTAATTACACTAATGTAATGCGGCACAAGTGAATGCTGCGCGGCGATCAACGTGTTGAACATTCAAAACGATTTCATTCAATTAATTATTTTTAGGCTGTGGTCGGAGATATAGATGATGCAAACCCAGGAATGGAGGAGTTTTGCATCAAAAGTCAAAATGACGTTTGCGAAGAGAAGATTGATATCATTATCGAGGAAGGGAATGATTTAGATGACAGAGAAAAAGAGGAATTTAAAGGTATATCTCGTAATAAACAATAAGGTGTAGATTCAAGCCTGTTTAGAAAATATGAAGCCTGCTTAGAAAATATAAGACCTGTTGTACCATTGGTGGAAATAAAATGTTGGGACACGTAAAATTTGTTTAGTGTGTGTCAAACTTTGGACCTTTCTTTTCTTCTCATTTAAATATTTTAATTGTCACTCCATATTATATTCTTTAAAAAACCTGACTTAACCGGTAAAAGTTTGGTTATATTTGACATGACCCAATTTTCGATTTATCCCAACATTTTATGTCCACCGATGGTACAATTTACTAGGCTGTGAATATGTGTTTTTCTTATACTTAGAAAGAATAAATATCAAACAATTGTCAATTTTGTCAAATCCACAGCCTACTCTGAGGCCCAGTTGCACGTTGAACTTGAGTTCAATAAATGAAAGAGTTTATAAATAGTTTATATTATGATTGTTTCAACGAAATACAATAACTAAATACAAATAACATTATTTAAGTAACATTTTCTATATTAATATACACAAATACATACTCTCAATTTTGTTTATTTGATGTTTATTTATTTATACAGGCTTTTTGGTAATCTTGTTGATGATAAATGATATGTAATAATTGTCATAATTTGATGTTTTTGTGTCAGCATATTCTTTTTACTTCAGTGCCGATTTTTTTGTCCATAGTTTCATACAGCTCATTGTAATCCCTTTCGATTGCAAGCAGTACAGCATTGGACGATTCCACCAGTTGCTGATAGTACTGTTCGGCCTCCTCTATCACCTCGTTGTATCGGTCTCTTGTAACAATCCTTTGGGCTAAATTCTTAGATAACTGAAAAATGTTCACAGGATTTATAAAAGAAGACATGTTATATATATATATATATATATATATATATAAATATATATATATAAATATATATATATATAACGCGGTTTAATTACTGTCTTTGGCTGCAAAGAGGATATCGATCAATTACTTCTGAAACCTTGTAAGTCCAAAATGTCAAATTTTACAAGAGACACAATATACTAGTTAATTATTATATTAGCGGTGTAATCCTTCTATTTTTTTTTATGTTACGTATAACTTTATCATGAAGATACTTAATAAGTATTTTGAATAGATGGTTTATACTTATTTTGGTAAATCAATATTCAGCCCTATTCCATACCTCAAACATTAAGTTTAATAGTTGACTGTTGATGCTTAGATAAAGGTTGAAGATAACAGGTGTAGTGATGTTTCTGTAAAATTTATCATGAGGGTATTTAATAAGTATTTTGAATAGATGGTTTATACTTATTTTTGTAAATCAATATTCAGCCGGATTCCGTACCTCAAACTGAGTTGACTGTTGATGTTAAGATAAAGGTTGAAGATAACAGGTGTAGTGATGTTTCTGTAAAATTTCGTATTCCGTATCGATACACATGTTGATCGGTCAACGTTAAAAGAGAAGATAGTTTTGATACCAGCTTAGAGAGAGAGGGTGATAGTATTGTCAACTAGTAAAACAAAAGAGAAGAGTTCCGTTCTGGATCCCGAACAGAGCGAATGTCGAGCGTGAGTTGTGTCTTCCATCTCTGCTCGCGTTTGACCCACACGTGGTTGTTTTACAAATCCTCTTTCATCCTATCTATTTCATCCTTTACAATCACCTATATCCTGAAAGTCCATTCATTTATTACCCATCCTTGCAACCATGTGTGTATTTTCCATAAATCCCTTTCCTTTCCTCGGAAATAGCGAAACTTATTTATTAAATTATACAAAAGTACTGTGACTGGTCAACAGGGCCTAGTTGCCAAGGCCAATAATTACACAGAAGAAGAAGAAGATAACAAAGGCAACAAACTTTAACATTCCAGCGGCTCCCGGACGCAAAAATTTACTTGGTGCTATGGGTAAAAGCGTGAACTTCTGTCCAAGGGTAGTGGAGTAGACAAAAATAAAAATCTAAATTTGTGAATAACAAGTAAATCCATCGTATTCCAGACACTTACAACACTATTAAATGAACATACAAAGATTTTATTTAGTATCATAATTCGTTTAAAAATATATAACCTAAAAATTGAGCTACAAAAAAATTGTTTTCCTCATTATTCTTACACTTGGCTTACAAATGCTTACTAAACCCCTAAAGTTCACTTCATCCGCATCCATAAATACTATTTTATAAACAACTAATCCAGAAACTACGAAACCGTTATCATAACATCGACGATTTTGGTGCGTGTAATTTTCGAACGTAAACTGTATAATGTAATGGGTATCATAACGTTTAAAGTTAAGCGTAATAAAGGTTTGCGGAGATACGGAATACCAAATTGTTATTTAATGTTTTCTTTAAGGATAACGTTCTGTTAAACTTAACGTTTAAGATACGGAATCAGGTTGATTATCTGACTTATGAGATTTTTTTTGTTCAAATTGGGACTTACGAAGTTTCGGAAGTAGTTGATCGATATAGATATTTACACTGGCAAGTTTGTATTTTAAACGATCCATTTCTATCGTGATCTCGGATTTTTCCTCCTCTTGCTTCTTGACCAGTCTGCTGATTTCTTCTCTGCGTTGCCTCAAATTCGATATGCAAGACCATATCTGATGGCTCTTGCCTTTCAGGAGATCACATGGCTCACACATAAATAAATTCAATGAAGTAAACTGTAAAATGAATTAAATGACAAAAATTATAATTACACACAGTGAAAACTGCAAATTTCCCTACACTATTGACCACAAAATGATTTGATTGACAAGAATGACAATTATAAACAGACATGATTAAGGTTTTATTATACCTTGTCACAAAAGTAGGAGGAACACAACGAACTTTCCGGTTTACACAGCCGAAATATAAGTAAATATTTTGATGATTGGGGAGAGGTAATACAGAAATACTTACTTTTAACATTAATAGAACTGATTAAACACACGATGTGTAAATAGACGCAAACCGCCTCTTAGCAAAGAAACGTCAATTGTGATTTTAACATGACAGCCGAAATTTCTCGTGCTTAGATCTCTATGCTTCAGTTCGTATTTGTCTTTTCGGTGGCCAATAGCAAGGCCTAGCTAGAAAAAAGAAATGGGGGAGGGTTTTACTGATCAAAATATTATTCTTGCCGCTTTTACATACAAAAATTGAAAATTGGTAAATTGGTGTTGAACCCCATATCTCCCCCTTCCCATGACTGCGGCCTTGGCTAATAGGGTCATGTAATATGATCAGCTGGTTTTTGTTGTGGTCCTATTTTTAAGACAGACCATAGAAAAAAGTAAGAAATATATAAATCTTATTTCTGAATTAACTGTGAGTAATTATTGTAAACAAAGGTTTGAATAAAAATGAATATTAACTGCCTTAATAATAAATAATTACACCGCAAGGTGTGAAGGAGTAATATTAATTAAAAAGTTAATAAATAATAGCATACAGCTTTAAAACTGTACTACGAATGATATTTACATTTTTGTATTAATGAAACATTTTAGTAGATTACTATTGTTAGTTTACAACTAATAATTTAATAACAGTGCACTCCTTGTTTAAGGCATGAGATCCGTGTTATACACAACCTCAAATTCTAGCAAAACAAATTTATTTAATTATGCTATGATTTATTTAGAATTTATAAATGTACATTCCTAACCAGTATATTTTGAACTTCACTTGAAATCTGTGTTTTATGTGTGGCGCATGAAGTAAAATTTCGAGTTTAGAAAAACCTGAACATTTGGTTTGGTCGCTCCACTGCGCTACGTGACCAAACCAAATTTTCTGTTTTTTCTAAACTCGAAATTTTACTTCATGCTTAACCAAGGAGTGGAATCATTCGTTAGAAATAACTTTCAATGAAATAACAGAAGAACATTTTCAGAAAAATAAACAATGTAACAAAACCGTTCGTACACATGAAAATGTGATGCTGATACTTTCATTCTATCAAAAGTTCAAAACTAATAGTATCATGTTTAAACGGGTTTCATAGAAATTAACTAGCATTAAACTATAATGATATTAGCGGCAATTCTATTAATAAGGCTGTAACGCTGCCCAGTTTCTCCAACAAACCTTAAAATACGTTTTATATAAGTACCATCAGTGAACAAGGCCGTAGCCAGCGGGGGATATGGGGCTTCAAACCCCCCCAAAATGTTCAAAATATTAAATTTTTGCATGTAAAATTGGCCTTGTAAGAGTAAAACCAATATTTTTACCATTAAAACACTCCCTCCGATAATGTCCAACAACCAAATTTATACCAGTTAGGTCAGGTTTTTTAAATGAAAGGTTATAATATGGAGTTACAATAAAAATATGTCAATGAAAGGAATTATTTAAACATTATTAAAATAAACGGATTTCTATTTTTGACACATCCAATAACAATTCACTGACAAGTCCAAAGTTTGATACACACTAAAAAATGTGTACAATTTACTTTCACCGATGGCACTTCTTACTTACAAGTAGTTCTTAATTTTGTATTGAGTTGCACCAAACAAATTTAGACATCTTAGGTGAGAATTAGTTACATTTGGCAATGTTGCTTTTTTTTAATGTAATTTGATATGTTTTCTAATGTCAAATCTTTTTCTAACCTTCATCCACTGTAGCCGATTGTTTATTGTCGTTGAAAATGTCGGAAAGCCAATGGAAACATGAATTTTACAAAACAGGAGCGATTAACGTCACTTGTGTCGACCCATAAAATAGTGGAAAATAAAACAAAAACGCAGCTACCAACCTCGAAAAAAAAAAGTTTGAGTGCTTATTACATGAACATTTAAAGTGGATAAATTTAAAACATGCAATGAGAAAGAGTGCTGCTGCTGAAAACAAGAGATATATTTTTAAAACTGCTGGAGGAGAATTTGTTGGATAAATATTTAAAAATTAATTACACACTTTCTTTTGCAAGCCTAAATCTAAAAGTAACTGCAATATTATAGCTAACACTTGAAATAATTTATTTGACGTTTTGAACGGGAGTGTGAGCAAGCGTTTGCGTTTTAACACATAGGTTTATATGAGAGTCCCTAGACGGACGGGTGCAAGGCGGAGAAAACGCCAGCACCCGTCCGTCTAGGAATTCTCATAAACCCATGTGTTAAAACGCTTACGCTCGCTCTCATTCAGCCTCATGTTCAAAACGTCCATATAATGTTCGAGCGTGACTAGCATGTTCCATCCCTGCTCACGTTTGACCCACACGTGGTTGTGTCACAAATCCTTTTTTATCTTATCTATTTCATCCTTTACAATCACCTATATCCCGACAATCCTTTCATTTATCACCCACCCTTGCAACTACGTGTGTATTTTCTGTAAATCCCTTTCCATTCCTCGGGGATAGCGAAACTCTATTAAACTATTTATTAAATTATACAAAATTACTGTGACTGGTCAATAGAGCCTAGTAGATGAGGCCATTAATTATGCAGAAGAAGACTTTTAGGTTAGAACCTGCTTCAGAAGACGCCAATTTCTTTGTCTTATAATGTAAGACCTTCTTATGACTTTAAGATCTGATTTATAGTTGGTGCAACAGTTTAAAAACGTCTTATTTATAAGATCGATTATGTAGTTAAGATGTGTTGGAGAAACCAGGCATAACTGTCTTATAAGCATAATTTACTGTTTACATTTTTGCATTTTATTTTTGTTATGTTGAGTAATTTTTGTTATGTTGAGAAAAAGTATTGTTATGAAAATGTTGGGGACTCAATATAATTTCATTATATTTTGTTTAATTTTTACTCTGAGTGTGTTTTCTTGATTTTCTTCATAGAAATTATAACTACCCCTAATATGAAAGGGAACAAATTAAAATCAGTAATTGACGACATCTTATCCCCACCCACACCGCATCGGATAGAGCTGTGTTTGGGAGAAGAGGAAGACAAAGTTCAAGATGACTGCAAGGTACCTGATCCTGTCATCCCTATTGTACCCAAGAAAATGACAGTGACAACAACAACAACTGCTAAAGCTCGCAGAAAGTAAGTCAAACATCATTTTATAAAACATTAAAGTTAAATATCCACATTATGAGGTTATGATTCCATTGTCTCGAAACATATGGATTAATAACACTAAGCTCATAGCCAGAAAACAAAGATCAGAGGGGGTTTTAAAAATGTTGTGGAGAGGGTTTTAACAATTTTGGGTAGGGGGCTTCAGAAATGATGGGGAGGGGGTATCTGTAAAAAAAAATGTGTTTTGTGCCTAATACGAGGTGCGTTCAAGTTATAACACCTCCAATTTTTTTTCTCAAAAACTAGTCACACGAAATCTGAAACTTTTGTCATTTCTCTACATAACCTTCCTGCAGCCAGCCGTACCCATATTTCACAACATCAACACCATGATTCCACCACTACAAAATCGCATATACAATGAAAAAGCACATACAGAGAGTTGTAAATTTTCCGATGCTCGGTTTATTAAAAGAATTCAATCTGAAGCTTTAAACGAGTGTTTATATAATCGTTTTTTTTTTAAAGAGTTCTATTTGAAACTTAAAATGAATGTGTTCCACTCCCAGACGAAGCATGAAGTAAAATTTTGAGTTTAGAAAAGCCTGAAAATTTGGTTTGGTCGCGTAGCGCGGAGTGGACAAACCAAATGTTCAGGATTTTCTAAACTCGAAATTTTACTTCATGCGCCACTGGTACAAAACACTGATTCAATGTAAAGTTTAGCGGTGTGTTTTAAACTTCGTAATATGTCAGTGTTTTATACCGGTGGCGCATGAGTAAAATTTCGAGTTTGGAAAAGCCTGAAAATTTGGTTTGGCCGCTTTGCGCTACGCGACCAAACCAAATTTTCAGGCATTTCTAAACTCGAAATTTTACTTCATGCTTCGTCTGGGAGTGGAACACATTAATTTTAAGTTTCAAATAGAACTCTTTAAAAAAAAACGATAATATAAAAATGTATGGCATATACGCTGTAATTGGGACATGTATACTTGAAAGAAAAACTTCCTGTATGTACAAGTTGAGGTTATAATTGCGATTGATTGGCTACAATTTGTAATGGTCATATAGACAACCCAATTTACACATAACCTAAAAATTTATTGTATTAGATGAAAATGCTCGGTGTTACATAAAACTCTTTGTATGTAGCCTATTCTGGTTGTTTTTCACGAACTGCTGGGAGATTGCTCTTTAAAATAACTTGGAAGGATTCACCTGTCCTGCCCATGAAATGCAATGAATAAGAATTACCCCATCGCTGTCCCAGAACGATGGTGACCATGCATTTTTTTTGGCGATAGTGCTTACTCGAAATTTTAAGTATCAAAAACAGTTCTCACTCTCAGCGCTGTCGCTAGAGTTCTGTCTGCCGTACAGTGATGATAAAAATACCATGCATCCACAACGAGTGCACGAGTATTTTAAAATCGCATGTTTCTATAGTTTTCAGTCCTGAGAAAAAAAATCTTAGGTGTTATAACTAGAACGCACCTTGTACCTACAGAAATAGTTGAACCCCTTTATCTCTCCCATCCCATAGCTATGGCCATGTTTTAGATTGCTTAGACACTAGTGTCTTTATTAAGGCACTAGTGTCTGTATTAAGGCACTAGTGTCTTTATTAAGGCACTAGTGTCTTTATTAAGGCACTAGTGTCTTTATTAAGGAACTAGTGTCTTTATTAAGGCACTAGTGTCTTTATTAAGGCACTAGTGTCTTGTATTCCTTAGGTCTTATGATTATTTAAACTCTCATGAAAAGTGTATAGGACTTGTCTTAAGTGTTAAAAAAATGCAATAAATATCTATGCATTTGTATTGATAAAGTGCTCTTAACCAAGCATTTGATACATGGCAGACCCCTAACACCCGAAAACATGCGCATTTGGTTAAAACTAATTTTTCTTGCAGATCTATCTATAATAAATAAATTGAAAGTTGTATTTTAACGATTTGTTTTTGATTCTAAAGGTAATTGTAACATAAAGGGTAGCTCTTGTTATTTTTAAGAAGTCCAAAATCTTAATACACATTAGTTTTGTGAGTTGGAAAAAATTCTCGAGCACATTCTCTGTGACCAAAATGGCGAAACATAGAGAACGTTTTGTTGGGGCAAGCGGAAGCGGATAGCTATGGCCATGTTTTACATTGCTTAGACACTAGTGTCTTTATTAAGGCACTAGTGTCTGTATTAAGGCACTAGTGTCTTTATTAAGGCACTAGTGTCTTTATTAAGGCACTAGTGTCTTTATTAAGGAACTAGTGTCTTTATTAAGGCACTAGTGTCTGTATTAAGGCACTAGTGTCTTTATTAAGGCACTAGTGTCTTTATTAAGGCACTAGTGTCTGTATTAAGGCACTAGTGTCTTTATTAAGGCACTAGCGTCTTGTATTCCTTAGGTCTTATGATTATTTAAACTCTCATGGAAAGTGTATACTACTTGTCTTAGGTGTTAAAAAAACGCAATAAATATCTATGCATTTGTATTGATAAAGTGCTCTTAACCAAGCATTTGATACATAGCAGATCCCTAACACCCGAAAACATGCGCATTTGGTTAAAACTAATTTTTCTTGCAGATCTATCTATAATAAATAAATTGAAAGTTGTATTTTAACGATTTGTTTTTGATTCTAAAGGTAATTGTAACATAAAGGGTAGCTCTTGTTATTTTTAAGAAGTCCAAAATCTTAATACACATTAGTTTTGTGAGTTGGCAAAAATTCTCGAGCACGTTCTCTGTGACAAAAATGGCGAAACATAGAGAACGTTTTGTTGGGGCAAGCGGAAGCATGTAAATTATCGAGGTCATTCTTCAACAGAAGTTCTCTATATTTCGCCATTTCAGCCAAAGAGAACGTGTTCGAGAATTTTCGCCAACTCACAACACTAATACACATTTATAAAATCATTTTTTAGAGTGGGGTTTCTCCACCCCACTTGTTAGAATATGTAAAATAAATCCACCTGTCAGATGCCGGGTTTATAATCAATTATCCATTGTAAAACAAGACATTTATCTAATCACACTGCAGAATTTGTATTTTATCATGAGGAATTAAATATTTCCTTAAAAGTAGCGTGGGTATGTAAATCAAACCCTCTCCCTCCACTTACCTTTTGCCCAAAGAGCAAATATTTAACGACCTAAACCAACATTAATGATCCATCTAATTAAAGGCAATTATGGGTTTGGTGGGGAAATAGGCCAGTTGTGTTTTGTGTGTGCGTGTGTTAACACTGGGCTCAGCTCAGTGTGCATTATGCAGGTGCATTGATAAGAACAGAAGTGTATTCAAAAAAATTACACAACAGGAATAATCAAACATCATGGTGTCCGAGAGATATTTTCAGTATTTGAACAACATGCAAGTATTTCTTTTTATCATACGCCTTACTTCCTGTTGCTGCACTTGAGGAAATGTGAATTTAGTGAATGATAAAAAGTTCATTTGAAAAAAATTATAATAACTTATGAGCTTATGTTTCTTGTTTCCTACTTTTCTATAGTTTTTGTAACAGTTCATTCAAAATTAATTTTACCAAACAGTATATTTTTTGGATTGATATTCATGGAATAAACTATTTATATAAATCATAATGCAGTGTTATTGTAACCTAAAATATTGATGTTCAACTCAGTGTTGCCATATTTGCAGAAATTTCTTTAATATGAAGAATTTTAAACTGAAAAGAAAAAGTCCCTGTATGGAAAACTAGTTAAATTGAAATATTTAACATTTCTTTAAAAAATCTTGAAATTGATTGAATTCTGTGTAGTAAATGGTGAATAAATTGTAAATTTTTAAATATTTTTTGTGTTTATAAAAGCGATCAATTTGAAGCTTCTAATGAGTGTTTACAATCCTTGATTAAGCATGAAGTAAAATTTCAGGCTTTTATAACCTCGAAATTTTACTTCATGTGCCACGTATATTAAACACTGATTTAATTAAAAGTTCAAAATATACTGCTTATGTTTCGTGTTAATAAACTTTTCAAACGTGTATTTCATTTAAGCAATTTCTTCAGGATATGATTACATTTTCAGTATCTAAATTTAAGACAAAATGTAAACTTTTCTTGAAGAATTATGTACGATTATGAAGAAATTTTGGGCTTGGGTTGAAGATAATCTCGAAAAAACAACTAAACAGTCATGTTCAGTTAAATACACTGGTCTGCAAAAAACATTTTTTTTTCGAGCCCTGACACCATTCCTGCTGATTCTTATGTAAAATGACCTCCTGAATCCGAATGTGACCTCTGTTTTCTCCCATCACCCACCGTTTTCGGGGGAGGCCCCCCCACCTATTTTTATCACTTTTCGATAATTTGGAGGGATGAAAAGGATTATTTTAGCCTTTACGTTTCTTCTGAGGGGCTAGAGATGTGAAAAGTTCCAAAACATGAACATTTGTAGCAAGGAGGTAGATTTGGGGGGGGGGATTTGCCCCCTTAAATTGTAAAAATATCCTTAAAAATGATCGATTTTTCCGTTTTTTTCGCAGTTTTTTCACTTATTTTCTACATATTCCAGCTTCCATTCCCCCTCATCCTTCACCAAACACCCTCAAATAATAAAAATATATTGCAACAATATATAGCAACAATAATAAAAATATATAGCAACAATAATAAAAATATATAGCAACAGTTCGGAAGATACACTGTACCACGCTGGTGCTCTCAATACTCGCCCCGTTTCCCCCATCCATTGGAGGGGTGAAAAGGATTATTTTAGCTGTAAAGAATAATAAATAAAAAGTAAAATAATAAATGTAAAATAATAAATGTAAAGAATAATAAATAACTAAGATAAGTACCTTCATTTGGTGCTTGCTTTCCTTTTGTACCCCTGCTCGCATTCCACTTCCCCGAAAATCTCCTCTCGAACTTAGAGATGTCTTGATGAAACCGTTCCCCGTGTTCATCTGAAACTGCTCCTAAATTTTCAGGGAAGAAGTCCAGGTGTGAGTGAAGGAAATGCACTTTAAGAGAGAGCGCCAGCGTAGTACAGTGAATCTTCCGAACTGTTGCTATACATTTTTATTATTAAATATTTTTTATATTTAAATAAAAAGTAAAATAATAAATGTAAAATAATAAATTCCTGGGCAAACCTGTGCGCGCGAGGTATTGAGAGCGCCAGCGTGGTACAGTGAATCTTCCGAACTGTTGCTATATATTTTTATTATTGTTGCTATATATTTTTCTTGTTTGGGGGGGATGAGGGGGGATGGAAGCTGGAATATGTAGAAAATAAGTGAAAAAACTGCGAAAAAAACGGAAAAATCGATCATTTTTAAGGATTTTTTTACAATTTAAGGGGGCAAATCCCCCCCCAAATCTACCTCCTTGCTACAAATGTTCATGTTTTGGAACTTTTCACCTCTCTAGCCCCTCAGAAGAAACGTAAAGGCTAAAATAATCCTTTTCATCCCTCCAAATTATCGAAAAGTGATAAAAATAGGTGGGGGGGCCTCCCCCGAAAACGGTGGGTGATGGGGGAAAACGGGGGTCATATTCGGATTCAGGAGGTCATTTTACATAAGAATCAGCAGGAATGGTGTCAGGGCCGATTTTCATGCCGACCAGTGATATCAATTGCCACCAGGGTTGTTAAAAAAACGCTTTTTTCATTTTAATTAAAACAAACAGTTTTTTTAACAAAATGTGTTTTTTTCATTGAAACAGCATTTAAAACATAAACGATTAAAAACATGTTTAAAACACGTTTAAAACGTATTTAAAACAAGATACAGGGCATTTTTGTTTTGAGTATACATATCCCGATAATTATAGCGTTTTTTAAATTTGTGGGAATTCGTTGTTTCAAAGCGGTTAATTTGGGGCTTTTAACGAGTGTTTTCCACTCCCAGACTAAGCATGAAGTAAAATTTCGAGTTTAGAAAAGCCTAAGAATTTGGATTGGCCGCGTAGCGAAGCGAAGCGGCCAATCCAAATTAGGCTTTTCTAAACTCGAAATTTTACTTCATGCGCCACACTTAAAAACACTGATTAACAGTGAAGTTCAAAAACACACATACAACAACAATTTTAGGCAACCTAATATACGTTAGAGTTATTGGGTTGCCTATAATCACTGTTTTAAACAATTTGTTCAGCGCAGAATCTGCCTCACGTTTTATTCACATCTACATATTAGATTGCTAAAGCCGTATATTTTAAACTTTGCGATATTTTAGTGTTTTATACGTGTGGCGCATGAAGTAAAATTTCGAGTTTAGAAAAGCCTAATTTGGATCCAAGTTTTTAGGCTTTTCTAAACTCGAAATTTTACTTCATGCTTTGTCTGGGAGTGGAAAACCCTCGTTTAAAGATTCAAATTGAAATCTTTTAAAAAAACAACGAATTTCATAAAATTTACACTGCATGCATATGTATACCTAAAAGAAAAATTCCCTGTATTTCAAAATCACATTCATACACACACAGTTGTGGTATTTTATTGTAATAAAATGTTAGGTTTATTAATGTAATTTGATATATCTTTAACAATTTAGCTGGAATTTTAAAATGTAAACAAAAACTCTTAATGAAGTAGTAATAAATATAATTTAGCAAATTTAAGTTAATAAAAATGGTGATGTGTCCATCATAGTACTTTCCCCCGTAAATTGCGTATTAAATCACTTTTAAAATATTTGTAGCATTATTATTTTCAAAATGTCTTCAAATTTTTGATAACTACAACTTTTATTTGAAACATTTTTCAATTGTATCAACACATACACTGAGACAAACCAATGACTAGATAAAAGAACATTATTTATTAATTATCTCGAAAACTAAGAGTGCTATGACAAAAAGTGAAGATACAAAAAATCTTTAGTTTTTCATTTCCTACAACTTTTATTTGAAACATTTTTCAATTGTATCGACACATACACTGTCACACCAATAACTAGATAAAACACACAACTTTTGAAATATCTCAAAAACTAAGAGTGCTATGACAAAAAGTAAGTGAACAATATATCTTCATTTTGTTATTATCTACAACTTTTATTTGAAAGAATTTTTTGTTTGATGAACATTTATTGAAAAAATCTGAAAAAACTGAAAAACGCTACGAGTAAAGTACCACTTCCGGTTTTCCGATTTTCACCAAAAGCTTTTCAGTTCTTCCGATTATATCAAAAAGCTTAAGTTTCAAGTTTCAGCGCACACAGACTCACACACAGACACACAGACAGACAGACATTTTTCAAAAATGGTCTTATTCGACTCAGGGGACCTCAAAACGGATATTTCCGCTAACATTTTTGATTCGAAAATTTTCACGAAAACAATACTTTTCCTTTGTATTACATACGGGGGAAAGTAAAAAAACGTTTTAAACAAATTTAACGTTTAAAACAAAACTGTTTAAAACACGACGGCTATTTTTAAACATGTTTATAACACTGTTTTTAAACAAAGTGTTTTAACCATAACAACCCAAATTACCACATTCAACACCAAAGGAGAATTCTAATGCTTATTTAGAGTCTTAACTTAAATCTAAATAGAGTATTCTATTAAAATTGAATTTGTGTTCAGTATGCCAGCACTAGTATACCATTGTTTGTTTCTTAACATGGTGTTAATAGTTTGTTAGGTTATGTTAAAAATATCGTATCTAAATTTACAGGTATCTCTTAAAATTAATTTACTGCAATTTTCTCACATCGTCGGTGCACAAAAAGGTGACATCTCAAAAATCCCAATTTTGCAGGAGAGTAATTTCAAAATAATATTGCTGTGCATTTTGAAGTCATAAAACGAGCATTTTCCAGAATGTTACAATGTTTCTTGATTGTGATGGTTTCATAATACTGTGGCATTTGAAACAATATTATTATTATTTTATTAACTTGACTTAAGGGGGGGTCATAAATTCCTTCCTTCCAGCAGAAAAGTGAAACATGATCTGTTTACCCAATAATTTATGAACTATCTTTATTGTTTGGTGTTGTAGGCGTTCACTTTGTGGTTTTATTTACAACTATCTTTATGTCGTTTTTTCTGATAAAAGTCGATCTTTTTATGAAAATCTTACATTATTTAAATCAAAAAGGAGGGGCTGCGGTGGCTGAGCAGTTGAGTCGTTAGACTAGACCAATCGACCTCTGCAGAATTGCGAGTTCGCATCTCGCCTGGGGCGAAAATATTTTCTAACAAAAAATATTCGGCCCAGATGCCATAGGTGTTATTTGTGTTGTCCACATTTTCATTAATATGAAAAATTAAGATAGTAAAACTGGTCGTAATTGAATGGCTGAGGCTAAGTCAATTCGGCAATATTCATCTCATCCCCCAACCCGATTTCCATCCATAACCCTTCTTAAAAAAAAAAAACTCAAAAAGGCAATTTTTGAAATGTGTTACTTTTCTTATGCACTGATGACATGTAAAAAAAAAACAAAATACAAAATAAAATGTTTGGTTAAATACAGTTATATTTATCTTCAAAGTATATTAAAATTAGTACATACAGAGGATTAGTGGAATGTTATAACCCATCCTTAAAAAAAAAACAATCTCAAAGAGAACAATTTTTAAGATGTGTCACTTTCTTATGCACTGACGACATGTAAAAAAAAACAAAATACAACAAATTAAAATGTTTGGTTAAATATAGTAATATTTATCTTCAAATTATATTAAAATTAGTATATACAGAGGATTAGTGCAATGTTATTTACTTATAGACTTAATTCACATCAGTTGTCAAATCGACAGTCGGGTAAATTAGACAAATCGGCGAATAACCATAAGCTCTCTGAATACTTTCCTGTGAGGAGATCGGTAAGGAAAACCAACAAAGTCGTGCTAGAAGAAAAGCAGAGGACGTTAGAACAAAATTTAAGAAAGGGTCTCGAATTTGGTTTAAAGGTATGTTTAATTTTTCCACAACTTAAAATTCTACAGTGTAATATTTATTTATTTATTATTAGATCATTTAAATTTTGATTTAGAGTAGGCGGCATTTTTTTTTTGGTGTGGTTGCACTGAATGCTAATTGAATGTTGGAATAAATTTAAGCTTATACTAAACTATGTGTTAATAGTCAGCAGTGACGTAGCCAGGATTTTTACATGGGGGGGTTTCTAACTGAAGCGCAGAAAGAAAAAACAGTTCAGACAGAATAATATAATTTGCATAAACATAAAATATTTCTATAGAAACTATAGAAAAAAAGTAACTACTTATAATATAATTTCGCGTTAAATCAGGGTGTGTGCAGATGCTTACCAACGCACAATTTTTCAATGATTTTAAACACACGGCAATTTCAAAAAGACAAATAAAATTGATAGCAGCGACTACTGACAGTCAGTAGTGCCAATCTAATTTTAAACTCAAAGCCTACTCTAAATTATGTTTTAACCGATCGCACAGTATTAATATTACAGTTTTGCATAGTGCATATTTTTATACGTTTTTATTTATTTAGGTACAATATTTTGATAGTAAAGGTAGAGGAGTGATTGCGAACAAGGTTTTCAACCGCGGTGATTTCGTGGTCGAATACGCCGGCGATTTGATCGACTTGACGGAGGCCAAGAGGCGGGAAGTGAAGTACGCGCAAGATCAAACTGCGGGCTGCTACATGTATTACTTTAGGCATAAAGGACAGCAGTATTGGTAAGTGCGACTTATTTGTATTGCTCAATCCCCCATGACATAAATAAATAATGGATTTATAATATGTACAAACGTTTCGACATTAATATTCATTAAGCATAGATAGCGTTAGGGAACCGGGTTCGTTTGAAATGTGAATATGAGATTTCATATACAAGCAATTAATACTGACTCAAAATATTAGCCTTGAAAGAAGTATAATTATTTTTAAAGTTTTATGAGGAGTCCGTGTCCAGATCCTGAGCAGGTCGGACCGCTGCGCAAAAATTAAAATGCAAAGCCAGTACGTGGTTAGACTCCTATCCTTTTGCATCCTTTCAGTCACATCCATTTTCATATTCCTATTTCTTGCATTTCCTTCTTGTGTACCTCATCCTGCTAACTGCACGTGTATTTTCCTTTTCCTATCCCTCGGAAAGGGCATTAGTCCAAATTTTAAATTCTGTCGACACTCCAATAATCTTATTATCAAATTAACTACAATCAGCCCCATAACCTTTTCCTTTGATAACTACCCCTATATTTATTTATTTATTCAAATGGTTAAAGAAACATTTGTTTAATTAATACTGTGACTGGTCAACAGGGCTTAGATGCCAAGGCCATTAAATATGCAAAAGAAGAAGAAGAAAGTTTTATGAGATGTAAGATTACAAGTGTATTCATTTGTTTGTCTAATCAACAAGGATGGGCCTTGACATGTCAACTGAATTGTCGACATGACAGCATGTCAAGATCACCGTTAAATAAATAAATAAATAAATACATTTTTAAGTAAAAGAACAAAAAATAGAATAAAATGTTTAAACAGTTGATTATGATTAGTATAAAAGAATCAAATATTTGTATTTTTAATATTTTAGAATCATTTTTATTATCACTAAAATATTAGAATAGAATTTTGTTGTCTTATGTTGTTATCAATTGGCTTTATCTATTAAGTTGTTACTTATTATGCTAACAAATGTATCTTATTATTGAATAGCGTATCGTTAATGTGTAAATAATTGATAATAGAACAAACATGGTAATGTGAAATGGCATAATTTTAGATTATATAGGTTTGGTTACATATCAGTGAATGGTATTAGGTTATGTAACCAATATTTAGGTTAGATATCAGTTATTGGAGTTAAGTTAGATAATAATTAGTTGTTATTGAATTGACAAGGCAAACAACAAGTTTAAGACGATTTACCTTTTATTGTTGATGCTGCAACATGTTTAACACATTGATTGCCGCAAATTTAATGCGGCACAAATGAATGCCACGCAGCGATCAATTTATTAACCTTTCTAACCTTGTTTCATTTTTCGATATTTTATGTTATATCAGTTAATGGGATTAGGTTAGGTCAGGGGTCTCCAAACTTTTTCCTTTGCGGGCCACATATACAATTCTACATAATCAAATGAGCCAAGATCCAAATAATTCCATAAGCTTTTTTAAAAACTTTAATACAAAATTGTATTTTTATTTACTGTTACCTAATGACAATAATTATTGAAGTAAGTTATTTAAAAATAATTAATCACAGTTTATTTTAAACTTCACATCAAATCGGTGTTTTATACGTGTGGCGCATGAAGTAAAATTTCAAATTTGCGAATAACTCAATAACTAATAGGAATACAGACTGATTGTTACAAAGAAAGTTTTAGATAATTAAATTTTGGACAATTTTCCTATCTTTAAGTTTTTTTTCATTTCATTTCATTTCATTTTATTTCCAGAAAGAATATTACATTCATGGGTGAGTCAGAAGTGTTTGATAATAATATAATAACTTAAAAATAGTATTAAATACATTGATATCAATTAATAAAACTTGTCGTTAGGTGTAATACATTAAAAATGTTTGTAGATATGACAAGACAATGAATAAATATAAAAGGTATGTATAAAATAAAAACTAACTAGGTTGTATAAAACTTAATAACTAGGTGGAACACATTAAAAACATTGTAAATATAAAAACAGTTAATGAATAAATATAATTGTATAAATCTTAATAACTAGGTGTAAACATATTAAAATGTGTGTATATGAATAAATATAATTGTATAAAACTTAATAACTAAGTGTAAACATATTAAAATTTGTGTATATGGACGAGACAAGAGTTACAGCTAAAATAATATTTAAAATCTGCATTTCTGACTAGGCATTTTCTTCACAATATTCAATATATTCACTTAAATTATAGAATGACTGGTCTAATATTAGGCATTTTATTTTATTGATTAGCAATTTATTAGGTAGAGATTTAATTGAGTTTGGCAGTTTGTTGTATAATTGTACGGGTTGTATCACACAAGAATTGTGGATGTAAGCGTGTTTGTGTTTTTGTATTTGTATATTTCTATGTCTGACACTGTAGCTGTGTTGACTTTGATTTGTGTTGAATAAGTGCATATTATTAATTACAAATTTTAATGATTCAAATATGTATAAGCTGATGAGTGGCATAATTTTTAGCTGCTTAAATGATTCACGGCATCCTGTATGAGGCTTTTTATTGCAGATTGCTCTTATCAGCCTTTTTTGCATCACAAACAGTTTTTGTATATTCAGTTGTGTGGTACAACCCCAAAATATTATCCCATATGTGAGATGTGGTTTACAATACGACATGTATACAACTCGAGCCGCTTCTAAATGGATATCGTTCCTACATGAATATATTAAGTAAGAGTATCTGGCAATGGTCGAGCACACCTTATTGATGTGCTCATCCCATTTCAGATCATTTTGAATATTTATGCCTAGAAATTTTGTACTTTTACTTTCTTTAATGGTTTCATTTTCCAGTTTCATATCTGTGTGGCCTAGTTGTGATCTCATATTCATTACATATGTCTTTGTGGCGTTTGCTATAAGGTTATTTGAGTCAAGCCACTTGCTCAGATCATTTAATATTTGGTTAGATGCAATATTTAAATTTGTGATACAAGTATCACTGATTCAAAATGTCGAGTCATCAGCAAACATTGTAATGTGTGCATTAAGCTGTAGTGGCATATCATTAATAAATAGTAAGAAAAGCAATGGACCCAAAATACTTCCCTGTGGTACACCTATTCCGGCATGGGCCTTAGATGACGTGTACTGTTTATTGTTTATGTTAATTGATGTAACTTGATTCCTGCCATGTAGATATGAGGACAACAGTTTGTGGCAATTTCCACGGATACCATAACTTGCTATTTTGTCAAGTATTAACGAGTGCGGAACACAATCAAAGGCCTTCGTTAAGTCTAAAAATATGGAGAAAACCCTTGAATTTGTATCCAGATTGTTTAGTACAAAATGTAAAAAATTAAAGATAGCGTGGTTTGTAGTGAGACCTTTCCTAAATCCAAATTGTTGACATGTTAATATGTTATTTTTATCAATAAACTCAGTTAACCTCGTATATATTACTCTTTCAAATATTTTTGAGAATATTGGTAAAATTGAGATAGGCCTATAGTTACCTATATTATTGTGGTCACCTTTTTTATATATTGGTATAATGCGTCCAATTTTTAATATTTCCGGAAAGCTGCCTTCAGATAACGATAAATTAATTGCCTGCGTTAGGGGTTTAATTATATATTCAGCAGTTTGCTTAATAAGTATAGATGATAGATCATCTACATCTTTTGAATATGTCGATTTCATTTGTGTAATCACATGTTTAATTTCGCATTCAGTAACAGCATACATAAAAATTGTGCCTCTGGCTTGACTAGAAATATGGTTATTTTTTATTTGTTTGTTTTGGTTTCCGATTGTACTAAAGTAATGATTTAATTTATCAGCTATTCGGTTTGGATCATCTATTCTTACATCATTATTATCATATATAAAATCAGGGAATGGGTTACTACTTCGTTTATTGTTTATTTCTGATTTATTTTTAATTAACGTCCATAGCGTTTTCGATTTATTATTGGATTCTAGGACACGGCGAGTATTTTGATCTCTTATTTGATTTTGTAAATTGGACTTATATAATTTTTTAGCTGATTTATATTCATTTTGTATAGCTGGGTTTCTTGTTTGTAGATAAAGCTGATAAAGGAACTCAACCTTATTTTTTTGTGTTTTTATGTTATCTGTGAGCCATATTCTTTTGGACTTGAAATTGTTTACAACTTTTGTCTTTTTAGGACAATGTTTATAAAAAATATCGAGATATTTATTATAGAACGTATTGAAATATGTCTCACAGTCGGTAGAAGACATCAAGAAGTGTTCCCAATTTATGATTGATAGTTCGAGATTCATATCTTTTAGTGTCTTCGGATTAATCGTTCTTATATTTACAACTTTTCTTTCTTTTTTTGTATTTACCTCTAGTGTAATTGTCTGACCGGTATGATCTGATAGATGCGTTTGCAATACTTTTGTTTTATAATATTCTACATTTGTTAATATATTATCAATACATGACTTAGTATTCTCAGTAATTCTTGTTTCAGTATTTATAGTTATATTGAGATTGTAGCTTTCGACCATGTTTTTAAATTGTATTGTTTTTGAGTTATTTATTTGTAGTAAATCAACATTGAAGTCGCCTCCAATGATAACGCGTTTTTTCTCAGTTATAGTTATTTTATACACAATATTCTCCATAATATCTAAAAACTCACCGAAGTTCCCCTGTGGGGAGCGGTAGATACATATTATGACAATTGTTTGTTTGCATTTAGTGAGAAGTTCTGCGGCTGCCACCTCAATTATTGGTTCCTTAGAGAATATATTTATGTCAGGTCTGCTGTTTAAATTTATATCATATTTAGCAAAAATTGATGCTCCTCCATGTGGGGAAGTTTTTCTTTTATAATATGAAATTAATTTAAAATTTGTGATATTAGGAAAGGTCTCATATTCCGGAATCCAATGTTCAGTTCCTAGAAATATGTCAACATTTATTTCATATAGAAGTATATTTATTTGGTTAACTTTATTTTTTATTGATTGTAAATTGTTGTGAAAAACTGTTATTTCTTGGATTATATCATTTTTATTTATCGATGTTACTGATTGGTCTGTGTTTTCTTCTTCCTGTGAAAAAAACGATCAACATATGCACCGGCTGGCCACAAGTTTGGATCCATTGCTTTTTGTAAATTTGCCAAATGAATTGTTATTTTAAAAGATGAGTAGTACTGAGGAAATTTGCTTTCTAATAATTCACAGGAAGCTTCAGGAAAATCCTTTTCCATGAATTTCTTCATTTTCTGCGGTGTAGTGTCCGGTAATATACGTCCCACGTAGAGGAATGCTTTCCTAGGTACTGCTTCGATGGATTGCTGTTTTTCCGATACTCCAATCACTCCGGTAGTCTTTTTTTTCTTCTTCCGATTTACTGGGGTCCATCTCCGTCCTTCATCATTGTATTCAATTGATTCAGATTGTAATTGAATATTTATGTTTTTTTGCAAATTTGTGTTGGGATTTCCACTGATAGCGTTTGTTGACCTCAAAATTTGCGATGCCAGCGGGATCAACGCATTCGGTTCTTGAGTTTTTGTTTCCGCGTTCGGTTCTCGAGTTTTTGTGTCCCTATACGTACGGGCGGATAGGGACCTAGTTTTGTTATTTTTCTCTTGATTTGATTTATTTGCAGATTTTGTTTCTGCTTGGATTTTTGTAGTTGTTTCAGAGATGTCACTACTTGTATTGTTTATAGGAATTATTTTGTTAACAACAATTTTGTCATTGAGCAATTTGTTGTTCTCTTTGAGGATATTATTTTTATCTTTTATTTCGGAAATGATTTCATATAATAGCTCAATTTCCTTCTTGAGGCCAGAATTCATTGCGATAAGTACTGATTTACTAACCTCACTTTCTTCATTGAGTCCACAGCAAATGATCCTTGTTGCATCAATGAACTCGATGCCTTTGGTTGTTTTGCTGCAGCTGCGGTGGTAGCAGTTTCCGCATTTTATGCACACAAGTATTTTGCACTGGGTATTAATGCAGCACTTTAAATATACTAAACTTTCGTCTGGCGTACTAGCTTCGCCCGCCATTTTTCCATTGAGAAGGCATACTTTTTGTAACTATCTTTTGTCTTGGAGAAAAACGACAGTTTGTTGGAAGATTCGTAAAAACTTATAATTTTCACAAAATCATGGACTAACTTCTTAGAACCATTTATTGGAATTTGTGTATGTTTTTGTACTTCGGTATAAATCAGCGTTTTACGTGCGTGGCGCATGAAGTAAAATTTCGAGTTTAGAAAAGCCTGAAAATTTAGATCAAATTCAAATTTGCGAATAACTCAATAACTAATGGGAATACAGAAAAGTTGTTACAAAGAAAGTTTTAGATAAAACAATTTTTCTATCTTTTAAGTTTTTTTGTAACTATATTTTGTCTTGGAGAAAAACGACAGTTTGTTGAAAGATTCGTAAAAACTTATAATTTTCACAAAATCATGGAATAACTTCTTAGAACTATTTATTGGAATTTCGAGTTTAAAAAAGCCTGAATATTTAGACCAAATTCAAATTTGCGAATAACTCAATAACATGGAAATACAGAAAAAATGTTAGAAAGAAAGTTTTAGATAATTAAATTTTGGACAATTTTTCTATCTTTAAGTTTTTTTGTAACTATCTTTTGTCTTGGAGAAATAAGACAGTTTGTTGAAAGATTCGTAAAAACTTAAAATTTTCACAAAATTATGGAAGAAGTTATTCTTTGAACTATTTATTGGAATTTGTGTATGTTTTTGTAGTTCGGTATAAATCAGCGTTTTACGCGCGTAGCGCATGAAGTAAAATTTCGAGTTTAGAAAAGCCTGAAAATTTGGTTTGGTTGTATAGAGCTACGCGCTAAATTTTTAAATTTTAAGGCTTTTTTTAATTCGAAATTTTACGTCATGCTTAGTCTGGGAGTGGAAAACACTTATTGATTTAGAAAAAACAATTAACATATTCTTTTAGATAGTTAATGAATTATCCTGTATAAAAATAAATATGCCTATCTTGTTGATCTCGCCGAAATAGCCGAAATGCACGTATTATACTTTTCTGTAGCTCGAATAGTTTTTGAGTTATAAGGTTTTTTGTCACATTAAAAATGTAGATAATTTTATGGCTTTTCTAAACTCGAACTTTTACGTCATGCTTAGTCTGGAAGTGGAAAACACTCTTATATATAATATTGATAACTTTGTTTAACACTCGCCTTATTGATTTAGAAAAAACAATTAACATTTTCTTTTAGATAGTTAATGAATTATCCTGTATAAAAATAAATATGCCTATCTTGTTGATCTCGCCGATATAGCCGAAATGCACGCATTATACTTTTCTGTAGCTCGAATAGTTTTTGAGTTATAAGATAAAAACATTGTCACATTAAAAATATCGAAAATTTAAGCGAGTGCGCTCGCTTTTTTTGTATTTCGCAAAAATTACGCATAACTCACTAACTAATGGGAATACAAAAAATTGTTAGAAAGAAAGTTTTAGATAATCAAATTTTGGATAATTTTTCTTACTTCAAGTTTTTTCATTACTATCTTTTGTCTTAGAGAAAAACAGTTTGTTAAAGGATTCGTAAAAACTTATAATTTTCACAAAATCATGGAATAACTTTTTAGAATTAATAATAGGAATTTGTGTACGTTTTTGAACTTCGGGATAAATCAGCAATTACGCGCGTGGCGCATGAAGTAAAATTAAGAGTTTAGAAAAGCCTGAAAATTTGGTCTGGTCTGAAAATTTGGTTTAAGGCTTTTCTAAACTCGAAATTTTACTTCATACTTAGGCTGGGAGTGGAAAATACTCTTATATATAATATTGTAAACTTTGTTAAACACTGGCCTTCATGTTTTACAAAAAACAATTAACATTTTCTTTCAGATACTTAATGAATTATTCTGTATAAAAATAAAGATGCCTATCTTGTTGATCTCATCGAAATAGCCGAAATGCATGTATTATACTTTTCTGTTGCTCGAATAGTTTTTGAGTTATAACGTTTTTTGTCAACCTTAAAAATGTCGAAAATGTAAGCGATTGCGCTCGCTCTATTTTTCGCAAAAGTTACGAATAACTCATTAACTAATGGGAATACAGAAAAATTGTTAGAAAGAAAGTTATAGATAATCAAATTTTGGACAATTTTTCTATCTTCAAGTTTTTTCGTAACTATCTTTTGTCTTGGAGAAAAACGACAATTTGTTGGAAGATTCGTAAAAACTTATAATTTTCACAAAAACATGAAATAACTTCTTAGAACTATTTATTGGAATTTGTGTATGTTTTTGTAGTTCGGTATATATCATCGTTTTACGCGCGTGGTGCATGAAGTAAAATTTCGAGTTTAGAAAAGCTTGAAAATTTTGTTTGGTCGCGTAGCGCGAAGCGCGGAGCGGCCAAACCAAATTTTCAGGCTTTTCTAAACTCGAAATTTTACTTCATGCGCCACCGGTACAAAACACTGATGCAATGTAAAGTTTAACGGAAATTTTACTTCATGCTTAGTCTGGGAGTGGAAAACACTGTTATATATAGTATTGATAACTTTGATAACCACTTGCCTTCTTGATTTAGAAAAAACAATTGACATTTTCTTTAGATACTTTATGTCTCACCCAGTATAAAAATAAATACGCCCAGCTTGTAGATCTCGTCGAAATAGCCGTGTATTATACTTTTCTGTAGCTCAAGTAGTTTTTGGCTTACAGCGTTTTTTTGTGAAAATTGAAAAATGTCAAGAGTTTACGCGAGTACGTACGTCGCTTTTTTGTATTTTACAAAAGTTGCAAATACCTCAATAACTAATGGAAATACAGAAATATGTTTCAAATAAAAGTTTTAGATAATAAAATTTTGCTCTATTTTTCTATCTTCGTTTTTTCGTAACTATCTTCTTCCTCAGAGAAAAATGACAGTTTGTTAAAACATGCTTAAAAACCTATAATTTTCACAAAACCTTGGAATAACTTAACTTATTTATTGAAATTTGTGTGTGTTTTATGGTTAACTTTAAATTATCAATTGTTACCATGTTTCCAGTAATATTACTAAGAATATTACCGAATTTTAAATTACCTGTAATTCTACATCACTTATTGTATAATAATACTCGTTATAAAATATTTCATTTACGCAAAATGTATGGTCGTCTGACAGAATCATGATGGCGTGGGCTGTAGTTTGGAGACCCCTGGGTTAGGTAACTAATATTTAAGTTAGATAACAGTTATTGAGGTTAAGTTCGATAGTAATTACTTATTATTGAATTTAGAAGGCAAACAATAAGTTTAAGACGGTTTTACTTTTATTGCTGATCTTGCAACGTGTTTCACCTTTCTAACCTTGTTTCATTTTTCAATAACTTATTATCTTATGATCAGAGTGAGGAATTTGACAGGGAAATGTTTGCCGAGTATACTACGTGAAATGCAAGAGGCCGAATGATTTAAAATTAGCACCCGCAGTGCATATCACGGTGTGTTCTTGCATTATTATATTTTATTTTGATAGTGTAACACATTTTTGTACATTTTTACCAAGGGTTGTTAAAAATACGTTTTTTTTTTTCATTTTAATTAAAACAAACAGTTTTTTTTACATACTGTGTTTTTGTCATTGAAGCAGCGTTTAAAACATTAACAATTTAAAGCACGTTTTAAACAGAATATACAGGGCATTTTTCTTTTGAGTGTACATATCCCGATAATTACAGCATTTTTTAAATTTGCGGGAATTCGTTGTTTCAATGCGGTTAATTTGAGGTTTTTTACGAGTGTTTTCCACTCCCAGATTAAGTATGAAGAAAAATTTCAAGTTTAGAAAAGCCTAAAAATTTGGATTGGCCACGTAGCGAAGCGGAGCGGCCAATCCAAATTAGGCTTTTCTAAACTCGAAATTTTACTTCATGTGCCACACTTATAAACACTGATTTACAGTGAAGTTAAAAAAACACACACATACAACAACGATTATAGGCAACCTAATTTACGTTTGACTTATTGTGTTGCCTATAATCACTGTTTTAAACAATTTGTGCAGCATAAAATTTGACTCATGTTTTATTCACACCTACATATTAGATACTAAAGCCGTATATTTTAAACTTTACGATATTTCAGTGTTCTATATGTGTGGCGCATGAAGTAAAATTTCCAGTTTAGAATCCAAATTTTCAGGCTTCTCTACACTCGAAATTTTACTTCATGCTTAGTCTGGAAGTGGAAAACCCTCGTTTAAAGATTCAACTTGGAATCTTTTAAAAAAACAATGAATGTCGTAAAATTTACAGTGTATGTATATGTATACCTGAAAGAAAAATTCCCTGTATTCAAAAATCACATTTATGCACACACAGTTGTGATATTTTATTGTAATAAAATGTTATGATTAATAATGTAATTTGAAAAATCTTTAACAATTTAGCAAAAATTTAAAAACGTAAACAAAAAATTTTAATTAAGTAGTATAAATTATAATTTAGTAAATTTAAGATAAATAAAACGCTTTAAACAAATTTTACGTATAAAACATGTTTTAGACAAATTTAAGATTTAAAACATGTTTAAAACAAAACTGTTTAAAACACGACGGCTGTTTTTAAACATGTTTAAAACACTGTTTTAAAACAAAGTGTTTTAAACATAACAACCCTGTTTCTACCTAATATTGAAAACGGACCAAACCGTCCGAATGTGCTACTAATTTTATATAAATAGTATTCCGTATATTTGCCATATCCTGTCTAGCAACACGCCTGTGCCTGGGTATACAATCTTTCACTTGTGTATCTGACGCCCAGTTGCGTCTGTTATACGCTTAACTCGACTGGGCATCAATGGTTTATGAGCAATCCCTGCAAGCTTCCTTGCCTTGGTTATGATTGAAGTTTGATTACAATCCATTCCCATGTGTTTACAATAAACCCTGTCATTATTGATTTAATAATTTTTGTGAATGCTAACATCTAATTTTTGTCTGTTAAGTGTTGACGCAACTGCTGAAACAGGTAGACTTGGCCGCTTGGTGAACCACTCGAGGAATGGCAACTTGTTGACACGGACGATAGATGTCGACAATAAACCGAGGTTGGTTCTAATAGCAAAAGACACCATACAGGTTGGCGAGGAGGTGACCTACGACTACGGGGACCGGTCCAAGGAATCCCTGCGGTACCACCCGTGGCTTGCGTACTAGATCAAAATCGAAAATAAATCGCACTCTTCATCATCATCATCGAATGATTATAATTTTATTGTGCAAAATAGCGGCGCTTCCTAATTTATTATTTAATATGTGAGATACTTTTAACCCTGAAACAAAAAGTAAGCTTGGAAACAAAAAACTATACAAGAGGGGTTTTTCATCTAAATTATACAGAGGGATTCCAAAATCTAAACATGGTAATTTGAGTCAGCTATGATTTACTGTCAATGTCACTGCGAATGTAAAAGTAACACTTGTTGGCAGCTCTTAAGCTGGCTCAGCTTCGTTTTATGTTAGATTTCATTATACAGGGTAAGGCAGCGTTACCTGACGGTTTTTAAAATAGCACAACTCATACAATTTTGAAGATATTTTATTAAACAAAAATATTTTGTAAACAGGAAGATTGGAAGTTTATAACGTTTACAAAAACTCAGAAATAAACCTCAAGTAACGAATATAACATCAGGTAAATGACTACCTCTGTTTTCGACCCACAGCTGAAGTCGGGTGGTAAAGTTAGTCATCACGTCTTGTAAAGTTGCTCGAGGAATCGCACAAATTTCTGGTTCCGGAGGCTGTGTTCCGAAAATTCCAAACCCACAACAGAATGGCGTTCCTTAAAGGAATCCGCCCGCGAGGAGGAACATTAAAATGTAAACTAAAATTCCGCTGTGTTAGGATCACTGAATCGTTATTACGAAAAATGGCCTCGATGGCGAACACACGGTATTCAGCGGTCTAAACGTCCATTGTAACTAACCACGTCCATTGTAACTGTACCACCCTTATCCCCCCCTCATGTCCTTTCAAAAACTGTCAGGTAACGCTACCGGACTCTGTATTTTGTGAAATATTAGCAGATAAAGTTTAAATTCTGCGCACTACATATTTTAATTAAAAAAAGTTCTTGTAATTAATTTTACAGTTGTTGCACTTTAATTTATTTTTTAATCAGGGTTAAAGACTGTTTTACCAAAGCAAATTTTAACGTTTTACTTAATAATCGTGAGCGTTACGAGAAATGTGAGACGAAAGCCGGGAAGGGAGAAAATAACGAGTACAAACGATTTGATGCTTGGGTATTTCGCCTAGCCGAGAGTATTAAGAAAAGTGGGATTCGGAGGGGTTCGGTGTTCCGAGATGATTTTTAAACGTTTTTTAAATTTTTGTTGATTTTAATTTATTCTTCATTCCAATTTTCAAATAAACTGAATCCTACTTTTCGTTGATATAATTTTTTTAATATGATTATATAAAGTGATACAGCACTGCCCTTTTTCCTGTTGAATAAACAATTGCTTAATATTAAAAAAGGTGTGATATTAACAGCCGACTGCATAAACTACAATTAAAACTTAAGCTCTCATTTTAAATTCTTCGGTTATATGCATTTATTTTTAATAGTTGTGTACATATCCTCAAGTTGCAATTTATCCATAACATTTTTAGGTTATGCCCTATGCCGATTTGTATTTATTTAAACAAAGTGTAACCTCTAAAATTAAATTAGAAATTATTATTTATCAAATTTAAATGCTTACATTTTCAATGAACATACCAAGATTAAAGATTAAGAAAGGTATTTTTAACCTAAAAGATCATTAAAATGTAGATTTTCGATTAAAATATTTCAGTCATGTGCATTTATTTTGATCGGAAACGTGCATAACTTCTAAAATTAATTAACTCTGTTTTTTTTAATATGACCAAATTTAGGGTGTATTTACTGTGATCAGTTGCAGTCCTGCTTTAATAGTAGGGTATTTTAACATCAAATTTTAAGATATTGGTAAATAATTATCAATGTGACAATAGATCATAATTTTTCAAATCAATTGTCACCTTGCAGAGATTCAAAAAAGAGAACTCTGCAACTTTACAACATCTACAGGGATTTTTTCTTTTAAGTATACTTTCACATATTTAATATAAACATGTGTAAAATGAATGAACACTGTGATAAAAACTAAGAGTATATTTTGAATTACACCTTAAATCAGTGTTTTGTACGCGTGACGCATGAAGTAAAATTTCGAGTTTAGAAAAGCCTAATTTGGCTAGGTCGCTCCGCTGCGCTACGCGACCTAGCCAAATTTTTAGGCTTTTCTAAACTCGAAATTTTACTTCATGCTTAATCTGGGATTGGAAACACTCGTTAGAGTCTTTAAATTAAAAGTTTTTAATAAGATCACAAATGTCTGAAAATTTACATTAAAAAATCATAATACGTATACCTTAAGAAAGAAATTCCTTATATTTGGAACTTTTTCAAAATTGAAACATATGAAGGGGTAGATAATGAAGAAGACAGATATTCCTAAGCAAGGAGCATTTAACTGATCATCAGAGAGACTTTATTAAATTGGTAGTAGATACAAATAATTTAAGGTGGTGATCAGTGGCGGTCTTAGCTAAATTTGTAGGTGGTGCGAGATCTCATGGTGGCGCCCTTCCACAAACAAAAATTATTGCTTTTTGTAGTTTTTGACTGCCCCATGACGGCGCCTGGTGTTCTCGCACCGCCCCTAGGGCCGCCACGGGTGGTGATAGGAACCATCAGTGGACATAAAATGTTGGGACAAATCGAAAATTGGATAATGTCAAACATAACCGAATTTATACCAGTTAACTCAGGTTTTTTATAGAAAGGTTATGAAAGTAACAATAAAAATATGTAAATGAAAGGAATTATCCAAACACTTTTTCATTTCTGACACATCAATTGACAATTATGACAATGACAATTAACTAACAAGTCCAAGTTGACACACACTAAAAAACTTTTACGTGTCCCATAATTTTATTTCCATCGATGGAACATTTGTAAACTTAATCTATGTTAAATGAATTATCTATTTTATGAATTATTACTGCCAGATTTCCCTTCACATAACCTACAAATTAAAGGTCGATTTACAACAATAGGTGATTAATCTTGTCCTAACCTAAAACTCACAACCTGCATCACAACAAAAAATTCTTAAAATGTCAAGTTTGATTGGTCATATTAAAAATGGAAACAGATTATAATGATTAGTTGCAGGTTATGTGCATTTATTTTTAATGGAAATTAATTAAGATATAAATTACAGTTTTTTAGGTTATATGCATTTTTTGTTTTAATGGAAATGTAATTTAAATTTGTGCAGAGCTTAAATGTTAATGTAGATTAGTGCAAACGGCTGTAACGATTTTAATTTTTAATTTACACATCGGATCAAATCACAAAATGCTTACTCACTAAAAATTACATTAATCATAATGAGGAAAAGAAAAAAGGAAAAAAAGAAACACATTACACATATTAATTCTTTTTCTTTCTAAATGCAGAATATTGTTAAACCATTTTGCATCCGATCTTTTTATTATTAATAATTTTTTGTAAGTAACTCATATAACACGTAGTGAATAGAAACTCGATCGTTTATAATTTTTCCGTATATGTATAGGTATTTAATTTCATTCGTAAAATAAAACCTGTCATCGTCTGAAAGGTGAAACTTGTTGAGTGAGTAGGAAATTAATTAATAACACTTGATAAGTTTCTGCTTTACGCGGACGGAATAATATTAGTGATGGCAAAGTGTATAAACAATGCGACTTGCCCTGGAACGTGAACCTCGCCACTCTTAGTTGTAGTTGTAAAAATAAAAGAATAAATGGTGTGGGTTTGTTTAAAATGAAATTTAAACGAATTTTAACGCAGGAAGAAGAAATAAATAAATAAAACGGGATTATTTCGATTGTATTTAATTCTTGAATATTTTTGTAAGTTTTTGCTCTTTTAGTGGATTCATTTTTTTTGTACTGATAGAGGGAGACACGTTTTTCTGGGTATGTGAACTTAGATGAGATGTGAATTTAATTCGAATGTTATTTATGATAACTTTTATTTATGTGTTTTTAATAAATTATATTGCATCGTTGGATTGGTGCTCTCTTAAATTTATTTATGTCATTATGTTCTACCTTAGTAGTTTGTCATATCATCAGTTTATCCTTTAAATATCCAAATGAAAAGGTAGATGGGACACCCAGTGTTTTGTCCGGTTGTATGCTGTCTCCTGGTTCCGAGACACAACCGGTAGTTTAAGAAATGGCGTTTAAATAAAATAATAGGTTTCCGAAAAAACTTGTATTTAAACAAAAAGTAATAATGTATTACAGTTTCAAATGTACAAAATGTTATCATAGAGTATAAGCTGCAAAACGCGTATTTCTTGTATGGTGACAAAATGTTTATGAGAAAAGTATACAAAATAAAAATTTAGAATCTAAAAAATAGGTGGGGGTGCAGTATTTAGCGCATGTTCAGAAAGGAAGCGTTGGCGGTCGGAATACTGATTTAGGGGTTCGAGGAAATAATTTTTAAGCCCAGCACCCTGTTACTTCCAGATATCAGCGTGCTCGTTCGTACCCAAGACATTTGAAATTAGGGTTTAATTATTGCTCATATTTCTAACAAGTGCCTCTCAAGATGAATCACACAATGCTATCATAAAAAATACAAATTGAATAAAGTTATTCACGCCTGGACACCCAGATTAAGTATATCCAGAATGTTATGTTAAGCTTGGGTGAAGCTTATTTTAGATTCATAGGTTCCCAAACTTTTTTGTTTCGTAGACCACTTGCCAATTTTTTCTGTTTTGTGTAGACCCCTGCTTTTCTAATCTTGAATTATTACAAATTTATTCACTTTAAATGAGTTTAAAGAAACTATTACTATGTTTTTTTTATTCTTGTGGACCCCCATTTACTGCTCATGCACCCCGAATTTTAGTTTTCGTTGAGATGGACCCCTTGCAGTTTGGAATCAATCCCTAAGGATCGATATAGACCATTTTGGGGAAATATGCTTTAGATTAAACAAAATTAAGCTGAGTCGCTGTGAATCATAAAGGTACATTTTACGTAGTACATTTTGAAGTTGACAATAATGCACCCTGGATTGAAAACTAAGCTTTACCTGCATTCTAAATTTTACTTCATGGTCAATCAAGGACTAGCACAAGTTTCAAATTGACGGCTTTTATAAAAACAGCGAATGCTTGATACCACATTAAGGATGCCCCGCGATTAGGTAAGTTGAAAATTTGTCTTTGAAATGAATCTATAACATACATACAAACAGAGAGCTTTTAGAGTTGATTTAATAATTGAAACGTGCCATATGCAAAATATATGCGCAAGTGCCAATTTTTAAGTAATGTGTTTTTTATATGGAATATATTCTAAATGTCATGCTTTAATTGTACAGGGTGGTTTGTTTTTCGATGATATAGGGTATATGCTAAACGGTACGAGATACAAAAAAACTAAGATATGTGTCTCGTTTTCTTTTTTAGTGTTAAGTTTAATGGCGCAATCAGATCTACACTAACTAGATTGGTTTAGAAGATACAGGGTGATTCTCAAAATCTGCCGATTTTTATTATCTCTTATGACTCGCTTATTTATGAAGATACAAACAAAATTTAAATACAAAAGTGTTATGACTTTTTACGTAGAATCCAGTGGCGTACTTAAAAAAATATAGATCTTTTAATTTTTGAGATATCAAAACTAGTATTTTCTTAAATGGGACACCTTGTATCTGAGTACCTCAAAAAATTGAATTTTTTCTTGTGATTGCAACAATATACAACACTCAATATTTCGTTTGTCCTAAATAGCTAAAATACCAAAACACAAAGAGAAATATTTTCTAGATGGCCATGCATTGAATTTTTTAAGCGTTTATTTTTGTTTGCTTAGATGTCATAAAATTCAAGATTAATTACGTATTGGTTTTGATATTTTCGATTATACTTCTTTTAAAAAGGAGTCTAAAATGAATATTTTTTAAAACTATGTAAAATTAAACATTTCAGGTCTTTATTTTGAATACCCTCAATATAGCCGTTATGAAAATAAAGCCACAGCTTTAGACCTATATTTTGAGCGTTATCCGGACCGACGACAGCCAGAAAAAGAAATATTTCAAAGATTATATCACAAATTAAGTGAGTGTGGATCATTTGGAAAACCAAGAGGTAAGATTTACAAAAAAGAGAATAAAGATCCGACGGTATCTAGCCGTAATATTGAGAAATATATTGGCACAAGTAAATTAAAAGTTTTCGAAAAAAAATGGGCAATTAGTAAGTGCCCTACAATAAGGCCATTTTGTGCTGGAACACCATCTTGTTGTAAATAAAGATTATTTCTTATAGCCAATGGCATGTTATCACACTCGATTATAACACATTCTTCCAAAATTTGGATTTATCCTTCAGCATTCAAATTTTTGTTAAAAATCCTGTAGTTAAGGACTTTGTTTTGATAAAGAGTCACCCATACATGGAACCCAAACCGTCCTTGTTGCACCCTGGCGACCGTCTGATGAGGATTTATGTTTGACTAATATTGATTGTTCTGTCGATTAAAATTCTAAACGCCGCTCTTTATCTCCAGGATGCAAGTTATGAACCTTTATTATTTTATAGGGTTTATACGTAAAACGTTAGATTTACTTGAACTTAAATACTAAAATATATTTGAAATATTTCTTTTTCTGGCTGTCGTCGGTCCGGATAACGCTCAAAATATAGGTCTGAAGCTACGTCTTTATTTTCATTACCCTCAATATAGCACCCAAAATGATTAATTTTTGATAGTTTATAAAAATACTCATTTTAGACTGCTTTTTAAAAGAAATATAATCAAAACCAATACGTAATTTATATTGACATGTAAACAAATAAAAACAAAAACTTACAGAATTCAATTCATGGCCATCTAGAAAATATTTTTTTTTGTTTTTGGTATTTTTGCTATTTAGGACAAAACAAAATATCAAGTGTTACACATTGTTGTAATCCCAAGAAAAAATTCAATTTTTTGAGGTACTCAGATACAGGGTGTCCCATTTAACAAAATACTAGTTTTGATAATATCTCAAAAATTAAAACATCTATACTTTTTTAAGTACACCACTGGATTCTACGTAATTAGTCATAAAACTTTTGTATTTAAATTTTATTTGTATCTCCATAAATAACCGAGTCATAAGAGATAATCCCAGAACACCCAGATTAAGTATATCCAGAATGTTATGTTAAGCTTGGGTGAAGCTTATTTTAGATTACTTTAGATTCATAGGTTCCCAAACTTTTTTGTTTCGTAGACCATTTGCCAATTTTTTCTGTTTTGTGTAGACCTCTGCTTGTCTAATCTTGAATTATTACAAATTTATTCACTTTAAATGAGTTTAAAGAAACTATTACTATGTTTTTTCATTCTTGTGGACCCCCATTTACTGCTCATGCACCCCGAATTTTAGTTTTCGTTGAGATGGACCCCTTGCAGTTTGGAATCAACCCCTAAGGGTCGATATAGACCATTTTGGGAAAATATGCTTTAGATTAAACAAAATCAAGCTGAGTCGCTGTGAATCATAAAGGTACATTTTACATAGTACATTTTGAAGTTGACAATAATGCACCCTGGATTGAAAACTAAGCTTTACCTGCATTCTAAATTTTACTTCATGGTCAATCAAGGACTAGCACAAGTTTCAAATTGAAGGCTTTTATAAAAACAGCGAATGCTTGATACCACATTAAGGATGCCCCGCGATTAGGTAAGTTAAAAATTTGTCTTTGAAATGAATCTATAAATATAAATTTTGACAATAGTGAAGATGACTGGCTAATAACAATAAAAAAGAAATTCTATCAACTTCTGTTTGTCGATAAATGTTTATAAAAAAAAAAAACTAACAAATACATATGAGCAGCACCGCTCTAATTGGGAGGGGCTCAGGGGTCCGAAATATTTATAAAAAATATATTACCTATAACATACAGACAGAGAGCTTTTAGAGTTGATTTAATAATTGAAACGTGCCATATGCAAAATATATGCGCAAGTGCCAATTTTTAAGTAATGTGTTTTTTATATGGAATATATTCTAAATGTCATCCTTTAATTGTACAGGGTGGTTTGTTTTTCGATGATATTATAGGGTATATGCTAAACGGTACGAGATACAAAAAAACTAAGATATGTGTCTCGTTTTCTTTTTTAGTGTTTAGTTTAATAGCGCAATCAGATCTACACTAACTAGATTGGTTTAGAAAATACAGGGTGATTCTCAAAATCTGCCGATTTTTATTATCTCTTATGACTCGCTTATTTATGGAGATACAAACAAAATTTAAATACAGGGTGTCCCATTTAACAAAATACTAGTTTTGATAATATCTCAAAAATTAAAACATCTATACTTTTTTAAGTACACCACTGGATTCTACGTAATAAGTCATAACACTTTTGTATTTAAATTTTATTTGTATCTCCATAAATAACCGAGTCATAAGAGATAATAAAAACCGGGAGAATTTGATAATCACGCTGTATCTTCTAAACCAATCTAGTTAGCGTAGATCTGATTGCGCCATTTAACTAAACACTAAAAAAGAGAACGGGACACACATCTTAGTTTTTTTGTATCTCTTACCGTTTAGCCTATACCCTATAATATCAACGAAAAAAAACCGCCCTGTACAATAAATGCCGGGGCGATAGTGCTACTACAAGTGGCAGAAAACGGGACTCGGTTATCAACACGTCATAAGTGCCATAGTACTTTCACGTTTTACTTTTCTACTGTAATATATGTCATTTGGTACTTACGACCTTTGGCATATGGCACGCTTCAATTCAAGATTTATTTATAGTTTTCCAAACAAGATCACTTCAAAATATTACGATCTTTTTATTAAACCTTAAGTTAAGGTAAGGAGTGAGTTCTTTGTTATCTACAAATTGTCCCACACCAGTAATTCTTTGTCATCTACAAATTGTCCAACATCTTAGAAGGTGTAAGTGTGTTCTTAATTATCTAGAAATGTTCCAATACTTGTATAGATTTTTTTTTGGCGCCCAACTTAGGGCCATGCTAACGCTGGGCACTTGTTGGGCGCCATAAATTGCGAAAGTAAAAGTTAAAAACTTCACACTGAGTACGTGTTTCGTACGCGTGGAGCATGAAGTAAAATTTCAAGTTTAGAAAAGATTGGACGCTATGGGTCTAAATCCAAACGCTTAGGCTTTTCTAAAATCAAAATATTACTTCATGCTTAAAGGGGTCTTCCGGTATAATTTTTTCAAAAAATCGACTTGTATGAAATCAAAGCTAAACATGTCTAGAATATGTGGGTAAAAGGATATTTCGATCCGGCAAATATTTACGTTGCTACAGGCCTTTGAATGCATCGCCGTCCCGAGCGGTATGGGTCGCGCAAGTATAACTTTAATCTCGAATTTCATAAATTTTGATGAGTATGAGTTTTTTGGTCCGCCATATTGGATCCGCCATTTTGAATTTTTCAAATTTTCAGATTCGTATTCAGCGACCCCGAAAACCTGGGTATTGACTACTGTTTGCGAATTTTCCGCCGAATACTTTGAATTACACAGAAAAAATGTTTCGCAAACCTTAAACGCGCGAGCATTCTAGCGTTTGAACGGTTCAACCAATTGACTTCGTTCTTTGCTTCCGTTATTGAAAACACTTTTCTTCATGGAATGAACTAACCTCCCGGTGCAATTTGCAATTTTAAAGATTTTTTACAGCCTGTCAAAAGTCAAAAAATCGACCGAAAAACACGACTTTTTTTTCAAATGCCCGCCATTTTGTCAAATTTTGAGTTTTTTTTAAATTTCGTAGTTCATTCCATTCTCTGATCTATACTCTTCAAGAAACTGAGCTGATTTTGTTTCTAGGTGACGAATAGCCACCCCTAGGCTGCTCGCAGTTTTGGAACATTTCCGCCGGGCAGCCGTCATATTGGACACCATTTTGATTTTTTCGACTCGACAAAAATCCCAATTGTAGAGCAAGGATGAATAAAGATTTAAAAAAACCCAGGTCTCTAACTCTTACCAGTTCCCTGGAAAAAAAATCCAAAGTTTAGGTCAATTATACCGGAAGACCCCCTTAAGCTGGTAGTGGAGAACACTCATTTAAAAATAGTTAAAACGCTTGCATTTGAGGTTTTATGACGCCCAACGTGGAACAAGGCTAACGCTGTGGCCCCTAGTTGGGCGCCAACAAAAATAGTTATTATTTTTTTTAAACATTGTTATACATTTACAATTGTATTGATATTAGAGCTATTATTGACAATTAAAATATTTTTAACTGATAAGACATTTTTTGACGTTTTAAGATTTGATTTCATATTTTATTTATTCTAACATTTGTTATCTCGTGTTTATCTGTTTTTTATGATTAACTATTTTAAATTGTCATCTTTTTTATTTAATAGATGCATAAAAGCATTATTTATGCATCTATTAAGTGAAGTCTTTCAAACTGTGCACTATTGGGCCTTAATATGGTCTCTTTAATAGACAGTTTAAAGACTTTATTCAGTACCATTGATTTTTATAGCAGTTTTGAAAGTTTTTACTAACTTTTAATAATAAAGGAAATTATCATTATTCAGTTATGATATTCTTCAACAATTATCACATTTTTGAACATTTTTGGTTGTTGATATTTTGGCTTTTAGTGACAGATATTTTGTTTCTACACCGATAAACTATCGAATTTCTTAAGTGATTTTTATTTGTAAAGGTGCCATGATGTTATTTAAAGTTCAATTTTGTTACTTTGTACACTTGTGTGCAGCACTTCAAAAATACCAGATTTTTTTTTCTTTTTAGTATATTTAAGGGATTGGAATATGTATACTAACCTTGTAAATGTTCAGGCATTCGATGTTTTTATAAAAGTGTTTAATTTGAATTTCTAATGGGTGTTTCCACTCCCAGATTACGCATGATATAAATTTATATATTTGCTTTAGTGTATTTTAAACTTCATATTGTTTTAGTGATTTATACGTGTGGCGCATGAAGTAAAATTTCGAGTTTAGAAAAGCCCCGTGAAAATTTGTCGAGGGTCGCGCAGCGACCCTCGACAAATTTTCTACGCGGGGCTTTTCTAAACTCGAAATTTTACTTCATGCTTAGTCTGGGAGTGGAAGACACTCGTTAGTTTAAAATGCATCACAACTGGTGATGTATTTTAACAACAATTATGACACCTAGGAGTTGTCAAATGAGTGAGTGAGTAAAAAACAGTATAAAAGAAATGTTTAATTTGAATTTCTAATGGTGTTTCCACTCCCAGATTAAGCATGATATAAATTTATTTATTTGCTTTGGTGTATTTTAAACATCACATTGTTTCAGTGATTTATAAGTGTGGCGCATGAAGTAACATTTCGAGGGAATGGAAGACACGGGTTAGTTTAAAATGCGTCGCAACTGGTGAAAGTACATCACATCACACCACATGACAACAATTATGGGACCTAGGAGTTGTCAAATGAGTGAGTTACTCAACTGTTTCCAAGGCACTCTTTACAAAAACAAAAGATTACGCTACGCTAGACATCTAAGTCCAAACGCTCAGGCTTTTCTAAACTCGAAACTTTACTTCATGCTTTGAAAGTGGAACACTCGTTTACGCTTCAAAATAAACGCTTATTAATTTATTTTATTTCGAAACTTGTTGATTAATGATTAAATACGCTTTAATTTGATTCGTAATATTTTTTATATACTTATTAAAAATTGTAGATTACCCGTGATTCAATAAATTAGTGAATCTAAACCGGTTTACCGATAATTCATCGGGAAATAATGATATCGTTGTTTCAGGGGTAAAATTCATTAAATACGTTACGTGGGTAATTAATAAAATTTAAAGATTTACCTTTACCAAGTGTTTTCCACTCCAAGACTAAGTATGAAGTAAAATTTCGAGTTTAGAAAAGCCTGAGCGTTTTGACTTGAACGCGTAGTGTAGCGTAATCTTTTGTTTTTTGTAAAGAGTGCCTTGGAAACAGTTGAGTAACTCACTCATTTGACAACTCCTAGATCCCATAATTGTTGTGATGTGATATACTTTCACCAGTTGTGATGCATTTTAAACTAACGAGTGTCTTCCACTCCCAGACTAAGCATGAAGTAAAATTTCGAGTTTAGAAAAGCCCCGCGTAGAAAATTTGTCGAGGGTCGCTGCGCGACCCTCGACAAATTTTCACGGGGCTTTTCTAAACTCGAAATTTTACTTCATGCGCCACAACGTATAAATCACTGAAACAATGTGAAGTTTAAAATACACTAAAGCAAATAAATAAATGTATATCATGCTTAATCTGGGAGTGGAAACACCCATTAGAAATTCAAATTAAACACTTTTTTATACTGTTTAGTATTTGTTTTTATTATCTATAACCTGTCGATCGCCAAATAGCACGCGTATGAAAAATGGTTGAACATCCCTGCTATATAACATATTGATCTTCCTTTATGTGTGCGGGATGTTACCTGAAGGTTTGGCCATACCTTTTCGTTCACCCTGTATATATAACAGTCCAAAATTTTACTTCATGCTTAATCTGGGAGTGAAAAACACTAGTTTGAAAATACTAGAAACTCTTGAATTTGAGGTTTTTTGGCGCCCAACGTGGAGCCAAGCTAACGCTGTGGCCCCTAGTTGGGCGCCATAAATCGCCAATTGGATATTTGGCCCCAGGCGCCGTTTTTCCTTACTGCGGCGCTGCATATGAGATATGGCTGTGGCGAGAGCCTGTGCCAGGATCAGCGATCCAAATTTAAAAAAAAATAGTGATGATCGCTATTTGCTTGAAACTATGAATTCTAGGCTTGAAAAATTTCTACCTTAAAAATATAATTGATGCAGAACAAAAATCCAACGTTAATGAAAACATCAGGATGTAATGCACGACTTATGTTAAAAATAATCAGATTGTGTTTCAATAAATAATTTAAAAAAAATCATGGAATACTTGCAATACATACAAATAAAAAACACCAAGTAGTTAAATTAAATATTTTATTGTATAATCATTCTACATAATCTAATCTTTTTAAATATCTATAATCTAACATATATACACACATTAAACATGTTGGATAACAACATTTACTCAAGTTTACACGAAACATACAAGATCTATTGGGGCGGCCATCTGTTTTCAAAATATAGCCAGTTTTTTTTTTACATGGACGCCCAACAGCATTTTTATAGGGATTTTATGTTTTTAATTTATTTTATGCATTTGCGACATCGTTAAAGATCAATATAATAACTTCATTTAGAGTTGAACAATAACGAAAATAATGTATAAACACCTAATTGAATACAAAAAGAAATGAATCAAGATATAATTATAATTACACACCCAATGCGAATAGGTAAATTATTCGATTTTAAGAAAAAAATGGTAGGTATGTAAACGTAATGAGTTTGTATTATCTAACACTGTTATTATTTATATTTATTAATTCCGAAAAGCTACGATGGTTTCATCTGTTTAAAAGCAAAAGTCACTAAGTGTTATTTAGAGCTGTAATAAATACATTTTGAAGTAAATCAATTCCGCAGCAGCTTAAAACCACAATTTTTAATCTGCTGTCGTTTTGAACTGCAGTTTCAAATAAAATAAAATGTTGGATTGTGCTGTTATTTTCAAAAAGAAACTTCCGATTGTGCTGTCATTCTCAAAAAGACACTTTCCATGGTGCCATCATTTTCAAAAAGATACTTTCCATTATGCTATCAATTTTGTAGCTGTAATAAATACATTTTGAAGTAAATCAATTCCCAACGAGCAGTTTAAAATTACATGTTTTATTCTGCTGTCATTTTGAACTGCAGTTTTATATAAAATAAAATATTCCATTGTGCTGTCATTTTTAAAAAGACACTTTCCATTGGGCTGTCATTTTCAAAAAGACACTTTCCATGGTGCTGTCATTTTCAAAAGAACACTTTCCATTTTTTGTCATATTTGTAGCTGTAATAAATACATTTTGAAGTAAATCAATTTCCAACGAGCAGTTTAAATAGACATGTTTTATTCTATTGTTATTTTGAACTGCAGTTTTAAATAAAATAAAATGTTGGATTGTGCTGTCATTTTTAAAAAGACATTTTCCTCTGTGCTGTCATTTTTAAAAAGACACTTTCCATTGCGCTGTCATTTTCAAAAAGTCACTTTCCATTAGGCTGTCATTTTTGTTTGCAGCTTCATAAATACATTTTCTATTGTGCTGTCATTGTTAATTGCACTTTAGACATGCATTTTTTTGCAACTGGCTCTAATTGAAAATACCGTTACATTGACGTTGATTGGCGTCATTGTAATATCAATTGGCATTTGGATTAGTCAGTTGCAAAAAAGTTTAATTGTTACACAAACGATCCCCACTGAGCAAATACAATTAAGTGATATTTCGTCAACATTAAAACAACGTTTAATGTTGATGCAACGTTAATAAAACGTTATTTGTTTGTTTTTTGCTCAGTAGGTCGTCGTTCTAAAAGTACATAATTATATCAATTGCTTTTCATTTCCAATGCACTTAATGGTTTTTACCTATAAACCTAGTATTTAGTGATTTTTACCATTAAACAGATGATTTGATTATTGTGTTATTCAATAAAGAAATAGATGAATGTATAAATGGAAATCACTGAATCAGGCACTACTTTTCATATTCCGCTCAAACGAACTTTCAACCGTTTTGTTTTTCATTTTTTATTTTAAATTTATTTATTATTAACAAAATGATTAGTGGGTTTTTGAAACCCTCGCACAACTGATTGCACTATTTTGGCTTAAAATTTAAAGTTTTGTTAAATCTTAATTTTCATTTGATCAATTAAAAATTGCGTTGCTAATAAAGGTGTGTAATTGGCCTAACCTAACCTAGGCTAGGATCATCGAATCCAAATTGAAAACAAGTGTGTGCACTCTTTTACTTTATTCGATAATATCCTGAGCGAATCCATTTACGTATTGTTTCATCAGCATTAAAACAACGTTTAATGTTGCTACAATGTTGATATAACGTTATTTGTTTGTTTTTTGCTTAGTGGGCCTATTAACAATAATTAATATACAATAAATTAAATTTATCTTATACATCGAAAATATTTATAAATATACAGGGTGTCTCATCAGTGCGTTGTCGGTTGATATCTCGGCTCACGTTAAAGATAGAAACAAACTTTATTGATCAAAGTTGCTTGGTTTTAAGAGCTACATAAATTATAAATATGTTCATGTATACAGGGGGTGCCATGAAGACAGTAGCGGATGCAACTTGCTTATTTTAAGCAGATCACCCTGTATATTATGTGGTTTTTAATTCTTCATAAGAATTACGTATCATTTTATTAATAATATTCGATCTAAATCGTACCGTTTCAGAGTTATTTGACATTTATAGATAAAAATAGTTTCGTAAACCTAGTAAATAAGATAGAGCGTTACGGTTTTCTCCACTCTCTTGAGACGAGGGGGCGCTATCGGATGCACCATCAAGTTGTTGCGGTTAAATTATTTACCTACGAAATAAAAATAATCGAATTTATAAGTTTTCAATCAAAGGAAACTTGATTTATTTAAATGAAACCATATATTTTTTTAACACTAATCGACTTAAAATTCAATTCTCCTTCGATTAGGTTAATAATTTGTATCCGTAACCTGAAATTTTTAACCCACTGAGCAAACACATTTAAGTAATGTTTTATCAACATTAAAATAACGTTTAATGTTGCTACAATGTTGATATGACGTTATTTGTTTGTTTTTTGCTCAGTGGGTAAGATAACATATTACATCAACAGATAAAAAAATCTTAACAAACCCGAAAGTGACTTTCCTTTTGAGTCGATTGATGCAAAAAGTTATATGCCTTCATATAAAAAAATCAAGTTACCCTTGATTGAAAATGTGTAAATTCAACTATTTTTATTTCATACAACAACTTTATAGTGCAGCCGATAATGCCCGTTATTCTCAAGAGACTAGTGAAATTTGCAACTCTGTATTTCATTTAGTTTCAGAGACATTTTAGCTTTACGAAACCACTGCAAACATTAGTTTTGTTTATAAACGTGAAATAACTCCGAAACGGTACTACTCAGACCAATTGTTTTTAATAATAAGGCACACAATTTTTATGAGGAATTTGAAAACCAAATAATACATAGGGTAATCCATATAAAATAAGCAAGTTGTATCAGCTACTGTCTTTATGAACCACTCTGTATATATAAAAATATTTTTAGGTTATGCAGCTCTTAAAACCAAGTAACTTTGGTGTAGCAACAATTGTTCTATCTTTAACGTGAGCAGAGATATCCTCCGAGAACGGACTAATGGAACACTCGGATATTTGTAAATATTTTCGATGTGTGAGCTAACTTTAATTTATTACATATTAATCATTGTTAATACGTATCAGTAAACAGTTTTGGGACTACATTAAATATATTATCGAATAAAGTAAAAGAGTGCACACACTTTTTTTAATTTGGATTCGATGATTCTAGTCTAGGTTACACCCTGTGTAACAATCCCACTGAGCAAAAAACAAACAAATATCGTCTTATCAACATTGTAACAACATTAAATGTTGTTTTAATGTTGATAAAACATTACTTAAATGCATTTGATCAGTGGGAATACTCTGATTAAAATTTTGGATCTAAGCCAAATTCGTGCAAACAATTGTCAATCATATAAAAAACATCTCTTATTAAAAAATTCAATAATAAATCTTTGTAGCTAATAAATTTCTACAACAATTGCATTGTTGTCAACAGCAACATTTATAAATAATTACATCTTTGTTTATATCAAAAATTAGTTATTAGTTAGACTCCTGGAATTCTAGTCAACAACTAATAACTAGTTTAAGTGGGCATTCTTTGTTTTTTTTTGTCACTTGATCAGTATTTTATTTGAAAAATAAATAAATCATTTCTTTAACTTTTTTTACTCGTTTGAATTTTGTGAAGTGTTTAATCTTGTACTCGCCTTTCTTTACTTGATAATTATTTGAAACTGGTAAGCCACATTTTTTAAAGAAGTTAAAATTTACTCACTGAGCAAATCCATTTAAGTAATGTTTCATCAACATTAAAACAACGTTTAATGTTCCTACAATGTTGATATAACGTTATTTGTTTGTTTTTTGCTCAGTGGGTACATAAAGTCAAGTTATTTATAATTATATCAAAAGTAAATTAATTACAAATTTGGCTGCTATCACATACAAAGTGTGTGTTAGCAGCAAAGTTTTATTTAGTGACTGACTTTTGACCTCATTTTAAGCTACATTACTTAATTTTCAAGCTACTGGATCTGAATTAATATCAATTTATTAATACGAGAGGTAATCAAAAAGTGAGGTTATAACATTTACAGGATAGCCCAAATTCGATGTTTTTATAGGGTATCTCGGTAACCAGAAGAGTTAAAAAAATCTGATATACACGTCATGACCTCATTTTCTGAAAAAATAACAATAACATTACAGATCATGGCTATCTTGATTAGTTTGGGAGATATCGGCTGATTTTCAATTGTTGACTATTTTAAAATTCGTCTTTTTCTCAATAAATATAAGATATACAAAAAAAAAACAGTTAAATAGTTATTTGTGTAGTTTTCATCGTAGAATTCAGTGGCGTACTTATTTTTGTATTTCCATTTTTAATTTCAGAGTTATGACACAAAGTTGCATTTTTTTAAATGAAATACCCTGTATATTTTTATGTCATTAAAAAGTAGTTTAAATTAGGTTTACATTGATATAATAAAGTTAATAAAAATTTAAGAAAATAGAGGAAAAAAATGTATTAAAAATTAAGTGCAATTTAATAATCAATTTTAATCTAACTGCAAACTAAATGAAATTCCTAGTATAAAATTTATTTTAATAATAAGAAATGAACTGAATTTTTATATTTTTTGTAATGATAACATAAACCAGATGTTATCATTACAAAAAATATAAAAATACAGTTCAATTGTCATTTTTAAAATAAATCCAATATATTTCTTTGGGATAGAAATCACTATTTTTTTCAACGCAGTTCATATTTGTTTGAAATACACATACGTGGACAGACATACTAGGTTATTTGACAAAATGTTGTATTTTGAAATGATGTAAATATGTATTTTATTTTAATTAACATATTCACTAAATAATATCTAGTTTTTTATATATCACACTGAAATTTGTTCAATATTCGAATGTATCGTGTGTTCATTTAAAAAGAAACCTCTAGAGTGCCATGATTTAATCTTTTTTAAATTTGAGTTGGCAACACGCCTTAGGAATTGACGTATAAAACGTCAGGCATAATATTTATAATGTATAATTTCAGAGTTGCCAACCTGCAATATTTTGCATGGCACTCTCGAGGGTTTTTTTTTATTGAACATATGATATAATACAGGTTTTTATTATTGAACATACGATATTTATTTGTTTTAGTTACCATGGTAACAGGTTTTGTGTACAATCTGTCAAAAGTAAAATTACTTCTTATTTAATCTTTATATAATAATATAATTTATGAAGTGGCTCATATAGTTTACAAGCCTACGAGTTAATGGATAACTACTTTCGATTTAGTTTGCTGTTAGAATAAAATAAATTGCTAAATTAAACTTAGTTTTATTTATATTTTTTCGGCTAATTTTTATTAATTTTGTATAAACTATATTATATTAATGTAAAGCTAATTTCAATTGCTCTGTCATTGACGACAGAGGTGTTCTGTTTAAAAAATGCAACTTTGTGTTATAACTCTGAAATAAAAGTCGGAATAAAAAAATAAGTATTCCACTGAACTCTACGATGAAAACTACACAAATAACTATGTAATTGTTTTTTTGTATATCTTATAGTTATTGAGAAAAAGACATATTTTAAAATGGCTAACAATTGAAAATCGGCTGATATCCTCTAAACTAATCAAGTTAGCCACGATTTGTTAAGGGCATTGTTATTTATATGTATATCAGATTTTTTCTAACTCTTCTGGTTATCAAGATATCCTATAAAAACATCGAATTTGGGTCACCCTGTACACGTTTCACTGTAGACTTTGTAACCTTACTTTGTGGTCACCCCTCGTAAAATATAAAGTCAAATTAAGAAATTAGTTAAGTGTTTAAAAATATAAGTAGTATGAATTCTCAAGTTTTCGTGATTTAACCAGTCAATTACCTTAAAAATTAAGTCAATCAGTTGAACACTAGTTTTGCAAAATAGTCAAGTGAGTATTTGACTTGACAATGCGGGGAATTTGTCTTTTAAGTATACATATCCTGATGTATACACATTACATTTTCGTGCATTCCTTGATTTTATAAAAAACGTTAAATTTGATGCTTCTAACGAGTGTTTCCACTCCCAGATTAAGCATGAAGTAAAATTTCGAGTTTAGAAAAGCCTGAAAATTTGGTTTGGTCGCGTAGCGCGAAGCGCGGAGCGGCCAAACCAAATTTTCAGGCTTTTCTAAACTCGAAATTTTACTTCATGCGCCACGCATTTAAAACACTGAAATATTGCGAAGTTCAAAATATACTCCTCATCAAAAATAAGGGGTGAATTTTAAATTAATAACTAAGCTTTGTAAGTTCGAGCTATTCGCTTTAGTATACTTAAAGTAAAATCGCAGTCTTTGATAGCTGCTACCACATACTTAACAAATTGTGTGTTAGCGGCAAAGTTTTGTTTGGTGATTAACTTTTGACCTTATTTTAAGCTACATCACTTGATTTTCAAGTTACTGGATCTGAATTAATATCTCTTTGTTAATACAATACATCCCCTACAAATATCTAATACAAGGTGTGATCAAAAAGTAAGGTTACATAATGTACATGTTTCAATGTAGGCTTTGCAACCTTACTTTGTGATCGTCCCTCGTACTAAAATGAGTCGTTAAATATCAAGCCAAATAAAGAAATTATTTAAATTGACGAATAATGCACTAATAACCTTTCTTCACACTTTTATTTGAATTACCAAATGTACATTTCGGACACAAAGTGACCATTATCAATGGATTAACATTTGGTAATTCAAATACAAGTGTGAAGAAAGGTTATTAGTGCTTCATTCGTCAAATTAATTTTGCTCTTCACATAACTCACAATCAATTTATTTAATTATTTAAGTGTTTAAAAATATAAGTAGTGTGAATTCTCAAGTTTTCGTGACTTAACTAGTTGAATACTTTTAAAACCAAGTACCCTGAAAACCAAGTCAAGCAGTTAAACACTAGTTTTACAATATAGTCAAGTATATATTTGACTTGACTCTGCAGGAAATGTTTCTTCTAAGTATACATATCCTGATGTATACACAGTAAATTTACCTGTATTCGTTGGTTTCATAAAATGCGTTAAATTTGATGCTTTAACGAGTGTTTCCACTCCCAGATTAAGCATGAAGTAAAATTTCGAGTTTAGAAAAGCCTGAAAATTTGGTTTGGTCGCGTAGCGCGAAGCGCGGAGCGGCCAAACCAAATTTTCAGGCCTTTCTAAACTCGAAATTTTACTTCATGCGCCACGCATTTAAATCACTGAAATATTGCGAAGTTCAAAATATACTCTTTATCAAAAATAAGGGGTGAATTTTAAATTAATAACTAAGCTTTGTAAGTTCGAGCTTTTCGAGCTATTCGCTTTAGTATACTTAAAATAAAATCGCAGTATTTGAAAGCTGCTACCACATACTTAACAAATTGTGTGTTAGCAGCAAAGTTTTGTTTGGTGATTAACTTTTGACTTCATTTTAAGCTAAATCACTTGATTTTCAAGTTACTGGATCGGAATTAATATCTCTTTGTTAACACAGTACACCCCTACAAATATCTAATACAAGGGGTGATCAAAAAGTAAGGTTACATAATGTACATGTTTCAATGTAGGCTTTGTAACCTACTTTGTGATCGCCCCTCGTACTAAAAAAAAATCGTTAAATATCAAGCCAAATAAAGAAATTATTTAAATTGACGAATAATGCACTAATAACCTTTTTTCACACTTTTATTTGAATTACCAAATGTACATTTCGGACACAAAGTGACCATTATCAATGGATTAACATTTGGTAATTCAAATACAAGTGTGAAGAAAGGTTATTAGTGCTTCATTCGTCAAATTAATTTGCTCTTCACATAACTCACAATCAATTTATTTAATTATTTAAGTGTTTAAAAATATAAGTAGTGTGAATTCTCAAGTTTTCGTGACTTAACTAGTTGAATACTTTTAAAACCAAGTCAAGCAGTTAAACACTAGTTTTACAATATAGTCAAGTATATATTTGACTTGACTCTGCAGGAAATGTTTCTTCTAAGTATACATATCCTGATGTATACACAGTAAATTTACCTGTATTCGTTGATTTTATAAAAAGCGTTAAATTTGATGCTTCTAACGAGTGTTTCCACTCCCAGATTAAGCATGAAGTAAAATTTCGAGTTTAGAAAAGCCTGAAAATTTGGTTTGGTCGCGTAGCGCGAAGCGCGGAGCGGCCAAACCAAATTTTCAGGCTTTTCTAAACTCGAAATTTTACTTCATGCGCCACGCGTATAAAACACTGATTTAAAGTGAAGTTCAAAATATACTCCTTATCATAAATAAGGAGTGTATTTTAAATTATAAATTAAGCTTTGTAAGTTTGAGCTTTTCGAGCAATTCGCTTTAATAAGCTTAAAAAACGCTGTATTTAATAAGCAGTAAGGTTTGAACTTCAAAATATTTAAGCGTTTTATACGCGTGGCGCATGAAGTAAAATTTCGAGTTTAGAAAAGCCTGAAAATTTGGTTTGGTCGCTCCGCGCTTCGCGCTACGCGACCAAACCAAATTTTCAGGCTTTTCTAAACTCGAAATTTTACTTCATGCTTAATCTGGGAGTGGAAACACTCGTTAGAAGCTCCAAATTAAACGATTTTAAAAAACGAAGTATCCCCAAAAAATGCACATCGCATGCAAGGCCGGAGCCAGGGTTCAAACCCCCCCGAAGTTTTAAAAGTGTTAAATTTTTGTATGTAAACCCACTGAGCAAATCCATTTAAGTAATGTTTCATCAACATTAAAACAACGTTTAATGTTGCTACAATGTTGACATAACGTTATTTGTTTGTTTTTTGCTTAGTGGGAATGCGGCCCCGCAACAGCAAAAACAATATTTTTACTATTAAAACCCCTCTCGAAATTTGTATAACCCCCTCCGAAATTTGTTTCTGGCTACGAACTTTATCGCATGCGTTAGGATTTGTATACTTAAAACAACAATTCCCTGTATAATTGTTAAAGTAACTCGTTTCTAAATTATTTTCCAAATAATTGTCAAATATCCAAAATTAGAGTACAGATAAACATTTTTTATACTTATACTCATTTGTTCTCATATGTATAACAAGATATGGTGATTTTGTAGTGATTTTAATTATTTTTTGTTTTAATTAGATCCCATCAGAAAATAATTACCTATCATATATAAACTTAAATTACAGTCTACTTACACTTGATTTTCATCCAATTTTAATTTAATCTTTCGGGTTTTGTAAAATTACACTAAAAAATCGTAAGCTCATATTATTTAAGATTATTAAATACATAGATGTGTATAATTTTCTGTTACTTTTGTTGTATTCTTCGCAATATAATTTTCTGTTTTGTGATTTTCCACAGTATGCGCGCGCTTTTCCTTACTTACGTTTTACTCATGCTCATTTCTAAAAAATACTATACAATCTTTTTGTTTTTTATCATTTTTTTGTTTTTTTTTAAGATTAAAGCGTTTCTTATTTAATATTCAACATTGATACAGGGTGGTTACGCTAAGTTTTTCTCTGTATTTTTTTTCAATTTGAACACCCTGTATGTTAACCAAGTCTATGGCAACTAATGCTTTCTAAAATTAAATAGGTTGATACTTTTTAAAGAGACGTCAACTTTTTCGATAATTTCAGATGTTTTCCCACTGAGCAATCACATCTTAGTAATATATCATCAATATTAAAACAACGTTTATTGCTGCGACAATGTTGATATAACGTTATTAGTTTGTTTTTTGCTCAGTGGGTTCGTAAATAAATGTTTACAAATAAATGTCGTATTTTTTTTATTAATATACTTTGAATTTGTTTAAACTTTGTAAAGCGAAAAGCACTTTAAATATTATGGTGTATTTAAAATACTTATTTTGAAAATAATATTGTTCAAACTTCCCACTGAGCAAAAAACAAACATATAACATTGTAGCAACATTAAACGTTGTTTTAATGTTGATAAACCATTACTTACTGGATTTGCTCAGTGGGTTACTTATGTATCATTTTTAATTAAGGTGTTTTTTTTCGCCTGAGGGGGGGGGGGGGATATGGGAGTTCAACCCACCCCCCAAAATGTTCAAAATGTTAAATTCTTGTATGTACATTTTTATAACCCCATCTGATTTTTTTTTCTAGCTATAGCTTTGCACATAAAGTATTGCCAATATTTTTTTTTAACATGTCGTTACAAATAATTATTGATGGGACGATGTATGTACCTTATTTTTAATTAAAGTGTTTTTTTTTTCGCCTAGGGGGGGGGATATGGGAGTTCAACCCACCCCCCAAAATGTTCAAAATGTTAAATTCTTGTATGTACATTTTTATAACCCCATCCGATTTTTTTTTCTAGCTATAGCTTTGCACATAAAGTATTGCCAAATATTTTAACATATCGTCTCAAATAATTACTGATGGGACAATGTATGTACCTATATTCGTTTGTTTTTCATTGGCCAACCAGATTTGGGATTTATATTTCTTAGGTTCTTTCGGTTCTTTAAGTATTTGGGCGTTTCTACAGTTTGTCATGGAATGACATTTAATATACATGCCAAAGAAATTAATTAGTTTATATTTGTTGACGTTGATGACATAGGAAATGTCTATTTTGATCAGCAAATAAATTTAATCTATGAATAAGCGTTAACTGAAGTTGGTGAAACCCAACATTAATTAATCTTTATGATAGGGTAATTAAGCACATGGCGACCATATGGAAAACATAACCTCAAATAATTTTGAAAGCAAAAGTCAGAATGACAACCAGAGTATCCAACCAAATATCCAACATTAAAAAAATCGCCAGATCTGGTTAGTCAATAAAAAAAAAACTAAATATACTTTAAATATATCGTTAGTTTATGAGCCATTTGCATTTGTTGACGTTGATGACATGGGAAATGTCTATTTTGATTAGCAAATAAATTTAATCTATGAATAGGATTTAACAGAAGTTAGTGACACCCGACCATAATTAATCTTTATGATAGGGTAATTCAGCACATGGCAACCATATGAAAAACATAATCTTAAATTATTTTGAAAGCAAAAGTCAGAATAACAACCAGAGTTTCCAACCAAATATAAAACATTATAATAAATCGCCAGATCTAGTTGGTCAATAAAAAATACTTTAAATATATCGTTAATTTATGGGCCAATTGCATAAAATACATAGATTGCATTCAAAATGACATCAGAATAAGAGAAAATGTAGTTTTCAACTGCAGATGAAATATTTTATGCAACTGACTTTAATAATAAAAATGTAATTATATGAGTCGCCTATTTCCAAAAACCCCTAAATCCATTGTTTTCAAATGGATTTAGGGGTTTTTAAACATAGGCGACTCATATAAATTCTGATTTGTTTTTTATTGGCCAACTGGATCTGGTATCAGAATAAGAGAAAATGTAGTTTTCAACTGCAGATGAAATATTTTATGCAACTGACTTTAATAATAAAAATGTAATTATATGAGCAGCCTATTTCCAAAAATTCCTAAATCCATTGTTTTCAAATGGATTTAGGGGTTTTTAAAAATAGGCGACTCATATAAATTCTGTTTTGTTTTTTATTGGCCAACTGGATCTGGTGATATTTTTATAACGTTGGATATTTGGTTGGATACTCTGTTTGTAATTCTGACTTTTACCCAAGGTACGTCGATGGGCGTAACACTTATGAACACATATGTGTTACAAGGAATAACAGAATTGGATCTTTCTATGTTTTCCCCTACCCCTTTCCCCGCAGGCCATAGTTCGTGCGAGAGAGAACAATGCCGTTGTATTTGGTTACGATTTTGAGTCTATCATAACCTCTCTTTCCGGTTTTGCTGTACTTTGATAGATGGATTTTTAAATATTATTTTAATAAGTTAATAATAAAAATGTATTTATATGTGTCGCCTCTTTCCAAAAACCACTAAATCCATTGTTTTCAAATGGATTTAGGGGTTTTTGAAAATAGGCGACTTATATATATTCTGTATTGTTTTTTATTGGCCAACTAGATCTGGTGATATTTTTATAATGTTGGATATTTGGTTGGATACTCTGGTTGTAATTCTCTCCTTTACCCAAGATACATCGATGGGCGTAACACATATGAACACATATGTGTTACAAGGTATGATAGAATTGGATCTTTCCATGTTTTCCCCTATCCTTTTCCCCGCAGGCCCTAGTTCGTGCGAGAGAGAACAATGACGTTGTATTTGGTTACGTTTTTGAGTCTATCATAACCTTTCTTTCCGGTTTCGCTGTACTTTCATAGATAGATGTTTTAGTATTATTTTAATAAGTTAATAATAAAAATGTATTTATATGAGTCGCCTGTTTCCAAAAAACCCATAAATCGAATGTTTTCAAATGGATTTAGGGGTTTTTGAAAATAGGCGACTCATATATATTCTATTTTGCTTTTTATTGGCCAACTAGATCTGGTGATATTTTTATAATGTTGGATATTTGGTTGGATACTCTGGTTGTAATTCTGACTTTTACCCAAGGTACGTCAATGAGTGTAACACATATGAACACATATGTGTTACAAGGTATGACAGAATTGTTTCTTTCCATGTTTTTCCCTACCTCTTTCCCCGCAAGCCCTAGTTCGTGCGAGAGAGAACAATGACGTTGTATTTGGTTACGTTTTTGAGTCTATCATAACCTCTCTTTCTAGTTTCGCTGTACTTTCATAGATAGATGTTTTAATATTATTTATTTATCAACATTGTAACAACATTAAATGTTGTTTTAATGTTGATTAAACATTACTTAAATGTAATTGCTCAGTGGCTATTAACATGTTTTAAATATTAATTTCCCCTTTTGCACCTTCCTTAAATATAAATTTACATTATAACGGGAGTTTTTATTTAAAGTATACGTATTCCAAATTCAGCCTATTTTCTGTAAATCTTTAGATATTTCCTGTTTCTTTTAAAGTTTAATTTGAAGCTTTAAACAAGTGTTTTCCACTCCCAGACTAAGCATGAAGTAAAATTTCGAGTTTAGAAAAGCCCCGTGAAAATTTGTCGAGAGTCGCGCAGCGACCCGAGACAAATTTTCTGGGCTTTTCTAAACTCGAAATTTTACTTCATGCGCCACGCGTATAAAACACTAATATATTGTGAAATTTATGTATATTCGAATCTGAAATCTGTGTTATATGAGCGTGGCGCATGAAGTAAAATTACGAGTTTAGAAAAGCCCAGAAAATTTGTCTCGGGTCGCTGCGCGACCCTCGACAAATTTTCACGGGGCTTTTCTAAACTCGAAATTTTACTTCATGCTTAGTCTGGGAGTGGAAAACACTCGTTTAAAGTTTCGAATAGAACTCTTTTAAAAAACAAGGAATATCTAAAGATTTAAAGAAAATACGTTGAATTTGCTGTAAATTTTCGGAATTTTTTATTTTGGTATACAAATCCCGGTTTACCCAGATAAAAAAAAACGCATTGGAACAGTTTTCTTTGAGGTAAACATATGCATAAGCTGTAAATTTTCCGACATCCGTTGTTTTTTTAACAATTTCAATTTGAAACTATAAACGAGTGTTTTCCACTCCCAGATTAAGCATGAAGTAAAATTTCGAGTTTAGAAAAGCCCCGTGAAAATTTGTCGAGGGTCGCGCAGCGACCTGAGACAAATTTTCTGGGCTTTTCTAAACTCGAAATTTTACTTCATGCGCCACGCGTATAAAACACAGGTTTCAAGTGAAGTTTGAATATACATAAATTTCACAATGTTTTAGTGTTTTATACGCGTAGCGCATGAAGTAAAATTTCGAGTTTAGAAAAGCCCTGAAAATTTGTCTCGGGTCGCTGCGCGACCCTCGACAAATTTTCACAGGGCTTTTCTAAACTCGAAATTTTACTTCATGCTTAGTCTGGGAGTGGACAACACTCGTTTAAAGCTTCAAATTGAACTCTTTTAAAAAAATGTCAGAACATTTACAGCTTATGTATGTTTACCTTAAGTTTACCATGAAGTAACCACATTGAAATTCAGCGCGCACTTGTGACGTAAGTGATCCCTACCCCCACTCCGAAATATTCGAATCTGTCAATTCTTACCGTATACTCGACCGTCCTTGCTTTTACCTTCAAAATAAATTAGAGGTTATGTTTTACACATGGTTGCCAAGTGCCTAATTACCCTATCATATGGATAATTTAAGTGGCGGCACATTACTTTCGGCATTTTATTACCGCTTTTCTGTCAAATAATTATTCAATTGTAACATAACCGAGCTCTTTGATTAACTACGGAAACGGAAGAAGTACAATCAGCCACACGGCTGCGGTGATAGGGCAGAAATAACCGTAACTTCCGTTCCTTGCCCCCTAAAAAAAAACATGGCATTCATAAATCAATGTCATTAAATGACAAACAGAAGGGACACCCGAAAGAAGAACCTAAGAAAATCCCAAATCTGATTGGCCAATAAAAAAAAAAATAAATAAAAAAAAACAGAATATACATCTTCCCACTGACCAAAAAAACAAACAAATAACGGTATATCAACATTGTAGCAACATTAAACGTTGTTTTAATGTTGATGAAACATTACTTAATTGTGTTTGCTCAGTGGGTTATTAAGGTATTGCACTATTTTAAAAATATATCACAAAAATACATTAATACGAAAGGTTTCATATTATTGTCCTTCGTTTGATTTTTTTTAATTCAATAATTTAATCCATCCAAAAGACGTTTAATCGAATAATTTTAAAACCAAAAAAAAAAGTTATCTAATTTTATAAAAGTTGACGTTTCCGTTTCGCATTTTCGCACCTACAGGGCTTAATTCAAAAATGTTTTTCTTTCACTTTTTTTCAAATTTCAATACAAATACTTACGCTATTTAGTAATAAATGTACGTACGATGATTCTCTTACAATTTTATCTTTAAACATTACAATTGTATGTATCACAAAAAATACTGTTTCAATTTTTTTTTAATATACTTATATACAGGGTATCACACAAAAGTTATAATTGTTAAAAAGTAAACTGGCTTATTAACAGATATGTTAGTAGACTGTTTATAACACTCTTTTAATATCCATTAATAAGTACATATAATAATTATAGATATTTAATTTGTTAACTGGATTATTTATCGGCTTATTAATACCAAAGTTATAATTATTAAAAAGTAAACTGATTTACTAACAAATATGTTAGAAGACTGTTTATAACCCTCTTTTAATATCCATTAGCAAGTAAATATAATAATTTTAGATATTTAATTTGTTTACTGGATTATTTATCGGCTTATTATTACCAAAGTTATAATTATTAAAAAGTAAACTGATTTACTAACAAATATGTTAGAAGACTGTTTATAACCCTCTTTTAATATCCATTAGTAAGTAAATATAATAATTATAGATATTTAATTTGTTTACTGGCTTTTTAATCGGCGTATTAAAACAAAAGTTATAATTCTTAAAAAGTGAAGTGACTTATTAACAGATATGTTAGAAGACTGTTTATAACACTCTTTTAATATCTATTACTAAGTAAATATAATAATAATAGATGTTTAATTTGTTTACTGGCTTAATTAATTATTAATACAAAAGTTATAATTCTTCAAAAGTAAACTGACTTATTAACAGATATGTTAGAAGACTGTTTTATAGTCCTCTTTTAATATTCATTAATAAGTAAATATAATAATTAAAGATCTTTAATTTGTTTACTGGCTTATTAATCGGCTTCTTAATACAAAAGTTATAATTGTTAAAAAGTAAACTGATTTACTAACAGTTATATTAGAAGACTCTTTATAACCCTCATTTAATATCCATTAATAAGTAAATATAATAATTATAGATATTTAATCAGTTTACTGGCCTATTAAACGGTTTATTAATACAAAAGTTATAATTGTTAAGAAGTAAACTGACTTATTAACAGATATGTTAGAAGAGTGTTTATAACCCTCTTTTAAAATCCATTAATAGGTAAATATAAGAATTATAGATCTTTAATTTAATTACTGGCTTATTAATCGGCTTTAAAATACAGTTTTTGGGTGCAGTTACTTCTAACATCATACAGGGTCGAATAAAATGATTTTCATCAAGTTGTATTTGGAATTTTTTTACATGTAATTTTTCCTGTGCCGCTAACTAAAAAGAGTATATCTTTTTAGTTCTGTCAATAAATATCGTCAATCAATCAAATTGAAAATTATTACAATTTATGTATGTTTTGAGGTTCGTTATTATTGTAGAGCGGTACTTTTTGTTTAAACATGGGTAATGCAAAGACGATTAGATGAAAATCATTTTTTTCTACCTTGTATCACTGGCGGCTCGCGGCCTAACTTCATGTGAGGCTCAAATCCAAGGTACAAAAAATGAAGTTGAAAGCACTACGTATCCATTTTGTTTATCAATTCTCCTTACGTCACGGAATTGCGTCATTAATACATGCGTTTAGGAGCACAACGAGCGCACCTTTTAATTCCGAGATGCACCTTGGTATTTTTGTTTCACATAAAGTTGGCTACCAGTCGCCACTGCCTTGTATTTTCAAATTACAGTTAATATATTACCTTAAATAAAGTATATAATTAACATTTTCTTTCTTAATTAATAGACAAATAATTACTGCTTTATAATATTGGTAGACAGTTCAAAGATTCTACTAAGAGTAAGTAGCAGTTTCTTTAAACAATCCACTGAATAATTAAATTAATGAGACAGCATCCGTTAAATATTTGCACTTAAAATCATATCAAATTTAAACTGTCAAGAAGCAAAAATATGACATTTAAGACATGTAATAATAATATAATGTCACGTTTTTGTTTAATATTATTTTTTGTGAACCCTGTATAATCACGCTAAAATCTACAAATTAGCGAGAATTATGCTGATGGGAAAATTTATTCGAATAATTTCAGTTCGGCTTATTAAAACAGTAAAAAAAACAAATAATAATAACCCACTGAGCAAAACAACAAACAAATAACGTTATATCAACATTGCAGCAACAATAAACGTTATTTTAGTGCTGTTGAAACATTACTTACATGCGTTTGTTCAGTGGGAATAGTTCTAATTTTTTGTAAACATTTGAAATACCTGAGATTTCTACTAAAATTAAATATGAAAAGCAAATCGCCGTTGTTGCTTATTTTCATTAGTTCAATAGTTGAAATCCACTGAGAAAACATAACAAGTGTCAATAAACTGCCGGCATCTCGGTTTTGAAAAACAAAATTACTTTAAAAACAAATTACATATCTTAGATTTTGTCATCCCACTAAGCAAATCCATTTAAGTAATGTTTCATCAACAATAAAACAACGTTCAATGTTGCTACAATGTTGATATAACGTTAGTTGTTTGTTTTTTGCTCATTGGGATACGATTCGGTGAATCTCGGAAACGTCTACTAAATTTAATTATATGTCTAATTACGACGTATGTTTCTGAAGTCAGAACCTACCAACTGCGTAAAAAACAAACAAGGTTTTATCAACATTGTTATTTTAATGTTGGTGGAACGTTACTTAAATGTGTTTGCTCAGTGGGTACTGGGATGACGACAGTTTATAATATAGACACTTGTTAATTAAATAACATTTGATCAACATTACACCCACTGAACAAAGAACAATGTTTATGAAATATTACTTAAATGTGTTTGCTCAGTGGGCAATGTTTTATACTTTTGTAATGTTGATCAAACGTTATTTAAATTGTATTGCTTTTTGGGAAACTTCTCACTGAGCAAACACATCATCAACATTAATATTACGTTTATTGTTGCAACAATGTTGATATAACGTTAATTGTTTATTTTTTGCTTAGTGGGCTGGAAACACTTGGTGAAACATGTTTACAATTTGTTTATGATTCTTTGAAATTTAAACTACCTACTTACATTTGTGACGAAAATATTTTATATTTCAATCTTTAATAATTTTAGTAGATGAAACGTTATTTAAATCGTATTGCTCTGTGGAAAACTATCTACAAATTTATAAAATAAATGTATGGGTAGTTTTCCACACAGCATTATGTTTTAAATAACGTTTCATCATATATTTTGTCTTCTAAAATTATTGAACATTAAAATAGAAAATAATTCATCACAACCCACTGAGCAAATCCATTTAAGTAATGTTTCATCAACATTAAAACAACGTTTAATGTTGCTACAATGTTCATATAACGTTATTTGCTTGTTTTTTGCTCAGTGGGAACCCACTGAGGCAGTGGCGGCCGCTGGCCAAATTCATGTGAAACTCAAATGCCAAGGTAATGCGTTCTGGAATTAAAAGGTGAGCTCGTTTCGCTGCCAGTGAATGTTTTAAAGACGCAGATCTGTGACGTAAGAGCATTGAAAAACAAAATGCATATGTTGTGGATTTAACCACAGATTTTGCATTCTGGATTTGAGCCTCACATAAAGTTAGGCCGCCAGCCGCTACTGCACTGAGGATAGACACGTTGCATCAATGTTGCTGCGTAACACGAAACGTTGTATGGATGTTAAAAACGTTGCATAAACGCTGAATGTCCGCCTGCAGAAACGTTTCAAAGAAAAATGTTGCTGCACCGTTGAGAAAGCAACGCTCATGCAACGCGAGCGATTGCTATTATTTGTATGCAACCTAACTTACAAATGTATGTATGTTAAGTTGCGTCTCTCGTAATCTTAACGCAAAATTCATCTCTAGGTTTAAATGGGTTAAAAAAATACAAATATGTACTGGGAACAAGAAAAAACCGTCTTACAAAAAGTAATGTGCAGTCTAGGGGAGACAGTACTTAAGTACCAAATACACTTAAACTTTGAAAACATTAAAATATTGTTAACAAGTGCATGAACTTCAATTGAAATCAGCGTCTTATATGCGTGGCGCATGAAGTAAAATTTCGAGTTTAGAAAAGCCCAGAAAATTTGTCTCGGGTCGCTGCGCGACCCTCGACAAATTTTCACGGGGCTTTTCTAAACTCGAAATTTTACTTCATGCTTAGTGTCGGAGTGGAAAACACTCGTTTAAAGCTTTCGATTGAATTCTTAAAAAAAAAAAACAACGAATATCTTAAAAATAACAGCATATAATTGGGACTTGTTTACTTGAATGAAAAACTCCCTGTAAGGTAAATATCCATGAAATGCGTAAACCATAATGCTGCATTACAGCAACAGTTTTAACAACTATACAATGTTTAAAATGCAATGTTACCATTTTAAATATTAATCCAATGTTTATAATACAATGTTGCATAAAAGTTATATTGTAATGATTATACAACGTTGTGTTACTTTGCCGCAACGTTTTGTAAACTTTAGGAAGCAATGTTGAATTTTAATTCTATTTTCAACATTTATGTATGTTTATGTATATTGCACGGACAACGTTTATACAGTGTTTGTAACGTTGCCGAAACTTTGTTGAAATATTTTTAATACAATGTTTTTTTTAAGTATCATGTTCAATATTCGTGCAACGTTTAAAATGCTTCCGTGTACAGTGGGAAATATAACCCACGGAACAAACTCATTCAAGTAATGTTTCATCAACATTAATGCAACGTTTAATGTTGTTAAAATGTTGATACAACGTTATTTGTTGGTGTTTTTCTCAGTGGGAAGTAGCCTACTGAGCCAAAAACAAACAAATAACGTTACATCAACATTGTAGCAACATTAAACGTTGTTTTAATGTTGATGGAACCCTACTTAAATGTTCATGGATTCGATAGCTAACGCCATCTTAGATGGCGTTAACTATCAAATCCATTAATAGTCAGAAATGTTCAGTATTCCTCAGCACTGGGTCGATAGCTAACGCCATCTTAGATGGAGTTAGCTATCGAATCCATTAATAGTCAGTATTCCTCAGCACAGAGGAATCGCGTCTGTGGGTATCTGGAGCCGGAACACTGAACACAAATTCAATTTTGATACTTACTTATATGTGTTTGCTCAGTTGGAGGTACTTGAAATTTCAAAAAATAATAAACAAATGTTAAATATGTTTCACCAAGTGTTCAATGAGAATTTAACTCAAGAGATAAAATTCAATTATCCAATATTTGTCTCACAAATATGTATTCAGTTTCGACAATTTTCCCAAAAGCATCAATTTCCATATTTTTATTATTCTTTACAAAAAATTATATAAGGCTCTCAGGGTCATCTACTCAAAGGGCCATGATGTTTTTTTTTTCATTATTCGTACAATGGGCGCACTACGAAAATTTTACACTTTGTTATCGACTAGTATTTATATATTTAAACTTCCACATCGTCTGGTTTGTTTTTTATATAAGTACTCCTATATAATTTTTATTTTATATTCACGTCAGTCTAATAAAATGGTAAAACGCGTTCCAACATTTAAATCATGGAAACGAATGAAACGGAAATATACATACGCTCATGATTTACAGAGAATTTTACTTTTAAGTATACCCACTGAGCAAAAAACTAACAAATAACGTTATATCAACATTGTAGCAACATTAAACGCTGTTTTAATGTTGATGAAACATTACTTAAATGGATTTGTACAGTGGGTACATATCCTGATTTTGTAAATTTTTAGACATTAATTGTTATTGAAAAGCGTTCATTTCAAAGCTTCTAACTAATGTTTTCACTTCCCGATTAAGCATGAAGTAAAATTTCGAGTTTAGAAAAGCCTAAGTGTTGAGCCTGAGTTTTGATTTAGACGTTTCGCGTCCAAATCCAAACTCAGGCCTTTCTAAACTCGAAATTTTACTTCATGCGCCACGCGTATAAAACACCGATTTAAAATGAAGTATAAAATACACTAACGACCTACTGAGCAAAATACCAACAAATAACGTTATATCAACATTTTAGCAACATTAAACGTTGTATTAATGTTGATGAAACATTACTTGAATGAGTTTGTTCAGTGGGGAGTGTCTATAAACTGTTGGCATCTCGGTTACTTTGAAAAACAAATTAAATATCTAAGATTAAGTCATACGAGTTGGTGAATCTCGGAAACGTCAAATAAATTTAATTATATATATGTGATTGGGTAGTGTCACAGCACGACGTATCCCACTGAGCAAACACAATTAAATAATGTTTCATCAACATTAAAACAACGTTTAATGTTGCTACAATGTTCATATAACGTTATTTGTTAGTTTTTTGCTCAGTGGGATGTTTCTGAAGTCAGAACCTACTGGGATGCCGACAGTTTATAGACACTCGTTATATCTTTAACTTGTTTTTCATTGATCACTTGATGAAACATGATTAAATTAAAAAATAATTAAAATAAAATCACTTCATATGTTTTGCTTAATTAAAATTAAATGAAATATATTAAGTGATTTAGTTTTAATATTTTTTTTTTTAATTATACTGCATAAGAAGTATGTTTTAAACTTCACGATATTTCAGCGGCTTATACGCGTGGCGCATGAAGTAAAATTTCGAGTTTAGAAAAGCCCCGTGAAAATTTGTCTCGGGTCGCTGCGCGACCCTCGACAAATTTTCTACGCGGGGCTTTTCTAAACTCGAAATTTTACTTCATGCTTAGTCTGGGAGTGGAAACACTCGTTATATGCTTCAAATTGAACGCTTTCAAAAATAAGGAATGCCTGAAAATTGACGAAAATTGGGGTATTTATACTTAAAAGAAAAATTTCCTTTATGTTGATAATATGCTGGCTACAAACAAGTAGAAATGAAATAATCGAAAATACAATAATTTAGAATACTAATGTCATGTGAGCTTCAAAATAAAATTAATGTTGAGAGAGCGTTACGATGCGTTTTGTGAAATCAATTTTAAATAACGGCATATGTTAATAAGTATAAATACGATTTCAAAATAATTGAATAAAGAATTGTTTTAATCACGTTTTGTTGTTTGTTTTGCTTTTTTTAATAGCACACTGCGACAAATTCAAACATTTTTTTTCTGAATTAAAATCTGAAAACAAAAATTAAACATTTGTGTGAAAGAAAAAATAAGAAGTTAAATAATTTCAATTCGATTAGTTTTTCAATTTTAAATAATAAATGTGAAAAATAAAACGCATGATAAATGCGGATGAAAATGTTGTGCTTTATGCGTTTTCTTTTTTAACTTTTTTTTTACCCCAGATTAATAAACAAATCGAATTAATTAAAAAAAAAATATGTGAAAGAAAAAATACATCTAACTGTTTTTTGCAATATTAGGTCATTTATGAATTTATCGAGGTCTCAAGTTTCGAAGTTTTTTTTATCAAAACGATCACCTAAAATGGCTTATATAAAGATCAGATTTGCAATAAGACACGTAATTTTAGGTGAAAGAAGTTAAATAATTTTAATTTAATATTTTTCTCAACAAATCAGATTGATTGAAAACGTAAAAAATCAAAGACAACAATTTAATAACTAATAACACGGCAATATTACGATCAAGACCACTATTTCGCGAACGAAAAATCTCTTCGAACTTTGGTCGCAACCACTCCATTGATCGTATAATGAGACTCGCTAATTTATATAACAACTGTGAATGGTTTGATATATTTAACAGTCCTCTAAGGAGTCTTAGATTTGGTATCATGCAAAATATTTTAGGATAATAAATCAATTTCATTATTAGTTTTCCTTAGGTTATTATTGTTTTTAGATTTTGTTATTTCTATATAGAATAATTGCTGCAATTATTACCACCATTTATTAAATTTTAGTTATTAATGTTAATACGTTTTATCAATTTTTATATATTATTGTTATTATTTTGTACATATTCTTTGTAAAAGGGGTTTCCCGTGAGAGAATAAATAAAAAAAATTGAATATAAGTATAAATACGATTTCAAAATAATTGAATGAAGAATTGTTTTAATCACGTTTTGTTTTGCTTTTTTTTAACACAGTGTGACAAATTCAAACTCTTTTTTTCTAGATTAAAATCTAAAAACTAAAATGAAAAAAATGTGCGAAAGAAAAAATATATCTAACTGTTTTTGCAATATTAGCACTGAGCAAATCCATTTGAGTAATGTTTCATCAACATTAAAACAACGTTTAATGTTGCTACAGTGTTATTTGTTTGTTTTTTGCTCAGTGGGAGGTCATTTATAGATTTTATCGAGGTCTGAAGTTTTTCATCAAAAAGATCACCTAAAATGGCTTATAAAAAGATCAGATTTGCAATAAGCCATTATTTGCGTAATTTTAGGTGAAAGAAGTTAAATAATTGTAATTCAATATTTTTCTCAAAAAATCAGATTGATTATAAACGTATTTTTCACAATTAAATAACCTAAAACGAAGCAAAGTCGATTTTAACTCAGCTATTTAGAATAATTACACAGTGCGACACTAAAATTCTTAATTAAAATCTGAAAACATAAATTAAACATTTGTGTGAAAGAAAAAATAAGAAGTTGAATAATTTTAATTCGATTACCCTAAAAACCCCTAAATCCATTTGAAAACCATGGATTTAGGGGTTTTTGGAAATAGGCGACTCAATTTTAATTCGATTAGTTTTTCAATTTTAAATGAATCAAGTTAAAGAAAAAACGGATGAAAAATTAAAATGAAAATGTTGTGTTTTATGCGTTTTTTTTAACTTTTTTTTTTATCTAAAATTGAAAAAATAATCGAATTAAAATTAAGTCGCTTATTTCCAAAAACTCCTAAATCCATGATTTTCAAACGGATTCAGGGGTTTTTGGAAATAGGCGACTCAATTATTTAACTTTTTTTATCTAAAATTACGTCTTATTGCAAATCTGATCTTTATATAAACCATTTTATTTGATCTTTTTGATGAGAAACTTCGAAACTTCTGACCTCGATAAAATCCTTAAATGACCTTATGTGGCAAAAAACAGTAAGATGCATTTTTTCTTCCACACAAATTTTTCATTTTTGTTTTCAGGATTCGATTCGGAATTTCAGTGTCGTACTGTGTAATTATTCTAAATAGCTGAGTTAAAATTCGATTTGCCGCGTTTTTAGTTATTTAATTGTTGTGAAAAATGTGTTTAATTTTTTAAAAACTTAGGTTGTAGTATCTAGTTGTAAAATTATTATATCGTTAACTTGTTTCTCATTGATCACTTGGTAAAACATTTCTATTAATATATAGGTATTTGATTGAAATTCACTTGGTTTGTTTTACTAATAAATTGTTTTATTTTCAACTAGTTTCGGCTTAATGCCATTTTCAAGAATGGTGTACAAAAGAGCAAAATTGATTATATATACTAGATGTCGGCATTTCAGGTAATAAGTAAAGCTATAAAGGCGGGAAAAAAACGTGGTCAATGACAACGAGGACCTTTGGAATTCCCCGATAATTAGAGCGCTTATTACTTAAAATGCCGACATCTAGTATATATAATCAATTTTGCTCTTTTGTACACCATTCTTGAAAATGGCATTAAGCCGAAACTAGTTGAAAATAAAACAATTTATTAGTAAAACAAACCAAGTGAATTTCAATCAAATACCTATATATTAGTAAAATTATTGCTTATATTTTTTTATAGAACTGTTGTTCATACTTTGTGTTTTTAACTTTTCCTGTAATATCCCACTGAGCAAAAAAAAACAAACAAATAAAGTTATATCAACATTGTGGCAACATTAAACGTTATTTTAATGTTACTTAAATGTGTTTGTTCAGTGGGATGATTGTACATCTGTTGGGAAAATAAACATTATTATTATTTGAAATAAAACAACACAGTTGGGAGGGTTTCACTTTAATTGTTGAACACTGCAACATGTTTCACCACAGAGTGGCTTCATCAGGCAGATGAAATAATCATCATTATTTCATCTGCCTGATGAAGCCACTGTGTGGTGAAACATGTTGCAGTGTTCAACAATTAAAGTGAAACCCTCCCAACTGTGTTGTTTTATTTCAAATAGTATTATGGAGTTTCATCATGTATCCACCTCATCAATTAAATAATAATTATTATTGTTATTATTTTTTTACGTTTTCAATTAATCTGATTTGTTGAGAAAAATATCGAATGTAATATTTTTCTCAAGAAATCAAATTGAAAACGTAAAAAATCAAAGCATGAGAAAAACCAGAGACACTTTTTTTTGTTTTTGAAGTAATTGATGATGACGTTACGAATAATTAATCATTGATAATTACTAGTCGCAACTTTTTTTAACCATTCACAATTTTTCTGTAAACAATTTTCTTCTAAGAGAAAAATCAATATCACAAACACTTATTAATTGACGAAGAAAAGTGTTTGTGAAATAGATTATTAACATTAAACTAAATTTGAAGTATTTTCTCCAATCTACCCACAGGGCAAGAATTTAATCAACATTACAACAACATGAAACATTACAGTAATATTGATAAAACGTTATTCCGGGTGTTCGATAAAAAACGCCCACCGCCATAACTCTGTTATTTTTTGACCAATTTGACTGAAGTAAAAAGCAAAATCAATGGCTGTTTAAACACTATAAAATTACACTAATTATATGTTTTTTCTACTCCTATACTTAAATTGATTTATTAGACAGTTACTACTTGTATCGAAATGAGGGTCATTTCGACACAGATTTTCATATTTTCATTCACATCGTAGCAAGCTCATGCTGGGTATGATGGAATGACAATTTAAAATTGTCAATTTGTCAACGTACGTAATTGTATAAACATCGACAAAAATGAGCGATAGTGGTAGTGAAATTGAAAATCTAACTCCTCCGAAGATTGTAGAACAAGCCTCAAAAACCTCAAATAATTTACTACCAGTAAAATCGGCAAAAATTTATGGAAAATGTTACTCTCAGTTTATGGAACGGAGGAATAAAAATAAGGTTAGCAGCTTTTCTGAAAATGTATTATTAGTTTATTTCGACGAATTGTGCAAGAAATTAAAATCCACAACTTTATGGACTCATTATTCCATTATTAAATCAACTTTATCCATTAAACACATAGTGGACATATCCAAATATTTCAAATTGCTTGCCTTGTTAAAAAGAAAATCTGAAGGATATGTACCCAAAAAATCTAAAACCTTTTACCACTGATGAAATAAAGCAATTTATTGGTGAAGCCCCAGTTGTAAAATATTTATTAACCAAGGTAAGTTAATTTTAGTTTAAAATTTATATTTTAAACTGTTGTTTTCATAGGTAGTATGTATCTTTGGTGTTCTGGAAGCTTGTAGAAGGCATGAGCTGCACAAGTTGGAATTTAAAGACGTAAATGATTTTGGAACAACTATTTTAGTCACAATTAATGACACTAAAACAAAAACAACGCGAAAATTTTCAGTTACCGGAAAATATTACGGTATATGCAAGAACTACATGAATCTTCGTCAACAACATTGTAAAACCCCATCTTTTTTTTACAAATTATACAAATGGAAAATGTACAGTACAAAACGTAGGAATAAACAAGTTTGGAAATATGGGCAAAGAAATTGCTAGGCACTTAAATCTTCCAGATCCCAACTTATACACCGGACACTGCTTTCGTCGCAGTTCTGCCACAATATTGGTTGATGCTGGTGGTGACATCACCTCGCTAAAACGCCACGGTGGGTGGAAATCCACCGCAGTGGCTGAAAACTATATTGACGAGTCAATCCAAAATAAAGTCAACGTAGCCAATCAACTTTTGAATTCGATAGAACACAGCCAAACAAACAATTATATAAACATTACTCCATCAGCATCAATAACAACATCCACCAACATTGTTTCAGAACCACCGAAAGTGCCACAGATTCATTTTAATAACTGTACAATTCAAAATATTAGTATAAATCAAAAAGAATGATTAAAAACCTGTCATTTTTGTTTGCGAAGTTCTCATATATTGTAATTTAATTTTTTTTCATATAATGTAGTGTATAAAAATAATTTATAAGTTGAATATAAATTTAATAAATTTTGAAAATAAAACTTATTATTTTTCTATTGCAAGTAGTCGTAGAAAAAATAGTGTATGCAACTCTCATTTAATGGCTATTAAGACACTCGTATTCATTACGACACTCGCTCCTTCGTCGCTCGTGTCGTATTTCTCATACTCGTGTCTTAATAGCTGCCATTAAATGATCGTTGCATAATATACTGTTTCAAAATTAACTTCATTTACAAATAATAGTGAAATCAGAATGTTTACATGGCTGCATATACTTTTCTTATTTTATTATATATACAACCCACTGAGCAAAAAACAAACAAATAACTTTATATCAACATTGTAGCAACATTAAACGTTGTTTTAATGTTGATAAAACATTACTTAATTGTGTTTGCTCGGTGGAAAACATCGTTATTCAGGTAATACAATATACGGTACAAAAATGTATGTACCTATCATACATGTTAGTGTTAGTCTGTACGGGCTATCGACCAAAGGTCTTTCTGCTCTTTTTTTATTATATTATACATTGTTTTTCTTAATCCAAATATGCCCGATATGTTGATTTTAGTTTAATATTTGCGCCAGAAAAAAATAATCATAAATCTTGTTGGCATCATATTTTGGCAATAAATGTAGTATACCTTGAAACAAAAATAGGATCGACAAATGTCATTTATTGTAAAGTAATGTCAACCATTTGTTATTAAATTTTGTGAAGATAAAGACTTGTTTTGTTCCATGATTTTATTTTCAGTTGGGGTCTTTACAGATCATTATCAAAGGTTAAACATTTGTTATTAGTCTGTTTTTGACATTAAGTTGTAACATAGGTACTTATTTGTTGGGTCGTTATTCTGCCCGATTCCGTACCCGAAATGTTAAAGTTAACGTATACAGAGAGTTTTATATAACACCGAATATTTTCATCCAATACAATTTGACATAATAAATTATGTGTAAATTGGGAAGCCTATATGACCATTAAAAATTGTTGCCAATCAATCGCAATTAATGCCTTAACTTGTATATACAGGGAGTTTTTCTTTCAAGTATGTCCCAATTACAGCGTATATGCCGTAAATCTTTAGATACTCATTGTTTTATCTAAGAGTTCAATTTGAAACTTGAAATGAGTGTGTTCCATTCCCAGACTAAGCATGAAGTAAAATTTCGAGTTTAGAAAAGCCTGAAAATTTGGTTTGGTCGCGTAGCGCGAAGCGCGGAGCGGCCAAACCAACTCGAAACTTTACTTCATGCTCCACCGGTACGAAACACTGACATATTACGAAGATAAAAACACATCGCTAAACATTCCATTGCATCAGTGTTTTGTACCGGTGGCGCATGAAGTAAAATTTCGAGTTTAGAAAAGCCTGAAAATTTGGTTTAGCCGCTTCGCGCTTCGCGCTACGCGACCAAACCAAATTTTCAGGCTTTTCTAAACTCGAAATTTTACTTCATGCTTAGCCTGGGAGTGGAAAGCACTCGTTTAAAGCTTCAAATTAAATTCTTTTAATAAACCGAGCATTGGCAAATGTACAACGTATGCTTATGTATACTTAAAAGAATTTTTAAGTTATGTGTAAACTGGGAAGCCTATATGACCATTAAAAATTGTTGCTAATCTATCGCAATAAATGCCTTAACTTGTACATACAGGGAGTTTTTCTTTCAAGTATGTCCCAGTTACAGCGTATATGCCGTAAATCTGTAGATACTCATTGTTTTATCTAAGAGTTCAATTTGAAACTTGAAATGAGTGTGTTCCACTCCCAGACTAAGCATGAAGTAAAATTTCGAGTTTAGAAAAGCCTGAAAATTTGGTTTAGTCGCGTAGCGAGAAGCGCGGAGCGGCCAAACCAAATTTTGAGGCTTTTCTAAACTCGAAATTTTACTTCATGCGCCACCGGTACGAAACACTGACATATTACGAAGATGAAAACACATCGCTAAACATTCCATTGCATCAGTGTTTTGTACCGGTGGCGCACGAAGTAAAATTTCGAGTTTAGAAAAGCCTGAAAATTTGGTTTGGCCGCTCCGCGCTTCGCGCTACGCGACCAAACCAAATTTTCAGGCTTTTCTAAACTCGAAATTTTACTTCATGCTTAGTCTGGGAGTGGAAAACACTCGTTTACAGCTTCAAATTAAATTCTTTTAATAAACCGAGCATCGGCAAATGTGCAACGTATGCTTATGTATACTTAAAAGAAAAATTCTCGTTATAAAAAAGGTTCGGTGTTACATAAAACTCTCTATATGTTATTAAAAACCCTCACAATCTAAGTATACAAATCAACTACTAATCGCGTTTAGACTGTGATGTTGAGGAATAACATGTACGTTACATTTAACATTTAGTGCACAAATTCGGGGGGATTATTCATGTTTGACATAACCATACATTAAATGACAATTGCCACTTTTTTCCAAGGCACACTAATTATAAAATTTTGTTAAATAGAATTTGTCCACTAAGCAAAAAACAAACAAATAACGTTTTATCAACATTTAACGTTTATTTAATGTCTAATAAACGTTATTTACATGTGCTTGCTCAGTGGGTTAAATAGAAGATTTATTTTCATTTTTTTTAACAAAAATATTGAACGAAAAACAACATATTGGGCATATACGTGTTGCGGAACGCATATGCCTCCGATAAACATCGCGATTAATAATCCTAGCAACACCTTCTTATGTGAACTTACAGAACTAACTCCAATAGAATACCGCTACCCATTCCTAATTGATACATTTTGCAAGTCTCGATTAAATTTCCAAATTTTGTCATTATTTTGTAAAGTTCGAAATATAAATATCCAACCAAAATTTAAAACACCCTCATCAACTATTTTTGAATCCTATTTATTAACATACCAATCTATAAACAATTAGTCATTGTTTTAGAAAACATTTCATAAAACCAGAATCAATAAACTATATAAATATGGGCTGAAAGACCACTGGTCGTTAGCGTCTTTTTAATTTAAATTATATTACAATTCTTGTTATACTGTTAGTTGTCAATCAATATGTGTTTTTTTAAATTTTTTTTTAAATTTTGGGTTTTACGTCATCTATTTCCGCTGCTAAGGCCAATCATGACGCCGGAGATTAGGTCTACAGCTATCCGGGAATTTTGCCGAACCCGGTGGGAGTTACAACCCACCGGTAGGGATCTATAACGTGCACGCAACATCCAGGCAGTACACGGGTCCTACATGCATTTAACATCATATCCGAGAAGACGGAGTGTTTGGCATTTTTATCCTAACCTATATAAATGCAGACAACTTGTTAGGCCGGTATTTGAACTCCGGTCTGTGGCGTGGCAGTACAACATTCTAAATTCAGAAAAATCATGTGTAATGTATTAAAATTTAAAAATTATAGGCTGCTATTTAAAAATTGTAAGTTGGCTATTATTTGGCAATGAAGTTATTACTGAAAAAAATACAATATTGATGTCATTTCTTAGTGTTTACACGCCATTGACTTTGATTTTTAATTCAATAAAATCGCCAATCAATACCTGAGTCGTGGCGTTGGGTGTTATTTTTTTTATCAAACACCCGATATAAATATCGTTGCTTAGTTGATAATTTGTTTTATTTGTTCTTATTTAAGCTTATTTAATTATTGGCAAGAATTATGATAGCCAGTTTAGCTATCATGAAATGTGCGCTTGTGACATTAAAACTAATATTTATCATTACTTTAAAGGTGAAAGTCATCAAGTGGTATTAATTTCCTTTATACTGAATGACTTTTATCTGTAAACCGACCGTATCTAGATGTACATTTTATAATTCGCTGCCTTGCAAACAAAAGTTAGGACACCGTTTTTATTTAGACTCCACTTAACATGTTACGTATTTCTTAGTTCGGTCATAATTGTTATTTATTATTTGTTCATACGGCAATTTAAAAAGTAAGTAATTAAAGTAATACTCATGATAAAACTCTTTTTACTTTGTATAACACTTTTTTATCTAACCCATTAAGATGCATACATGCAACATTATTAATTTTTTGTTAATTAAATTACTAAATAAGTTAATTTTATATATTATATTATTTGACCTGACTTGAAAATGTATAAAGACAAATGTTAATATTTTGTTATTTAAATATTTCGAATAATACTCATTTAAAAAAAAAAATATATATATATATATTAGTGTATTTCTAACTTCACATAATATTTCTGTGTTTTATACGCATGGCGCATGAAGTAAAATTTCGAGTTTAGAAAAGCCCAGAAAATTTGTCTCGGGTCGCTGCGCGACCCTCGACAAATTTTCACGGGGCTTTTCTAAACTCGAAATTTTACTTCATGCTTAGTCTGGGAGTGGAAACACTCGTTCTAAACTTTATATTGCACGTTTTTATATACAATCGACTAATGCCTGAAAATTTACAACGTATACATTATGTATATTTCAAAGAAACATTCACAGTATGAAATACGATAAGTCGTTCATAGAAATAAATATAAGTGCAAATTTTACCTAAAATTAACTTTTAGAGTTAATTCTCTGATTGCTTGGCCGTTAATGAGTTAATGTGACTGCAGTTTCGACAAATTTAGCTTGTCATTATCAAACATGGAATAAAAAGGTGTTGTACAAAAAAAGTAAAAGGTGTTTTATAGATAAATAATCATGTTTAACAAAGTAGAAGTCTGCACAATACAAAATTCGTTTTCTGTTCTTTAACATGTTTGATAAAGTCAGTAAATAAGTAATGTAATATTTGTATATTTGTATAAATGAAATTGCCAATTCTTGGTTGCAGAATACTTCAAACATTAAAAGTGCGATTCTTTTCGCAATCTACAACAAGTTAGTCTTACAAAGACTATATCAAACACTCATTGAAACAACTACTTCCCGGGCTAATACCCCGACGGACATTGAATTATACAACAAGTGTTTGCTGTTACATACAGTAACCTACTGCAACGTGACCGCCAGTCTAAGGTGTCAAATTGTTTAGAGGGAATGGCAAAGCTATACTGATGAGAGATAAATCTCGAAACGCGTCTATAGATGGCCTAAATAATTTGACCCAAATTGTTACATTTGCAGTAGGTTACTGTATGTAACAGCAAACACTTGTTGTATAATTCAATGTCCGTCGGGGTATTAGCCCGGGAAGTAGTTGTTTCAATGAGTGTTTGATATAGTCTTTGCAAGACTAACTTGTTGTAGATTGCGAAAAGAATCGCACTTTTAATATTTGTATATTTATTTCTTTCCTACGTTTTTGTAGTATCGGAAATTTATAAAGTAATATTTTAATGATTATTCATTTAATTAAGGGGTTACACCACTGTAGAATTTTTAAAAAAGTCATTTATTGTCTTAAAAGATGCTCTGAACCCTCAAGAACAGGAGTTCTCAACCTTTTTCAGGTCGCGGCTCCCCTCATAACTCTACGCCCCCCTCTTCCTAATTTAGTTTGGGTTTTTTAGTTAGATTGAAACACTATTATAGCCTTATTTCACTTCACTTACTTTTTAGTAAATCTATCGCCCCCGCCCCCTGAAATCTTGCCCCCTAAAGTGGCATGCCCCCTCGGACTCTAGAATATAAAGAACAAAGTTTTATACGCGGCTCCCCTCATAACTCTACGCCCCCCTCTTCCTAATTTAGTTTGGGTTTTTTAGTTAGATTGAAACACTATTATAGCCTTATTTCACTTCACTTACTCTTTAGGAAATCTATCGCCCCCCGCCCCCTGAAATCTTGCCCCCTAAAGTGGCGTGCCCCCTCGGACTCTAGAATATAAAGAACAAAGTTTTATACCTGCTCGATATCTTTTTTATTAAAATGTTAAGCGCTTTTCCTAAGCGCTTCGGATGCTCCGAAACAACTACTCACAACTTTAACGCGTTTTTCTTGAAACAGGTATTTTAAAAACGGCGAAAATCACGTACGAATTTCCCTGCGGAGTGTTGTTTTAGAGATATGGTAAAAATTTAGAATGAAAAAATTTAAACTTGCTCTTTAAAAACGGCAAAAATCCCGTACGTATTTCCCTGCGGAGTGTTGTTTTAAAGATATGGTAAACATTTAGAATGAAAAAATTTTAACTTGCTGCAACCAAGTTTACATTTGTTCACTCTAAATTTTTACCATTTGTTTAAAACAACACTCCGCAGAAAAACATATACAGGATTTTCAATAAGTTAAATATAAGATTTTGTATGTACAAATTAATGAGGTTATAAAGTGAACTTTTAGCTTCAAATGCTCGCTAATTTGAAAAAAATTAATATTTTTAAAATCCCATACGTATTTCGCCAGCTATACTTATGTAGATTAAGACTTTTTTTAAATGTTGTTCCAAATTCGAGTTTGCGGCACTTATGCTGCATGCCGCGGAGCGCCTCTAATTAAACCTGTCTACTCGGTACGGCTCCAGCATTGCCATTTTGTAACTTTTGTAACTTAAAAAAACGTTTTTTTTTTGTGCACACTTCAAGGCGTGTTTAACAAAATCCTTGGATATTATTATCCTTTTATTTTTCTTTCACTAAACAAAAAACGCTTCATTTTCGCGCTCTACAGTGGTGTAACCCCTTTATTTTAGACTATTAATGAAATCACAATGAAATACTTTTATTCCTTACTTCGCTTTTATTTTTATTCGAGTGCTAAGCACTGATTATCAATAACATTAGTTATTCATAATGAGTGCATATCACTCGAAATGTAGATCAACGAATAAAAACAAAAGTGAAGTAAGGAATAAACAGTTTTTCAATGTGATGAAGTAAGACATAACTCAATTAAACAGTTATTGATAAAGTATTTTAAAATGGTAAACTGAAGTTAAGTGAATGTGCTAATTTTTATCGTGATCGGTAAAAAATTAACCGCCTATTTCTTTTATTGAAGTTAACTTCGTTCAATATGAAACTGAATTAAGAATTTATTATAAATAAAACACTGATTATCACTTTGTTTGTGTAACAATTGGTTTATTTGGTGACTATAGTTTCGATACTACACGTATCATTATCAAACCAACGGTTTGATAATGATACGTGTAGTATCGAAACTATAGTCACCAAATAAACCAATTGTTATACAAACAAAGTGATAAACAATGTTTTATTTATGTTAAACAATGTATAACGAAGTAGAAGCCTCTATAGTCAGTGTAAGAATTTATTTCATACATAGTTCTATGAAATAATCAAATATTCTAAATATATTTTCGTTAGCAGTTATTTTAACATAATAACGATTAATGTCATTGATTTAAAAGTAAATGCTATTAAGCTTTACTAATTGTCCACGTACTTAGTGATATTTACCTTTAATTCAATGAAATTATGTAAATATATTTATATTGTACAAAATTAAGAGGCAAATTTTCCTTGTACTTTTTTTTTTAATTAGACGATATTACGTCGACATAATGTAAATATTTGTGATATTCATAATTAGAACAAATAACGTTGATAATTCGAATTTGTTTTTAATCCTACGATATTACATCAACATAATACGGTGAATGTTTGTAATATTATTGATAATTATAACAGGTAATATCGATAGGCAAATTATACAATTGAAATTATAAAATGTTGTGCGTGTTTATATTTCTTTGCCAATCAAGATTAAATAAGAACAACAAAATGTTTTAAACTCAAATTTATTTGTGCATTGAATCATATGGTACAGAGTGTCCCACCGAAACCGCACATTAAAAGTATATAGACTTCTATTTAACGTAATATAATGAGATAATCAGCGCCTATGTAATCGAGTATGCTCTTTTCAAACAAAATATTTTCAGGATCATACGATCTCCGGTTATACCGGAAGTCGTCAATAACTTCCTTATTTTAAATTAAACACTATATTTTTTCACAATTTTTTTATCTTTGTCTCTATAACTGAGACTTTATTAAGTGACTATTGTTTCGATACCTTCAACTTTTCATTATTAAACTAAAATTAAAAATGACAAGTTGAAGTTATCGAAACTATAGTCACTAAATAAAGTCTCAGTTATACAATATTTCTGTACACAAATTTAGGATCAATACATTTACTTACTTACTTACTTACTTACTTACAAACAAACAAAGTTAAAAAGTGTTTACTTTGTAAATTATGATGTATAATGACGTAAGAGCCTTTACTGTTAACGGTTTAATTATATTTTTTATTGAGAATTTGGATTCTATATACAATTTTGCCAATCAAATCATTAAGTAACAACCTCTAAATTCAACAGTTTTCGAGATATTTGACATTTGTTTGGTAATTTTATATATATATATATATATATTTATATTTTTTATTGCAAATTTGGATTCTACATACAATTTTGCAAATAAAATCATCAAGTAACATAACCTCTAAATTTAACAGTTTTCGAGATATTTGACATTTGTTTGTTAATTTTATATATATATATTTATATTTTTTATTGCGAATTTGGATTCTACATACACTTTTTCGAATAAAATCATTAAGTAACATCACCTCTAAATTCAATAGTTTTCGAGATATTTTACATTTGTTTGTTAAATTTGGTGCTTGTTCGTAATTGACTTTAAAATTCATCTCCGAACAAAAGAGAATCAAAAGGACGTAATGCTGGCTGTAAAAAGCCAATACCTGAAGGTGCCTAGTGGTGATTTATTTTTTTTAAATTATAAAATGCAGGTGTTCAAAATTTCATTCCACATTTAATAAAATTAAATTTTGTTTTTAAATGGAATATATTTATTCCGATGCAGAATTGAATTCCACATTGATCTATTCTAGCATTCCTTATAGCTTTCTTCTTTCGTTTTCAAGATATGTTAATTTAAACGAAGTTAGTGAAAATAATAAGAGGATTTCTGAAACCTCTTTATTTCTTTGTCTTTTCTTTTTTAGAAAAAAACAACTAATACAAAGCTCTAAAATATTGCGAAATATTAAAACAAATTTAAATTTTTTAAGAAAACTGTTATTTCAGGTGCAAGTAATTAGTTTTTAATCTTCCTTAATTAAAATATCTAGTTTCGTTTTTTTTTAAATACTGAATAAAACTGCAAATTTTCTAAACAAAATTATAATTAATTAATTTGGGGTGTTTTTTTTTTAAATTAGGTAAAGTAAAACACTTGTTTTGTTTCATATTTATATTTTCAGTTGCTTGACACGTAGTCCGATCCGTTACGATAATTTTCAAGTTAAAACTAATTTGAAAATGATCGTAACGGATCAAAACATGTGTCAGGCAACTGAAAATATAAACAAGGAAACAAAACAAGTATTTTATTTTATCCAACTTGAACATTTGGTTCCATCAAGAAAGTAGCAAAACGAGTATCGATTTTGTTTAAACTGTTTTGTGTTATAGGCTGTGTGGTATATCTTTACATATTTAAAAAAAATTACACTTGTAATTTAGTTTAATATATATATTTTTTAATGGCAATAAAATGATAGAGTTGTTCAATAAAAGCAAAGTACATTTTCAGGCGTGTTTATGAAAGTGTTTAATTTGAAGCTTTTAATAAGGGTTTACAATCCTTGGTTAAGCATGAAGTAAAATTTCTGGTTTAAAAAAAGCCTGAAAATGTATACAGGTATAACAACCTTGAAAATATGTTCAGTGAAAAGAACACGCTCGATTACACAAATGCTGCAAATCTCATTACAATAGATTAATTAGAAGTCCGCATACTTTCAATGTGCGCTTTTGATGGGACACCCTGTATTGTAATTATTTATATGTTTAATAATAATATATTGTTTTATTATATTAAATTATATATATATATATATATATATATATATATGTGTGTGTTTATTTATTCAATATTTATTTGCTTATTTTTTATTTTGTAGGTACCCCTGAGATTACCTTACCACACTTAATTTTCAATTGTCAAACCACTTGGGACAAAGATGTTCAAAGTTTATGTTGAATAGTTGACTTATTTGTGCATTATATTGTTCATGATGATTTATGTAAATGCTTACAATTTTTGTAGAAAGGAGATTTCCGTAAATAAATGAATTAAAAAAATAAAATGTTTGTGATATGAATATTCCTTAGATCATTTTCTGTAATAAATCTGCCGTTATTACTATTAGGTTAGTAAATCGTGTTTAAATGTAAGTTATTAAAATATTGTTTGAAAAAATATCTAAAATGAATACTTCATTTAGATAGTTTTGTACATTTTATGTTTCAAATGATAAATCCAATAAAGTGCAAGTGCAGTCATTCTTTTTTCAAAAAATCGCCTCACTAGTCGGATATCGACCTATACAACAACCTTCCATAATCAAGCCTTACTCCAATTAAATTCAAACAAAAAGTAAAAACAATCGTTAAAAAAAGAAACATTTCTTCAAAGAGAAGCATTTCATAAGATACAGGATTTTATGGACTATGCGTTTACTTAAAGCCATCCAAGCCACTATATACTTATGTTCTATACTTTATATTTCGAGTTTTATGCTTTATGTGTTATGCATTATGTTTTATATTTTATTTTATATTTTACATTTTATACCTAATTCTTGACCTGTTTAATATTGCAATTGAACAATTAACTAGACCAATAAACTTGATTTGATTTGATTTAAATTAATTGATGCAATTATTTTGCAATTGCTTTATCGTCACTTTTCTTTCAAAATCGTATTTATACTGATTATTGAATAATGCGTACAAAATCATCTAAACTCTCTAAACATGTACGCTAACGCTTCAACGATTTCTAGTTGAATATTAAAAAATGCCTTAATTTTAAATTTATTTTAATAAATAATCATTAATTGTTACAATACTTATACGATTTATCAATTGATTGTAGATTTCTTAAGCTAAATCATGTTTCCCATTTACTTTTGTAATATCGTAATATTATTATTTTTTGCTTAGATGAATACATTTGTTTTTCCTTTACTCAAGTTGTAATTTTGTAAACCTTAGGACCAGTTTGATTAATTAAATAAGCGTTTATTTAAACTTTAACACAAACATCTGTTAAAAATTCAGTCCCAGGTTTTTAAAAATAATTCTTAAAATACAGTAAAACCAAATGGATAATATAAGGCGTATTTTTCTTTTATGTATACATATGCCTTTGCATAAGCTGCAAATTTTCCGGCGTTCGTTGTGTTTTCGAAAAACGTTCAATTTGAAGCTTCTAACGAGTGTTTCCACTCCTTAATTAAGCATGAAGTAAAATTTCGAGTTTAGAAAAGCCTGAAAATTTGGTTTGGTCGCGTAGCGCGAAGCGCGGAGCGGCCAAACCAAATTTTCAGGCTTTTCTAAACTCGAAATTTTACTTCATGCGCCAGGCGTACAAAACACTGATTTAAAGTGAAGTTTAAATTATACTTCTTCAGCGTATTACTTTAGTAGTATATCTTAAAACTTTACAATATTTAAGGGTTGAATACGCGTGGCGCATGAAGTAAAATTTCGAGTTTAGAAAAGCCTGAAAATTTGGTTTGGTCGCGTAGCGCTACGCGCTACGCGACCAAACCAAATTTTAAGGCTTTTCTAAACTCGAAATTTTACTTCATACTTAATCTGGGAGTGGAAAACACTCGTTTAAATACTTACTTAAAAGAAAAACTCCTTGTATATCGGGATATGTATACCTAAAAGAAAAACTCACTGTGTATAATAATATAATAATTATATAATTCACTTTGGTAAAACTTTGATTTACTGTATTTTAATCGAGTTATTTATTTTTAATTTCGCATCCGATTATATCAAAACTGACATCTATGCATTTACTTAATATTTTATTATTCTTATACTGAGTGATTTTTTTAAATTCCGATATATGTAACTACAGAGATTGGAAATATAAAAAAATCGATTTTTCTAAATTTCAAATTGTGACCTCTTCATTAAAAAGCACATGGTTATTTTTAAATGAAATTTTTAAATGAAAACTTCTTAATTCCCACTGAACAAACTCATTCAAGTATTGTTTCATCAACATTAATACAACGTTTAATGTTGCTAAAATTTTGATACAACGTCATTAGCTGGTGTTTTGCTCAGTGGGTAGAAGTTTAGAAAAACCGCTCACCATAATTTTTGCCCGGGTAAACAATTTTGTTGCTTAAAATTACTTACGTCGTTACTTTATATACTTAGTTAAATGAATAATTCTCGGTGATTCTGATGATTCTTAATGTCATCTATCGCGATAGTATTGTCGGATTTTTTTTTTTTTGGGTATACGTAACGTGTAACCAGCATATTATCAAACGGGCGCGGCGCTATCTCTTTCAAAATTTACCACTTCATCGCAAATGTATTAATAATTGTAAGTATATTATTTATATTATATATTCTTTTCTTCTTTCTTGTTTTGGGGGAGATCTGCAGTTCGCCGTCGCCTTCTTATGTTTTTACCTTACTCGGGCTTGAGTCTGTGCCACTGCACTATGGTCTGGCGTGGTTTCGTGATCATGTCTTGCCAGTGTTTCGTTTCTGACGCTCCGGATCCATTTTTACCTGAAAATTCGAATAATTATTAAACACCCACCTTATTTATTTTGATTCAATCGTTATCCACAAGAAAAGTTAGAAAATCTTCAAACGTAAGATCTCTTCTAGAAATTTAGAAATAATCCGCTGATGTACACATTTGTACTATAGTCATTTAACGCTCTAGTGCGAGGTTCCCAAACTTTTAAACTTTAGGATCCACTTTTTAGAATAGGAATCAATTACATTACATTTAATTACTTCAATGCTGACTCAGATAAAAGTAAGTTAGTTGACATCAATGATGACGGTCGAACTGTAACGTAATTTTTATTTACTTAAATCTCAACTGTGATATACATGTATAATCTAATTTTTAACTGCAATTGACATTTTTGACATAACTGCCGCTTTTGAAACCTACTAGAGTTCTTAATTACTTAGAAATAACATGGTATATTAGGATAGGTTAGTTGGAAATTTCATTAGTTAAGCTATTTGAGAGGTATTATTTGCCAATTATAACCTAACCTATATAATAAAGCAAATTATTTTCCTACGACCGCTCTCGAAAACAGACATTTCGTCGCTATACCTGTGCATTGAAAGGTGTCAACTGTATATTTGTATTTTGACAAGTAATGTCACGCTTGAAAATTGAATTTTCAAAACTAGTTATGAAAGTAAAATCCTCAAACGTCAGTGTCAAAATTATTAAAATAAAAGGGGCAGTGACGAAGAACAATTAACGCCGCCGCTGTTTGGTCGTAGGAAAAGCAGAGTGTTTAACACGTTTAGAAAGCTGCATTACATGCTCATACCGCGCATTTACTCGCTCTACGGGCTCGTAAATGCAATTTGATATTCGCATGCAATACCAAGCTTTTAAAACATGTCAAACAATCTACTAGTACATGTTTTGATAAAGGCTGGAAATGTTTCTAATTTGAGAATTTGAATATTTATTCAAAATCATATTAAAATATTCGAATATTCAAATGAAAAATGTAGGCAAACAATAATACAAATATTTCATAAATGTTTTGCCTAAGGCTGGAAACCTTGCAAATTTAGGTATTCGAATATTCAGTTAAAACCATATTCGAATTTTCAAATATTTGAAATATTCGAATATTACAATATTTTACTAGATATTAAAAGAATGGAGAGCACTCACTTATCGTGATGTTAACGTAAATTGTCAGTTTCTATGTAGTATGGTATAATCTACATAAATTGTTTAAAAATGTAAAAAATATGTAACTATTGAAAAAGTCATAGTTGTATAAATAAAACAAAATCGATATTCAACAACATTATTGACGATTCAAGTGACACGTGACAGATTACGTCAATGACAACAATGACACCGTACGTCATTAACGACATGATGCTGGTTTGCGTAAAATATGACAATTCATCTCAAAAGTGAGAGTTGCAACGAAAATGTTAATTACCGTTAAAAATTAATTCAAGTAAATAAAAACGTCATTTTAGTTCAACCGTCGCCATTGATGTCGAATATTGTCATTAGTTGATTTTTTAATATTTGTCACTTTTATTTATTCATGTAAAGATACATAATCTAAAATAGGGTAATATTTATAGTATATTACGTAACGAGAGTGGTATGCAGCATATTACATATGAGCGGACATGTTGCGCACGAGCCGCGCAGCGGCGAGTGCAGTATTCCGCGAGTATGTAATTGCCATATCACTCGAGAAACGTACCATAGTTTACCTACGCCCTAACAGAATAAACAATGAGCATGAAAGAACAACTTATTTATTGTAATAATTTTTAATAGTACCACGACAATGATGAAAACTAAATTACTACTTGATCAATATACAAGGATTAAAGCTGTACATTTTCCGACATTCGTTGTTTTTTAAAATAGTTCAATTTGAAGCTGTAAACGAGTGCTGTCCACTCCCAGACTAAGCATGAAGTAAAATTTTGAGTTTAGAAAAGCCCCGTGAAAATTTGTCGAGGGTCCACTCCCAGACTAAGCATGAAGTAAAATGTTGAGTTTAGAAAAGCCCCGTGAAAATTTATCGAGGGTCGCGCAGCGACCCGAGATAAATTTTCTGGGCTTTTCTAAACTCGAAATTTTACTTCATGCGCCACGCGTATAAAACACTGATTACAATTGAGGTTCAAATATACATAGAGTTCACAATATTTTGGTGTTTTATACGCGTGGCGCATGAAGTAAAATTTCGAGTTTAGAAAAGCCCAGAAAATTTGTCTCGGGTCGCTGCGCGACCCTCGACAAATTTTCACGGGGCTTTTCTAAACTCGAAATTTTACTTCATGCTTAGTCTGGGAGTGGAAAACACTCGTTTAAAGCTTCAAATTGAACTCTTAACAAAAAACAAAGAATAACTAATGATTTAAAGAAAATAAGCTGAATTTGGAATTCGTATACTTCAGAGAAAAACTCCCTGTACATCAAAGAAATGTCATTTGGTTGTGCAGTAAGCAATCAGCTGTTCAGTTGTCAGCACGTAATCTACTTGTCAAAGCTATTACGTGCATGTGTACGTAATGTTAATCATACTTGTCAAGATGACTGTGTGGTATGATGCGGTTACTAGGTAGGGCGTAGGTAAAATTATTAACATAACAATTGTTTATTAATATGTCAATATCTGACGCTTCCGATAATCTTCTTTTGACTTTCGGTAATCTGTTTGACTGTATTCGATATTGTTTTTTTGTTATTGGCAATTTAATAATGTTCGAACATGACTACTAGATGGTTAAAACTAAAGTAATAAGTTAGGTGCAATTACAGTGGTCAAAAAAAGTTAAAACGTGTCACAAGTGTTAAATTGTCAAATAGTAAGAAACGTTAGGTTAATCATCAGTTATTAACATTTAACCTGAAAACCTGACGTTTCTCACTATTTTACAATTTAACACTTGTGATACGTTTTAAAGTTGTTTGACCACTGTAATTAGACATAACTTATGACTATAGTTTCAACCATCTAGTAGTCATGTGTCAAAAATGTCAAATTATCGAGTGAAATGACAAACATTTTGAAAGAAGATAAATTGTGCTTATGTAATGTATCGTAATATGAAGTAAAAAGAAAAACAAAAATTTTATTTAAGTTTAGTAGTTGTTTTTATATTTTTAATTGTATTGTTTTAAAATCTATTTTATACTGTAATGCAGTGGCCACCGTTAATAAATTTATAAAAAAAGAACCTGTTTAGAACTGAAAACGGGTACCATATTATAACACTTAAATGTAACTAGTTGCCATCTGACAGGTTAATCAACAGATTTTGAAGTTAGGTTAGGCTGTGTGCAAGGCGGAATCCGGGAGGGGGGTATGGAGGGGCTCAAACCAACTCCAAAATTTGCAAAATGTTAAACTATTATATGTAAAAGCGGCCCCGTAAAAGCATAAACAATATTTTTACCTTTTAAACCCCCCGTCCAAAATGTTTATAAACCTCTCCCAATTTTTTTCTGGCTACGGTCTTGGCTGTGTGTAACTATTTTCAGGATGGGTTACAAATTTCTTAGGTTAGATAGGACGCCACTAATGCCGGGTTTATAAGACGTTTAACGTTAAGCATTTAGTGGTTATCGTTAAGTGTTTAACGTTTAAGGAAATTATGCCGTTCATAGGAGAAAATAAGGTTTAAGAATTTTAGGTTATATATAACTGCCCAGATAGGTATACGTTTTTTAGTATACATTTTTTAACAGAAAGTCATTTTTTATAAAACGTTTTGCCTCTCTCAAAAATATCATTACCATTAATAACGTAATTTTTTTTAATGTTCACTGGCATAGGTTTAACCATTTAACCACTAACGCTTGTTTTAATAAGATTTTATCAAAAAATGACGTAATTAATTTAAATATACAGAGAATTTTTTTTTAGGTATATACAGCGAATTTTTATTTTAAGTCTACATACGCTGTATATTTTCTGGCATTCGTTGGTTTTTAAAGAAGTTCAATTTGAAGCTTTAAACGAGTGTTTTTCACTCTCAGATTAAGCATAAAGTAAAATTTCGAGTTTAGAAAAGCTTTAAAATTTGGTTTGGTCGCGTATAAACCTCTCCCAATTTTTTTCTGGCTACGGTCTTGGCTGTGTGTAACTATTTTCAGGATGGGTTACAAATTTCTTAGGTTAGATAGGACGCCACTAATGCCGGGTTTATAAGACGTTTAACGTTAAGCATTTAGTGGTAATCGTTAAGTGTTTAACGTTTAAGGAAATTATGCCGTTCATAGGAGAAAATAAAGTTTAAGAATTTTAGGTTATATATAACTGCCCAGATAGGTATACGTTTTTTAGTATACATTTTTTAACAGAAAGTCATTTTTTATAAAACGTTTTGCCTCTCTCAAAAATATCATTACCATTAATAACGTAATTTTTTTTTAATGTTTACTGGCATAGGTTTAACCATTTAACCACTAACGCTTGTTTTAATAAGATTTTATCAAAAAATGACGTAATTAATTTAAATATACAGAGAATTTTTTTTTAGGTATATACAGCGAATTTTTATTTTAAGTCTACATACGCTGTATATTTTCTGGCATTCATTGGTTTTTAAAGAAGTTCAATTTGAAGCTTTAAACGAGTGTTTTTCACTCCCAGATTAAGCACGAAGTAAAATTTCGAGTTTAGAAAAGCTTTAAAATTTGGTTTGGTCGCGTAGCGCGAAGCGCGGAGCGACCAAACCAAATTTTGGCGCTTTTCTAAACTCGAAATTTTACTTCATGCGCCACGCGTATAAAACATCTTAAGTAAAGTTTAAAATATACGTCTGTAGAATACTGCTTTAGTAGTATATTGCAAACTTCACAATATTTGAGTGTTTTATACGCGTGGCGCAAGAAGCAAAATTTCGAGTTTAGAAAATCCTGAAAATTTGGTTTGCTCGCGTAGCGAAGCGGAGCAACCAAACTAAATTTTAAGGCATTTCTAAACTCGAAATTTTACTTCATGCTTAATCTGTTATTGGAAAACACTCGTTTAAAGCCTCAAATTGAGCTCTTAGAAAATGAACGAATATGTGAAGATTAGCAGAATAATTGGGATATGTATACCTAAAAGAAAAACTCCCTGTATAATTTCAGTTTGTTGACTTAAGTTAAATTAAGATATTTACAAAAGATTTAATTTTTATACAGTGTGGTCCATCTCAGAGTTAGAAAGCGACTTTGTTGTGTTACGCGGCATTTATGATAAAATCGTCGAGATACGTCGATTTTTGTTTCGAGGGGGACAACTTTTGATGACATTTTCACAATCATAACTTCAATCCCCTAACCTCACCCAACGTCACTCCCCAATTTTAAATAGGGGCTCGAGTGATATACCGTTGAAAAGCTCTATTGATTCTATATACAACGGTATCATTTGTTTTTAAATTCATTGATTCCTGAAGGAATCCAGTAGAGAAAGTAAAATTCTGGTTAATTAATTAATATAAAAGATTCATGATTTTTGGTAAGAGGCAAATGTCAAAATTCACATGTCAAAACTAATTTCAAAATCATGTGTTTGAGATGTGATTTATAAAATGCACAAAGCTTGATACCTCAAATGACACTTCAAAGTGGTGCAGCTCCCTCGGGAATCAATGAAAACGAAAAAAAAATGACACAGTTGTATTCAGAATCGAGAGAGCTTTTCAATGATATATCACTCGACCCACCCCCGTACTTAAAATCGGGGGGTGAAGTTAGGTTAGATTAGGGGGTTAAGGTTATGGAGGTGGATATGTTATCAAAAGATGTACCTCTCGAAACAAAAATCAACGTTTCTCGGCGATTTTTTCAAAAATGGCGCGTAACTCAACGAAGTCGCTTGTTACCTCTGAGATGGACCACCCTGTATGTTAATTTTTATTAACTAATATCACCAAATTTGATGAAAAATTGATAATTTATTAGAAATGCAATTATTTGGAATTATTTATGTCAAAAATATACGATACATAATTATAAAAATAAATAAATTTAATGAAAATAAAATAGTTTGTAATAAATTCATATTTTGCATGTAAACATAATTTTCGATAACAATTTACTTTTTCAAATAAAATCTTTCTCTAAAATTATAATTAGCGGTACTTTTCTCTTATAACAATTTTAGTTTTTATTAATTTTTGGGCGTCCTCTATAGTAAATTTAAGATTTGACAATAAAAATAATATTTTCAAGTAATACAAAACTTTTTGCAAAGAATGACGTTTTGTCGAAATGTTAGCAGTAATTCGGGCAGTAATTCGGTGACACACAGTATGTCTGCATGTCGACGTTGTCAACTATTTCATCCAAAATTTCTGTTAATTGTAAAAATTACTTGTAAAACAGTATTAGTTTTACAAGTAATTCTTACAATTAACAGAAAATACATTTAAAATGATCGTTTATAATTTCTAATTTTTACCGCTACACTGTGTAATACACTCTTATTTGTGATGAACACCAATAACAAACAAAAAATTCTGCTACATTATTAAAATTACTTTACTAGCTGACTCAGTAAATCTGACAGCTCAGTGCTCGAATAATAGAGTATACATTCGAAAAGTGTAGGCGCAAAAAATGTGTGCAGAACCATTTATATTTAAGGATATTTAAGGAAAACAGAATATAGCGAACTCTTAAGAATTAAAGGTTAATTTTTAAAATCCTTAAACGTCGGATGAAATCGTTCGCAAGAACACGTATGTTCCAATCTGCTTAAACGCTAAACCTTAAACACGTTAAAACATTAAACGTCTTATAAATCCAGCATTACAAGTAAGCATCAACAAATTTGACTTGAAATTAGGTTATGTTAGATGTAACTCTTTTTAGGTTATGGTGGTTCTTAATTAGTCAGATTAAGAGCCGCTTTTACGATCAATAGTTACACCTCTGTTAACTTAACCGAAGGATCAAACCTTTGGTGTCTATTTTACAATTGCGAGGCAAAGCATTGTTGTGTGCAAAGCTGAGTTACCTCACTGTCAGTCTGCCCCGTGCTTCGGTTAAACCTGTAGTGTGCCGTTTCTATGGATATACATTATTAGATTTGTTGTCACAAATTCATTATTAATTTTGAAAGTTAATCACAGGTTATCCTTACTCACTTGTATTCACTTCACTTTGTTTTGACACCAACGACAACAGCTTTTTGACAGTCGCACGCGCCCAAATAACAGTAATGTCAACTGAGTAAAAAATCTGTAGGTAACAACTTAAGCAATTGTAAAATGGCAATGCCGTTTACCAATGGTTTAAAGTAGGCAGTAGAGTACCAGATGGTCAATATTACCAAAGGTGTAACTATTGATTGTAAAAGTGGTCCTAAGTTAGCCAATTGAAGCTACTAATGAGTGTTCCCACTCCTAGATTAATTATGGAGTAAAAATGTCGAACTTGGAAAAACCTAAACATTTGGATTTTCCCTCACTAATTAATCAACAAAAAAAAACAAATTACTAGAATTCACTTTTGTTATCTCCTTTGAAATCAAGGAATAATGGGGAATATTCGTCCAGACATTTAAGGCTTATTTACGAACATTTTCAAAGAAACAGCAATGGCCTTTATTTTTATTTAACATGTTCAGCGAACATTGATTCTTTGACCATTCATTTTGGTCGATCAACGCCAGGTTTTATAATAATTGCCTAAAGTGGCTTTAAATAAATTTAAAGTTCTTTATAAAACACAATAAAACACTTTTTACTTTGTTTATACAGAGAGTTTTATGTAACACCGAATATTTTTATCCAATACAATTTGATACCTTTAATTTTTAAATTATGTGTAAATTGTAGATAATCAATTGCAATTAATGCCTAAACTTGCATCTACAGGCAGTTTTTCTTTTAAGTATACATGTTCCAATTACAGCGCATATGCCGTAAATCTTTAGATATTCCTTGTTTTTTTTACAAAAGAGTTTAATTTGAAACTTGAAATGAGTGTGTTCCACTCCCAGACTAAGCATGAAGTAACATTTCGAGTTTTGAAAAGCCTGAAACAAGATTTTTTCTTTTAAGTATATATAAGTATACGTTGTACATTTGCCGACGCTCGGTTAATTAAAAGAATTTTATTTGAAGCTTTAAACGAGTGTGTTCCACTCCCAGGCTAAGCATGAAGTAAAATTTCGAGTTTAGAAAAGCCTGAAAATTTGGTTTGGTCGCGTCGCGCGACGCGGCCAAACCAAATTTTCAGGCTTTTCTAAACTCGAAATTTTACTTCGTGCGCCACCGGTACAAAACACTGACATATTACGAAGTTTAAAACACACCGCTAAACTTTACATTGCATCAGTGTTTTATACCGGTGGCGCATGAAGTAAAATTTCGAGTTTAGAAAAGCCTGAAAATTTGGTTTGGCCGCTCCGCGCTTCGCGCTACGCGACCAAACCAAATTTTCAGGCTTTTCTAAACTCGAAATTTTACTTCATGCTTAGCCTGGGAGTGGAAAACACTCGTTTAAAGCTTCAAATTAAATTCTTTTAATAAACCGAGCGTCGGCAAATGTACAACGTATACTTATATATACTTAAAAGAAAAAATCTTTTTATGAAAATGTTTGGTGTTACATAAAACTCTCTGTATAACACTTTTTATTGAATGTGACAGTAGTTTTGACAAATTTAGCTTGTCATTATTAAACATGAAATAACTTAAACTAGAGGTTTTACAGGTATTTATACAAAATTACAAACCAGCGGTAAAAATTAGGGGTGTACATTAGGTCTAGCTGGCCCCACCCCCATATTTACCGCTTTTTTGTAATTTTGTGTAAATACCTATAAAACCTCTAGTTTAAGTTACTTCTTGTTTGATAATGACAAGCTAAATTTGTTGAAACTGCAGTCACATTCAATAAAAAGTGTTATACAAAGAAAAAATGTTTTATTGTGATATTAACATGTATAACGAAGAAAAGTCTCCACAATTTCTTTGTGAAACGTTAAAGTCTACTTTAAATATATGAAGGAGCTTCAACTTGATTATTAATAGGGTCGTTATTGTAAACACACATATATATATATTTAAATATTCATACCGGCTAATAATATCCTGCCGATCAACTCGTTCCTGCCGATATTGTCGAAGTCCATGACCATGACGTCTAGGGAGCACTCCCTGATCTTCTCCCATGGCACGTTGAACGAGAACGTATCGTTGAAGACCGGATTCAACGTACATTTAAATATGGCCGTCTTGCGTTTCTCTATCCTTTTATCACCGAATTGCAGCCATACTTTTACATAAGGATCTAAAACAACACTCATATAACAACCATCAGCAAGAAATCCCCGCAAATCCATTCAACACGTAACAAAAGAAAATGTGAGTTATGACACTTAATAAGATTAGAAGTATACATTATTTCTGAAGGATGGTAGATAGTTTTTTTTAGCAAGAAATAGATCAGTCATTCTGGAAAACAGAAAGAAGTTATAACACTTTTTTAAAGTAGTTTATTTTATTTTTATACTGATTGAAAACGAGTTCACCGCGTTCACAACGCTAGTCATGAGAGATATTCTACATGAAAGTATACACTATTTCTGAAGGATGGTAGATAGAATTTTTAGAAACAGATCAATGATTCATCAAAACAGAAATAAGTTACAACACTTTTTAAAAGTTGACGTCCGCATTTTTAATTAGAATATTACAATAGATCATGGATTAAGTTGAAATCAGAATTCAAAGAGAAACACTGAAACGAATACAAAAATCTAATAACGTATGTCTCAAAAGTTTTGGCACAAAACAGAACTCTATGAAAAAAATTAAACATATCAAAATATCGAGTTGGCTTTGCAAACAAAAGTAATTGAATGATTTGTCATTTTAATGACAGCTCAGTTACCGAAATCGATTGCGCTGCTATGGCTTGTAAATTAGATCTTAGAAAAAGCGTTTTTAATTTAGTTGCGCAGATGCCTAAAGTTCAAATAGACCGACTTTTTGAACATCAAAATGTATCCCGGAGAACCATCTAGCGTGCGATAGCATGCCTAAATCTTCTGAAAAGTGAAAGACCTAGACTGTTAACTGAACATAGAGCAAACCAGTTATTCGAAAGTGCCAAGAATAAAATTGGACAGTCAGTGAGAAGACTTTAATGGCGTTAAGGTGTTTCCAAAGATACAATTTCCAGAGAACTAAAGAGAAAATGATACTAAAATCAATTGCGATACAATGACATAAATTTGGTCTTAGAAAAAGCGTTTGTAATTTAGTTAGACAGATGCCTAAAGTTCAAATAGTCCGACTTTTTGAAAATAAAAATGTATCTCGGAGAACCATATATCGTGCGATAGTAGAATGTCAGCTAGGTGTACCATGCCTAAATCTTTTGAAAAATGGAAGACCTAGACTTTTAACTGAACATAGTGCAAACCAGTTAGTCGAATGTGCCAAGAATAAAATTGGTCAGTGAGAAGACTTTTACGGCGTTACGGTGTTTCCAAAGATACAATTTCCAGAGAACTGAAGAGAATAGGTGCAGAATATCGCAAAAAAGAGGAATGTGCTAAATAAACGCCAAACAAGTAAGCAAGAATACCGAGATGTTGGCGTGCTTTAAGGCGTACTCATTTTGAAAATAAACTCATCGTCATAGTTGATGAAAAGTATTTTACTCTAAGTAATTCCGAAATTAAAGGAAACGACGGTTAATGTACCGACAATGTCCAAGAATGTCCAGACAATATAAAATACAAGCAAAAGGCTAAACTTGCTGAGAAAGTTTTGGTTTAGTGCGCGTTATCAAGTGGTGGAATTTGCAGACCGTATGTGGGACGAGTTAGAGGCGAAGCTGTGGATAGTTAAAGTTATATTAACATAATACACAAACTTACGAACATTGTGGTAAAATGTAAACAATATGTCTTAATTAATAAGACAACCTAAGATAATAAATACCCATTGTAACAAATATTAATAATTGCTTAGCAAAATTGATTAATTTTATCTACCAGAATCATGCTCAAAATGATATTATTTTTTTCCCGGATTTGGCTTCCTGACATTATGCATACGAAACTCAAAATTGGCTGACTGCCTAAAATATACCTTTTGTGCCAAAAAAACAACCTCCCAAATTTACCTCAGGCTGTGCCAATTAAAGATTTCTGGGCCATTTTATCTCGAAAACTGTATGGTGGAGGTTGGGAAGCCGAAAACAAGCAACAATTAAGGCGGATTTTTAGAAAAATTTGAGAGATTGATGTTAAACCGGTCCGAGGCTTAATGTGAGATTTTCCCAGAAGACTACGTATTGTTGAAGACTGTGGACCTTTACATTTAGTTTAAAGCAAACATTTTGCCTTGAGCACTGGGTCGGGACCACACTGACGAGGGCCTTGAAGTACGAAATGCGTCTGTGGGTACCTAGTGCCGGAATACTGAACACAAATTCAGTTTTAAACATTTTGTTGTTTATAAAGCTGTAAATTATATTTGTTCATAAAATTGCCGTAAAACCATTTTAACTTTATAAAATGTTCTAAACAAATTTGTGCCAAAACTTTTAAGACATACGTTAGATCAGTGGTGGGGAAACTTTTTTTAAGACGGGCCATTTGTAATAACCAGACAATCGTAGCGGGCCAAAGAATAATGCTTAATCGTTAAAAAATGTATGTGTTCTATAAACATATACATATTACACATTACGAAGTAAGAACGCGTTCAAACATTCTCACGACGGCACTCTTAAACGGGCCGGATTAAACCTTTTCGCGGGCCGGACTTGGCCCGCGGGCCGTAGTTTCCCCATCACTGCGTTAGATAATGGATTAAGTAGAAGTCAGCATTTAAAGAGAAACACTAAAATACAAAAATCTAATAGATCATGGTTTAAGTTGAAGTCAGCATTCAAAGAGAAACACTGAAACTGAAACAAATACAAAAAATAAGAAAACCTTGGGCGTTTTCAGATCATAAATCTTACACAAAGATCCAACTCTACAAATCTACCATGCCACAAAATAACATAAAGCAAGCAACATCGACATTTATTTGATCAATCAGTGTTGTTTCCCGCGTAATAACTACACCGTTTCCAGTACGAGCATTGCTCCGTTTCCCTCTGGAACCTACCTGATTTTCCATTAATGTCTTTAGCCTTGAGATTCCTCGCCTTGAGCAGAGTTAGTGTTAGAATACTGTTGCTTGGGTGATAGCATAAAGAGGTCAACAATTCGCCGCATTTGTCCTTTGCCGGGGGTTTCAGCGCTTTCCAAAATGCGGGTTTCTCACTCAAATCCACCTATAAATACCAGAATCAACAAATGAAGGGCAGCCGCATACAGGACCGCCCAAAATCCGACGCTATTCGCATAGGGTGGAACTTCGGAAGAGTCCTGTATACTTTTTTTGATTATTTTTCGAAGAGATGCGGGTGAGAAATTGAGGATAGAAACCCGTCCGTTTTGGGAGATGCTTTTTGGATTTTTTTTGGTCGGTTGTTTTTTTTTATTTCGACAATCCGTGTAATGTGTCGATGGGATTGCATGAAAGAGATCGTGGTTTTTCTGCTCCTGGCTTTATTTTATTATTAGATTATATCCAGATTATTTATGTTGATTTAATTGTGTGCAATGAATATGATGAGGAATAATTAACGAATCGATGATTCAGAGATATAAACTCAAATGTTTTATGTAGCTAGTCCCTAAAGGGTCCACATAGACTTAGTGCACATGCTTTGGTGCTGGGTGTGAAACATGACTTCTAAACAACCTTATTGATTGGTGAATTATAGTGGAATTCGGGAGAGATGTCCTATGACTCATTGATGTGGAATTCGGAAGAGATGTCGTATGACTCATTGATGTGGTTCAAATTTTTTAGAGAGTTGTATCTGCAACGATTTTTCTTAGTTGTGTCAAATTTTGACGCTACATGACAATGTCATACTGTTTAGGTCACGAGTCTATTAGTGTTCTTTCTTTTAGAAAAGCTTTAAATCATAACTGCTTGTGAATTGTTTTTTCTGAGTATACATAACCCAATTACGTGTTGATGATTTTTAAATATTCGTTGTTTTCTTAAAAGAGGTCAATTTGAAGTTTAAACGAGTGTTTTCCACTTCCAGGTTAGGCATGAAGTAAAATTTCGAGTTTAGAAACGCCTGAAAATTTGGTTAGGTCGCGCAGCGCAAAACGCGGAGCGGCCAAATCAAATTTTCAGGCTTTTCTAAACTCAAAATTTTAGTTCATGCGCCACGTGTATAAGACACTGATTTCGAGCGAAGCTTACTCGTTCACAAAATTTCAGTGCTTTCAGTGTTTAATACGCGTGGCGCATGAAGTAAAATTTCGAGTTTAGAAAAGCCTGAAAATTTGGTTTGGCCGCTCCGCGCTTCGCGCTGCGCGACCAAACCAAATTTTCAGGCTTTTCTAAACTCGAAATTTTACTTCATGCTTAGTCTGGGAGTGGAAAACACTCGTTTTAAGCTTCAATATGAACTCTAAAAAAGGAAGCGTATGCATATGTATACCTAATAGGAAATTCCCTGTATGTATACTTAAAAGACAAATTCCCTGTATGTATACTTAAAAGACAAATTCGCTGTATTAACAGATTAATTCGATGACTATTTGCCAAATCTACTGAATGCGCATTCTATTCAACTAACATTTTTGTTTGAGCTTACAGAAAATCAACATAAATGCATTATTTATTTCTGGAAATACCTAAACTTTCTTTTGAGTATACATATTCCAATTACGTGTTAAAGATCTTTAAATGTTCGTTGTTTTCTTAAAAGACGTCAATTTGAAGTGTGAACGAGTGTTTTCCACTCCCAGCTTAAGCATGAAGTAAAATTTCGAGTTTAGAAAAGCCTGAAAATTTGGTTTGGTCGCGCAGCGCGAAGCGCGGAGCGGCCAAACCAAATTTTCAGGCTTTTCTAAACTCGAAATTTTACTTCATGCGCCACGTGTATAAGACACTGATTTCAAGCGAAGCTTACTCGTTCACAATATTTCAGTGCTTTTAGTGTTTAATACGCGTGGCGCATAAAGTAAAATTTCGAGTTTAGGAAAGCCTGAAAATTTGGTTTGGCCGCTCCGCGCTTCGCGCTACGCGACCAAACCAAATTTTCAGGCTTTTCTAAACTCGAAATTTTACTTCATGCTTAGTCTGGAAGTGGAAAACACTCGTTTTAAGCTTCAAAGTAAACTCTAAAAGAAAGCGTATGCATATAAATATACATAATAGAAAATTCTCTGTATGTATACCCTGTATCAACTAACATTTTCGTTTGAGTTTACACAAAATCAACATAAATGCATTATTTATTTCTGTAAATACCTAAACGATTTAGTAGATGGGTAAATTTGAATTATACCACTAAGGCCCAGTTGCACCAGAGAACCTTGAACTGGTTCATCTCTGAACTTAAGTTCAAGATGACAGTTCCTATTGTTTTAATGCCACTTTGAACTCGAGTTCAGAGATGAACCAGTTTGACGTGTTTGGTGCAACTGGCCCTTAAACTCACTTATAAAACGGTTGTGCACAATCATTAAAATGATTTGTGGCTCGGTTTTTGCAGATTTATTTTTACGAAGACATTGTCAAAATGTGACGTCTAACCTTAAAATTTTAAAGCTGCATACCGGAACATACGTTTTCGCATGTTCTATATAAAAACCATAGCAGACATATTATGAAGTTTTCTGTCTCCTTTCAGACACGCAATTTGATGCATCAAATAATTTTTGTATTACATATATTGGTGCAGAAAGCACTACAAATCAAGGAAACCATGGAACACCTCTCGTGAACCGGACTTTAGTCCCCAAAGGGTCCACATAGATTTAGTGCATATGCTTTGTTGCTGGGTGTAAAATATGACTTCTTATTGTTTGGTAAATTAAATATCAAACTTTGAAATATCTATAAATCAGTAGCGACTCGTATCCTCATTCTAGATGAGGCTACAAGCATCTCGTTATAAATAAGTTGAATGGTTTAGCTATGTTTTGTGATGTTGTAGGCTTTGAATAAATGTAATTTTTTTGTACCTAGTGTACGTAGCCTTCTCTGAATCTTGAATCGTTTTAAGACATTTCTAAGCAGCTATTCGCACTAATTACTGTTATGTCTAAAGAAAACAAAGAAAAAAACGAAAACTGTTTCTACGCTAAATGAACTAATTATACCTGACACAGGGGTAAGAAAACCTCCCCGATAGAGTCGTCCCTGGAGAACCTGTCGTAGTCGAAGACGTGCAGGTGCAGCACCCTGGACTGCAACTTCTGAATGGGGAATCCCTCGAAGTAGAACGTCTCGTTCCATCTGGGGTTCAGTGTGCGTCGTTTTATCTTCGTCTCGAGTCTGTGCTTCTTATCGGGGAGGAGGGTGACCCGCACGTAGGGATCGCTCGTGCCGGATAAATCTTTTGCTGGCAGCTCTTTGCCCTAAATTATACAAAAAATGTTTACTTCCACTTATTTACAAAGTAAAATATAGATGAGGAAATAGTTCGTATAATTTCGACCGCAAATAAACATTTGATATTTTCGCGGCTACTAATATTTTCGAAGTCATTAAACATTTCATTCAGAAACAGATTTAAAAAAAAAGTATTCGATCTTTAATATCCTCTACTTTTTTATGTGTAACTTCTTATTATTTATTCATTGCCGACAGATACATTGTATTCAATAACAGGGATAATTAACAATAATTACTCAACATAAGTAATAGAGTGGTTTTAGCTTGTATGGGGAGTCTTAAAGTATGTCAAAATCAATGGGACAACCTAAAAACATGTTCGTATTGATAATAACCGAAATTTTGAGCCATATGAAACATCGCGTAACCGAGCCCGAGCCCTCTAAAGTTTGAAAACGTCTGTTTATCCCCTTTTTTCATTATGGTCCACCCTAATAATAAACGGTTCATCCTAAAGGCCATATTATATATTTTGTCGATAGAGGACGTTAATACGAATCCAAATCGAAATTATTTATTGAAATCTAACTAAAATCGACTGCGTCTTTTAATTAGATTATAAAAGGTGGGCCATCTCTTGGAATCTTTCTGAACCACCACTTTATTTTTACTTTCATGATATTTGACATCTGATGTACGACAGTTCTTCAGTATACAACACCCGGTTAACGAAATGGCACCCTATACGCTCGATGAACGTTGGGAAATGTTAAAAATTGACTTTGAATGTAATTCGTGTATTCCAGAATCAGTGCAATAATTGCGTACAAAATTCGGTCGCAAATATGCACCAAATGCAAGTGTTCTAAAGAAATTTGTGCACAAAGTTCGTGAAACTGGTATGATGGTGGACCGTACTAAAGTTCCACACTCTCGTCTGGTTCGTACACCCGAGAATATTGCTGCTGTAGCCCGTAGTGTGCAATCCAACCCGAAAACATCGACTCGTCATCGCTCTCAGCAATCGAACATTAGTCGCACTACCTTGAGGCTCATTTTGCATAAAGACATCTGTTTATTCGCCTATAAGGTCCAAATAACACAGCAGTTGAAGAGAGTTGACCATCCACTTCGATACAACTTTGCTAATTCGGCCTTAGAGCAGTTGGAAGCCAATGTTGATTTTGGCAAAAAATTATCTTTTCCGATGAAGCGCAATTTCACCTCGGAGGCTATGTAAACAAGCAAAACTGCAGGATTTGGGCATCGAAAAACCCACACGTGATCGTTGAGCAGCCAATGCATCCCGAACGAGTGACTGTATGGTGCGGATTATGGGCCGGCGGCATCATCGGCCCATTTTTCTTTGAATCTGGCGAAACGGCCAACGGAAACCGCTATAGGACTATGATAGCAAACTTTTTTTGGAAGCAAATTGCTGGTTTGGGTGTGGGCAACATCTGGTTCCAACAAGATGGGGCGACATGCCACACTAGCAACGAAACTATCGACTTATTGCGGTCAAAGTTCGAAAATCGTGTAATCAGCCGTCGTGAAGATCTGAATTGGCCAGCAAGGAGCTGCGATTTGACGCCCATGGAGTTTTATCTCTGCGGTACCGTTAAAGAACGTTGTTATGCCAACGATCCAGCAACGATCGACGATCTTAAAGTCAATATTCAAAATGCCATTGCTGAGATAGAACCGCAGACGTTGGAAAAAGTTCTGAAAAATTGGGCCGAGAGAATGGATTATTGTAAGGCCAGCCGTGGCAGCCATTTGGCTGATGTCATATTCCATGTATAACCGGATACTCTTGGCTACAAAATAAATTCAAGATCATGAAATTCCATCTAGCCGTTTGTGTTTTATTAACATTTTAAAAAGATTTCTTGCGATGGCCCACCCTTTACTTGTATATTTCGATGTTTTATAAACTTTTTTTAGATATTACCAATGAATGCGTTTTTATTAAAATTCGAATATTTCTTGCAATACTTTTCAATACTTAATAACAAAAACTGCTTTTGCTCCTCATCATTAGTTAATAGAGTAATACTTTCTTTAATTAATTTAACTTTTTCTATGAAACTTCATTCACAACAAGAATTTTGCTAACAATCTCACGGCCGCGCCGCACTGTGGCCGGAACGTAAAAAAAAGTGTTCAAAAATCGATAATGTTGATATTATTGGTTGATTATGTAAGAAAAAGAAATGATTGGGTCTCTGACAATCCAAATATTGTCTCAATTGAACTAAAGTACCCGTTCGATATGCCGGATCAAAAATGGCGCGCTAAATACGAAGAGAAATATCACTAGCGGAAAAAAAAATCATTTTTTTCTTTGTCCTTATGCATAGACCGACAAGATTTCATTGTTTGGTTGTAAAACAGTACGAAAAAAGCTATCAAACCCCTGAGACTTCGTTTTTGAGGTTATGATAGAAAAAAAGATTTTTTTTAGTTTTTTCACTGTAACTTTAAAACAATACAAGATATTTTCAATCTGATGAAGCTGCTTAAAAGCTTATAAACAGGGCTAAATTTTTCTGTATAAATAGCCTTGGTAGCATAAACAAAACTTCAGTACAAATAATTTTTTCTCTCAAAAAACGCAAAAATCGCGTTTTTTCAAACATTTTATCGAATTTAATCAATTATAAAATGAAAACAACGATAGACAGCTTATATCAGTTTTGCTGACCTAAAAGCCTATTAAATGGGCTACAATTTCTGTATGGCACACTTCTGTCACTAGATCAGAACTCTTTTAAGCAATGTTTTTCGTTTGAAAAAATCGCGAAATTTGCATTTTTTTCGGACTCAACAGAGGTAGATCCCGTAACGGATGTGTGCCATGTAGACAGTTTAGCCATTTTTATAGGAATTTGAAGGCATGAAACAGAATTCAAGTTTGTTGTGAACTTTTATTACATTTAAAGGTGAAAAGTCAAAATCGCGATTTTTTCAATCAAAATACATTGCTTAAAAGACTTCTGCATGTACGCGATTTTGATTACAGTTACTGATTTTTGAATAACGCAAAAATCGTGAACAGTCAGAAGTCTTTTGTTTGAATAAGTCGCGATTTTGACTTTTCACCTTTGAATGTAATAAAAGTTCACACCACACTTGAATTCTGTTTCATGCATTCAAATGCCTATAAAAAGAGCTAAAGGGTCTACATGGCACACATACGTTACGTGATCTACCGCTGTTAAGTCCGAAAAAAATGCAAATTTCGTGATTTTTTCAAACGAAAAACATTGCTTAAAAGAGTTCTGATCTAGTGACAGAAGTGTGCCATACAGAAATTGTAGCCCATTTAATAGGCTTTTAGGTCAGCAAAACTTATGTAAGCTATCTATCGTTATTTTCATTTTATAAGCGATTAAATTCGAAAAAATGTTTGACAAAACGCGATTTTTGCATTTTTCGAGAGAATAAATTATTTGTACTGAAGTTTTGTTTATGCTACCAAGGCCAATTATACATAAAAATGTAGCCCTGTTTATAAGCTTTTAAGCAGCTTTATCAGATTGAAAATATCTTGCGTTGTTTTAAAGTTACAGTGAAAAAACTAAAAAAATTCTTTTTTTCTATTATAACCTCAAAAACGAAGTCTCAGGGGTTTGATAGCTTTTTTCGTACTATTTTACAACCAAACAATGAAAACTTGTCGGTCTATGCATAAGGACAAAGAAAAAAATGATTATTTTTCCGCTAGTGATATTTTTCTTCGTATTCAGCGCGCCATTTTTGATCCGGCATATCGAACCGGTACTTTAGTTCAATTGAGACAATATTTGGGTTGTCAGAGATCCAAAAATTCCCTTTTCTTACATAACCAAACAATAATATCAACATTATCGATTTTTGAACACTTTTTTTAACGTTCCGGCCACTGTGCGCCGCCAATATAATCCTGACATTGGGACCAAATGATGGGTTCAAATCGCTAGAAATTAGTTGAGATGTTAAAACGTTTGAAAAAGGAAATTATATTTTTTTAAACAAAGTGGTCCAAAGTTTTACTTGCACATTGTGATGGCTCTCTTATAGAATAACGCCCCTCTACGTTAAAAAATCATAACTCCGTCAATTTTAGTCCGATTTCAACAAATAACTGTGTATAATATATATAATTACGAAAAAACTATTCGTGAAAATGCAAACAATGTCTTAATTAATAAGACAACTTAAGACGATAAATATCCATTGAAACAACTACTTCCCGTGCAAATACACCTCCGGATATTGAATTATACAATGAAATATTTAAAATCTTATTTAATTTGTTACAACGCTCTATTAAAGTATATGTAACGTTTAGGTCAAATTCTCTTCAAACCAACTAACAATACAAATTTAAAATGAAAGGAGAGATAGTAACAAATTAGAAGTGAAAGGACTTGGATTAAAACTAATGTCTTAGGCCATCTATAGACGCGTTTCGAGATTTATCCCTTTTCAGTATAGCTTTGCTTATGACGTTTAAAAAAATTAGGAATAAAATTAAAACAAACTTACTTGGAACAAGTGGTGTATGTGGAATGAACAGGTACACAGAAATGGAATGAGTGAAAATGAATTCTCGAATTCAAATAGTTTTGAATTTGAATTTATCTTAAATAACTGTAATACGCTTTGATTAAAACACTTGGTTTGTTTCACTGATTCAGTGAAACAAACCAAGTGTTTTAATCAATGCGTAATAATTAAATATGTTTCACCACGGGTTAAGTGAGAAATTAATTCATCATTAAATAACTGTGTTTTGGATTCGATGCAATATATAATATATAATTGGCCATTAGGTTGGACCTTTTAATATTATGGTCAACCAAAATAACAATAAGGAGTAAACAGACCTTTGAAAATTTAAGAGGGCTAGGGCTCGGTTCAATATGTTCAATATGGCTAAAAATTAACAGTTATTAGTTCTTCCGGGTTGTCCCGTTGCTTTTCACATACTTCTAAAATAAAAACCACTCTAATAAGTAACATACCGTGCGTTTTATTTAAGTATGGCCATAGGGATTTACATGGTATAAAATGTACCTCATGTTAACTTTTGTTGTCGTATAAATTTGAAACACATTAAACCTCTGACTAAGACACAATTCTAGAATAGATTAATGTTATAAGTTTATAAAATATCCTAAAGATGTTTCTCTCACCAATAGGTGATTGTGTAAACAATTTGCATATAAAATTGTTGTGTTTTTAAGAAGAATTAATCACTGATTTAGTTAATCGGCTTGGGCGCAAACGGGCATAAATGATTCAAATATATTTGAATATTATAATAGGTCTAACACATTTTTTAATACTTAACAATTGTAACAAAATAGAATAGATTTTTTATTTGAAAATATGACTATTTTGAATTTGATTCACATTTTATTATTTGAATATTCAAATTCTGATATATGACTATTTTCAATATGATTCACATTTCATTATTTGACTATTTTGAATATGATTCACATTTGATTATTTGAATATTCAAATTCTCAGCCTTACTCTATACATTTTTTGGCATTTTCTTTAATTTAAAAGCGTTCAATTTGAAGCTTCTAACCAATGTCTCCACTCCACACTATATGACTATTTTGAATATGATTTACATTTCATTATTTGAATTTCTTAGCCTTTATCTACAAATTTAAAATAAAACATTCCACTCTAGAAACATCTACAATTTCACAACGAAATGATTTTAGTTATTTTTGTTTGTTGTTGTAAATCTCAAATACCTGTATGATCCGGAGGATGAGCGTCGTGTTTTGGAAATCATATTCAAGAGAGAAGTGGATTTGTCCAACATTTTCCGACGGCTCCGAATTGTCGATGTACATGTCCACCAGGGATATCGATCGGTTTTGCAGGAACGGCATTTGCTGGAACAACATTTAAGCATACAATAAATACTCCCGTTTTGTATGTTTGCATATTGTATTTATTTATAGGGGATTACCACAGCAGGATTTATCGACAGCTGGGATGATGATACAAAAATATTTTGTGCACGGTTTTTATTATAAACAAATCAAAGAGAGGAACACATTTTTATTTTTTAAATTTTTAGTCAATATTCCATATGTGTCAGCTGATTTGAGTTGGAAACAATGATGGTTTGTTAAATTTAATGACTACAATACAATACCGACAATCAGAATATCTTTTCTCAAATATCTAAAACATTATGAATCATAAAGCTCTGAATAGATACAATTCTACACATTGTATGATGATATTAATATAAAAGAGACACCATTTATAATGCACAGTGTAGAGAAATGTGAAATAAGTGACATGCAGTTGAAACTTTGAAATAAAAAAAATAACGTATTTCTCATTTTGCATTTAATACCTACCGGGTGTTGACTTGGCAGACGCAACGTAGAAAATCCCATGTAAATTTTAAAATTTTTAAATGTTGGCTCCCCTATTTATTTTAGAAACGAAATGTATTTACCTTTTTTGCGGAGGGAAAAATTCTGAATTCATTCGTGTTAACGTTTATCACTTTACGTTTCTTTAAGTTAAAATAATTAAGAAAAAGTAATGTGATTTTATAAAAATAATAATATGCCATGGAATTGAAGCAATTGCAGATGTCAAAATGGTAAAAGATATCGCAGTCACTTGATTAAAGTAAATGTTTTCGAAATGATTTACACTATACAAGAAAAAAATCTCTTAATAAAGTGGAATTATGCAGACCACAGCTATCACGATGTTTGCGTTATGTTTTTTGTCGTTAATTAAGTAACAGCAATATCTTGTGCTATTTTGATATTCGCAATAGTTCTATCAATTCCATGGTATGTCGTTATTTTTACAAAATTACATTACTTTGTCTTAATTATTTTAGCTGTAAATTTTCTGACATTCGTTGATTTTTAAAAGAGTTCAATTTGAAGCTTTACACGAGTGTTTTCCACTCCCAGACTAAGCATGAAGTAAAATTTCGAGTTTAGAAAAGCCCCGTGAAAATTTGTCTCGGGTCGCGCAGCGATCCGAGACAAATTTTCTGGGCTTTTCTAAACTCGAAATTTTTCTTCATGCGCCACGCGTATAAAACACAGATTTTAAGTGAAATACGAATATACATAAATTTGACAATATTATAGAGTTTTATACGCGTGGCGCATGAAGTAAAATTTCGAGTTTAGAAAAGCCCCGTGAAAATTTGTCTCGGGTCGCTGCGCGACCCTCGACAAATTTTCACGGGGCTTTTCTAAACTCGAAATTTTACTTCATGCTTAGTCTGGGAGTGGAAAACACTCGTGTAAAGCTTCAAATTGAACTTAAATAAAACAGGGAATATCCGCAATTGTTGTATCAATTCCATGGAATGTCATTATTTTTATAAAATCACATTACTTCTTCTTAATTATTTTAGCTGTAAATTTTATGACATTCGTTGATTATTAAAAGAGTTCAATTGAAGCTTTAAACGAGTGTTTTCCACTCCCAGACTAAGCATGAAGTAAAATTTCGAGTTTAGAAAAGCCCCGTGAAAATTTGTCTCGGGTCGCGCAGCGATCCGAGACAAATTTTCTGGGCTTTTCTAAACTCGAAATTTTACTTCATGCGCCACGCATATAAAACACAGATTTTAAGTGAAGTACGAATATACATAAATTTGACAATATTATAGAGTTTTATACGCGTGGCGCATGAAGTAAAATTTCGAGTTTAGAAAAGCCCCGTGAAAATTTGTCTCGGGTCGCTGCGTGACCCTTGACAAATTTTCACGGGGCTCTTCTAAACTCGAAATTTTACTTCATGCTTAGTCTGGGAGTGGAAAACACTTGTTTAAAGCTTTAAATTGAACTTAAAAAAACAGGGAATATCCGCAATTGTTGTATCAATTCTATGGAAGGTCATTATTTTTATAAAATCACATTACTTCTTCTTAATTATTTTAGCTGTATATTTTCGGACATTCGTTGATTATTAAAAGAGTTCAATATTTTACTTTATGCGCCACGTGTATAAAACACAGATTTTAAGTGAAGTACGAATATACATAAATTTGACAATATTGTAGTGTTTTATACGCGTGGCGCATGAAGTAAAATTTCGAGTTTAGAAAAGCCCAAATAATTTGTCTCGGGTCGCTGCGCGACCCTTGACAAATTTATACGGGGCTTTACTAAACTCGAAATTTTACTTCATACTTAGTCTGGGAGTGGAAAGCACTTGTTTAAAGCTTTAAATTAAACTTAAAAAAAAACAGGGAATATCCGCAATTGTTGTATCAATTCCATGGCATGTCATTATTTTTATAAAATGACATTACTTTTTCTTAATTATTTTAGCTGTAAATTTTCTGACATTCGTTGATTATTAAAAGAGTTCAATTGAAGCTTTAAACGAGTGTTTTCCACTCCCAGACTAAGCATGAAGTCAAATTTCGAGTTTAGAAAAGCCCCGTGAATATTTGACGAGGGTCGCGCAGCGACCCGAGACAAATTTTCTGGGCTTTTCTAAACTCGAAATTTTACTTCATGCACCACGCGTAAAAAATACAGATTTTAAGTAAAGTACGAATATACATAAATTTCACAATATTATAGTGTTATATACGCGTGGCGCATGAAGTAAAATTTCGAGTTTAGAAAAGCCCAGAAAATTAGTCTCGGGTCGCTGGGCGACCCTCGACAAATTTTCACGGGGCTTTTCTAAACTCGAAATTTTACTTCATGCTTAGTCTGGGAGTGGAAAATACTTATTTAAAGCTTTAAATTGAGCTTAAAAGAAAAAGCAGGGAATATCCGCAATTGTTGTTTCAATTCCATGGTATGTCATTATTTTTATAACATTACATTACTCTTTCTTTATTATTATAATTTAGAGAAACGTAAAGTGTTAAGTGTGAACATTCATAAATTTATAATTTTTTTCTCTACAAAAAAGTGAAATACATTTTGTCTTTAAAATAAATAGGGAAGCCAATATTTGAACACTTTAAAATTAACATGCAATTTCCTATGTTGCGTCCGCCAAGTCAACACCCGGTATACATAATAAAACTTAAAATCAAGGGCGGGTCCAGAAGAGGGGCGCACGGGGCGCCCCACCCCCACTGACGCTAGAAAAAAAAAATCTTTAGTAAACATTTAATTCAGGCTGAAGTAAACTAAACAATGATTCTTTGGCGTTTTTCATCCAATTCAATGAAAACTCTTTCGGGATTTTGGATTGTGGTAATAAAAAAGAACCGAGTTGATTTTAACTGGTCTTTTGCACACACAATTGTATAAGTAACTGTAGGGTGTGCTGAATTGGAAAATCTCTCATGTGTAATAATGAGAATGTGGTTGTATAGATATGTTTTTCATGGTTGGTCTATCTCAGTCTAATCAGGGCTGTTATGTTTAAAACATGTTTTTAAATATGTTTTAAGCGTTTAATTTGTTTAAAACGTTTTTATGTATAATTTTTTTTATTTTAAACTTTATTTTAGATTTTCCGTCGATTCACTGGAACCTTATTTGTTGAATATAACAATTCCAGCAAACTTAGAGAAAATACTAGATATAAAATCTAGTTTTGAGCCAATATGTTACAAGTACTTAAATTAATTTTTATTAAGAAAGAAACAATGTAAATGAAACTCCTCAATGAAGTATGCTCCCTGAAAAATTATGCCGACTACAGTATATTTAAAACAGTAACAAAAGCTATGGACTGTTATGTAGCTCTTAACGAGAATAGCTACCCTCTGCTAAAGCGTTGGTACAGATCCTGCTTACTCTACCGATTTCAATAGGTAAGTAGCTGTTCATACACCAATATAATCCCTTAAAAAAATAAGAAACATATTCTCGAAACACCTAAGAGTCTGATATTTGAACAGGTCTGTTTTGGGTTTATGTTTTTATATATATAAATATTTTTTATAAAATAAATCCTAGAACGGGTGTGTATGTGTATTTTGGTAAATACCGAATTTATTCCAGACATTTCGTGCACACTGTATACATAAATTTATATTCAGACATAATTTTTCTGTTTATTTATACAGGGCGAGTCTAAAGTCTGGAATGAAATTAATATTTTTGTTATCTTGGGTTTGATGGAAAAACCCTGAGACAGGTCGATTTTTGTTCATTAATGCGCCCTTTTTAGTGCATTCAAAAATATTGTGACGTCACTAGTGTTTGACGTGTGACGTCAGTGGCATTTTTTTTATGTTCTCCATGGGGATCTTGGAAACTATAAGAGATAGAGAAATGGTTAAATGGGAAAAGTAGTGCAGTTTTATGAGCTGAATAATAATACACTCTTAAAATTTTCGAAAAAGTTAAGGGTAACTAGATACATTGAAACATATGAAAAGTGTCGATTTCTTAAATACATTTTTCTCGGTTATTAAAAGAGATAGAAAGAAAACTGTAAACGGCAAAGTTTTAGATAATTTGACACTAAATAATAAAATGTTATCAGATATTTTATATCGACATTAGTTTTCGAGATATAACACAAACTTGCATTTTTTTAAATGGAAACCATAATTGGCTATGTCATCATTTGAAAGGGATTTTATTTCTCTTTAATCTGATATATCACTTGATAAACTTATTTATAAAAATTATTATTATTATTATTAAGAATTTTCTATTTAATTTACAACAAAAAATAGTTGCCCATGAAAAAATTATAATTATAAAACAATTGCGACTGTTTGTAATACAGGAATTTGTTTATTTTTTGTCAAATAAGTTTATTTGGAAGTTATATGTTGGAAGAAATTAAAATGAGTATGAAATAATGGCCTTACAAAAACAGTTGTTTTTAACATTAAATAAATTGACTGAAATAAAACAATGAACTTAACTGTTAAAAGCAATCGCAATTGTTTTATTGTAATCATTATTTTTTTGTTGTCAATTAAATAGAAAATAGTTGAAAACTCAGTTATTTTTGTAAATGAGTATACCAAGTAATATATCGAATTAAAGAGAAGAAAAAATCTCGTTCTAATTATGACAGCCAACTATGGTTTCCATTTAAAGAAACGTAAGTTTGTGTTATATCTCTAAACTAATCCCGATAAAAAAATCTGATGATATTTTAGCATTTAGTGTAAAATTATCTAAAACTTCGCTGTTTATACTTTTTTTCTGTCTCTTTTATTAACCGAGAATAATCGATTTGAAAAAATCACCACTTTTGACATTTTTAAAAATATCTAGTTACCCTTGACTTTTTCGAAAATTTTACAAATTACTTTTTATTCTGCTCGCAAAACTGCACTACTTTGCCCATTTAACCGTTCCTTTATCTCTTATAGTTTCCGAGATCCCCATAGAGAACATGAATAAAAACTCACCCTGTATAAATTAAATATTAATTTATTATGTTAATTCGTATCCTAAATTTATATCTAATCTTAAGCGGTTAAATGTTTGTTGTTCTCTTTAATTTGCCAATTTGTAGACATGTTTTTGTATTTATATATATTTTGTATTATGAAATTTGAATTGTATTACTATAACATATTATGTATAATGGATTTTTCCGCAAATAAATAAATAAATATATAATATAAAACATAAGAAACTCATGTGATATAGTTATGTATTAAATTCTTATGCAGTCACTTAAAAATATATTTATTTATTATTATAAAACTTACAACTAGTATAAATACTGTTGTGCTAATTGAATAGTTTTATTTTTTTTAATTTTAGAACTAAGATTAACCTTATTGTTATTCTTTTAACAGTCACAGCTGAACGAACATTTTCAACCCTCAGAAGATTAAAGACCTGGATCCGAACAAGAATGACAGAGGACCGGCTAACATTAAAGTTAACCCTAAAAATGTATTAAATAGATTTGGAGGCAAAAAAGTACAAAGCTCGACTTCATAATATAATCAAAGAAATTTGAATTGCCTTAAACCTAATACAAGAATTTAATCTAAATTCATTGTTTATTTACGAGTTCAACCTTTCATTTTGTAAGGCTATAAGCCATCATTAGTACGGCATGACAAATAAATTAGTCAATGAACGATTAATTTATGGGTGCCGTAACAGAATGTATGGGGATCTCAGTTATTTGAAGAAATAGAGAGTCGGTTAAATTGCAAAGTTGCGTATTTTAGGGCCCAATAATAATCTAAAAACGAATTTGAAATATATTCTTTCGTTTTTGAGATATTGTCAAAAAACGGATTTTTTGAAATTTTGTTTTTATTTTTTTATTCAAAAACCATTGAATCCAAACATTTACAACTTTGACATTATATAGGCACTTTTTAACGAGACATCTAGTAACATATTTTTTTTAAGATAATTATAACATTAACCCAGGGACCATAGCCAACTTTTGTTTTTCTTATGGGCGCCATTTTGTATTTTCATATTACTTTGGAAGAATATTTTTTTCTGAATTCAATGATGTATCATACTTATAGTTTATTGCACATTTTATATGTAAAATTTTAATCTTTTGTTTTTTGTAAAGAGTGCCTTGGAAACAGTTGAGTAACTCACTGATTTGACAACTCCTAGGACCCATAATTGTTAAAATATATCAACGAGTGTCTTCCACTCCCAGACTAAGCATGGAGTAAAATTTCGAGTTTAGAAAAGCCCCGCGTAGAAAATTTGTCGAGGGTCGCGCAGCGACCTGAGACAAATAAACCACTGATTTACAGTAAAGTTAAAAATATATAACTCCTAAATGTGATGGAGATCAAAATTTATTGAGATGTAGTGAAAATGGAAGAATTATTTTTTTTGTGAATAGTTTTGGAATAATAATAATAAATGTAGAATAAATTTAGTTTGCGCAACTTTTTCATACTGTTGATATTTAGGTCATCATATCTTTAACGCGGAAAGTGCTATGATGGACACATCACTATTTTTTTCATTTATGTTTTGTGTGATAATTCATACTTATTATGTTTGACAGTTATTAAATAATTTTGACTGCTAACTATCATTGTTGTCAAAATGTCATTGATTAATAGATATGACGGGATTGTTTACAAGGCACTCCTTGCAATAAAGAAAATATTATAATTTAAAATATCAAATCTAAAATAAATTATGAGTGTGATACATCACCGAGTTCAGAAAAAAAAAATTCTTTCAAAAAATATGATAATCTAAAATGGCACCTATAGGTTGGCTATGGTCCCCGGGTAAATCTTATAGATATCTTAGAAAAAAAATGCTACTAGATTCCTCATTAAAAAGTGCCTGTATATTGTCAAAGTTTTCAATGTCCAGATTCAGTAGTTTTTGAATAAAAAAATAAAAACAATTTTTCAAAAAATCAGTTTTTTGTTGATATCTCGAAAACAAAACAAGATATTTAAACATTGTTTTTAGATTATTGTTAGGCTGTAAAATACGCAACTTTGCCCTACTTTAACCGACTCTCTATTTCTTCAAATAACTGAGATCAACATTCATTCTGTCGAAATACGGACACCCTGTATATTTAAGTGCGCCCTCCCCTCACTAAAATCCTGAATCCGCCCTTGCTTTAAATCCATGTTTTTAAACCATGATATTACTTATTGAACAACTCTTTTTGCATACAAATGATCAAATAACATATAACGTGAGATACATTATAAAATAGCTGCACTAGCTACAATATCCTGTAGACTGTAACTCAACAGGGAATTTTTCGTTAAAGTATACAATCCAGATACATATATGATTTCATCTAATGTACATTAAAATTGTTCTCTATTTGATTTCACAGTGCATCTTACGTGTTGTATTGATTTAAGTCCTCTTTTACAAAGTTTCAGTTTTTATATACTCTGTTTCTTCTTACAAAAATAAAAAAAATACAACTCTCAGCTAACTGAGTTTGTAAGTTTCGAAACAGTGCGCTTTGATTACGGAGCCTCCTAATTGATTCAACTATGGCATAAATGCATTATTAACGTTTTTAATTAAATTGTTGAGAACAGTGTCTCTGCCCGGGAGCATCGCCGAGTGCACATTCAGAGCGACTTCATACCAGGCAGACAAATTGGATTGCCGGCGAGTCGCCGCGAAATTACCATCAACGTCAAGCTGCTGGATATTATAAACATCCACCCTCATTATATTATTATTAGTACAAGAATATTTAATTTATTTTTAACCAGTTCACATTGAAATTAATTAACTGTAGGTAAACAATTTACATTTAAAGAAATATTTATATAAAATAGAACAATATTCAATGAAATTAGGAACAGTAATCTTATCAAAATTTTGTGGTGTATTAAAATTAATTTGATCAACAGGGTGGCGCAAAACTACTGATATGGTTTGAATCTTTAATAACTTTTTAAATTTATTTATATTTTTTATTTTTATTTCAGAATTTTGGAAAGAAAACTTGGGGAATTTGAAATGGAACAATACACAACAGAACAGCGATCAAAAATTGTTGAATTTTATTTTGAAAATCAACGATCAATTGTTTTGACGCAACGTGCTTATCGTCGTTTTTTTAAAGTGTGTACTGGACCTTCAGCATCAACAATAAACCGCCTGGTTGCAAATTTTCGACATGGTACAGTAAGACACCTTCCATGTACCGGAAGACCACGTACGGCCCACACGAAAGAAAATATCCAACGTGTTGTAGATAGTGTGCAGGACAGACCAGAAATATCAACAAAAAGACGTTCGGCACAACTGGGGTTATCACGGAGGTCCGTTTAGAGGATTTTGGCCACATTGCACATGTTCCCGTATAAGGGTCCGCTTGTGCAAGATAGACTACCAACAACGGCTTGATTATGCCATTTCATTCCGACAAAAAGCAGAAGATAATCGCGATTTCATTAACAATTTGATAATGAGCGATGAAGCCCATTTCAATTAACAATTTGATAATGAGCGATGAAGCCCATTTCAAATTGAATGGTTTCGTAAACAAGCAAATTTGCAGGATATGATGGGCTACGGAGAATCCAAGAACAGTTCATCAGCGAGAATTACACCCACTTAAGTGCACTGTTTGGTGCGGTGTATCGTCTGAAAGGATCATTGGTCCATATTTTTTTGAAAATGCACATAACGCCTTAGTTACGGTTAATGGTGCTGAATATCGAATGATGCTGGACAATTTTTTGAGGCCAGCTGTAGAAAACCATCCACAGGTGTGGTTCCAACAAGATGGAGGCACAGCCCACACTGCAAGGGACACAATGGCTCTGTTACGGGACCTCTTTGGCGAACGCATTATTTCGCGCAGAAGCGATTTCAATTGGCCCCCACGTTCACCGGATTTAACAGCTCCAGACTGTTTTCTTTGGGGTTATTTGAAAGAAAGGGTATACGTAAATAAGCCAGCGACCATACCAGAGCTAAAACACAACATTTGCAATGAAATTCAAGCCATAACACCGGAAATTTTACGAAAAGTTATGGAAAATCTACTGGAAAGAGCACGAATGTGCGAAGCCGAAAATGGCCACCACTTGCGGGATATAATTTTTCATACTTAGCCAAAAACATTCACCATTAATATACTGTATAGCAAAAAAATAATAATAATAATTAACTATTAAATAAAAAAGTTAAACATTCAAACCATATCGGTAGTTTTGCGCCACCCTGTATAACTGTTACCCTTCGCTTTGCGCTGGTAACTTTACATTTTAATGCTTTTCTAAATTCGAAAATTTACTTCAAGCTTAATCAAAGAGTGTACATTTGTTCGAATGGAACCCTTTTATAAAATCAGCAAATGCCTACATATATACAGAATATATGTACAGGGGTTTGTTCTTCAAAGTATAGATATTTCGATGAATTAGCTGAGACATTTCAGGCATCCATTGTTTTTGAAAAGTGTACAATTTGAAACTTCTAACAAGAGTTTTCAATTCTTGATTAAGCATGAAGTAAAATTTCGAGTTTAGAAAAGCCTGAAAGTTTGGTTTGATCGCGTAGCGAAGCGGAGCGGAGACCCACACATATCCCAATAGTGAAACTTTTTTAAAGTCGCGTACTTTGGTCACAATATTCCGTGCCGTATAGCGTGAATAACCCTGTATAATCTGTGGTTGACTTTTACTTACCATTTTTGAAGATTTACAGAACATGAGTAAAACTATTATACAATCAAGTAGATTTTACAAGAAGCAACAGCGTCTGTTCCAGTGAAAAACTTCTTTAAAACTAAAGGAAAAGATTCGCTCCGTGATGGAGGAATGTCTAAATTTAACGCAACAAGCGCAAATTGGTTAAATCTAATCATTTGTGTCAGACGATGTACCGTTCTGGGTTCGCAATTAACTCTTAATGGAATTAGCGCACCAGCCAGAAGAAAGGGATTAATTAGATCGGTTTAGACCTTTTTGATTTGATTCCTGGCCGAGATATTTGCCTCGGCTGTCTGTGTATGCGTCTGTATGTGCGGGTGACCTCCAATTTGCTGATTACGTTGGCGATGTAAGTTGTAATCAGCACATTCTACATCAATTATTCGATTGTTGACTAATGAGAGATTCAACTATTATTAGTTTTTTTTAGTAGATATATAAGGTCATATAACAAAAATGATACGTTTTAAAATGGATGTACTATTATAAAAATCGTTAAAGCAATACTTTTCCTTTGTTTTACATACGGGGAAAAGTAAAAATTAACGTGAAAACAAAATAATAAAGGATTTGCATTTGTCAACCAGTAAAATTATTTTGTCCACGACTGTCTTATAATATACTCATTATATTGGTGTTTCTTTAATTATAAGTATATTCATTATTCACTACTGTCAGTGATAAATAATGGGAGTAATGGGTGCTTGTCGGGCTAATGAAATGTCTTCTTCTTCTGTGGCTTAACACTCTTTGTGGCTTGTGGAGTTTGGCCGCTCCTCTTGGAGCACTTCTAATCTATTTACCTGGGTGGATCAGTCCCAATGTTCTTTCATTTGTTGTACAATTTTTCTCCATTTCTCCCTGTCCTTTGCTATGCTTTTCTAGTTTCTAACGCCCAGTGAGCTCAGGTCTTTTTAAACTTCTTCTTTCCATCTATTCCTTGGTCTCCTTCTTCTTCTGCTACCGCTAGGTTCCCATTCTGTTATTATCCTTAGCCATCCATCATGATTTGACCTCCATATATGTCCTAACTATCTAATTCTTGTCGCTTTTATGTTATATACTACGTCATCTCCTAAGACCTCATAAATTTCTCTATTTGTTCTTTTTCTTGGCTCATTGTTTTCCTCTTTAAAAGGTCCAAGTATACTTCTCATTATCCGTCTTTCTAGCACTCTTATCCTTTGTTGTTTTTTTTTTGTGTGATTGTCATCGTCTCAGCTGCATACATAATTATTGGTCGTACTATGGTTTTATATACTTTAATTTTGTTCCTTATGTGTATGCTTTTACTTTTGAAAAGTTTGTTATTTGCGTAATATGCTCTGTTGGCGGCTTGTAATTTTTCGTGTATTTCAGTTCTTTTTTCAGTATTGTTACTTATCACCGTGCCTAGGTACTTGTAGTATTGCATAAAAATTAATGATTTGCAAGATCTTGGATCCGCTTTTTTGTAAATGTGCCCAATACAAAGACAAAAATTTACAGTCACCGATAGTTTTTATAAAATTTGTAAAAACTACATTAATAGCCGCCCATCTCACATTACAACAAACATTTTATTTTTTCTGAATTATCAAAATGGCAAATGCACCGCCCAAAGAATAGGAATTAATAAATTTACTAAAATGGGAAAAGACATTGCTACATTCTAGCAGTTGCCGAACTCAGAAAAATATTCTGGACACAGTTTTCGCAGATCTTCTGCAACGCTGCTTGTTGAAGCTGGTGCGAACATAACGGCCTTGAAACGAAACTGCGGATGGAAGTCGACAGCAGTAGCAGAAGGCTATATAGACGACTCAATTAAAAATAAAACAGACACAGCTAAAAAAATATCCAGCTTAACACAAATGAATAATTCCATTGATAATACACACCAAACCTTTAAATGCAATCAAAATGTTTCAACAAATAATCAGAATCTTAGTTTTGATATCAATTCTATTCCTACAATTGATTTAACAAATTGTTCAAATATTACATTTAATATTACTAAATAATATTGTATTGTAATAAATGAATGTTAAAAATAAATACTATTCCTATTTATATAACTTCTTAATAAAAACAACAAAAGTTTTATATTGTCGTGGACAAAGTATAGTATACAACTCGCATATAATGGCTATTGATCACTCGAACGACTTGCTCCGCTCGCCCAACGGCTAGTTCCGCAGACATCGTTCTCGTGATTAATAGATATCATTATATGCTCGTTGTACAAAATACTATTATTGGTCGTTTTGTTAGAACATAAAATTTTAATACTTTAAAGTAATGAGTATCTTCCACTCCCAGACTAAGCATGAAGTAAAATTTTCACGGGGCTTTTCTAAACTCGAAATTTTACTTCATGCGCCACGCGTACAAACCACTACTTTACAGTAAAGTTAAAAATATATAACGCTTAGATGTGACGGTGACCAATATTTACCGAGATGTAGCGAAAAAATGTAAAACTTGTTTTGTGAATAGATTTGGAATAATAATAATAATAAAAGTAGAATAAATTTAGTTTGAGCAAGTTTTCCATTTGGACTAAAATAACAGTTAAAATAAGAGCCGACATTTGAACTATAATGACAGTTGACATAAGTCGGCGCTAGTCGACATGTAGTTCATTGTGTCAACTCGACATAAGTCTGCGTCAGCTGACATTTGGACTATAATGATAATTGACATAGTTCGGCGCCAGCCGACATTTAAATAATAATAACAATTGACATAAGTTGGCGGTAGCTGACATTTGAACTATAATGACAGTTGACATAAGTAGGCGATAGCCGACATTTAATCAATTGTGTCAACTTGACACGAGTTTGAATTGAACTATAATGAGATCGCCATGTTATTTCTTTGTCACAGTTACGATACACATTTAAACACTTGTGACATATTTTAAAGTAACGAGTGTCTTCCACTCCCAGACTAAGCATGAAGTAAAATTTCGAGTTTAGAAAAGCCCCGCGTAGAAAATTTTCACGGGGCTTTTCTAAACTCGAAATTTTACTTCATGCGCCACGCGTCTAAACCACTGATTTACAGTAAAGTTAGAAATATATAACGCTTAGATGTGACGGTGATCAACATTTACTGAGATGTGGCGAAAGAAATGCAAGAAGACAAATTTTCACGGGGCATTTCTAAACTCGAAATTATACTTTATGCGCCACGCGTATAAACTACTGATTAACAGTTAAGTTAAAATTATAAAACGCTTAGATGTGATGGTGATCAATATTTACTGAGGTGTAGCGAAAAAATGCATTAATTACTTTTTTTGTGAATAGTTTTGAAACAATAACAACAAAAGTAAGTTAAATTAAGTTTCAGAAACTTTTCCATATTGTTAATATTTAAATTAGCATATCTTTAACGGGGAAAAGTGCTTATTTTTCCAATAACACCGACAGGAATTAAGCTTAATTAAAAAATCTTTGTTCATTATGAAGAGTGGTTTATGACATCATGTTTTGAACACGATATAAGGCAAGTGGCCTCCTCAACTGTTGTTGACAAAGCGAATACATTGATTTACCGAAGACTTTATTCAACCACATTTTAACGTGAAATAGAACAGTGAATTGGCTACCTGTATCGTGCGATTTGATGCCACTCGATTACTGTTTAAGAAACTATGTAAAGTTTTTGGGGTGTGCTAATAAACCGCAAACTATTCAGGCCTTGAAACCTAATATTTATCGTGTTATTATTGAAATAGAGGCCCGGATGCTCGAAAGAGTGGTCCAAAATTGGACAGACAGGAAGTCCAATTTTAGACCAGTCTTTCTAGCATCCGGACCTCTATCTCAATAATAACGCGCTATATATTGGGTTTCAAGGCCTGATTAGTTTGCGGTTTATCAGCATACGCCAAAAACTTTACATAGCTTCTTAAGAAGTAATCGAGTGGCATCAAATCGCACGATATAGGTAGCCAATGCACTGGCCCATTTCATGATAAAATATTGTTGTTAAATAAAGTCTTCGGTAAATCAATGTTTTCATGAGCAGTATGGCACGTAGCGCCATCCTGCTAGAACCACATATTGTCCGGATCAATGTTGACAAAGGCCAAACTGTTGCGATCGACGCCATATTGAGAATTCTTGATCTACCGTCACATTTTCACTCACTGTGTCCAAATATTTACTTTTACGCATTGCTGGCTTTGCGTCATGTGGAGTGTACATGGTTTGTCCGGTAAGTAATGAGAACTTTTTTATATTTAAAAATATAATTAAATTCTGTTAATATTCTTAAAAATATGGTACATCCTTTGGGCATCAATATAACACATCTCTCGGTTTTATTACATATAGTAATCCTAATCCCCCAGGATATCCTCGACTGGCATGCCGTTCAGTGCGCTCATCACGACATCTTGTAAGACTTTATTAGTGTCAAAATGTTGTCTTCTTAACTTGGGCGACAACCTAGGAAACAAAGAGAAGCCAAACAGAAACAGATCTGTTCCTTGCCAATACCAACGAAACATGTTCCGTAGTGTCGAGATATATCACAGACTCTGCGAACATCTGCAATTTTGTTGAGATAATTTCATGCACAATGGATTTTAAAATGCTCATTTACTTTCTATCAATCTGAAATGTAAATGTCAATCACAGTTCATAATTGCATTTGTGTAAGCTGCATTTACTGGTGACTTATCTGTACGATGCTCATTCTAGTTGCCTTTAATTTCTATTTTAGAATGGTTTGTCCCACTGAGAAAAATCCATTTAAGTAATGTTTTATCAACATTAAAACAACGTTTAATGTTGCTACAATACGTTTTATTTGTTTGTTTTTGCTCAGTGGGGTGTTAACTAAACAATTGTACTTTTCCTTAAACATTCTCCAAATATGCTACATAATTGATACCAATCGTTATAATTGCTTATTTTAAGCTTAACGCAAAATTTTATCCCGTATCAATTTTGAACCGTGACGCGACTCCCAAACAGCAGTACACTTTGTCGTCGATTGGCACTCTGTAAAAGCTCAGAGGTTAGAAAACTTGGTTAAACCATTTAGCTAACACTAGCCACCACCGATTACACACAAAGATTCCACTGCCAGACCACTCGGCTTAGCGCAAAAAATCATCCTCATTACTTTGCGAACAAACCATGTATGTGGTGATAAATTTATTAACAGCGAGCTAGTTGGTCGATGTGAGGACTATAAAAATCACGAAATCTACTGTACGTTTCGCGATCACAGACTCCGAATATCTGCAATTTTGTTGAGATAATTTCATGCACAATGGATTTTAAAATGTCTCATTTATTTTCTAGCAATCTGAAATGTAAATATCAATCATAGTTCATAATTGGATTTATCTTAGCTGCATTTTCTGGTGACTTATCTGCACGATGCTCATTCTAGTTGTGTTTTATTTCTATTTTAGAATGGTTTGTCCCACTGAGCAAATCCATTTAAGGGGGTCTTCCGGTATAATTTTTTCAAAAAATCGATTTTTTTGTATGAAATCAAAGCTAAACATGTCTAGAATATGTGGGTAAAAGGATATTTCGATCCGGCAAATATTTACGTCGCTACAGGCCTTTGAATGCATCGCCGTCCCGAGCGGTATGGGTTGCGCAGGTATAACTTTAATCTCGAATTTCATAAATTCTGATGAGTATGAGATTTTTGGTCCGCCATATTGAATCCGCCATTTTGAATTTTTCAAATTTGACCTCAGATTCGTATTCAGCGACCCCGAAAACCTAGATATTGACTACTGTTTGCGAATTTTCCGCCGAATACTTTAAATTACACAGAAAAAATGTTTCGCAAACTTTAAACGCGTTTTTCTCGAAACTACATTTTTCAAAACTGCGAGCATTCTAGCGTTCTTTGCTTCCATTATTGAAAACACTTTTCTTCATGGAATGAACTAACCTCCCGGTGCAATTTGCAATTTTAAAGATTTTTTACAGCCTGTCAAAGTCAAAAAATCGACCGAAAAACACGACTTTTTTTTCAAATACCCGCCATTTTGTCAAATTTTGAGTTTTTTCAAAATTTCGTAGTTCATTCCATTCTCTGAACTATACTCTTCAAGAAACTGAGCTGATTTTGTTTCTAGGTGACGAATAGCGACCCCTAGGCTGCTCGCAGTTTTGGAACATTTCCGCCGGGCAGCCGTCATATTGGACGCCATCTTGATTTTTTCGACTCGACAAAAATCCCAATTGTTGAGCAAGGATGAATAAAGATTTAAAAAAAAACCCAGGTCTCTAACTCTTACCAGTTCCCTGGAAAAAAAATCCAAAGTTTGGGTCAATTTTACCGGAAGACCCCCTAGTAATGTTTCATCAACATTAAAACAACGTTTAATGTTGCTACAATACATTTTATTCGTTTGTTCTTGCTCAGTGGGGTGTTAACTAAACAATTGTACATTTCCTTAAACATTCTTCAAATTAGTGATGGAAATAATCGATATACTAATTAGTAATTAGTCGATTATTGAAATATATCGATATAATCGATTTTTATGCGGAGATTAGTATATACTAATTTAAGCGAGTATTTAATCGGGTAAATTAGTAATTACTAATTTAAGCGATTATTTTAACGGGTAAAATAGTGATACAAATTAAAGCGATTATTTGATCGGGTAAATTAGTATATACTAATTTAAGCGATTATTTGATCGAGTAAAATAGTATATACTAATTTAAACAATTATTTGATAGGGTAAATTAGTAGATACTAATTTGAGCGATTATTTGATCGCGTAAAATAGTATATACTAATTTAAGCGATTATTTCGTTGAGCAAATTAATAATTATGGTCGGTTTCATTATCAAGTTAAAGCTACTTTAAATATTTAAAGTAGACTGTAACGTTAAATTCTGTTTCATAATGCAAATTTAAAGCAAAAGTCGACTTTATGGTTAAAGATGGCTTTTTGACACTTTTAATAGATAAAGCCGGCTTTAAAAATAACCTAAAAATATTCTCAAATGTTAAAAAAAATATTCTCAAATGTTAATTGCGCGTTTGACATGGCTGCGAAGCCAGGGCCATTAATTTCACAGAACAAATAGAAGAATGAATCACATTTTGGATAGTAATCCTTTAGGCGATAAAAAAGATAATGTGATTAAAAGGAAAGCAGTGTTTAGAATGAGAAAAAATTGTGTTAATGCGTTCAGCACATAAATTTTGATTATCAAAGGCAAATTAAAGATAAGAGTTTACTTGAATCGACCAGGCTATTTTATTAAATATATTTTGTTTCGTTAACAGGATAAATTCATTCCTTTAAAAACTTAACTCAAGAAGAAATAGCGCAAGAAAACAAAAAAGAATTGAAGGAGTTCTTAGTGATATTTTGGCATAACGTTAGAAACGAATATTGCTTTTGACGTAAATTTCATTTTAACATAATTTGTTATTCATTTATAATTTGTGTCATGTAACTATTTATCACTATATTAAATAAAATCTTTAAAAACCTTCATCATCAGGTTGTAAACGTAAAATGTCTGTAGGGCAATATGAAGAATAGTTTTGTCTTAATAAATTGTAATGATTTAAACTACATGTGATTTTTGATAACAAATTATTCCTTAAAGCTCAATGAAATTGTTAGAAATGATGTATGGATAATTAAATATTTCAGTTTTCTTTAAAACGCTAAAATTAAAGCTGCAAATATTTGTAATAGATTATGTATACATTATTACAAAAAAATTTAATGAAAATTTGGAACGTTGAACTTATGTTGATGATTTTTGTCAGTTGTAGTTAATAGTAAGTCATGTTTTATCTAAATTTTCATTAAATTTAAAAATTATAAAGGTTTTTTATAAATTTACAAGATTCTAGTTAATCTTCAATATTTTGATTGATTGATGATTTTTTTAAATTTTAAATATATGGACACTTTTTATGACCTTTCGCCAATTTTTAGAATCTTGGCAGTTTTTGTGCATTACTTAAACTTTCGTACAACTTAAAAACGTAGACGAACTTCATAAATATCCACGCTTTTAGGTAATTTTCAAATTGTCGACGATTTTTTAGTCATTTTTGCAAATTTGTCGATTTGCGTGAATGTTTAAGATGTTCGTTTATGTTCAAAATTTCGACATCTTTTTCAAATTTGCAAGATAGAACAATTTCTTGCGTTTTATAAGGAATTTCATAGATTATTGTTGATTGATTGATTCTAGGACGGTTATATGAATTTACAAGATTTCGATTTTTAAAATATTGACACTTCCTGAGTTTACAATATTTTTTTTATAAAAATTGATGTCAGTTTTACTGGGAAAAAATCTTAGTTTGTTTTTCATTGTTAATAAATTTGATAGCTTTTTTTAATATTAAACATTTCACGACATTTCTGAATATCGCATTTTATTGTATAAAACAGAAAAACATAAAGCTATTGACAATTCTCGAACGAGTGTTTTCCACTTCCAGACTAAGCATGAAGTAAAATTTCGAGTTGAGAAAAGCCCAAGGAATTTGGATTTGGACGCGCAGCGTCCAAATCCAAATTCTGGCTTTTCTCAACTCGAAATTTTACTTCATGCGCCACGCGTATAAAACACTGATTTATTCTAAAGTTTAAAATATTTTTCACTTTTCATAAAAAATGATATAATTAGTATATTTACTTATTGTTTGTTGTGACGTTTCCAATGACATAACTGAAATATAAACAATCAAAATGAAGGTTATGCAACATTATATAATAAAAATAACTATAAAAAGGCACAGCCAACCTTTATTCATTACCTTAAAGTCGACTTTAACTGAAGCCAGATCAGAAATTGATTATAAAACGCATCAATATTTAAAGTCGACTTTAACTTAAACATAACATCGCTACGCATGTATGAAATGGAAGTCCCAATCAAAAATGAAGTAAAATATCTAGGGGTCATACTTGATACCAGATTGAACTTCAACTTCCACCTGGAGAACATCAGCAAAAGGGCCATGAGAGGACTTTTTGCGACCAGGAAAATGGTAGGACGCACATGGGGACTGAGACCCAGTATGACCAAATGGCTATACACCGTGGTCATTAGACCCATAGTGACATACGCGGCGCTCGCTTGGGGAGAAAAAACCCAAACCAAGAGCGCAGCCGTAAAACTCGAAAGAGTGCAACGACAGGCGTGTCTGCTGATTACTGGGGCAATGAGAACAACGCCCACAGCAGCCATGGAACACATATTATCGCTTCCACCACTACATCTATATGTTATGATGGAAGCCAGACAGGCAGCCTACAGACTGCACATAAATGGACACACTTTAAATGTAGGGTCATCTAGACCGGAAACATTTAAAGTGCTACAAGAAGAAGAAATCCTAAAAATGAGGTCCGATTTCACTAAAATCGTACACCCATCCCGCAGATTCAAAATAATCATACCACAGCGGAGTGAATGGACAAATGGAACATACCCGGGAACGAGTAAAGGAACCATCTGGTACACAGACGGGTCCAAAAACACTAAAGGAACCGGGGCTGGTATCTATGGAGGCTGTAACCGGAGCAAACAATTCACGGTTGCTCTGGGGAAACATGCCTCCATCTTCCAGGCTGAAGTGGCCGCCATTGACTGGTGTGCCCACCACATAATGGAGTCGGGACTCAACAAAGGACCAATTACCATTATGTCGGACAGCCAGGCAGCCCTAAAAGCGCTAGCCTCGCCGATAGTTCAGTCCAGACTGGTTATAGACTGCATAAACAGGCTGGACGCACTGGCGACAACAACAAAAACACAGCTAGTATGGATACCCAAGGACCAAGGAATTATTGGACACTTGGGGGCCGACTTGCTGGCCAAACAAGGGGCAACAGGTGAATTTATAGGACCTGAACCCGCTTTCGGAATACCACATGAAACCGGAAAGGAAATAATCCGACGCAAGTTAGCAGAGGAGCATACAAAGGCATGGCAGAACCAAATGGGAATGAGGCACACGAGACTCTTCCTAGATGGCCCGGTACCTGATAGCGCATTAGCGCTGTCAGGACTGAGCAGAATGAAACTAAGGAAAATCACAGGACTAGTTACTGGGCACTGTGACCTGAATAAGCACAAACATAGGATGGGTCTTGAGAAAAGCCCCCTATGCCGTGGGTGCTTGGAAGAAGAGGAAACTCCCCAACACCTACTGTGCACATGCGAAGCCTATAAACGGCAACGCACGGAGCAACTCGGGAAGCCCGTGCTTCCTGAAGAACAGCTCAAGAACATCCCCTGGCCCAAACTCCTGGACTTCTTAGAAGACACAGGAATATACAGGGAGTAAAATAACCAGAGGAGCACAAAAGGACCACGGAGACCGTAGTGCAGGGATGCTAAACGATACCACCTCATGTGGAAAAAAAAAAAACTGAAAGTCGATTTTAACTTAAAGTCGACTTTTATTTAACCCAATTATTATAAAACCGGCCGTTAGTATACTAAAATAAATGATTATTATCTCAGAACACTAGACTATTAATTATTATATAGTAATGTTAATACTTACTGATTTGGCGGTTGTTTAGTATTTTATTAAATAAATCATCAAATATTAATAATTAATAAAAAAAATTCTAATCTTCACTACTAACAAACATTTCTCCAGAAAAAAACGCTTATGAAACCACGAGCTTAAAATCAAACCCTAAAAATCACTCCCTCAAAAAACTACACCTTTTTTTCCGTAGGTGTGATTTTCAATAAAAGTTTTTACAAGGGGTGGTCTCCCTTATACAAACATTTATTGAAAATCACATCTACGAAAAAAAAAAACACGTTATGAAAAACTACCCCATGTAAAAAGATTCCTGGAAAATCAGCCCCACTCCCGAAAAAACATCTCCCGAAAGGAACAATTCCCCTTACAAAAAACCATTCCTGAAATTCATCTCCCGAAAAAACCCCTCCGTAAAACTCACTGCCTAAAATACCAACTCTTCGAAATACCACCCCCGAAAAACCATCAACCGAAACAACCACCCATAAAAAAATTGCCTGTAATATTAACCCCCCCCCCCGCCCCCAAAAAACTACCCCAAAGAAACAACCCCCAAAAATACATACCCCCTGAAAAATACATTCTAGGAAAACCAGTTCCAGAAATAACACCTCCTTCGAATATATGATAAACATGGTGTGGCCCGTTTTTGTTTTACAGGACCACTTTATATCGCTTGTTTGTACTACATAATTATTCACGACCCCCCCCGCACTCATCATATTTTTGAACTGAAAGGTAAACTACTATTTTTTAACTACTAATTTAATCGATTATTAAAATATCTCGTTTCAAAATAATCGATTTTTAAAATAAATCGATTATTCTCATCACTACTTCAAATATGCTACATAATTGATACCAATTGTTTTAATTGCTTATTTTAAGCTTAACGCAAAATTTTATCCCGTATCAATTTTGAGCCGTGACGCGACTCCCATACAGCAGTACACTTTGTCGTCGATTGACACTCTGTAAAAGCTCAGAGGGCCTCTCCAAAATATCTAAACCAGCAAATATTGAAGAGAGACACCCTCTATAAGCGCGGGAGTATAATGGAAGAAAAGAAACCACAATTTATGGTGTGTTGATGTTACAATTTATGACTTTATCTGTTAGAATAGCAGGTAGTTTCCCTTTTTTCCCTTTTTAAACTGTTTTAAACAGTCGTTCATGTTCATTTGATGACTCCAATAATTTAATTTTGTTTAAAACATGTTTAAAACACGTATAAAACGTGTTTAAAACAGAATATCCCGGGCATTTTTCTTTTGTGTACATAGCCCGATAATTACAGCGTTTTTTAAAGTTGTGGGAAATCGTTGTTTTAATGCGGTTAATTTAAGGCTTTAAACGAGTTTTTTCCACTCCCAGACTAAGCATGAAGTAAAATTTTGAGTTTAGAAAAGCCTAAGAATTTGGATTGGCCGCGTAGCGAAGCGGAGCGGCCAATCCAAATTAGGCTTTTCTAAACTCGAAATTTTACTTCATGCGCCACGTATAAAAACACTGATTTACAGTGAAGTTCAAAAAACACACACTTACAACAACGGTTATAGGCAACCTAATATACGTTAGAGTTATTGGGTTGCCTATAATCACTGCTTTAAACAATTTTTTCAGCGCAGATTTTGGCTCACGTTTTATCCACATTTACATATTAGAATGCTAAAGCCGTATATTTTAAACTTAACGATATTTTAGTGTTTCATACGCGTGGCGCATGAAGTAAAATTTCGAGTTTAGAAAAGCCTAATTTGGATTGGCCGCTTCGCTTCGCTACGCGGCCAATCCAAATCTTCAGGCTTTTCTAAACTCGAAATTTTACTTCATGCTTAGTCTGGGAGTGGAAAACCCTCGTTTAAAGATTCAAATTGAAATCTTGAACGAAACACAACGAACTTCGAAAAATGTACAGTGTATGCTTATGTATACTTGAAAGAAAAAATCCCTGTATTTGAAAACCACATTTATGCACACACAGTTTTATTGTAATAAAATGTTATGTTTGATAATGTAATTTGAAATATCTTAAACAATTTAGGTAAAATATAAAAACAAACAAAACATTTTAATGAACTGATATAAAATATAATTTAGCAAATATTTATTTTTAGCAGCTAAGATAATAAAAAACGGTTTTAAACAAATCCAACATTTAAAACATGTTTTAAACAAATTTAAAATTTAAAACATGTTTAAACGAAACCGTTTAAAACACGACGGCTGTTTTTAAACATGTTTAAAACACTGTTTTAAAACAAAGTGTTTTAAACATAACAACCCTGGTTATGATTGATCATCTAACGAGTGTTTCCAATCCCAGATTAAGCATGAAGTAAAATTTTGAGTTTAGAAAAGCCTGAACATTTGGCTCGGGCGAAGCGCAGCAGAGCGACTGAGACAAATTAGGCTTTTCTAAACTCAAAATTTTGCTTCATGCGCGACGCGTATAAAACGCTGATTTAATGTGAAATGGTCTATAACTAACCAATTAGCAAGTGAAATACGTTTTGTACGATAATCATCAATTTTTTAAATGACGGAAAAAGTGCTATAATGAACATATACATTTTTTTTGTATTAACGACGTAAACACCATCTACTGTCAATAGCACTACACAAAACTTGGCAGCAGATGGTGTTCACATCGTCAATTTATATTTAAATTACACATAACTACTAAAATGGTTATAGATGTTCAGTTTTCTTCTGGATTTTAAAATGCACAATCAATTGACATTTATAATAGTCATTTTGTGAGTACAATAGACAAGACCATTGGCAGTAGATGGCGTTCACGTCGTCAACCTAAATGTAAATTACATATGACTATTAAAATTGTCAATTTATAGTGCAATTTAAAATCCAGAAGAAAACTAACCATCTTTATTCATTTTAATAGTCTCATATGTAATGTACATTTAAAATAACGACGTGATCTATTTATGAAAAGGAAAAACGATAGAAAAAATCTGAAATCTAAACTCAAATGACAACAAAACAATATTTGTCAACCATTAGTTTAATTATTGACAAATGCAGCTTTGATATTTGCTTCCAAAGGCTACTTGTTTAAGTCGTGACAATTGTGAATTTTTCATAATACTTTCTTTTAAGTTTGCTTTTAATTTTTTAACGAAAGAAGATATCAATTTTTTTTCTCTACAAAGTTTATTCAGAAAAAATAGCTCTTTTGAAATATCTAAAATTATAGGTATGTATCTGGGTAAAAACTTTTCGAAGACGTCATTACTTCAGTTTCAAAATTTAGAAAAATATGCAATTTTGTAATAAAATGGACCTTACTCAATCCCATTTATGAACCTTTTATCAGATTTTTTCTACCGTTTTTCTTTTTATAATATATTCTTTATTACGGGAGACCATTAAAAATACAACAATATATACACAATAATCACAAAACAATACAAAAACAAACAAAAAATGTACAAATGAATACAGTCAGAGACAGAAGTTACATCTAATAAAAGAGGATCAAATAAATAATTATATAAAGGACTTTAAGAGGAGTTAATCGATCTTAAAGAAAGTCTTTTAAAACGGTTCAACGAGACACCAAAAAAATCTATTGACTCGCCATAAGAATTAACATATCTTATTAAATTGTTTTGTGGGCTGTTATAGCCATACAGAGTAATGTGGTGTACGTCAGCAAGAAGTTTTTGTTGTCTGGTTGAGCGAACTGGAACGTTAATGCCAATAGACGACAAAATGGATGGGCAAAGTATCAGTCCATTCAGTATACGATATGCGAAGCATAGCATAAAATAAATCCTTCGTTTTTCAAGAGACAACAAACCGAGATATGTACGAAGTAGGTCATAATTATTACTATCCTACGAAAGGTTTGACCGGTAGCAAATGAGTTTTATCATTTTACGTTGTACACGTTCTAATCTATCAATGTGACATTGATAGTGCGGTGACCAAATTATGCAGCAATAGTCTAGAATTGGTCTGACTAAGGTGGAGTATAATGTCATTAAAGTACGGATAGATTTGAAATGTATAGTAATACGCCGTATGAAACCAATTCTTTGGAATGCTTTTGCAATAATTAAATCTAAGTGCTCATGAAATTGAAATTTACAGTCAAGTAGAACGCCTAAATCATTGATTTTATAAACCCTCTCTAAAAGATTACTATCTAGAAAATAGATAGCCGGTAAATAGATCCCTTGTTTTCTTGAAAAACGAATATATTTGCATTTAGTTGTGTTCAAATGCAAATCATTACTGGAGCACCATATAATAAGCTGATCCAGATCATTCTGCAAGATGCGACAATCGTCACAAAACGCAAAACATTTGATTGAATTTCTTTACCAATATCATTGATAAAGATGAGAAATAGCAATGGTCCAAGGTGAGAACCCTGGGGCACACCTGAAGTTGCATTTATTACAGAACCAGAAACTGCATTATTTATTTTCACCACATGTTGTCTACAACTTATGAACGACCGGAGCCACTCAATCATGGACCCAGCAACACTATACATCCGAAGTTTGTATAAAAGCCTACAGTGGCTAACTCTGTCAAACGCCTTACTAAAGTCGGTATAGATCGAGTCTACCACTGCCCCTTCCTCTATCGCGTCGGTAATGAAATTGGAGTATACAAACAAGTTGGAAGCAGTAGATCTTGATGGAAAGAATCCATGTTGTTGCTCAGATAAAAGTGGCTTAAAAATGTTTAACATTTACTTCGCAACCAACTTATCTAATAATTTAGGAAAACATGATTGAATAATTATTAATTGTCAACACATGTCTTTATGCCTGATTTAAAGACCGGGACAGTGTAGCATCGCTTCCAAAGAGATGGGAAGAATCTATCTCCTAGAGAACGATTAAATAATTTAGTAAGAGGTAAAGACAGAGTCGATGCGCAGGCTTTTATCAAGGCAGGCGGTATTCCGTCAGGACCTGGTGCAGCACCATTTTTATTTTTAGATAGGCATTCCATAATATCTGTTTCACTAAACTGTAAGTTATTAAATATTAGGTCACTGAACTCACTAACTTCAGGACCAATGGTAGTTGGACATGAATATGAATTTTGAAAATAGTCTGCAAATAGATCCGCTATGCCATTAACCGAGTTTGCGACCCGCGTTCCATATGCCATACTGGGTGGAAGACCTCTGCCACTGCCATTTTTAGATTTACAATATTTCCAAAATATATTGATATCATAAGGTATACTCCTTTCAACATCCTCGATATAACCTATGTGATCCTTAACAATAATAGAGCAGAGACATCAAGTTTCGCCCACCCTGTACATTTTATATGTAAAATGTTAATCTTTTGTTTTTTGTAAAGAGTGCCTTAGAAACAGTCGAGTAACTCACTTATTTGACAACTCCTAATACCCAAAATTTGCTTACATATCACCCCTGAAGACGGGCATCCAACAATATATATATTTTACCAATTGTGATGAATTTTAAACTAACGAGTGTCTTCCACTTCCAGAGTAAGCATGATGTAAAATTTCGAGTTTAGAAAAGCCCCGCGTAGAAAATTTTCACGGAGCGTTTCTAAACTCGAAATTTTACTTCATGCGCCACGCGTATAAAACACTGATTTAAAGTGAAGTTACAAACGCACTGAAAACCAACCCAACTTTGATATTTTTCAAAATTGGATGTGTTCTTTTCTATCCATGCTGTAAACCTTCAGATATTCGTTATTTTCTTGTAAAAAAACTTCGATTCCATGTAGTCCTTCGGTCTCCGAAGACCATGATTGGTCCTTCGAGCTGTAGCCTTTGTAAAATGGTAGTAAACTTAGTCATCTAGAGTGATCCTCCAATTTGAAATTTCTAAGAACAAGTGTTGTCCACTCCCAGACTAAGCATGAAGTAAAATTTCGAGCTTAGAAAAGCCCCGCGTAGAAAAATTGTCGAGGGTCGCGCAGCGACCCGAGACAAATTTTCACGGGGCTTTTCTAAACTCGAAATTTTACTTCATGCGCCACGCGTATAAACCACTAATTTACAGTAAAGTTAAAAATATATAACGCTTAGATGTGATGATGATCAATATTTACCAAGATGTAAACGTCAGATACGTTTTAAAAAAAATTATTGACCTAAAATTGTACACGTAGACATAATTGTCGACTTTATTTTACATATGTCGTATTAATTATAATTACATTTTAAATGATTTCATAAATATCAAATAAATCTTCCTATCAAAACCACCCCAAACCGGACAAAAGATAAGGCCACGCGCCGGCTGAAAACAGATGGACTTCTTACTACCTGCTAATATCGGGTTGTCATTGACACCCAAAAAATGCGGTTGGTGTTCATAATGGACTACCCCTTGAGTGCTCGGTCTCTTTCCCCTTACCCTCCAACATTTTAGGAAAGAGATAGAAATCGGAAGATTTTAGAGTTTTTGGTCTAGTCGCAAGCTCAGAGGTTAGAAAACTTGGTAAAACCATTTAGCTAACACTAGTCACCACCGATTACACACGAAGATTCCACTCCCAGACCCCTCGGCTTAGCGCAAAAAAATCATCCTTATTACTTTGCGAACATACCATGTGTGTGGTGATAAATTTATCAACAGCGAGCTAGTTGGTCGATGTGAGGACTATAAAAATCATGAAATCTACTGTACGTTTCGCAAATTGTTAATCGATTTTTAAAATTAGTTAAAATGACACTCTGGCGTAAGTTTATTCATGATTTGTCAAAAAAATACTGAACTGTTAAAAATTACAGCTCGGTTTGAAAGTTATCTCTATTAGATCTATCAGTCTAAAAAAACACCTTACACTGATCTAACTATGTAAATAAAACACTTTTTACTTTGTTTAACCACTATATTTTTCACTTAATTTGTGACTATAGTTTCGACTATTTAGTAGTCATTATCAAACTAAACGTAAATTGACTACTAGATAGTCGAAACTATAGTCACAAATTAAGTGCAAAATATAGTGGTTAAACAAAGTAAAAAGTTACGAAAATGTTATTCGTGAAAATGCATTTTCACTAATAACATTTTCGTAATTTTATATATTATGTTTAAAGTGTGCAAACTATAAGAAGCGTAAGCTTAATTTGTCGAATTCAAATAGTTTTGAATTTGAATTTATCTTGTTTGAAAGTAAAAAGTGTTTCATTTACAAGTGTATTTAACATTGTGGTACAAAGTAAACGTCTACAATACAAAATAGTGATCTAATTTTACTTAATAATTTTGATTTGCGGTCGGTATCTGTGTTGGCCACAGCAGATTTAGTTGAGTAATCAATATTCGCTTGCTTTGATCCAACACTAAAACTATTATTTCTGAATGTTTAATTGATTTGTAAAAGATTTTGGAAAATTGCGTTCGTAACTCTTGCGCAGAACAATTTTTTCTCATACCTTCCCAATGTTTTAGATTTTAATTAAGCAAATACAGAGACGCAATCCGCATCCAACGTCATGCACGTTATCTTTATCAGCATCCAGCCAGACATCGGGAATAAACGGGCGTTAATTTCCCATTCGCAAATTAGGCCGACTCGGTGTATGATTGATGCGAAATCGATGGGAGCCTATCGATTCGGGTTGCTCGAACAATAGGGCCTCTGACTCTGGATGTAGATCGAGGGGGGAATCCACGGGATTCGTTCGGATAGGCAGCAACCTGTGGCGCTCTCGGAGGACGAGGGTTTAAGGGCGCTCTAATTTTAACACGCGCGCAACACAGAAAAAATGAGGGGAAAGAAAATAGCACGAGCCAGGGCTTTTTGTTCGTGAATTTAGGGTCACTTTTTTTATATATTTAGTGTGCGGTTGTAAATTAATAAAAGGACTGTGTAAGAGGATGTGGTTTTTAGGGGGAAAAGGGTTTGTAATTCGGTTTTAATTGAGTGAGTAATCGTTAAAAAAAGAGAATAGAATAATACACATGTCAATTTTGTGTTTGCATTGTAATTTTGTTCTTTTTTAAGCGTTTATAATTTGATAAAGACAATAATAATAAAAATGTGACTTTTTGAACATTTTAAATTTTAATTAGTATATTGATAATTGAATAAAAGTTACTTTGTTTGTTTCACTACTGTTTTTATTTTCTCCGACTAGTTTCAACTTATCGTCATTCTCAAGGAAACTAGTCTGAGAATATAAAAATAGTAGTGAAACAAACCAAGTGACTTTTATTCAAGTATCAATATTGTAAACATGTTTTATTAAGTGATTAATGAGAACCAAACTAAAGATAATTTAATTCGTATTATATATATTTTGCAATCGTCTTATAAGCGTTTCTTGGATCAATAAAAACTTGATTTTTTTGATTCATAAACATATACCAATATATAGCTATCTGAGAACATTTGTTAGGTAAATACATAATTATGATTCAAATTTAAACGGCTTTTTTTATAACCTTGGTTGCTTTTACTATTAGCCAGCAGGTTTATCTATACAGGAAATTTTTCTTTGAAGTATACATAACAGGATAATTACAGCATTTGGTATATTGAACATAGTGAATTACTTTTAATTAACGATGATTGTAGTCTTGATTCTAGGAGAATATGTAGCAGCGTCTTAACTCTAATTAAAATTCTACATAATAAAATAGATTCTAATTACATGCTTTCTAAAGTCAATCTCCACATTCCAACCCATAGTTCTCGTTCTCATACACCTTTTTATAACACACCTTCTAGATCAGTTGTAACATCAAAAGCTCCTTTACATTACATGGTTGAAAATGCAAATAGAATTTTAACAAACACGAGCTGTGATATATTCTCTGATTACGATTGTACAGTAAAATATATCCGTCACTTTGAGCTGTAAATGTTTTAATGTGAATTTTCGTCAACTTAGGAATACTATTTTATCTTTTATTGTAAAAAACTTGTAAGCATAATTATGTTAAAATGTCTCTTTAAAGTCAAATATTCACCTGTATATGTATTTGTTTTTTATTTCTTTACTTATTTGAAACTATTTAATGCTGTAATTTTTTAAACGTTTTATACACATATATTGTACTTAATTTTGTCCTGTAATTGGTTATCTGTTGGGCAAATAAAGTTATTATTATTATTAACGGGAATTCGTTCTTATATACAGAGTGTCCCATTAGTGCGTTCTCAAAGGATATCTCAGCTCTTATTAAAGATAAAAAAAAGTTTCTTCAGCAAAGTTGCTAAACTTAAAAATCAACCTAAATATATGTTTATGAATAATAATTGACTTCGAAACGGTACAATTTAGACCAAATGTTTTTAATAATATGATAAGCAATTTTTATGAGCTATTCAAAAACAAAATAATAATATAATAATAATAATAATAATAACAAATTTATTTCCAATGGAATTACAGTACAATACAATTATACAACAATTACACGAAAACAAGTCAACAAAAAAAAAATACAATGTATATTTACATATTTAATTTGTACAATAGAATTCATCCATATTATATGGTTCTAATGCTACAAGTTGATTGTAGAGTGATTTTTTCATTGCCGTGTATGACTTTGCTTTCATTATCTCTTTGGGGAGATGATTAAAAAGCTTGAGACAAGTGTAATGAGGTCCTTTCTCAAAAAACTTGATTTATGAGCAGGATAACTATACTCAACTCCATGTCTCGTACTATATACATCTCTCAAACGATGCTGCTCAAATAAGTGTCTATGTTTCCACAAGAACTTGATGCATTCAAATATGTACACTCCGTAGCAAGTCAGTATGTTCGCACGTTTGAAGTAGCCCCTGCAACTGCTGTCATATTTAAGTTTGTACATAATACGCAGTGCCCTCTTTTGCGTCACAAATAAAGAATGTATGGCACTACTATGACCCCAGAATATTATGCCATATTTTAGGTTTGAATAGAAATAAGAGTAATAGAATATTCTCGCTATTTCAATATTTGCATTTTTTGATAGAATTCTCAACCCATAACATGCTTTGTTGAGCTTTTTCCCTAATATATCTACATGTTCTTTATAATTTAGTGTTTCGTCCATCGTTATACCTAAAAATTTAGAATGGGATGTGAACGAATAGATTTTATTATTTAGCGAAATTGATTCTGGAGTACTTATTCTCTGACTTATTTTGAAAAATGTGCAATTGGTTTTTAATGTGTTTAGAATCAGTCCATTATTTATGAGCCATGTTTCTGTCGATTCCATAGCAACATTGCCTTGGCTTTTTATACCCGTATACTCCGCACTAGACAGTAATATATTAGTGTCGTCTGCGTAGTTAAGAAATCGACAAGTATCCTCCATGCCAACACTTATGTCATTCATAAAAATTATGAATAGAAGAGGGCCCAGAATACTGCCCTGCGGAATGCCCTTATTGATATCCAGGACATCTGATAATACATTCGACCCACTCGATGAATCTCTTATCTTCACAGTCTGTTTTCTGTTCAGTAGGTATGATTTTATTAACTTATTTTCAGTTTCTTTGATTCCATAGTGGAATAGTTTAGTTAAGAGTATCGTGTGTTCGATTGTATCAAATGCCCTGGATAAATCCAGGAACACACCACAAACCAGATCCCCTTTGTCTAAGCATGAATAAATAGCTTGTAGATAGTCAAACAGTGCTGTTTCAACAGGGTGATCTATTTAAAATAAGCAAGTTGCATACGCTACTGTCTTTGTGGCACACCCTATATACATGAAAATATGTGTAGGTTATGTAGCTCTTAAAATCAATTAACTTTGATGGAAAAACTTATTTTCTATCTTTAACGCAAGCTGAGATGTTCTCCAAAACGCACTAATAGGACACCCTGTATTTATAAAAAATATTATTTGAAGCTTTTCTAATTTCACTCCCCAAATAGGCCGAACAATTTTTTTACGAAAAAATGGTTATCTATTTATAATTCTATTTCCTCGTTATTGAAATGACGATTTAATATAAAAAAAAATATCCCAAAATCCAAGCGTTACAACAAAAGCTGTATTGTAATAAATGTATTGACGTAAGGATCAAACATAAGAAGTGAGTGTATTTTGAAAATCACTTTAAATCAGTGTTGTATACGCGTGGCGCATGAAGTAAAATTTCGAGTTTAGAAAAGCCTGAAAATTTTCAGGCTTTTCTAAACTCGAAATTTTACTTCATGCTTAATCTGCTATTGGAAATACTTGTGAGAAGCTTCAAATTAAAAGCTTTTATAAAAACAATGAATGTCAGAAAATTTACATCGAAATATCGTGATATGAATACCTAAAAGAAAAATTCCCTGTATGTGGCCAGGCACACATCCCAGCAAAAAGAGCTAAATTGGACTCGTGGAAATTGACCAAATCACTGAATATTAGATTTGACGAAAATTGTTTTATTAAAAATGTCACAATTTATATGTAACTAAAAAAGTTACAGAATTCAATAAAAATGTCTAAGTTGTTAAAAACCATAAAAATGATCTAAATTTATAAATAAAGCTTACAAATACAAAGGCAATTTTTAAAATTACAAAAAAAACTGATAAAATAAACAAAATTTGTGAAAGTTGTATAAAATAATAAACACTAATTTAAAAATCAACTAGAAATTATAAAATCTAAACAAAACAAATTAAATTAAGCAAAGTGTAAAATCACACAAAAATATATAAAAATTCTGACAACTTTAAGACGTAATTTCTTTGTTGATATTTGTTTACTTTATTGAACAAATATTAACAAAGATACGACTGAAATTATATAAACGAAGCAAAGTTTAAATTAATACAATAATTGATAAATATAATAACAAATTCAAAACGTAATTTCTTTCTTGACATTTGTTCACTTTATTGAAGAAATTAGTCGCCAATTACCAAAAACCTCTAAATCCATTTTTTTCAATTGGATTTATTGGTTATTAGAAATAGGCGACTCAAATATCAACAAACGACTAAAATTAATAAAAAAAATCAAGGTTGGAAAAATCGTCAAAACGAAAGAAAAATAAAATATGAAGATATTTTTAAATCGATAAAACTTGTAGAATTGATAAACGAATAGTGAAATTTAACAAAAATAGTAGAAAGTAATCAAAAACAATTATAATACATTCTCTAAAAGTTTTAAAAACGCGTAAATTTTAAATGGAATCGTTAAAAGTAACAAACATAAACATTTACTGATCAGTAGAATTCGTAAAACAAAAAAGAAAATACAATTATATTTTTTTTGATTTCAGTAATTTTTTGTACAAATCGATCAAACAAAATGTTTCATTTATTTTTGGAATGCATTTACAATATAAAATACTACAATTTTATTAAAAATTATTGATATTTTCGAAATCCACTCACAATATAAAATACTACAATTTTATTAAAAAAATTACTTGTTAGAATTTAAAAAATAATATCAAAAATATTATACAAAAATATTAAAATCCATAAAAGAAAACATTTTGTTTTGGTATACTTATCACGTTTATTTAATGTAAATTTTCAGAAATTAATTCATTTACTAAAAAATTTAAATTTGAAGCCTCTCACGAGAGTTTTCAATCCCAGACTGAGCATGAAGTAAAATTTCGAGTTTAGAAAAGCCTGAAAATTTTTCAGGCTTTTCTAAATTCGAAATTTTACTTCATGCGCCACGCGTATAAAACACTGATTTAAAGTGAAGTTTAACGTATACTGCTAAGGTTTGATCACATGTTTATTAATATTACAAATTTATATGGAATATGTGAAAGTGTGCTTAGAAAAAAATCTCTATATCAATATTTACCAAAACATCACAAATTTTAAATAACTATTACTATCTTAAATAAAAACGTGAAAACTAATACGCATCCTGCATTCTGAACTGTGAAAATTAGGGCAAATTTGCATTTATTTACCAAAAATTTCAAACGAGTAATTGATAAGTAGAATTTTATATACATTTTAAAACTGTCTCTAAAAGATTTTGACTCAGGGATCAGTAACGGGGACGTCGACTAGTGAGTAGGCGTTCTTATTTCAAGTAATCAATTTATTGAAATCAACTTGAATGATTTTTTTAGCCGGTTCTATGGGCCTAACGTCGTATTTCTGAGAAAACTAACTTAAGGTTGTTAAGGGTAAATTGCTTTTTTAGGGTCAATAATCGGAAGTAACGTCCTCCTCCTCATTTCGGTGAGGATTAGGGTTTACGCACCGGAAGTAACCTCCCCCTCGTTATTTCGGTGAGGAGTGAGGTTTAAGCATAGGAGGATCCAAGGAGGCACCTAATCCCAACCAGAAGGTTTTATCTCAATTAATAACATTGATGAGTTTCCTCTCACTAGGCCAAAGAGGCCCGTATTGAGGAATTATTGTGGAACTTTAAAGTAAACTATTTGCAAAAACTTATATGATTGTTTAGAAAGGTAAAAAAAATACTTTGCATATACCGGGTGTTGACTTGGCGGACGCAACATAGGAAATCCCATGTAGATTTTGAAATGTTCAAAGTTTGGCTCCCCTATTTATTTTAGAAACAAAATGTATTTACCTTTTTTGTAGAGGGAAAAATTCTGAATTCATTCGCGTTAACGATTATCACTCTATCGTGTTCAAATATTGGCGAAGCCAATATTTGAACACTTTAAAATTAACATGCGATTTCCTGTGTTGTGTCCGCCAAGTCAACACCAGGTGTAGGATTATTATTAAGGCGGTAATACATTATAACCAGATGCTGTATAAGGCAGTCTTAGCTCACTAATCGCTGTTACACATTAGAAATTGCCTCTATCTACCTATGACGGTGGCTCAATGTAGACGTCGTGTTACAGATAAGTGCAACATGATTTAAACTGATGGATTTCTTTGAGGCAATCATGAGGCATGCCGCTCTACTGTTAGAATAAAGTGCCGCACATGCCTCTACATTAGCACATTTTTAAACACTGAGTCTAAAGCCAGCATTCAATTTTTGCTGATATACATGAATCAATGTCGCCCCGGGCGTAAATTACAATTTTAAATTGTGAGGAAAATTGAGGCATACTGAAATCAAAGTGGGGCAGAATATAAAGGCGGTAACGCATTAACTCAGAGGTAAACTAGTTTAAAATGAGGCAGTACGTCACAGCTAAAGCAGGCAACAGACAAGTAATAGAAGAAATCAATGAAAGAATGAGGCAGCTGTGATTCAATATGTTATTGGGAATACAGAGTTATTCTTTTAAGCATACATATCTCAATTTACTGCATACGCTGTACATCTTCAAATATTCGTTGTTTTTGAAAATAGTTCTAATTAAAGCTTTGAACGAGTGTTTTCCACTTCCAGACTAAGCAACCAACCAAACCAAACGAAACCAAATGTTCTGCTTTTCTTAACTTGAAATTTCACTTTATTCGCAACGCGTATAAAACACTGATCTCAAGTTAAATTTTAAACACTCCATTAAGGCTGTGCATTATTTAAATTTAAGTATTAACTTATTCATTCAACAAGAAATTCAATTATTTGAATTATTCCAATAATTAAATATTCTTTCAAAAACATTAAACCAAATATTCGAAAATATTCAAAAATATTAAAATATTTGAACGTTGAAATATGTGACTAATTTAATGTCTAAAACTTCACATCAAATCAGTGTTTTATACGCGTGGCACAAAGGAAAATTTTGAGTTTAGAAAAGCCTGAACATTTGGTTTAGTCGCGTAGCGCTACGCGCGACGCGACCAAACCAAATTTTCAAGCTTTTCTAAACTCGAAATTTTCTTTTATGCTCAGTCTGGGAGTGGAAAACACTTGTGTAAAGCTTAAAATTAAACTCTTTTGACAAACAACGAATGTCGGCGTATTACAGCGTATTCATACAGGTATGTATATTTAAAAAAAATCCTGTATAGTGATTCAAATTTAGGTTGGTAGTGTCTTGTGTGAAATTGTGCGCAATTTATAACTCTAGAAAAAGAGAAAAACTGAGGCATACCTCACATCGAATAGAGTTAAAACCTTCTCAAACTCCTCAATGGTCGGTAGATCAAAGTATATATGCCTCATATACCGAGGCTGTATCACACTGCTTCGCATTGAATATAGTTTGATGTCCTAGGTGTGTCAGGTCTCTTATTCATTGAGGATCTAATATGTGTGTGTACCACATATATAAGATATCTGACACACCTAGGACATCAAATTTTATTTCCTACGAGTTTTAATATATAGACGGCAAAACATTACAAAATGAGGCAGCAACGGCTTGGCTAAATGTAGTTACATTTTATGCATTTTATACAATGTGAGACAACTTGAGGTATATTGAGGCTACATTTTTCTACTTTTAATTGATGAAGGCTGTACGCAACAGCTGTTTAAGAGTCCATAGAATAGAGACACATGCCTCAGGTGTCAGTAGATCAAAGTGAGGCATTCTGTTTAAGGTAGCTACACAGTAGAGGTTAATGATAATTAAGGCATAGTGAGGCTGCCTCGGATAGGTTAATTTCAGGATGTTGTCCACTAAAGGCAACCGTATAGATTAGCCGAGGATAGGCTGCCTCATTCTAACCTTAGTATATAAAAGTCTTTAGATTCATTTCTCAATTAAAAAAAAGACTATCTGTTTAAGGTAGCTACACACTAGAGGTTAATGATAATTGACGCATAGTGAGGCTGCCTCGGATAGGTTAATTTGAGGATGTTGTCCACTAAAGGCACACGTCTAGATTAGCCGAGGATAGGCTGCCTCATTCTTACCTTAGTGCATAAAAGTCTTTAGTTTCACTTCTTAGTTAAAAAAAAACTTAATGGTTATTCACTTAAATGAGTGGCAAATTCTCGATTGTGCCTCGTTTATTTTCTTATATAAAGTGAGGCAATTTGAGATAAACTGTGGCTGCCTCGCTTTACGTCTTAAGACGTTTGAAAAAATGTTTTCTTAGTAAAAATAATAGTTTATAAGGTCAGCCGTTTCAACTTAATTATTAACTTTAACTCACCGAGTCTCCTTTGACATTTTGAAGCTGCTTGTTCGCCGGTGCCGTCGGCGTCCGTGCTTCTGGCGGAAGTGCTCCGGCGCTGCTTCCTGCCGGCGATTTCGCCTGAGGACTGCCTGTGGTCCTGCAAAGAACAAATAAAATATTATACACCTTAAAATAAAAATCTATACCAATTTTCTCTAAACCTCGTTAATCCCACAGATTTAAAAAATATTTTTAAATGTTCAACGAACCACTCGCCTATACTTATTTGTAGGAATATCCAGTGCGAGCATATGTTACAAAACAGGGAATGATTCGAGCATTATTGCACATTTCAGCAGAGCGCGCGCTATGCAGAGCACTTTTTTGTTACCCGTTACGTTAATATGCATTTCCATGCATATGTGAAAATTCATAAATATAGTGGAATTCGGGAGAGATGTCCTGTGACTCATTGATGTGGAATGTGTGGTTCAAATTTGTTAAAGAGTATGTCGACAATTGCATCAACAACGATTTTTCCTAGTCGCGTCAAATTTTGACGTTACATGGCAATGTCACATTGATTAGGTCACCATTAATATACTGGGTATGTGTTGAGCTAAACAATTATACATGGATCTTTATTAAGGTAGGAACTAAGCCACTAAGTTGTGAGATTGATTTTCTGAGCCTCTTAGTATGTACCCAATTTGTCCTTATTATAATATAGTATTTAATAATAACACTAATAAATCTGCTTGTTTGTTTATATTTGTCTAATTTTAATTATTATTATACGCATGCCGCATAAAGTAAAATTTCGACTTTAGAAAAGCTTGAAAATTAACCAAATACTGGAAATACTAGTTAGACAATAATCAATAACTCACTATTTTAAACAAAGAAAGGTCTCGCAATGATAAATACGACGGGGATTCGTAAAATAAGGTTCCCATGATTTATAATAATAGGCAGCTATATTTTTGTTCCTAGTGTTGTACATCATTTTAAAGCTTAAAACTTATGCTATTTTTCTACATAATCGCCGTTTCTGTTCAAACACGTTTGCAGACGATGCTCCAGTTTTTCTATCCCCATGTTATAGAATTCTGCCGCCAATCCTTTGAGGAATCGAGTAACCTGTTCCTTGACTTCATCATCGGTATTGAAGCGTATACCACCTCAGTGCTCCTTTAATTTTGGGAATAAGTGATAATCACTTGGGGCTAGGTCGGGACTGTAGGGAGGGTGGGGTACAACAGTCCAACCAAAATCTCTCAGCAGTTCTTGAGTTTGATGTGAGACATGAGGTCGAGCGTTGTCATGGAGAAGCTTAACACCAACAAAATCTTCTTCTCCGGCGGTTCTGGATCGCACGTTTTAGTTTTCTTAATATGTCGCAATATCTGTCGGAGTTTACTGTTGTTCCATGAGGCAAAAAGTCGATCAAAAGCAGGCCCTTCCTGTCCCAAAACACGGTTGCCATGACTTTCCCAGCAGTCTGTGTTTGTTTAAACTTTTTCGGCTTCGGCGAAGTTGAGTGACGCCATTCACGTGATTGCTGCTTGGTTTCGGGGGTAATGTGATACGCCCATATTTCGTCCCCTGTAACAATGGAATCCAAGAGTTCTTCCTTGTTGTCTTCACATTGTTGCAGAAACTGCCGGGAACACTCGACACGTTGCTGTTGTGGTTTTCTGTGAGCCTTCCCGGTACCCACCGTGCAATCACTTTGTGATAGCCTAATGTTTCGGTTAAAATCTTATGAATTGTAGTGTTGAAAGTCTCAGAAATTCGGAAAGCAAGTTCGTTAATGATGATCCTACGATCTTCAAGCAATATTCTCTAAACTTTTTCGACAATTCCATCTGAAACTGAAGGCCTTCCGCTCCTGTGGTAAATTTCCGTGCGGCCTTCACTGAATTCTCTGCACCATTTGCAAACATGTTGAACAGATATGCAATTTTCTCCATAAACTTCGATTAACTGACCATGAATGTCAATAGGTGAAATCCGTTTAGCACTTAAAAAACGTACAACAGCGCGAATTTCGCATCTGGTGGTAACAGCGATAGGGAGCTCCATCTTTTATATACTATCTTAATATTAATTTTATCATATTGTATTATATTCTTATTTGTATTTATGTGTATCACTTTTGTTCTATCTTTTATATATATATACATCTATTGACTTATGTAAACTGTATCAGTTCTGGCATCAATAAACTATTATTAACTATTATTAACCATCTTCGAAGGCTGCTAGGCCGGCATTGAGCGAATAGAGAGAGGGAGATTTGACAGTGTAATACACTGTTTTATATTTCTCCCAGCACGTCGCATTATTTCTCAGCAGCACAGGGAACCTTATTTTACGAATCCCCCTCGTATTATAAATAAACGAAACATCGTCATATTAGGTTGGTCAAAATTAACATTTTTAGACTTGATTGTACCGACTATGAATATTGATATTAAAAGCGTTAAAAATGCATTCATATATTTTCTTAATTTTTAAAATAATTAGGGATTTTAGAGCAATTTTAAAACTAAAGAAAACAGTAAGTGCTGTAAAATATTGAAGCATATTTAGATAAATAGCAAAGTTTGGCAAATATTTTGGTAGTTGATAAGATTTTATCAATTTCATTTTTTTAAATTTTATATGCGATTTTTCATCCAATGACACGATTTTCATTAATTTTGATTAGTTTCATCAACTGTTTGTCATTTTTTAAGTAAATTTTAAATTTTTTGGCTCATTAGGTGCTATTTATTGTTCATGTACTTAATGACTTTCACCCTAAAAACAACGATATTGTGATTTACTGATAAATAACCGATAAACCGGTTTTAATTCATAAATTTACTACTAATTGAAACAATCGCTAAATCATGATATTGATGAGATTTGCAATGTAGCGCATATTTCCACCACAAAATTTTGGGGGCCCGCGAGAATATTTCGAACTCAGGGCTGCGGCGGCGTCGCACAGTGGTCCCGAATCCAGAAAAGTTGGCCATAATATAAGGGCTTAAGGCGATTTGTCTGAAATTGCAAATATCGGAGTTTTTGAGCATGCTGATTCAGAATCAGATTTTTAAATATTAAAAAACAAAATGGCGGATCATATATGACAGACAAAAAATTATTATGTTTCTTTATTCCATTAAAAACAGTACACCCGTGTTTTTTGAGCATGCTAATTCAGAATCTGGTGTTAAAACTTTATTCTACTTTTCCATTATAGCATCAAGTAACTCCTGTTACTTGAGTATCTTTTAAGAGCAACAAGTAACTCATATTGCTCTTCAAGGCAACAAGTAACCCTCTTTATTCCAGTTTCTTCTCATAGTAACAAGCAACTTTCTACTTGAGTATCTGTTAAGAACAACAAAAAAATTGTTTTACTCTTCAAAGCAACCATTCATCTCACCACGGTCCTATGGGGGGCTTAGCATTTAAACCTATCTTTTCAAGCAACAGGCAACTTACTTTATTCTATTTTCTTTTCAAAACAATAAGTAACTTACGTTATTCTAGTTTGTCTTTAGAGTAACTCGTCACTTGAGTATCTTTTAAGAACAACAAGTAACTCGTTTTACTCTTCAAAACAACCATTTGATAACTTACTCTACTTCCAGTATCTCTCCAAAGCAACAGGTAACTTACATTATTCTACTTTTTTTTCACAGCATCAAGTAATTTTTGTTACTTGAGTATCTCTTAAGAGTAACAAGTAAATCATATTGCTCTTCAGGGCAAGAAGTAACTTACTTTATTCTAGTTTCTCTTCAGAGTAGCAAACAACTCGCTATTTCAGCATCTCTTACAAGGAGTAACTCCTCTCATTCTTCAAAGCAATAAAATAAAACACAAAATGATGAACCAAACCTGACGGGAAAAAAAATTTTGTTTTATAAAAAGACAGTAATACCGTGTTTTTCTTCAAATGAATTGTTTTGAAATTGGTAATTTACCTGAAATTGTTTTTATTTTAATTAATTTTTATTTACTTCACCCTGTATGTATAGATTATTGAGGTTATCTTTAATAAAGAGAAATTGGAATCGGTTAAATTTGAAACCAGCCCGCGGCCGTGTTCGTGATTGTTGTGTTAGATTTCTATGAAACTTTTTTGAATATCTGACTATACTCTGTACAATACACAATAACAAATGTATTCTTGCCGAAAAGATCTTTATAATTACTGAGAGGGAGCATCGAGTTTGGCCTACGCTCCGGGCGTCTAAAACCCACGCTACGCCACTACTATAATGACTGTTGACATTAACTCGGCGCAAGCCGACATTAAGTCCATCGTGTCTTGACATAAGTCGGCGTCAGCCGACATTTGGACTATAATGACAGATGAGAAGCAAGTCGGCGCCAGCCGGCATTTGAACTATAATAACAGTTGACACAAGTCGGCGGTAGCCGACACTTAAACTATAATGTCAGTTAACATAAGTCGGCGCAAGCCGACATTCAACCAATCGTGCCAACTTGACGCGAGTTTGAATTGAACTATAATGAGATCGCAATGTCATTTTTTTTGTGATAGTTACGATACACATTATAGCACATGTGACACATTTTAAAGTAACGAGTGTCTTCCACTCCCAGACTAAGCATGAAGTAAAATTTCGAGTTTAGAAAAGCCCCGCGTAGAAAATTTGTCGAGGGTCGCGCAGCGACCCGAGACAAATTTTCACGAGGCTTTTCTGAACTCGAAATTTTACTTCATGCGCCACGCGTATAAACCACTGATTTATAGTCAAGTTAAAAATATATAACGCTTAGATGTGATGGTGATCAATATTTACCGAGATGTAGCGAAAATATTTCTTTTTTTGTGAATAGTTTTGGAATAATAATAATAAAAATAGAATAGATTTATTGAATTAACTAACCAGATAGGACCCTTAATAAAAAAAAGCTGCACTGCGGACGAAATGACACCTAATGGCAGCTGGTTTTTTGCTGTTTATTTTTACAATAGCATTACAAAAAAGGTGGCGTTAAGCTTTTGACCGAACAGGGCAGAACAAATAACTTTTATCTTGTTTAAAATAAAAAAAAAATTATTATTAATGCAGATTTTCATAGGCAAAGATTGGTAATTATTACAATATTAAATTAATTCGACAATTTTCATTATGCAGTTAATAATTTTTCTTACTTTAAGAAAATTAATCTATTTCACAGATCTAAATTCCGTTAACTACACCCTTATCAATCCACGAATACAAAACTCGTAAAAATTCCGCAATTGTGCTCGCCAGATGTGCACCGCTCCAGGGTTACTTTTGAAATTGGCACTACGGTTAGGTGTAAGATATTAACAATAACTGCATAGAACATTTAATAGACCTATTACTAATCTATCATAATAGTAACGTCAAAATCCACAGATAGATATTTTATTTTTTTACTTTTGGCCAGATTTTCGGGATTCTGATCTACTGTGCGTCGATACGCCACTGGATGTAGTACGTAGTTAGCACCAATAGCGCTTTTAAGTTCAAGTTTTCACAGAAAATTTCGTGTGGGGTGGAATTTTTGTTTGGAATGGATTTCTGGATTTATTGAAGTTCATAAAGTTTACGAACGTGTTTAATAGCAAACACATAAAATTCACACAGTGAGGTAATTTATTCAAACGTACGGAAGTTCATTTAAAGAGCAATACCTTTCATAACTGGATGCAATTCATGAAATCAGCTCGAGGGCAGGACGAATGTTTAATTTTAAACAGTGAAACTAATCCTTTGATATTTAGTTAACTAAAGGTTAATTGAAATTTACCACGTATGCACGTACACATACTCTAACATCATAAAACATACAAAACACATTAGTTACTTTGTTTATACGAGTATGAGTATATTATTTACGTAAGAGTTAATTTAATAGAGGCCTATATTGTGTAGATTTACTTCAGATCCGACAAATCTAAAAAGTGAATTATTAGTTAAGACGTTACACTACTGTAGAGCGCTAAAATAAAGCGTTGTTTGCATTTTTTTTTTGGTAGAAAGAAACGTAAGAAGAAAATATTATTCAAGGATGTTGTTAATAATGTCTTGAAGTGTTGACAACATTTTTTATTACTTAAAGTTACAAAATGCTGGCGCTGTAGCCGTTCCCGCAATCCAGGGAATTTTGAGGTGCTCCGCGGCACGCAGCATAAGTGCCGAAAAATTTAATTTGGAACAAAATAAAAAAATACAAATCTTGATCTATATGAGTACAGCTACAAAAATACGCACATGATTTTAAAAATAATAATTTTTGTGTAATTGGCGAGTATTTGAAGTTAGTTCAATTTTTTACCTAAAAATGGACATTAGTTTGTAGATATTAAATCTAAAATTGAACTTATCAAAAATCCCGTACGTATTTTCTCGTGGAATGTTGTTCTATAAGTATTGTTTTATAGATATGGTAATTTGTATTGATAAAAATGTACTTTGTTTAAGTTATGCTGCGTGCCATTCTTTAAAAAAAAACGTGTTTTGAGAAAAACGCGTTTTAAAGTTTTTAGTAGTCGTGAAAACAATGTCGGGCAGGTACAAAACTGTCAAAATAATAAGCACAGTCAATATAATTAACATGTAATCTATGAAATTAAATGACAGTTGATTTGACTATTACGACATTTTTATCATCTATGTCGTTAACTTAACTTAAACTTAAAATCGCTTAGTCGACTGTAAATTGATTGTATTGTAGCTATAAGTCATCTAGTGAAGTATTTTTAAGCATGATAGTATTTAGTAATTACATTTTTTTCCCGACTGTTTATTGACCAATACAACATTGACTATAATAGGATATGATAGGATTTTGTCATTAAATTGCTCGATGGAGTGACATTTTAATTCTTAATAAATTGCTTGACTGTCTTTGGACTATTATATGATTTTATGATATCATATCTTTATTAACCGTGTTCTGACTATTGTGACTGTAAGTCACTTAATTGACTGTCTTTTGAGTATGCTAGGATTTTGTTAGATTATCTCTCTATGGACTGCATTTCGACTATTCTGGTATTATGACTGTAAGTCCATTAAATCACTATATAACACACAGTCAATATAGTGATTTAATGACAGAATCCTAATAAGTTAAAAGACATCCAACCAAGTGACTTACACTCATAATACCAGAATAGTCGAAATACAGTCCATAGAGACATAATTAGACAAAATCTTACCATAGTTGAAAGACAGTCAACCAAGTGACTTACGGTTATAATGTCACAATAATCAAATGCGAATTAATCACTAGGTTAACTGACATAAGTCTATCGTTTTAGCTTGACATACGTCAGTGCTAGCCGACATTTAGTCCATTGTATCAACTTGACATAAGTCGGCGTTAGCCGACATTTAGACTACAATAACAGTTGACATACAAGTTGGCGCCAGCTGACATTTGGACTATAATAACAACAGTTGACATAAGTCAGCGGTAGCCGACATTTGAACTAAAGGGTTTTCCAATAAGGGCGGGTCGATGTTAAAATGGAATAAAACAAGCTGTGTGAGGTATTAACGAAACTCTTGTTTTATTTGAAAGGCCCATGTATGCCATTATGTATGGAATATGACATCGTTTAAATGTCTGCTGCGGCATCGCACGGTGGTAGATAACCGAGAGGTCCAATTTTTAATGAATCTGCCGGCTAAATTTGAGCGACGGATTGGGTTATGTTGACTTTGAGGGCATCGGTCGATTGCGGCCTATTGGTATAGACCTGCAATTTCATAAAACCCCACAAGAAAAAGTCTAGCGAGGTCAAATGGCACGATCATGGTGGCCAATTTACGTTACCTCCGCGAGAGATACCCTCAAATCGTTTATGCAAAATGTCCATCGCTTTGTGTCACGTAGCGCCGTCCTGTTGGAACCGGTATGTGGTCTATATCGGTATGTGGTCTATATCGATCAATTCGAGAAATTCGAGAAAAATAATGGTTATCATTGATTTTTCAATCAATTTATTGTCGATCGGTATATACACACAACTCTTAATTTCATCTGTTATAAGTAAGATTTAATTTTAGTTTTAGTTTATATTATTTCTTATATCTGGTTTAATTTATTTGCATATGTTATGATTTATTTTATTGTAACACTGATATATATTTGTTTGTATTATTTTGTTAAAAAGGTGATTCCGTAATAAATTATTATTATTATTATTATTATTATCTGTAGCGCTCGCCGTTGGCGGTGATGGCCTCACCAAAGTCATTTTCGAAGAAGTACGGACCAATGATGCCGCCGGCTCAAAATCCGCACCAAACAGTAACTTTTTGTGGATGCATTGCCACCTGGTGAATCTTGTGTGGGTTGGCGGCGTTCCATATGCGGCAATTTTCCTTGTTAATAAAGCCATTGATAAAAAATGCGCCTCGTCGCTAATGATGATTTTTCGGCCGAAATTGGGATTTTCATCCAAACTCTCCGAAGCCCAGTTAGCGAACAAACGGCATTGTCTATGATCATTAACTTTGAGCTCCTGGATCAGTTTGATGTTGCACGGGTGTAGGCTTTAGTCCCGACGCAAAATTCGCCAAGTTGAAGTCCGCGAAAATCCGAGTTCTTGTGCACGGCGAGAAATCGAAAGCCTCGGATTCTCCTGCACACTTTCACGGACAGCAAGGATGTTCTCGGCCGATCTGGCGTTCCTTGACTTACGGGTGTTGGCTGATTGTTTACTAACTCGATCGTTTCAAATTTGGCCACCAAGCGTTGAAGAGTCGACTTTGAAGGGCCACCAGGTCGGCCGTAAAATAGGCCCAACGTGCGCAACGTTTGCACTAACTTACACTAATTTTGATAATAAAGTTTTATCATTTGCATGTGCTGCTCAATCCTGTAACATGCCATAGTGATTTGGCATCAGTGCCTGAATACTAAACAACAGATTTGACAGACGCCGCCAAAAATAACATGGCCGCCACAGACTGTCAAAATCGACCCGGTTTTATTGGAAAACCTATTATAATAACAGTTGGCATAAGTCGGCGCCAGCCGACATTTAGTCCATCGTGTCTACTTGATATTAGTCGGAGTCAGCTGACATTTGGACTGTAATGACGCCAACCAATATTTGGACTATAATAACAGTTGATATAAGTCATAGGTAGCCGACAGTTGAACTATATTAACAGTTGATGTAAGTCCAAACCAAACTTGCCAACTTGACACGAGTTTGAATTGAACTATAATCAGATCGCCATGTTATTGTTTTACTTTAAGTCACTTGCGACACACATTTTGATAGTTGTGACCAGTGGCGTAGCCAGGATTTTTACATGGGGGGGGGGTTTCTAACTGAAGCGCAGAAAGAAAAAACAGTTTAATTGAGTGGTTTTTCAAATTCGATTTGAATTACATGGAATTTTGTGAAAATCAGGAAAAAAAAACATTTAGAATTATACTTGACAATACTGACGTTAATAATAGCTGACAGTAACGTTAGTAACCCTTATTATCAATGCTACCCACAGTTAAATATAGTATTGGCGTTAATAGCAGTTGACAGTAACTTTAGTAACCGTTAGTATTAATGCTACTTACACTTAAATATAGTACTAACGTTAATAACAGTTGGCAGCAACGTTGGTAACCGTTTTCATCAATGCTATTGACAGTTAAACAGTTATTATGAATGCTACTGACAGTTAAACAGTTATTATGACTGCTACTGACAGTTAAATATAGTACTAACGTTAATAACGGTTGACAATAACGTTCGTAACCGATATTACCAATAGTATTGACAGTTATGGTACTGGAGTTGTTACCGGGGATTATTTTAATCTCCGGCAACAAGAATTGTAACTATTTTTTACAATTCTTTTTTTTTCAATTAAAATGAGTTTGTACCCAGCAATTAACTAATTGCCCGATTCAAAGGATTATCTCCCGCGGTTCGAACCGTGCCCGGGCCACCATCTACCTGGGCAGGTGTGGCGGATTACCCCTCCCTTTTCCACGCCAATTTTCGGGGTATAAATACCGGAGGACGGCATCCAGGAAGGCAGTCCACTCTTGTGCTGTACAGGGGACAACATGTGGATTCAAGAGGAACTTCCGTTCCTCGACTCTTCTGTCTGAGCCAGGAAGCTCTGACCGACGCCGACGCCAGACGTCCTAGCCGTCGTTCCTGCCGCCAGAAGAAGATTCCAACAACAGGTAACAACCGACGCCGACGTTAGCCGTCCCAGCCGTCGTTCCTATTCTTGGACCAGGACGCCGAGAACCCGATTGCCAGCGCAGTTGCCTTGACGCCACAACGACGCTCCAGTGTAGCGTTCGTTGCTTCCGCAACCCGACGCCAACGCTAGCCGTTCCGCCGTCGCTCCTGACGTCTCGCACTTCGAGCGTAGTGTTTGTTGATCCAGCCAGACGCACCACCCCACCGACGCCGTCTCACACCGAGACGCCGTCTTGCTACTTGGACGCCGCCTCCATCCGGAAGCCACCGCTGGGCTAGTATAAATCCCGATCGTGACGCCGACGCCACACCAAGTCTGCCCTGTAACTCGTGCACTGTTTCTCTTGTTCTTATCCTATTTGTTGTTTTATTTGTTTTTTTTTTGGTTTAAAATAAATAATTTAAAACAGCATATGTGTTTCAAAAGTTAGTTGCTCATCTCTCTTTAACTCAACCAACCTGAGCTAGTTGGTTATCAGCGTGGGGTACCTTCCCTCCCGTTGACAGAGTTACTAACAGTAGACAGGAACGTAGATAACCGTTATAACCAAAGCTACTGACAGGTAAACATAGTACTGGCGTTAAAACAGTTGACAGTTACGTTGGTAACCATTATTATCAATGTTACTATCAATTGACAGTTAAATATAGTACCGACTTTAAGGACAGTAATCTTGATAACTATTGTTACCAATGTTACTATCAACTGACAGGTAAATATATTACTGACGTTAATAACAGTTGACAGTAACATTAGTAACCGCTATTACCAATGCTACTGTCAACTGATAGTTAAATATAGTACTGACGTTAATGACAGTAACAGTGATAACCTGTTTTACTAACGCTACTATCAACTGACAGTTAAATATAGTACTAACAGTTAAGAGCAACATTAGTAACACTTATTATCAATGCTATTAATTGACGGTTAGATGTAGTACTAATAGCAGTGGATATGTAAATATAGTACTGACGTTAATAACCGTTATTACCTATGTTACTATCAACTGCCAGTTATTTATAGTATTGATGTTAATAACAGTTAGCAGTTACATTGGTAACCGTTATTACCAATGCTACTGTCAATTGACAGTTAAATATAGTTCTGACGTTAAAAACAGTATGCTTGATATCCGTTATTATCAATGCTGCTATCAACTGACAGTTAAATATAGTACTGATGTTATTGTCAGTAACGTTAATAACTGTTATTACTTATGCTACTATCAACTGACAGTTAATTATACTTATATACAGGGTGAGTTTTTTTCGATGTTCTCTATGGGGATCTCGAAAACTATAAAAGATAGAAAAACGGTTAAATGGGGAAAGAAGTGTAGTTTTATAGGACGAATAAAATGACACTTTCAAAATATTTGAAAAAGTCAAGGGTAACTAGATATTTTGAATAAAGTAAAATGTGTCAATTTTTTGAAATCAATATATCTCTATTATTATCATAGATAGAAAAAAACTGTAAGGGATAAAGTTGTAGAAAATTTTACACAGATTAATAACAAAAAATAAAAAAAAAATCGCCCATATTTTGGGAGATATGACACAAACTTACCTTTTTTTTTAAATGGAAACAATAGTTGGCTATGACTTTATTAAAAGGGCTATTTTTTTCCCTTCAATTCGATATAACATATGCCATAGTTATTTTTAAAATAAAGTAAGTTACAGTCGTTTTTAATTTTACCACACACCAAAAAATAGTTAGCCACGAAAAAGACAAAAGTAAAACAATTGCAGTTGTTTATTCTAAACACATATTAATTCATTTCCATATTTGGTTTGTTTCGATAACTTTGTTTTGTATTTATTTGGTGTTGAAAGTTTTTTTAAAGTGATAATGAATTTTTCCAACGAAGAAAAGCGTGATATGCTTGTTTGTTACATTCAGTGTAATAAAAACGCTGCGGATGCTGCAGAACAATATTATAATCAATATATTGATCGTCGGCAGCCATCTTTACCAACATTCAGAAGAATTTACCACAATTTGGGTGAGTACGGATCCTTTACAAAGCCGAAACTTGAAAAAAACGAAATTAATGAAGTTTCGGAAATAAATATATTAGCATTGGCGATGATAGATCCATCCACATCGACTAGACAAATTGCAACAGAAGCAAGCATATCTCAACGGACTGTAGTACGAGTTTTGAAAAAACACAAATATCACCCATGTAAGGTATCAATTTCAAAAATTTACATGACGGTGATACCAATAAGAGAATGGTCTTCTGTATGTGGTACAAAAACATGTGCCAAGAGGATAATACGTTCCCTACAAAAATAATTTGGACAGATGAAACGCGATTTACTAATTGTGGGATTTTTAACCGGCTTAACCGGCACTATGAATATGTTTGGAGTCAGGAGAATCCACGAGAAGTTGCACAACGTAGACCACAAATTAAATTTGGATTTAATGTATGGTGCGGTGTGTTCGGATCGAGAATTCTCGGCCCATATATATATATATATATATATATATATATATATATATATATATATATATTTTTTATATTTAATTGATGAGGCGGATACATGATGAAACTCCATAATACTATTTGAAATAAAACAACGCAGTTGGGAGGGTTTCACTTTTATTGTTGAACACTGCAACATGTTTCACCACACAATGGCTTCATCAGGCAGATGAAATAATTATTATTTCATCTGCCTGATGAAGCCATTGTGTGGTGAAACATGTTGCAGTGTTCAACAATAAAAGTGAAACCCTCCCAACTGCATTGTTTTATTTCAAATACCATATATTTTTGATAACACATTGAATGGAAATGATTACATTCGTTTTCTTTAAGAAACATTTGAAGATATGCTCGATGATTTAAATTTATCAGTACGGGCAAGATTGAAGTGGTTTCAACACGACGGAGCTCCACCTCATAGCAAGTTGGCTGTGCGAAACTATTTAAATGATGCTTTTCCTAATTCATGGGTGGGAAGAAATGGACCAATCCTATGGCCACCTAGATCACCCGACCTATCCGTTTTAGACTATTTTCTGTGGGGTTATGTGAAGACCAAAGTGTATCAACAATCATATCAATCCGTGGAGGATCTTAGACTAGCTGTACTTGAAACATTTAATTCTATTGGCAGAAGATAAGTCAAAAAAGCCACAAATTCGATTTTAAAAAGATGTACTTTATGCCATAACAAAAAACAAAAACAAAAATTAAATATTGATTTCGTTGCTATAAACAACCGCAATTGTTTTACTTTTGTCTTTTTCATGGCTAACTATTTTTTGGTGTATGGAAAAATTAAAACGACTATTACTTATTTTATTTTAAAAATAACTATGGCAAATGTTATATCGGATTAAAGGGAAAAAAATAACCTTTCCAATGAGGCCATAGCCAACTATTGTTTCTATTTAAAAAAAGATAAGTTTGTGTCATATCTCCCAAAATATGGGCGATTTTTATTTTTGATTTTTTGTTGTTAATATGTGTAAAATTTTCTAAAACTTTGTCCTTTACAGTTTTTTTCTATCTATGATAATACTAGAGATATATTGATTCCAAAAAATTGACACATTTTACTTTATTCAAAATATCTAGTTACCCTTGACTTTTTCAAATATTTTGAAAGTGTCATTTTATTCGTCCTTTAAAACTACACTTCTTTCCCCATTTAACCGTTTTTCTATCTCTTATAGTTTCCGAGATCCCCATAGAGAACATCGAAAAAAACTCACCCTGTATAGTACTGACGTTAATTACAGTAACGTTGATAACCATTATTATAAATGCTACTGTCAACTGACAGTTAAATATAGTACTAACTAGTGGCGGCGCGTGGTTTAATTCTTTGGAGGTGCACAATATTGGAAAGACAGTAAGCGCAACAGGCAACATTTTTGGGGCGGTCGTTATTAATAAATTGGGTTTTGGACGACCGACACTTTTGACATTTATTTTTTCCTCTAAAGATGGCGAAGAAAATTTGATTGTCTTTAAATATTGCACGGTAATAATGGAGTTTGAACACTCCGCCATTCTAGAAATTCGTGAAATCAACCTAAAACCGATACGCCGATATCAATCCGACCACGATGTGCACACGAGCCAGCTTAAAGCATTGAACGTCGCAGGGCTGTCGCGGGGAAGAAAGAGTGCGGGGGCAGAGGTTCCACCAATTAGATTTAAAATTGACATGTGCAGTGCACGAGCGGATCAGGCGAGGTGACGCGGCCGCGGTGTTCGGTTGCCGTCGGGTCGGTGGCACTCGACGTTCTCTGCTTTGCGCTTGGATATTAGTACGACGCATCGGATAGCGTCTAGCGGAAAAAATAATATTTGGGGTTAATTTTACAAGTAGAATGGATTGATAAAATTATTTAAAGAATGAAGAAATTTAAATATGTTTGCAGGCATTAATTTGGGAGTGCACGTGCACATGTGCACTTACTGAGAAACCGCCACTGGTACTAACAGTTGACTGTAATGTTGATAACCGCTATTACCAATGCTACTGTCAACTGACATTAATCACAATTACGTTGATAACCGTTGTTTCCAATATTACTATTAACTGACCCCAAATTTTAGTACTGACGTTAATAACATAAAATATTTCTATAGAAACTACATAAAAAACAACTATTATATAATATCGCGTGTGCAGATGCTTACTAACGCACAATTTTCAATGATTTTGAACACGCGGCGATTTTAAAAAGACAAAATAAAATTGATAGCAGCGACTAGGGGGGGTTCTAACCCCCCGCAACCCCTTCCTGGCTACGCCAATGGTTTTAACATATTTTAAACTAACGAGTGTTTTCCACTCCAAGACTAAGCATGAAGTAAAATTTCGAGTTTAGAAAAGCCCCGCGTAGAAAATTTGTCGAGGGTCGCGCAGCGACCCGAGACAAATTTTCACGGAGCTTTTCTAAACTCGAAATCTTACTTCATGCGCCACGCATGATTTACAATAAAGTTAAAAATATATAACGCTTAGATGTGACGGTGACCAATATTTACCGAGATGTAGCGAAAAAATGCAAGAATTCCTTTTTTGTGAATAGTTTTGGAATAATAATAATAAAAGTAGAATAAATTTAGTTTAGGCAAGTTTTCCATTTGGACTAAAATAACAGTTAACATAAGAGCTGACATTTGAACTATAATGACAGTTGACACAAGTCCGCGCTAGTCGACATGTAGTCCATCGTGTCAACTTGACATAAGTCTGCGCCAGCCGACTTTTGGACTATAATGATAATTGACATAATTCAGCGCCAGCCGACATTTGGACTATAATAACAGTTGACATAAGTCGGCTGTAGCCGACATTTGAACTATAATGACAGTTGACATAAGTCGGCGCTAGCCGACATTTAACCAATAGTGCCAACTTGACACGAGTTTGAATTGAACTATAATGAGATCGCCATGTTTTTTCTTTGTGACAGTTACGATACACATTTAAACACTTGTGACATATTTTAAAGTAACGAGTGTCTTCCACTCCCAGACTAAGCATGAAGTAAAATTTCGAGTTTAGAAAAGCCCCGCGTAGAAAATTTGGCGAGGGTCGCGCAGCGACCCGAGACAAATTTTCACGGGGCTTTTCTAAACTCGAAATTTTACTTCATGCGCCACGCGTCTAAACTATTGATTTACAGTAAAGTTATTATATAACGCTTAGATGTAACGGTGATCAACATTTACCAAGATATAGCGAAATAAAGCAAGAATTACATTTTTGTGAATAGTTTTCGAATAATAATAATAAAAGTAGAATACATTTAGTTTGAGCAAGTTTTCCATTTGGATTATAATAACAGTTAACATAAGTCGGCGGCAGCCGACATTTGAACTATAATGACAGTTTACATAAGTCGGCACTAGTCGACATGTAGCCCATCGTGTCAACTTGACATAAGTCTGCGTCAGCCGACATTTGGACTATACTGATAATTGACATAATACAGCGCCAGCCGACGTTTGGACTATAATAATAGTTGACATAAGTCGGGGTAGCCGACATTTGAACTATAATAACAGTTGACGTAAGTCGGCGTTAGCCGACATCTAACCAATTGTGCCAACTTGACACGAGTTTGAATTGAACTATAATGAGATCGCTATGTTTTTTTTTTTTTTGTGACAGTTACGATACACATTTAAACACTTGTGACATATTTTAAAGTAATGAGTGTCTTCCATTCCCAGACTAAGCATGAAGTAAAATTTCGAGTTTAGAAAAGCCCCGCGTAGAAAATTTGTCGAGGGTCGCGCAGCTACCCGAGACAAATTTTCACGGGGCTTTTCTAAACTCGAAATTTTTCTTCATGCGCCACGCGTATAAAACACTGATTTACAGTAAATTTAAAAATGTATAACGCTTAGATGTGATCGTAATCAATATTTACCGAAATGTAGCGAAAAAATGCAAGAACTACTTTTTTTGTGAATGGTTTTAGAATAATAATAATAATATTGGAATAAATTTAGTTTCAGCAACTTTTCCATATTGTTTTTTTTTAATTTTGGGTTTTACGTCATCTATTTCCGCTGCAAAGGCCAATATCATGACGCCGGAGATTAGGTCTACAGCTATCCGGGAATTTTGCCGAACCCGGTGGGAGTTCCAACCCACCGGTAGTGATCTTTCACGTGCGCGCAACATCCAGGCAGTACACGGGTCCTGCATGCATTTAACGTCCTATCCGAGAAGACGGAGTGTTTGTCCATATTGTTGATATTTAAATCATTATATCTCTAACGGCAACGCATCACAATTGTTTTACCTAAAATTTTGGAAACAATCGAGAGTTACATTATTTGACACTCATCCTTTGACTGCTATTTCATTTTATAAGAATATCAATTTTCCGAAGAAGTTAAAATTTTTATTGAACCCACACTTAAGTGTCGGTGATCAGTTTGAAATTAACCCCACAATTGTTTATGTGAACAAATTTTAATTGAAGTTAATTAAGTAGATGGCTCAGAATATCTTTAAAGACAATAAAAAATCGACTTATTGAAAATTCTACAGTGGTGTAACCCCTTAAAACATCTATTTATGGGCGTATCCAAAGTCAGAAAAGGGCATTTATTTTAAATTATTGCAGATGTGAGCAACATATACATATATTCTGTTTTTTTTTATTATTAGGTAACCAGATCTGGTGATTTTTTTGTAATGCTGGATATTTGGTTGCTACCAAATAATCTGGTAGTAATTCTGACTTTTGCCTATAACATAAATTCGAGGTTATGTTTTCACATGGTTAATTACCTTAATTAATGCTTAATTACCTTATCATAGAAATTAATTACCTTATCATAGAAATTAATTAAGTGGCGGAACATTTCTTTCGGCATGTTACTACCACTTTTCTGTAAAATAAGTAATCAATTGCAATATGGTATAAATATATCAACGTCATTCATTACATGACAAATAGTAGAGACACCCAAATAGTTAAAGAACTTAAGAAAAATAAATCTCAAATCTGGTTGGAAAATAAAAATAAAAAAAAAAACAATACAAGTGATTTTAATGATTCGCCACTGTAATAATAATACTACGTTTAATTACTGAGAAACCGTTAATTAATTTACATACTAGACCTTAGGTAAGCTGTTCTAGATGTCTCATTTTAAAAGTAAAAATACAATCTGATTTCCATTTCAGGTTTTGTATTAAAAAGTTCACTTGTATAATTTTCTGAGTGTGTAATACATTATACGGTACAAGCTTGGTGTAGTAGCGTTGATATTACACTTTTATCTTTTTAATGTGAACGTAATGAGTTTGAGCAGTATGCCGGGCCCGAAAAGAGGGTTTCAAAGGAGGCGCCCTCGAGGAATGATTAAAGTGAAAAATGTTCCTACGCAATTTAATATAGCACAATGGAGGGAGCAGTGGAGAGAAAGGGCTCAACTACGAAATGATATAGCGTCCACGTCTAGACTTAAGACTGATAAAAAGTAGATGACAAATTTCAGAAATGAATGTGCAATATTCTGATGTCATTTTAAACTGTATAAAATATTATTTAATGTTGATTTATTTTTAACTCGTAACTAGAAATACTAATTGTTTGTATACCTGATGTACTATTAATATACCGAGATTTTTTTAACAATACATATCGTCGTTATTTTGATAAAACATGGGAGGTTTTATCAAAATAACGACGATATGTATTGTGTTGAACAAACATTTTCAGGAAACGCAAAAATTTGTTAGGTAGTTCTTTTCAAATATTTTTTGTATCAGATTTAGAAGTCAACTTTACTACAGAGGGCATACATTGTAAATGTCCATGCATTTGTTCTCTATGGAAAAGTTCAATTTGAAATAAATAACAAATTTTTCCACTCCCTGATTAAGCATAAAGTAAAATTTCGAGTTTTATAAAGCCTGAAAATTTTGGCTTTTCTAAACTCGATATTTTATTTCATGCGCCAGGCGTATTCAACACTGAAATATTGTGAAGTTTTAAGATAGACTACTAAAGTAATATGTTAAAAAAGTATATTTTAAACTTCAATTTAAATCAATCCAAATTTTCAGGCTTTTCAAAACTCGAAATTTTACTTCATGCTCAATCTAGGAGTGGAAATACTCATTAATGACTTTAAATTGAACTTTTCCACAAATAATGCATCGGGATATGTATACTTGAGAAAATCCCTGTAGATATTATTTTGTTAAGAATAATAAATCAGTTATAAACCTTTCTTTTTGTATTATAACAAATTAGACTTAGGTATGATGATGGATAAACTGCAGATCGATAGCGAGATAGACTAATCTATTGTTATTATAAAATTATTTATTGTCTTAGTTTAAATTAATTAAATGTATTTAGACAATGAATAATAATAATAGAGTATGTAAAGGTTTAAGTAAGGATATTGGTCTCTCTCTCTCAGTTATGAAATATGCCAGAGGAATATGGCTACTAACTGTAACTATCCGAGTTCAATAAAGTGAATTATTAGTATTCAGTCATGAGAATTAAATTTAATTTTTTTTTTAATTTCAATTCAGACAAGAATTAATAATAATACAGTATGTAAAGGTTTGAATAACGATATTGGTCTCTTTCTCAGTTATATAATATGTCTGAGGCTAATGGCTACTAACTGTAACTATCCGAGTTTAATAAAGTAAATTATTAGTATTTCGTCATGAAAACTTAATTTAATTTCTTTTTTTAAATGTTAATTTAGACAATAATTAATATTAATACAGTATGTAAAGGTTTGAATAACGATATTGGTCTCTCTCAGTTATGAAATATGTCAGAGGTTGATGGTTATTAACTGTAACTATCCGAGTTCAATAAAGTGAATTATTAGTGTTCAGTCATGAGCATTTAATTTAATCTCAGCATTTCAATACGGATAGCAATAAATCACACAATGAAATTAATTGATATATTTAAAAATTTGGTTTGTGTCTGGTTTCACCAACTTTAATTGAATTAATTTTTCAAATAATGAATAAATTTATTTGTGATTTTTTATATCACAAACATCAACGTCATGCCAATTGATAAATTTTTTGACAACTATTATTATACTAGTATTTTAATCGATGAATAACTATTTGTCGATTTAGTTGAGGTTGGTAAAACATGGTTCTAGAATATTTAATATTAAAGAATAAATTAAATTATTATAACTCCGTTATATACATATATTCATCATAATTCACTTTAAATAAATGCCTGTTAAACTAAAATCCAATATCGAATATCTGCATAGTTATTTATTAACGTGAATTTATGCCCGTTTTAATTAATCAATAACTAAATCAGTGTATAATATTAAACTGTTTTATAGTTCGTTTTTCGAAGTGAGTTATTTAGCGGATAGATTCGGTGAGAGTCTCCCCCAAATTTTTCATTTGTAGCGAATTTATCTCTCCTCCATTTTCCCAATTTATACCCTTAAATTAAATTAGTCGTCTCTCCCTGACTAAGCGTCGCCCGTTTAATGTTTAATGAGAAAGGAGGCCTCCACTTCGCCGGAAATTTCCTCATTCAGCAGGAATTTTATTAAAAAAATAAATTTATATCAATTCCGTTTCAGATTTTCTAACTTCTTTTTCACGAGAGGGAGAATTTAAAAAATGTTCACCGACAGTTTTTTTATATACTATATACACTATACTATACTTTTATTGGCTAGAATTAATACATTTTTAAGAACATCTTGAAAACTAATTGCTGTCTAAAACTTACTGTATAAACTTACAAGTCAACATTAATTATGGTATCAACAACAATTGTTTCAGTCAATTTATGCGCTATGCTAATAATTTTTCACGCAATTCTAACTTTGATTTATTTTCTATGTCTCAGCAGGAATTGATGCGTTATTTAAAAGTTGTTGACATGAATGCAGTGAAAAATATCTAATAATTGACTTATTTATTCGTAGTTTATTTACTTTAATTTAAGTTTCATTGTATTTTATTTATTATTATGTAAATTTTAAATTGTAGTATTTTGTAATAGTGGAGTTTCCGTAAATAAAGATATTATTATTATTATTATTATTATTAAATAAAACTAGAATATATCTTTATTGTGGATCTACGCTTGACCTAATATTTTGATATACTAAAATGTCGAAAAAAATTGTATTTATAATATTATGCATAAACAGTTTGATGTTAAGAATTTAGTACGTGCTTTAGAAAAAATGAAGAATGTTCTGACAACTCCTGCACACAGTTTTATCCGTTTTATATAATTTGATTTTTAAGGAGGATAGACATCTTTATGAACTCAACACAAATTAATTCAAAATTGCAAAAATATTGAAATGCTCATTAATTAGTTTTTGAAAACTTGAAATGTGTTCTAGAATATGTTCAGCTTTATCAACGCCATTGATACAATAACGCAACATTATTAATTTTTTGTTAACTATTAATTAATAGAATTAAACATTTTATGAGATTTGATTTATAGAAAGGATAGACATTTTTATGAACTATTCACAAAAATTAATTCACAATTGTAAAAATATGAAATATTGTCTTCAATATGTTCAACTTTATTAACCCATTAAGCGCCATTGATGGAATAACCCAACATTATTAATTTTAAGTTAATTATTAAATTACTAAATAAAATTATTTATTCATTTAATAGTTATAACTTAGTTCTGGATATTTAAAACACTTGGTGTGTTTCAGTTTATATTTTCTCTGACTAGTTTCGACCATTAGTCATCTTCAAGGAGGAGGTCATCTTCAAGGACATTCCTCCTTGAAGATGACAAATGGTCGAAAAATATTGGAGTCGAATAAAATATAAACTAGTGAAACAAACCAAGTGTTTCAAATATCCAAAATTATTTCAAAAATGTTTCACCACGGGTTAAGTGAGAAATTAATTATACATATGTAATAACTTAAGTTCATTTAATACATTGTATTATTTGACCTGAGTTAAGAATGTTCGAAGAAAAATGTAAATATTTTGTTATTTAAATATTTTGATTATCGCTCATTAAAAAAGAAATGTTTTCAGTGCATTTTCAACTTAACAGTATTTCGGTGTATTGTACGCGTGGCGCATGAAGTAAAATTTCGAGTTTAGAGAAGCCTGAAAACTTGGTTTGGCCGCTCCGCTTCGCGGAGCGACCAAACCAAGTTATCAGGCTTTTCTAAACTCGAAATTTTACTTCATGCTTAATCTGGGAGTGCAAACACTCGTTCAAAAACAATGCCTGCAAATTTAAATCGTATACATTACGTATATTTAAAAGAAAATATGTATGTAATACAGTAAATTTATAGAAATTATAAAAAGGTATGCAGAATTTTAGCTAAAATCAACTTTCACATTAATTCTATAATTACACTGCACCACAAAAAAATATTTTTTCTCGTGTTTCCTGCACCATATTAGTCAAATTATATTCATTTTATGCTAAAAAAAATGAAAATGACAATGAAAATGTTTTATTAGCTCTAGTAGGTATACCGTTATCGTGATCATTTTACTTTTCTCTTGTATGCGAGTTCCGGAGCATCCCTACACACAAACCAACAGTAATCCGCTAGCATAGCTTCATTCCAACGACCCTGATATCTTCGTTCCATTACAGAAATATCCTGGTGGAACCTTTCCCCATGTTCATCACTAACAGCACCACAATTGCGAGGAAAGAAGTCTAGCTGGGAGTGGAGAAAATTTTATTTTTACTAACTGACTGTTGTTTTCATCTCTTTTGTTTCCTAAAAATCCACGAATCACTCCCTTCAGAGCTTCCCAGGCTTTCTTTTCTTTCCCCTCCAAAACTTCGTCAAATGCAGGATCCCTAACAAGTTGACGAATTTGTGGCCCGACAAAAATACCCTCTTTAACCTTTGCATCACTTAGTTTCGGGAATTTGTCTCTCAAATACCTAAAAGCCTGTCCATATTTGGTCATACTTTTGACAAAATTCTTCATTAAACCCAATTTAATATGTAAGGGTGGAAGAAGAATATCTTTTGGGTCCACAAGTGGCTAAGCAACGATATTTTTTTCGTAAGTATTGAGATTTCTTGCAGGCCAGTCTGCTCTTATGTAATGTGAACTTCTGTCTCTACTATCCCACATACACAAAAAGTAGCAGTATTTAGTGTACCCTAATTGCATTCCTAAAAGTATAGCAATGACTTTTAGATCACCACAAATTTTCCACTTGTGTTCATTGTAATTGATTGATTCGAGGAGAGTTTTCATGTTAATGTAAGTCTCTTTCATGTGAACTGCATGGCCAATAGGAATAGAAGGAAGACGGTTTCCGTTGTGCAGTAATACAGCTTTTAAGCTTAGCTCAGATGAGTCGATGAATAACCTCCATTCTGTTGGATCATAGTTCATTTTGAGACAATTCATTAATCCATAGACGTCGATACAAACAACAAGATTGGTATTCTTCTCAAAAAAAGAGAGCAGGTTTCGCTGACATTTTCTATACTGTGAAACTCTGACATCGTGTTGGAGAAGATTCTACTGCTGTAGTCTTGACCCTAGAAGTTCTGCCTTCTCCTGTGACAAGTCTAGATCTCGAATGAGATCACTTAATTCTGCTTGACTCAATCTGTGTGGTGTTACTAGTGTATCATCTCTTACCTCAAAATCAGGGTCATTTGATGTGAAACGCTAATTTGCTTCTTCTTCTTCTTCTTCCATTTCTACCTCATTTCTACCTTCATTTTCCAAATCATAAATTTGTGGTGGGGTAGGAACTGGTAAACTATCCGAATGAGGAATAGGTCGAATGGCAGATGGAAGATTCGGATATTTAACTGTTCCCCTTTTCTTCATTGACAATCCTGCTTTTATGGGCGGAGTTGAGCAGAAATAGCAGTCATTTTTATGGGTTTTAGGCTTCCTCCATACCATAGGCATAGCAAATGCCAAAGATCTTTTTTTATTTTTCAGCCATTCTCTTAGTATAACCGAACATTGGTTACAGCATATGTGTGGAACCCATGACTTATCCTGGTCCCCTACCTTCATACCAAAGTAATGTTGGTAAGTAGATTTCACAAGAGGCGTGATATTTCGCTTCTGTGATGAAAATGTTATTTCACCACATATGTAACAAAAATTGTCTACTGAATTTACACAATTCCTTGGCATTTTGATTTATATTAATAATTCCGCACTAGTTAAACAATTGGAAACTCACATAAATCACTTCACTAGTTATAAACATAACCTACAAACATTATGGAATGTTAGTTTTGTCAGTTTACAGGTATGCCAAATGTCATATACAAAATTTTCCAAACAATTAAAAATTACACCCTTAAGAAACAACATACAACTTTATCTCCTAAACAAGAGCTAATATGTAATTTTTAATGTCATTTTCGAATTCAGCGGGTGAAAATACATGAGTATTAGCTAATTTTGAGTCCGAAACATTTTCATTGCTGCGCAGTGTTATCAGTAGTTAACTCAGCTGATAATGACTTAATAAAATTGCTGTTTATATCATTATAATTGAATACTGGTTAATTTATACGAAACCATACAGTGACTATACTCTAACAGATCGCATTAATAAAACAAAATCTGCGTGCTATTAGTTAGTTTTGAACTAGTAATAAATGAACATAGTAATATTGTATTTTCATTTGTTACAATTTAATTCTAGAAAAAATTTGAGTAATGGCTGAAAGACCCCAGGGCCGATAGCCAATTTACAGAATTTAAATGTATTTATTGTAATTACTTATTATAAACTATTTTATTTTACTATGTATTCTGTGAATAAAGATGTTATACAGGGTCCTGCATCTCACCTCCCGTCTTCTGTAACTCAGTTACTAATTAAGTTAGGGTTTTGATATTTGGCAAACTTTACCTGTATCCTAGGACGTATTTCAGGAAAATATTTTTGATTATACAGGGTGTCCCAAAAAAGTTTGACGTCATTATGATATATATTTTTAGATTACATGCTATATATTTTGTTCGTTATTTGGGTGCCTTCTATGAATACCTACATACCCCTAAAATTTTATAGAAATTGGTTTAGTAATTTTAGCAAAAAAAAAATAAAAACTAAATAAAATCAGTTTTGCACCATTGGTTTAAAAAATTGATAAAAAATAAAAATTGTGCCTCCTTAATAAATTATACAATGTACTTATTAAATAAGGTCTGACAGTCCCGTTAACCAAGTTTTATTCATATGAATTATACAGAGTGTCGAAAATTTAGTGTCAAACTTTTCAAACTTTAAAGCACTTTATTTTTCGTTTTTTAAATTAGACACCCTGTATATTTTTATGTCATTCTATGCGGAATTATAGAACAAACATTTTTTCTAATTACAACCCTATCGCAGATCCTAACACACTAAAAGTTATTTACAGAAAACTCGTTTTATCAACTAATCCAGTAGCCATTTTAATGATAAAAATCGAAGGTGGCTTTGAAAAACAATTTATTGTTGTACAAAGTGACAAAAGCCTATTTTGACTTTAGTAATGTAAAAGTTAAAAGCATTATGAGTTAAGCTCTTTATATCCAAGAATTTGTTGTCATGAAGTACAACCGAGACGATCTCGTAGATATGATTTTCATATTAGGAGAATGCGAAAAGAACTGTTTTTTTGGCAAGTCGAGTTTACGCACAGCGGTATCCGAAACAACGACATCCAGATAACAGGAGCCTGGAAAACTTATATGAGAGATTTATACATACGGGTAATGTAAACTATATAAAACCAGTTAGAAATAGGCCGGTTCGAACTGAAGAAAATCAATTGGCTGTGCTATTATCAATTACGGAAAATCCTTCTGTTAGTCAACAAGCAGTCGCTGCTACCGTGGATGTAAGCGAAAGAACCGTTCAACTAATTTTAAAGGACAACCGTTTCCATGCCTATCATATCCAGTTCCATCAAGAACTCTTTGAACAAGATTTTGATCAATGTGTCGAATTTTGCAACTGGGCGCAAACTAAAATTAGGGTACATGTTGACTTTTTTGATAAGGTTTTGTTTTCTGATGAGGCCACCTTTCATAAAAATGGATTTGTGAATCGTCATAACTTCCATTATTATTGCGACCACAATCCAAGAGTTTTTAGGCCTGTTGATCAACAACACAGATGAGCAATTAATGTGTGGGGGGGGAATTATTGGTGATCATATTATTGGCCCTCACATTTTTAACGGACATTTGAATGGACTAACGTATCTGGATTTTTTGCAAAATCAATTGCCAGATTTATGTCAACATTTACCAATGGCTGTGAGGGATGCAATGTGGCTGCATCAGGATGGAGCCCCGACACATTATTCATTACAAGTCAGGGATCATCTCAACACAACATTCCCGAATCGGTGCATTGGAAGAGGAGGGCCAAGTAAATGACTGCCCCGATCACCCGACTTAACTAAATTAGACTTCTTTTTGTGGGGCTACGTTAAGGAAATCGTTTATCAAGAACCTCCAACCACACCAGAAAACATGCAGCAAAGAATCATAAATGCATTTCACAACATTACACCCGACCTATTACGAAGAGTTGCAAGGTCATTTCATACTCGTCTTCAATTGTGCTTCCAAGGGATCGGAAGACATATCGAACATGAGTTCTAGTAGGTGATTCATTTTAGAAATGCGTATTTTTGTTATGATTTTTTATAAAATTTTATTACTAAAACTATTTTTTATACAAAACTTAATACCACGCGATCGCAAAAAACATGATTCAGACTGTTTTGTGTATAAATTTATTTGAAGTTTCCTGTTTTTATTGAATTGAAATCAGTGTTGCTAATCGTTTTGTAGTAGTCAATGCCTGCTCTGAATCATTTTTTTTCGATCTCATTGTACTTTCACGGTGTGTAATATGTTTAGACGAAAATCTGTGAATCCTTTAAGACTTTCGAGATGTAATTTAATTACAAAACATGTTATGTCAATAAATTGTTTTTCAAAGCCACCTTCGATTTTTATTAATTAAAATGGCTACTGGATTAGTTGATAAAACGAGTTTTCTGCAAATAACTTTTTATGTGTTAGGAATTTTGATAGGGTTGTAATTTGGAAAAATGTTTGTTTTTAAATTCTACATGGAATGACATAAAAATATACAGGGGTTCCAATTTAAAATAAAAAAAATACAGTGCATTAAAGTTTAAAAAGTTTGACACTAAATTTTGCACACTCTGTATAATTCATATCCACCAAACTTGGTTATCCGGACCATTAGACCTATTTTAATAAGTACCTTCTATAATTTAATTGACGAGATACTATTTTTAATTGTTATAAATTTTTTAAATTAATAGTGCAAAACCGATTTTTTTTAGTTATTATTTTTTTTGGCTGATATCACTAAACCGATTTCTATAAAAATTTAGGGGTATGAAGGTAACCATAAAAGGCACTCAAATTATTAACAAAATGTACACCATTTAATTTAAAAATATATATCATCATGACGTCACACTTTTTTGGGACACCCTCTATAATCAAAAATATTTTCCTGAAATACACCCTAGGATACAGGCAAAGTCTGCCAAATATCAAAATCCTAACTAAATTAATAACTGAGCTATAGAAGACGGGAGGTGAGATGCAGGACCCTGTATATATATATATATATATATATATATTTTTTTTTAAATTTTACATATTGAAATGTCTGTCCCCTCTTATTTATTTATTTATTAACGGAATCTCCATTTTATTACATAAGTACATATAATTATTGTAATATATGATAAAAATAACAAAAAAACATAAAAATCATATAAAGAATTACATTGAATTATAACCGACTAAGACTACTGAACAAAAATAACAAAAACCATATAAAGAGTTACAATGATTACAGCCAACAAATTATTACTGAACTAGAGATCTAACAGTCAATGACATTGGATAGCCTAATACGACGTAATTGGACCTTAAACTGATGAATTGATGGTGTAAATAAAACAAAGTTGGGATTATTGCTAATACCATATTTAGAGTAATTTAGAGGTTATTGCTGCTGCTTGATTCTTTAATTGAAATTTACTTCAAACAAGCGTTTCCAATCCTTGATTAATTAAGCATGCAGTAAAATTTCGAGTTTAGAAAAGATTGAAAATTTGAATTTGGACGCTGCGCTTCTCTCCGCACACAAATCCAAATTTTCAGACTTTACTAAACTCAAAACTTTACTTTATATGCCAGGCATATTCAACACTGATATAAAGTAAAGTTCAAAATATATAGATCAGATAAATATATTTATATTGTATAGCATTATAATTAAAACAATTTTGAATAATCTTATTTTGTAATGACGGTTATAATAATAACAATAATATTTTTATAAAAAAAAACACTAGTTACAAACAGAATATGTATAAATTAAAAATGTTAATAAAAGAATTTTGGTTAAATATAACACATACCTAAAGCTAAAGGTACCACGATATTAAATTATTGGCTGTGAACTAAAAATAGTAATCTACTAAATATTTTTAACAACACCAAAATATTAATATCGTCTTTAGAACCGTTTTAATTCTGCATGCTTACCTCCATTAATAAGGCTGTTCATATTTTAATATACAAACATTTTAGAATAATTGGATTCTTTATACGTAAAAACATTAGCATCTTGTTTTATTTTGATTTATAATTAGGAGAAGATAAAATAATAATACTTACTCTAATTGTGCTCTGTTGAAGAAAAGTCCAATGGAACATGAAACAAAGAGAAATACATTAATTAGTAATATTAATGAAATATACTCGAGCTGTACATATAATAGAATTTTGTTTCAAAGCTGGATATAAAATACAGTTGTAGATATAGCAGTGATTTCAGTAAAAACAAATATTTTTTGTCAAACAACTTTGGAACAAACTTTCATGAGCCAAATATTTATCATATACACAACAATATTTATATCCATACCGGGTGTGCCATTTAACCTGACAAATCAAAATATCTAATACAATACGCATCGTAAGAAAATATGTTGCCATACAAAAAATAATTGGGCTGGCGCCCAGGTTGCTGCTGAATTAAAAATAACTTAAAAGAGCGAACCTTCACCCAGCACCGCTGAGTTGATTCTAGCCGTTAGCAAATATTGTAAACCTCTTAGGTAAGGTTATAGTAGATTGCCTAAAGAATCGCACTTTTAATGTTTTGAAATATTCTATGACACAACCAGGTATTGACAATTCGATTCATACTTATGTTTAAGCTATTTTTACTTTTACAGAATAATGGTCGTAAATTGGCTTTATACCTTAGTTTTTAGATCGCACTAATTATAATAATAAATAAAAAAATGCAATCTAAGACTCCACTTCTCCTCCTTTTCTACTTTTTGTTTCCTCCTTTTTTAAATTTGTTGATAAGTTAGAAAGTAAAGGGTTTTCCAATAAGAAGTCCCATTTAATCAAGCCTTGAATCTTTTTATAACAATTATGTGGAAAATTATATACAAACTCTGCGATTACTTGTGGAAAATTATGTCGAGTAAGTGGGCATTTACACTTACTGGACATAATTTTCCACAAGTTATCGCAGAGTTTGTACTTTGAATTTAAAAAAATAAAAATTATTGGAAAGCCTTATATTTAATATTAAAATGTTAATATAAAGGAAAATATGTTGAAGTATTGGAATGCTCCTTATTTTATTTAGATGTTTGTAAGATGGGAAAAAAACAAAAGCAGTGAATCTTACTTTCTATTTTATAAAATATATTAAATTAATTTTGAGACAATACAACTCACGGTTGTTGTATTTCACTTCAAGTGTTAAGAACCAATAACATTGGACAAATTTGCACCACATGACAGGCTTTAATAAATTGAAAAATTGCGTGGATCTAGAGGGTGTTCCATTTGTTAAAACTTCATAGTTCCCACGTGACGACTATGCACGTTTTAATAAATGGAAAAACTTTCTTTTCCTTTTGCAGTAGTTCATAGTAATTCGACTTACTCAAACATCAAATTAAAAGCTGACAGCGTTTGTTTTACGAATAGAATTAAGTAAGAAATCTCGCGTTGATAACCAGAATGAAGAAGTGAGAAGAAATTAACCAAAATGTTGATGTTCTGTTCCAAAAAGTTCTCAAGCTTTAGAACCAGTGTACAGTTTTCTGCAATACTCGTTAATACGAGCTTATGGCGTCTAAACTATTAAAGAATTAGGTAATATTTTAAATTAACTTTAAAACTAGTTTCGGTAAATTAAAGGATATAGAGTGCAAAATGTCAAGAATGCGTTTTCGTAAAATAATCATGACGAAAATCACTCGAGTTTTATTTTAAACACAGGTAACTTTTGAATATTTCATTAAAGCTTTGTTGTTTTTGGCAAATTTAATTTGAGCAAAGTCATGACATGACTATTTCTTTTAAATTAATAAACAACAAAGTTATCGTAAAATATTCAATTTTTGTGTGAAAAAAATAAATCTTTAGTGGTTTTATTTATGATAATTTTTTTGATTACAAAAATCTATTTTCATAGAATACATTAATGCCCGGTATTATAAAACGTTTTATTCCCTAAATAAAATTTAGATTATGAATAAATTAATTTATTCCATAGATTTCGGTATTTTAAACACAAAATAACTTAATTTGGCTAATAAAGTTCCTCAGTAAATTATTTGTTTGTTTTTCTATCAAGTAAATTTTATTCTTTAAATAATTTGACAGTTAAAAGTCAAAAGTCTGTTATATTATTATAATTACTTTAAATTCTACTGCTTGTATTTATTAATTTCATTACGGTTATCATGTCTACCACATCATCCATGTCAGATTTAAGTTCACTCATAGTATCTTTCCTGACTGATTAATTCGAACCACAAGACATTCTAAGGAGTCGAACACCTAGAGTTTTTCAAGTCAGACATAACCAGGGATTTTTATACTGGACGCATACGCTTCTTTTAAATTAGTTCAATTTAAAGTTTTAAACGAGTGTTTTCCACTGACAGACTAAGCATGAAGTAAAATTTCGAGTTTAGAAAAGCCTGAAAATTTGGTTTGGTCCAAACAAAATTTATAGGCTTTTAAACTCGAAATTTTACTTCATGCGCCACGCGTATTGAACACTAAAAACACTGAAATATTGTGAACAAGTGAACTTCACTTAAAATCAGTGTTTTGTACGCGTGGCGCATGAAGTAAAATTTCGAGTTTAGAAAAGCCTGAAAATTTGGTTTGGCCGCTCCGCGCTTCGCGCTACGCGACCAAACCAAATTTTCAGGCTTTTCTAAACTCGAAATTTTACTTCATGCTTAGCCTGGGAGTGGAAAACACTCGTTTAAGTCTTTTATAATTTCTAATAAGCTTTCTTTTTCTTGTTCTGTGTAATTCTTTCCTATTCCACGGTTATTCTCCATAATTATAAGGAATTATACTATATTTCCAATTTGATTAACAATTTAATTTGAAATTTTGACAATTCAATGTAAAAAATTGGTGGTTCCAGTTATGGCCACAGTGAAAATGTTTAATTTCGGTCTGTAATCTACTAATTAAATTATTTACTTCTAGAATTGCTATTTATTTGGTAGGTTTGCTTTATAATACGCAATTTTATTTGCCCATTAGTTTACTAGGTAAATAAATTTACTCCACAAATAGTTATCTAATGATTTATTAATTGTTTATAGTACCGGGCATAAATGTTATATTATTATTCGACTATAAATGTTTTAACATTCTATTTCAATATCACAGAAGCAATTAACACAATTTAATGAATATTTAGTCATTACTAGTCAAACTTTGTGGGTGATTGAAAGGCCGGCTCATGGCGGTTCAAGCCGATGTATAATTCCGCCTAATGAATATTCCATGAATGCAGAAAACCGATCATTTAAATTATTAATCGAGTTACACTGATTCCAGCGCGCTGAAGAAGCGATAGCTTTCAGAGTACAGCCACCCAGCCCAAAATGTCTATAGACTTACTTGGACAGAATTCGAAATGATATGCGACTGTAATTAGCATTCGGAATTCAACAATGCCATATTATTATCAATAGTATTGATTAATTAAATTATTAAAATTGCTGTCCTAGGTTTAAGTTTAAAGCTACCGTGCGATCATTTAAAATATGATTTAGAGTAGTCGGCATTTTTTTTTTGTGCGGTTACAAGAATGATAATTGAATGTAGAAATAAATTTAGGGTTATGGTAAACTATGTATTAACAGTCAGTAGTACCAATCTAATTTAAAATTCAAAGCCTACTATAAATCATGTTTTAAACGATCGCACGGTATTTGTGTTAACAGTCAGGATTGCCAATCTAATTTAAAATTCAAAGCCTACTCTAAATTATCATTTAAACCAGTGGTCTCCAAACTACGGCCCGCGGGCCAGATCCGGCCCGCGGCTTGCATGAATCCGGCCCGCGATTGTTTGTAATTTTTTTTGTAAATGTCATATTTTGAAATATTGTAACAATTGTTCCTTAAATTTTTCATAATTTTATAAAATTAATCGGATCTTGGCCGACTTTATTATGTAGAATTGTATTTGTGGCCCGCGAAGAAGATAGTTTGGTGACCCAGGCTTTAAACGATCGCACGGTATTTGTAACTGTATGTGCATCATTAATAGAATACAGTAGAAAGCTTGAAAAATTCACCTAGTATATTATTTAACTATCTAATAATATACTGGGTGACATTTTCAATCTCTCTGTCTTCTAAACTTTGCGCTGTAGTGTTTATTGGAAAGCAGAGTAAGTAAATATTTTGTTGAGTTGTTAAGGTTAAATAACTCTCAGATGATAGTTATTAAAGTCGTTTTGAATAATATTACTTTTTATAGTTAATAAAACATAATTGCTATTTTGTCACCACCTCAGTGATGGCACCCAGGGCTTAATCTTAATTTTGCAAAGATTAAATATCTTTGCAAAAGAAGATTTTTAAATAAAACAAGTATAATACAAGATTACACGAAAGAGAAATATTATACCTAAGGGAACATCATCCGATAATTTATGTTTGGTGTATGTATGCAGTATGTATGAGAAAATACATAAAATCGACGAGCAGGCGCGCTGAATTATGTAAATATTTGTTCTGAAATCTATTGGGGGATGGGGGATGAAAGACGAATAAAGGGTAGGAAGACATCCTGTTTTTCCCGCGAGGAAAATGTAATTATTTATGCATTAGAGGCGGCCTTCTTATTTTCTACCAGCTCTCAATTAATTAATTTTCTTTTCCGAGCGAAGTGCCCGCTTAACTCAATTCTTCTATATACATACGTTTATGTACTCCTTAACGAAAAAAATTGGATTATCGAGTGATTTTTGTTTAAGAAAGGGGTTGACGTTTATTGATTTAATTAATTAAAACTGTGTCAGATTTATTTCTCTAATATTTTTGCTAAATAGTTTTGCTAAATATTTTTGCTAAAATATAAAATTACGATATAATTATAACATAATTATTAATTAATTATATAAACAATATATAACAATTAGAGGGCTCAGTAGAAAAGTAGTACAATTGATATTTTCTTAAAAATTGGTATAAGTACATACCTACACATGAGACTCATATTTGGTGATAGAAAAAAATAGTACAATTAAATATGTGTATTCTATGTATTCTGTGTATTCTATATTATATATATATATATATATATATATATTATATATATATATATATATTATATATATATATATATATATATATATATATATATATATATATTCTCAGTGGGGGACATTAGATAAAATTTGTGATTATATATATATATATATATACTGCCTTTCAAAAAAATCAGAACTCCAAGTATTTATTGCACGATATTAATAAAATTTACACAATTTGATCATGTAAACGAACTGTATCGAAAAACAAAAAAACAAATGAATAAAAATTAATAATGTGTTGGGCCTCCACGATTTCCCAAACACTCATTAACACGTCGAGGCATGCTAGAAATCAGGCTGTTAATATCGACTTGGGGTATTTCATTCCAAACTTCGATAATTTGACCTCTAAGTTCCATTACAGTGTTAGCGGGGCGCTGTAAGTTACTTATTCTAACACCTATCATATCCCAAACATGTTCTATTGGCGATAGATCTGGAGAACGAGATGGCCAAGGTAACAAATTGATTTCGGCACTATCAAAAAACTGTCTTCTAATGGCCGCTGTGTGAGGTCGAGCATTAGTTTGCTGAAAAATGGGGTTTTGCAAGCCATTTACATAGGGCACTAACACTGGCCGTAAAATGTTGTCAATATACCGAATCGCGTTAAGACTTGCTTCTAAAAAAACTAGAGGAGACCGACTACCATATGCTATCGCCCCCCAAACCATAACTCCCTGTGTAAGAGCCGTATGTCTTTCAACAGCAAATTGTAAAATTCTGCGTTCACCGCGTCGACGTCTCACTCTTCTGCGACCATCATGAGCCCATAAACAGAACCGAGACTCATCGCTGAAGATAATGTTATTCCATTCATGGGTCCAATGTTGTCTTTCCCTGCACCAATCAAGTTTTGCTCTGCGATGCTGCGGAGTAAGAGGTAGACACAATTGTGGACGGTAGGATCTTATACCAAAACTGCAGATTCTTCTGTAAACAGTAGCCATGGATACTCTTTGGCCATTTAGAGCCAACCAGTCATTTCCCAATGCCCGCGACGTTGTAAATTTGTCCCTTAAAGTTGTAAGACGAAGAGCTCGATCTTCACGCTCAGTGGTGCTTCTTGGACGTCCTGATCCAAGTCTACGTCGATTCTCTCCAGTTTCGGATCATCTAGACTAGCAGCGTACGATCACCGATACACTACGGCCTACCCTTTCAGCAATAGCACGAACCGAAAAACCCGCTTCTCGCATTCCAATAATGCGACCCCTTTCAAATTCACTTAGATGATGATATTGTGCACGCCGACGAACACGGGGCATCTTTTTATGTTTTACAAACTGAAACGTCAAACTACTCAGAGGCTACTTGGATATTAGAAGCAATTACATTAAAAAATCAGCAGCTCTTCATAATGGCGAAATCAAGGAAAAATACCATTAAATAGTAACCAAAACAATTGATTTTTTGATCATCGATGCAGTTCATTTACATGATCAAATTCTGTAAATTTCATTAAAGTCGTCCAATAAATACTTTATATATATTATTAATAAAAAATGTCATGTTACATGGATTTAACATGTCTGCGTAAGTACACTTAACTAAGATAAAACACTTATACATAAAAGCATACAATTATTATATGGGATAAATATAACCATCCTAAGAATATATACATTATAAATTAGTATTATAGTATTAGACTACGTTTTTTGACATTTGATGACATTTTTCACATTAGATGCTACTTTTGACGAAAAAAGACCTTTTTTACTTTTTTAACATTTTTGATGTAGACATTAAATGACAATCTTGACATAAGATAACAGTTTTGACATTTGATATTTGTAAGTTTTTGACATTAGACGACAACTTTGACATTTGGTAATAACGTTACAGTTGGTGAGTGATTACTAAGAGGAATACATCGGCGCTAGAATTTCTTGCTTCTTTATCAAAAACAAAATAGCTAAGGTAAAAATTGTTGATACAAAAGTTGCGTGTTTTTCTGTTGGCTACAACATTTATTTGAGACATTTTTTGATTAAGTTGATATTTTTCTATATTTTTAATTTCCCTTAAAATCAGTGTTTAATACGGCGCATGAAGTAAAATTTCGAGTTCAGAAAAGCCCGCAAAATTTGGTTCGGTCGCTGCGCGACCGAGCTAAATTTTGCTCAAGGCTTTTCTAAACTCGAAATTTTACTTCATGTTTAGTCTGGGAGTGGAAGACACTCGTTCGCAAATTTTGGAATTATCATAAAGTTGCGTATTTTTTCGTTGTCTGCAATTATTTTTGACATAAGACGACAATTTTTGACATTTGATATTATCGTTAAAGTTTGTGAGTGATTACTAAAGAAATAAATCTGGGCTAAAATTTCTCGTTTCCCTATCAAAATCAAAATAGTTAAAGTGAAAATTGTTTATAAAGGGTGTTTTTTTTAGACGTGTGGTTTTCAAGAAGAAATAAAACGCATATAATTTAATGTTATGGCCAAGAATTTAGCTTTATCATAAAGATAAGGGTTTGCCATTATGTTTTAAAAATGATTTCGGGCAAGTGGGCGCCGCGGCTGGCTCGAATAAATTCCAGCCGAGAGGCCCAATTTCCGACCACTTTTTGCAGCAATTGGGGCCGTATGTCAGCAATAACGCGCCGAATATTCTCTTCCAAGGCGTCAATCGTCTCGGGCTTATCTGCGTACACAAGCGACTTCACATAACCCTACAAGAAATAGTCCAGCGGTGTCGCACGATCTTGGAGGCCACGCCACAGGTCCACGACGCGAGATAATGCGCTCACCAAAAGTTTCCTGCAACAAAGTGATTGTTGCTTTGGCTGTAAGGCATGTAGCGCCGTCTTGTTGGAACCATAGGTCGTCCACATCAACACCCTTCAATTCAAGCACGAAAACGTCATTAATCATGGCTCTATAGCGTTCCCCATTGACTGTAACATTATGGCCGGCTTCATTTTTAAAGAAATATGGACCAATGATTCCCTCTGCCCATAGAGCACACCAAACAGTGATTTTTTGAGGATGTAACGGCGTCTCAACAATGACTTGTGGATTATCTTTACTCCAGAAGCGACAATTTTGCTTATTGACATACCCATTTAACTAAAAGTGAGCTTCATCGCTGAACAAAATTTTCTTGTGAAAATCGGGATCGGTGGCCATCTCGTTTTGGGCCTATTCACCGAACGTGCGACGCGCTTGATGGTCGTTTGGCTTCAATGCTTGCACGAGTTGGATTTTGTAAGCACGCAAACCAAGATCCTTCCGCAAAATCTTCCATAAAGTTGATGGACACAGCTCCAATTGTTGCGCGCGATGGCGGATAGACTCATTCGGGTCTTCTTCGATACTCTGCTCCACAGCAGCAATAGCGTCTTCGGTGCGCACTGTACGGGGTCTCTGAGGATGCGCACTATCCACTAGAGTAAACGTGGTGCGAAACCGATCCATGGTTGCTCGAATTACCGACTCTGCTGGGCGATTATGTCGACCGAATATTGGACGCAGCGCGCGATGCGTCGCGCGAACCGAACCATTATTTTGGTAATAAATTTGCACGATTTGCAAACGTTGTTCAGGAGTAAGTCTATTCATTATGAAATGGCAAACAAAACTGAGCATAAATCAAGTGACAGCTGTCAAAAAGACCATCTCCGAAAAAAGTAGTGCCGACTTGAAAACCACACGTCTGAAAAAACACCCTTTATAAAAGTTGTGTGTTGTTTTGTTGACTCCAACTTTTATTTGACACATTTCTTGATTAAGTTAATATGTTTCTATATTTTTAACTTCACTTGAAATTAGTGTTTAATACGCGTGGCGCATGAAGTAAAATTTCGAGTTTAGAAAAGCCCGCAAAATTTTGCTCAGGGCTTTTCTAAACTCGAAATTTTACTTCATGCTTAGTCTGGGAGTGGAAGACACTCGTTCGTAACTTTTTGAATTATCATAAAGTTGCGTATTTTTTCGTTGTCTGCAACTTTTGTTTGAAGTCTTGTTTGATTGAATCGATAATAAAGCTACAGTCAATGAGTAATTGCAAAATACATCAAAACAATCTTTCTTAGTTTATTGAACAAAAACAAAAGAGCTCCAATTTATACAAATCAATCCCATGCTACTTGTACTACTATTCCACTGAGCCTCCTAATTTTCATATTATTATTATCTAAATACCAGCAATTTTTTCTTTAAAATTTTTAGAAGAAAAAATCGCTAGATCTGGACGAAAGCAAATTGCCAAAGGCGCCTAAATTTTGACGAAATAAACATTTGTACATTTTGAACTTCATAATATTTCAGTATTTTATACGCGTGGCTCATGAAGTAAAATTTCGAGTTTAGAAAAGCCTGAAAATTTGGTTTGGTAGCTCTGCTCCTTGGGCACATTTTCAGGCTTTGCTAAACTTGAAATTTCCCTTCATTCTTAATCAAGGAGTGGAAACACTCATTAGAAGCTTCAAATAAAACGTTTTTTTTTAAACAACGAGCGCCTGAAAATTTTAATACGAGATATATAAACTTGACAGAAAATTACCTGTATTTTTACCATCACATAATTTGACCGTTACTATTTTTTATTTATTCACAAAAATGAACGTATTAGGCAAAAAATTAATACTTGTATAGATTGTTTAGTTCATTTCTTTTTAAAACACATGTAAATATTAATTAAACATAAAAAGAACATTCTTTTATGAATTCCTTGGTTTATTTTTTTGTTCAAAGGAACGTTTCAATCGAAATTCGTAATAAATTCCAATTAACGCCGAGATCCTTAATATAAACCCCCACGCCGTCTTTTTTTATTCTCCTCGAGAATATTTCTTTATTTTCAGCCAACTTACTAAAACTTTTGCAGGAATAATTTAAATAACGCTTGTGTTTTGGATATCCGCATTCCCAACACGTAAAACCGCTGCAATTTTCTTGTCGGTAAAGGCAAAGGGAAATAAATTGTTGCTGGTGTGTATTAGCTACAATAGAAAGGATATGATTGCGAAATAAAACTCAGTTTGTTTATAATAAAATAAATAATAATTAAGCCATACAAAACATAAAATATTTACATTAAAATTGGACTTATAGTGCAGTTTGGTGAAGTTAATTTTAAGTTTATTACATAAATATATAAGTATGAGTATTATTTAAATAATAATCACTTGGTTCATTTCATAAAATATTTGATTTATTCCGACTAGTTTCGGCTTCTAGCCATTATCAAGGAATGTACAGAAATTACATTTTTACAGACTATACAGTCTGTTTGATTTATTGTGACACAGCACATATGTCCGTTATTAGTACAGATAGAAAAAAAAGTTAAAGACAATAGTTTTAGTATTTTTCATGATCTATTTAGTAGCATTGTCAGAAAAACAATTGAAAATCAAATAAACACGTGAAAGCTATTAGCTTCATTTTCTTTAATGGAACACCCTGTATATTTTGTTTATTTCAAATAGGTAATAACCTTAGCTTATAATGATACCACATAAGTACCCCTTCATTATACAAATAACGCGACAATTGCAAATAAATGAAATTTAGCAGTTGCCATGGATAACAATTGACATAAAACAATTTGTTAACGCTTTAATGTCAAAGTGGTGTAGTAACTTCCCGTCTTGCGTGTTGTTGATTCAAATCTTTAGAGATGGGTGATAATTACTATTCTAATGATGAAAAAATGGATATGCTAAAGGTCTTCGTTAGATGCAACGATAATTCTAGAGAAGCTAGTATCACTTATGGAAACATGTATCCAGAAAGAAGACAACCACATTATTGCACTTTTGCAAGACTTGAACAAAATTTACGGAGAAATGGGTGTTTTAATAATAAATTACGAAGGAGAAGACAAGAAAGAGAAGATAATAATGAAGTATTGATATTGGCCTATTTTAGAGCACATCCACGTAATTCAATACGCGAAGCAGTGGCTGACTTAGGAATAAGTATGCATAAAATATTTTCTATTCTGAGAAAACATAAACTGAGACCATATAAAATTAAGTTAGTACAAGGTTTAAGAGATGGTGATTCTGACAGGAGGATAGTATTCTGTAATTGGCTTAGCAACAATCAACATTTATTAAATTTAATTCTTTGGAGTGATGAATCAAATTTCAACAACAACGGAATCTCCAACCGAAAAAACGACCATTACTGGGATACTGAGAATCCACGTCAAATTCGAGAATGCAAATTCCAACAAAGATTTGCAGTTAATGTGTGGCTTGGTGTGTTAGGTGATACCATAATAGGACCATTTTTTTATCAAGGAACGTTGAATGCGGAGCGATATGCCAACTTTCTTACGATAGAATTTGAAGATTATTTAGATGATATCCCCCTAGAAATACGTCGAGATATGTGGTTCCAACAAGATGGAGCTCCTCCCCATAACGCAAGAAATGTCAAAGATATTTTGGAAAGAAAGTTTGGTTTGAAATTGATTGCAAATGGTTGCCCCATAAACTGGCCAGCAAGATCGCCAGATCTGTCTATATTATATTTTTTTATTTGGGGATTTTTAAAGCAAAAAGTTTATGTTACTCGTTCAGAAAATCTAGACGATCTGAAAAATCGTATTCGTATGGCATGTGGCCAAATAACACCACGGATGTTGCAAAAAGCACGACGAAATTTAATGAAGAGATGTGAAGAATGTATTGCAAACAACGGACGTCACTTTGAACAGACACTTTAAATAGTTATTCATGTAAACTGATAAATTTCATTTATTGGCAATTGTCGTGTTATTTCTATAATAAAGGGGTACTTATGTGGTATCATTATAAGGCTAATATTAATGCCTATTTGAAATAAACAAAATATACAGGGTGTTCCATTAAAGAAAATGAAACTAATAGCTTTCACGTGATTATTTGATTTTCAACTGTTTTTCTGACATTACGATTAAATAGATCATAAAAAAATACTAAAACTTTTGTCTTTCACTTTTTTCTCTATCTGTACTAATAACGGACATATGTGCTGTGTCACAATAAATCAAACAGACTGTATATATATATAATATATATATATATATATATATTATTGATCAAAAATGCCATGTTACATGGATTTGACATGTCTGCGTAAGTACACTTAACTAAGATAAAACACTTAATACATAAAAGCATAGAATTATTATATGGGATAAATATAACCATCCCAAGAATATATATACATTATAAATTATCAGCCATAAACTCCTGTATAGTATTAGACTACGTTTTTTGACATTTGATGACATTTTTCACATTAGATGCTACTTTTGACGAAAAAAGACCTTTTTTACTTTTTTAACATTTTTGATGGAGACATTAAATGACAATTTTGACATAAGATAACAGTTTTGACATTTGATATTTTTAAGTTTTTGACATTAGACGACAACTTTGATATTTGATAATAACGTTACAGTTGGTGAGTGATTACTAAAAGGAATACATCGGCGCTAGAATTTCTTGCTATTTGATCAAAAACAAAATAGCTAAGGTGAAAATTGTTTATACAAAAGTTGTGTGTTTTTTTGTTAGCTACAACTTTTATTTAAGAATTTTTTTGATTAAGTTAATATTTTTTTATATTTTTAATTTCCCTTAAAATCAGTGTTTAATACGCGTGACGCATGAAGTAAAATTTCGAGTTTAGAAAAGCCCGCAAAATTTGGCTCGGTCGCTGCGCGACCGAGCCAAATTTTGCTCAGGGCTTTTCTAAACTCGAAATTTTACTTCATGCTTAGTCTGGGAGAGGAAGACACTCGTTCGTAAACTTTTGAATTATCATAAAGTTGCGTATTTTTTCGTTGTCTGCAATTTTTTTTGACATAAGACGACAATTTTTGACATTTGATAATATCGTTAAAGTTGGTGAGTGATTACTAAAGAAATAAATCTGGGCTAGAATTTCTCGTTTCCCTATCAAAAACAAAATAGTTAAGATAAAAATTGTTTATACAAAAGTTGTGTGTTGTTTCGTTGACTACAACTTTTATTTGACACATTTCTTGATTAAGTTAATATGTTTTTATATTTTAAACTTCACTTGAAATTAATGTTTAATACGCGTGGCGCATGAAGTAAAATTTCGAGTTTAGAAAAGCCCGCAAAATTTTGCTCAGGGCTTTTTTAAACTCGAAATTTTACTTCATGCTTAGTCTGGGAGTGGAAGACACTCGTTCGTAAATTACTGAATTATCATAAAGTTGCGTATTTTTTCGTTGTCTGCAACTTTTTTTGACATTAGACGACAATTTTTGACATTTGATAATAACGTTAAAGTTGGTGAGTGATTACCAAAGGAATAAATCTGAGCTAGAATTTCTCGTTTCCATATCAAAAATAAAATAATTAAGGTGAAAATTGTTTATACAAAAGTTGTGTGCTATTTCGTTGACTACAACTTTTATTTGAGACATTTCTTGATCAAGTTAGTATGTTTCTATATTTCTAACTTCACTTGAAATTAGTGTTTAATACGCGTGGCGCATGAAGTAAAATTTCGAGTTTAGAAAAGCCCGAAAAATTTTACTCGGTCGCTGCGCGATCGAGCCATATTTTGCTCAGGGCTTTTCTAAACTCGAAATATTACTTTATGCTTAGTCTAAGAGTGGAAGACACCTGTTCGTAAATTTTTGAATTATCATAAAGTTGCGTATTTTTTTGTTGTCTGCAACTTTTGTTTGATTGAATCGATAATAAAGCTACAGTCAATGAGTAATTGCAAAATACATAAAAATAATCTTTCTCAGTTTATTGAACAAAAACAAAAGAGCTCCAATTTATACAAATCAATCTCATGCTACTTGTACTACTGTTCCACTGAGCCTCTTAATTTTCATATTATTATTATATAAATACCAGCAATTTTTTCTTTGAAATTTTTAGAAGAAAAAACCGCTAGATCTGGACCAAAGCAAATTGCCAAAGGCGCCTAAATTTTGACGAAATAAACATTTGCACATTTTGAACTTAATAATAATATTTCAGTATTTTATACGCGTGGCTCATGAAGTAAAATTTCGAGTTTAGAAAAGCCTGAAAATTTGGTTTGGTAGCTCTGCTCCTTGAGCACATTTTCAGGCTTTTCTAAACTTGAAATTTCCCTTCATTCTTCATCAAGGAGTGGAAACACTCATTAGAAGCTTCAAATAAAACGTTTTTTTTAAACAACGAGCGCCTGAAAATTTTAATACGAGATATATAAACTTGACAGAAAATTACCTGTATTTTTACCATCACAATTTATTTGACCGTTACAATTTTTTATTTATTTACAAAAATGAACGTATTAGGAAAAAAATTTATACTTGTATAGATTGTTTAGTTCATTTCGTTTAAAAACACATGTAAATATTAATTAAACATAAAAAGAACATTCTTTAATAAATTCCTTGGTTTATTTTTTTGTTCAAAGGAACGTTTCAATCGAAACTCGTAATAAATTCCAATTAACGCCGAGATCCTTAATATAAACCCCCACGCCGTCTTTTTTTATTCTCCTCAAGAATATTTCTTTATTTTCAGCCAACTTACTAAAACTTTTGCAGGAATAATTTAAATAACGTTTGTGTTTTGGATATCCGCATTCCCAACACGTAAAACCGCTGCAATTTTCTTGTCGGTAAAGGCAAAGGGAAATAAATTGTTGCTGGTGTGTATTAGCTACAATAGAAAGGATATGATTGCGAAATAAAACTCAGTTTGTTTATAATAAAATAAATAATAATTAAGCCATACAAAACATAAAATATTTACATTAAAATTGGACTTATAGTGCAGTTTGGTGAAGTTAACTTTAAGTTTATTACATAAATATATAAGTATGAGTATTATTTAAATTAAAATCACTTGGTTCGTTTCACAAAATTGATTTATTCCGACTAGTTTCGGCTTCTAGCCGGTATCAAAGAATGTACAGAAATTACATTTTTACAGACTATATATACATAATCAGGTAGTAAGGGCGTTTAATAATTGGAAAATCTAAAGTTCGTCGTTGTCATTAACTATGTGCTTTCCGGCTTTTATTGCCTTTTGTATTTCCAAACCTTCTCTGAGATTCAGTAAACGGCCCTTATTGCCTGTATATAAAATTTTGAAATCGGAATTATTAAAAAGGTGACCGGCTGTGATGCAGTGTTTGGACATGCCCGTTGATTGTTTATTATTTAGAACGTCTTTTCTGTGTTCTTCTAGACGAATTTTAAATGATCGACCCGTTTGCCCTATGTACAATGCATCACAGTCACCACAACTTAATTCGTAAATACCCGACTTCTCAATTTTATTCTTTTTGAATTAATTATTAACTAAAAGAGTTCTTAAATTAATGGGGTTTGTCAGTATGATATCAAATTTGTTTCCTAAACTGTTTTTAATTTTTATTGAAAGGTCTGCTACATAATCTATTCTATGCCAAGTACTTGTAGGTTTTCCAGTAGTTGCGTAAAAATAATTTAATAATTCAGTTTGTTTTTTCTTTTTTAGCAAATTGTCTATTACTTGTTCAGAGTAACCGTTATTATTTACAATCATCTATATGGTATTTAATTCTATTTTATAATTTTCAGGAGTTAATGGAATATTTAATAACCTATGTAATAGAGAATGAAAAGTACTGCATTTAATTTTGTTTGTTGTATTAATGTAGTTGTATGAGTTACGTGAAGGTGTTAAGTCACTTAATTAAACATCTAGCAAGAAAATTAAAAGTGAAGAAAGGAATATAACTGTGTCTAATTAAGTTTGTTTGTTGTATTTGACGTTGCAGGTATAATTGAATCCGAAAATGTATTTTTTCTATAGATTTTGTATACTAATTTGTTATTTGGTGCTTTTATTATTGTGAGATCCAAAAAGTTTTAGCAGTTGTTAGTTTCCAATTCAACCGTAAACTGTATATTTGGATTAGTTAATTTTAAAAAATTGTTAAATATGTCTAGTTGTCTTGTAGTACCCGTCCAAATGTAAAAAACATCATCTACATACCTTGCCCTAAATAGTACTAACTTTGACTCTTGTTTTTTGAACAAAGATTTTTTGAATTCCATTGGTAATCCATCTACTTGCTTGTAGATCGTGTTATTGAATTCGATCAATACAAATGTTGATTAATGATTTCAATTCATTTTTTAAATTTTGAGGGTGATCTGTAATATTAAGTATGCTGTCTAATATAGATTTGAGTTGGATGACTAAGTGATTAATGAGAACATAGTGAAAGATATTTTATTAAATAAAATTGTACTGTAAAATTCAGGAGAAGTTTTCTATGATTACAGATTTAAAATCTATAGTACAATTTGTTTTAAAGGTATTTTCATATTAAAATTATTTCTTCTAATTTAGTGTGCTCAATTTCAACTTATACTAAAATCTCCCACGAAAGGTGTCCTATGACAGTTATTTTCAAATTAAAATAACTATAATAATACGAATCCTCTAGTTATTATTATAGTTATTTTAATTTGAATATAAATATCACAGGACACCTTTCGTGAACTGGACTATAAATAAAAAATAAATGTTTACATTTTATTGCCACAAAATGTACACTTAACAATTATTTTAGTTAAAGCATTTAATTAAAATTGGATCACTTTATTATTGTTACATACAATTATCTTAATTTTAGTAAATCCCTCTTCCGTTTTCTCTAGGGGATGAAATGAGTACATCAAAGCGTAATCCATTTGAAACTATTCAGGGTTGCAAATGTAAATAGTGGATGTAAACGTATGGAGACATTATGTAAATTGTGGCAATTATTAAACATGGCGTCTGTTTTAATGGTGTCGATCTGCTTTCAAATGTTTGTACTTCAATTAAATGCTCTGGCGTAATTATTGTTGAAAAATAGCATAAATACCCTTCCTTTAACAGGATTACCAACTGAAATGCTTTATTAACATACAGGGAATTTTGCGTTTAAGTATACATACCTCGTTATACCGTGCGTTTTATTTAAGTATGGATAGGGATTTACATGCAAAATGTTTTTGTCGCTTTAAAGCGGTAAAGTGACAAGTGAAACGCCTGCTTTCCGATCACTTTTGTGAGCGTAATAGTATATTACGTAACGAGAGTGGTATGCAGCATATTACATATGAGCGGACATGTTGCGCACGAGCCGCGCAGCGGCGAGTGCAGTATTCCGCGGGTATGTAATTGCCATACCACTCGAAAAACGTACGATTCTTTATCTAAGCCCCAACAAAAAAATGAGCATGAAAGAACAACTTACCTACTGATCAAATCCATTTAAGTAATGTTTCAATAACATTGAAACAACGTTTAATGTTGATATAAGGTTATTTGAATGTTTTTTGCTTAGTGGGTATTTATTGTAATAGTTTTTAATAGTAGCATGACAATGATAAAAACTAAATTACTACTTGATCAATATACAAGGAATAAAGCTGTTCATTTTCCGACATTCGTTGTTTTTTAAAAGAGTCCAATTTTCACGGGGCTTTTCTAAACTCGAAATTCTATTTCATGCTTAGTCTGTGAGTGGAAAACACTCGTTTATAGCTTCAAATTGAACTCTTAAAAAAAACAACGAATAACTAATGATTTAAAGAAAATAAGGTGAATTTGGAATTCGTATACTTTAAAGAAACTCCCTGTACATCAAAGTAATGTAAAACCCTGAAAGAGCAAATCAATATTACCAGTAACCCCCCCCCACCTCCCTTCAAATGTTTTTTTCCAGCTACGGCCTTGCCTCATGTTAACTTTTGTTGTGCAAATTTGAATACTTACATTATGACATTTTTGCCAATTTGATTTTTTGGCTTAATAATTTGTATTACTAATTTCAACTTTGAAAGCTAAAATAAAGCAATGTTAGATTGCTTTATTTAATTTTTTAGAATATTTTAAACATCACCTAAAATCAGTGTTTTATACGCGTGGCGCATGAAGTAAAATTTCGAGTTTAGAAAAGCCTGAAAATTTGGTTTGGTCGCGTAGCGCTACGCGCTACACGACCAAACCAAATTTTCAGGATTTTCTAAACTCGAAATTTTAATTCATGCTTAATCTGGGAGTGGACAACACTCGTTTAAGACTTGCAATTAAACTATTTTAAAAAACAAATGATTATCAAAAAAGCTACAGCTCATGCATAGACGTATAAAATTCCCAGTAATTATGTGCACTGCATTTCCTTTTTATCAAATATTAAAAAAATGATGTATACTTATATAATATATATTCCCTGTGTATTTAATGCGCATTTTGTTACTCGTTAATGCCACTACAATTAAAATATTGCACTGTATAATATTTTATTATATTTTAAATGGATGTATTTATTTAATGGTAACTATTTATTATATAATTGCGCAAATTATTGGATTTAACGCCCAACGTATTTGTGTCAATGCACATACAATTTTAAACAATGTTCAGTTAAATACTATCCTTTTTGTTAATGTGCCTGTGTTGAAAATTAAATAGTTTATTGAAAAGTTTCAAAAAGTATTTTAAATGTTTAATGTTTGCATTAATCAGCTATTGTCTGTGTACTTTACACATTAAACTATGCTATAAATTTATAAGTCGTAGTTAAACACAAGGTGTTCGTATAGTTTAAGTCTGATCGGATATAAGCTAGGGGATCAAAAACATCACCGAAATTGGCACTAAAATCAATTGGCTATAAAGACACCCTCACGCTTACGCTCAGACTCTTATCTTGGTCTGAACCTTCCAATTTCCTAGATTTCTGGCAAACTAGAGCCGTTTTCGGTGTAACTTTACATCAGACGTTTTATCGTTTGCATCGCAAATACATTTGCCGTGTGTTTTGGTTTGCTGCTTAAAGCCACAAGGTGAGCGTGATAATTTCATCTAAGCGAAATTGGAGAGGGTTGAAGAGCTAAGGGTACAACTCAGTGTAAAAAAATGAGTTTAAATACTATGCTAATCGTTTATTCACACATCAATCTAATTTACATGTTGAGAAAAATACCTGGCTTGAACTGCCAGCTGTTGAAAAAATAAAATATTTGTTTTTCACGACATATAACTGGTGTGAAAACATTTAGAACTTATGATTTTAAAAGAAAACACTTGGTTAAATTTCACTAATATTTTGGTATTTTATTCCAATACGTTTTGACTTTAAATCATTCTGCAAATCCAGAAAGCAATAAAACAGGTAAATCCAATAGTAAATGACATTGAAGATCTGTGGAGCTCACCCATTGTTACAGCAATTATTGCCTGAATCATAAATTAATATTAGCCTCTCTTGTATACAGGGTGATTTATAACAGGAGGTTAAAAATTAATATCGGTGCTCAAGATTGTATTCTGAGCAAACAACTAGAAATAACATTTTTTTAGATTGGCCTTTATTTTGGAGATATTGAGGTTCAAACTTTTGAAACATATTAATTTCAAGTTTCACAAAAAAACTAATAGTAGAAAATATGAAAACTGTATTTAGTCACACACAGAAGGAAAAACACTAGTTTAACTTACAAGAGATGTTCGAAATGTCCACCGCCTGTGATACAAGCCTGGCAACGTAAAACTACAGAAATATAAACTGCAGCAAAATTTTATTCATTTTTAATTACAAATGTAGCACTTATAATTCTGCCATTTCATTCTGAATTTCCTATGTATACAAATTTTCTTTAATATTCCCGACAACTTTCTAAAGCATTGCGTTGCAAAAGCCGTAAACAAAAATAATGTTGGCATATTCTTCATTGCCAAACTGCACTGTTAACAAATTGTGTATTTTTATTTACACTAAAAATTAATAGCAATACCCAAATTATGTGACACTGTCAACAACTAATAAATATTTTATTTTAAAGTAATGTTCATAACCTACTATTTATTTTATGAACAAAAATTACATAGGTTTCGAAAACTTCATGCCTCGTTATCTCTAAAAAAAAATATTTCACATGTTTTGCTTAGAATCTAATCTTGAACACGAATATTTATTTTTCGCCCCGGGGTATAGCTCACTCTGTATAATATTTGTAAAAAAATGTAATATTCTGTAATCCTCGAGAATGTAATCCTCGAGAAAGTCGAAACTAGTTGGGACAAAAAACCAAATTATTAGAAAAATTTAATCAAAACACTTAACTTTTATTTTACTTTTCAGTGACTATAGTTTCGACTAAACTAGTCATTATTAAATTAAGTGCCTAAAATTATGTGTACATTGCTTTTATATTACAGAATCAAAGAGAGGGGTATACATTATGTCGGTCTGGTCATTAACCCATTAACGGCCGAGCAATTATAGAGTTAACTCTAAAAGTTGATTTTAGATACAATTCTGCACTCCTTTTTATGATTTCAATGAATGACTTATTGTATTACATACTGCGCAAATTTTAAATATATATAATGTATACACTGTAAATTTTCAGGCGTTCGTCGATTTTATATAGAAACGTGCAATATGAAGTTTAGAACGAGTGTTTCCACTCCCAGACTAAGCATGAAGTAAAATTTCGAGTTTAGAAAAGCCTGAAAGTCTGGTTTGGTCGCTCCGCGAAGCGGAGCGACCAAATCAAACTTTCAGGCTTTTCTAAACTCGAAATTTTACTTCATGCGCCACGCGTATACAACGCTGAACTATTGTGAAGTTAGAAATATACTGACATTTCTTTTTTTATAATGGTAAATAATCGAAAAATTTAAATTTCAAAATATTTACATTTTTCTTCATACATTTTCAAGTCAATTATATTATTATTTGACAATATCCTATATCAAATTAACTTATTTAGTAGTTTAATTTACAAAAAATTAATAATGTTGCGTGTATGCATCAATGGCGTTTATTGGGTAAATGAGGAGAATTTCCGGATTAGCTTTTAGTTTGTGAATTTCCAGCGCTTTGAGTAAATCCATTCTTCGGCCTTTATCGGACAAATAGATTACTGGAAGCATGCTGTTTTCAGTACAGGTATGGTTGTTTTCCAATAAATGTGTTGCAAAGGTGAACCTGTTGATTTTTAAACGTAATGAGTTCATATGCTCTTTAATTCTAATTTCAAAATTTCTACCAAATTGACCAATGTATGCTCCTTTACATGTTTCGCGCCTTTATTTATAAATACCGGATTTTTGGTTTTTATCTATGGCGGTTTTGGGATCGTGAATAATGTTGGCTATTGTACTGTACGGTTTAAAAACTATATTGACGTTACACTTTTCAAGGGATCATTTAATTTTGTTGCTTATATTTCAGAAATGTGTTTTTATTTGTTGTGTTTGAAGCTTAAATGAATTTTTGAATTTGTTTTAGTTCTTCTCTCGTTATTAGTGTCTATTAGAGCTGAATTATAGGTCCGCCTTAGAGAGTACAAAAAGCTCATAAGGCAATGTCAAAGAGCGTCATGGCGTGCCTTCTGCGAAGGAATTGAAAGCACTCAAGAAGTTAGCAGACTTAAGAAGACTCTATCACAGGACCAACATCAATCTGTGGGAGCTCTGAAGAAGGAGGACGGCACCATGACTGACGACCTCCATGAAAGTCTGCAACTATTGCTCAAGACTCACTTCCCTGGATGCACTCTACTATCTACGCAATCTAGGGATATGGTTGAAATCACTTCGGCAATACCAGAAGACTGGGAACTGGCTCATGAAGTGATAAATGAAGAAAACACCCTTAGAGCAATTGCAAGCTTTTCCGCCTTTAAAACACCCGGACCCGACGGCATCTTTCCCGCCCTGCTACAGTGGGGACGGGATGAACTAGCTGAGTTTGTAATGATGCTGTTTCGGTCCAGTTTGGCGCTGGGATATGTCCCTAAGGTCTGGAAACGAGCCAGGGTTGTTTTCATACCGAAGCCCGGTAGAGCAGACTATACTGCTCCCAAGACATACAGACCAATCACACTTTCCTCGTTTCTCCTTAAAACACAGGAAAGGATTTGTGAATGGAACATAAGAACATCAGCTCTAGTCAGACAGCCGCTGATGGCGATACAACATGCATACACACGGGGGAGGTCCACTGATTCAGCCCTGCATAGTGTAGTGAGCAGAATCGAGAGAACATTGGATGTTAAAGAATCCACCCTAGGTGTTTTTGTTGACATAGAAGGTGCGTTTGATAAAACGACCATACCGAAGATAGGGAACGCGCTAAGCAAGCGCGGAGTACCATCTAAAATGTGTGAATGGATTGGCAATGCACTGGCCAATCGTATAGTCACAGTGGAACAGGGAAGGGAACGTATAACCTGTAAAATTGACAGAGGCTGTCCTCAGGGAGGTGTTTTATCACCACTATTATGGAACATGGTTCTGGACAGCCTACTAGACGAATTTCAGCAACTAGGCTTGTTTGTGACAGCCTATGCTGATGATCTGGCCATATTAGTATGTGGTTAGTTTGAAGACGCCCTATGCGACCAGATGCAAGGAGCTCTAAACATAGTTTCTAGGTGGTGCAATGATCACTCCCTATCGGTAAACCCTGCCAAAACGGAGATGGTCCTGTTCACCAAGAAAAGGAAGGTGTCGAAAAAAGCACCAAAATTATTGAATACGATGTTGCAGTACAGCGACGAGGTGAAATACCTAGGCATCACTCTCGACAGGAAACTGAGCTGGAAAGCGCACATCGACATCAAAACAGACAAAGCTGTAAGGGCCTTCTGGCAATGTCGTCGGGCAATGGGGAAAACCTGGGGTTTGAAACCACGCACGACTCTGTGGTTGTACACAGTTGTCATAAGGCCCATGCTGACTTACGGAGCTTCAGTTTGGTGGCTCAGAACCAAACAGAAGACCACGAGGAAGCAACTCTCGCAAGTGCAGCGGACAGTCTGTCTTAGTGTAACAGGCGCCATGCACACTACTCCGATGATGGCGATGGAAGTCATGCTATGCCTACTTCGCCTTCAGTGCAGTGGGATTTGGAACAGTAACAGCTGTGGGGAAGTTAGAGGACACCTCTGGAGGAATGTCTGTAGAGATATACCTCTTTTAGAGGCTGTTAATGACTGCTGTGTACCAACACTAATACGGAACACACCCTACAACGTTACTGTTCAACCCACTAAGCGGATGAGAGGGTCTGCTATAAGGATCTACACAGATGGATCTAAAAGGAGAGAAGGATCGGGCCTTGGAGTTTTCTCTAAAACCCTAAAAATCCAAGCAAAGGTTCCGATGGAAATTCATGGAACCATCACGCAACTGGAGCTGATGGGAATAACACTTGCGGCTGAGTATATCATAAACCGCAAGGTGACAAATGTAGCCATACTAATCTTAACGGATAGCAGGCAAGCGATTCTGTCTCTGCAGAAAGCCTATGCTTCGTCAGAGATCGAAATAGAGTGCCACGGGAAACTCAGACAGGCAGCAATGCACAACAACATTGAAGTCTGCTGGGTGAAAGGGCATGATACAGACACAGGTAACGGGAGAGCTGACGCGCTGGCAAGAGCTGCGGCTGGGATGAATCTACTCTCACCGGAGCCGCTAGTGCGGTTAGCTCCTCTCTCCCTGTGTAACATGTTACAAACCAATGCCCTGGAGAAATTCAGGATGCGTTGGGATGATATCGAGGGCTGCAAGCTCTCTAAGAAAACACTTGTGTATCCCAATGAGAGATCAGCGAAACGGTACCTGCAGCTGGCTAGAGGGAATCTCAGGCGCTTAACTGCCATCCTTACTGGTCACTGTGGACTAAACAGGCACCTCTATAGGATGGGGATGACTCCCCATTTTGTAGAGGTTGCAGCATGGAAGACGAGACTGCATGGCATTTTCTTTGTGAATACCCGGCACTATCGTCAATCAGGGAATCCATATTGGGTGATAGATGGCCTACAATGGCCTACATAAGAGATCTACCCACCTCAGCTATGCTAGAATACCTAAACAAGGTGGGCTGGCTAAACTGAGGATGAGTGATCTACGGGAGGTGGCACAATGGGCCTAATAAAACCTAAGTGCAGTGCAGAACTGCACACTTCCCCTTTGAACCAGAACCAGAACCAGAGCTGAATTATATGCGTTGTTTGTAACAATTTCTTTAATTATTTGAAATTCTTTTATACGTGATTCAGTAGAAAGGGGTAATTTGTTTGTAATTTGATGTTATTATTATTATTATTTGATAGTTCTATTAATGACGTGATTCTACTGAACCACGTATAAAAGATTCAATAATTAAACAAATTGCTACAAACAACGGATATAATTCAGCGCCAACCAAATTAAAGATAAGTAAAATTTACCTGTGTTTTTGTTTAAATCATAGTTAAAATTGTTTTACCTCGTGAGATATGGGAAACTTATTCAAGAATATTAGAACTTAATTATGTTCTAATGTTATAATTATTTTCACACGAATTAAGTGTGAGAAAAATCCACTAGATCAAATCTATACATAAAATTAAGCTCTTTTGTCAAATGATTAACTCATACATTTACTAGAACCCCGGAATTAGGTATATATGGCAATCTTGTTTTACTTTGCATCTTTGCTGATCGAGTTTTGTCTATTTTTTTTTTACAACATTTTTACGAAATAACCATGAAATTTCTCTGTACGTGAAAACGTGCGCAGAAAATCTCGTTTTTTGATAAACTTTATGTTTTGTGACATCAATTTAATTTTATCCCGGCGCATCCACCGAAACTAAACTCACGTTTCGAATAAATCCGAATCTATATGCAATCGAAATCCATATAATATCCACAAAGCATTACTGTGTGTAATATTTGTATAGATGATTGGATTATATATTAATCACTGTTGATAAATACACGAACGCCAGAAAATGGTTTACAATTTGAAATTATTGTTACTCGGTAACAGAGCTGGGACGAATCCTCGTAAATAGGATTCGAATCACCTAATATGATTCGAATCACGAATACTCGAATAAAGGATTCGCAAGAGATAAATCTGATTCGAATCCTGTTTTTTCGAATCACGAATACAAATTCTTTAAGATATTTATGTATTAATGGTTGCAAAAAAAATAATAAAATCAAATTTATTAATATTTTTTTGCAACCATTAATATATAAATATCGTTACTAGTTGTTTCAACAAAAATATTCAAAACCTAATTATTTATTACTACCACTGAACATCGTTGATAACAGATTAAATATCTGACTCCCTGTTACTCTGCTGATGTATTTGTGTGTTTCTGAACTCCACTTCAAATCAGTGTTTTGTACGCGTGGCACATGAAGTAAAATTTCGAGTTTAGAAAAGCCCGAAAATTTGTCTCGGGTCGCTGCGCGACCCTTGACAAATTTTCACGGGGCTTTTCTAAACTCAAAATTTTACTTCATGCTTAGCCTGGGAGTGGAAACACTCGTTAAAAACTTTAAATTGAACTCTATTATAAAATCGATTAGTGCCTGAAATTTACGTAAATAAAAAATTTACTGAATATCATTAAAACCGGGAAAGTCAGAGTAAAGTCATGGAATTATATTCAAATTGACCAAAACACTAACAAAAAAGGCATATGATATTATTAAATTTGTCAAAATCAGCTGTCAAATTACAAAACACGTACAAATTTATAAAATTAACTTAAATATTGGCAAAAAAGCCCCGTGAAAATTTTCTGGGCTTTTCTAAACTCGAAATTATACGTCATGCGCCACGCGCATAAAACAGTGATTTAACGAGAAATTTAAAAACACAAAAAAACATTTTTTATGTTATTCATCACAAATAATTCGAATTATTTCTGACGATTCAAATCCTTTTGTAAGTATTCGAATCCTATTACAAGGATTCGAATCCTTTTATAAGGATTCGAATCACCCACATTTAGACTCGAATACAAGCCCTTTTAAAAAAATGTATAGAATCCGGATCACGAATCCAGTTGAACTTAAGTATTCGAATGCCTCTTTTGAATTCTCTAAAAGGATTCGAATCCAGGATTCGAATCCTGAATAATTCGAATCCTGCCCAGCTCTGCTCGGTAATATGATAGCGTCTACAATCGATGTTTGATTTTACATAATTTGTATATTTAAGTATGGAAATTTAAACAAAATCTCTTTATTCTGGGTATTATGAAATTTAAAATTGTTGCTTTAGTAATAATATTATACTTTTATTAAGAAACAAATACTATATAAGACTCTATTTTGTTTTAAGTAATAAATTGATGATTAACGTCTTCATCACATTTTAACTTAAAACAAAATACAGTTTTATATAGTTTTTGTTTCTTAATAAAGTATAATATTATTACTAAAGAAACAATTTTTAATTTCAATCAATTTTAAGAGATTCTATTAAATCTGTTTTATACATTGAGGATCAATTTAAACTATGCCATTTAAATTACATTTATATATAAGTAAATCTTTATTATCTGAGAAATTGTACATTACATGTCATTATACTACATGTAATGTACAATTTCTCAGATAATAAAGATTTACTAATAAAACATAATATTCTCCGATGTATTCCCAAATAAGGGCTATCGACCGTAGGTCTTTCTGCCCTTGATTTTATTTTTTCTTCTGCCTTCGTTTATAGTAGTTGGGATTTATGAATGGGTAGGGATTTATGAATGTAATGAGGATATATATTCGAATAAGGTGATGGTTGGTTTTGAATTTAGGAGGAATGTCCGGATTTCTGGGGATGCACATTTGCTTGAGTAAGACATAATTATTATCATTGCATGCGAAATAGTCTATCTTTAATGGTTATTATTTTTGTTGTTTGATAGAGAAGGATATTTGACGGATTATGGAGAGGATTTTGGGGGTGCCGGAGTTTTGTAAGAGTACGAAGGGATGATCTCTCCGCAACTGCGAGGGTTTAAGATTTAGGAGGATCTAGGTACAGGATGGAGGAATATTCTAGTACAGGTCGACAAATCATTTTATATATTCGTGCACTGGTATTCGTACTTATTCCCTGACTATTATATGTCAGGCAACGGAAATATTTTGCTCTTTTTATAGTCGCTGTTTTTATTAAGGATGTGTGCTTTCTGAAGGATAATTCGTTATCGAAATGGATACCGAGGTATGTACATGTGGGAGAAGGATGGATTATGGTGTTACTTATGGATATCGATGGGAAGTTAGGTGTTAACCTGTGGAAGGGTAGGAAAAGTTGGGATTTATTGGGATTTATTTTAAGTCTCCACTTAGAGAACCATAAGGAGCTTTCTGTAATTAAATTTTAAAGGGAATCTATTGTTGAGGTTAGGGTAGTTGAGCGGGAAATGAGGGCGGTATCATCGGCAAATTGTAGAGGGTATCTAGTAAGGTTGATAAAATTAGGATTAGGACTGAAAAGGTCGTGACAAAATAAATTGTATAAAAGTGGGGATAGAGGTGAACCTTGGGGGACATCTTGTTCAGGGTAAAAAATTGATGATAGGGTTTTTCGGATACGGATTTGTAGAGAGCGGTGTAACAGGAAGTTTTGGATGAGTTTAATGAGGTGGAGGGGAATGTTAAGGATACTGCACTTATATAGTAGACCACGATGCCATACACTATCAAAGGCCTTAGCTATGTCTAGAAGTAGCACTGCAGTCTATTATCCTTCTAGATGATTAGTTTGGCAGTTAGAAGTAAGGATAATTAATGGAAATGTGGCGTTTTGGAAGGAAACCGAATTGATAGATCGGAATATGATTTTCTATTTGAGAAAGCAGTTTTTGTTTTAACAAGGATTCAAACAGCTTTCCAAGGACAGGTAGGAGAGTAATAGGACGGTAATTATTTACGAGAAGGGGATAATTACATTTAAATAGACGTAATTTAAACAAAACTTAATTAAAATATTATATAAATCACCCCCGAATAACTTAAACTTACTGTTAAGTAGTAACTTAATTTTATGATAGATTAAATTATATTTAAATAAATTTGTTTGAATGTAAGTTTCAGCTAATCTTAATTGAAGCTATTTTTAACCAGACATTCACAGTTTGTATAATAATAAAATATACAAGGAATTTTTATTTTAGTATACGTATTAGGGTGGTCCTTGGTTCCTATAGTTAGTTACTTACTTACTTACTATGATAAAAAAGCAGATTTTTTTACCGCAGGATCCACTGAATCGATTCTTTTTAATAGCAAAACCATGTCACCAAAGACTCAAGTAAAAAAAATTATATTAACCCATTAAGCGCCATTGATGCATAAAAGCATTATTATTTTTTTGTTAGTTATTAAATTACTAAATAAGTTAATTTGATATATTATATTATTTGATGTGACTTGAAAATATACAGAGAAAAATAAATATTTTATCATTTAAATATTTTGATTCTTACTCTTTTTAAAAAAGTATTTTTAAGAGTATTTTTAACTTCACAATATGTCAGTGTAACACTCTAGAGGTTTTATTTTATTGAACATACGATATAATCATTATTAGATGTTATATTTTGTATATAAATTATGCATAGAAATAGTAAATCTATTGCGTAACTCAAATATTCATTGCTAGTTCGATATCCGTCGAGGTATTAGCTTAGGATATAGTCGTTTAAATAAATATTTGGAAAAGGCTTAAAAATACTAAAAGAAAACTCGTAGAAAGTCCCATTAAGAGTGCGCTCTACGTAAACTCTATGTAAACTAAACTAAACTAACAATACTGATTTTTTCGTTATTATTTTGAATTTATTAGTTCTTTTTATATATGTCTATCTGAAATTAAATTGCAGAGGGCATGATGATTGAACTTTATTTTTTATTTCAGTAATAATAAAAATAAGATTGAAAAATAAAAAAATCTAAAATGTAACTTCATCATGCCCTCCGCAATCATTTTGGGATTATATAATTCTAATATTATTTTCTTATAAAATGTATAGTTATCAAGTAATTAACTTCATAAAACCAATACAGATTATTTTATTTATTTATTTATTCACGGTACAAACCATTTTTAACATAAAACAAATTCCTAAGTAAATAAAATTAATTAAATCTATATTCTAAAAAAAATTATAAATTCCAAAGGTGAACAAACACCAAATTATTTTCGTTTAATCTGCAAACAATGAGTCCCAATTAATAAGACCACTAAAAAAGACAATAAATATCCGTTGAAACAACCACATACCGCACAAACACACCGCCGAACATTTATTGAATAATTAATTTTTTTCCAGCAAGAGTGCACAACTCTGCACCAAAATATGTATTTTTAAACTACAACTTTTTATGCATTCATATTATAATACGATTGTTAATTGAAACAACAGTACCGGATGAGCGCAGCCTTAATTCGTTTTTATATCAATTAAATTAAAAATTATTCCAATTTATAGATACTTCAAGGTTTGAGTATTGCATTCTTTATTATGAAAATCAATGTGTTTCACACTGTGTTAAACATAGTTTTTCTTAATAAAATCAATTTAAAATTTTAAACTACTTTTGACACCGTATGATTGTTTTGTGATTCTTGAAACATAATTAATTCTACCCCAAATTCCACTGATTTTTATATTGGAATAAGTTAATTTGAATACTCATAACTTCATGTTTAGCCGAGGTTTTAGACTTTTCTGTATAGCAATATAAAACAGTTAAGTTTAATTAATTCTACTAGTTTGAACTAATATTGACAGTATGCAATTTTTTAAATAAAATGTTTCCCCCATATTAATTGAACTATCGCATGTTCAATAAAAAAAACCTCTAGAGTGCCATGATTAAATCTTTTTAAATTTATGTTGGCTACACGCTTTAGGATTTGACATATAAAACGTCAGATATAATATTTATAATATTCAGAGAGTTTTATGTAACACCGGACATTTCCATAACGAGAATTTTTCTTTTAAGTATCCGTATGCATACGTTGCACATTTTTCGATGCTCGGTTTATTAAAAGAATTTAATATGAAGCTTTAAGCGAGTGTTTTCCACTCCCAGGCTAAGCATGAAGTAAAATTTCGAGTTTAAAAAAGCCTGAAAATTTGGTTTGGTCGCGTAGCGCGAAGCGCGGAGCAGCCAAACCAAATTTTCAGGCTTTTCTAAACTCGAAATATTACTTCATGCGCCACCGGTACAAAACACTGACATATTACGAAGTTTAAAACACACTAGCTAAACTTTACATTGAATCTCGAAATTTTACTTCATGCGCCACCGGTACAAAACACTGACATATTACGAAGTTTAAAACACACCGCTAAACTTTCCATTGAATCAGTGTTTTGTACCGGTGGCGCATGAAGTAAAATTTCGAGTTTAGAAAAGCCTGAAAATTTGGTTTGGCCGCTTCGCGCTTCGCGCTACGCGACCAAACCAAATTTTCAGGCTTTTCTAAACTCGAAATTTGACTTCATGCTTAGCCTGGGAGTGGAAAACACTCTCTTAAAGTTTCAAATTGAATTATTTTAATAAACCGAGCATCGGAAAATGTGCAACCTATGCATATGGATACTTCAAAGAAAAATGCTCGTTATGAAAATGTTCGGTGTTACATAAAACTCTTTGTATAATCTCAGAGTTGCCATCCTAGAATATTTTCCATGGCACCCTAGAGGTTTTGTTTTGTTGAACATACTATATTTTATAGAAACATCCATACATCAAATATTTCGATTTTTATGGCTTTTTATAGCCAACATTATTTAAAGACAGAGATTGGGTTGAATTGGATCAAAGTTGCGTATTTTAGGGAGCAATTATAGTCTAAAAACAAATTTGACATATTTGCTTGTGTTTTCGAGATAAAGTAAAAAAATGATTTTCTGTTTACAAACAGTTTAAAATGTTTTTTTATAAAGAGTACCTTTCAGTTGAATAGCTCACTCAATTGATAACAATTGAGAATGTGGAATATTTTTTGGGCAGTACAAAATGTAAGTAAAAGAGTGGAATTATGTCTGCAGGTGATTTATTCAAACACCTATTATGATTTTCAGGGTTTTTCAGTGTTTTATTGCATATTGTTAAATATATCATTTGTCGTTAAGCCTCTCTTTTAAATTTGTATTACATATCCTAAGCAACCTGTTTTTGTAAAATGTCTGTGAATAACTCTGACAATAAATCATGTTCCGATCAATTGACGTATAACGTCAAAATGTTGATATAAATAGTCACATTATATTAAAATGTTAGTAGAAATAGTCAAATTATATCAAAACTTAAATGAAATAGTCAAATTATATCAAAATTTAAATAGAAATAGTCAAATTTTAATGGAAATAGTCATGTTGTATCAAAGTTTGAATAAAAATCGTCAAATTATATCAATATTTGAAGAGAACATCAATTAATAACATTTTAACAGAAATAGTCAAATTATATCAAAACTTGAATGAAATAGTCAAATTATATCAAAACTTGAATAGAAATAGTCATATTTAAATGGAAATAGTCATGTTACATCAAAGTTTAAATGAATATAGTCAAATTATATCAATGTTTGAAGAGAACGTCAATTATTAACATTTTAACAGAAATAGTCAAGTTATATCAACATTTCGAATGGATATAGTGAATAAAAATAGTCAAATTATATCAACATTTAAATAGAAATTGTCAAGTTATATCAACATTTCGAATAGATATAGCGAATAAAAGTAGTCAAATTATATCAACATTTGAATAGATATAGTTAAATTATATTAAAATTTGAATGAAAACAGTCAATTTACATCAACATTTGAATAGAAATAGTCAAATTATATCAAAATTTAAAAAGAAATAAAAGAAATAAAAATTGAAAGAGAACAGCTATGGTTCCTGAGACGGATGCTGGGACTAGAGAAGTCGACACCGGGATATATACTGTTGCAGGAAACGAATAGAGAGAGATTGGAATGTGAGGCGGTGGAGAGAGTGGTGAAGTATGAAATGAAATTATGCGGAGTAGAAGAGGAGAGATTGGTGAGAATAGTATGGGAGGCGTGCATGAAAGTAGAAGGGGGGAGGTGGAGGGAAGAGAGAAGGAGAATGTATGAAAGGGGAGGACTGGCAGAGAGGAAGGTACAGGAATGGTTGGGTAGAGGGGTGAAGGTGGCGGCGTGGATGAGAGAAAAGATGAAGGAGGTGGAAGCGCAGGAGAGACAGGGACGGATAGACAAAAGTGAATATAATGATATGTTTGGGAGATGGCAAGTATATGGGAGGGTGCCGAGATACATGAGTGAGGATGGGTGGAACAGGGATGAAAGGGTGATAATGGCGAGGGCAAGGTGTGGGTCTGGGGAGAGGGGAAGGAAGAGATGGATGGGGGAAGAATATATGAGATGTAGGTTATGTGAATGGGGGAAGGATACGTGGAGGCACTTGGCGGAGGAGTGTGAGTGAGGAATGGGTGGGAGTGAAAGGGAATAGAAGGGTGACAGAATGGATGAGGGAGGACGGAGCTAGGGTAAAGACGCTGGAGAAAGTGGGACGGGAGAAAGAGGGCAAGATGTGATATAGTGTCGACATTGTAAATAACTGTAGGATATGCCAATAAAAGTCTTTTTTTTTTTTTATATTTTTTTTTTTTTTTTTAAGAAATAGTTCAAATCAAAACTCGACTTTAAATAGTCACATAATATCAACATTTGAATAGATATAGTGAAATTATGTAAAAATTTAAAAGGAAATAGTCAAACTATATCAAAAATTAAACAAAAATATTCAATTTATCTCAAAATTTAAATAAAAATATATAAATGGAAATTATCAATTTATATAAAAAAGTGATCCTAGAGAAACCTGTTTACTCAGAGATCAAAATATTGTGTTATAAAAACAAAGTTAAAGTGTTTTATTTTATTGAATTAACATGTATAACGAAGTAGAAGCCTCCACCGTTCATAATTTACGTAAAAATGTTAATGATAATAGTCAAGTTATATCAAAATTTAAATGTAAATAGTCAAATTATATTAAAAATTTAATAAAAATAGTTAAACTAGTTAGATATAGTTGAGTTATATCAAAATTTACCTATAAATTGTTAAATTATATCAACATTTTAATAGAAATAGTCAATTTTTTTCAAAATTTGATTGAAATTAGTCAATTTATTTGAAAACTCGACTTTAAATAGTCAAACTATATTAACATTTGAGTAAACTTCAATAAATATAGTCAAATCGCATCAAAATAATGTTAATAGAAATAGTTAATTTATATATATCAAAATTTGAATAGATATAGCCAAATTATATTAGAATGTTAATAGAAATAGTCCATTTATATCAAAATTTGAATAGATATAGTCAAATTATATTAGAATTTTAATAGAAATAGTCAATTTATATAAAATTTTGAAATAATATAGTCAAATTCTATCAACATTTAAATATAAATAGTCAATGTAAATAGTCAATGTATATCAAAATATGTAATAGTATTATATGTTTTCATAGAAACTCCTACATTATAAAATAACGTTTTCTTCTAATTTAGTTCAAATGTTAAATTTTAAATAATTGCCTAAATATTTTTAATTTATGTATTGGACAAAAAAAATTTGTCAATTTTTAAAATAAGCGAGGATTTAAAATTTATTTTAGATGTAGATTCTTTTTAAATTAATTTTTATATTAAAGTCTTGTAAGAAAAGCGATTATTTGCATATCAAACAATATTATCTTTTGATTTTAGGATTTTATAACTTTGACATTTACCAGCATTTTCTCGTTTTTCTAAATTGAAATATGGTTACTTTAAATAAAAACACTTTTTAACCCTTCAACACAAATTTATTTAATACAATTTTATATACCTTTAGGTATAAAATAAATTTGTGAAGAAAGGTTACAAAGTGTTTTTATTTAAAGTTATTGTCATCATTATGTAACTCATATTCATTGAAATTAGGTTATTTATAAATTGAATATTCGTAATTATAAATAATATCCGCTATTGTTAAATTTTTGGAGAATCTGAATGAAAGTCTACAAAAAATATTAACATTTAATTTTGTGTGTGTGTTTATTATTGTCCGAATATTTTAGTTTTCTGCATGAAATAATCAAAAATAATCAAATAATTGTTTAACGCGTATTTTCCACTCCCGGATGAAGCATGAAGTAAAATTTCGAGTTTAGAAAAGCCTGAGCGTTTGGATTTGGAAATTTTTGAATCCAAACTCAGGCTTTTCTAAACTCGAAATTTTACTTCATGCGTCATGTGTATGAAACACTGATTACAAGTGAAGTTCAGAATATATAAAAACATTTTTTAATTATATTTTTTCGTATTTTCATTTATTGTATTAAGTACTTTGTACTCATAAATATACTTAAGTACTCGTGATTACGTACTTGTTCTTAGTACTCGAGTACAATTTACGTAGAGTACTTGTACTCAACACTCGAGTAAATTTTACTTGTACTCGGATCAGCTTTGGTTTGCATCTCTTCGAGATTGGAGGAGTGAAAGAAACAATAAGCTTTCGTGATTTTAAGGTACATTTTTACACACTTTACAAAATGCGAAAGAACAAATACTTTGCGTGGAATAAATGGTCTTAAATTTTACCCTGTGTCTCACAAATGTTTATAGATACTTTTCCTGTCGTTAAACATTACGAATTTTGACTTTGTTTTTGCCACTTTGGGCCAAAAAAATAGGTGAAACGTCACACTGTGCAATAAATAGTTCAGTGTTTTATACGCGTGGCGCATGAAGTAAAATTTCGAGTTTAGAAAAGCCTGAAAATTTGGCTTGGTCGCTCCGAGCTTCGCGCTACGCGACCCAACCAAATTTTCAGGCTTTTCTAAACTCGAAATTTTACTTCATGCTTAATCTGGGAGTGGAAAACACTCGATTAAAGCTTCAAATTAATCTTTTTCAAAAAGAAAGGAATATCTAAAAATTTACAGCATATACGCTCTAATTGGGATATGTATAAGGAAAAACTCTATGTATTGCGAAAACTCGTATTTCATTTATTAGTATAGAACTAAAAATATCACAATCATATCTGTATGTGGGACGTAACCTACACCAATTCACATTTTTTTTTCTTTATACAGGGTTATTCAAAATAATGGAACAGATTTTAAATATTTATTTCTTCCAAACTACAAAAGATAGAAACACAATTCCAACGTTCCTGGACAGAGAAAAGTTCAATTTTTTGCATTCAATATGAGCACCATGTGTTTCCCGTGTTGTGGATTTTTTTGGGTTTCTTTCAAAAACTGTACGAATACGCTCGACATATTCATTCGATGTGCATGGACGTCCGGTGATTGTCTGTTTTAGATGCAACCATCGCCTACGAATTTTCGATGCCACTGGTGAATTTGCTTATGACGAGGCGGTAAAAAGCACGTTGAACTTCAATAATGGACACTAGTTTTGCTAATTGCAGCACACAAAGTGCTTTTTCTTGTTGTATCGCCATTTTACTACAGACAATCAAAATGATAAGCAACAGCGCCAATGCAGCCGTGGTTAGAACTTCTGCCTGGACCCGTCAAATTTTAAAATTTTGTCTGTCTAGGAACGTTGGAAGTTTAGAAGAAATAAATATTTGAAATCTGGTTCTTTTATTTGAATAGCCCTGTATTGTAGAATCAGGATGTTTTACTCTATCGAGAGGTAAATAGCACAGTAACATTTTGATATGTGACTTGGTGTACTTTATCTCTCACATACAGATATTTAAATTATAAACTTATCCCCTTTAAGTTCTTATCGATTCCATTGTGCTTGATGGAAAATATAAATGTAAACCCAACAAAAAAAAAATTGTCCCAGCGTAATCCACAAAATGCGCTCTCGTTTCTGTTATTTTCCCACCACTCTTCCATTATATATTTTTTTGTGAGTGTGTTCAGGTCAGAGGTAATTGTTGTGAAAGCAAGTCGGGCGCAACCACAATAGGTGACATGTCAGCCATTAGCTTAATGAATCCAAGTTGATGAAATATCGCTAATTATTTAAGAGCTGACGTGACACACTGACGGATAGGAAAGAGGGCGGCTTAACGAGATTGCGAGCGTTTGGGGGGGGGGGGGGGGTGTAGGGGGGGTTGAAATTCGAAACAAGACGAAGGATCTCCCTTTGAGGGATTGATAGCTTTGAGCGATGGTAAAGGGTGCATTCTTGTCGGATTTGGGGGGAGGATATTGCGGGGGACGCATATTTATTGAAAATATTTTTATTGGAAACAGCAAATCGAAATCGTTGTGGATATGGACTTTTTTATCCTTTGTGTGCGAACCTTGAAAATATAAGAACTACAGTAGGTAGCTTGTTTGAAGAATTCAAATTTAAAAATAGATTTGTCCTAGATAATTCGCATTTATCTCTTACTCTAAACAGGGTACTCCAGTTCTTATAATTTTTAACTTTCACACACAAAGGATAAAACGGTTCATATCCACAACGATTTCTATTTGCTGTTTCCAATAAAAATATTTTGTCTAGGGAGTATGCGAGTCGATAAATGATAAAATTGAAGATTTATTAAAGAATAAGAAATATTTTTTTCCACAATTAAGTGTAACTAATGAAAATAGTAAAATGTCCCCAATAAAGGGAAGAAAGTCTTATGGTCGACAGCGCAGACAAGGAGGGACTGACAAATATATTTTTCTACTCCTATTCTGAAATGTATTACTTATGGGTCCATCACTGATTAGTCAATGTAATACAACAACAACAAACAATCTTTATTAACTACAAACAATTACCCACTGAACACAAAAACATTTTAAACATTGCACGAATATTGAACATGATACTAAAATAAAACATTGTATTAAAATTATTACAAAAAAGTATAAGCAACGTTACAAACATTGTGTAAACGTTTTTCGTGCAATATTGATTTATATACATTACCTAAATGTAAAAAAAAGATGCTAAAATTCAGCATTGTTTTATAACGTTTCAAAAATAGTGCGGCAGAGTAACACAACATTATATAATCAATACAATTTGATTTTTATGTAATATTGTATTGTAAACATTAGATATATATTGAAAATGGTAACATTTGCTGTAATGCAGCATCGTGGTTTACACATTTCCCACTGAGCAAACACAATTAAGTAATTTTTTATCAACATTAAAATAACGTTTAATGTTGCTACAATTTTGATATAACGTTATTTGTTTGTCTTTTGCTCAGTGGGTTCATTTCATTGAATATTCAGAGAGTTTTTAATTTAAGTAAACATGTCCCAATTATATTCTGCAAATCTTCAGATATTCGTTGTTTTTTAAAAGAGTTCAACCGTAAGCTTCAAACGAGTATTTTCCACTCCCAGACTAAGCATGAAGTAAAATTTCGAGTTTAGAAAAGGCCAGAAAATGTGTCTCGGGTCGCTGCGTGACCCGAGACAAATTTTCGCGGCATTTTACTTCATGCGCCACGCGTATAAGCCGCTGATTTCAATTGAAGTTCATGCACTTGTTAACAATATTTTAATGTTTTCAGAGTTTAAGGGTACTGAGTACTTAGGTTCCTGGGTACGGTCTCCCCTAGATTACACATCCCTTTTTGTAAGACAGTTTTTTTCTTGTTTTCTTGTTACCAATACATATTTGTATTTTTCGACCCATTGAAATACAGAAATGAATTTTGCATTAAGATTACGAGAGAAACATTCCTATAACGTTCACTTAATTGCTGCATATCGGGTTGTATGCAATACGGATTTATGCATTCATCGTATGCAACTTAACATACATACATTCGTATGTTGGGTTGCGTACAAATAAGAGTAATCGCTCGTGTTGCATAGGCGTTGCTTTGTCAACGGTGCAGCAATATTTTTCTTTGAACGTTAGCATGCAACGTTTCTGCAGGCGGACATTCAGCGTTAATTTAACGTTCTCTCGACATTCATGCAACATAAAACGCAACGTTTTGTGTTGCGCGGTAACATTGATGTAACGTTTCTTTGCTCAGTGAGTAAATAACATGTATACTTATATATAAATTTATATATTTCATGGCGACGACCACATAACAAAAAATTATCTTAATTAAGTGCGACATGGAATTCATGAACAGACAAAAAGAAATTCCATATTTTATACGCTCGGCTTGTGTTACGGAGACCGAATGGGGCCCCCGGATGGGTCAATCCTGACGTCAGTGCCCCCGTGCAAAGAGGCGACGGCCCAAGGCGTATGAAGTGCAAGAGCGCCATCGAAGCCAGATGTCAGAAATTATATAAGTAATCTATATTTTGAACTTCACTTTAAATCAGTGTTTTATACGCGTGGCGCATGAAGTAAAATTTCGAGTTTAGAAAAGCGTGAAAATTTGGATTTGCCGGGGCGCGACTCGCTTCGCTCGCGCGCCTCGGCAAATCCAAATTTTCACGCTGTTCTAAACTCGAAATTTTACTTCATGCTTAATCTGAGAGTGGAATTCTATGTTAGACAATTAAATAAATCACTAATAATTGACATTTCTTAACGTTTTATAAGAATAATAGCTTGAAATTATTATGTTCAACAAATATCCATCGGATATTGTATTATTATACCGGGTGCTTGATCAAGCGTAGCCATCGGCTGTATCTCAGAAACTATACATCGTAGCATGTTGGCTTAAAAAAATTATTGTAAAAGTGGCTAAGAGAAATCACTGGAAACGATTTTTAAATTTATTGCTTCTCCGCAAGAGGGCGCTATCTCTATAGTCAAAGATTAAAACAATTTTTATCAAATAAATGCCAAATTAGGCGATGTAAAAAATATAAAAATCTTAATCTAATTTTACTTAATTATAACTATGTTCTCGTTTTTTTATGTCTTACACAAGATGCGTGGTTGAACAAAAATGTTTACTTATTAAAATGACTATAACTTTTGTTATGTTCTACTGAATTAAATAAACTTGTACTCATTTGATAGATAATTAAATGCTCTTTAAAACATGATTTATTTTGATTTATTTTAGTTTCGATATTAAGCGCCAGAGGGTGCGATTGAGACAATCATCGTATTTTATCCATTTTCTTTAAATTTTCAAAATTGAAAGTATACATAAGTTACGATAGTAAACTAAATTAAGAAATAGTGTAAAAACTGGCGATAACCCTATCCCAATACCTTCATCCTAACCGGAGATATAAGGAAATTTGTGCAGAATGGGATATTTTGTACTAATAGCGCCCTCTGATTCTTACTATAGACACTAAATTAAATCAGAAAACATAGTGTTTAAAAGTGCATTCAATTATTTATTAATTTATTCAAAGTTAATTAAATCCAGTTAACCCTAATTAAAGTTGCAACAATTTTAATGATTAGATTTTTCCATTCTCCTCCGCATCTTGTGTAAATGCAAATGAAACAAGAATGTAGTTGAAATGAAGCAAAATTTAAAGTAGATTAAGATTTGCATATTTTCAACATATGTAGCTGGATTTGGCATTTTGAATAAGATCTTGTTTTTATCCTTGCGATAGAGATTGCGCCCTCTTCTAGCGAAGCTTGGTTTAATTATTGTATTTGTTTTATTTTGTTATGTTTTCATTGTTATTGTTCTAATAAAGTAAGTATTGTAATAAGTGTTTTTAAATTTAGTTATTATACTCTGTTTTAAAACATTTTAATCCCATAGCCTCTCATAGCCTCCTATACTTTGATATTTCAAATAATCATGGATTTACTTACATATTCGCTTTCTAAAACATATAAATGGGAAAAAGTAATTTTTATTATTCTTTAAATTATTGTTTTTGTTCTCGCAAATATAAAACAAAAGAGCCTGAAGGCCTACTAGATTTTAGATATAATTTTAATTGGTGCGCGGCTGACAATGGGAGAATCTACCAGACGTTTTACTATATCTTTGGTTAAGATAAAGATATAAGGATGAAGTTTTAAATATTATTTTCAGTGTTTCTTCCTGTAATAAACTAGCGGAAAAGAACTATAGCTTATCGTTTAAACTTTTTAAGAAAATCTAGAAAATATGACGGTTGTCCAAAAAACGCCCTCTGGCGCATTCTATAAGAATTAAAGTGAACAGTAATTGAAAGTGCTTTCAATTACCTATCTAATGAGACCAACTTGATTAATTTCGATTAATCCTAACAAAAGTTAAAGCAGTTTAATGATCACACTTTCCTACTCTCCCCTGCTTCATATGTGTGAGATAAAGAAGCCAGTGAGTAGTTAAAATTGAGTTAAATTCAGCGTAAATTACGATTTGTATATTTTTAACCTAGCTTAATTTAGCAGTTTTTTGATAAAAATCCGTTTATGTATTTAGCGATAGATGTTACGCCCTCTAGCGGCGGAGGTAGGGACTTAAAACTAATTTCCAGTGAATTATTTTGGCCACTCTGAAATTGTTTGCCCCAAAGTGCTACGCTCCATAGTTTCTGAGATACAGCCACTGGCCACGCTTAATCAAACACCCGGTATATATTATTATAAGAATAAAAGAGATGTGACCGATTGCTATAATTGTAAATGTTGCTAAGTGCTTTGAGTTGATATTATGTAAATACATTAATCCCTACATCAACAACAAATTATCGTCGAAGCAACATGCGTTTATACCAAATAAATCTACGTTATCCAACATTTAGCAAATTACACAAACTCTCTTGAATTATTTAGATAACTGTATCCAAGTCGACGTAATTTACACAGATATATCAAAAGCTGTTGATAGAACTGATCATGGTGTACTTATAAATAACCTCTTTGGACTCTCTCCCAACCTCTGTAATTTATTTTATAATTGCCTAATAAACAGATTTTTATTTGTTGAATACAAAGGGTTTAAGTCTGATCAATGTATTGCTTCTTCGGGTGTCCCACAAGGATCCAACTTTGGACCGGTGCTGTTTAACTGTTTTATAAACGATATTGCTGATGTAGTTAGTCATAACATCTTAATGTTTGCAGACGATCTGAAAATATATTATCCTATAAGTACTGTGGACGAGTGTGTGAATTTTCAGCACAATCTAGACCTGATTGCGGAGCGGTTTAAGAACAACAGCATTACCTTAAATGCTTTAAAATGTAAGACATTGTCTTGTACTAGGAATAGGTCGCAAATATATCAATGGCTCTGTACTTTCCCGTGTTATTAGACAAGAAATTATCTTTTAACAGTCATATCGAGAAAGTGGTGTTGGCCGCATATCGCTTATTAGGCTTCATAATACGAAATACTAAACCTTTTAACAATATTGATGCCATTAAAATATTGTACTACAAGGTGGCGCAAAACTACCGATATGGTTTGAATGTTTAATAAATTTTTAAATTTATTTATATTTTTTATTTTTATTTCAGAATTTTGTGAAGAAAACTTGGAGAATTTTAAATGGAACAGTACACAACAGAAAAGCGATTAAAAACTGTTAAATTTTATTTTAAAAATCAACGGTTAATTGTTTTGACGCAGCGTGCTTATCGTCGTTTTTTTTAATGTGCGTACTGGACCTTCAGCAATAAACCGCCTGATTGCAAATTTTCGACAACATGGTACAGTAAGACACCTTCCATGTACCAGAAGACCACGTACGTTCCACCGGGAAGAAAATATCCAACGTGTTGGTGTGCAGGACAGTCCAGAAACATCAACAAGAACACGTTCGGCACAACTGGAGCTATTGAGGAGGTCCATTCAGAGGATTTAGGCCACATTGCACATGTAACCGTATAAGGTTCAGCTTGTGCAAGAATTGAAGACGATAGACTACCAACAACGGCTTGATTGTGCCATTTCATTCCGACAAAAAGCAAAAGAAAATCGCGAATTCATTAACAATTTGATAATAAGCGATGAAGCCCATTTCCAATTGAATGGTTTCGTAAACAAGCAAAATTGTAGGATATGGGCTACGGAGAATCCAAGAACAGTTCATCAGCGACAATTACACCCACTTAAGTGTACTGTTTGGTGCGGTGTATCGTCTGAAAGGATCATTGGTCCATATTTTTTTAAAAATGCACACGGTGCCTCAGTTACGGTTAATGGTGCTGTATATCGAACGATGCTGGACAATTTTTTGAGGCCAGCTGTAGAAAACCATCCAAAATTGTGGTTCCAACAAGATGGAGCCACAGCCCACACTGCAAGGGACACAATGGCTCTGTTACAGGACTCTTTTGGGGATCGAATTATTTCGCGCAGAAGCGATTTCAATTGGCCCCCACGTTCACCGGATTTAACAGCTCCAGACTGTTTTCTTTGGGGTTATTTGAAAGAAAGGGTATACGTAAATAAGCCAGCGACCATACCAGAGCTAAAACAAAATATTCGCAATGAAATTCAAGCCATAACACCGGAAATTTTACGAAAAGTTGTGGAAAAGGTACTAGAAAGAGCACGAATGTGCGAAGCCGAAAATGGCCACCACTTGCGAGATATAATTTTTCATACTTAAGCCAAAAATATTCCCTATTAATATACTGTATAACAAAAAAAAATAATAATTAACTATTAAATAAAAAAGTTATTAAACATTCAAACCATATCGGTAGTTTTGCGCCACCCTATATTTTTTTGTAAAATCTAAAGTTGAATATACCTGTTGCGTTCGCGATCCATATTACGTAAAATATTCTTCGTTGGTCGAAGCTATGCTGAAGCTATCCTGAAGAAATATTGATAATTAAATAAAAGTTACTTGGTTTGTTTCCCTACTATTTTTTATTTTCTCCGACTAGTTTCGACTTATCGTCAATCACTTTATGCTACTATAATAAGTTACTATCATTATATTATTAGTTTGTAGTTTTCAATGTTGCATTTATGTTTCAATTTCATTATCAATTTCGCTTTCAATGACATCTATAAATATTTGCGCCAGCACAAGGACGCAAACGTGGAAACAATAAGACTGGATGAATAGGAAATGTAATCAATAAACAGACAGGTATAAGGGCGAGAGAGATATCGACAGGGGACCACAATTCAGGACATGCTTGCCCTTTTTGGTCTGCGCTTGACAGCCCGCTTCTTTTCAACGCGAAACTCTGTTCACAATAACCCTATTGCATGCCTGCATTCATTTGCTCGAAATAAAAGTTCGAAATTTCATGTTGAGAAATATAAATAACATGAATTAATCAGAAATACATCTTTTCTTAAATAAAGGGCGAGGGGCAGCGCTGGCTACGTAAAAAAAAATAAAGAAAGAAAATCATGTTTGTATTACAAATAGAAAATGATTAATTCCTAAATAATAGTAGTAAATATACAATCAAAATTATTTAGAAAAACGCTAGCTTCCTATAAAATTAAATGTACAAATGCTAAGCAGCATAATTTACATTAAATCAGTGTTGTATACGCCTGGCGGATTTTCCGGCGCGACTCGCTTCGTTCGCGTGGCGGCAAATCTAAATTTTCAGGCTTTTCTAAACTCGAAATTTTGCTTCATGCTTAATCAAGGAGTGGAAAGACTTGTTAGAAGTTTTTTTCACAAAAAGTATATATAATATTAGCCTAAAGTGGGTTACTTGAGAAATCCTAAAAATTACGAAAACTGGTTTCAAAATTAAAGTACCATTTTTCACGATTTGAAAGATAATTCAAATAATTAATAAATTAATTTAGATTTATAGTGCATAAACAATATTTGATTTGTTAGTTAGATATAAAATTGGGAATGTTTTCAAATAATTTTGCCTTATATGTTTGCATTTAAAATTTTCAAGGAATTTTTGACTGGCATTTAGTAGTTTCATTTAATTTAAAAACAATCTTTGTCTGCACTTTGAAAATACGAGTAGATACCTACAGGTATTTTTTCTTTTAAGTACTCATGGCGAAATAAACATTTAGAGTATTTTTTGAATCCGGGATTAAAAAAACACTCGTTAGAGAACAATCGATGACTTTTCCAAGTTTTTAGTTGATTTATAAAAACGCGAATTTTTATCATTATCACTAATTTAAAAAAAAAACAACTCCATGAATATCTAAAATTTTTTACTCTTTTTGAGAGTAAACATTTATAGGTTTGTAAATTAAATTCACTTGGTTTTGTTTTACTTATATGTATTTTATTTTCTACTATTTTTGGCTTAACATTCTTGATTTGATATATTCCAATATAGACTGTAGCATTCGAAGAGAACTTGATCCGGTAGTACACGAGGATACATATCATCCTTCTATCGCATTATCGTTACAATGTACCTCTAATATGTCTCCAATGAACATAGATGTTACCAAACTTAACTTCAGAAAAGGAAATTACTTGTCTTTGTATTCTTATTTAGATTCTGTTGATTGGAGTTTTCTTTTGAATTGTTCTGACGCTAGTTTGGCTCTTGATCAGTTCTATAAAGTTATTCATGAAGCATTTTTCAAATTTATTCCGCAACTTGAATTTAAACAAAAACAAAATGGTTCAATGATGACATTATACAGCTTATTTAGGAGAAAAATTACTGCCGAAAAAATGTTAAACGAGACTCTGCGCTAGGGAGACGATATAAAAAACTCAGATCACTTATAAAGAATAAAATTAATTCAGTACATAGAGACTATATTTTAAACATAGAGTCACAGCTTACTAGCAATCCAAAACAGTTTTGGTCATATATTAATTGTAAAAAATCAGCCTTCGAGAATACCTGCAGAACTTATTTATGAGAATGAGACTTATCAAACACCTGAACATATTGCTAATAGATTTCGAAATTACTTTCAATCAGTTTTCACAATGCCATCTGTAGGAACCACAGTTCCGAACGTTAACAATATCCCTTCGTTTTCCTTTGCGCAAATATCCGAAAAAACTGTCTTTACATTTTTAAAGCAATTACTAAATAGATTTTCATCAGGCAATGACAATTTACCAGCCTTTATATTAAAAGAGTGTGCTTTTATTTTATGTTACCCGCTCTCAATAATATTTAACCTATCTATAAAAACATCTGTATTTCCTAATATATTAAAAATTGCATCGATTTGTCCCATCTCAAAAACGTCACTTAATCAACGGAATATAACAAACTACCGTCCAATAGCAATACTATCTCATATCGCTAAAATATTCGAGAAAACTCTATATGATTAAATCTATTTCCACGTTCCTCCATACCTATCTTCTCAACAGCATGACTTTATTCTAGATTTATTAATCTGAATAGCAATAAGAGCTAATTTATATCCTTTACCAAAAAATCTAAACCAATCTCATTTAATTATATAGTTAGCAATAATTCTAAAATTGTAATTCTGCAAATTTGCGAAATCCGAATGCTTTGAAATCTCTATTTAATGTTTATGTCTGTTTAAAATTGGAATATGCATCTTTAATTTGGTATCCACAAACTCAACTTCAGATTCACCTAGTAGAAAGTGTTCAACGTAAGTTCCTGAAGTTTGTGCACTTCAAAGTTGAGGGACTTTACCCAGACAGGGGCTGTGATCATTCACTATTGCTAGACAAATGTCGAATCTCTTGAATGCTGACGCCACAGACTAGGCAGCACGTTCTTACACAAGCTTTTGCATGATCGAATTGACAGCCCTGATATTTTACAGCTAGTTGGCTTGCATATTCCAACATTTAATAGTAGATATAAAACCACATTCAATATGAAGTATAATAGAACTAATTTTGGATTAAAATTGCCTATTAATGTGATCTGCAATTTGTTTAATCAACTTTGTAATGATTCGACCCTAGGTATTGTACAAATTTATAATTTGTATTATTTTTACGTTGTGTTGTGTATGTAGTAACCCTTTTATTTATTTACCAGGTTCGTTGTTTATGTCAATATGCATTATCGTAAATACTGTGTCTTTCTTCCCTTTTAATTTGACTAGGAGGATGTGTGGACAATAAATAAAACAGGATGTGAGCTTAACGTATGCAAAGCTTATTGACCTTTCATGACATTTCTAATGAATTGGTATGTCTTCTATTATTTATATTCACAAGATATATTACCCAACGTTTATGCTTAGAAGTTATGTGCATTTAGTTAAACTCAAAAAAATGTATATGACTCTACTTGTGGGAGCAAAATTAACTAGCCCCTGCATTTGCATTACGAGATGGGAAACCCACAAAAACCATCTCGGAGCTAGCATCACACACTCGACACACTTGCGATTAGTTAGTGGGACACTCTCTCACATCGGCCCTACACATCAATCGTCATTAATTTTCGATTAATGAGCGGAACGACCTTTCACCTCGTTCCACTCATAATCGAATTATTTTTTTCTTGTGGTTAGTTAGTAGGACACTTAGCGCAATACTAACTCGGATTGGCCTAACACATCAATCGACTGTTTCGATTAGTTAGTAGGACATACCTCGTTTTCTCGCTCAATTCGGCCTTACACATCAACCACCATACATCCCTCATTCGTGTGGTTAGTTAGTAGGACACTTAGTGCAATACTGACTCGGATTGGCCTAACACATCAATCGACTAGGTCGATTAGTTAGTAAGACATACCTCGTTTTCTCGCTCAATTTGGCCTTACACATCAACCACCATACATCCCTCATTCTCTCTCCATTACTTCACTAACTCACATCCCACAGAAACTTATCATTGTCAACTGTCCCCATTTACATTCAAATACTGACTGTCCTAGTCCCTGTCCCAAAACTAACTGCTTTTTAGAATCGTTTCTTTGCTGCTCTCAAAGTTCTCCCCTCCCCAAATTTTGTTGCTTAGACTTTATCTACTACCATATTTGGTCACAAAACCCATCCCTCTCTGAGGTCAACGTAATTTCCCTGACTTTGCACACTTGTTGTGTTTGCGTTCGTTAAACTCTGAACTGAATCTTTCTGTATGTCTTAGCATTTCTCCACGCGCCGGTACTTGTTTAATATTTTAAGGCGATGCTGCATTTGTTTTTTCTTTCACATAAAAAAATTGATCGACTAATGTTATTCTCGTATTTACTGGATGCTGATTTTTCTTTATTATTTTCTTGGGTGATTATTGTATTAATATTTTAATTTAATTTCGTCAAAAATAATATTTGCACATGACCCCTACTGACCTATTACAACTTCCATCAACTTGTGACATATTTTTTCAACCACTGACATCTCTATTAAAATTATTTTAATTACGAAGTAAAATGTTATTATTTTTAGTTTATAGTCTTAAAACTTTTTTTGTTAATACTAAATTCTCTTGTAATTGGGAATTTGTTTCCTATTGGGCAATAAACATTATTATTATTAATGGCATAATTAAGAATGATCATTCTTAATAATGGCAATAAGCCGAAACTAGTAGAAAATAAAATACATATAAGTGAAACAAAACTAAGTGAATTTAATTTACAAACCAATATGTTGATGGTTATGTTAAATGTTGTTAAATCTTTACAGTTTTCATGGATATCATGCATTTTCGTTAATTTTAAAATAACTTTTGGTGCTTTTTATAAAATTTCAAGATTTTTGTCGATTTTCAAATTGTTTATGGTTATTATAAATTTTCTAAATCTTCGTTCAATTTTAAAATCTGGACAGTTTACGTTGATTTTTAAAATGTTGAGACCTTTCATGAATTTTCGTCAATTTTTAAAATCTTGATAGTTTTCATGGATTTCATATTCATATATTTTCGTTAATTTAAAAATTAAATTAAATTTGTTAAATATGCAAAAATAAAAAGAAAAAAGCTAAAAGAAAAGTTTTTAATGATATTATTTATTCTAGTTGTAAAATTCAAGTTGTTAAAAGTCGATAAATAAAGATATTATGTATATTTATATAAAAAGAAAACTAATTTTCCAATCATCAACTTTTCGACATTTTAAAAATTAATGTAAATAATAAACATAAATAAATCGTCAATATTTTATTCATATTGTTTCAAAAATCTTATTTTTTATTCGATTTATTCGATTTCAGTATTTTCGATAAGATAAACTTTAAAATATACAGAAAAAAATGTGAAAGAAATGATTAAATCTTAAAAAATTTACTAATATCATGATTTTAAATTATAATAATTTTAATTTTAAATAAAATTATGAAACATTAACGTAAATACTTCTAATTGTAAAAATTAATATGAATTAAAATTTATCAAATCAAAAAATTAAGATAAAATTAAGAAAAACTACAAATATAAGTAAAAAAAAAAATACAAATGGCATGTTTGATCAATATAAAATTAAAATGTATCGTTTATGTTATAATTAAGTTATACAATTTTATTCGAATTCAAAATCTTCAGATTTTTGATATTTTCTCCAATTTATAATATTTCGTGAGATTTTAAATATTTCAAGATTATTGACGATTTCTAAAATTTTCCTCGAACGAGTGTTTCTAATCCCAAGCTAAGCATGAAGTAAAATTTCAAGTTTAGAAAAGCCCTGCGTAGAAAATTTGTCGAGGGTCGCGCAGCGACCTGAGACAAATTTTCACTGGGCTTTTCTAAACTCGAAATTTTACTTTATGCGCCACGCGTATTAGACACTGATTTACAGTAAAGTTAAAAATATATAACGCTTAAATGTGATGGTGATCAATATTTACCGAGATATAGCGAAAAAATGCAAGAATTACTTTTTTGTAAATAGTTCTGTACTAATAATAATATAAGTAGAATAAATTCAGTTTGAGCAAGTTTTTCACACTGGTAATATTTAAATCATCATATCTTTGACGGGGAAAGTGCTATGATGGACACATCACAATTTTTTTTTAAACTTGATCGTATTTCATTTCTAACTTAACCTGGAGCGCCACTGTCCTTTCTTAAAAATCACCATAGTTTATATGTTGTTAAATAATAAAAATCATAAGCAAAAACCACTTCAAATTTAGATTTATTTTTAATAAAAGTCAAATGTAAGTAAATTGTAATTCTATTTGCAGTGCTCGAAACTAGTGCTTTAGGACATTATAACAAAGTTTACTTATACATAATATATAACATTACGATAATGTTTGTGTAAGCTGCAAACAATGTGCCTTAATGAAGATGGATTATTAGCAGTTTATACGAACATTATTGTAATTTTATACATTATGTTTAAAGTTTTGCAAACTAAAAGAAAAGTAAGTTTATCCTCTCAAATTCAAACAGTTTTAAACTTGAAATATTCAAAGTGTACTTATTTTAAACGGAGTTTACATTTTTATCTAACAATTCATGGAAAAGATAAAGTAAGCATCCCATTCTGTTCCATAACGATAGTAAAAATAAACAAAAGCATCTCCACTGATTTGATGACATAACGAGATGCTGGCAAAGAAGGGATGAACGCGATGGGGGCCAGTTTTAATAAATCGAAATGGAGCCGGCAAGATTATATCGGGCATTCGATAAAGCCGCCCCTCAGGTGTGTATAATAGGCACAGGGGTGAATTCGTGATTCATGGGCTCGATGAGATGTTGGTGCTGCATCAGTGATCAACTAGAGCGGTGTCGTGTGTTTTGTTCGCCATCGATATTTTAATGCGCGCACGGATGAAAAATCGAAAGGGGCGCACCAATTTCGCGGTTTCGGCTTCTTTGGGAGACGAGGATTTTAATCATCCCCGCTATGAAGGGCGTAATTAAAAATTCCTTCGGCTATGGAAGGTCTTCGCTAGCGGTATCTTTTCATTTTTGTGGTTTAATCAATGCACATGTACGAGTGTGCGGTTGTTGAAGTTTATGTTTCGTTGAAAATAACTAGAAAAGTATGTATGCATCCAACTTGAGTTAATTTTAATGAATCTAATTTTATACTAGGCTCACCCTATCGTCTACATTCACCTCAAAATAAAAGTTGTAAAGAAATTGCACATTTTTTATATTTAATACTCTTTTCCATTTTTCCATTTTGAGGTCCCGAGTTGATTAAGACCATTTTTGAAAAATTCCTGTCCTGTCTTTCTGTCTTTCCGTCCTTCTGTCCTATAATTATATCCTTCTGTCCTGTCCTTCTGTCCTGTCCTTCTGTCATGTCCTTCTGTCCTGTCCTTCTGTCCTGTCCTTCTGTCCTGTCCTTCTGTCCTGTCCTTCTGTCCTGTCCTTCTGTCCTGTCCTTTTGTCCTGTCCTGTTCTGTCCTTCTGTCCTGTCCTTCTGTCCTGTCCTTCTGTCCTGTCCTTCTGTCCTGTCCTTCTGTCCTGTCCTTCTATCCTGTCCTTCTGTCCTGTCCTTCTGTCCTGTCCTTCTGTCCTGTCCTTCTATCCTGTCCTTTTGTCCTGTCCGTCTGTAATGTAATTCTTTCGACTTTAGAAAAGCCCAATTTGGCTCGGTCGCTCCGCTTCCCTACGCCCGAGCCAAATTTTCAGGCTTTTCTAAACTGTAGATCAGTATAATAGACACATTTTGACTATAAAAAGACTACAATAATTAAATTTATATTATAATGTGACGATAATAGTGAAATGATTTTTGTAAAGTGACGATAATAGTCAATTTTTCATTGTATACTGACTGCAATAGTCAAATTTTGGCTTTATTGTTTTATTCATATTTTGTTTTAATTTTTATGACAGTTGGCATTCGTGATATTTTTCAAGGTGAAATGCCAATAACTTCACTATAAATCATTGTTTAATACGCGTGGCGCATGAAGTAAAATATCGAGTTTAGAAAAGCCTAATTTGGATTTGTCGCTCCGCTTCGCTATGCGATCAATCCAAATTTTCAGGCTTTTCTAAACTCGAAATTTTACTTCATGCTAAATTTGGGATTGGAAGACACTCGTTTAGTTTATTGAGTGTCGATAATTTTTCAAGACTTTAGGTAGGATTTAGTTAATTTACAACGCTTTTCGTAAATTTCCTAGATTTCCTTAAATTTTCAAAATTCTGACGGTTTTCCTGAAGTTCCTAAACTTAAAAATGTTGATACTTTTCATAAAATTTTAAAAATTAACATAAATCTTGGAGTTTTATGAAAAACGTTGGATATTTAAGAAATTCATTGAAATCAAGAATTTGAAAATTGAAGGAAATTTTTGATAACTATCGAAATTTTTTAATTTTACGAAAGTTTAGGAAATTTAGGAAAACCGTCAGAAATTTGAAAACTAACAAATCTTGGAACTTTATGAAAAATCAACATTTTTTAAGTTAACGATTATTAGCGAACTTTGTGAAAATTGCTACTAATTTGGAAATTGAAGGAAATTTTAAAAATGTTAAGTATCTAAACTTTTGAAATAAACGGAAATTCAGGAAATACGTCAGAATTTCAAAAATTAAAGGAAATCTTGGAAATATACGAACAGCGTTAAAAATTGAGTAAATTTATAGAAATTCACAAAAAAGTGTCAAAAACTTTAATAAATAACTAAAATCTTAAAAATTCATCAATAATTTTAAAATATTAAACGAGTATCTCCCACTTCCAGACTAAGCATGAAGTAAAATTTTGAGTTGTGAAAAGCCATAGAATTTGAAATTCCGGCTTTTCTCAACTCGAAATTTTACCTCATGCGCCACGCGTATAAAACACTGATTTAAAGTGAAGTTATTGGCATTTCACCTTGAAAAATATCACGAATGCCAACTGTCATAAAAATTTTAAAAAATGTAAATAAAACAATAAAGCCAAAATTTGACAATTGCAGTCAGTTTACAATGAAAAATTGACTATTATCGTCACTTTACAAAAATCATTTAACTATTATCGTGACATTATAATATACATTTGATTATTGTAGAATTTTTATCGTGAAAATGTGTCTATTATACTGATCTACAGTTTAGAAAAGCCTGAAAATTTGGCTCGGGCGTAGGGAAGCGGAGCGACCGAGCCAAATCGGGCTTTTCTAAACTCGAAATTTTATTTCATGCGCCACGCACACAAAACGCTGATTTAATGTGAAATGGTCTTTAACCAATTTACAAGTAAAATAGATTTATTATTTCAATTATCAATTGTTTAGGTGATGGAGAAAGTGCTATGATGGACATATCACTATTTTTTTATAAAAGCATTCAATTTGAAGCTTCTAACGAGTGTATCCAATCCCAGATTAAGAATGAAGTAAAATTTTAAGCTTAGAAAAGCCTGAAAATTTTGTTTGGTCAGGCTTTTCTAAACTAAAAATTTTACTTCATGCGACACGCGTATAAAACACTGATTTAAAGTGAAGTTCAAAATATACTGCTTAGGTTTTATCTCATGTTAATTAAATTTACAAATGCTTATATGGAATGTGTAAAAGTATACTTCAAAGAAATAATCGCTGTTTGTATCTAAATTGAGTTTTAAATCCTAAGTCAAGGAGTTAACATGTTCCGCTCTTTAATCTGTATAAGTAAAAAACGGGAAATAGACAAAGTTGTAGATTTAACAGTTTTAAACAAAAGAATTGATTGTTTCAAGAGATCATTTCATAGAAAATAATAAAAATGATCACTAAATATTGTTATGGTATTTTATGTCCTATAATCACAACCCATTAAGCTGTAGTGATGCCGAAAATATTTAGAGGGGTCACAAAACTGAATTGTCTGAGGCCTCGCATGTGCTAAATCTGCCACTGGATACACATACATAATTTGAAAAATTATGTTTTTCGAACTCATAGGTAAAGTAATAAGGGCATTTGTTATGTATTTTTTTTGTGACTTAAGAAATCCACTGTTGCCTTCTGGGGGCCATATTGCCCACATTGAGAATCACTGGGCAAGATAACAATCATCTAGCTCTGACTAGAAAACAATTACTGAGATTAGGTTAGATGATGGTGAGATTATAGGTTAGATTATATGCATTTCTAAAGTCTAAGTATTTACTTCTTGCTTTTAAGAGGAGTGTATAAGTATATTATTTTTATTGAATACGTTACTAAAAACAACGAATACAATAAATACTAATTATCTCTATAAAAATATAGAAATCTTAGAAAAGGGACGTCATATCTTCCTCCCCTCGCTTCGTTAATTGCTAAAGCTGGGGGAACGACTTTTGTTTTTCCCCTCTTACCTGGGGGAACGACTCTTGTTTTCCCCCTCTTGGTGGCCCAACAAATAAGGTGTTTCGCTTAATTTACGAAATAAATTACACGGAATTCCTTTATAATTCTGGCCTTGTCTGATTAAATGCAGTTTGTTGCTGGAGAAAACTGGGGGCGACGTAACATAATTGAAAAACGTGGCTTATTGCCAAACTGGATTCGCGGGGAGGAAGTAATGGATTTATGAATTATTCATCTCGGCGGACGACAATGTGGAAAAATCGTAAATGTGTCCAAAAGAAAATTATTCGAGTTGGGTTTTTGTTTGGAGGACTTGATTGGAGTTATTTTACGAAGGAACAACTTGTTTGAATCGAATTTAGTGCCTATTGAATTATTACGTTTTCTTGTTTTGATAAATATATAATACTGGACATAATTTTGATCATGTGTGCAGTTTATACTCGTAATGTGCTTACTTAGCCGACGTACCATCGCACAGTGGTTTTCCCAGCGGTCATAATTCGAATATATTCATGTTAACATAATTGCATATACGGTATGGTATGGTATGGATTCGGTGGGTCGTGTGGCCTCTGGGCCTTTCGAAGTTACCTCGACCTAAAAGATCTTTTGTAACTATCCCTGACCTACTTGAGTCCCTCAATGTCTAGACTTCTTATGAAGTCTACTATAACTTGAGGGTTAATGTGTACCAGTTCCTCGGTGTTTAAAGTGGTCGATGACAGGTAGTTCCCTCTTTGAAGGGACAAGGCAGGGCATTCACAAAGTAGGTGCTCTGCTGTTTCTTGTGCCTCGTTGCAGAACCTGCAGTTGGCATCAGTTGTCTGACCCATCTTGGTGAGGTGGTACTTCAGAGGACAGTGTCCAGTTAGAAGGCCGGTTATGAGCCTTAGGTTGCCCTTGCTTAACCTGAGAAACTGTCCGGCTCTTACGGCAGAGAAGGCGATGAACCTTTTCGCCTGCCGCAGACCAGGTGTGTCTCTCAGGTGAGCACTTTTGGCAGCATCTTCCCATTCCCGGATCATCCCCTTGATGCGGACTTTAGTTATTCCACTGTAAGGTTCTGGTCCGACAAATGGAGTCTTGGACCCTTCCTTGGCAAGGTTGTCGGCAATTTCATTGCCTTTGATCCCCGCGTGTCCCGGAACCCAGACTAATTGCATAATGCATAATTGCATATAACATTGCTTACTACTTGATAAATACTCTTACTTAATCTAGGTATAAAAAATAAACCTGTAAAATAGAACAATTTCTTGTTTTTCTACATCTGAAATGACAGTTCGTCGCTAGTCCACAATTGTGTCATCATCAGCAACCTAATTATTTCTCTCTCTATTGTCCTAATTTTCTTGTGATTGTTTTGCAATGGAATTCCAAGAAAAAGGTATGTAATCTATTTTCACTCATTTTTATACTATGCATTTCGAAATACATAAGTTCTGTGATTTCCACAAAAAATAGTATTAAAATATTCGATTTTATTTTTTGTTATATAAAGTTTTAACTACTTTCCCAGACGAACCCTTACACATAATTTATGAACATTGGTTACTAAGAGCCTGTAGAACGTTAACTTATTTGATTTATCTGCAGAAAGCTGCAGCTGTTTTTTTGCATAGCCTTTATGTCACCATAGTATGTAATTTATAATCAAAATTTATAAAATGTTTGTCTTATATCACAATTTATATTTTCCTTAGCTACTTTTTAGAAATTTACAAATTTCGAATTTACGAAGAAGTATTTGTGTGAGATTTGGCTGTCTATAACTGGGAGTGAGGCAGATAATGCTCGCCACATGACACATATGATGATGCAGTCCTTTTGCCACATCTAATATGTAAATCTTCGAAATTTGGAAAATGGTATCAGCTACATTGGCAAAAAAAAACTAGTGGAATATTGGAAAAAGAGCTACCGGCAGAAGTCGAGGTTTACAGAATAGTATTGAAATTGGTTGAACGTCCTAGAAGAATCGTATAGGTTCGCAATAACAAAAATGGCAGATTAGATCAGATAAAGATAAAGCAATTTTCGCACAGAGAAAAAAGTCTATCTAAGGTCAGTATAGAGATAAATTAGTCTTGATTGTCTACAAACCACAGAATGGTGGAAGTGGGACATCAAGTGATGGAAATCTGCTAGGAAATTTTTCGCCAACACTACCATTTCTGAATGAATTATAAAATATCATTGATTTATGTAGCACCTTGCTCAATTACTGGTCATCTGGCTATAGCATAAATAAAGATAAATTTAGCAGTTTAGCGCTACATGTCACCACAAATTGGTTCAGAAATATCCCTGGTACAATCTTCCTGCTTTAGTTCACAAAGTACTGACTGATTCATAGGTCTGAGGTAATTGGTTATGCATTGCTACTTATATTATTAAATTATTAAAAATGTCACGTCTCGTGAGTAACATTGACCTTGAAACCGACTTCTTCTTAACTCAGACCCATATATTACTGGCTTTAAAAACTGTCTTGTAAGAAGAAGTCTGTGTTATCTAAGGATGTGATAAATCTATTTAATGTTTAATTTATGAAGTAGTGCATTAAATGAACATTAAATTTTTGATATTATTATTTTACCATTTATTATATTCTATTTTCAAATTGTACCTTGCATGATCTCGACACATATGCAACTCAAAAATAATGAGTTATATTACAATATTTGCCAATTAAAGCCGCCTTACTTAAGACTCGAAACGACTGCGCGTCTTATTGAACCATCACAAAATCCTCGTATTCTTCAGATGAAAAATTTTGATATATCTTGTTATAAATATGTTTATATACAAAATCTGTATAAAGTCTGGAATAAAATTAATATTTCTGTTTTCTTGGGTTTGATGGACAAGTCCTGGAACAGGTTGATTTTTGTTCTTTAATGCGCCATTTTCTGCGCGCTCAAAAATATTGTGACGTCACTAGTGTTTGATGTGTCACGTCATTGGCAATTTTTTTAAACGGAATTTGTTTTTTTTATCTGACAACTTCGGTAGAGCTCTTAATTCTCTTTACAGTCACATATTTATTATTTACGCGTTATTTACTTGTTTTTCATTTTAAACATGGTATTTTGTGCATTATATTTTATGGCATTTTGCTTAATGTGGATCTTAATTTTAAGTCTGAAACTTGTTAACATGTTATATATTAAATACCACAAAAAATTTTAAGTTGGCGATTTTTTGTTTAAATATTTGATAAAACAATTATACAGATTGTGCGGATATATATCACCATTTTGTCTATATCGTTGTTAGATTAAATGACGCGTATTTAAAAAAAATATGTGACTGTAAAGAAAATTAAAAGTTCTACAAAAATTGTCAAATAAATAAAAATACTGATGACGTAACACGTCAAAGACTATTGACGTCACAGTATTTTTGAGCACGCAGAAAAGAAAGAACACAAATCGACCTGTTTCAGGGTGTTTACATCAAACCCAAGATAACAGAAATTTGAATTTTATTCCAGACTTTATACACACCCTGTATTTTATATTAAATTATACATTAAATACATCTGATCCTCCATGAGTTTTTCTTTAAATAATGACTTTGTTATATTGGATCCGTCATTTTGTTTTGTACGATTTAAGTTTAGGTTTTCACTCAGTGACCCGAAAAGAACCTATATCCGAAATTTCAATAAATAATTACAATGGTTATCACTTATGTCGGTCATTTTGTGTTTAAAACTTTAAATTTCAGATTCTTAATCAGCGACTACGAAAATACCCTATTTCCAAAATTTTATTATAGTTTCACAGTATATTTTTTTTTCCGCTATTTTGGATCCACCATTTTCTTATTTAAATTTGTAATTACATATTCATAATAAGCGACCTCGAATAGCCTTGTATTCGAATTTTTCATGAAAAAATGTTCATGAAAATATGACAACTAATTTTGGTACTCCATATTGAATCCGTTATTTTGTTTATCAAATTTCTAATTTTAGATTCTTAATTAGCAAACCTAAAAAGCCCCACATACTAATTTTCATTCAATTCGGATAACTCTTTTATATTTTGGCCACATTTTCGGCATTTGGGACCACTGTGTATCAGTGGAAACAAAATCTTGGGACACGTACAAGTTTTTTAATGTGTATCAAACTTTGGACTTCTCAGTTATTTGACATTTGATGTGTCAAAAATGAAAAAGAGTGTATCGATAATTCCTTTTATTTACATTTTTTTCATTGTCACTTTATAACTAGAATTTAAAAAAAACTGACTTAACGGATATAAATTTAGTTATGATTGACCAGTGGCTGCCCTAGGGCGGTGCAAGCGATGCGATCGCACAGGGTGCCGACTTGAAAGAAGCGCCGAAAACAGCCAAAAATAGCTGAAAACGAAAAAGAGCTCTAGTTTTTGTGTTTGCAGGGGCGCCACAATGAGATCTCGCACCACCTACAAATTAAGCTAGGACCGCCACTGAGTTTGACATTATCCAGTTTTTGATTTGTCCCAACATATTATTTCCAGTTTTGAGTTTATATACCAAACTCAAAACTGGTACTTAAAATTAAATTTCCGGCCAAACGGTAAATTTTCAAAAATATGAACTTTAGATTCGTAAATTCTACATATCGCGTAAACGCTAGATTCCGCTCAAAAAACCTTAAAAATTACAGTGTATCGTTGTGCAATCGAGGTCTATGTGTAAGTTCATGTAATGTATGTGTAAGTGTCCAAAAAATGAACTTTAGATTCGTACGTTCTACATATACACGTTTACGCTAGATTCCGCTCAAAAAATCTTAAAAATTACAGTGTATCGTGCAATCAAGGTCTATGTGTAAGTTCATGTAATTCATACAGGGACATTTGCTTTTAAGTGTACAGGGTGGTCCAAATTCGATGTTTTTATAGGGTATCTCGGCAACATAAAGAGTTAGAAAAAAATTGATATAAACGTGATGACCTCTTTTTCTGAGATACTAATAATGTAGTAAACAGATCATGGTTAACTTGATTAGTTTGGAAGATATCAGGCGTTTTTAAATTGTTGGCTATTTATATAAAAAAACAGTTCATAATTTTTGATGTAGTTTTCACCGTAGAATGCACTGGCGTACCTATATTTTTATTCGGACTAATAATTTCCGAGTTATGATATGAAGTTGCATTTTTTTAAATGGAACACCCTATATATTTTCATGTCATTGAATAGCAAATTGAATTAGCTTTACATTTTAATACAATTTATTTTAAAACTGTGTTTCTAGCTCTGAAGCTTTTCGATAAATATTTGATAATACATACTATTATAATTATAGAGATGTTATTTATATATTATATTTTAAAAATGAAGGGATCCGTAGTACTTAGTCTTGATCGCAAAAGTCTTCAAAAATTATAAAATTAATATTTAAACTAATTTAGTTTTCAATATAATCGTTTTTTTCTGCGTATTTTTTCGAAATTTTGTTAAATATGTATATCAATGTAAAGCTAATTTAATATGCTATTTAATAACATACAAACATACAGAGTGTTCCATTTAAAAAATTGCAACTTTGTGTCATAACTCTGAAATTAAAACTTAAAATAAAAAAAATTAGTACGCCACTGAATTCTACGTTGAAAACTGCGCAAATAACTGTTTAACTTTTTTTTGTATATCTTATAGTTATTGCAAAAAAAGACGTATTTTAAAAGAGCCAACAATTGAAAAAAGCACGATATCTCCCAAACTAATCAAGCTAGCCATGATCTGTTAATGACATTGTTATTTTCTCTGAAAAAGTGGTCAGGACATGTATGTCAAATTTTGTCTAACTATTCGGGATCTGTTAATGACATTGTTATTTTCTCTGAAAAAGAGGTCATGACATGTATGGCAAATTTTGTCTAACTATTCGGGTTACTGAGATACCCTATAAAAACATCGAATTTAGGTCACCCTGTACATATCCTGATAATAATAATAATAATAATTTTTTTCTTTGTGACACTTACGATACACATTTTAACACTTGTAATATATTTTAAAGTAACGAGTGTCTTCCACTCCCATGCTAAGCATGAAGTAAAATTTCGAGTTTAGAAAAGCCTCGCGTAGAAAATTTGTCGAGGGTCGCGCAGCGACCCGAGACAAATTTTCACGGGGCTTTTCTAAACTCGAAATTTTACTTCATGCGCCACACGTATATAACACTGATTTTCAGTAAAGTTAAAAATATATATTGCTTAGATATGATAGTGATCAATATTTACTAAGATGTAGCGAAAAAATGCAAGATCTAATTTTGGTGAATAGTTTTCGAATAATAATAATAATAATAGTAGAATAGCGTCGGCTGTTGCCATATAAACCTACCTACTATGAGTAAGTTTTCCATATTGTTGATATTAAAATCATCATATCTTTAATGGGGAAAGTGCTATTTAAGTGTACATATCCTGATGCAAACGTAAAATGTCAGGCATTCGTTAATTTTGAAAAGCGTTCAATTTGAAATTTCTAACGAGTGTTTCCACTCCCAGATTAAGCATGAGGTAAAATTTCAAGTTTAGAAAAGCCTAAAAATTTGGATTTGCCGGGGCGGGTGAGCTAAGCGAGAATTATGGGCACAGTGGATCCTCGGGTTAGTAATATTCATACTGTTCTAATACTTAAATTACTCACAAATACAAAGTACTCTTCTTGGCCTTTCACTTACCTGAAACAAAAGAAAATATTTTTTATTTAAATTAAATTTAGCATTTGGTCATCATCAATATACATAATAATATGGCTCGATTTATCAATACCGGGTGTTGACTTGGCGGACGCAACATAGGAAATCCCATGTAAATTTTGAAATGCTTAAATTTTGGCTCCCCTATTTATTTTAGAAACAAAATGTATTTACTTTTTTTGTAGAGGGAAAAATTCTAAATTCATTTGTGTTAACAGTTATCACCTTACGTTTCTCTAAGTTAAAATTATTAAGAGAAAGTAATGTGATTTTATAAAAATAATGACATGCTATGGAATTGAACGAACAATTGCGGATGTCAAAATGGCAAAAGATATCGCAGTCACTTGATTAAAGTAAATGTTTTCGAAATGATTTACACTATACAAAAAAAAATCCTCCTAATAAAGTGGTATTATGCAGATAACAGTTATCACGATGTTTGCGTTATGTTTTTTGTCGTTAATTAAGTTACAGCAATATCTTGTGCTATTTTGACATCCGCAATTGTTGTATTTAGCTGTAAATTTTCTGACATTCGTTAATTTTAAAAAGAGTTCAATTTTTAGCTAGTCCCAGACTAAGCATGAAGTAAAATTTCGAGTTTAGAAAAGCCCCGTGAAAATTTGTCTCGGGTCGCGCAGCGACCCGAGACAAATTTTCTGGGCTTTTCTAAACTCGAAATTTTACTTCATGCGCCACGCGTATAAAACACAGATTTTAAGTGAAGTTTGAATATACATAAATTTGACAATTTTAGAGTGTTTAATATGCGTGGCGCATGAAGTAATATTACGAGTTTAGAAAAGCCCAGAAAATTTGTCTCGGGTCGCTGCGCGACCCTCGACACATTTTCACGGAGCTTTTCTAAACTCGAAATTTTACTTCATGCTTAGTCTGGGAGTAGAAAACACTTGTTTAAAGCTTTAAATTGAATCTAAAAAAAAACAGGGAAAATCCGCAATTGGTGTATCAATTCCATGGTATGTCATTATTTTTATAATATCACATTACTTTTTCTTAATTATTTTAACTTAGAGAAACGTAAAGTGTTAAGTGTGAACATTCATAAATTTAGAATTTTTTCCTCTACAAAAAAGTAAAATACATTTTGTCTCTAAAACAACTAGGGAAGCCGATATTTGAACACTTTAAAATTAACATGCGATTTTCTATGTTGCGTCTGCCAAGTCAACACCCGGTATATACTTAAAAGAACTGATGTGGCTCATGAAACGCACACGATATTTTGTTATTTTAATGGAATAAATTATCCTACTATTCAGATTCGTCATTAATGGAGATTGGTCTTATAAAGGTTGGACTTAATGGACCTCTAAACTGTTTGATTTGATTAAAAGTTATGGAATTCTAATGAATTTGAAAATTATACTTGATAAAGAGCAAAACAAAAAAATATCGATAATTTTTTTAGCACAATCTAATATCGTATGTTCAATAAAAAAAACCTCTAAAGTGCTATGATTTTATCATTTTTCAAATTTAAGTTGGCTATACGCTTTAGGAATAGTCATATAAAACGTCAGACATAATAATTATAATGTACAGGGTGATTCAATTTGAATTTCCACATTACAATCTAAAATATTTTTGACACGCCACTGTGTTTGTCAGGGGCAGCGTGTGATTTCTAACCTAAAAAGTTAAACAAAAGTAGTCATGGAGCAATATACGCAAGAACAACGTGTTAAAATTGTCCAAGCATATTATGAAAATGGCCGATCGAGGAAAAGTGCATTTCGTGCTTTACGTAAAGTTTGTGGTGCGCAAAATCGACCTTGTGAGAGGACAATTTGGAATGTGGTCCAAAAATTCGAACATACTGGATCCGTAGCTAACATCAAAACCCCTCAGCGTGCTCGTAGAGGTCGTTCGGAACAAAATATTGCCATTGTTCGCGAAAGCGTGGCCGAAAATCCAAGCACATCGATTCGTCATCGATCGCAGCAAGTGGGCCGCTGTGTAGTGGGTATTCCACTACACAGCGAATTTTAACAAAAGATTTGAAGTTACACCCGTACAAACTCCAATTAACACAGGAATTGAAGCCTCGAGGCCATCAACAGCGCCGTGTGTTTGCCGAATGGATAAGAGAACAAGGGGGTACATTTTTCAATGAAAATTATCTTTAGCGATGAGGCACATTTCCACGTTGATGGCTTCGTAAATAAGCACAATTGTCGTATTTGGGGATTGGAAAATCCAAGAGAGATTGTTGAAACGAAAATGCATCCTCAAAAGGTCACTGTTTGGTGTGCCTTTTGGTCCGGAGGCGTAATTGGCCCATTTTTTTTCGAGGATCATGCGGAGAACTCTGTTACGGTTAATGGCGTTCGTTATCGGAACATGATAACAGATATTCTTTGGCAGCAGTTGGAAGATATGGATATCGAAGATTTATGGTTTCAACAGGACGGTGCCACCTGCCACACAGCAGGAGAAACGATACAATTACTGCGCGGCAAGTTTCCCGGTCGCATTATTTCACGTAACGGTGACTTCAATTGGCCGCCGCGATCGTGTGATTTAACTCCGGCAGATTTTTTCCTTTGGGGGTATCTGAAGAGCAGAGTATACAAGAATAAACCGAACACCATTGCAGAGCTAAAACAGGAGATCAGACGCGAAATAGCCGGCATAGAACCTGATTTGTGTCGCAGAGTAGTCGAAAATTTTAACAAACGAATTATGTCATGTCACATGAGCCGCGGCGGTCATTTACATGATATCATCTTTCACACATAATTGTAATGAACTAACCTTAAAGGGCAAATAATTTTTTTTATATTTTTCAACTTCTACGTGTTTTTTTTTTATTATTTTTATTGTGGAAATCCAAAATGAATCACCCTATATAATTTCAGAGTTGCTAACCTACAATATATTAAATGGCACTCTAGAGGTTTTATTATATTGAACATACGATACATATGGTATAACTGCTCGAATTTTGAAAGCGCAAAATTAGGTTAAACGAAATAAACATTTGTAATATTACAAATATTACACCTACATTTTAAATTCGTATTATATTTTAAACTTCATAATATTATATTTTATACGCCTAGTGCATGAAGTAAAATTTCAAGTTTAGAAAAGCCTGAACATTTTCAGGCATTTTTAAAGACAAAATATTACTTCATGCTTAATCTGGGAGTGAAAACACGTGTTAGAAGTTTTAAATTGAAGGTTTTTATGAAAAGCATAAAATGGATACAATTCTGTGCTGAGAATAACATTTTTAAGTTACAAGTTTCAAATTCTGAATTAGAGTTATTTATAACAAACGGTTTTAATTGATAGTATAACAACTATTGTTGTTTTGTGCTGTGGTTAATAGCCGGGGAGGCACGTATTGCGTAGTTTTATGGCTGAGCCCTCGCAGGGGGCTTAATGACCCTCGTAAATCGCAATGAAGCGGATATTGCGAATTAGCTCGTCTATTATAATGACCCGACCGAAAACAAACCGCCATTATGGTGATACCTATCGGCGGCAATTCCACTAAATCGTTACATTAAGTCTTAAAAGAACACAGTGTATAAAACGATTTACTAGTAGCTAACTTCTAATTGTCAAAATAATAAATTTGTGATTCAATTTTTGTTTGTTTAAAAGATTTTTAAAATCTGTTTTATAAATCACTCAAAATTCTATTGCAGAATATTTACAAAATATAAAAACGAATTAAAATTAATATCGACTTTCTGCAAAAAGTTAGTCTCGAGCTAATACCCCGACAGATTTTGAATTATAAAATGAATATTTGAGTTATACGACAGATTTACTGTTCTATGCGTAATTCACATGCAAAATGCAACCTCAGGTCAAATTTTTCTCTCTTAAAAAAAGTCGATTTCCTGTTGGTTCATTTAGCAACAGAAAATTGATTTTTTTTTTCAAAATTCTATTCACTGTATACAAATGAAACCGATTATTTTGTTTACTTATTTTTTTGTAGATTTTCAAAATCCGTTTTATTAACTACTCAAAATTCTACTCAGAGTACAAAAACGTTGCCAAGAAAACTTATTAACGCTCGCGAAAACTTGGAATGTTTATCAATTCCAGTAAACCATTTATGTGTTTCTTTCTGTATGCTAGTGTGTCATAGTTTTTGATAAGTCATCGGAGCGTGTATGAAAAACTTATAAATCATATTATCGCGAAAAACACGGGCGACGTGTTGTTCGCGAAAACTTTCCCGTCCGAATCATAGATACGTGTTTGTCCTGGCCTCCCGGAGCCGGCTTCGACCATAAACCATCGAATTTTATCCGGGAGAACGACGAAAACAAGGCGATGCTTTAAAATTGTTGTTTGTCCGATCGTCCCACTTTTTCACACAAAAAAAGAACAGAAACATTTAACGATCAGTTGCAAATTTTGTTACTAAACGTAGTGAGAGAGAACAAAAAAAAAAACAACAAACATGATTAGTTTGAAAACGGGCAATAGCACAGGGTAAAGAATATTCTTTATTCTGTGGTAAGATTATATATATCAAACATTCAATTGAATTTATTATCTATAGGCATTTAAACTCAATTACTATCAAGTTATTTGACTTAAACTATTGAAACAATTAAATTTCGTTTAGTTTATTTGAAACTGGTGCATACAAAATACCTACAATTTTACCAATGATGATGACAAATACAAATATGAGTGGTGATTATTTTGAAAAATGGACATTCAATTTTAAGTGAAAGATTTGTTATCACTAGAGCTCGGATTTATAAGCAAACAGCTGATGCTGAAAATTAAAAGCATCAACTCGAATTGAAAAAATGTGTACGAATTGTAAAAAGTCGAGTTATTTGACACTACATTTTTTTGCTTATTTTGGTTTTTTCGGTTTTATGCTAATTTTGCATATACAGGGTGTCCGTATTTCAACAGAATCTATGGGGATCTCGGTTATTTCAAGAAATAGTCGCTTTTTCTATTGCATTTCACTATTGATCAAATGAGATTCACTATATTCCAAATATATTTCAACTTGTGAACTATATGCCAAAAGATTCCCGATTTACGAAATGAGTTTCACTATATACCAAATACTTTTCCTTTTAATATTTTTGTTGAACATTTTTGCAGTAATAATAACTTTCTTCTGATACTTATACTTATACTTATATTTATACATATGTGACACTACTTACGCCAGCATCCATTTTCCGGACAACGAGTCCTTTTAGTTTATTGCTAGCATGAATTTTTTGACAAACTGCAGCCATTTTGCTGACAAGTGAAATGTAATTGACTAACTGTGAAAAGGTTTTGACATATAAGAAAATGCAGTGGTATATAGGGAAATGTTTTTGATAAATGGGAAATATATTTGAGATAAAGGGATACTCATTCGATATAAACTGAAATGCAACAGAAAAACTCTAATTTTAAATTTATATTTATCGATAATGAGAAATGATTTAGCTAACCAAACATTCTAAATATACATAAAGGAACATTTAAAACATCGATAGGAATTTCTAGAAATTTTACCTGGCACTGTAATACTCGAAGAAGGCGACAAGTATTTCCAGTGACCTCGAAAAAGCAGCCCACATGTTTCGTCATGGCGTAACTCAATTACCGAAACGAACACAAATCATTACACGACACTTTTTATCAATTTTGTTTAACAATTACAATTACTGGTCTTTATGTTAGTTCACAATCTTGTTTAGAAAGGGCTTGTGTAATTACTTATTTATTTAATATTGTCGAATTTTTGGTTTGTTGGGATTAATCTAATAATTTTAACGTTGATGTATGTGGATGTAGAGAAATGGAATTTTATTAATTTTTGATTGGATGATTCTGTTTTGTTGATTTTTGGTGGATGCGTGGGTGGAATTTCACTGATAATAATTGACTTGTTTTGATTGTCGATTTTAATTAATTTACAAATAACCTGTAAAGAAATGTATTGATAAAAATACGGTTTAATTAATAAATTCATGAAATACCAAAGAATGCATTAATTAAGTATTCTCGAACAAACTTTTTTTTATTGGGTAATAATGTTTTATTAAAAATACCGACATAGATAAATAATAATACTAAAGGCTAGTTGCAAGTAGATCAATGTAAATTGTAATAATAGTTTCTATTTTATACGAAAAAAAGTGGAACAAATCAAGTTATATATATAGCATATCTTTATTCAGACAACAATTACAGTTAGATTTATAACACATTTATATACATATAAATAATTAGTTAGTCTGTCTTGCTATCGACCAATGGTCTTTCTGCCCTGTTCGAATCTACTATTTGCTATTTAAAATTTAATAATCAGTAGGTTGTTTAACTGTCTGAATGAAACGAGCTAATGAATTGGTAAAGTGTTTCTGTTGGAAATTCGTATTTAGACGTGATGTTTGGATTTTGGGGAATGCAGTATTTGTTTAGGATTTCAATTTTTTTGGGGTTAGTGGAGAATTTGGTACTTAGGGTAAGTATACGCTGTTCGATTGGGGGTAGATTTGTGGTTTCGTAGAGGAGTTCGTTTGAAGGGTTATAAAGGGAATTGTTAGGATGTCTTAGTTTAGTGATGGTTCTGAGTGCTGACCTTTCGGCTACTTGGATGTGATACAGTGTGGAGGGACGGATCTGATTGAAGAGGATGCAACCATAGTCTAACAAGGGGCGACATATTGAAGTATATATATTGACTGCAATTTTAATAGAAATGCTGTGATTTCTGTAAGTTAGTCCTCTGAAGTGCCGCGCCCTCGTCTTTATTTGAGATTTTTTGGAGAGAATGTGTGGTTTGAAGGATAATTTTAAGTTGAATAGGACACCAAAGTATTTATAGGAATAAACGGGGATAATTGGAGTGTTATTGAGGGATAGGTATGGTGATCTGAAAGTGATTTTGTGGTAGGAAAAAAAAAATTAGGATTTTAATAGGTTTATTTTGATTCGCTACTTTGAGCACCATTTTTGTATTGAATTCAAGGATTTTCGGAGGGATATTTGGGCATTTTTTAGGGTTGAAACATGGGAAATGAGGGCTGTATCATCGGCAAATAGGAGGAAATATCGCGAAGGGTTAAAGTATGTTGGGTCAAGATTGTATATATAACAGCAATATAAATTCTATAATATAGGGGATAACGGAGAACCTTGTAGGAGGAGAAACGGAAATTAATATGATTGTCCGATTTTAATTTGGGATGTTCTCGCTGATGTTATTTAATAATATTTTTAGGTGATGGGGTAGGTTTAAAAGGAAAAATTTGGAAAGCAGACCTTGATGCCATACCGAATCAAAGGCCTTTTCTAAATCGATAAAGAGCACTGCGGTTGTGTGGCCTTCAAGGTGGGATGTTTGAATATTGGACGTCAGATTCGAAAGGGGGAGTGTGGTTGAGTTTTGGAGGGAAAATCCAAATTGATATTTCAGGATAGAAATTTTGCAGGATTTTAGGATTTTTTCTTTGATCAAGGATTCAAAAAGTTTCCTAATCACAGGGAGGAGTGTGACGATAATTGGAGATAAGTGAAAAATCGTTACACTTTTTTTCCATTCTGGCGGAAAATATTAGTGTTTATAATAGTAATTAAATATTTTTAGGATAAACAGATGGATTTCAGTAGGTAATTTTTTAAGGAGTGCTCGGGGGATGTTATCGGCATCAGGGGTGGAGTTTTTACCAGAATGCAATATCGTGTGATAGTCCGTTTCGTCCAATGTATCATCGTCAGGAAGGAGTCTACTGTTAAGGTCGAATGACATACCAGTTTATTACGGTGTTGAAATCAAGTTATTTTTATGGAATTTAATTGTAATTTGTAAAATATTTAATCACGGCAATGAGATCAGTGAGAAACAAGTTTAAGATATAAATTAAAATCATTTGATTTGTTACACTATTTTAATAGGAAATCGACCGCTATCCAAACGTATAAAACTCTACTTAATTACATCCTTATTTAGAGATAAAATATTTTGAAAAAATTGCTATACTTTAACAAAAGTACATACCTTGTGCTTGGCTTAGTAACATGTTTCCTGTTTTTACTGATATTTCATGAAACAATACCAAACATTGCTAAAGCGGCGTAATTACGTCTTGAATTTTATTTTATGCTGCAATATTCTTGAAAAAATATTGAAAAACTCAATCAGTCACATGTAAAGTTATTTAAATTAAAAACACTTGGTATTGTTTCACAAGTTAAAACTTTATTCCGACTAGTTTCGGTTTGTTAAACCATTTTCAAAGGAATGTACAAAAAAAATATTGTCTAGGTATATACAGGGTGCCCGTATTTCAACAGAATGGGGATCTCGGTTATTGAAAGAGATAGAGAGTTGGTTAAATTGGGGCAAAGTCGCATATTTTAGGGCCTAACAATAATCAGGAAATAATTTTAAAATATATTGTTCTGTTTTCGAGATATCAACAAAAAACTATTTTTTTGAGAAATCGTTTTTATTGCTTTACTCAAAAATTACTGAATCTGGACATTTAGAACTTTGACAATATAGAGGCACTTTTTAATAAGGAATCTAGTAGCATTTTTTTTTATGATAACTATAACATTTACCCGGGGACCATAGCCAAATTTTGTTATTTTTATGAGCGCCATTTTGGATTTTCATATTGTACCACACTCATAATTTGTTTTAGATTTGGTATTTAAAATTATAATATTTTGTTTTTTACAAAGAGTGCCTTGCAAACAATGACGTCATATCTGTTAATCAATAAAATCTTGACAACAGTCAATCATTTTTAGCACTCAACATTAACTAATTACTGTCAAACTTTTGTAATAATTATAATTAGTATCGAGTATCACATAAAAGTTGCACAAACTAAATTTATTCTACTTTAATTATTATTATTCCAAAACTATTCACAAAAAAAGTAATTCTTGCATTTTTTCGCTACATCTCGGTAAATATTGATCACCATCACATCTAAGCGTTATACATTTTTAACTTTACTGTAAATCAGTGGTTTATACGCGTGGCGCATCAAATAAAATTTCGAGTTTAGAAAAGCCCCGTGAAAATTTTCTACGCGGGGCTTTTCTAAACTCGAAATTTTACTTCATGCTCAGTCTGGGAGTGGAAAACACTCGTTAGTTTAAAATACATCACAACTGTTAAAATATATATCGTCGGAAGCCTGTCTTTAAAGGTGATATGTAAGCAAATTATAAGTCCCAGGAGTTGTCAAATAAGTGAGTTACTCAACTGTTTCCAAGGCACTCTTTACAATAAATAAAAGATTAAAATTTTACATATAGAATCTACAATAAACTATAAGTGTGATACATCATTGAATTTAGAAAAAAATATTCTTCCGAAAAATATGAAAATCCGAAATGGCGCCCATAAGAAAAACTAAAGTTGGCTATGGTCCCTGGGTAAATATTATAGTAATCAAGAAAAAAATTATGTTACTAGATTAATCGTTAAAAAGTGCCTCTATAAGGTTAAAGTTGTAAATGTTTGGATTCGTTAGTTTCTGCATAAAAAAATAAAAACGAAATTTCAAAAAATCCGTTTTTGATAATATTGCAAAAACAATAGAAGATATTTCAAATTTGTTTTTAGACTGTAAACAAAATAAATTCAAATTCAAAACTATTTGAATTCGAGAAAATAAGTTTACGCTACTTATAGTTTGCACACTTTAAACATAATATATAAAATTACGAAAATGTTATTCGTGAAAATGCAAACAATGTCTTAATTAATACGACAACTTAAGATGATGTTTCAATGGATATTTATCGTCTTAAGTTGTCTTATTAATTAAGACATTGTTTGCATTCTCACGAATAACAGTTTCGTAATTTTATATATTATTGTTTTTAGACTATTGGGCCCTAAATTAAGCAACTTTGCCTCAATTTAACTGACTATCTCTTCAAATAACCGACATCCCTATACATTCTGTTGAAATACGGACACCCTGTATACAAATATTTGTGTTTCAGGTAATATGGGAAGTCGAAAATGAGGAATTCCTAATCTCCTTGCTGTAGTTTACGATATTTTTTCTTATTTGTATGGCCCTGTTAATTTCCAAGCCTTTTTTAATATTTAGTGTGTATCCCTTATTACCTGAATGCAAAATCTTGAAATTATGCGGATTAAAAAAGTGATTGAATTCGATACAATATTTTGAAAAACCAGTTATTGATCTATTATCCAAATCAGATTTTTTATGCTCTTTCATTCTGGTTTCGAATGATCTACCGGTTTGCTTAATATAAATTTCATCGCATAGTATTTCATAAATCAGTCATATTGTAAATGGTTCTTTTGCAAAGATTTGTATTTTATTCAATTTATTTCTATCGTACAATAAATTCACTGGAATTTCGAGCGATATTGAATTTTCCGAAAATGTGATCATCCTAGAACATTATTTAAGTAAATCTATAAATGACAAAAACCGCAAATCTTTGCAAAGGAATCTTTTACAATGTGACTAAATTTGTTTTTTATTATATGTTGTAGATATTGTAGGAATAGATGCAATTTAAGCCTTAATTATGATAATTTAGCTATGTTTAATTTTTTTTTTATTGAACAAACGCGAGAGTAGGAAACATTTTAATGTAATAATTACAAAGTTTGCACTTTCCCTAAACAATATAATTTTTTTCAAAATATTTCATCCTAAAATAAGGCAAACATTAAAAGTGCGATTCTTTTCGCAATCTACAACAACTTGGTCTTTGTTAGACTAAGTTGTTGTAGATTGCGAAAAGAATCGCACTTTTAATGTTGGAAGTACGCTGCAACCAAGAATTGGCAATTTCATTTATGTATATCTAAAATAAGGCCTTAGTTAAGACGACAATATGCTGAGTTTTATACGTTTAGATAGTGGTCGACTTCCTTTTAAGAGAGTAAAACAATCAAATGATTTTTTTGTTAAAAGAGTTAAACAAATCAAGTGATATTTAATTAAAACACTTGGTTTGTTTTAAAATCAGTGAAACAAACCAAGTGTTTTAATTAAATATCCAGAATTAGATTCAAAAATGTTTCACCGCGTGTTACGTGAGAAATTAATTAAACATACAAATCGAGTGATTATATTTTAATGTACTTTTCTTGTTACTCATGTTTTTCCAAGTGATCAATGAGAAACCAATTAAAGACAAAGATTATATTTGAATAAAGTAAATTAAATTATTTTTTTTAAGAAAATAAATTAAATCAAGTGATTTTATTTTAATTCAAATGTATAAAATGTATTGTCTAGACTTCAAATCAATGTAAAATGTTTATTCTGTTAAAATGGAAAATAATTGACATTGATCTAAAGTTGATTTATAGTTTTAATGAGGAATAAGAGATAGATGAATGCAAATATTTATGGCCCTAAGTTGTTTACAAAAACTAAATCGATTTTCAGCAACACTGACTCAAAGACATACTTTGTATTTTATGAGAAGACCAGATGCAATAATATGACCTACAAATATAATAAATGTGAAACATGCCTAGCCTAAAGTAAGTACAAACATTAAGAAGTTGAGTTGGTTTATGCGTGCCTTGTTTTAGCGTAACCGGTGGAATGTAATTAAACTGCAAACAGTAACAGCTCCTTTACTAGTGTTATGATGTTCTTGTGTCCCAAGAACTTAGTCAAAGTGTCCTACGTCACCTCGCTAATTAACTTACTGGGGTATAAAATCAACAGCATATTGCAGCTTGTACTCTTGTAACTAATGTTGTTTACTAATTATATTATACAGACATTTTTTTTTGTAAGTACATCTATGTATATCGATCCATACTCTCTAAATGTTCAGACATTCCTTGTTTTTATAAAAGTGTTCAATTTTAAACTTCTAACGGGTATTTCCACTCCTTAGTTAGTTAAGAAAAAAAGAAATATTTAAAAACGTTCAATTTGAAGCATTTAACGAAGGTTTCTACTCCTTGATTAACCATGAAGTAACATTTCGAGTTAAGAAAAGCCTGAAAATTTGGAAAATCCAAATTTTCAGGCTTCTCTAAACTCGAAATGTTACTTCATGCTTAATCAAGAAGTGGACAAACTCTTTAGAAGCTGCAAATTTATAAAATCAAAAATTCCTGAAAATGTTCAACGAGTTTTTCCTTAAACTGGCATTCACCACTGGTGAAATAAGGAGAAAGTAATGCTGTGAATACTGAATGCTTTTAAAATAATACTATATACTTTACAATTTCAATTTTTTAAAATGCTTTAAAAGTAAAACTATACTATTGATGAAGCACTTAGATTTAATAGCTAAGGCTGTTACTTGGTGAAATTCTATATCAACACTTTTAGTAAATAACACACTTGGTTACGATTTGACTGTTTATTAGTTGACACTGCAACAATTGTTTCGCCACACAGTGACACTGCAACAATTGTTTCAACAATTGAATTCATCTGCCTAATGAAGCCACTGTGTGGTGAAACAATTGTTGCAGTGTCAACTAATAAACAGTAAAAACTTAACCAAGTGTGTTATTTACTAAAAGCACTTAGAAGTTGAAGAACCATATTAACTTTATTGATAAAAAACAAAATTGTCCAAAATTTGTGTAGATTTATTTACAAATTGTTGTGTATATATATAACAAGTTTACATGTGAAGTAAACATAATTTAGTAAGTAAAAGCATTTGACATTTTCAAACAGTTAAGATGTGTTGAAAGTTAAATTTTAGATATTGATAAAAAATCTAATAGAGGATGTCCGTATTTCAACAGATTGCATGGGGATCTCGGTTATTTGAAGAGATAGAGAGTCGGCTAAATTGGGGCAAAGTTGCGAAATTTAGGGCCTAATAATAATCAAAACCAAATTCGAAATATCTTCTTTTGTTTTTGAGATATTGTCAAAAAACGGTTTTTTGAAATTTTGCTTTTATTTTTTTATTCAAAAACTACTAAATTTGGACATTTATAACTTCAACATTATAGAGGCACTTTTTAATGATAAATCTAGTAACATATTTTATTTTAAGATAACTATTACATTTACCCAGGAACCATAGCTAACTTTTGTTTTTGTTATGGGCGCTATCTTGGATTTTTATATTTTTTTAAAGAATATTTTTTACTGAATTTAATGATGTATCACACTTAAAGTTTATTGTACATTTTGTATGTAAAAATTTAATCTTTTGGTTTTTGTAAAGAGTGCCTTGAAATCAGTTGTGTAACTCACTTATTTGGCAACTCCTAGGACCCATAATTTGCTTACATATCATCCTTGAAGACGGGAATCCGATGATACATATTTTAACAGTTGTGATGTATTTTAAACTAACGAGTGTTTTCCACTCCCAGACTAAGCATGAAGTAAAATTTCGAGTTAAGAAAAGCCCCGCGTAGAAAATTTTTACGGGGCTTTTCTAAACTCGTAATTTTACTTCATGCGTTAGGCGTATAAACCACTGATTTACAGTAAAGTTAAAAATATATAATGCTTAAATGTGCTGGTGATCAATATTTAACGAGATGTAACGAAAAAATGCAAAACTTACTTTTTTTGTGAATAGTTTTAGAATAATAATAATAAAAGTAAAATAAATTTGGTTTGTGCAACTTTAGAGAGATTTAATTATTACAAAAGACTGACAGTTTATAATTAATTTTGAGTGGTAACAATAATTGACTGCTGTCAAGATTTTATTGATTAATAGATATGGCGTCATTGTTTCCAAGGCACTCTTTGCATAAAAAAAAATATCATAATTTTAAATACCAAATCTAAAATAAATGATCAGTGAGTTCAGAAAAAAAATCTTTCAAAAAATATGATAATCCAAAATGGTCCCTATAAGAAAAAAAAAAGTTGGCTATGGTCCCCGGGTAAATGTTATAGTTATCTTAGAAAAAAATGTGCTACTAGATTCCTCATTAAAATGTGCCTGTATATTGTCAAAGTTCTTAATGTCTAGATTCAGTTTTTGAATAAAAAAATAAGAACGATTTTTCAAAAAATCAGTTTTTTGTTGATATCTCGAAAACATAAAGGATATTTCAAAATTGTTTTCAGATTATTGTTAGACCCTAGAATACGCAACTTTGCTTAAATCGACTCTCTATCTCTTCAAATAACTGAGATCCCCATACATTTTGTCGAAATACGGATACGCTGTATCGAAATAACACATATGTTTTCTTGTTGTACATATTTACAAGTCATAAACACAAAATTGCATATTCCCCGTACATACAATTCGTGTTTGGCTGTCCAAATTACGCGCTCGTTAAATAATAATGCAACGCCCAATAATACGCTACAAACATCCCTTATTAAGCCCTACGCTAGTAATACTAACGTTCACGCACCCTTTATTTGCTCGTACATCATGGCCTAATAGCACGATGAAACCGCTGATGTACGTAAACGAGCATATGAGGACAAGGGAAGTAACATCTGTTCGGAATTTCCGAATTAGGGAATTTCAAAATTGAGATGACATGGCGTTCTCGCTCCCCCTATTTCTTCAAAATTGGGACGTTTCTTCTCGAGGACAACAGGCAGAAGGGACGGATGGGGGCTATTAACAGTTTACATGGTTACACTCTTAAAAAGCTTTTAGGCGCTTTCATAAGTCGCTTTAATTATTCACCCTTGATTTAAATCAACTAGAAAGGATAGTCAGGGTTCATTTGTTATAGCATAACTTTTCTATAACTCGATTAGTTGCAATAGAATGAATTAAGAATATAAATGAAAATATAAATAAAGTGTTTATTTGAATATTCTTGGTTAGCTGAATTAGTTCTCAAGAGATTTTGCGTCTTTGCGTTGTTAAGTTTTATTGTAATTATGATTAAAACAAAAAATTATGTACTAGTATGTGCTTAATTATTAAGTTTTTTCAGATATTAAAAAGTTATATTTTTCAAATACCTGAGAGAATTGAATATTTCCAATTATGTGCAATTAAATTATGTTTAAAAATAAAATTGCAGTAAGTTTTTTTTTGTATCTATACCGTTCGTTTTTTTATCGTGCTCACCATTGGGATCTCGTAAACTAATGATGATACTAGGTTGGTCAAATTAGACAAAAGTTTCAATATTTATTAGTAAGTAAGAATATGTCAACAAATTTCACCTAACATCATTGGTTTTAAAAATATGGCGAACATTGTAATACTTGATTTTACTTCTGCGCCACACGTATTAAACACTGAAATTTCGCAAAGTTTAAAATATACGGCTTCGGTAATCTAATATGTAGATGTGAATGAAACCTGAGTCAAATTCAGTTCTGAACAAATTGTTTAAAACAGTGATTATAGGCAACCCAATAACTCAAACGTATATTAGGTTGCCTATAATCGTTGTTGCATGTGTGTATTTTTTTTAACTTCAGTGTAAATCAGTGTTTTTAGGCGTGGCGCATGAAGTAAAATTTCGAGTTTAGAAAAGCCTAATTTGAATTGGCCGCTCCGCTTCGCTACGCGGCCAATCCAAATTCTTAGGCTTTTCTAAACTCGAAATTTTACTTTATGCTTAGTCTGGGAGTGGAAAAAACTCGTTGAAAGCCTCAAATTAACCGTTTTGAAACAACAAATTCCCGCAAATTTAAAAAACGCTGTAATTATCGAGAGATGCATACTCAAAAGAAAAATGCCCTGTATGTTTTGTCTTAAGCACGTTTTAAACACACATTAAACGCGTTTTTTTATTGCTAATGTTTTAAACGCTGTTTTATTGAAAATACACGTTTTGTTAAAATAAAAACTGTTTGTTTTAATTGAAATAAACAAAAAAAAAATTTTCAACAACTCTGGATACAACACCTATTTTTAGTTTTTTTATGGTGGCCATACTTGATTTTTGTACCATTGACAAGAATAAGAAAAGATTGCGTCAAATCATGTGCCATTATTTTAATTAATTATTAGTTAAATCAATTGAATAAAACATGACAATTTTTGTTTTATAAAGTCAGCCATTTAAGATTTTCAGATAATATCAAGAAAAAATTGTATGAAACCATGTCAATTAGTTGAAACAATTGAATAAAACTTTAAGATTTCTCTTCGTCGCGACGAAGAGAAATCGACGCGTCGTGTCGACCATATTGTTTTATTATTATTATTAATCTTATTTAATAACAATATACGTGTAGATAACTACACTAGACACTAGACTCTCTTTTCTTGACCTTTCAATGGTATAAAAATCCAATATGGCCGTCATAAGAAAAACAAAAGTAGGTGTTGAATCTACAAAATGGGAGACCCTGTATAAAATCTGTTGATTTCTATGTATTTTTCTTAAGGCTTTCATGGTACACAGAAAATAACAGATCTCTATCGCGTTAAATAACAAAGTTATAATAAAAATGAATTATCATTCATTTTTACATTTTTCGAAATATTTTTAAAACAAATTATGTGAGCTAAAATTTGTTGACATATTCTTACTCAGTATCAAATATTGAAACTTTTGTCTAATTTGATAATTTCGTATCATCATTGGTTTACGAGATCCCAATGATGAGCACGATAAAAAGAAACGAACGATATAAATTTAAGACAAAAAGTAAAATAAATTAATATCGAAATAATCAGCATTTGTTATTCGGAATTAATACTTTTTTCAAGTATTTTACAAAACGTAGTCAAATTTGATGACGATTTCTTCTGCTAAATTTTAAATATTTGATTTTGCAAAATTGGATAATTTTGTTTCATTGATTAATATATCCAGAAAACATTTAGAATTCTGTCTAGTATATGTAAATTTTATCAATGAATCTGAAGTTTGACATACTTTCATTTTATAAAGAAAAGAAAATACAAGTACCTAATATTTAATTTTTTCGAATGATTTATTTTATAATTAAAAAACTTATGTATTTTCACTCTTTTTACAATTTAAGTAATTTTTTAGTTGCAGTAACAATAACTTTCTTCTGTAAATATTTTATTTGTATTTATACATACAAGGAGTTTTTCTTTTAAGTATACGTATTTCAAAATCAACCTATTTTCTGTAAATCTTTAGATATTTGTTGTTTTTTTTTTAAATATAATTTGAAGCTTTATACGAGTGTTTTCCACTCCCAGACTAAGCATAAAGTAAAATTTCGAGTTTAGAAAAGCCCCGTGAAAATTAATATGGGCTTTTCTTAACTCGAAATTTTACTTTATGCGCCACGCGTATAAAAAATATTGTGAAATTTATCTATATTCGAACTTCACTTGAAATCTGTGTTTTATACGCGTGGCGCATGAAGTAAAATTTCAAGTTTAGAAAAGCCTAGAAAATTTGTCTTGGGACGCTGCGCAACCCTCGACAAATTTTTACGGGGCTATTCTAAACTCGAAATTTTACTTCGTGCTTAGTCTGTGAGTTGAAAACACTCGTTTAAAACTTCAAATTGAACTCATTTAAAAAAAACAACGAATGTCAGAAAATTTACAAAAAAAAACAATTTCTTATATTTAGCCAAAACAAAAAACTTGGAAATTTGGTTTGCTCGCTCCGCTTCGCTACGCGACCACATCAAATTTTCAAGCCTTTTTCTAAACTCGAAATTTTATCTTATACTTAATCAAGGAGTGGAGAACATTTGTTAAACAGCTGTTAAAACCTTTAATGAGAATATTAATTTCTTAAACAAAATGTAAAACCAACACAAACTGTAGTTATTTTTACAATCTTTGTGTTTTGTTAATTTACTTGTTGTTAATTATTTTTCTAAGAATTCGATGTTGTCATTAAAAGTTTAAGTAGTTTTCTAACAAGTGTTTTTCGCTCCTTGATTAAGCATAAAGTAAATATTTCGAGTTTAGAAAAGCTACAAAATATGGCAAAGCAACCAATCCAAATTTTCAGGCATTTTTAACCTCGAAATATTTAAAACATAATATAAAAACTGGATTTAAAAAAAAAAATTATTAAAATATTTATTTCATAAGATTCAATTATTTAAATTATTCAAATATTAAATATTTGAATATTCTAATATTGAAATCTGTAAATAATTAACTGATTGGAATAATCATATTTAAATAATCGAATATTCGATTGTTTGAATTATTCGCCGGATCCAAGTCTCTTGAGCAATCATTCAAAGGTTCTTCCGAGCAATTACTAGAAGGGTTGGATTAGTTTTATAATCAATCGAATCAATTAATAATCATTCAAATGATTCCACCATTACGCAAAAATATGATTTCTTTATATTCGTCTCTTCATGTGTACATTAAAAACATTGAATTCTTGGATAACAGGCATGTTACAGAAAAGTCTTATTTAATAAAAAAAGAAAAACATAATATCTGGCTTAAAAAGTAATATTACAATAACTTTGTTTTATTTGCAATAAAAATCTTGGTTTTATTCACAAGTGTTAAAAATAATAGTAGATTGTTTGACAAGTTTTAAAAGCTTCGTATTGCATGCAAATACCAAATTGCATTTACGAGCATGCAATCCAGCTTTCAAAACGTGTTTAACACTCTGCTTTTCTTACGACCAAACAGCGGCGACGCAGAGTATAACCGTTGCACTGAAAATTGGACAAAAATACTAATAAATAAAGTTGAATAATTTGCAATGTTTATGACATACATCATGTGTTCTAAAGACTTCAATAATTAGGAATAATAGTTTTTTTTGATACAAAAATTTAATATTAAAAAAACGTTAAATTTCTTGTAATGATTATGCTTTTATAAAAAAGTTTAATTACATAATAAACTCACAATGTCAAAATAGACACATAAAATGTAATTCTATTACTGGTTATTTAACTTGATAGTTTACATATAAACCACGAAAGTATGCGCTATTTATACGTTTTAAATTCTCTCACAGAATTGTCTTTTTCAAAGTATAATAAGTTCCTAAGTTGACGACAAATCTTAGCAAAAAAGCCTATGCATCTAATTTAAAGTATGCAGTAGTGATTATGAAATATAATTTTGTTTAAAGTATACGGTAATTTTGATACGTTTATTGTATTTTTTGGCCATTTTCGATGTTACGGTTACACTGTGCGGCGTTAATTGTTCTTCGTCACTACTTATTTAATTTCAATAATGTAAACATTGACGTCCTCAAACGTCTTTACTTTCAAAACTAGTTTTGAAAATTCAATTTTCAAAACCGTCATAACTTGTCAAAATACAAATATACAATAGTCAGCTTTCAATGCACAGGTATAGCGACGAAATGTCTGTTTTAGGCAGCGGTGGTAGGAAAAAGTTATCTTCATTATACTTCTTTTTTTTTGTAGTGTATGAAATAGTGTATTAAGGTTTACATTAGACTGGAGAAACTGGTTATTGGCGGAGGCAGCAGAAATTGCGCGTGGGCAAGCAAAAATCAATTTAAAACTTTACGTGCCCTTGCTAGGCAATCTATATACATGAAAATGGTCGAATTCGAGACCATTGTAAATTAGGAGGCAGGGCCCCGTTCATTGTGCGAAATACGACGACGTTGGGATGCGCATAATGCCTCCATTTTGAATTCAGATTAGACCCACGTAATAAGGATTTAAAGGATCTTATTATTTTGATAATGCATTATTCAAAATTGTAGAACTTGAAAATTTATATAGTGTAGAAATGAGTTATCTTATATGTTATTATCTAGAAAATACTACATTAGGTCGGATTTATAGAATTACAAAATAAAGAAAGACGGCAAGCACAGTGTTATTTTTTATGGTTAGTGGACAGTTTAAAGGTTTGATTAAGCCTTCTATGTCTGTACCTTAGAGGTAAAGAATCGTTTCTCCATTTTTTTGTTAAATGGAGTTAATACTTTTTTGTTCACGACAATTTTATAATATGTGCATTATTTAATTGTATGAGCAGCATAAATGGGGTGCATTTAACCCTTAAGTACATTAAGCATAGAATTTGAATAATAAATGTGGTTTTTTAACACGATTTTTTGCCGCTATTTAGTTAAAGTACAAAGTAACGCGTCAACATCTCCGCCGTTCTCACTAGTTTAACCCGCGTAAAACGCGTTTGTAAACAGAAATCATTCTTAAATCAGTTAAACAATTGTGCTTCTATCCGTAGCGAGTGGAACAAATGTTAACACTGTGAAAACTCCATCCAAACGGAAGAGTTCGTTTTTTGTTCAAAGAGAGTATTACTATGTAAATTTAGGCGAATGGGTAGACTGTGTGAGTATTAATTATTGTTGAACGATTGTTCATATTTGTGTTAAAGTGGAATTTACCCTATTACACATTTAAATCATAATACCGCAATCTGTAATCATTTATCTGTCAAATTATTATGAAACAACACCGACCATTAAGATTGGCACGTATTTGATAAATATATATAATAAATGTTGTGTTGTATATTGTTGTTCTCGTAAACGAAGTATAGTGTATAACTCGCATATAATGGCTAATAATCACAGGAACGACTTGCTCCACTCGCCTTCGGTTCGTTCAGCAAACCTCGCTCTCCTGAATAATAGCTATCATTATATGCTTGTTGTACAATATACTATTACCTTCAGGGATTTTTTTAAATATACATTCCGTAAAACAAATTAATTAAAGCGCTCGAATTTTGAAAGAGTTTGTTAAACGAAACAAACATTTAAAAAAAATATCAAGTAAAATTTGTATATTTTTAACATCACAATATCTGCACTGAAATACTGAAGTTTTATATGCGTAACGCATGAAGAAAAATTTCAAGATTAAATTTAAATTACATAATAAATTAAATTAAATTTAAATAATTAAAAAATTGAATTATCCAGCGCGCTACGCTTCGCTTCGCACCGGAAAATCTAAATTTTCAGACTTTTCTTAGCTCAAAATTTTTCTTCATGCTCAATCAAGAAGAAACACTCGTTAAAAGCTTCAAATTGTATACAAACAAAAAATGCATGAAATATAACAGAGTATACATCAGTATATCTTTTTTTTTGTTTTGGGTTTTGGCTTTTGCCTGGCCTTAGTAACGTAGACTATTGGCCAACATCAATTTTTATTTTATTTATTCCATTTAAGTATTTAATTCTTTACATGCTTATGCAACTAACTATGGACGACACAGCACATTCACTCACATCCACGGCTCCAGAGGGTGCCAATTTCCCCATAAGAAACTGGCACCCCCCGGTGGGATTCGAACCCACGACCCTCTGGCCCAAGAGCAGGAGCTCTACTCACTGACCCACGAGGGTCCCATCAGTATATCTATACATTCAAATTGTAAAATTTACATTGCCTTTCTTTAAAAAAAAAAACAATTAATGTAGAAAATTAAATGTAATAATTGTTAACCTAATATAAATCTAAATATTTGTCTTATTATATTTATTAAATAATTTATTTTATTTGTTTGTTTTTAATAACTTATAATATTTTAACTTAAAAAAAAGGTATACTTATTAATGGTTCAGCATTTATTATGTTTCTGAAAGTACCCTTTATTTCCATTTGAGTCGCCCAGATGCAAAACCAGCCATACGTGTTTTGACAAACTTGTGGCAAAATGACAAAAACCGATTTCGCGGCCCTTTTAAATAACTGAAAATAGTCTCTAATATGCATTGTATCAAATGGGGACAAGAAAAATTATAGAAAACTAAGTAAAAAAGTTGACAGGCTTTGCAACCGAAAAAATATGTTAGCTTTTGTAACCGAGAAATGTAGCAGGCTTTGCATTCTACAGGATTTATTAAACTTAATGTTATAGGGTTTAGGATGGGATTTGAGAATCAATTTATTTCTATAATTGTAGCCTGAGACGAGTCGAATTCACGGATGCCAAAATCTCAAAATCAAAAAAGGTGTATGGCTGGTTTTGCACCTGGACGACTCACTTGATAAATAAAGTATCAACCATTTTACTTTTAGATAATTAATTAATTTTAATAATTCAACAAATTAACAATTCAAGTCATTATTGATTTTTTGTGTGAATTAAGGTGTGATGTAACCGTCAAAGACGCCACAAATTGTTGTTTATATTTAATCAAGAGGGAATTTCGGAGGCCTTGTGCGGGTTTTGCTTTGAAATTCATGCCAAGCCCATTAGAATTACAAAGTGGCTTCGAGTCCAAAATAAATGCCGAATATGTATTTGTTGTATCAAAAATACGGCGCTGTGTAAAAAGTTGTAATTTACTTCGATTTATTCAAGGAAAAAGAGAAATGTATTAACTTAAACAAACTTGACGCTTTTGAGTGTTTTCACTCCTTGATTAAGCATAAAGTAAAATTTCAAGTTTAGAAAAGCCTGAAAAATTGGATTTGCTGGGGCGCGCGAGCGAAGCGAGTCGCGCCCCATCAAATCCAAATTTTCAGGCTTTTCTAAACTCGAAATTTTACTTCATGCGCTACGCGTATAAACACTGATTTAAAGTAAAGTTCATAATATACCGCTTGCGTAATAAAAAAATATTTCTTTTTAAATTAAAGACTCTAAAATTCTACGATGCATTTTAATTAAATATTGTGTGAATTTAATAATATTTCAAAATAAGAAAAAATTCAAATATTTATTATTAAAAACGTGAAATTGAAAATATACTGCTTAACTTTAATAAATATTACAACATTATTTATATTTACAAAAATCAAATGTCAGGAGCAATTTGCTTTCGGATATTTTAATTTAATTATTCTATTTAAATTGACAACTCTGAAATTCCACGATGCATTTTAATTAAATGTTGTGTGGATTTGATAATATTTCAAAATAAGCAATAAATTTAAATATTTATTATTAAAAAAAGTATAATTGAAAATATACTGCTGAACTTGAATGAGTATTACACTATAATTTATTTGCAAAAATCAAGTGCCTGCAGCAATTTGCTTCGGAATATTTTTATTTAATTATTCTTTTTAAATTGATAACTCTGAATTTCTACAATGCATTTTAATTAAATGTTGTGTGAATTTGATAATATTTCAAAATGAGCAAAAAAATTAAATATTTATTATTAAAAAACTGAAATTTAAAATATACTGCTAAACTTTAATGAGTATTACAATATAATTTATTTGCAAAAATCAAGTGACCGGAGCATTTTGCTTTCGGATATTTTCATTTAATTATACTTACATATCTTAAAGATGATTGCTCAAGTTTTAAAAGTGCAAGATTTGGTTAGACAAAATAAGTATTTGGGAAATTTCTTAGCGTGCAATCAAACTTATGCAGTATATTTTGAACTTCATCTTAAATTTGGGTTAAGAAATGCATTTAAAATTGATTGTAAATTGCTCAAATTTTAAAGCGCGAAATTTGGTTAAAATCGATTAAACACAAGCTTACTATGATTACATATTCCAAAGACGATTTCTCGAGTTTTAAAAGTGCAAGATTTGGATAAACAAAATAAATATTTGTAAAGTTTTTAACGTGCGATCAAACTTAAGCAGTACATTTTTAACTTCAGCTTAATTTTGGGTTTAGAAATGGATACGAAATTGATTAATTACTTAAATTTTAAACCGCGAAATTTGGTAAAAATTGATTGAACACATTGAAAGAAATCACTTTACCTACATATCCCAAAGATGACTGTTCGAATTTTGAATGTGCAAGATTTGGTTAGCCGAAATAAATATTTGAATAATTTATTTCGCAGGCTAATAAGTTTTACAAATATTTATTTCGGCTAACCAAGTCTTGTACTTTCAAAACTCGAGGAGTCATCTTTGGGATATGTAAGTATAGTAAGCTTGTGTTTAATCGATTTTAACCAAATTTTGCGGTTTAAAATTTGAGCATTGTATTTTGAACTTCACCCTAAATTTAGGTTTAAAAATGCATATAAATTGATTGAAAATTGCTCGAAATTTAAAGCGCGAAATTTGGTTAAAATCGATTTAACATAAGCTGTATATTTCCAACTTCACAATATGTTCAGTATTTTATACGCGTGGCACACGAAGTAAAATTTCGAGTTCAAAAAAGCCTGAATATTTGGTTTGGTCGCTCCGCATTGCAGGTTTTCAGGCGTTTTAAACTAAAAAACCTGAAAAGTAGACCAAACTAAGTTTTCTGGCTTTTTTAAACTCGAAATTTTACTTCATGCTTAATCAAGGAGTGGAAACACTCGTTATAAGTTTAGATGTAAGTTTGACAGGCGTTAATGAATGCCATAAAATATGTTATCGTTTCTTACTATTTTTACAATATTATTTCAACGATAAAAAATGTAATAAACAAAATTGGATGAAAACGTTTTTCTATACATTTTGAAGGTAATGAAGCACATTTCCATAATGTTATTACCAATAAATAAAGTACCGTGCCATTATTTAAAACATGATTTAGAGTAGGCTTTGAATTTTTAATTAGATTGACACTACTGACATAGTTTACCATAACCTCAAATTTATTCATCATACAATCAGCATTCTGGACAATAGCATAAAAAGATCCCGCCTACTTTATTTTTGTCATAAATACTAAATTTTATTATTCTTGTTTATTAGAAGTAAGCATGCCTCATTAATATTAAAAAATAATCTAAGAAACGTATAGGGGCATTCATATTTGGTTCGTTCTATGTCTATTTATTACAAGTAAGCTTGCCTCATTATTATTAAAAATAATCTAAGAAACGTATAATGGCATTCATATTTGATTCGTTCTATGTTTGAAGCATGAGATTGTCTGTCTTGTTGTATGTTTGAAGCATGAGATTGATACATGGATTGTTTGATTTATTTATGTACACATGAAATGGTGAATGCGCCGGGAACAAATGTTTGTTGAACAATGTATTTCCGTTTTCTGTGTACTTTTCGATGTAATATTATTTATAGCTATTGGTAAGTATGAATACTTGTGCATTATGTAAGAAATCACTTTTATTTCTTTTAAACTTCCTCGAGCCTTTTGCACAATATAAACATGTTAAAATGAAAATCGATTTTAACACAAATTCTGGGGTCTGTGCACATGCCTACATCATAATACTAAACTAAAAATGGTTATTATTCTTATTAAAAGTGGTTTTAAAGCATTTCTAATCGCTTACAAACACATTTATAGTTTATAACCGTGTTTGTTGAAATTGTTTTCTTTAATAATTCATCAATTTCTTGATCTGTGTTACTTCCAAAGCGATTCGTTATAAAACTATTGATATAACAGGTGACAGATTTACATACGCGATGAAAGAAATCGATAAAACTAATTTGAAAATACCACTATGATAGCGAATGTTTTCAAAGTAATTTATTTTTAGATATACCTGTTTTAAAATATCAAAATTCAGTAAATACATTACATCCACTACATCGTCTGTTAATTTTATAGTTACTGTCAATAAATGCTAGTACTTAACCAATCAAAATCAGCCGAATTAAAATTAGACGTTAAATGAAATTTTAATCATTGACTAAATAGCGGTGCAATACAATTATCTAAAAATCGATGATTAAATCTGTATGTGGGGGGTAAACTACACCAAGTCACTTTTTTTTCAAAATACGTTTTTTCATACTATTGGAATCAGAATTTGTTAACGTATTGTAGTGAATAGCACTAAACATTTTTAAAAATGTGACGGCGTAGTTTATAAACGCCTTTGTAAAACAAACTAGTTGTAGATTACGAAATGAAGCGAACTTTTAATAGTTTTTAATTTAATTCTACAACCAAGTTTTAGGAATTTCATTCATACTTTATGTTTAAAATAATAGTGGAATAAAAGTTGTAAGTGCTTTCATTATTTCAATATTGAACAACCAACAATTTAAAAAATGCATGTACAACAAGAATAATTCAAATTAAAAACTATTTTCATTATATGAGAAATATAACGCGTAAGCTAATTTTTCCGCTTTATATTTTTATTTGTTAGTTGGTTTGTAGATAATTTGACTTAAATGTTACATATACTTTGATATATCGTTGTAACAAATTAAATAAGATTTTAAATATTTCATTGTATAATTTAATATGCGGCGGTGTATTTGCACGGAAAGCAGTTTTTTCAATAGGTATTTATTGTCTTAAGTAGTCTTATTAATTTTGACGTATTGTTTGCATTTTATACGAAAATTGTCGTAATTTTATATATTATAAGATATATATGTGTGAAAAGCTTTACTGATATTTCATATTTATACATTATATTGATAAATGAATTTAAATTGTAATAACAGATATTTAGGAGTTGGTAGAACATCTGTGGATTCAGTGAGAAATGTCTCCACTGACGTTAATAAAGCTCTCACGACGCGACGTGTTCAGAGATGATTCGGCCGGAAATACGTGCGCGATAGAAATGCGGATAATACCGTGGAATGGTGTGTCCTTAGTGCAAAGGGCGAAAATCGTGCGTTTATCACCGCCATGCAACAAGTTGTACCTATTTGTCTGACACACATAATGTAGATCCAAACTTTTCCCAGGCGGGGATTAATGATTACGTACTGAAATGACTTCGTGTCAGTTACAGATCGGTTTTCTCGACTTAGCTTGAACACAAATTAAAATAGTAACATATTGAGGTAATCAATTATAAGTAAAGTTGTAAAGGTGTATCTAAAATGTTTATACAGTTTCATAAGCCTAAAATATCTCTGAAATTAAATGAGATAGAGTTTTTGTCATCCTCTTGAGCATAAAAGGCGCTGTCGCCAAGGCTATAAAGTTGCCGCGGTAAAGTTAAATCTAGGCCGTAGCAAGAGAGGGGGGGGGGATATGGAAGTCCAACCCCCCCCCCCCCCAGAAATCTTCAAAATGGTAAATTTGTCTGTGTAAATGCGACTTGTAAGGGCAAATACAATACTTTTACACCCCCCGAAATTTTATAACCCCCTAGCTACGGCCTTCAGTTAGAGTATGAAATAAAAACAGTTGCATTTATATATTTTAAGTGAAGGGTAACTTAATTATAGCAATTGTGAGGAACATTCAGAAAATTCGTATATCGGGTGTTGACTCGGCGGACGCAACATAGGAAATCGCATGTTAATTTTAGTGTTCAAATATTGGCTTCCCTATTTATTTTAGAGACAAAATGTATTTCACTTTTTTGTATAGGGAAACATTCTAAATTTATTAATGTTCACACTTAACACTTTACGTTTCTCTAAGTTAAAATAATTAAGAAAAAGTAATGTGATTTTATAAAAATAATAATATACCATGGAATTGATACAACAATTGCGGATATTCCCTGTTTTTTTTTTAATTTAATTTATAGCTTTAAGCAAGTGTTTTCCACTCACAGACTAAGCATGAAGTAAAATTTCTAGTTTAGAAAAGCCCCGTGAAAATTTGTCGAGGGTCGCGCAGCGACCCGAGACAAATTTTCTGGGCTTTTCTAAACTAGAAATTTTACTTCATGCGCCACGCGTATAAAGCACTATAATATTTTCAAATTAATGTATATTTGAACTTTACTTAAAATCTGTGTGTGTTTTCCACTCCCAGACTAAGCATGAAGTAAAATTTCTAGTTTAGAAAAGCCCCGTGAAAATGTTACTTCATGCGCCACGCATATAAAACACTATAATATTTTCAAATTTATGTATATTTGAACTTTACTTAAAATCTGTGTTTTATACGCGTGGCGCATGAAGTAAAATTTCGAGTTTAGAAAAGCCCAGAAAATTTGTCTCGGGTCGCTGCGCGACCCTCGACAAATTTTCACGGGGCTTTTCTAAACTCGAAATTTTACTTCATGCTTAGTCTGGGAGTGGAAACCACTCGTTTAAAACTTCAAATTGAACTCTTCTAAAAATCAACGAGTGTCTCTTTATATTACGAATGTATCTTTATATTTTAACATCTTATTTTTAGTAATTAAAATGATGATTAACAATTTCGACCCTACTTAGAACAGATAAGAAAATCTTGAATGGTATTTTCGTACACACACAGGGAGATGACAAAGGCGAATTCGAACGGGAGCGAGAAACTTTAATTACTCCCGACAGATTTCGGGGAGCAAAACCTGAAAACTCGCGAAACTAATTATATGCATCGCGGCTGGTTAGCAAGATCACGCAGTGTCGTCAGAATTTCCGAAATTAAAACAAGTAAAACAAGATGAACAAAAAAAATGCCGTACGGCAAACAACCCTTCCTCGGGGGCTGGCGATCAATACAATCCGGAACTTTAAAGTTTTGGCATTGACAGGCCGAAATCGTTTAAAGGAGGATTATTGAGGATCTGGATGCTTTATTGGACGAGATGCATATAAGATTTTTTTCTACGGCCTTATGTATAAAGTGTTATATAGCGATATATGGCGATGTCATATTTTCCACCTAGAAGTGGAATTAGAGCCACATAAAATCCTCCCCCTGGCCATAGCTAGGGGGAGGATATGGGGGTTCAACACCACCCTCCCCACCGAAATTTTCAAAATATTACATTCTTGCATGTAAAACCGGCCCTGAACTAGTTAAGACAATATTTTTACCAGTAACCCCCCCCCCCTTCCCGAAATTTTGGTATCCCCAACTTTTTACTATGACCTTGTGTAAAATGATAAATATTTCAGTGGGATTTTGTTCGATAATTTGTAAAAAATTGTAAATAAGCTTTAAAATCTTGATAGTTTATATAAAGGTGAGCAAAATTTAAGACACGACGAACATAAATTATATTCACCTCTCATAAGTAGGACTGCAGCCATTCAAAACGAAAACTTGAATATTTTAGTGGTACTTTCTATAAGAAATTGTGTACTTGGGTTGAAAAATCAGTGTTTGCATCAAATATCAGTAGATTATTTATAACTAATTAAAGTTTAAGACACACATAATAAAAATTATATTTATAATAAACGAATCAACAATACATTATTATTTGTTTGTTTAAACAATATACATGAACTTTTATTTTGAAAGTGGTCTAAGTCCATTTCTAATTTTTGTTTTGTTTACTGTAGTAATCTTCATAATTTAAGGTTTTCTGTTGTAAACAACAATTTGTGGTTAAGTATATTTAAATAAAATATATAATATATATTTTGATTAAACTTAACCACAAATTGTTTTTTATGACTGAAAACCTCAAATTATAAAGGTTATTACAGCCAACAACAAAACATTGAGCAATGGAATTAGGCCAGTTTCAAAATAAACGGCTCAAATATTTCTGTAAAATTAGGTAATTGGTCAAATTTGAATTTGAGTTCAATATTCCGCACTAGATACCCATAGACACGTTTCGGACTTCAAGTTCCTCTTCAGTGTGGTCCTGATCCAGTGCTGAGGAATAATGAACATTTCTGACTATATCAAGCCAATATGTGAACACAATTAAATGAATTCGATAGCTAACGCCATCTACTGTCCCATAGTGGCATCGTCAATGACACGGTGCACAACGATATTTGTTTTCTGTTTTCACAAACAGAGTATAGCTCCTTGGACGAAACAGTGACCAGTATATGCACTTTGTGCACAGTGTACAGGCAGTAGATGGCGTTAGCTATCGAATTCATTTAATAGTGTTTACACATTGGCTTGGTATAGCCAGGAATATTCAGTATTCCTCAGCACTAGTTCGGGACCACACTGAAGAGGACCTTGAAGTCCGAAACGTGTCTGTAGGCATCTAGTGCGGAATACTGAACTCAAATTCAATTTTGATATCTGTTTTTTGGTTTCACAAACAGAGTATAGCCCCGTGGACGAAACAGTGACCTGTGTATGTACTTTGTGCACCGTGTCATTGACGATGCCACTATGGAGCAGTAGATGGCGTTAGCTATCGAATTCATTTAATAGTGTTCACATATTGGCTTGATATAGCCAGGAATGTTCAGTATTCCTCAGCACTAGATCGGGACCACACTGAAGAGGACCTTGAAGTCCGAAACGTGTCTGTGGGCATCTAGTGCGGAATACTGAACTCAAATTCAATTTTGATATCTGTTTTCTGGTTTCACAAACAGAGTATAGACCCGTGGACGAAACAGTGACCTGTGTATGTACTTTGTGCACCGTGTCATTGACGATGCCACTATGGAGCAGTAGATGGCGTTAGCTATCGAATTCATTTAATAGTGTTCACACATTGGCTTGGTATAGCCAGGAATGTTCAATATTCCTCAGCACTAGATCGGCACCACACTGAAGAGGACCTTGAAGTCCGAAACGTGCCTGTGGGTATCTAGTGCGGAATACTGAACTCAAATTCAATTTTGATATTTGTTTTCTTGTTTCACAAACAGAGTAAAGCCCCGTGGACGAAACAGTGACCTGTGTATGCACTTTGTGCACCGTGTCATTGACGATGCTACTATGGGGCAGTAGATGGCGTTAGCTATTGAATTCCTTTAATAGTGTTCACATATTGGCTTGATATAGTCAAAAATGTTCAGTATTCCTCAGCACTGGATCGGGACCACACTGAAGAGGACCTTGAAGTCTGAAACCCGTCTGTGGGTATCTAGTGCGGAATACTGAACTCAAATTCAATTTTGATATTTATTTTTTGGTTTCACAAACAGAGTATAGCTCCGTGGACGAAACAGTAACCATGGGGCAGTAGATGGCGTTAGTTATCGAATTTATTTAATAGGCAATTGATATTACACTAATTAAAGAGAAATGCTACCATCATTAAATTTAATAAAACGCGTTAATTTTAAGAGATGTATATTTTGCTTTTTTGACAAGGGTATTTGCCACATGAAACTGATTTTCATCAAAGTTTGCATTGCTTCAGTTATTTTTTATAATAGAGATTTGACATGTTTGAATATTATTCATACACTTACGTCTCATTGTCAGAAATACCTGTAAAAAATGTTTTTACTGGATATTATGAAATCCTGTAATCGGGTAGGAAAGTGATGACTCAAAATTGTGTGGAAAATTGAAACGTGAGTACCGTATATTTTTCATTTTCAATTTGAAACATATTTACGTCGTTTACAACAAATATGTGCGTTCCACACGTTAGATATTGCGTTACATTTAGCAAATTGAATTCTTAAATATATAGAACTACGGCACAGTAAGCCTTCAAACATAACCTATTTTATTCTCGCCCTTATGTACGTTTTTAAAACTGCCAATATTTTGACAGTGGTTTGGATTATGACTCAAGTTTGAATTTTCCACTAATTTTTCAAGCCATCACTTTCCGACCTTATTGTGTTTAAGTAATAGTTCAAGCATAGCCTTACTTTTGTTGTTTTAAAATTACCTTACTTTTCACATAACCCTTACTTGCGTTGTTATTAAATTCGTTTTATAATTATAAAGGATAATAATATTAGGAATTATAAATTTATGTACACGAAAACATACATCTATAGTATTTTTAAAATTGTTTGTTTCTTATTATTATTGACGACTAATATCTATTTAAACTTTACGAAAAAATCAATGGTTTACACGCTTGGTGCATGAGGTAAAATTTCGAGTTTAGAAGAGCCTGAATATGTATATATATATATATATATATATATATATATATCTATATATATATATCTAAATTTTTGGGCTTTTCTAAACTTGAACTTTTACTTCATGCTTAACCAAGAAATAGAAAGACTCAATAGAAAAATATTGAATACTATTTATAATAGAGTTTTATCAAGTATTTATCTTCTCAGCGCAATATTATATGTTTATTTTAATTAAGAATTTGCTATTTAACCTTGATTTTTTAAATTTGTTACTTTGTAATTGATTATTTTAATTAGGTAATTGTACACAATAAATAGTATTATTATACAGGGTCATCCTGAATAACCCTGGATCTGACTAAAAAAAAAAAAATACGTCAATTTTGTTTTTAAAGGAGAACTTGAAAAACACTTCTCTTTAATTTTAAATTTCACCCTCACCCCCAGCCAACCCAAATTTATAATTTTGAATGGCACCCCTATTGTGTGATACCTAATTTTAAAGGGCATACAAATAAAAGTGAACCGATTTTAATTATTTTTTATTTGCTAGAGTAATTTGTATGCCCTTAAAATAAGGTATCACACGATGGGGGCAGACATAAAGTTAAAGTTAAAATTCAAAAAACAGTGATTTCAAGTTCCGCCCTGGAAAACGAAATTGAAGTGTTTTTTTCTTAAAACCCTATCTAAGTCAGATCTAGAGTTATTCAGGGTGGTTCCTTTTGAAATGAACAGGGTCTTCATAATATAATAAACGCTTGCATTAAAAATTACGTGCAATTGTTTAACCATGAACTTTATCGCATATTAGTTCAACAATTGCAATTCAAAGCTTTATTAATATTCAAATTGGCATAAAATAATATCATTGCAACATCGAATTTTAGAGATGCGTCTCGACGCTTCTACTATATATGTGCATGTGAATATGTTTGTTACGCGCGCCGTCTGATATTATAATATTCCGAATCATGAAATATGCAAATCCAGCCACATTTGCCTGGAGGCAAACGAAACTCCAACTATGGAATTTCATGAAAAGTTCATCCAAACAGAAAATATTTTGTATGTATTTTTTTGTGAACTTTGTCATATTTTGCAGTTTATATGTCATTTTTTTACTCGTTTAGATAAAGATGGGTATATTTTTTATCCTAAAAATTATTATATTGTATTAATGCCCGGTATTATAAAACGTTTTATTCCCTAAATAAAATTTACTTTACGAATAAATTAATTTAATTCAATCTCCCTAGTAAATTATTTGTTTGTTTTTCTACCAAGTAAATTTTAATCTCTAAATAATTTTACAGTTGAATGTCAAAAGTGTATTATATTATTATAATTACTTTAGATTTCATTACTTATTAATTTCATTACGATTATGATGTCTACCATATCATCTGTGTCAGATTTAAGTTCGCTCATAGTATCTTCCCTGACAGTGATTAATTCGAACCACAAGACATTCTAAGTAGTCAAAGACCTAGAGTCTTTCAAATCAGACATAACCAGGGATTTTTATACTTATTCATAAGCTTTTTAAAATGAGTTCCATTTAAAGTTTTAAACGAGTGTTTTCTACTCCCAGACTAAGCATGAAGTAAAATTTCGAGTTTAGAAAAGCCTGAAAATTTGGTTTGGTCGCGTAGCGCGAAGCGCGGAGCGGCCAAACCAAATGTTCAGGCTTTTCTAAACTCGAAATTTTACTTCATGCGCCACGCGTATTTAACACTGGAAACACTGAAATATTGTGAACAAATGAACTTCACTTGAAATCAGTGTCTTGTACGCGTGGCGCATGAAGTAAAATTTCGAGTTTAGAGAACCCTGAAAATTCGGTTTGGCCGCTCCACGCTTCGCGCTACGCGACCAAACCAAATTTTCAGGCTTTTCTAAACTCGAAATATTACTTCATGCTTAGTCTGGGAGTGGAAAACACTCGTTTAAGTCTTTTATAATTTCTAATAAGCTTTATTTTTCTTTATCTTTGTAATTCTGTCCTATTCCACGGCTATTCTCCATAATTATAAGGATATATACTAAATTTCCAATTAAATTGACAATTTCATTTGAAATATTGACAATTCAATTTTACAAATTGGTGGTTTCAGCTATGGCCACAATGAAAATGTATAATTTTGGTCTGTAATCCACTAATTAAATTATTTATTTCTAGAATTGCTATTTATTTGGCAGGTTTGCTTTATAATACGCAATTCTATTTGCCCATTAGTTACTAGGTGAATAAATTTACTCTACAAATATTTATATAATGATTTATTAATCGTTTATAATACCGGGCATAAAATAAATTTAATTATCAAACCTGTGTAAAGCTATAATAAAAAACTTTTTTATTTCTTACTTCACTTTTATTTTTATTCGTTAGGTGTAGATTTCGAGTGCTAATCACTTATTATCAATAACTAATGTGTAAAGTGTATTATCAGTAGTCTGAAGAGTATTTACAGTAGTCTGAAAAAAATGTATTTCTCGAAATCGATCTGATTCGCAGATACTTTAGTATTAATGTTTCTGTAGAAAATGTGAACTTCATAAAACAGTATTTGTTATTTATATTTATAATTATTATGCCTTATAAGTAAACAAACATTTTTAAACTTGAAAGCTGAAAATTTGGTGGTATTATCGACACGTTTCGTTCGCAAAAGCTGTTATATTTATAAATTGCGTGGCTATTTTTATCGCTTAATATCCAACCCTTTACTTCGTAACCTACATTTCAGGTTTGTGCCCAATGTGTTAACTCAAGCCTGAGTATAATGTTTCTGTTATAAATATAATTATTTATTAATTTATGGTGTATGCGATAAGGAGAATATGAATATTTAAGCTTAATCGTACCTGGGAAATTTCATAAATGTTGCAGTGTTATGCATTATCAAATGGTGATTTTTTAAATTTAGCAGAGTATGTTATTACATCTGCTTATAATTCGTTTAATATATTTATTAGATCAACCGGTGAAGCATGGAGCATAATTGGGCAAAGTTTTGTTACATATTTTGCTTCACGCTTGTTTTGTTTCGTATTTTTAATTTCCGTTAATTGACGTTTTGATTTGTTGCAATCGTATTCAAAGTTAAAAAGAGTTTTTACTTTAAAAATGATCACAACAGATTGAAATACGTGTCAGGTAATAAAAAACTAAATAAATATGGAACAAAACAAGTGTTTACTTTACCTAATTTGAAAATATTGTACTATTAATAATGTAGCACAAGTATCGAGCATGGAATATAAAGGGTGTCCCAAATTAACTCAAGATTAAGCCATTTGTGCAGTAAATTGTTGGCAACCCTAAAAAAAAACAATTTGACAGCTGAGAGTTTAGGGTTAGTAAAAATGGAGTGTTACACGATACAACAACGTGTATTCTTCATACAGGGTGGCGCAAAACTACCGATATGGTTTGAATGTTTTATAACTTTTTAAATTTATTTAGATTTTTTATTTTTATTTCTGAATTTTGTGAAAAAAACTTGAAGAATTTTAAATGGAACAGTACACAACAAAGCAGCGATCAAAAATTGTTGAATTTTATTTAGAAAATAAACGGTCAATTATTTTGACGCAGCATGCTTATCGTCGTTTTTTTAATGTGCGTACTGGACCTTCAGCATCAACAATAAACCGCTTGGTTGCAAATGTTCGACAACATGGTACAGTAAGACACCTTCCATGTACCGGAAGACCACGTACGGACCACACGGAAGAAAATATCCAACATGTTGTGGATAGTGTGCAGGACAGTCGAGAAACATCAACAAGAAGACGTTCGGCACAACTGGGGCTATCGCGGAGGTCCGTTCAGAGGATTTTGGCCACATTGCACATGTTCCTGTATAAGGTTTAGCTTGTGCAAGAATTGAAGCCGATAGACTACCAACAACGTCTTGATTATGCCATTTCATTCCGACAAAAAGCAGAAGAAAATCGCGATTTCATTGACAATTTGATAATGAGCGATGAAGCCCATTTCCAATTGAATGGTTTCGTAAACAAGCAAAATTGCAGGATATGGGCTACGGAGAATCCAAGAACAGTTCATCAGCGACAATTACACCCACTTAAGTGTACTATTTGGTGCGGTGTATCGTCTGAAAGGATCATTGGTCCATATTTTTTTTAAAATGCGCATGGCTCAGTTACGGTTAATGGTGCTAAATATCGAACGATGCTGGACAATTTTTTGAGGCCAGCTGTAGAAAACCATACACAGTTGTGGTTCCAACAAGATGGAGCCACAGCCCACACTGCAAGGGACACAATGGCTCTGTTACGGGGCCTCTTTGGCGAACGCATTATTTCGAGCAGAAGCGATTTCAATTGGCCCCCACGTTCACCGGATTTAACAGCTCCAGACTGTTCATTGGGGTTATTTGAAAGAAAGGGTATACGTAAATAAGCCAGCGACCATACCAGAGCTAAAACAAAACATTCGCAATGAAATTCAAGCCATCACACCGGAAATTTTATGAAAAGTTATGGAAAATGTACTGGAAAGAGCACGAATGTGCGAAGCCGAAAATGGCCACCACTCGCGGGATATATTTTTTCATACTCAAGCCAAAAATATTCCTCATTAATATACTGTGTAACAAATAAATTATAATTATAATTAACCATTAAATAAAAAAAGTTATTAAACATTCAAACCATATCGGTAGTTTTGCGCCATCCTATACAACAATATCTCTCAAAAATAATGAAAGTTTGGCGGCCATAGTTCGAAAATGTCATACAAAAGATGGTCGGAATAGTCAACTGTGAAGAGATTAATTGAAAAATTCAGGGAGACTGGATAAGTAGGCGACGCTAAACACACTGGTCGTCCAGAAATAAGCCGTTTAAATGTCAATATCAAAGCAGTGCTTGGAGAGTGTTGGTGAAAATCCCACAACATCAATTCGGCGTCGGGGACAAGAATTGCAAATTGCAAGAAGATCTCTACAGCGTATACTCACAAAAGATCTGTGTCTCCATGCTTACAAAATTCAATTAACACAACTGAGGCCTAATGACTATGCACAGCAAAGAGAGTTCGATGAATGGATTATTGAACATCAACAAGTGGATGCTGATTTTTCGAGCAAAATCCTAAAGGATAAAGCACATTTTTAGCTGTAATATAACAAGTGGTATGATTATCATCGATAATATTCATGAGTGAAACCGAGCTGCAGATTCAACGAGCCCGAAGGGCGAGTTGAATGTGTTGCTTCGGTTTCACGAATAAATATTATCGATTATTTTTAATTATCGACTGCCAGATTTGACAAATAATTTTCGTAGCACCGACCAAAACAAGGTTATAGGATTCTTTCACCGCTGTGATAACATGTATCTATGGAAATTAACGATTCTGATTGGAGGAAATGTAGTCATGTAACGCTTGAGTTATATTCTCACCTTTAGAGCTTTTTTAATCGCCAAAATTGCCGAGTTTGGGGTTCAGAAAACCCACAAGTGTTTTTCGAAAAACAAATGCATCCACCCTTGCGCGACCCTTGACAAATTTGCCCGGGGCTTTTCCAAACTCGAAATTTTAAGTTTTAAAAAAAACAACGAATTTCAGAAAATTTACAGCTTATGTATATGTTTACCTAAAAGAAAAAGTTACTGTATGTATACTTAAAAGACAAATTCTCTGTATATCACCATCTGATAATAACTCCTGAATTTGGTACAAAATAAAGCAACATACAAAGTTAAAAAGAAAACAAGAACCACTCTTATTAATCAATTTTGTTTTATTCCCTTTAGCATTCCATGAAAATATCGAGGTAACGCGGTGTTTCCCAATAATTCCAAACTCACAGTTCCACATGTTTGCCAAAAAATAACATACCACCTAATCCACAATGGCTTTGCGTTACACAAAAATAATACGAGTGCTCGAACAGAAATCAATTTGGCAAATTCTCACGAGGCCCGAGCTGCGCTTCGAATAACACCAGGGGGTCCCACCTGTTGTTCAGAATCGACCCTTCCATCCAAAATGAAAAAAAAAGAGGGAAGTGGATACTCTTTTATATTTATGTGGAAAATGATCACATACTGGGAGTCATTCTTTGAAGTATACGTATTCCAAATTCAGCTTATTTTCTGTAAATCTTTAAATATACGTTTTTTTCTTATTTGAAGCTCTAAACGAGTGTTTTCCACTCCCAGACTAAGCATGAAGTAAAATTTCGAGTTTAGAAGAGCCCCGTGAAAATTTGTCTCGGGTCGCGCAGCGACCCGGGACAAATTTTCTGGGCTTATCTAAACTCGGAATTTTACTTCATGCGCCACGCGTATAAAAAAGACAGATTATTATTGAAGTTCGAATATACAAAAATTTGAAAATATTGTAGTGTTTTATACGCGTGGCGCATGAAGTAAAATTTCTAGTTTAGAAAAGCCCAGAAAATTTGTCTCAGGTCGCTGCGCGACCCGAGACAAATTTTCACAGGGCTATTCTAAACTCGAAATTTTACTTCATGCTTAGTCTGGGAGTGGACAACACTTGTTTAAAGCTTTAAATTGAACTTAAACAAAACAGGGAATATCCGCAATTGTATCAATTCCATGGAATGCCATTATTTTTATAAAATCACATTACATTTTCTTAATTATTTTAGCTGTTAATTTTTTGACATTCATTGATTTTTAAAAGAGTTCAATTTGAAGCTTTAAACGAGTGTTTCCACTCCTAGACTAAGCATGAAGTAAAATTTCGAGTTTAGAAAAGCCCCGTGAAAATTTGTCGAGGGTCGCGCAGCGACCCGAGACAAATTTTCTGGGCTTTTCTAAACTCGAAATTTTACTTCATGCGCCACGCGTATAAAACACAGATTTTAAGTGAAGTTTGAATATACATCAACTTGACAATATTATAGTGTTTTATACGCGTGGCGCATGAAGTAAAATTTCGAGTTTAGAAAAGCCCAGAAAATTTGTCTCGGGTCGCTGAGCGACCCTCGACAAATTTTCACGGGGCTTTTCTAAACTCGAAATTTTACTTCATGCTTAGTCTGGGAGTGGAAAACTTTTGTTTAAAGCTTATTGAACTAAAAAATCACGAAATATCCGTAATTCCATGGTATGTCCTTAATTTTATAAAATCATATTACCACTTCTAGACAGCGGGACAACTTTTTTGTGCTAAATACTTAGAAATCCAAATTCAATTTTTATGTCAGATACTTCAACGACAGAAGTATACAACGCAATTAATGAATTAAAAAATAAAGTATCCTTTGGGAGTGACGAAATAACTACATCCATATTAAAAAACTCGACCGTGCAACTGAACAATCCACTGACCTATTTAATTAATGTGACATTAAAAGACGGAATATTTCCGAGCTGTTTAAAGACTGGTACAGTATAACCAATATACAAGAAAGGAGATCCATGTAGCTTCAATAATTATAGACCCATAACCTTGATCAGTATATTTTCCAAAGTTGTAGAGAAAATAATAGCTAACAAAATAGTAGACTTCTTTATCCAATATTAATTGTTCAATAAATCACAACATGGATTCATAATATTAAAATCAACCAGCACAGCCTTGTTCAAGTATATATCAGAGATAGTAAGGGCCTTGGAAGGTGGAGACAAATCCATGGGAATATTTCTCGACCTTTTAAAGGCCTTCGACACAATGGACCAGTCTATACTAATAAGTAAACTTGAGTTGTATGGCATTCGTGGGGTAGCACTTACTTTTATAAAATCTTATAAAAACGTCTGGCAGAAAACAAATTGTAAAAATAGGAGACGCTATGTCAGATGTAGTTGATATAATAATAAGTGTTCCACAAGGAAGCATTGTTGGGCCTCTATTATTTCTGATATATATATAAATGACATTTCAAATATTTCACCTAATAACTTAGTATTAAACTATGCAGATAATACAAGTATTCTACTGAAAAACAAAATATCAGAATAATGGCACAATCTAAAGAAATATTTATTTCTACAAATAAGTTAATACTAAACAAAGCAAAAACTAATATATTATGTTTCACAGGAAGCAAAACAAGACAAGACATTAGAGAAATTGACCTTGGAAATCTAATTGTTGATTGTAATTCAAGTTCCAAAATACTAGGACTGATAATCGACAAAAATCTTAATTGAAAAGATCATTACATGCACCTAGCTAGAAAATTAAACTCAGTCTGTTATTCTTTAAGAATTTTAGTAAAATTAGTCGATAGCAAAACACTTGTTTCCGTATATAAGTTGAATTTTGAATATATTTTAAGATATAGTGTTATATTTTACAGCAACAGTGTGTATTCTAATAAAATTATTATTATTCAGAAAAAGGCGATAAGAATTATGTTCGATATGGAATACAGGGAATCCTGCAGAAATAAATTCAAGAGTAATGATATATTAACCTACTATAGCCTCTATGTATATGAGTTACTTATATATATAGTATATGAGTTACTTATATATAATTTTAAAAATAGATTTGAAGAGCCGAAATAGCCGCATGCATAATACCAGGCATGTACAGCTAGCTATATGATTACCCGATACACAAATCAGGACTTTATGAGAAAGCCCCATACTACAGTGCTTTGAAACTATTCAATAAACTTATATACAAATACTGAATGACTTCTATTTCAAAAACTGAATGACTACAAATACTGAATGATTTCTCTAGCTTCAAAAACTGCCTCAAAGAATATTTAACTCAAAAGGATTTATATTCAGTACAAGATTTATAATAGTAACTGTTAGTCCCGTTACTCAAAATAAAACTAGATACGGAAATTTAATGTACATTTAATATAAGCATATTTATGTGACGATTTTAATTTTAGTGCTGTGTATATACAATTGAAATTGTGCTATATGTTACACTATTATTTAAATAAAGACTATTATCATTATTATTATTACTTTTTATTAATTAATTTAACTTAGAGAAACGTTAAGTGTTAAGTGTGAACATTAATAAATTTACAATTTTTATTTCTGCAAAAAAGTGAAATACATTTTGTCTCTAAAATAAATAGGGAAGCCAATATTTAAACACTTTAAAATTAACATGCGATTTCCTATGTTGCGTCCGCCAAGTCAACAACCGGTATGCGTGGCGCATGAAGTAAAATTTATAGTTTAGAAAAGCCCAGAAAATTGGTTTGGTCGCGACGTATAAATACTGATTTAATGTGAATTTAATGTCTAAATACATATATTTAGCTGCTTTAGTAGTATATTTTAAACTTTAGTTAAAATCAGTGTTTTATACGCGTGGCGCATGAAGTAAAATCTCGAGTTTAGAAAAGCCTGAAAATGTTACTTCATGCTTAATCTGGAAGTGAAAAACACTTGTTTAAAGGTTCTATTTGAACTTTTTTTAAAACTGACGAATATCTAAAAATTTACAGAGCATACAGTATGTTGGGTATGTATGAAAAACTCTCGGGATATTACATAATTAATAACATAATAACCTAATATTAGCTGAGGAAATTAATGAAATTCTGAAATTAAAATAAAGTAATATAATATTATCCTGTTCATAACCAGGCTTATTAATGTTTTAATTAATCGGGGAAGCGGAAAAGCAGCTGTTTTATTATATTTTTCGCAAATATTATGAAACATATTGTTTAATTAAAGGAGCGTTTTTATAAAGCAACGAATATTTACCAAATGTATATAGTTTTTCTTAAGTATACATTTCTCGATATATAAGCCGTACATTTTTTAGCGAAATAACACAAGATTTGGTTAGGTAATACAAAAAACAATTTAAAGTTTCTAGAAAGTGTTTCCACTTTTTGATTAATCAAGAAGTGGAAACACTCGGTAGAAACTTTAAATTGTTTTTTAGATTACCTAACCAAATCTTGTGTTTTTTCACTAAAAAATGTACGGCTTATATATCGAAAATTGTATACTTGTAAGATTAAGCATGAAGTAAAATTTCGAGTTTAGAAAAGCCTGAAAATTTGGTTTGGTCGCTTAGCAAAGCAAAGCGACTATACCAAATGTTCAGACTTTTCTAAACTTGAAACATTTTTGTACTTCATGCGCCACGGGTATGAAACACTGAAATGTTCTAAAGTATGAAATGTACTGCCTAATGTTTGACCTTACGTTAATACATTTTTGAATCGATTATTTTGTCTTAATCTTGTTCTTTCAAAATGCAATTATAAAGTAATTTGCTTTGGGATTCGTAGGATTTATACAGGGTGGCGCAAAACTACCGATATGGTTTGAATGTTTAATAACTTTTTAAATTTATTTATATTTTTTATTTTTATTTCAGAATTTTGTAAAAAAAAAATGGGGAATTCGAAATGGAACAGTACACAACAGATCAGCGATCAAAAATTGTTGAATTTTATTTTGAAAATCAACGGTCAATCGTTTTGACGCAGCGTGCTTATCGTCGTATTTTTAATGTGCGTACTGGACCTTCAGCATCAACAATAAACCGCCTGGTTGCATATTTCCGACAACATGGTACAGTAAGACACCATCCATGTACCGGAAGACCACGTACGGTCCACACGGAAGAAAATATCAAACATGTTGTGGATAGTGTGCAGGACAGTCCAAAAACATCAACAAGAAGACATTTGGTACAACTGGGGCTATCGCGGAGGTTCGTTCATTTCATTCATTCCGACAAAGGGCAGAAGAAAATCGCGATTTCATTAACAATTTGATAATGAGCGATGAAGCCCAATTCCAATTGAATGGTTTCGTAAACAAGCAAAATTGCAGTATATGGGCTACGGAGAATCGAAGAACAGTTCATCAGCGACAATTGCACCCACTTAAGTGTACTGTTTGGTGCGGTGTATCGTCTGCAAGGATCATTGGTCCATATTTTTTTGAAAATGCACATGGCGCCTCAGTTACGGTTTATGGTACTCAATATCGAACGATGCTGGACAATTTTTTGAGGCCAGCTGTAGAAAACCATACACAGTTGTAGTTCCAACAAGATGGAGCCACAGCCCACACTGCAAGGGACACAATGGATCTGTTATGGACATTTTTGGTGAACGCATTATTTCGCGCAGAAGCGATTTCAATTGGCCCCCATGTTCACCGGATTTAACAGCTCCAGACTGTTTTCTTTGGGGTTATTTAAAAGAAAGGGTAAACGTAAATAAGCCAGCGACCATACCAGAGCTAAAACAAAACATTCGCAATGAAATTCAAGCCATAACACCGGAAATTTTACGAAGAGTTATGGAAATTATACTGGAAAGAGCACGAATATGCGAAGCCGAAAATGGCCACCACTTGCGGGATATAATTTTTTATACTAAAGCCAAAAATATTCCTCATTAATATACTGTATGAAAAAAAGTAATAATAATAGTTAACCATTAAATAAAAAAGTTATTAAACATTCAAACCATATCAGTAGTTTTGCGCCACCCTGTATGATTGGTGAAAAATACTCTTGTTTAATCTGCAATTCGACTGTTTTTATTTCGAGAAAAAGGCAACATTGAGCTATATTTTTGATCGTTACACGGATTTCTCGAAAAAAAATCCGAGATACAAAAATTAAAGATAATCGGCCTCATGCATAGTCCGCTAATCGCGACTAAAGTGTGACTAATTAAGGTTTAGTATGAAAATAAAATGTGTCGTATGTATAGTCCAAATTTAGACGCGATTAGCGCTAGTCACTGACAAAATTTTTAATCACGCATCATAGTTGGTGACATTGGCACAGAGGGCGTAGCAATCTTCGTTACATAGATATATATTGTAAAGACATCTATATTGTTGTTCGTCTATAATTTCATTTCACATGGAAATTACAGAAAAAGCAATGTTGCCGATACGATTGACTAAAGATGGGCGCTACTAACATGTGTTAAATCATGACTACCGCGTACTGTGATTAAACTGTTACTAACCTAATCGCGATTAGGGTGTTACTAATCGCGAATAATTAATCACACGTTAGTAACAGTTTAATCACAGGACTATGCATAAGGCCGTTAGTGTTTAGAGAAAGTAATTTCTGCCTAACTAAACTAGTAAATGCATCAATATCCGTCGGTATTTCTTCGATAAACGTATGTCATTTATTAGCAAAGGCAAAAAAACCGTTCAGTCATAGAGTTATTAAAGTTAATCTTGTAAAGATAAATATTGGCTTTTTTTATTGCCACTTTTCTGGAAATTACTATTTTTCATACACCCATACGCATAAGTCGCCAACATTTCAAACTTTATGAATGATATATTTCTCTACTTTAATCACCAAATTATTTGCCTTTTGAATTTGAATCAAATACATATTGCTGTACCTTAATCAACACGTTTTTTTCGTTTCGAATATTATTTCCAAGATATTTTTCGACCTTAATTAAGAATCTCCTCCCCTCAACTTATGATCTTAAAGCTCGTTAATTTCTAAGCTAAGCAGTTTAAGCATGAAGTAAAATTTCGAGTTTAAAAAAGCCTAAAAATTTGGTTTGGATTTCAAATGAAGTTCAACATACAGAGAGTTTTATGTAACACCAAACATTTTCATAACGAGATTATTTTTTTAAGTATCCATATGCATACGTTGCACATTTTTCGATGCTCGGTTTATTAAAAGAATTTAATATGAAGCTTTAAGCGAGTGTTTTCCACTCCCAGGCTAAGCATGAAGTAAAATTTCGAGTTTAGAAAAGCCTGAAAATTTGGTTTGGTCGCGTAGCGCAAAGCGCGGAGCGGCCAAACCAAATTTTCAGGCTTTTCTAAACTCGAAATTTTACTTCATGCGCCACCGGTAAAAAACACTGACATATTACAAAGTTTGAAACACACAGCTAAACTTTACATTGAATCAGTGTTTTGTACCGGTGGCGCATGAAGTAAAATTTCGAGTTTAGAAAAGCCTGAAAATTTGGTTTGGCCGCGTAGCGCTTCGCGCTACGCGGCCAAACCAAATTTTCAGGCTTTTCTAAACTCGAAATTTTACTTCATGCTTAGCCTGGGAGAGGAAAACACTCGCTTAGAGCTTCATATTGAATTCTTTTAATAAACCGAGCATCAGAAAATGTGCAACGTATGCATATGGATACTTCAAAGAAAAATTCTCGTTATGAAAATGTTCGGTGTTACATAAAACTCTCTGTATACTATACTTCACATCAAATGAGTATTGTAGACGCGTTGCGCATGAAGTAGAATTTCGGGTTTAGGAAAGCCTGAAAATTTGGTTTGGTAGCTTCGTTTCATTACGCGACCAAACCAAATTTTCAGGCTTTTCTAAACTCGAAATTTTACTTCATACTTAATTTGGGAGAGGAAAACACTCGTTTAAACTTGAAATTGAACTCTTTCAAAAAACAATTGAATGCTGGCAAATTTACAACGTATGCATATGTATACTTGAAAGAAAAATTCCCTGTTAAGTATATGCTATAAATTTACAGACAATCCAAAATCAAATTTTTAGGCTTTTTAAACTCGAAATTGTACTTCGTGCGCTACGCTTATTAAACACTAAACAATTTGTGACGTTGGAAATATACAGCTTATGTTAAACCCTTTCAGTCCCGGAATTTTTCTGATGCCCAAAAAAAATATTTTGTACACTGCATATTATATATTTCTATCTTAGATATACAGAGCGTTTTTCTTTTAGGTAAATCTTTAGATTTTCTTTGTTTTTTCAAATATTTCAAATTAAACTTTCAAATGAGTGTTTTTCACTCCCAGATTAAGCATGAAGTAAAATTTCGAGTTTAGAAAAGCTTGAAAATTTGGTTTAGTCGCGTAGCGCGAAGCGCGGAGCGGCCAAACCAAATTTTCAGGCTTTTCTAAACTCAAAATTTTACCTCATGCGCCACGCGTACTAACCCAATGTGATGTGATGTTCAGAGTGCACTGAGTACTGCTTTAGTAGAATATTTTAAACTTCAGCTAAAATCAGTGTTTTATACGCGTGGCGCATTAAGTAAAATTTCGAGTTTAGAAAAGCATGAAAATTTGGTTTGGTCGCGTAGCGCTACGCACTACACGACCAAACTAAATTTTAAGGCTTTTCTAAACTCGAAATTTTACTTCATGCTTAACCTGGGAGTGGAAAACACTCGTTTAAGACTTTAAATTGAACTATTTTAAAAAACAAACGATTATCGCAAAAGTTAGAGATCATACATACATGTATGTATATTTAAAAGAGAAATTCCTGGTATGTTTACCAAATTTTAGTGGTGGCAAACGCCACTGTCAGGGCCGATAGGGTTAATCAATTTTAAACAAATTTTGCGCTATTAAAATTTAAGCAATTTACAATAAATTCTAAGGTATACTCAAAAGAAAAAAAAATTGTATATACCTTTTTTATTTTATTTTATTACATATAAACTGTCGATTGCCAAATAACTTACTACGTAAAAGTAACTCGCATATTACAAAAGGTTGAACACCCCTAGTATAAAACAAATCAGCTCTAGTTTGTTATTTGTTAATCAGAGTTCTGCAAATATTAAAAATCTGACCTATGTTTATTTAATCTTTTTTTTAGCCCAGCCCAGCTTCATCATAAAAGTTGAACTTGAGTTCAAGATAAACTCAAGATGACATTGTTCTAATTGTTCTAACGTCACTTTGAATTAGAACCAGTTCAACATGTTTGATGCAACTGGCCCTAAATGAGACCGTGAATAAGATGCGATTTTTTTACACCTATTCTGATTCACCCTGTGTAATTAAAACATGCAATCTTATAGAATACTTGCTCATTGACAAAAAATGATTTAGGCCCAGTTGCACTAGAAAACCTTGAATTGGGTTATTCTATTGTTTTAATGACACTTTGAACTTAAGTTCAGAGATGAATCAGTTCAACGTGCTGGGTGCAGCTGGCCCTTACAAGTACAGAAATGTGTTAGGATGTCATAATTTATTGCGCTTTTTTCTCGTAAATACTTTCGTTTGACTGAAATGTTAATAGCTATTAAATTTCCTATTTTTTCACATGAAATTTTAATAAGTGCTTTTATTAATTATGTAGATGCGAATTTATTTTATTTACATATATTTACATTTACTCATTTCTTTAATTGCTACTTACTAGTTATCAGAATATTATTTTTGAATTCACATTTCTTATTTACATGTGCTTACTTTTAATTAAGTTTTAAAAGAGGTATTTATTTTTTAAATACTATATACGCATGTATTAAGTTCTCAGTTCTTTGAAGCACTTTGATTTAATATTTTGAGTCACCATCATACACAACAATTCGGCTTTAGTATATAGGAGTTTTGGAGATGAGCACAATGAGTTATTTTAGTGCGGTAATTGATAAAATTAAATTTTAATATTATTTAATATTTTAATACACAACAGAGTATCAGTATTTTAAATGAAAACTTAAATCTAATTATTGAGTATTTGCATGATAGACATTTATTAATTCAAATGTTAATATTAAAAACATATTCTGTTCCTTACTTCACTTTAATTTTTATTCGTTAGATGTACATTTCGAGTGCTAAGCACTTATTAATAAAAACTTTCATTGTGATTAACTACTCCACATAACTCAAATAAACAATTTGTGATTAAAAACAATGTTGTGGTATTGGTTTACACCTGTTGGCAAATTTAATGTAGAAGTAAAATGTAATAATTTCTATGTTGTGATGTTTTTAACAACTTGTTGGATATTTAATGATGGAAGAATGTATTAATTTATTTGATGAAATTACTATGTTAAGATGTTCTTGACTGCATGTTGTAATTTTGATGGTGTAAAATGTAATTAATTTAATATTATAATGTTGTGTCGTTTTTTGACCACTTGTTGGCTGCCTTGATTGTTGTAAAACGAACGCGGGTAGTTTCGGGCGCACGGTTCGGAGCGACTAAAGGGAAGGAAGGAGGATAGGACAGGATAGGGTGAGAGAGGGCTGCCGAAGCGACGAGAGAGCACTTTTCGCACTCGGCCAGAGCCTGGGATCGGGATTGGTGGGACGAATCGATATTGCCATAGGAACATAGTATTCGTATTCGTGCTAGTACTCGCGGTAGTTTTAACAGTTCGCACGCATAACCGGACGCCTTATTAAATCCAACACGTGTCACCACTACAATTTGCGACCACAATAATACTAGCGTAAAGTTTATTCTAGTATAATTGGGGTCAGAATATACATTTTTATTAGGACATCAAAGATAGTCCACTTATAATTAGTTATTTGGATTGTTCCGAGAAACTAAAATGTTCTTTCGTCCATACAAGGTGTCCGTATTTCGACAGTATGTATGGGGATCTCAGTTATTAGCAGAGATAAAGAGTAGGTTAAATTGGGGTAAAGTTGCGTATTTTAGGGCTTAACAATAATCTAAAAACAATTTTAAAATATCTTTTTTTGTTGAGATATCAACAAAAAACTGATTTTTTTGTTGAGATATCAACAAAAAACAGATTTTTTGAAAATTCGTTTTTATTTTTTTATTTAAAAACTACTGAATCTGGACATTTAGAACTTTGACAATATACAGGCACTTTTTAATGAGGAATCTAGTAGCATATTTTTTTAAGATAACTATAACTTTTACCCTGGGACCATAGCCAACTTTTGTTTTTCTTATGGGCGCCATTTTGGAATCTTTTATTTTTTTAATAGAATATTTTTTTCTGAACTCAGTGATGTATCACACTCATAATTTATTTTACATTTGATATTTAAAATCATAATATTTTCTTTTTTGCAAGAAGTGCCTTGGAAACAATGAAGTCATATCTATTATTCAATAAAATCTTGACAGCAGTCAATCATTGTAAGCAGTTAAAATTAATTAATAACTATCAATCTTTTGTAATATTAATAAGTATCGATTGTCACAAAAAACATAAATTAAAAAAATTGTGATGTATAGCACTTTCCCCGTTAAAGATATGATGACCTAAATATCAACAGTATGGAAAAGTTGCACAAACTAAATGTATTCTACTTTTATTATTATTATTCCAAAACTATTCACAAAAAGAGTAATTCTTCCTTTTTCACTACATCTTAGTAAATATTGATCACCATCACATTTAAGCGTTATATATTTTTAACTTTACTGTATATCAGTGTTTTATATGCGTGGCGCATGAAGTAAAATTTCGAGTTTAGAAAAGCCCCGTGAAATTTTGTCTCGGGTCGCTGCGCGACCCTGGATACATTATCTACGCGGGGCATTTCTAAATTCGAAATTTTACTTCATGCTTAGTCTAGGAGTGGAAGACACTCGTTAGTTTAATGTACATCACAACTGATAATGTATTTTATCAACAATTATGGGTCCTAGAAGATGTCAAATGAGTGAGTTACTCATCTGATTTCAAGGCACTCTTTACAAAAAACAAAAGATTAAAATTTTACATATAAAATGTACAATAAACTATAAGTATGATACATTATTTAATTAAAAACAAAACATATTCTTCCAAAAAATATGAAAATCAAAAATGGCGCTCATAAGAAAAACAAAAGTTGGCTATGGTCCCTGGGTAAATGTTATAGTTATCTTAAAATAAAATTTGTTACTACATTTTTTTTAAAAACGGCCTATTTAATTTCAAAGTTGTAAATGTCTGGATTCAATAGTTTTTGAATAAAAAATAAAAACGAAATTTTTAAAAATCCGTTTTTTGACAATACCTCAAAAACCTAAAGAGATATTTTCATTTTTTTTTTGAATATTATTGGGCCCTAAAATACGCAATTTTTCCCCAATTTAGCCAAGTCTCTATCTCTTCAAATAACCAAGATCCCCATACATTCTGGTTAAATAAGGGCACCCTGTATTAATGATATGTTTTATGTACATATTTGGTTTATAAGTATAAGTGAATAAGTGCTGTCAGTTCGCGATGTTAGTTTTGATGTGATATTGTATTAAGAATAAATAATAGCAATGATTTTTTCGCATAAACTGGACCAGTCACATTCTAATTATGCTAAAGCAGTCATTCTCAACGTGGACTTTTCCTTTAATAAGTCATATCTTATACATACGGTTGTATGGAAGATCAGTTTAATTAATTGTTTTTAATTAAACTGAATACAGCCGTTTTGATTAACAATTGTGTTTATATGTATTGTATTTCTTAATTGTGTCATTCGCTGCATACGTTGATCAATAAACAGTTTATTATTATTATTATTATTATTATATTATGGATTTCTCGGCGATTAATCAGCCGGTTATTCATTGCTAAACGGGATACACCAAGTGTAACAATTACCTATCGTAGAAATTTCCGTGTGATAGTGCATGTTTTTAGAAGTATAGCTTTTTGAATGATGGTGTGAAGAAACGGTTCGATATTTAATTTTTGTAGGTTTGGTTTGAATTGTTTGTGTGTGATTCCGGTGGTGGATATAATGAATGGAAGTATTATTATTATTATTATTATTATTATTATTATTATCATTATTATTATTATTATCATTATTATTATTATTATTATTATTATTATTATTAAAGTAAAAGTATTAAAGCAATTATAAAAAAAAACTTGGCCCGTTGATCTTTGGATTTCCCTGATTATGAATGGATTTCCCTTGTTACCTGCATTTTATTTTACCTCCGAGTCCGAAAAAAATCATTTTTGAAAGAATGTACGTGAATCCAGCAGCGCCGCAGTAAGGAAAAGTTGCGCCCGGGGCCAAAATCCAATTGGCATCCCCTAACTTGACAGTCATAATAAATGTCATGTATCATTATAAACTAAATGTCAACTAATGATAACTGTCACTATTGACTAATGCTATTGGACATACGTCGACGCCGACTTGTGTTCAATAAACGTCAACTGTCAAAAGTGTCAGCTGTCAAACATATGTAAAAAGATACGAAAATGCGTAAAAATGTCAGGTTTGTGCGCACGTCACAATCTTGACAAATACAAAAAAAAATAGTCAAAAATGTAAAAAAAAAAACAATGACTTTAACATTAACTCAATCTATGTAATTGCCGCTCTTAAATACTATGTCAAAAGTAACATGATGAGTAAAAACTTGTCTTGAAAAAAGAAAAACGCGCCAAAATTGTGGAATCAGTCACTATTGACAGTTGATATATTAAACAAAATAACGACCATTTTAAAACTTGTTTGTTCTTCTATTTTGATAGTTTTTACAGATACACACATAGCATAGTACACACATCAGGATCATGACGATTTATATAATAATTGGTATCTTTTTGATGTTAGTTAAAATTTTTGGTAGGTCGTAAAATTATTGTTGATATAACGCGACAGTGTCAGTTGTCAAGATATAGGCAGTCAGTGTAGTCAAATGGCTATGAATACCTAATGTAACCATTAACAATCCTCAGTTTACGAGTTTTTATAGATCTTCTCTGACAGTTACAAGAGTTTTAGAAAGTCTTTGACAATTTTAATATCTCATATACTGCCAATAATGACTTTCTGTGACTATAATGTGATATAATTTTTGACATGGATTGGAATTCTTGACAGTATTGTATATAATTGAGTCACCTATTTCCAAAAACCCCTACATCCATTGTTTTCAAATAGATTTTGGGGTTTTTGGAAATAGGCGACTCAATTATTCTACATTTTCATTATTGACATTAACTGAAATATCATCAATTTATGTTAATAATGAACTTCTCTGACTGAAATGGAATGTCAACTTCGACATATAAATTGGCATTATTTGACAATATTCTATTAATTATTATTTGTTTCGGTTATTGTGATATTTTATTTTGATACGTTACGTTTTTCGTGATTAGTAATCTTAAATTATTTTACATTATATAATTATGGTACATTTCCGAAATTTTGTTGGTGGTTACAAATAAAATATAATAAAGTATTGTAATAATAGGAAATAGTCCATTTTCGGCAAACGTGGCGAAAAGTTTGTAATTATGTCTGTGAAAGTAACGTCTCCTTATAACCTTAATAAATAAATGTCACGAATTATTGACATTATATTTTTTTAACGTAGGTATCCACTCCCAGACTAAGCATGAAGTAAAATTTCGAGTTTAGAAAAGCCCCGCGTAGAAAATTTGTCGAGGGTCCCTTCGACTTCGACAAATTTTCACGGGGCTTTTCTAAACTCAAAATTTTACTTCATGCGCCACGCGTATAAAACACCGATTTAAAATAGGGCTAGGAATTCTAATATTCGAGAATATTTAAATATGAAACATTCAAATTAGTTAAATATTCTAACAAATAAACTATTTAAATTTACACATTTTTAGTTTTAGAAAATATATTAGACATTTTCGAACTCTAATTTATTGAGATATTTAAATATTCAAATACCTAAATGAATGAAATATGTGTTCTTACTGCGGTACTGGTATCCAGTGGCGCATTTAGCACTAGAGATATTTTCGGTATCGCTACAGTGAGCTTGATGGGTTGTCACAAGAGGACAAAAAACATCTTAAAATTACTTAGATTTCTTTGAAAGTGTAAAATTCTACTTTATTTCCTGTTTTTATTTTTACAGATTACAGGGCGGTATTTTTAATTTTAAAAATTAGGTGGGTCAATCGAGTATGGCCGGCCTATCGTCGAATTGATATATTTTTAAATCAATCGACGATGAAATTTGGATTAATTACAGAAAACCCTGTAATATAATTTTAAACGTTTAAATTAACCATTAACCTTCATCGTATTTTAATTAAATCTTCAGAAATTGCTAAGAAATAAAAAAAAACCTGTTTAACCATTAAAACAATTTAATGACTAGATGTAAACTTACAGATATCCACTCAAAGATGACTAAAATAAAAAAAAATTGTTCTATGTATTTAATCATTTTTAACCAACTTTATATTTTATGCTTCTCCTTATAATAAATCAAAAGGTAATCTTACACATACTTTCAATATTTGTTGTTTTGGAAAAACATATTTTTTTAGAAATTTTACAATGTTTTACAATGATTTAGAGTAGGCGATATTTTGGCCTAGAACGCTAATTGAATGATGGAATAAATTTGAGGTTATGGTAAACTATTTGCTTTAGTTTTTATTATCAATCTTTACTAACATTTTTAAATCTTTAAAAAATGTAAACATTACGTAAACATTTTTGGTGATTGAAATTTGAAAATTTAACTTCAAATAAATTTCAATTTCAATCACCAAAAATGTTTACGTAATGTTTACATTTTTTAAAGTTTCAAAAATGTTAGTAGAGATTGATAATAAATACTAAAACAAACAGTTTACCATAACCTCAAATTTATTCCATCATTTAATTAGCGTTCTAGGCCAAAATATCGCCTACTCTAAATTATAATTTAAATGATCGCACGGTATATTTAAAAGATAGATTTCCTAGTGTGTAATTCATAGAAATCATAAAAATAATGTAGAATTTTACTTAAAATCAACTTTTAGAGTTAGCTATATAATTGCTCGGCCGTTACTAAGTTAAATAATAAAAAAAAAATACAAAAATTCAAGTTGGACTCAAAATATTTATTTTCGTATTTAAAAAAAAAATGCGTGTGTAATTGATTTATCATCACACGCGGATGTGAAATAGGGATAATAGAGCAACAAGAAAACATCCCTTTTGCGAAATTTCCAGACACGTTACAGTCACGAAAATGCTAACTTTAAAAGGTCGGCTAGTCGGTTTCATGAAAAAAGAGAAGGCGGCTCGTTTCCATTTGATTTGAAAAAAGGTCATGGACGTGAAGAAGAAGAAGGAAGGGTGAAAAGAGAATGAGGAAATACATGTATGTGTATGTGCTGCCTTTTATAAATTTCACAGGGTTGCAAGTCTGAAATGCGATTGCTTTAGAATTTCGAATTAATATTTTATCTTTAAGCATACAGTAAAATATAATACCTTTATGAAAGAATAATTCAATTGTAAAACTATTTTAATTCGAAAAAATAAGCTTACGCTTCTTACGGTTTGCACACTTTAAACATAATATATAAAATTACGAACATTCGTGTAAGATGCAACCAAACGTTGTTTGCATTTTACATGAATTTTATACAGGGAGTTTTTCTTTGAAGTATTCATATCCCAACTACAGCGTATATACTTAAATCTTCTGATATTAGTAGTTTATTAAAAGATTTCAATTAGAAGCTTTAAATTAGTGTTTTCCACTCCAAGGCTAAGCATGAAGTAAAATTTCGAGTTTAGAAAAGCCACGTGAAAATTTTCTGGGCTTTTCTAAACTTGAAATTTTACTACATGCGCCACGCGTATAGAACACTAATATATTGTGAAATTTAAGTTTATTTTAACTTCACTTGAAATTATTGTTATATATGCTTGGCGCATGAAGTAAAATTTCGAGTTTAGAAAAGCCCAGAAAATTTGTCTCGGGTCGCGCAGCGACCCGAGACAAATTTTCACGGGGCTTTTCTAAACTCGAAATTTTACTTCATGCTAAATCTGGGAGTGGAAAACACTCGTTTAAAGTTTCAACTTGAACTCTCTTAAGAAGCAACGAATATCAAAAAATTTACAGCGCATGCATATGTATACTTAGAAGAAAAGTTCCCTGTATATTACCTTTATGAAATTTTAATATAGTGACTAAACAAAAATTATACATTCGTATTATTTATCTATTCTCATTTTGAAATGGACACGTAATAAAGGTCTCAACAATTTTAATATTACATTTTTTGTTATAACGAGAAAAAATATCAACAAGATAATACGATTAGGTGCAAGAAAAACGGCCCATTTATATATTTTTTTATTATAGCATTACTCTGCAGTACTGCAAATAAAACTTTTGGTATTTTACGATAAATTAGACTATCAGGGTATAGAAAAACAAAAATAACATATGGTACTTATCAGTTTATTTAATGAACAATAATCATCACAAATGAAATTTAAAGAGAAGCTGTCCATTCGACATTATGTATAAAGTATATTTTTTTATTATAGCATTACTCTGCAGTACTTCAAATAAAACTTTTGGTATTTTACGATAAATTAGACTATCAGGGTATAGAAAAACAAAAATAACATATGGTACTTATCAGTTTATTTAATGAACAATAATCATCACAAATGAAATTTAAAGATAAGCTGTCCATTCGACATTATGTATAAAGTATCAAGATGTCTACCTTCTTCCACTGTTTTTGTTTTTTTGTTGTGTTCTGGTGTTGGTGTTCGGCTTGTAGTTGAATTGTGATATTTTCAAGATATTAAATAGATTTAATTATTTTCGTCAATTTTTGTGTTCATTTATGATCCTTATCAATTTTGTTAAAGCTATACTGATAATCCTATTGCCTAATAATAATAATAATATTGTCTGTCGTTCGACTAAAAGTCAGAATTTGGTTTTTCTGACTGTGTTAATTGTTGACTATACTGACTAGATCTTCAATATATTAACCATTTTCGACATTGTTTTTAGCAGGTTCAGTTAAATTAATACTTAGCAATATTGATTAAAATTTAATTTTACTGGAAATAAAATTAAAAAAAACACTCAAATTTAACTAAAGTATGTTTTATATTTAAAAGCATGGACAATTCTTCATTAATAACTACAAGGAAACATTTTTCTAATTATTGAAAAATATGCAGAATTCATCAAACCAAAGTCTGAATTTCTATAAAAAAAACCTTCCATTTTATTACTTTTTAATAAATAGTGTTTTATTATAAAGCCTATTTATTTTTACTTCTAAGTTTAAAATTAAAAAAAACTACAATTAAGATTTTGATTATTGTCTGACAACTCTTCTCACTCTCAGATTAAGCATAGAGTAAAATTTCAAGTTTAGAAAAGCCTGAAAATTCGGATTTACCAAGCCACCCGAGCGAAGCGAGTCGAGCCATAACAAATAAAATTTTCAGGCTTTTCTAAACTCAAAATTTTACTTCATGCGCCACGCGTATAAAACACTGATTTCAAGTGAAGTTTAAAATAGACTGCTTATCATTTTTAATCAAAATTCGATCAATTTGCTCAATGTGTAAGTATACTTAAAAGAAAAAAACCCCTGTATAATTTTTACTTTTACTTTTCTGCAAGTTTTAACTTGAATATTTTCTTATTTCATTCTTAATGCAATAACTGGCTTTTAATACTAGTATCGTATGTAACGATACCGACTATATTGTATCAATACTAGCGATATGTCAGTTATGAAGCACCAAAATATCAATACAAATATCGATTATTTTGCACTAAAATATCGATATTTCAAGATATCAATTATATTGAACATCCCTAGTATCAAATATAGTTAAGCAAATTTACAATAATAAAATTAAACGTTTTAACCAAATTTAACGTTTAAAACATGTATAAAACAAAACCGTTTAAAACACGACGGCAGTTTTTAAACATGTCTAAGACACTGTCTTAAAATAAAGTGTTTTGAACATAACAACCCTGTTTGATAGTCTATTTTATCGTAACATACCAAACGTTTTATTCGTAGTATTGCAACAGTGATTTTATTATAAAAAATAAAAAGTAATTAGTGGGCCGTTTTTATGCACTTTAGTGTATAATGCTGACTTAAAGCATGTTGTTATATAATATTGATATTTTTTATCAATAAATAAACGTGAATGGTTTAAGATGTAAATTTTCTTTATCTTTGGCGAATGCGCCGGGAAAATATATTATTATTTATTTATTTATTTATTTATTCAACGGGATCTATTTACAAAACGAGACTACAGTTCAAGATTCTAAAACTAACAAAAGTACATACAAGACTAAAGGACAAGACAAAAAAAAATAATAATAAATATAGAAATACAATGATAATATATTATATAATTGGCAAACCAGCCATTTACACAATAACCTATTCCTTTATTAGGAATGCGCGTAGCTGTTTCAATGTCCCATTAAAAATGTCAAAATTGACATTATTGCAATTAGCACAAATCCTATTAATACCAAAATGATTGCAGTAGTTAGTTCTGTACATTTGTTCATAAAATGACTTACTGCTCCGTAATAGGCGACTTGGAGCATGGAAGTTTACTAAACTTAACAGTTCTGGACAGATTATCACACCTGATATTAATTTTTGAAGAAAAATAACATCTGCATTTAAGCGTCGTCGCTCGAGCGATTGCAAATTAATAAACGACAATATATTTGAATATATATTTGCTGCAGAACATTGTTGCTTTTACATTTCTTTTATTGCAAAATGCTTTAAAATCGGACACCATACGCATTTTAATTGTTTATGTTTGTTGTGAGGATTTACAATATTTTTTTAATCACAATGAGAAATAATTAAAGTAAACTTCAGAGTGAATTTGAATTTTAAATTTGGCAACTTTACAAGGGCGCCACTAATATAATCAGAATACGTACAGCAGAATATTGATACCATTTATTTTGCATAATGTTTCGTGCATGCGAACGCACAAATACAAAAATAGAGAGATTTATTTAACCTCACCTTTAGTGACGTACAATTTAAAACAAAATATGGAAATGTATTTAAATTAAAAAAAAAACATGTCTCCTTGGTTGAAGATAGAGATTTTTTATAAAAGAATAATTAAATACGCTGGTTATTGATATAGTTTCATTTTTAAATTTAATAAATTACACATCTAATAAAAATGCAAAACTATTCGGTTTTTTTTTTTCAATGGCCAACCAAATTTGGGATTTATATTTCTTAGATTTTTTGATTATTTGGGTGTCCCCACTGTTTGCCAAGTATTGATATATAAATGTCATGTTGCAATTAATTAATTATTTGACAGAAAAGTGGTAATGAAATGCCCGAAAGTAAAATTAATCGTTATGAGCAACACAGAAGTGAAAATATAAATTGAGGCGATAAGTTAGTAGGAAAAATGTAAAATATTGCCAAATAGAGGTTACACCGGGTGTTGACTTGGCGGACGCAACATAGGAAATGGCATGTTAATGTTAAAGTGTTCAAATATTGGCTTCCCTATCTATTTTAGAGACAAAATGTATTTCACTTTTATGTAGAGGGAGAAGTTCTAAATTTACTAATGTTCACACTTAACACCTTACGTTTCTCTAAGTTAAAATAATTAAGAAAAAGTAAAATTTTTCTAAGTTAAAATAATTAAGAAACAGTAATGTGATTTTATAAAAATAATGACATACCATGGAACTAATACAACAATTGCGGATATTTCCTGTTTTTTTTAAGTTCAATTTAAAGCATTAAACAAGTGTTTTCCACTCCCAGACTAAGCATGAAGTGAAATTTCGAGTTTAGAAAACCCCGTGATAATTTGTCAAGGGTCGCGCAGCGACCAAAAACAAATTTTCTGGACTTTTTTAAACTCGAAATTTTACATTATGCGCCACGCGTATAAAACACTATAATATTGTCAAATGTATGTATATTCGAACTTTACTTAAAATCTGTGTTTTATACGCGTGGCGCATGAAGTAAAATTTCGAGTTTAGAAAAGCCCAGAAAATTTGTCTCGGGTCGCTGCGCGACCCGAGACAAATTTTCACGGGGCTTTTCTAAACTCAAAATTTTACTTCATGCTTAGTCTGGAAGTGGAAAACACTCGCATAACGCATCAAATTGAACTCTTTTAAAAATCAACAAATGTCAGAAAATTAACAGCTAAAATAATTAAGAAAAAGTAATGTGATTTTATAAAAATAATGACATCATGGAATTGATACAATTGTGGATATTTCCTGTTTTTTTTTAAACTTCAATTTAAAACTTTAGACAAGTGTTTTCCACTCCTAGACTAAGCATGAAGTAAATTTTCTGGGCTATTCTAAACTCAAAATGTTACTTCATGCGCCACTCGTATAAAACACTATTACATTGTCAAATTTATATATATTCGAACTTCACTTAAAATCCTAAATTTCTGGCGATCAGATTAAACTGTATTAGCAAAAATAAAAAATAATTTATAAGTGTAAAAGTAAAATTAAATAAATACACAGGATAATATTTAATTTTAATCCGAGGATCTGTAGATTTATTACAATCTGTTATCATACTAAAAAAAGTCAGAAAGCAATCACATTGCAATTAAAAAAGAAAATAGAACAACCGAGATTTAAATTGCTTAATCCGTTTGTATGAAAAACGAGGAACTCACTGTTTTTTCCAGAATTTCCTCATGCAGAAGATGTGGATAATGCACATAATAACCGAGATCAAGCATCCGTGACGAAACCCGGATAATAACTAACCGCTGAAAACTGAAACCAGATTAGCCTCTCTTATCTCTCAGCCTGGGTTTGTCTCTCTCCCGATTTTCCATAGCGGAATTTTTATCATTTTTAATCGCAAACCTGCTAAAATATAACTAAATTGCGTTTATGTGTAAACAATAATTACTTTTATCTGTTGTAGCATACTTTGCGCTTGTTCGTATTCCTATATTTATCATGAAATATAAATATCATTAGTTGAATGGCTGAATTGTAGGTTATGTGGAATGTAGGCACTAAATTTATTGATTATATTCACATAATTTTAGAAAAGTTTTTTCTAATTCCTCCTCGAGAAGATGAAAACAACAATGTAAAGTTTGGAGCCAATATTTTACATTAACTTAATTTTTATCCAAATAAAATATAATGATTAGATAAAATGTAGCAAACACAACAAAGACAAATTTTAATGATCACATAACAAAAACGTATCATTCTGTTGTATGATGTACACTTCTGTGCCCTAATATTAAGCACAAGTCTCATAACTATTTTTCACAATATTCTAGTTGTATAATTCGAGTCTGTGTTAATTGCTTAGCATAAATGATAAAACACCATAACTTGAAAATAACACCTTTATTATAAAAACAAAACTAAGACCTTTTTTTAATTTAACACCCTGTATTATAATAATAATAATAATAATATGTACTTATTACTAATAAAAATGGACAAGTTAATATTTTATTAAATCTGGTTATTTTTTTAACTTTAAATTAAAATAAAAATAATAAACGACGTTTCTTAAAAAATATATACAGGGTGTTATTTAATGCTGGAGAGATAATTCACAGTCATATTCTTCGTCTGATTCTAACACAAAAAGTTTCTATAAAGTTATGGATTCATGCAGAGAGTTTTATGTAACACCGAACATTTTCATAACGAGAATTTTTTTTTTAAGTATACATAAGCATGCGTTGTACATTTGCCGACGCTCTGTTTTTAATAGAATTTAATTTGAAGCTTTAAACGAGTGTTTTCCACTCCCAGGCTAAGCATGAAGTAAAATTTCGAGTTTAGAAAAGCCTGAAAATTTGGTTTGGTCGCGTAGCGCGAAGCGCGGAGCGGCCAAACCAAATTTTTAGGCTTTTCTAAACTCGAAATTTTACTTCATGCGCCACCGGTACAAAACACTGACATATTACGAAGTTTAAAACACACCGGTAAACTTTACATTGCATCAGTGTTTTGTACCGGTGACGCATGAAGTAAAATTTCGAGTTTAGAAAAGCCTAAAAATTTGGTTTGGCCGCTCCGCGCTTCGCGCTACGCGACCAAACCAAATTTTCAGGCTTTTCTAAACTCGAAATTTTACTTCATGCTTAGCCTGGGAGTGGAAAACACTCGTTTAAAGCTTCAAATTAAATTCTATTAAAAACAGAGCGTCGGTAAATGTACAACGCATGCTTATGTATACTTAAAAGAAAAATTCTCGTTATGAAAATGTTCGGTGTTACATAAAACTCTCTGCATGAATCCATAACTTTAGAGAAACTTTTTGTGTTAGAATCAGACGAAGAATATGACTGTGAATTATCTCTCCAGCATTAAATAACACCCTGTATATATTTTTTAAGAAAAGTCGTTTATTATTTTTATTTTAATTTAAAGTTAAAAAAAATAACCAGATTTAATAAAATATTAACTTGTCCATTTTTATTAGTAATAAGTACATATTCCATTACCACCAACACGAATCTCATTAAATATGAACAACATTTAAATTCACTTTAAGAATGTGTTAATCCAAAGTAAATCCTCTTCGTCATTACAAATTCAAATTAAGTTGAACTTACTTTGTGCATCTCAATCTCCTCTTACAGAAAATATGCATAATGCACATGCTGAAATGTACACCCACTGCTTCAACAATAAATAATAAACGATAACGCTAAACGAATTCTAATTGGATTTTGTTTAAATTTCGCATACAAACACAAAAAAATTTAAACTACCGCACACGCGACGATTTCAAACCGAACTAATTTTGCGTTTCGAGTACATAAACGCAAATGCAAAAGTTTTAATCAACCGTTTGTAACTGTACTGCAAATGAGACTGAATTTTTTTACTTATTTTTTGTTTCGCCTATACACATGCGAAATACACGAAATTTCTTATCACCTGTTTTATCCATTACATGGGAAATGGATATAGATTGTTTTGTGTGTGTGTTTTAAACATACCTGCGAACAATGACATTCGTTAAAAAGGTTGAATGTAAATAAAGTGTAGATATGGTTGTGGAAATGAGAATGTAGGAGGTGTATAATGTTACGTTTTAAAATTAAAAAATATCACATTAGTAATTGCTATTTAACAAACAATTGTATTAATAAAGGTAATTAATATTCGATGTATTTATTATATGAGGACCGTAGAAGCCAAGGGATACGACTGCATAGAAAAAGATTTGGGGGAAATAAATTAAGAGTTGAGAAAAGAGAGCAAGCTAAGGAAAATTTGCACTTAATGTCTTATACTACTATCAAAACGTTATTACTTAAGATTGGACATACATTTTTTTTTATAAAATACATGAAATTTCGAGTTTTGGAAAGCTTGAAAATTTGGATAGCTCGCTTCGCTTCGCTACGCGACCGATCTAAATTTTCAGGCCTTTCTAAACTAGAAATTTTACTTCATGCTTAATAAATTTGTAGCAACACTCGTTAAAAGCTTTAAATTGGAATGCGTTTAAAAATACCGTGACATACATTATAAAAAGAAAAAAATCCAGGTTTAAACACTATTAATGTATTTATGTTGATCCTGATATTTGTCTATCCATTAATAATATGAAATCGAAAAGTCTACATCATTTATTATCCTCAAACAAATTACATTTTGTTGAACCCAAATTGGCTTTGCGTGTATGGTAACACGGTTGTGGCAGCAAGTTGCTAACAAGTATAGCAACAGGTCACCAAAATCGATACACACAGCCTTCTTTTATTATTTAATCCTACAGTTGTCTTTCCCTAACGTAAATAAGAAGTTAAAAAAAACATATTACTAAGTTTAAGTCATACTTGATTATTTAAAATTTTATGTGAAATTCGATGAATATTATAAATATTGACATTTAGTAGTTTTTTGCCGTCAAGTTATCAAGCTATCAAACTTCTATAAACTCTTTAGGGAAAAGCGGCAGAATTCAAAAAGTATAGTTGTATTTTTCTAGCCAGAACTTTATTTTTATTTAGCCAATATTTCGCTCAACGTTTTTTCGGTTTTAACAAAACAAATGTTTCTTGATGTTAAAGCTGTAAGGAAATAATAATATAATAATTTTCATAATAATGAAAAAATTCTATATTATTGCTTTTATTTATTATTAATAAAAATCTGCAAAAATCTGCATATATGCTACATATATTTTAAACGCAATTATTAAAATGGTGTAAGTCAATCAACGTTCAACATTTTCTAGAAATTTATGTTTCAGCGTCTAGTATTCATTTTACATTATTAAGTTGAATCAATTTATCTCTTATAGGGAGGGAGCAATGATTATAAAATAACTAAGCCACATTTATATTAAATCGTTAAATAGTTGACTTACACCACCTTTCTTTTCAACGCCTCATATATGGAATATAAGTACTTGCACAGTTCATATATATCCAGTTAGCCAGTCCCCATATAAATTTTGGGTACACGCGAATGGGAGCAGAGCGCTGGATGCCAAATTGGTGTATATGGCTGCCTATATACACCAGTCTGGCTTCCTGCGGTCGGTCGGTTACGACTATTTTACTCCAGATGTCGCGAAATCAAGTCTCAGAGAGAGAGTGAGAGAGAGAGAGACAATTTCTTTCTCCCTCTATTCCGCGCTTCTCGTTGTATCATATTCCAGATGTTGATTTTTCAATCTTGAAAACACGTTTAGGGGCCTCGGTGGCCGAGTGGGTAGAGACCCTGCCCACAGACCAAGTGGCCGCGGGTTCGAATCCCGTCCGGTGGAATAATTTATGAATAATAAATTATTCCATCCGAGTCCATGGATGTAGTGTAAATGTATTTGTGGCGTCCAAATGATTTAAATAAGTGTATGGAATTAGTTAAATTAAATAGAAAACAATACAATAGTAGATGGCTGTATGGCGAAAGCCGAGGCCAAAAGAAACAAAACAAAACACGTTTTCTTTTCTATTAACGAGCTAAGGATGCGTGTTACATTCATTCATGCGTTTCCTTCTACAATTTTATTTTCTGCGTTATTAGAAAATAGATTTTATGAAATTATATGTGAACGTTGTAAAATTCCTTAAGTATTATTTATTTTGTACCAGAAACATAAAATACAAAACTATTTAACTTTTGAAAAAAAGTATAACAAATACATCAACTTATCATTCAATACATTCAATACTATTGATCAGATCAAATCTACTGATCGATAAGGGTTTCTTTATTAATTAGAGGGGTCAGTGCAAAATGCAGTTAAGTCATTTTTTTTTAGTTTTTGAATTATTACCGTTTGAAGTTTTTAACCCATTAAGCGCCGTTGATGCATACACGCGACATTATTATTTTTTGATAATTAAGTTACGAAATAAGTTTATTTGATATATTATATTATTTGACCTGAATTGAAAATATACCAAGAAAAAATAAAACATTTTGTTATTTAAAGTATATTATAAATACTTCACAATATTACAATGTTTTATACGCGTGGCGCATGAAGTAAAATTTCGAGTTTAGAAAAGCCTAATTTGGCTCGGTCGCTACGTGCCCGAGCCAAATTTTCAGGCTTTTCTAAACTCGAAATTTTACTTCATGCTTAGTCTAGGAGTGGATACACTCGTTCTTAACTTCATATTGCAAGTTTTTATAGAAAATCGACGAATGCCTGAACATTGACAGCGTATACATTACATTGTTGAGGCACTAATTTTTTGAAAATTCATTATCACTTTAATATAATAATAATAAACTATTTATGATTTTTAACTTTTTATTAAATTCACGTCTACATTATGTGTATTTAAAGAAGAAATTCACAGTATGTAATGCAATAAGTCATTCATAGAAATCATAAAAAGAAGTGTAGAATTTTAATTAAAATTAACTTTTAGAGTTAAAATTGCTTGGCCGTTAATGGGTTAAAATAGTTTTAAATATACTATGTGTCCCGTTTCAAGGCGCATTATATGTTTCATGTAAAGATTTCCAATGTAATTGGAATTTGAGTTTGTATCGCTTATTGAACCAAAACGATTACAATAAAATTAAAATCATTTGTTTACCTACTACCAGTATTTTCGAGGTATTATTTTTGAGTTCTCCTTAGTTTCATTTGAAATATAGCTTGAAAATAGTGAACGATTATACGAAAATAAAATCGTCAAAACAGTAGTTGCTACGAAAAGTCAGTGTTTGGCATCAAATTTATTAAAACATAAAGCAATAATTCAATTCAACATAAGTGTTTATTCTGCAAAAGAAAAAAATCAGTTCCCAAAATGGACTCAGTATATATTTTAATCGAGATGCGTATTTTATTAAATGAACCATACTTTTAATAGATATTAACAGTTTCAGAAATTTGTGGTTTTTGCACTGACTACTTAAATTATCCGTTTACTTTGAACGATTGTTACATGATCAACTTGTACTTTTCCGATTGAAATTTTATAAACGCTTATTGTGTGCCATTTGACCAACACCGACAACACTCAGCGGGCACTAAAATGTTACCTAATTTTTGGATTAAAATTAATGGCATCCGTCGTGCGGCTGCATGGGGATAATTTAGAAAAGAATAAGCAGAAATATTTTTCGATATTCTCAATACTTCCCGAGATACACGAAATGTTATATAGAGAATGAACAAATTATATAAAAATCATGAAACTTTATAATTGAGAATATTATCAAAAACTGCGAAACAAACAAACTTGTTAAATTAAGTAATTAGTCGCATTAATAACATTATAAATTTTACATTTTAATAATTGTTACCGACCTCATGGCCATCTTTTTTTGTACGGAAATATACGTTTTAGGGTCCCAGGAATCAGAAACAAGTGTTATCGATAATATTTGAGATAATTGGCTCAAATATTGAAATATGTTGAAAAGTCTCGTTAAGTGATGATAAACAAAAACATTTAGAAAACAACAAGATGTCTTTTAGTAGAATAAGTATAATAGATTTTCTCTGAGAAGTGTAATTGCAAAAATTATTGAATCCTCTTTTTCCAGTTTACAATGTTTTGTATGTCAGGTTAATTCAATTATTTCAATGGTTTTATTCTTAGTCAGATTACATTTACAAAAGGTACCGATGGGATTATGTTACAGACTAAATAGGTAAGTAAAAATAATTCAAAATGATTTAAGAAAATCCGATCAAAAAGTGTCTAACTAAAATATCGGTTAGTGAAAAACATGATAAGAAATTACCGAATTGGATTCTGCGGATACGGATTAAATGTGTCAACAGTAAATAAATTTTTTAAATCCCAAAATATTTATGGTTTTTAGAAGGTTGCGGATTATCTGTAAGTTGCAGTGGTATTGTTCTGGTCGCGCAATACTTGAGGGTATACACCATAATAAAAACGTGGTCGAAAAAATGCCTACAAATAGGTAAAAACAGATAGATCACTTCGAAGAATTTGATTTTTCATCCCTTCTATAAAGCTATCCCCACTAAAATGATGAATATTGTCCAAAAAGAAAATACAAAACTTTGTAACGGGGTAATCGACCACTAATGATAGGCTAGTTGCTTAATCCAATTAATTTATTAATTTCCGAGCTTTCGGAGCTTTTTGGCTCCTTCTTCAGGGATTTCACTACAATTAAATGATACAAAAAATAAAAACCGTAATTTTTTAACAGAACGGTGAGTTAATTATTGAAAAATTATTGAAATGAAAATGGCGTGAAATGATTAATATGGAGTTACTTTATATAAAGTGACATGAAAGAATATAGATTAGTTAATTACATTTTTAATTCTATTGACCAGGGGCCAACACTCGGAATCTCAGGTTCCATCAGACTTAAGTGCAGGTCGGACTTTTTATTGCGTTGCTACGCATCTCCATTCACCAAACTGTGGAGAAACGTTCCTTTTTGCGTTTTCTTCGGGGCCAGCCAGCGAACATCATCACCGTCGCTTGTAACAATTAAAACCACCACATACACGCCACACTCATCAACAAAACACGAAACTCCACAAAACAGATTAAAAACAAAACCTGGTATTTGCAACAGGTGCGTGGTTAGAATGACAGTAAGGTGGCCGTCGCCGGCCAACTTCAGTTCGTGGGGATGCGCGAAGATGATCACGCGAGAGAGACCAGCCGTGAAACACGGCACACACAGCCGCGAAATTCAAAGCCCGTCTCACTCGCGAGAACACCCGCGAAATTTGAATTGATGAGTCCGGCGTGAGAAGGGAGAAAAGTGAACTGGCGTCCTCAACCCCTCACCCCGTCTCCCGACGAACCGCGCTCTCACTGCTTGGTTCCTCGGGCGACAGGGGAGAAGCACAAAACTCCAGACTCCGTGAATATGTGGTGAAAAGTTCGCCAGCTGAACCCGATTCAGTTTGTATTGTGACCATTCCACAGTTGAAAAATGGAGCAACAATCATATTTCACGCGTACAGCATAAGAAGAAGAAGCTTATATTTAGATGGCCTATAATTAGCGGTTACAATTAATGATGTTGGTTACAAAGTGAAAACACACAGCTTTGATTCATTTAACAATTGAAAATTTAGTATCCCGAGCGACTGAAATGCTTAGAGAGTTCACTCACACATACGGTGTGAATGAACCCTTCAAGACACAGCCGTCCTCAGTGGTGTTTATGCAACCCAATAAACATCTCCCCCAGCATCGTTACAGTAGAAAAAAGAAGAGATATAGGAAAGGTATATAATTGAATTAAAAACATCCGTCACAACATCCCCGATCACATGGTCAAATCCATTGTAAATGACAAGTAAGTTTTTATTACAATCTGAACCCTATTACAAACCTACCCCGCTCCGAAAAAATCAACCCACTAAGAAACCGAACACAAAAATCCGCACAAAAATTACCCCGTTACAAAGTTTTGTGTTTTCCCAACAAGTACGACCGTTACTTCCCTCCGTGGTTTCTAAGTAGTTCCAGGATGGGGTTTTACCAATCAATCCGGACATCGTTCGGAGATGATGCAGTATCAAGATTGAAACAGTGGGCCAACATCACCACCAGGCTAGCCAAGGCGAGGAATCACAGGTTTTTTCTACTCAGATGCAGGAAGGAAGGAGTGCTACCGCGGCACATCTCACGCAGACCGCATGCAGTTTTATCATTCATGGATGTGGCGAACGAACGGATGAAGAGACATTTGATCACTTTTAATAACAGGTTGGGAACACACACCTTATCTATTGAAATTAAAATAATTTGTCCAGAGATTGATAACCTCGAGCGCCAACAGGCCGAAATCACTGGGTTATGCAACCAAATACTCCCCCACAACATTTTTAGCAATTTCCTGGATCGCATGACCCAATCTTATACTAGAGAGTTTAACATCGCACGCTCTAGGCAGAACCGCAAACTTAGCGTGCTCCTCACAGACACCATTGATAAATTCTTTAAAAATAATTCAAAATGGATTCACAACTCAACTAACATTGTCTTGCCTCACGAAGCTAACATTTTATTGTCTTTAGGTCATAAGTTCTCTCTACCGGTGATATCCAGGGACATGCAAGTCGAGAGACTTCTAGCAGACGTGGAGGCCACTCTGGAGACGCACCCTCGGGAACAGCAGGCAGTTGCTCGTGCGAAAGTTACTAATCAAATAACCAATTTCCTTCAAGAGCCGCAGGAGCCACGTGTCAATACCCTCCTCAAAAAAACAAAAACCTTCTTGAAAAATAATCCTTCAGTTATCATTACTAAAGCCGACAAAGGCGCCGTGTCACTGCAACTCTTGAGTGATACTAATACCTACAAACCTATCCCTAGGGATCCGACATCAGCTATTCAAACAAAACTTAACAAACTTGTAAAGAAAGTGTACGACAAAAAAGAAATAGATGAGGCAACAGCCAAGAAACTCTCTATTCACAACGCAGTTGCACCCAAGTACTATGGGTTGCCCAAGATACACAAAGCTGATGTCCCTCTCAGGCCCATTATTTCCTCTGTTAACTCTCCTACATACAACCTATCATGTTTCCTTTCAAAAATATTGACACTGGCTTTTGCGAATCTAACAACATATAATATAAAAGATACTTTTACTTTCGCTGAAGAAATTAATGAACGCATGCTGCCTGATGGTTTCGAGGTGGTGTCTTTGGATGTGGTGTCCCTTTTTACCAACATTCCTATGAACCTGGTCATGTCAATTATAAGGAGACATTTTGACAAAATAGAAGATTTCACCGAGTTGAAAGAAGGCACTTTTTTAGAACTTGTTGAGTTCGTGGGGGAGAACAGCTATCTCACATACGATAACAGATTTTACAAACAAATTTTTGGCACACCTATGGGGTCTCCCATGAGCCCCATTTTGGCACTTATAGTCATGGATGACGTTCTCAACAGTGTCATCCCTAAATTGCCATACCAACCAGCGTTTGTAAAGAAATATGTCGACGATTTGCTACTGGGCATTCCGGAAAACAAGCTAAATGAAACTTTAACCATTTTCAACAGTCACAATCCACACATTCAATTCACAACTGAATCAGAAGTGGAACGTTCCATTCCCTTCTTGGACACTCGGGTTATAAGAGGTGAAGGGAACGTTCTACTTCTAGATTGGTATAGGAAACCCACGAATTCAGGGCGGTACATTAATTTTCACTCTAGCGCACCCAACAATGTGAAAATAAATGCACTGTTAGGGCTGAAAGACCGGGTCCTTAAGATCTGCCACATATCCTTTAGGGATAAAAACCTGCAGATTTTAAGAGATATCGCCCTGAACAATGGTTACCCTCAACCGATTGTTAATAAAATTTTCTTCAATAGACCAAATCCAAACCCAACGGATGACCCAGTACCAAATCCGAATTTAGTCGATAATGAGATGCCTGAGCAGCCCCCCCGGATTCAATACACAAAATTGCCCTTCATTGAAGGACTCACATATAAACTTGTTGGTGTCCTGAGGCATGACAGTGTTAAGATAGCTAAATATAAAGCCAATCCATTAAGTAGAATTTTCACAAAGGTAAAAGATAAGGTCCCAGTATCAATGATGTCAGGAGTAATCTACAGGATCCCTTGCTCGGCATGTGATCTGTCATATATAGGCCAGACGGGCCAATGGCTTAAAGCCAGAATGGCAAAACACAAAAGTGATTGCAGGCTGAATAAAAATACATGCGCACTAGCCATTCACACAAATGAGACAGATCACAGGTCGAACTTCACTGACGTAAAAGTCCTTGACACAATGGATAACTACAGGAAAAGACTTTTCCTGGAAATGTACCACATAAAAAAGGAAGGGACCGGAGCCATGCATTTCAAATCAGATACAGATAATTTAAGTAGAACTTACGCTTACTTAATCGAACTGGGTGAAATTAGAAAGGCACCCAGAATATCTTTTGACTTTACTGTTTGAGCTTCATGCCTCCGGTCCACAGGTGGTGTTTTTGTGCGGATTTTTGTGTTCGGTTTCTTAGTGGGTTGATTTTTTCGGAGCGGGGTAGGTTTGTAATAGGGTTCAGATTGTAATAAAAACTTACTTGTCATTTACAATGGATTTGACCATGTGATCGGGGATGTTGTGACGGATGTTTTTTATTCAATTATATACTTTTCCTATATCTCTTCTTTTTTCTACTGTAACGATGCTGGGGGAGATGTTTATTGGGTTGCATAAACACCACTGAGGACGGCTGTGTCTTGGAGGGATCATTCACACCGTATGTGTGAGTGAACTCTCCAAGCATTTCAGTCGCTCGGGATACTAAATTTTCAATTGTTAAATGAATCAAAGCTGTGTGTTTTCACTTTGTAACCAACATCATTAATTGTAACCGCTAATTATAGGCCATCTAAATATAAGCTGCTTCTTCTTATGCTGTACGCGTGAAATATGATTGTTGCTCCATTTTCAACTGTGGAATGGTCACAATACAAACTGAATCGGGTTCAGCTGGCGAACTTTTTACCACATATTCACGGAGTCTGGAGTTTTGTGCTTCTCCCCTGTCGCCCGAGGAACCAAGCAGTGAGAGCGCGGTTCGTCGGGAGACGGGGTGAGGGGTTGAGGACGCCAGTTCACTTTTCTCCCTTCTCACGCCGGACTCATCAATTCAAATTTCGCGGGTGTTCTCGCGAGTGAGACGGGCTTTGAATTTCGCGGCTGTGTGTGCCGTGTTTCACGGCTGGTCTCTCTCGCGTGATCATCTTCGCGCATCCCCACGAACTGAAGTTGGCCGGCGACGGCCACCTTACTGTCATTCTAACCACGCACCTGTTGCAAATACCAGGTTTTGTTTTTAATCTGTTTTGTGGAGTTTCGTGTTTTGTTGATGAGTGTGGCGTGTATGTGGTGGTTTTAATTGTTACAAGCGACGGTGATGATGTTCGCTGGCTGGCCCCGAAGAAAACGCAAAAAGGAACGTTTCTCCGCAGTTTGGTGAATGGAGATGCGTAGCAACGCAATAAAAAGTCCGACCTGCACTTAAGTCTGATGGAACCTGAGATTCCGAGTGTTGGCCCCTGGTCAATAGAATTAAAAATGTAATTAACTAATCTATATTCTTTCATGTCACTTTATATAAAGTAACTCCATATTAATCATTTCACGCCATTTTCATTTCAATAATTTTTCAATAATTAACTCACCGTTCTGTTAAAAAATTACGGTTTTTATTTTTTGTATCATTTTATTGTAGTGAAATCCCTGAAGAAGGAGCCAAAAAGCTCCGAAAGCTCGGAAATTAATAAATTAATTGGATTAAGCAACTAGCCTATCATTAGTGGTCGATTACCCCGTTACAAAGTTTTGTGTTTTCCCAACAAGTACGACCGTTACTTCCCTCCGTGGTTTCTAAAAAGAAAATAGTCAAGGAAAAAAGTTAATTCGATATTCATACACGTTATTCAGAGTGTAAATGGATGAAACGGAACGTAGCATTTTTAACGTTAATTTCTCAAAATTAAAATATTATCTTCCCTAATTATTTCAGGCAAATTATGATATTCATTTAGTTAAAGTAAAAAATATACACACCGAGCTTTGCTATTTATTGCATTTTTAGAAACCGGAGTGTCATGAAATTAAACAAGCAAATGACGAGGTGTTGATTTGTTGGCTTTTTATTTAAAATATATTCTGTTGATTTTGTGTTACACTTCGATCTGAATAAAAAAAAACGAAAAAACTGCTTCTAAAATATCGTTAATAAATAAGAAAACAGTTATATGTATATTTAATATAGTTTTTTAATGTTTGGTAGTTTTTTGTATATATGAAAGTTTATATGAATCTATATTGCTATGTTTTTAGTTTTGTGTAGTCGTAAATAATTTATCTATTTTATTGAAATAATTTCTGTTTTTTTATTATCAATTCCAATTAAAATACCCATCAAACATTTTTTAAATTGATTTTTTCATTGTAAAAAGATTTTTGTATTTATCTAACTTTTAAATAAAAAATGTTTAATAAGATAAATATATTAAAAATCTATTAATTTTTAAACACGTTTTTATTAAAAATGTATATAATAACTAAAAATGTTGGAAATATATTTTACATTTTTTCATTGTAAAATGACTTTGTTTATTTACAAATTATGAATATTTGAAACAATAATCTATTAATCTAATAATTTTAACAATTTTTTTATTAAAAATATATAAAATAACTAAAAACGTTGAAAATATATTTTAGAATTGTTAATTTCATTGTAAATTTGTTTTTATAAAATATATTCCCGAATTTCATAATTTGGAACACGCTTGAAATCTCAAAATAAAAGAAATATTTTCGAATGGACTTTTTGTGGTGATAATAAATTTTATTATTCGTCTACCACAGTTCATATACTAGAAGTTTTCCGTTAAAGTATACATATTTCAAATTCACCTTATTTTCTTTAAATCTGTAGATATTTGTTGTGTTTTTAAAGGAGTTTAATTTGATGCTTTAAACGAGTGTTTTCCTCTCCCAGACTAAGCATGAAGTAAATTTCGAGTTTAGAAACGCCCCGTGAAAATTTGTCGTGGGTCGCGCAGCGACCCGAGACAAATTTTCGGGGCTTTTTTAAACTCGAAATTTTACTTCATGCGCCACGCGTATAAAACACTAAAATATTGTGAAATTTAAGTATATTTGAACCTCACGTAAAATCAGTGTTTTGTGCGCGGGGCGCATGAAGTAAAATTTCGAGTTTAGAAAAGCCCAGAAAAATGTACAGTGTATTCTGTATATTGAGTTATTTATACTTAAAAAACTGTCTGTATAACTAATCAATAATATAAATTATTTGCCAAATTTGGTTCATACCAAAGTTTTAATTGACTTTATGAAGAAAAAAAAAATCAAGATAAAAATAATATCAAATGAATTCTTTAATGTAAACTTATTGAATTTTATTTTTTGATTTTTAGTTAAATTTTAGGTTTATTTAGGAGCTTTTTAAATATATCTAATTCCCAAAGTCTATAATTTTGAACACGCTGGAAATCTGAAAATAAAAGAAATGTTTCGGAACAGTTTGTTTTTTCTGAAGGTCATCAAATTTATCATCATACAAGTGGTGTAGACGGGATCAAATTACACGACGAAATAAGAGCGTCCGCGTTTGTGTGTGTGTGTGTGTGTGTGTGTGTGTGTGTGTGTGTGTGAGTGTGTAGACGCAACCGGAGCAGTTTTCTCTAGAATACTTCTACGTTTACTCTATTCATAAGTAGATGGACCCACTTCCCGACCACAGTCTCTCCTTTTCTATCCTCGAAAACTCGGAATCCAGTTCTCCCATAAGCATTGTCTACCCTTGGTACTTGAAAAACAGTATATCGGAGAACGCAACCCATTCTTAACGCTAGACTTGAATCTGCTATAATAAACGGCCAGAGCACGGATGCTAAATAATTTTGTACGTTATAAATTATGTACATACGTCTCTGGTACTTGCGTAGTTAATACAAAACTCATCCCGAATATGGAAATACAAAATTGTATTTACTATGACGTATTCTATAAAGTGTATCATACAGGGTGTCAATTTGAAAACAAGCCAACCAGAATATCTTTGGAACCGTAACAGTTAGAGAAACATTTTCAAAACCGTTTCTAGGATATGGAAGGGGAACCATTTTGACTCACATAACAATCTTCTGCGACCAACCCCTTAGGCTGTAGCCACTCTTGCCCATTTTTTTATATGGCACGACCCTACTTGTAATATATCATTAGAAAGGTCTTTCACAATGCTAATCAGTGCTACCAACTAAATTTTTTATTGTTACATATTAAATGCAAAAAAAAATAAATCAATTTATTTGATTATAAAATTTTTGTCAAATTAGGTATTATAACAATTTATTTTTACAAATTACAAATTACAAATGAATAATAATATCCAATATTTATTAGAGTTATCTATTGTTTTATTAAAATATGGACAACTCTAAAAAAAATATTAAAATAATAACAAAACTTGGTTCAATGAAATAAATTTATTAACTGAATAAATTGCATCTGTCCGCAATACAAAAAAAAACGTTGACCAAAAACACGAATGAAATAAAAATAAATCTTTCAAAAACTTAATTCCAATAAACACCATATGTGACACCGCCATTAGTTTTGTTGTGACTATCTTTAAGTAATCTGTGCTCTTTACCTTAAACTTGTTATTAATTTTTATAAAATGGTTTACACATTCTCCGAACGTGTTGAAATTATTTTTATTTATGGTTCTGAAAACCTTTGTGCTAGACAAACTACAATTTCATTCAATGAATTAAAACCTAAAAAAAATGTATGTCATCAGTATGTCCTAGATCTAGTTTTAAAATTTGAACAAACAGAATCGGTCGTCAGCAAGAAAAGAGATCAACCTCGGCTCCTAAATGAAACAGCCCAAATTGAAGTCCTGGGCCAAATTGCTATAGACCCTACTTCATCACTTCGTTGTATGTCTACACCAGCCATACTCTAAGTGTGTTCCGCGGAACCCTAGGGTACCGCGATACCCCTGTAGGGGTTCCACAAGAATTTAGAAAAAAATTCAAAACACCTCTCTCTGGTCGACCGTTCTGACGCCGCATATCACGATTCACGAGGCGTAGCCGAACTTATCCGATATCTGCTTGTAAGCGCGTAGTCGCTTTGATAAAAGCCGCCTCTGAGATTAGACGCTATAATTGTCAACAAGAGACTTTCGGCTCTAACTTCAAAACGTAAAGTCGAGACTGTTTACACCGCATTTTTGGCATTCTTTTTTTATTTCGGCTTTTTATTTATCAAAGGCGCTGACTCGAGTATTTTTGAGTATGTTCAAGATCGAGGCTATGACTATAAAAGCGACAATCGCGCCTCGACACTTAGTCAGTCGACGATTAGCGTTCGCAGCGATAAGTACCTACCTGCTAGAAACAAAGTGTTTATTGTTCTACTGCTGTATTCTAATTGTATCAGTTTTGTACATTTATTCTTTGGAATAAACTCTTCTACGCAGTAACGATCGTGCATTATTTGAACCCCACCATCCTGACATATAACATTAATAATAAAAAAGAATGGAACGTTGGCTTAAAGGCGTTAAACGTGTTGCAACAACATCTTCTAACGATGCCGAATGTTCAAAAGCAGTACGCGCGGAGTATACAGCAATTACCGATGCAGACGATGATGCAACGACGTCAAGTTCTACGGTTTCAAAGGCGAAAAAAAAGAAGTATTGAGAATCATATATCAGTTTCGGATTTGTTGATTCCAACGGCTCACCTCTCTGCATGTTATGTAGTAAACTGCTTCCTAATAGTTCCATGGCACCTGCCAACTTGCGCCGACATTTAGAAACTGTACACCCTGAGTCTAAAGACAAGAATACGTAACGTAAAAAAGAACAGTTATTGGAAAGTTAAAAAACTATGATGCATGTAACTATCAATCAGAAGGCCACGGAGGCATCATATTTAGTTAGCCATCGCATTGCACAAGCAGGTGAAGCGCATACTATCGCTGAGAATTTAATACCATGTGTGTTAGACATAACAAAATGTATGCTCGATGAAAAATCTGCAAAGCATCTTTCTACTGTACCGCTATCAAACGATACTGATTCACGGCGATACATGATCTGGCAAGCTACGTCAAACAAGAACTAGTTACACGTCTACAAAAAACACGATTCGTCTTGCAAATAGATGAGTCGACTGATGTCGCTGGTCTGGCTATCTTACTGGTTATCGTGAGATATCCATATGAAAGTTCTTTTGAAGAAGCCATGCTTATGTGTTCACCGCTGCCCACAAACACTACCGGAGAAGAAATTTTTAATAAAATAAATATATTTTTTGAGGAAAATAATCTCAGTTGGAACGATTGCATTAACATTTGTACAGATGGGGCCAAGGCGATGACAAGTATGACAGCAGGAGTAGTGTCACAAATAAAAAATAAAGCACCTAATTGTAGTTCCAGCCATTGTATCCTGCATAGACAAGCACTGGCGATGAAGCAAATGCCGTCAAATCTAAAATTAGTTATGGATGAAGCGGTCAAAATAATTAATTTTATCAAATCACGACCACTACAATCCCGATTGTTCTCATTATTGTATGAATATTATGGCAGCAAACATAAAACACTGCTGCTCCATACAGTGTGTCTCGGTGTAAAACTTTAACAAGGCTATTTGAACTAAGAGCCGAGTTACAAATGTTTCTTTCAGATACTTCTTTTAATTTGAAAGACCGTTTGTATAATAAAACTTGGTTGTTCCGACTGTCTTTTATGGCGGATACTTCAATAACTGAACGAATTAAATTTATCATTGCAAGGTCAACAGACAACAGTGTTCCAGGCCTGTAGCAAAATAACTGCCTTCAAAAGAAAATTAGATTTTTGGATTATTTGCGTTGGAAAGAGAGAAATAGAATGCTTTACGTCACTCAGTGAGTTTGTTAGCGATAACGACTCAGAAATGTTTCAAGATGATGTATTTGAAGAATTGGTCCAATATCTCACTTCGATGCGCGCATCTTTTGAGAAGTATTTTCCCGAAGAACAGAATACAAAAATGAAACTGAATTCATGGATTCATAATCATTTTTTAGCCAACTTACAAAAGCCCGAAAGTATGTCAAACGAGATATATGATTCTCTTTTAGAAATGTCATCAGACACAAGTATGAAGTCACTGTTTAAAACGACGCCTCTCAACGATTTTTAGAGCAGAATCCGTGATGAATATCCAATGCTTGCCAAAATGGCTCTGAATATTCTTCTCCCGTTTCCAACAACATATTTGTGCGAAACAGGATTCTCAACCTATGCAGCCACGAAAACAAAATACCGCGATAGACTGGACGCCGAACCTGATACGAGACTTCAACTGTCCTCTATCAAACCTGATGTCAACCAATTGATGAAAAATAAAAAAAACAGTTTCATACCTCCCATTAGTTAGATTTGTTTTCTTTCTTAATATCTCATATTATTATACTTGTTATGTAAGTAAGTAACAAGTAACTGTTACATGGTACTTTTATTATGCTTATTAATAAAGAATATACTTTTAAAAACTATTGTTTTATTGTAGGGTTCCGTCAAGTATTTCGCTTTCCAAAAGGGTTCCGTCACCAACAAAGATTGAGAACCGCTGGTCTGGAGTAATAGGATTGAGTCATGAATCCATTCGGAAGGTCTTGAAAAAGCACAAATTTCATCCCTATAAAATACATATTATTATTATATTACAAGAACTTGGAGATGATGATCCAGACAGACGAATTGAGTTATGCGAAATGATGACTTATAAAATTATAGCTGAGCCTAACTTAGTCAAAACATTTGTCTTAGCGACGAATGTACTTTTTATCTTAATGACAATGTAAACAAACAAAATTGTCGATATTGGAGTGGTGACAATCTTCATCTTATTACAGTAGTCCACACGCAGTATCCCGAAAAAATAATGTCTGGAGGTATTCTTGGAGATTCCATTATTGGCCCGTTATTTATTGATCAAAATTTAAGTGGCCAACTGTACTATGAAATGTTAGATCAATTAATACAGCCCCTTATAGTTTATGAATTAGAAAATCAAAGAGATGAAAATGATGAACTAATCTTGAATGACAATTTATTACATTTTCAACAAGACGGAGCACCTCCGCATTATATAGTACCTGTTAGAAACTGACTAAGCCACACTTTTGGGAATCAATAGATTGGTAGAAGAGGACCAATTGAATGGCTACCTAGATCTCCAGATTTGACCCCATTAGACTTCTTCTTATGGGGCCACCTAAAATCTATCGCAGATTTGCGACAACGAATAATACAAGAATGTCGAGCTATTCCACGACAGACCTATTAAAATGTACGACAGGAATTTGAGAATAGACTTTGTTATTGTCTCGAAAATAATGGAAATCATTTTGAGCATACTATAATTTAATAATTATTTTTTTTTGCATTTTTTATGTAGCAGTAAAAATTTTAGTTAGTATCACTGATTAGCATGTTAAAAGACCTTTGTAATGATATATCACAAGTGGAGTCATGCTATTTAAAAAAAATGGGCAAGGGTGGCTACAACCTAAGGCGTTGGTTGCAGAAGATTATGTGGATTAAAATGGTTCCCCCTCCATATCCTAAAAACGGTTTTGGAAAATTTTCTCTAACTGTTACGGTTCCAAAGATATTGTGGCTGGCTTGTTTTCAAATTGACACCCTGTATATGTTACTCCGTTAAAAACAATTCGTTCTTGATATAGACTATGTATCAAGATTTTGTTAGTATTATTATCAAACTCCGTAGTATAATAATGAAAAATTAGGTACATGCTAAGAGGCGCAGAAGATCAATTTAACAAGTAAGCGGCTAAAACCATATAATTTTAACCTAGCGATATATTGGCATAATTTAAAGTGTAGATATATCTACACACAAAAGTATCATGTTAGCGTTTAGTTTAACAATAAAAATGACTGATGTATTTTTTTACATAATTTTAGCACACTTTCAGAGTTATTTGACCTTGATATTACTTTCATGTCTCAAACTATGCGTACTCGCGATAAGAATTTCGCATTGGAATTGATCGATCTAATTTTACATCCAGCCTAATTATACATTTTTGCGGGCATTTATTTCGCTCCGGCTTTCCGCAATTTTAATGACGATTCCGCACGCCACACGCAAACGCTGTAAATCTTTTGATACGAGCTGATAAAAAGCGCACAGAAAATCCATATTCATTTTCCGAAACGATAATCAAAAATTTCAGATAAATTACACAAAACATTATGTCTGATTTTATTTTGTTAGAGATATCATAATGTAATAAAAGCGTTTTTACAGTCGTTTAGTACTTTTATCATAATTAATTATAGTTTACTAATATGCTGAAAATTTATTTCACCCTCCTCTTTATTCTAGGTTATATGCGTAACTAAAAAAAGAAGAATATTATTATAGACGTTTAATACGAAATCAAACTCTTACTTGATTCATAACTATTTTATAAATTGAGAAAAATCTTAGAATATTGCAAAATCTGATGAAAATTTGATAAGTCGACGAAATTCTCCAAAATTGGAAACTATGATAATTTCGATTTGTTGAAAATCTGATAAAAATGTTATAAATTGACATGTCAAGATAAATTCAAATTCAAAACTATTTGAATTCGAGAATATAAGCTTACGCTTTTTATAGTTTTCACACTTTAAACATATATAAAATTACGAAAATGTTATTCGTTAAAATGCAAACAATGTCTTAATTAATTAGACAACTTAAGACGATAAATATCCATTGAAGCAACTACTTCCCGTGCAAATACACCTCCGGATATTGAATTATACAATAAAAAATTTAAAATCTTATTTAATTTGATTTATTACAACGCTCTATTAAAGTATATGTAACGTTTAGGTCAAATTCTCTTCAAACCAACTAACAAATATAAATTTAAAATGAAAGGAGAAATAACAAAGAATTAGAAGTGAAAGGACTTGGATTAAAACTAATGTCTTAAACCATCTATAGACGCGTTATTCACGAATAACATTTTCGTAATTTTAAATAATATTGACATGTCAAGTGTCAAAAATGTGAAAATTTTATGAAAATATCATGTCGGAATGTCAAAAATGTCATTCATATGAAAATTATCAAAATATAATTCGAAACGTAATAAAATATGATATGATTGGTAACGTCAAAAATATTTGTTAGAATACGATTCAAAACGCCGAATATTAAACTTGTCACATTTGACGGAATTATTCAAAATACAATTAACAATGTCAAATTTGACGGAAATATTCAAAATTATAAAAATGTCAAAGCTGATAGAACTCATCGATATTTGTCAAAATGTCAAGTTTGGCGAAATTACCGAAAAACAATGAAATATCTAAAATCTGTCAAAAATCATCGAAATTTATCTAAATATTAAATTTGACACAATTCATCAACTTACTTGATTTTTGATTTTATCACTTTCGAACGAGTGTCGTTCACTCCCAGACTAAGTATGAAGTAAAATTTCGAGTTTAGAAAAGCCCCGCGTAGAAAATTAGTCGAGGGTCGTGCCAACGACCCGAGACTAATTTTCACGGGGCTTTTCTAAACTCGAAATTTTACTTCATGCGCCACGCGTACAAAACAATTATTTTAAACATGGTGCGTATCCTTTTGATACTGTCACTTATGACATGCTACTTAATGCATTTTCGATGCCATCAATGATACAGCGTCACAAATATATATTGCTACTAACTTTATACAAACATGTGCACTACCATTTGGACAATCCGTTTTTCCTTAACATACTTTACGTTCATGCTCCTAGATTTATCACACGCAATTCGTTAACGTTCTACAGCAAAAAACCTAATACTCTTCACTTTTCTCAATCACCTTTGCATAATATGTTCAATTACACTACCATAGTGTTGAAGATTATGTCGATGTATTTATGTCAAGTCTTTTTGAATTTTCACACAATTGTAAACTGGCCATTAGCCGTTCGTAATTCTTTTTTTTTGTGTTTATAAGTTTTTTATAATTATCGTTATGTACGAGTATATATATATATATAAATATATTTTTAGATTAGTCTTTATATATAATTTAGATTAATTTTTCATATGTTATACTAGTTATATTTTAAAAATTTCCCTGTAATTGGATTATTTCTGCTGGGAATAAATAAATAAATAAATAAAACACTGAATTAAAATGACTTTTAAAATACAGTTCTAATCATTGAATGACATTTTCTCACGTCTCTAACAGCGAACTCGTTATTATAAGTGATACCAATTCTATCTTAATTTAAAGCCTTAAATAACATCTATTAATTACAATAAACAAAACTTTAATAACATTTATAGTTATTTGGTAATCAATCTTGGGAGTTTTAGGTAAAACACTCTGTATACTTAAAAATAATTCTTACAAAATTTATCAAAAATAATTCGCTTGCAATTGTTTGATCATTTTGACATGGACAATTTTATGAATGATATGCTGAATATTTCGAATTTTTTGATAGTTTTCACAGTATTTCTGCACGTTCGACTGTTCTAACTTTAATCACTTTCTGATGACAGTAAATCTCTAGATTGACTCTGAAAACTTCCAACAAACACCAGAATTTAGCCACGTCTGAATGATAAACAATTTGTCTCAATCTGAAAGTGGAAAACACCAGATATGAGGAGAAAATCACGGATTTGGCAACCCTGGTATGATGTTCAATATATATTCTACTTACTTATGTCTAGATTTTATATTCAAGTCGTTTTTATAGCTGATAGTGTGAACTAATTGACGAACAGCAGAAGCATAAACAATTTGTATTGAGAACCAAATTTTTTGTCATTTGAAAATCAGATATGTAATAAAATGGTGACAAAAGTCACTTACATAAGTTATTTGAAATAATTTTAAAATGCGGGATTTAAATTTGGCTACGCTAATGTTGATAAACAACGCAAACATGCTTAACTTTAACATAAATCAATACAAAATCATGACATTTTATTTTCCATTACATACATTTATTTATTTGTTGTTATGGGAAATCCTTGCGTGAATTTCTCATTAAACCTCCCAGATATCGCTTTTCGTTGATACAAATCAGCCTTGGAAATTTAAATTCGTGTTTGCCTGAATAAATAAATAATAATAATGTTTAATAACTTGCGCTATGCAAATCGGCCTGGCGTTTTAGTAAATTTGTCTACTGTACAAACTGTGTATGTCTTTCTTTATTTCACAGGCGATAACTTTGTGGGTCAATTGCGATAGCGTTCTTGGTATTAACTGAAGTTTAAAATAGGATATAGGTGAATGGTTTAGGTGTCAATTTATAGTATTATAAAAGAGGTTCAGTAAATAAATGTAGATCATTACATTTTTCTAAAGTAGATAGAGCTTTTAAGAAAACAAGCATTTAAATAAAACACTGTTTATCACTTTGTTTGTATAACAATTGGTTTATTTGGTGACTATAGTTTCGATACTACACGTATCATTATCAAACCGTTAGTAACAAAAAACTACAGTTTTTTGTTACTAACGGTTTGATAATGATACGTGTAGTATCGAAACTATAGTCACCAAATAAACCAATTGTTATACAAACAAAGTGATAAACAGTGTTTTATTTATGTTCAACAATGTATAACGAAGTAGAAGCCTCTATAATCAGTGAATTAAACAAGCATTTGACAATAATATAATAATAATTATAATGTATTTTGTATTGTGGAGGCTTCTACTTCGTTGTACATGTTAAATAAACAATAAAACACTTTAAACTTTGATATAAAAAAGACAATTAACTTTTTTATACCAGTTTTATTTTACTTTTGTGACTAGTTTCAATTACACGGTAAGTTGTCAAACTTAGTTTCACAATGGTAATTATTGTCAAATTTAGTTTGACAATGGTAATTATTGTCAAACTAAGTTTGACAATGGCAATCATTGTCAAACTTAGTTTAACAATGATTACCGTGTAATTAAAACACAAAAGTAAAATAAAAGTGGTGTAAAAAAGTTAAGTGTTTCTTTATATCAATTGAAAATGTACCACGAAGTGATCTCCAGGATTCAAGAACTTTTAACTTTGTTTGTATAACACTTTTTTTATTTTACCTGACTACAGTTTCAGCAACTTTAGCTTGCCATTATCAAACATGTAGTACTATATGTTAAATAATGGCAAGCCAAAGTGGCCGAAACTACAATCACGTAAAATAAAAAAGTGTTACACAAAGTTGAAAGTGTTTTATTGTTATAATAATAACGCTTTATTTCTCAACAAAAGTAATTACAATTATAGAGAAATGTGCATTGATCTTAACTTATAACTAAAACAAACGCATGTAAAGTTACTAATTCCGTTGAATGAATGTATATTAAGTGATATTCAATGCTAATACTAATAATGATAAAAATAAATCATATAATATTGAGCGAGGCCTAAGCCTTAAATGACTATGTACATAAAGTTGTGATATTGTAGTTAATTATATATCACAACTTATGTCTAATTTGCTAAGGCGTTACATTAAAGATGTAATAATAAGACAAATTTTTGGGTAATATGAGTGCCATTTTATTGAATTCAGTTTATAAAATTACCTATGTCTTACTGAGTAATAAATGAATCGTATTTTATTATAAAATTTTATAATTTGTTATAATTTATTAACTGATGAGAGATAAAGCTGTTTGCGAAAGTATACTTAAAATAAAAAAACAATTGTTTGTAGATTTATTTGTGAATTGGAGATATTCACAAATAAATGTACTTTAAATGATTTTTCTTATAATTATACTTTTACATATTCCATATAAATATTTATGAAATTAATAAACATGTAATTAAAACTTAGCAGTGTATTTTAAACTTCACTTTAAACCAGTGTTTTATACGCGTGGCGCATGAAGTAAAATTTCGAGTTTAGGAAAGACTGAAAATTTGGTTTGGTCGCGCGACCAAACCCGAAATTTTACTTCATGCTTAGTCTGGGAGTGGAAAAATCTCATATATAATATTGATAAATTTGTTAAACGCTCGCCTTCTTGATTTAGAAAAAAACAATTAACATATTATTTTAGATACTTAATGAATGATCCGGTATAAAAATAAATATGCCTATCTTGTTGATCTTGTCAAAATAGCTGAAATGCATGTATTATACATTTCTGTAGCTTGAATAGTTTTTGAGTTGTAAAGTTTTTTGTCAACATTAAAAATGTCTAAAACTTAAGCTCTATTTATATTTCGCAAAAGTTACGAATAACTCCCTAACTAATGGGAATACAGAAAAATTGTTAGAAAGAAAGTTTTAGATAATCAAATTTTAGACAATTTTTCAAACTTCAAGTTTTTTCGAAACTATCTTTTGTCTTGGAGAAAAATGACAATTTGTTGAAAGATTCGTAAAAACTTATAATTTTCACTAAATCATGGAATGACTTCTTAGAACTATTTATTGGAATTTGTGTATGTTTTTGTACTTCGGAATAAATCAGCGTTTTACGCGCGTGGCGCATGAAGTAAAATTTCGAGTTTAGAAAAGCCAAAAAATTTGGTTTGGTCGTGTAGCGTTACGACCAAACCAAATTTTAAGGCTTTTCTAAACTCGAAATTTTACTTCATGCTTAGTCTGGGAGTGGAAAATACTCTTATATATAGTATTAATAACTTTGATAAACACTCGCCCTCTTGATTTAGAAAAAAACAATTGAAATTTTCTTTTAGTTACTTTATGGATCACCCAGTATAATAAATAAATACGTCCAGCTTGCAGATCTCGTCGAAATAGCCAAAATACGTGTATTATACTTTTCTGTAGCTCAAGTAGTTTTTGAGTTACAGCGTGTTTTGTGAAAATTAAAAAATGTCGAGAGTTTACGCGAGTACGTCGCTTTTTTGTATTTTGAAAAAGTTGCATATAACTCAATAACTAATGGGAATACAGAAAAAAAGTTTTAGATAATAAAATTTTGCACAAATTTCCTATTTTCAGTTTTTTTGTAACTATCTTCTTTCTCAGAGAAAAATGACAGATTGTTGAAAGATGCTTATAAACTGGTAATTTTCACAAAATCATGGAATAACTTAGAATTATTTATTGAAATTTGTGTGTTTTATGTCTAACTTTAAATTATCAATTGTTACCATGTTTTCAGTAATATTACCGAGAATATTATCAAATTTTAAATTACCGGTAATTTAACATCACTAATTGTATAATAATTTTACCTACGCCCTATCTAGTAACCGCATCATACCACACTGTCATTTTGCCGCGTATGATTGACATTACCTACACATGCACGTAATAGCTTTGGCAGGTATATTACATGCTGACAGCTGAACAGATGATTGATTACCGCACAACTAAATGAAATTTCTTTGATGTATATTGATCAAGTAGTCATTGGACCAAATAGAAATAATTCTAGTTACATACCTATCTGTCATAAAAAAGCCAAGAATATCGTCCAGTGAGTCAGATTTTGATTGTACAAGCAATCAAAGCTACAAAAGATTAGCTCCCTGAGAATAGCAGAACTAGGTATGAAGAAGTGTTCAAAAAATACATCAAATGGTGCCAAGAGAAGAAGGCAAATAAAACGTCTGAGAACATCATTCTGGTATATTATGTAGAATTGGCAAAAACCATGAAACCTTCGTCCTTGTGGGCGTATTATTCCATGGTTAGGTCAACCATTAACCTAAATGAATATGAAAACATAAACAGATACCAGCGGCTCATAACATTTTTAAACAGACAGAACGACGGTTACAAATGTAAGAAGTCGAAGACACTAACATCGAACGAGATTAACCAATTTTTGAACACGGCGGCTGATGAAGAATTTTTATTGACTAAGGTACACTTTTCTTTTTTAAATCCTATCTATGAACTTTAAATTATTTTAGTTGATAATGATAATAGGTCTAAGTGGAGCATGTCGTAAGCAAGAACTAAGGAATTTACAGGCAAATCAGGTAGAAGATACTGGCAAATCTTTAATTGTGAAGCTCCCCACCACAAAAAATAGAAAGGTCTTTTGTTGTACCCGAAATATTTTACCAGACCATGAAAAAATACATGGTATTAAGACCTGCTAATATTGCTCCAAATATGCCGTTTTTTATAAATTATCAAAAGCAAAAGTGCACCAGACAAATTGTGGGTATAAACAGATTGGCGCAGTCCCCAAGCAAATACCAGAATACTTAGGACTCACAGAACCTAATTTGTACACCGGACATTGTTTGCGTAGATCTTCAGTATCGTTATTGGTAAATTCTGGCGGAGATCTCCTGTAATTAAAAAACTTGGGTGGGTGGCAATTGTCAGCTGTGGCTGAGGGTTATGTAGACTCTCCACTTTATGCAAAAAACAATATTGCAAGTAAAATTAGTGCTGCTGTTAATTTAGATAAACATAAAGAGGTATATAGCAACACTTTAAATAGTTCAGTCCATATTGAAAATATGGAGACGCTCCCATCAACTTCTTTTCATAGCAACAATACGATTAATAATAAGCCGTCGCAATTTATTTTCAATAATTGTCATGTTATAAATAACAATTATTGTAATACATAAATTCCTTTCATATTCGTTGTTTATTTTGTTAGGGCGTAGGTAAAGTATCGTACGTCTCTCGAGTGGTATGGCAATTACATACTTGCGGAATACTGCACTCGCCGCTGCGTGGCTACATACCACTCTCGTTACGTAATATACTATAAAATCACTAAATCTTTACAAAATATTTAATTTACGCAAAATGTATCTCTGGTCACGGGACAGAATAATGATGACCCCTGAGTTAGGTAACTAATATTTAAGTTAGATATCAGTTATTGAGGTTAAGTTAAGTCGAGTATATGGGCATACACTACGCGAAATGCAACAGGCCGAATGATTTAAAATTAGCACCCGCGGCACACGTCGCGTGGTATTCGTGCATTATATTTTATTTTGATAGTGTAACACATTTTTGTACATTTCTATCCGGGGTTGTTAAAAAACGTTTTTTTTTTCATTTTAATTAAAACACACAGTTTTTTTACAAAACGTGTTTTTTTTCATTGAAACAGCGTTTAAAACACGTTTTAAAAAGAATATACAGAGAATTTTTCTTTTGAGTATACATATCCCAACAATTACAGCGTTTTTTTAAATTTGCGGGAATTCGTTGTTATAAAGCGGTCAATTTGAGGCTTTTAACAAGTGTTTTCCACTCCCAGACTAAGCATAAAGTAAAATTTCGAGTTTAGAAAAGCCTAAGAATTTGGATTAGCCGCGTAGCGAAGCGGAGCGGCCAATCCAAATTAGGCTTTTTTAAACTCGAAATTGAACTTCATGCGCCACGCTTAAAAACACTGATAAACAGTGAAGTACACACATACAACAACGATTATAGGCAACCTAATATACGTTAATGTTATTGGGTTGCTTTGTTTGTATAAATGAGGTTTTAATTGTAACTCTAGTTTCGACAACTTTAAGTTGTCATTAACAAAAGAAGTAAGTCAAATTAAACTGTTTCATAATCTCACTTTAAATTTTCCATCTCAAAAGAAATGTATAGGACTTTAACTTAAAGTCGCCGTTAACCTGGATGAAAAACTAAATATCCCAAAGACGTATTTCTTTTTAGTTTAAATTTATTAGACCTAAAAGAAATCGAAGTTAAAAAAAATGCACACATACAACTACGATTATAGGCAACCTAATATACGTTAGAGTTATCGGGCTGCTTTGTTTGTATAAATTAGGTTTTAATTGTAACTCTAGTTTCGACAACATTAAGGGCCGGTATTTCAATTGATAGTTAACTTTTAGGTTTACAAACTAACGGTAAAGTTTTACCACTAGTTAACTCATAGTAAAATTATGTTTATGTATTTCAAGTATTTAAAAGTTTTGGTTTAGTAACTCTCATTTCATCAAAATTTCATTAGAGTGGCAATTCTGACTTCTGTCAAAATCACACCTAAATTGTCAATATCGTTTATCAGTCTTTGGTCACCTGCTGTTGCTGGTGGTGATTTATTAAGCATAAAAATGAATAAAACATCCCAGCAAGTAAATGAAACAAAAAGGACACCGAATTTCACTTATAAAGAAGAACATTTGCTGTTGGAATTTGTTGAGAAATACAAGAATATTATAGAAAATAAGAAGAGTGGCAGTGTTTTATGGCAAGAAAAAGTAAAAGCGTGGACTCACATCGAAAACTCGTTCAATGCGGCAAACGATGGTGTATTCAGATCCAAACAAATATTAAAACAAAAATATGCCACTTTAAAGAAACTATCCAAAACCAAATTATCACACAACAAAAGGGAACTAAATAAAACCGGCGGTGGTGATTCTAAACTATATGCCATAACAGACGTAGATAATTTTATTGAAAGAATTTTAGGAGAAGATCAAATTTGTGGTCTTAAGAACAACTTCGATTCTGACAGTAAGTATAAGGTTACTTTTTATGAAATTTATCATTATAAATGGTTTATTTTCATTAGGTGTACAAGCTCATCAAGCTTTTATGCGAATTACATTGTTATTGGCTCACCTGATGAAAGTCTTTCTAACCCTAAAGAAAATGTTGTAGAAATTACTGAATGTAAGTAGTAGCGTAATGTTGGTACATTTTAAAATTGAAATATTCTTATTATTTGTTTTTTTTTTTTTTTAGATGAATTGCCAGAGGAAACATTTACTCCTACTATTATCAATCAGACAAATAATAAAAATGTGGAAATGAGCAATAGTAAAAAACTGTACAATATATTATCTATGTAATTTTTCACACAATTTTTGTAGGAACAACAGAAACCGATGACGACTGGTCTACCTATAGCCCACAAATGCTGAAAAAACAACCAAATAAAAGATTAAAAATAGGAAAGAAAAAAATTGCTTACAAAAAATTAATTATAAATGAGTTGTTAATTAAGGAAAAACTGGAGTTTGTAAGACTTCAGAGAGAAAAGTTTTGAGAAGAACATGAGATAAAAATGAAAATATTAAAACTTAAACTGCAACTTAAAGAAGCAAAAATGAGTAATTTCATAAAAAATTGAAAACTGTTAGGGCAAATAATAATAAATATATATATTAATTTGTTTTTTAAATAAATTGTTGTATGTTGTATGTATTGCGTGATAATAATTAAGTAATAATATTTATTTATTGTAAGTTAAAAAAATAATTTTGTATTAAATGTTGTCTGAAAGTATTGTTTCTTATTTGATTATTATATAGAGTTTTATGTGATATTTCTAACTATTGGTAATACCTTTGGGTTGGATACTTTATAAGGTCGTCAATTTCTTCGATGATGTTTTCTACAGTTCTTGGCGATAATCTGAACCTTTGAAAGAATTCCTTTTGATCCCATTTTTCAAAATGATTTACTCTATCTCTGACTACTCTCTATTTTCTTAAAGGCACTTCTTCGTCGTCACTAAACACATGTATGTCATAATCATTCATTTTAATTGATAATTGAGTTAATATTAACAAAATATTACACTGGCGTCAAATGAAATGTCAGGTAACCAAGAGTTAACTGATACCTACATATCAGTAAAGATTACTTAAAGTTAACTGAAAGTAAGATATTAATCATAATTTGAAATACATGCAACACACTTTCAACTCTAAATTATGTCCCAATGGACAGTTAACTATCGATTGAAATACCGGGCCTTAGTTGTCATTATCAAACTAGAAGTAAGTCAAATTAAACTGTTTTATAATCTCACTTTAAATTTTCCATCTCATAAGAAATGTACAGGACTTTAACTAAAAGTCGACGTTAACCTGGATGCAAAAGTAAATATTCCGAAGACGTATTTCTTTTTAGCTTAAATTTATTAAACCCAAAAGAAGTCGATTCAAAGTGAATAATTGAGGTTCCTTTTTCTTTGAACGTGAATTGTACTGTAATTGTCGTGGAGGGGGCTTGAATGTAAACTCAAGGTAAACATGACTAGGCACGTAGGGATTGTAGGGATGCAGAGAACTCATCATCTAAATCCTCACTAAGGCGCTTACAATACTAGGGGATGGCGGAAATTGGGGAATTGAGGCCTGGAAATAGTCTATATGTGAGGATTAGGCCAAGTTATGAAAGGAACAACGATCCGAACTGATGATAAAGATCATTTCATCATAATGCTAATTATATTTCGGAGGTCCACAGATCGATTTAGCTTAATTAGAAGAGATGAATGCCAGTGACATAATATGTTTGAATTAAGTTAATCTTTCAACTCAGTTCTATATTAAATAAAACTAATATTATGTTTTTTACCACTTTTATTAATCAAAGTGGTAAAAAAAACATAGTTATAGCTTTATTAATTTTGATATGTATTACCACGTAGTAAAGGTCAAAAGCATCGTGATGTTAGTTCTAAATAATTTAGGAAATAACAAGAGAATATACTATTGCATACATTTTATTAAGTTTAATATAATTTTTTTGCTTTTCGTTTCTGTATAATTTCTCGGCCTTTATTAGACCAAACCGAGAAATTATAAAGGTAAAAAAAGTGAATTTTAGGTAAAATTCTGCATCTGCTGTTAAAAAAATAAAAACGTTTTTTTCATTTTGAATACAAGGAACAGTTTTATTTAACAAAACGTATTTTTTCATAAAAACAGCTTTTAAAATATTAACGATTAAAAACATGTTTAAAACACGTTTTAAACTTGTTTAAAACAGAACACACAAGGCATTATTCTTTTGAGTATACATTTCCCGATAATAACAGCGTTTTTTTAAATTTGCGGGAATTCGTTGTTTCAAAGCGGTTAATTTGAGGCATTTAACGAGTGTTTTCCACTCCCAGACTAAGCATGAAGTAAAATTTCGAGTTTAGAAAAGCCTAAAAATTTGGACTGGCCGCGTAGCGAAGCGGAGCGGCCAATCCAAATTAGGCTTTTATAAACTCGAAATTTTACTTCATGCGCCACGCTTAAAAATACTGATTTACAGTGAAGTTCAAAAAACACATACATGCAACAGCGTTAGAGTTATTGAGTTGCCTATAATCACTGTTTTAAACAATTTGTTCAGCGCAAATGGATTTAAGTTTTATTCAAATCTACATATTAAATTGAAAAAACCGTATATTTTAAAATTTATGATATTTTAGTGTTTTATATATGTGGCGCATGAAATAAAATTTCAAGTTTAGAAAAGTCTAATTTGGATTGGCCGCTCTGCTTCGCTTCGCGGCCAATTCAAATTTTCAGGCTTTTCTAAACTCGAAATTTTACTTCATGCTTAGTCTGGGAGTGGAAAATCCCGTTTAAAGATTCAAATTGAAATCTTTTAAAAAAGTAACGAATGTAAAATTTAAAGTGTATGCATACGGATACCAGAAAGAAAAATTCGCTGTATTTAAAAGTCACAATAATGCCTATACAGTTCTTATATTTTATTGTAATAAAATGTTAAGTTTAATAATGTAATTTGAAATATCTTCAACAATTTAGTTGAAATTTAAGAATGTAAGCAAAAAATCTTCAAAAAAATATAATTTAGCAAATTTAAGATAACAAAAAACTGTTTTGAACAAAGTTTAATAATGTAATTTGAAATATCTTCAACAATTTAGTTGAAATTTAAGAATGTAAGCAAAATATCTTCAAAAAAATTTAATTTAGCAAATTTAAGATAACAAAAAACTGTTTTAAACAAAGTTTAATAATGTAATTTGAAATATCTTCAACAATTTAGTAATTTAAGAATGTAAGCAAAAATCTTCAAAAAATATAATTTAGCAAATTTAAGATAACAAAAAAACGTTTTACACAAAGTTAACGTTTAAAACATGTTTTAAACAAATCTAAGATTTAAAAAATGTTTTAAACAAAACCCTTTAAACACGACGGCAGTTTTTAAACATGTTTAAAACACTGTTTTAAAACAAAGTATTTTAAACTATCAACCCTGATTTTAACGATTTCTAAGAATTACTTATTATATTACATACTAGGCGCTGACTTGGCGGACGCAACATAGGAAATCGCATGTTAATTTTAAAGTGTTCAAATATTGACTTCCCTATTTATTTTAGAGACAAATTGTATGTCACTTTTTTGTAGAGGGAACAATCCTAAATTTATTAATGTTCACACTGAACACTTTACGTTTCTCTGAGTTAAAAAAAATTAAGAAAAGGTAATGGGATTTTATAAAAATAATGACATACCATGGAATTAATACAACAATTGCGGATTATCCATTTTTTTTTAAGTTCAATTTAAAGCTCCAAACAAGTGTTTTCCACTTCCAGACTAAGCATGAAGTATAATTTCAAGTTTAGAAAATCCCTGTGAACATTTGTCTCGGGTCGCGCAGCGACCCGAGACAAATTTTCTGGGCTTTTCTAAACTCGAAATTTTACTTCATGCGCCACGCGTATAAAACTCAAAATTTAAGTATAGTTCAAATATACAAAAATTTGACAATATTGTTTTGTACGCGTGGCACATGAAGTAAAATTTCGAGTTTAGAAAAGCATTCGCCGTTTTTATAAAAGCGTTCAATTTAGGCTTCTAACGAGTGTTTTCATTCCTTGATTAAGCATGAAGTAAAATTTCGAGTTTAGAAAAGCTTGAAAATTGAGTTTAGTCGCTTTTATGCTTTTCCGCGATTTTTTGTAAGCACTTTTTGTTAAATCTTTAAAATAAAGTTATATATTATTTTTTTAATACTATGCATGCTATCTTCGTGTATTCATTATGTCTGAAAGTAATCTTCGGGCTAATGATGTGTGAAATTTAATCAAGCGCTCTCCATTATTGCCAACTAATTAAGAAATTCATTCGATTAAATGAATTCGCGCGAGAACGCGAACGAAACTTATGAAATGGAGTCAGTAATGCGAAAAACATTCCGAATTGAATTAAGGAGCCAATACAAGAAAAACGGATTCAGAAATGTAAGAACAAAAAACGGAAGGTTAGTCGGATATTGATTTATTTCAATGGTTGAAGCTCAGAGTTTTTGGTTTAATTAATAAATGATTTCCTTATCATGTTTTATTTGTTCCAGAAAGAATTGATGAATATAAAATTAATTAAAATTAAATTAGGATTTTTTTTTCTCAAAACACAGTCTTTTTAATACCACACAGCATGGCTTCTTAAAACAAAAAAATACAAACACCGCAATATTTGATTAGGTAAGTAATATTGCGAATGCTTTTGAAAAAGGTGAAAATCCCCTAGGAATTTTCATAGACTTGTCGAAGGCATTCGACACTATGAATCACAATATTTTATATCAAAAATTAGAAATGTATGGTGTAAGAGGTACTGCATTAAATATTTTTGAATCTTACTTGAAATGCAGGCCACAAAAGGTTATTCTAGACACATCAGAGTCTAACATCACGTGTACAAATATCGGTGTTCCTCAGGGAAGTATTTTGGGGCCAATTTTATTCGTTATATATGTCAACGATTTCGAGCAAACCATGAGGCCTTTTCCGAGTTCAATAGCTTCATATGCAGATGACACAAATATTATTATAAACAGAGCTGACAGTGATGTAATACACAATGCAAATGCAGTGTATACCGAAGTACAAAATTGGATGTCACAAAACAAATTAATTATAAATCATAAGAAAACCCATGTGCTTCAGTTTTCTGCGAGAACATTAAACAACATCTCTAATGAGGTTATTTTAGACGGAATAGTGCTTCAAATAAAAGAAAGTACAAAATTTCTAGGAGTTAAAATTGATGCACAACTAAATTGGCAAACCCACTGCATTCAACTAATTAAATCTCTGAATATAGTATGTTACACTATTCGAATCCTAAAAAACATATTTGATCATAATACATTAATAATGATCTATAGATCAAATTTTGAATCTCTCGTGAGGTACGGCATTATATTCTACGGAACATCTTCCTTTGCTCAAAAGATATTCATAGTACAAAAGAGAATACTTAGAATTATTAATAACTTAAAGCCTACAGATTCATGTAGAGAATACTTTAAACGAGAAAATATACTCACATTCTATAGTATATATATGAAATACTAGTTTTTCATTTTAAATATAAATTAAAATTTGATACGTATAAAGTTCAACACAGTTATAACACCAGACGGTTCAATGAATATGAGTATCCATTACATCGGCTAACTCTATACGAAAAAACACCTACATACAATGCAATAAAACTGTACAATACATTACCTACTTACATAAAAAATACAACCTGTTTAAATACGTTTAAAAGGCAATTACGAGAATTCTTGATTAATAAAGAATTATACAAAATGGAAGAATTTTAGTTTCCAACAATTTTTCGCTGCAGGATTATTTTGGTTTTTGATTGTTTGTTTGTTTTTGGTTATATTTATTATTTATTTTAAATGTTATTTGTAATTTTAATGTGTTTACTAGTTTATTTGCAATACACTTGTATTATATATGTTTTTTTTTTTCTCTAATCCGTATTGTGTATTAAGCGATCGATTTACTTTAGGACGTATTCGATATAGTGATATATGTAACAAATGTATATTAACTAATTTCTTGAATAAATGAATTTGAATTTGAATTTAGGATACATTAGCATACATCTAAATATAAAAGAAAACATTTTGAATACACCGAAAGTTAAGCATGAAAACTGTTTATAGTAAATTATTGATTATTAGAATATTCAAGCATCACATTTGGTAATATTCAACTGTTTAAATATCCAAATATTTAAATCGTTTATGCCTGATTGTACTACAGTCGATTAATTTTATCAGTGATTTATCAGGTATTAGTGCTTTTTTCATATATTTATTTATAATTGTCATATTCCATAGTCACTCGATGTACTCAGTACTTTGTACTCGTATAAGTACTTAATTACTTATTGTTACGTACTTGTATTTGGTACTCGAATACATTTTGTGTAAAGTACTTGTACTTATTACTTGAGTACATTTTATCTGAACTGGAAACAGCTTTGCCACTCGGTATATCTAGGTTCAAGTAAAATTAATAATAACATACATTTGTAATGTCAATAAATGTGTAGTTTAATTAGATGAAAAATAAATTATTACTTACTATAAGTAACAGAATTAAATATAGAATAAATTCGAATAGTATTGGTTAGTTCAATCATTGTTAAGAGCGTTAATTTAACTAAATTCGTATTATGCAATATTAATGTTTATCGGAAATGAAAAACAAACATGGTCGGTAATTGCACTGTGAAATATTCGAATCTCCTTGTTATTTTAGTAAGATAAAATACAGTTGAAATAATAACATTGTTTTCATTCAACAGCCAGTTGAATAATGCAAAACCCGACACAGTCACCATTTTTACACTCTCATTAAAGTTGAAATAATATCAAGATTTTGCGGCATAAAAATGTTTTTAGTGTAACGGTTATTCACATTTTAATATCACGTAAAGTTTTAAGAGAACACCATATATAAATATTTTATTAATGGATTTTAATATGCGAGTTATCACAAACTAAATAATCTCTCCATTTTCCACTTAACGCAACTTTTCGCTAGGAAAAATCGTTTCAAAATAAAAACGTATTTCACCCAATTTTCACGCGAAACAACACCCTTTTGGGTAATGTCTCCCGTGACCCAAATGTCCTGTCAAGCTTTCCAACTAACAACCCTCCGAATTCGGAACAAACACCCGACCGGTGATATTCAATTATTTAAGATTAAGTGTGCGTATTTCCGGGTCCGAATTATGTATCCTGTAATAAATAGGACGAGACTCGAGCATATGGAGACAGCGTTTCCAATTTTAAATTTATTTAATATCTAAATATTAAACAAATATACTGTAGTTGGGGTCAGTCAACTTGCCTCCCCTCCTCTCTTTTCAAAATTTTAAAATCAAAGGCTTTATAAAGGCTTCAAGTTGCACTAAGTTGCACCGCAAAAATTAAAAGTTGCACCAATAAGGGAAACTAAACCATTAATTTTCATAAGTTGCACAAGATAAATACACCTCCTGTTGAAGCGAGAAGTTAGGGTGCCAGCCCCCATTTTTTAAATTTCTACAAAATTTCTTACTTATCTTATAGCCTAAACTTATAGCCTGATGATTTTTGCACAAAAATGTGTGGTGCAACTTGTCATTTTCATAAGTTGCACCAGCTAAATACACCCCCTGTTGAAGCGAGAAGGGAGGTGCCAGCCCCCCCTTTTTAAAATTTCTACAAAATTTCTTACTTATCTTATAGCCTAAACTTATAGCCTGATGATTTTTGCAAAAAAAAATGTGTGGAGCAACTTGTCGTTTTCATAAGTTGCACCAGCTAATTACACCCCCTGTTGAAGCGAGAAGTTAGGGTGTCAGCCCCCCTTTTTAAAATTACTACAAAATGTCTTACTTATCTTATAGCCTAAACTAATAGCCTGACGATTTTTGCAAAAAAACTGTGTGGTGCAACTTGCGTGTTGAGACTAAGCCAAACATTTCATATATAAATAGTACGAAAAAAATCGTACTATTTATATCACTTGAAAGTTATTAAGGGGTGGGCTTAAAGGTGCGCCTAATTGTAATTTCTGAGCTTACTAAGTTATACACATTAACTTAGTAAGCTCAGAAATTACAATTGTTGTTTGTTTCACAGACGTTTGAATTGCTGTCAGAAAAAAAAGAACACTGAAACCGTCGTCCAAAATTTGTTGGGAAAGGTTCGTGTAAAATTTAAAAAAATTAAAGATGAAGATGGACCTTTTTTAATCTCACATCTTAATATATATAGTTTTTGATTAAATTTATTATACAGGGTGTCCCATTAGTGCGTTCTCGGATGATAATTCGGCTCACATTAAAGATAGATTAATTGTTTTTACACCAAAGTTACTTGGATTTAAGAGCTGTATAACCTAAAAATATATTTATATATACAGGGTGCGCCACAAAGACAGTAGCGGATATAACTTGCTTATTTTTATAGAACACCCAGAATATTATTTTGTTTTTAAATTCCTTATGTAAATTCCGTATCATTTTATTAAAAAAAATGATCTAAGTCGTAACGTTTTAATGTTATTTGGCATTTATGAACAAAAAGTTGCAGATTTCGCCATTCTCTTTAAAACAGAGGGCGCTACGGCTGCATTATAAAGTTGTCGCACTTAAGTTATCTGGGTATGAAATAAAACTAGTTGAATTGATACATTTTCAATCAAGAGTAACGTGATTTTTTTAAATGAGACCTGCTTTTTCGACATCGTTTGACCCATAATGTATTCTGTTGTTGTTTAAGTTAATAATTTTTATACGTAGATATTTAATAATTTTCTTAAAAACTTGTAAAGGTACGGATGAAAATTATAAACTTAATCGAAAAAGATTTCAATTTTGAGTCGAATGGTTTTGAAAAAAATGGCTATGTGTCCATCATAGCACTTTTCCCATCAATTAACCAATTGATTTTTAAAATACTAAACGTGTTTCAGTTGTGAATGTTTACAATAAATCAGCGTTTTGTACGCGTGGCGCATGAAGTAAAATTTCGAGTTTAGAAAAGCCTAATTTGGCTTGGTCGCTCCGCTCCGCTACGCGCCCAAGCCAAATTTTCAGGCTTTTCTAAACTCGAAATTTTACTTAATGCTTAATCTGGGAGTGGAAAACACTCGTTTGATCATTAAAATAATTGATAATTGATAGATTATGTGTTGTTTTATTGCTGGAGAAAGTTCTATGAGGTTAAAACATAATGTCAATTTTGATACAACTTTAAGAGGAAAAAAAATTGAATTACTCCGATATAGTACAACCTAAACCGAATATTATGTCAATAAACTGTCATTAATTTTAAACGTAGAATCTAAAAAGTGAATAACAAAGTTGTAAGTCGGCTAGGAAATTCGGAACGTCCTGTATATGCAAAAATAATTTAAACTTGTAAAGAAAATGATTTTATAAAACTTGTGCCTGAGACAATTTTTGTGTTTTAAATATTAAGGGAACCATTGACCTTTCCATCACTAATTTCGACTGTAAGGTCGAACACGAGCTTGATCTGTTCCTAAATGAGGACAATTATCATCCAGCACTTAATATTACTTTACTTTATAACTCGGACATGTCTGCTATCAATGAAAATGTTACTAAATTCAACTTTCGGAAAGGTGATTACGTAGGACTGTATTCTCACTTGACCTCTGTTGATTGGAACCTGCTCTTACAATTTTCAGATGTGAACTTAGCACTCGATTATTTTTATAATCTGGTAAACAGTGCACTCAGTATTTTCATGCCTAAATAGAAAGTCAAACAGAAACGTAAGTTTCCTCGATGGTTTTCTGTTTAAATTAGAGGTCTTATTAAAGAGAAAAAACGTTTGCATAAACGTCGCAAAAATGACCCCCATTCTGATTCAACTTTTAAGAAATTAAGGTCACGTCTCAAATCTAAAATCAAAATGGCTTATAAATCTTATATTACTAGCACAGAAAACCAACTCTCTACAGACCCTAAGCGATTTTGGACCTATGTGAATACAAAAATATCACATGCTTCAGTTATACCGGCTGAGATGGTTAATGATGGTGAGACCTATGGAACGCCCGATGACATTGTTGATGGATTTCGTAAGCACTTTGAATCTGTTTTTATCCCTCCTTTAAATAAACCTTGCACTGATACCTTTTCTAATTTGCCTTCATTTTTTTTCCCATATTTCTTCTAATTGTATCCTTAAACACCTAAGGAAACTTCCCAATAAGTTCTCCTCAGGCGACGACAATTTACCTACCTTTCTTTTGAAGGAGTGCGCTCTTATTTTCTGCAATCCCCTTTTCAATTATTTTTGATTTATCACTTCAAACTTCAACATTTCCTAGTAAATCAAAGATAGCTTCAATTTTTCCCATACCTAAAACCTCGGCGAATACCCGAAATATTGCCAACTACCGTCCTATAGCAATTCTTTCACATATTGGAAAAATCTTTAAAAAAGTGCTTCATGATTAGATTTACCCACATGTTGCACCATATTTATCTATGCAGCAACATGGATTCATTCCTGGGCGTTCTACTGTTACGAATTTATCCGTTATTACACATGACATATCTAGAGTTCTGGATTCATCGGGTCAAGTTGATGTGGTGTACACAGATAAGTCTAAGGCGTTCGACAGAGTCGACCCGAAATTGCTGTTGAACAAGTTGGACTGTTTTGGGTTCACCACTGGTCCACTATTGCTTTTGGGATCTTTTCTGAATAACCGTGAAACTTATGTCTCTATTAATAATTTTAAATCAAAATCGTACTTTCCAAGCTCAGGTGTTCCACATGGATCTATTTTGGGCCCCTTACTATTTAATTTAACTATTAATGATCTCTCGGCTGCACTTGAGTGTAAACATCTTTTATATGCCGATGATTTGAAGCTATATACATCTGTGTCATTGACTGACTGTGAGCAGTTACAACATCAACTAGAAATAGTTTCAAACTGGTGTTCTTCAAATAATTTATTGCTGAATGGTAGCAAGTGCAAGTTTCTGAGATTTTCTAGAAAAATTAACATTGTCAAGTTCGATTATAATAGTTGCAGTAATCAGCTGGAAGAGGCTAAGGTATTCAGGGATCTGGGTGTATGGTTTGATGATTCATATACCTTTAATATGCATGTACAAGAAACTGTTCTTAGCTCATTTGAGGCTTTAGGTTTCATCCACTGAAATTCCTTGGATCTTCAGAATGTCATAGCCTTGAAATCACTTTTTAATGCCTTTGTGCGATTAAAGTTGGATTGCGCATCTTTGATTTGGTACCCTCAAACTCAATATCAGATTAATTTTATCGAATGCGTCCAGCGCAAATTTTGGAAGTTTTTATATTTTAAAGTAGAGGGCGTCTACCCATTAAGAGGTTTCAGTCAAGAAGTACTACTGGATAAATTCAATCTTGTTGCACTTCAAAAGCGTAGACATATAGTGGAAATATCATTGTTACATAAAATTCTTCATAATAGAATTGATTGTCCCGTCATTCTTAATGATATTAATCTACGTGTTCCAACTTTTAATAGTAGAAATAAAAGCACATTTAATGTTGCTCCTAATCGCACAATTTATTGCTCTAAATCACCGTTAAGCACAATCTGTGATATTTTTAATCAATTACCACCAACCTATAATATTTTTGTTGACACATTATCGACTCTTATTAAATTTTATTAATTTATTTATATTCATTATCTGTATGTTCTTTAATGTTACTGTGTATTTACACTCTTTATACCGATTTTTTGTAAATATATTGTCTTGTAATTATGATTGTTACCTGTTGGACAATAAATATTATTATTAAAACACCCTGTATATTAAGACAGGAAGACACTCATTGAAATCATTGATAATTGATATATTAATTGTTGTTTTATAGGCGAAGAAAGTTTTATGGGGTTAAAACATAATGTCAATTTTTAAACAAATTTAAGAGAAAAATAAAATCGAATAACTACGGAATGGTACAACTTAATTCGAATGTTTTGTCAATAAACTGTCATTCATTTTTAACGTAAAAGCCAAAGAGTGTGTAACCTATTTTAAATAATGAAGTTGTAAGGCGGCGAGGAAATTTGGAACTATGCGAAAATAATTTAAACTTGTAAATAAAATGATTTCATGAAACTTGTATCTGATTTTTTTTTTCGTATTTTTAATACTAAGGGAACCATCGAGGTTTTCATCCTCGCTAAAACACCCTGTATATTAAAAACCAATAGAGATCACGATAAAAATGTCAGATTCTCTAAAAATCAACAGGGATTGTTGAGGAATTTATAAACTTTGTGTTAAAATTAAAAAAAAAAACGAAATAAATTGATTTCTGACTTATCTAGAGATGCAGTTTAAATAATTTAATTTAACGTCAATAATGTAAAATACTCATTGCAAAAAAAATGCCGAAGCAATCTCATGTAGAAAGACATTTTTAACATAAATAAGGTTAGATTCGATTTGATGTAATTGATTTGCAAAAATTATCTAAAATTCTGGTGCGTTTAGAAAGTTATAATTTGAATCTATTATTTGATTAATATTATGTATTCAATACGTTTAAAAGTGTTTCATAGTTTATTTTTGTATATAGTAATATAATTCGCGAAAAAGCTCGTTTAGCAACAAATTAGATGGTAAACGAGCTTTTGATCAGCGGAAATTGTTTAATTTTTGTTATCATCAATGTCTTAAAACAGCACATGTTTTCGTTATTCAATTAATTTTAGTAAGAAAAAGTATACTTGAAACCGCAACGCTCTAGAAATTATTTCACCCTCTTGCTCTTCCTAGGATTTCTTGAAATTTATTAAACACATGTATCCCTGAAACTTAATTTGGGTTTTAGATGGGGAGAACCAGAGTGGAGTCTTAATTGCCTTTACATTATTATTGCGCACTTACCCCGTTCTCAGACCGTGTTGATTTATCGGATATACTAACATGGCAAAATATTTGAACTGCCTCTATTCGCTCCTCGAAGAGAGAATCTTGTTTATATTTCGGTGTTAGTGTAATTAACTTAACATTTTGTGCGCACAAGTACATTTAAATACAATTAGATGTATTACTTTAAGGGCCGGATTTATACATATTTGAACTGCAATTTATTTCTTAACTTCAGATCAAAAACATATATATATATATCTACCTTATAAAAAATATATGAAATTAGCATTAGACTAAAAAAGACTGTTATTCCTTACTTCAATTTTTATTTTTATTGTTAGATGTACATTTTGAGACACAAAGTGCTTATTATCAATAACAAAATAAAACAAATAGATAATGAGCACTTTGTGTCTGGAAATGTACATCTAACGATATAAATAATAAGTGAAGTAAGGAATAACAGTCTTTTTTAGTGTAATAATCACTTCACGTAAACTCAAAAACATACAGTTAATTAGCATTAGACTGAAACTTGAAAATAGCATGTTCAACTGTAGATTAAAAACTGTATGTTTTTGTGTTTACGCGAAGTGATTATTACACATAAAAAGACTGTTATTCCTTACATTACTTTTTATTTAAAAAATATAAAAACGATTTATAATTAATATCGACTTTCGGCAAAAAGGTTGTCTCACTGAGACAAGTCTCCAAATATTCATTGAAACAAACAATGAATATTTGGAGACTTGTCTCAATGAGACAACATTTTTGCAGAAGTCGATATTAATTTTAATTCATTTTTATATTTTGTATATATTCTGAAAACTATTGACAAACTTAATTTTTCTTAATGTTAAATTGTCTTAGTGTTTCACTTTTTATTTGTATCGTTAGATGTACATTTCGAGACACAATGTGCTCATTATCAATAACAAACTGATAATGAGCACCTTGTGCCTCGAAATGTACATCTTACGATACAATTAAAAAGTGAAGTAAGGAATAAAAGTCATTGTAGGTGTATATTAGAGTTTAAATATTTTAACTGACTTTAAACCAAGCTTATTAGATTGAAACTTAGGTTCGTAATGCTAGTTAACCCGTTTACCAATTTATCGGAAAATCGTAAAGAATTCATTCTAAAATTTATCAGTCGTTTGTCGATTTTTACCGGTATTTCAGTAAATTAAATAAAACTATTGTTTGGTTGATCAAATTTAATATGATACTTTTTTTGTACAAAATTAGATACTGTATGTTTCTTTTTATCGTATAATTTTACATGCTAAAACATTATACCTTGTTTATTTATTTATTTATTAAAGGATTTCTCCTTTATACAGTATTACAAAAAATAGATATAGTATTTTTAATACCTATTTAGAAGTAACAGTTGTTTTAGTGACTTAACGTATGCGGCTTCTTGAACACACATATAAAATTAGGTTAGGAACTTGTCATGTCAAATGGCCGACATCTAAACCATTATTCTTAAGGCATTGGTGAAGTAACTTGATATTCAAAACAACCAGTGGCGGCGTAGGATTACAGATATTAATTAATTACATACTATGGAATATAATAATTTATGTGGACGTTATGCTGTTATGTTATTATAATACAACTAAAAGTTCCACAAAACATTATACAAATGTTCTCTTTTCTAGCAACTTGATATTTATTTAAAAATAAAATTCTCTTCAACCTGATTCCAGGCATTTCCAATACATTTTTTCTTTCGTCCTGCTTTTTAAAGCTAAGGCCCATTTTCTTAATTTCCAAATATCAAGAACTTTTCGAGATCTTAATTTTTGGTAATTCTTCCATAAGTTGCCAGTAAATAGTTTCTAAAGTAATATGTTCCTTTCGGGCATACATTTTGTAAATCACTTCCCTTAAAAAATGTCGAGTATTCTTCGTAATTCGAGTTTTACCCAGGGAAACGTTTGCAGACATAATCCTTCTAAATTCGAAATCCGTTGATCTGTTTTCATCTTGTAGGCTGTATAATGTGCTTTGTGGAACTTTTAGGACTTCGGACGCTTTTTGAATTGCCCTAAATCGAGATTCTAATTCATTTTGAAAATAACTTACTACATTAAGTATTAGCTTCTTGAATTCATCGGAATATCGCATTTTGGTAGTGTATTTTTGCGTTATTTAATGACATTAACCGACATCAAACTTTTGACGTAACATATTTTTAGTAATCGACGTTCATTTTTGTTGGTAACCTTTTGTTTCATCTGATTCATGATTGATAAATATGGATAGCGTTATTCCAAATGGGTATTAAAAATACTATACATATAAATTACAAAATATAAATATCGTGCTCAACACAATAAAATAAACTAAATAGAAATGTTAGTAATATATAATAACATCGAGACCAATAATATAATTTTGATTTTTTTTATTAACACTGAAAATCGTCGATAACCGACTAAATATCTGATTTGGTAGTATTGTAATTAAAAATTAAGTATACGTTTTTAAACGTTATACCATAATTCAATGTCTTTATCTCTTAAATAAAAATTTAAAGTTTAAAAAAGCCGGAAAACTTGGATTTGCCGGACGCTTCGCTACGCCCCACAGTGTTTCGAGCAATGGACAAAAATCAAAAAATTAACATTTAATTTTAAAGATTTTCATATTACAGTAAGGTAGATAAGCCATTACTCTAAGAATTCCATTTAGCAGCTACCTGAGTTTTGCTAATCTCTCAATAATGTACTCTTAAACCGAGGCAATGATCGAGCGGGTACTTGTCTTTAATATCAGTTCTATTTTATCAATTGTTCTAAGCGTTATACTACAACTAGGTGTTATTAAATTATCTATGATGGATTCTGTAGCCCAGGGTATGTAGTTTGAGATATCATTTGAAGTTTATCTTTTGGTGTACGCTTTACTCCTCAAATAATTTTTAAACAAACTCCTAAATTTTGTATAAAATTTATGCCGTTACAAACTTTGAAGAAACTTTAAAAAAATGTATTAAGACGTTTTAGGGTGTTAGCATCCTCTTATTAATACATTAATATACTTCAAAACTTTATAAGGATCATCTGCTTCTGACTGCTCTTTTACAAGTTAGGCCTTTTTTTAGAGAGGGGTACCGTCATAAAAAAATTGATCTAGCAAATATGTGCTTAAATGCTCAAAAAAGTGACCATAAACAGTGTGTATTTGACGATATATGTTCGCGATTAGATGTGATGTTAAAGGTGTGAAGTTATTTTTAAGTGAATTTACCAATATTATTTAAATATAGTATTACTAATCATTATTTATACGTTATAATATGATAATACTTATTTAGGAATATTAACAAACGTGCTTAAGCTGTTTTTATCGCTTATAAATGTCCAAAACGTTTCTATCAAATACAAAGCTCAATTAGTGACCGGGATTCATGAAAAATATACAGGGAGTTTTTCTTTAGAGTATACGGATTGCAAATTCAGCTTATTTTCTTTAAATCTTTAGATATTCATTGTGTTTTTAAAAAAAATCAATTTGAAGCTTTGAACGAGTGTTTTCCACTCCCAGACTAAGCATGAAGTAAAATTTCGAGTTTAGAAAAGCGCCGTGAATATTTGTCGAGGGTCGCGCAGCGACCCGAGACAAATTTTCTGGGCTTTTCTAAACTCGAAATTTTACTTCACGCGCCATGCGTATAAAACACTAAAATATTGAGAAATGTATATTTTAATTTTAACCTCACTTGAAATCAGCGTTTAATACGCGTGGCGCATGAAGTAAAATTTCGAGTTTAGAAAAGCCCAGAAAATTTGTCTCGGGTCGCTGCGCGACCCTCGGCAAATTTTCACAGGGCTTTTCTAAACTCGAAATTTTACTTCATGCTTAGTCTGGGAGTGGAAAACACTCGCTTAAAGCTTCAAATTGAACTATTTTAAAAGAAACAACGAATATCTATTGATATAACGAAAATACGCTGAATTTGGAAAACATATACTCTAATGAAAAACTCTTTGTATATATTATGTATTAGTCACTTCTATTAATATATGTTGGAAAAAATAGGAAAAAAAACGCGTCAAACTGTAAACAAAATAATTAAGAACTTATTTTGAAATCTATTTTACTCGCTTAATAATTTTTATATTTTATTTCTGAAAACAGATTTATATTTACTAAATAAATTTAAAAACTTTGTCGGATTCTTCTTTTGGTAAAATATTTAATTCAAAAACTTGTTTACTCGAAATTGTTTAAGAAATTTAAAAAAATAAATCCTTGAAAGATTTTGTGATGTGATCTAGAACATACATAGAAAATTTCAAAATGTTTAAGGCCACAATAAAAAAGTTCATTTTTTGAGCAACCCTCTTAACAATAAAAAAATATATGTATTTAAGTGTTGCCGGGCGCGCACAGTGTTTCAAGTTTATGGGAGCATGGGACAAAAATCGATAAAACAATTTTTAGTAGTTGCAACCCTCTTAACAATAAAAAAATATATGTATTTAAGTGTTGCCGGGCGCGCACAGTGTTTCGAGTTTATGGGAGCATGGGACAAAAATCGATAAAATAATTTTTAGTAGTTGCAATTTTTCTATTAGTTTATATTCTAATAATAAAGATTAATTAAAATATAAACTCATAAAACCATTGCAACCACTAAAAAATGTTTTTTCGATTTTTGTCCCATGCTCCCATAAACTCGAAACACTGTGGGCGTCTGGCAAATCCAAGTTCTTTAAAATTGAAATATTTACTTCATGAAAATCCAAGGGGTCGAATCCTCGTTAAACGAAATTCATTAAATGCCAATAGTTTTACATGCATTTAATGACTTTTACCGCTAATACAATAATATTGTAATTTATTTGGAAATTACACGTAAACGATTTTAATTCAATTAAAAAGTCGGTAAATTTACAATCCCTAATTGAAGCAGACTGTTAACATAAAATAATATAAAAACTATCTAGTAAAAATATAAGTATTCGATTTTTATTGGCAGATTTAAATATTGGCTTATTACACATTGAATATTTGATGAGTAGTAAAATTCGTCATCGTAAAAAACTCATAAATTCAAAACAGGAATTATTTTAAAAATGAATGTTATAAAACTGAAAACGTTCGTTAACTCCTGACATTTACAAAAAATAGAATTTACAACCCAAACTGAAAAAAATCACATGCACCATAATTTACATTCGTGCATGCACCCGACTCGGTTTAATCGCGTGTATTCGCTGTTTACATTAACCAGCCTGGACGCCACTGGAATTGATTTAGAGGTGTTTTGGGGGCCGAATGTTTGCCCAATAAAAATGAATATGTTTGCAGAGCGCGGCAGAAAACGGGTAGTATGGGCCATTCGGGATTTATTAGTTTCTAAACTAGATTGTTTCGTGTTTCCCAAGTCGGGAGCCAATTACTTTCAAGCTCAACTTTTTTAAATTCCTTCGTTATCCGAGTTTTCCGACTGTGCTTTATTCGTTGAATACGATGGAAGTTTGTTTTTCTCGAACTAATTTCCTGTTTTATAATGTTATTAGTTCATAGATATTAAAGACTATCATTATTTAGGTAAGCAATTAACATGGATAAACAGTATAATGAATTAATTTCTCACTTAACCAGTGGTGAAACATATTTAATTAACATATTTTGTGTTGTTGTTATACATGTTAATTTAACAACAAAACACTTTTAAATTTATTTATAAAACACTTTTTTTATTTTACGTAACTGCAGTTTCGGCAAGCTAAAGTTGTCAAGACTGCAGTCACGTAAAATAAAAAGTCTTATATAAACAAAGTTAAAACTGTTTTATTGTTATATTTAATTACACATTTAACGTGCGATTATTGTCCCAATCTACAACAAGTTAGTCTTACAAAGACTATCAAACACTCATTGAAACAACTACTTCTCGAGCTAATACCCCGACGGACATTGAATTATACAACAAGTGTTTGCTATTACATACAGTAACCTACAGAAAATGTAACAATTTGGGTTAAATTCTTCAGGCCATCTATAGACGCGTTTCAAGATTTATTTCTCATCAGTATAGCTTTGCCATTCCTTTAAAATAAGTTGATACCTTAGACTGGCGGTCACGTTACCGTTTAAACATAAGTATTAATGAAATTGCGAATTCTTCAGCAGAATATTTAATTAAGTAAAAAGAAGTGAGCATGATAACATAACATTTTTCTCTAGACTCCAAAATTTAGGTAAAATTCAATTAAATTCAAACGAAAAAATAATATTAGAAAATGGTTGTTCCGATTTCACATTCAACGGATTCCTTACACGAAAATATTTAACTTTGGATCCTGCTATTTTTTCTGTACGATGCGTATTTTCGAGATATACGCTATTATAGGTTGAATGAATCACTTGGTGTACTAAAACATTTTTTTAACCAAGGTACACAAGTGGCACATCGTTGAAATCGGCAGCAAAAATGGTGTTCAATGGGTAAAGTATGAAAACAAAAGTTGATCATTTTTATTTTCTACAAGTCTGTGATATAAAACAATCAAGAATCAAGGTGGCAGTGAACTCTCTAATATGTTCACAGCCACCTTGATGCAATTTCATTAAAAAAAAAAAAAAAAAAATACCCTTGTAATATTTTTTGAATGACCACTACCAAGGGTAGACAATGCTTATGGGAGAACTGGATTCCGAGTTTTCGAGGATAGAAAAGGAGAGACTGTGGTCGGGAAGTGGGTCCATCTACTTATGAATAGAGTAAACGTAGAAGTATTCTAGAGAAAACTGCTCCGGTTGAGTCTACACACAAACGCGCTCGCTCTTATTTCGCGTGTAATTTGATCCCGTCTACACCACTTGTACGATGATAAATTTGATGACCTTCAGAAAAAATAAACTGTTCCCAAACATTTCTTTTATTTTTAGATTTCCAGCGTGTTCGAAATTATGGACTTTGGGAATCAAATATATTTAAAAAGCTCCTAAATAAACCTAAAATTTAACTAAAAATCAAAAAATTAAAGTCAATGAGTTTACATTAAAGAATTCATTTGATATTATTTTTATCTTGATTGTTTTTTTTTTCTTCATAAATTCAATTAAAACTTTGGTATGTACCAAATTTGGCAAATAATTTATATTATTGATTAGTTATACAGAGAGTTTTTTAAGTAGAAATAACTCAATATACAGAATACACTGTATATTTTTCTGGGCTTTTCTAAACTCAAAATTTTACTTCATGCGCCCCGCGCACAAAACACTGATTTTACATGAGGTTCAAATATACTTAAATTTCACAATATTTTAGTGTTTTATACGCGTGGCGCATGAAGTAAAATTTCGAGTTTAGAAAAGCCCCGAAAATTTGTCTCGGGTCGCTGCGCGACCCTCGACAAATTTTCACGGGGCTTTTCTAAACTCGAAATTTTACTTCATGCTTAGTCTGGGAGAGGAAAATACTCGTTAAGAGCATCAAATTGAACTCTTTTAAAAACACAACGAACATCTACAAATTTAAAGAAAATAAGGTGAATTTGAAATATGTATACTTTAACGGAAAACTTCCTGTATATGAACTGTGGTAGACAAATAATAAAATTTATTATCACCACAAAAAGTCTATTCGAAAATATTTCTTTTATTTTGAGACTTCAAGCGTGTTCTAAATTATGAAATTCGGGAATATATTTTATAAAAACAAATTTACAATGAAATTAACAATTCTAAAATATATTTTCAACGATTTTAGTTATTTTATATATTTTTAATAAAAAAATTGTGAAAAATATTAGATTAATAGATTATTGTTTCAAATATTTACAATTTGTATAAATAAACAAAGTCATTTTACAATGAAAAAATGTAAAATATATTTCCAACATTTTTAGTTATTATATATATTTTTAATAAAAACGTGTTTAAAAATTAATAGATTTTTAATATATTTATGTTATTAAACATTTTTTATTTAAAAGTTAGATAAATACAAAAATCTTTTTACAATGAAAAAATCAATTTGAAAAATGTTTGATGGGTATTTTAATTGGAATTGATAATAAAAAAAACAGAAATTAGTTCAATAAAATAGATAAATTATTTACGAATACACAAAACTAAAAACATAGCAATATAGATTCATATATACAAAAAACTAACAAACATTAAAAAACTATATTAAATATACATATAACTGTTTTCTTATTTATTAAAGATATTTTAGAAGCAGTTTTTGCGTTTTTTTTTTATTCAGTAATAATTATACAGAATTGATCGAAGGGTAACACAAAATCAACAGAATATATTTTAAATAAAAAGCCAACAAATCAACACCTCATCATTTGCTTGTTTAATTTCATGACACTCCGGTTTTTAAAAATGCAATAAATAGCAAAGCTCGGTGTGTATATTTTTACTCTAACCAAATGAATATCATAATTTCCCTGAAATAATTAGGGAAGACAATATTCTAATTTTGAGAATTTCTTTTTTGACAATATTCATTATTTTAGTGGGGATAGCTTTATAGAAGGGATGAAAAATCAAATTCTTCGAAGTGACCTATCTGTTTTTTACCTATTTGTAGGCATTTTTTCGACCATGTTTTTATTATGGTGTATACCCTCAAGTATTGCGCGACCAGAACAATACCACTGCAACTTACAGATAATCCGCAACCTTCTAAACACCATAAATATTTTGGGATTTAAAAAGATTATTCACTGTTGACACATTTAATCCGTATCCGCAGAATCCAATTAGGTAATTTCTTATCATGTTTTTCACTAACCGATATTTTAGTTAAACACTTTTTTTCTTTTTGATCGGGTTTTCTTAAATCATTTTGAATTATTTTTACTTACCTGTTTAGTCTGTAACATAATCCCATCGGTACCTTTTGTAAATGTAATCTGACTAAGAATAAAACCATTGAAATAATTGAATTAACCTGACATACAAAACATTGTAAACTGGAAATAGAGTATTCAATAATTTTTGCAATTACACTTCTCAGAGAAAATCTATTATACTTATTCTATTAAAAGACATCTTGTTGTTTTCTAAATGTTTTTGATTATCATTACTTAACGAGACTTTTCAACATATTTCAATATTTGAGCCAATTATCTCAAATATTATCGATAACACTTGTTTCTGATTCCTGGGACCCTACAACGTATATTTCCGTACAAGAAAAGATAGCCATGAGGTCGGTAACAATTATTTAAATGTAAAATTTATAATGTTATTAATGTGACTAATTACTTGATTTAACAAGTTTGTTTGTTTCGCAGTTTTTGATAATATTCTCAATTATAAAGTTTCATGATTTTTATATAATTTGTACTTTCTCTATATAACATTTCGTGTATCTCGGGAAGTATTGAGAATATCGAAAAATATTTCTGCTTATTCTTTTTTAAATTATCCCCATGCAGCCGCACGACGGATCCAAAAATTTTAATCCAAAAATTAGTTAACATTTTAGTGCCCGCTGAGTGTTGTCGGTGTTGGTCAAATGGCACACAATAAGCGTTTATAAAATTTTAATCGGAAAAGTACAAGTTGATCATGTAACAATCGTTCAAAGTAAACGGATAATTAAAGTAGTCAATGCAAAAACCACAAATTTCTGAAACTGTTAATATTTATTAAAAGTATGGTTCATTTAATAAAATACGCATGGTGATTAAAATATATACTGAGTCCATTTTGGGATCTAATTTTTTTCTTTTGCAGAATAAACACTCATGTTAAATTGAATTATTGCTTTGTGTTTTAATAAATTTGATGCCAAACACTGACTTTTCGTAGCAACTACTGTTTTGACGATTTTATTTTCGTATAATCGTTCACAATTTTCAAGCTAAATTTCAAATGAAACTGAGGAGAACTCAAAAATAATACCTCGAAAATACTGCTAGTAGGTAAAGAAATGATTTTAATTTTATTGTAATCGTTTTGGTTCAATAAGCGATACAAACTCAAATTCCAATTAAATTTGAAATCTTTACATGAAACATACAATGCGCCTTCAAACGGGACACATAGTATATTTAAAACTATATAAACCCATTAACGGCCAAGCAATTTTAACTCTAAAAGTTAATTTTAATTAAAATTCTACACTTCTTTTTATGATTTCTATGAATGACTTATTGCATTACATACTGTGAATTTTTTTTAAATACACATAATGTATACGTGAATATAATAAAAAGTTAAAAATCATAAATAAATTATTATTATTATTATATTAAAGTGATAATGGATTTTCAAAAAATTAATGCCTCAACAATGTAATGCATACGCAGTCAATGTTCAGGTATTCGTCGATTTTATATAAAAACTTGCAATATGAAGTTAAGAACGAGTGTATCCACTCCCAGACTAAGCATGAAGTAAAATTTCGAGTTTAGAAAAGCCTGAAAATTTGGCTCGGGCGCGTAGCGAAGCGGAGCGACCGAGCCAAATTAGGCTTTTCTAAACTCGAAATTTTACTTCCTGCGCCACGCGTATAAAACATTGTAATATTGTGAAGTATTTATAATACACCTTAAATAACAAAATTTCAAATTTTTCTTGGTACATTTTCAATTCAGGTCAAATAATATAATATATCAAATAAACTTACTTAGTAACTTAATTATCAAAAAATAATAATGTTGCGTGTATGCATCAACGGCGCTTAATGGGTTAAAAACTTCAAACGGTAATAATTCAAAAACTAAAAAAAATGATTTAACTGCATTTTGCACTGACCCTTTTAATTAAAAAAGAAACCCTTATCGATCAGTAGATTTGATCTGATCAATAGGATTGATCTGATTAGTTAATAAAATGATAAGTTGATGTATTTGTTTTACTTTTTATCAAAAGTTAAATAGTTTTGTATTTTAAGTTTCTTGTACAAAATAAATAATACTTAATGAATTTTACAACGTTCACATATAATTTCATAAAATCTATTCTCTAATAACGCAGAAAATAAAATTGTAGAAGGAAACGCATGAATGAATGTAACACGCATCCTTAGCTCCTTAAAAGACAAAAAAAACGTGTTTTCAAGATTGAAAAATCAACATCTGGAATATGATACAACGAGAAGCGCGGAATAGAGGGAGAAAGAAATTGTCTCTCTCTCACTCTCTCTCTGAGACTTGATTTCGCGACATCTGGAGTAAAATAGTCGTAACCGACCGACCGCAGACTGGTGTATATAGGCAGCCATATACACCAATTTGGCATCCAGCGCTCTGCTCCCATTCGCGTGTACCCAAAATTTATATGGGGACTGGCTACCTGGATATATATGAACTGTGCCACTACTAAACTCCATTTTTTCATTAGTTTAATCCTCCTAGATTTCAAATTAATATTACAAATAATAAAAAAAAAAAAAAACTGTAGGGGTGATCCTGTTTTGTGTTACACTCGATATACTTATTTAACATGTTTTGTCCTTAATTATGGTAATTAGTAACTACACCAAATAATTATCATTAAGGCAAATTTGATTTAGTTCGATAAATTCCTGCGCTAAACATAATCGGTTAAAATAATTGAAATAATTGAAGTGGCTTGAAACCTTGCCCTACGGACTGACCCCAATACATCATCGATTTAGTTTAGTGCAAAGGGGACGGACGTCCCGATTAGATGGGAGGCAAACCTCCCCTCTCTCGCTGTTCCCCTCAAAACCGAATATATCATCCGCGATAATTACAAAACTTGGCGATTTCTTCGACTTGTTGCCGCGCTCCCGACAACAAATAAGGATATATTGCGTGCCAGGGCCTAATTGAAAGCCGCCATGAATTATTCATTCTTCCTTCGAGAGAGAGGAGTGATGTTAATAAAGCTGGCGAGGTGGAGGGTGTCATAAAATAAAATTTCCGCGCCGAGAGGGTGGGGGGTGATTAATGCGTTTTCGTGAGTTATTATTTTTTTCTTTATTTTTTGATGGTGGGGAAAAGTCGTAAGCGTGAAATGGGAACTTATTTTTTGTGCGTAATTGTGAATGAAAGGGAAAGTTAGGTTTTTTATTATGATTTATTTCGATTTCTTCCTTTGTTGTTCTCTTAAACAGGTTATTAACCTAAATATAATATATTAGTAGGAATATTTTCAAAATAAACTTACTAAATAATTTAACTTAAATAAACGAGTATAATTTCATGCACAGTGATTAGGTTTAATTTTTTTAATGTCAAAACAAAATCCCTAGTTAGTTTATGAACAATCTCTGAACTCCAATGCAATAGATTATCTGCATTTTAAAAATTAACTAATCTTTCTCCTCTTCTTGTACCCTCAGCTCAACAGTTCTGTTCACCAGCTCAAAATAAACTTGCATTTTAGTGAATTTGAGTAACTGTAAATTTACAAAATATAAAAACGAATTAAAATTAATATCGACTTTCTGCAAAAAAAAAATTGTCTCATTGAGACAAGTTTCCAAATATTCATTGAAACAACTACTTCTCGATCTCGAGAAGTAGTTGTTTCAATGAATATTAGGAGACTTGTCTCAATAAGACAAAATGTTTGCAGAAAGTCGATATTAATTTAAATTCGATTTTATATTTTGTAAATATTCTGCAAACTATTGACAAACTCAAATTTTCTTTATGTTAAATTTTCTTTATGTTAAACTGTAAATTTAGTTCACAATCAATCCTATTTTATGTAATGTCACTAGAAAGCTTATTCATATGTAAAACACTTTTCAATTCAAATATTTCTTGAATCTTAACAACAGTAAATTAATACATTCTCAATTTTGAGACAAAGAAAACATCTAACTAGTTTTTTTTACTTTTGTGGTTAGTTTCAATTATGCATTAACAATTATCAAACTAAGTCTAAGCTTAATATTGATTACAGTGTAATTGAAACTATCCAAAAAAAGTAAAATATAAATGATAGAAAAAAGTTAAGGGTTTACTTTATCTCAAATCTCTTCGTGAATTTGATCAAAATGCGACGCTAAATAAAACACAAATATTACTAGTAACTTGAGTGGTAAACGTTTAGAAATTTTGCTGAGAATTATTAACTTTTATTTTTATCAATGATAGTGCAAATGTTGATTATTATATTAAAAATCTTATAAACATAGGGATATTCTGTTTTGTGTTGTAGGCGTTCACTTTGTGGTACATCTAAAATACACTTGTAAATATAACACTTTTTACTTTATTTAACTACTATATTTTGCACTTAATTTGTGACTATAGTTTCGACTATCTAGTAGTTATTATAAATCTAAACTAAACTAACTAAACTTTTAGTTTGATAATGACTACTAGATCGTCGAAACTATAGTCACAAAGTTGAAAAATATAGTGGTTAAACCAAGTAAGAAGTAATTGATTGATACGGCTGATAAATGTTGAAAGTTCATCTTCACTTTTATATAAATAAAATAAAATAATTTAAAACTTTCAAATATATATTGTAAACTCGCTACAATTGTTTCGCCACACTGTGGCTTCTTCAGGCGAAGAAATGAAGTCATTTCTTCGCCTGAAGAAGCCACACTGTGGCGAAACAATTGTAGCGAGTTTACAATATATATTTGAAAGTTTTAAATTATTTTATTTTATTTATATAAAAGTCAAGTAAGAAGTGTTTTATTTACAATTATAAGGATATTACTTCAATAAATTAATAAATTAAACGTTTCTGATTTTCAAATTTTGTGTTTATTTTCACTAAATTTTTTTCGCTACGCTGTAGTTTCTTTAGGGGAAGAATGCCTGAAGAAGCTATTGCGTAACGAAACAACTGTACGAAATATTAGAAATATTGTATTTACTAATTTATTAAAGTAATTATTGATTTTCAAAAATTGATTACTAAGGCACTTAGCCTTAGTAATCAACGATAAGGATATTAGACACAAACAAAGGGCTTTGAAACTCCTGTTTCTCTTCTTAATATTGTATAATTTGTGGTAGGTGTATCAAGTTAGTGTATATCAATTTATGAATACTGAATAATTCGTCAGTTATATGGTGATTACTAACAGCCTTATTAATAGACATTAGCATACAGCTTTAACACGGTTCTACGGATGATATTAACATATCTGTATTAATTAAGCATTTAGTGGATTACTATTGTTAGTTTCCCACTAATAATTAAATAGCACGGCACCCCTAGTTCTGCGTTATACATAACCCTATACATAACAGCGTTGTACATAACCATAGCAAAATAAAGTAAAACTAATATAAATAATTTCTACAATTTATTAAATGCGTTTCAAATATTTGTTCATAAGTACATTTATGATTTATACCATTATAATAAATATAAATGTATATACCTTTACTTTTAACTTCAAATGAAATCAGTGTTTTATACGCGTGGCGCATGAAGTAAAATTTCGAGTTTAGAAAAGCCTGAAAATTTGGTTTGGCCGCGTAGCGCTACGCGCTACGCGACCAAACCAAATTTTCAGGCTTTTCTAAACTCGAAATTTTACTTCATGCTTAGTCTGGGAGTGGAGACACTGGCCAGAAATAAATTTTAATTAAATAATTTAGTAGAAGAAATAGAATTTTACAAACATAAAAAAAAGTACATTCATGATTTATACCATTATAATAAATATAAATGTATATACCTTTATTTTTAACTTCAAATGAAATCAGTGTTTTATACGCGTGGCGCATGAAGTAAAATTTCGAGTTTAGAAAAGCCTGAAAATTTGGTTTGGCCGCGTAGCGCTACGCGCTACGCGACCAAACCAAATTTTCAGGCTTTTCTAAACTCGAAATTTTACTTCATGCTTAGTCTGGGAGTGGAGACACTGGCTAGAAATAAATTTTAATTAAATAATTTAGTAGAAGAAATAGAATTTTACAAACATAAAAAAAGTGTATCATACTTTCTAAATTACTTGATTACAATAAATTTGACCTGGCTTAAGAACCTGTGATGAAAAATGTAAACATTTTGTAATTAAATATTCAGAAAAATGTGTTCACTGTATTTATAACTTCACAACGTTTCAGTGTTTTGTACGCGTGGCGTATAAAGTAAAATTTCGAATTTAGAAAAGCCTATAAATTTGGTTTAGTCGCTCCGCTTTGCTACGCGACTAAACCAAATTTTTACGTTTTTCTAAACTCGAAATTTTACATCATGCTTAAGAGTGAAAACACTTGCTAGAAGTACAATTTACTTAAACAATTTAGCAGAAAATAAATCTTCATAAACATTCAAAGTGTTCAAAATTCGTAAATTAGACTGATTTATAGATTTCGCAGGCGGGATAGAATAAGTTATAAACTAAAGAATTTAAAGTGGCTAAACATGAAGAACCGTCGAAAGCTGTAAAACTATTGTTTATATTATAATATAGTTAATTCAAAAACACCGGCTTATTTATTTGATAAACTATGGTATAGAAGTAATGTCCACAACATTAATATTAGAAGTCGAGGAAGGTTATCGCCACCAGCACACAAAACAACAATTTATGAAAGATGGTTTCATTTTACAATTGTTAACCTCTTGAATAAATTGCCTGTATTCTGTATTTGTATCGATTCTAAAATTAGTTTTCAAAAACGTTTATTTAAAATATTATGTATAGAATAATGTAATTATTTAAAATGTATGTTCCTAATAAAAAGTGCGTGTTCGTTATATTATAATTTTTCTAATACCATATATTTGTACTTGTAATGAAAGATCAGAGTGTACATTACGTACACATCTGAATTACGTCTTGTTATTCTATAACAGAATTTTAGAATTGTATATGATTTATATTGTATACTGTATCTTCTGTTCGAAAATAAAGTTAATTTTTATAAACAAAAACAATGTAACATAAAATCTAAATTACATAACATTTAATTAGAATGTTTATTCAATATGAAAGGTGATGCTGCTGTTAATTTGATAAATAGTTTAAAACTAACTAATAGCATGAATATTTTGTTATATCAATACGGAATATTAGTATTGTGTTTGTACAGGTGTAGTAGAAATTAAATAGTATTAAATCACGAGATTAAAATTAACTCTATTAATTAAGCTGTAAGTGTTTTAATTCAAATGTGGCCAGTATTGGCGATACAGAAAAGATTATTTTACCTAACACATAATTTGGGAAATTGATTGGGCCCTCTAAGATGAAATCGCAATTTTTAAAGTTTATAATAAAATAAGATATGCATGTGTTACATCACAAAACTCAGAAGAAAATTCTCTTTTCAAAAACAACAAATTTTACCACCCGTGCCATTAAAATAAATCAAGTTAGCCTTGTATTTTCAAAATAAATAATGGTAGAAATTTGAAAAAAAAATTGAGATGATATAATTTAAACACTTCTAACTATCCCAAATTTCAATGAGCTCTGCTAAGCCGTTCTGAAAATATTTAATTGTGTCCATCTTTTTTAGTGACCTTGTATAGCTTAGAATAACCTCAAATTTATTCCATTTAAATAGATTGGCATTACTGACTGGTTACATATAGTTTAAAATAACCTCAAATTTATTCACTGATTATAGAGGCTTCTACTTCGTTATACATTGTTGAACATAAATAAAACACTGTTTATCACTTTGTTTGTATAACAATTGGTTTATTTGGTGACTATAGTTTCGATACTACACGTATCATTATCAAACCATTACGTGTAGTATCGAAACTATAGTCACCAAATAAACCAATTGTTATACAAACAAAGTGATAAACAGTGTTTTATTTATGTTCAAATTTATTCCATCATTTGCACTCTGCGCAACCGCACGAAAAAAAGCCGCTTACTCTAAAACATAATTTAAACGATCGCACGGAATTATTCTTACATAAATTTCTTTGATTGCGTTATTTCGTTTAAAATCCCGAAAACACCTAACATAAAATAAAAGTGGTATAAAAAATGGAAGTGTTTTCTTTATACCCAACATTTGTGGTATTTATTAATAAAAAAACAAAGAAGAAAAACTTTAGAAAAATTAACTGTAAGTGATAATACGTCTTTGTTTTCAAGTACCTGGCCTTGACAAGTACAATATTTCATGCTTAAAATAACCTGAAAATTTCAATATGTGTGCAAAATTAATTCGATGGAATCGCTTCGAAACATTTTCAATTTTAAAGGTAATAAGTGAAATGTATGAAAAAGGGGAAGGTAATATTACATTTTTGTTGCTTCGTATTATTTTCGTTTTTATATGATAAAGATAAAATTTATAAAATAAACAGGTACGTAATATTACGTATTTATTAATATCATCAAAATTCGATGGAATACCTCACGTAATTTTGAAAAGAGTGCTCGTATAATTTTGAGGAAAATTGCTCCTTGCACAACACCCACATTTTGCGCCCTAATGAAATAACTAAAAGTAAGTATATAATTTCAGGTAGGGTCGGATCTTCTCGGGGGAATAGCCTCGATTTCGGCACGTGATTAATGCCCTCCCAGTATTTCTAATATCCGCGCGACAAAAATTATTACAAATATGCGAAGGCAATCATTTATAATATACAGGGTGGAAACTTTAACTGGAATAAAATTTATAACTTCGATATAGGCGATTTTTGCAAAAAATCCCGAAACACGCTAAGTATTGTTTTTTCTTGCCCTCATTTCTATGTATATGCTACTTGTTTATCTGTTCCCGGAAGAGCGCAGCCACCTCTGACTTTTTTTTTCAAATGAAAAGGTATGTCAAGTGACACCTCGTTTGAAAGGTCTCTGCGCAAGTAATACAACACGCTATTTATTTCTTGAATATTTACAAATCCCACGTGATAAAAAAAACACTTTTATAACTTGAATATTATTTAATGCAACAAATGTTCAAAATGGGCACCGTTTCTTTCTTGGCAAAGTGCAAATCGATGATAACATGCATCTCTAATGTTTTGTAACATTTCTGGTGTGACTTGCCGTATTTCATGGCTAATACGTTGCTTAAGGTCCTCAATGTCGTTTGGTTTGGTTACATAGATCTTACTCTTGAGATATCCCCACAAAAAAAAGTCAAGGGGACTAAGATCCGGAGATCTCGCCGACCATTCAATGTGACCTCTTGCTCCAATCCATCTATTGGGAAAAACTTCGTCTAAATATCTACGAACGATCACAGCATAATGGGGTGGAGCTCCGTCCTGTTGATACCATATTCGTTCATCAGGTAAATCTGGATCTAATGGATTTAGAAATAAAGTGGCTAACGCTGGCATGAGGTCGTCTTGAAGAAACGTAAGATATGTTGCTCCATTAATATTACCATCGAAGAATACTGGTCCTACAATCTGATCACCTATTATTCCAGCCCATACATTGACTTTTTGTGGGAACTGAGTATGAGTTTCTCGCATCCAATGAGGGTTATGATCAGCCCAATAACGACAATTTTGATGATTAACGTCACCATGTAAGGTAAAAGTACTTTCGTCGGAAAAAAGAATTGATGCTAATGAAATCTGGTTATTGTCGATCATGTTCATCATTTGCTCGCAAAATTCGATTCGGCGGTCCGGGTCATCCTCCGTTAATTCTTGGAGTGCCTGCATCTTGTAAGGATACAGCTTGGCTGATCTAAGAATTTTTAGGACAGTAGTATGACTAATCTCGTTGTCATGGGCCAGGTGCCTGGCTGGAGTCACTGGATTTTCTTGAGGAGTTAATAATACGTTTAGCCTGGTATCTGCTTGAACAGTGGGATTTCGCTGTCTGGGCACAACCCTGACATGACCCAAATTGTTGTATTGCGTCTTAATTTTGCTTAGGGTACCTTGGCTAATGGGTGATAAATCCGGATGCTCTTCTCGAAATAACTGAGCAACCTCAAGCTGACTTCGTCTTCTGTTACCATAACCGATCATCATCAGAATCTCGATTCGGAGATTTTCGGTTAAATACTGCATTTTAGAAATCACTTCGACAACTTGACGAGCGTATGTGACTGCTTTGGTGACTATTATTATCACTAGTAACTAAGCAACGCAGTTCCATAGCATCAAAACACATGTCAAAAACATACAACTTTACGCCGAAACATGTTCAATGTAAAAGTGGTTTTCTTTTTTTTATCACGTGGGCTTTGTAAATATTCAAGAAATAAATAGTGTGTTGTATTACTTGCGAAGAGACCTTTCAAACGAGGTGTCACTTGACATACCATTCCATTTGAAAAAAAAGTCAGAGGTGGCTGCGCTCTTCCGGGAACAGATAAACAAGCAGCATATACATAGAAATGAGGGCAAGAAAAAACTATACTTAGCGTGTTTCGGGTTTTTTTTGCAAAAATCGCCTATATCGAAGTTATGAATTTTATTCCAGTTAAAGTTTCCACACTGTATAATCATGTATGAAAGTAAATTATGTAATATATTGATAGTATTGAAAATTTAGAAATTGATTTTAAATATTTATATTAAACTTGTTAGATCAATTAGTGTTTGTAATTGATTTTTAGTATTTGTATTTAACTTGTTAGATCAACAAGTATTTGTACTCTTTGTTTAAGCATAAAGTAAATATTAAAGGCTTTTCTAAACTCGGAATATTTACTTTATGCGTCAGGCGTATTAAACACTGAAATATTTTGAAGTTCAAAAACACATTCTTGATATTTAGTTATAATAATACAATACCTGATTAAAAAGTTAATAAAGAGCAAAAATAACGATTATTTTATACAGGGTGGCGCAAAACTACCGATGTTGTTTGAATGCTTAATAACTTTTTAAATTTATTTATATTATTTATTTTTATTTCAGAATTTTGTAAAGAAAACTTGGGGGATTTGAAATGGAACAGTACACAACAAAACAGCGATCAAAAATTGTTGAATTTTATTTTGAAAATCAACGGTCAATTGTTTTGACGCAGCGTGCTTATCGTCGTTTTTTTAATGTGCGTACTGGACCTCAACATCAACAATAAACCGCCTGGTTGCAAATTTTCGACAACATGGTACAGTAAGACATCTTCCATGTACCGGAAGACAACGTACGGTCCACTCGGAAGAAAATATCCAACGTATTGTGGATAGTGTGCAAGACAGTCCAGAAATATAAACAAGAAGACGTTCGGCACAACTGGGGCTATCGCGGAGGTCCGTTCAGAGGATTTTAGCCACATTGCTCATGTTCCCGTATAAGGTTCAGCTTGTGCAAGAATTGAAGCCGATAGACTACCAACAACAGCTTGATTATGCCATTTCATTCCGACAAAAAGCAGAAGAAAATTGCGATTTCATTAACAATTTGATAATGAGCGATGAAGCCCATTTCCAATTGAATGGTTTCGTAAACAAGCAAAACTGCAGGATATAGGCTACAGAGATTCCAAGAAGAGTTCATCAGCGACAATTGCACCCACTTAAGTGTACTGTTTGGTGCGGTGTATCGTCTGAAAGGATCATTGGTCCATATTTTTTTGAATATGCACATGGCGCCTCAGTTACGGTTAATGGTGCTGAATATCAAACGATGCTGGACAATTTTTTGAGGCCAGCTGTAGAAAACCATCTACAGTTGTGGTTCCAACAAGATGGAGCCACAGCCCACACTGCAAGGGACACAATGGCTCTGTTACGGGACCTCTTTAGCGAACGCATTATTTCGCGCAGAAGCGATTTCAATTAGCCCCTACGTTCAACGGATTTATCAGCTCCAGACTGTTTTTTTTGGGGTTATTTGAAAGAAAGGGTACACGTATATACGCCAGCGACCATACCACAGCTAAAACAAAACATTCGCAATGAAATTCAAGCTATTACACCGGAAATTTTACAAAAAGTTATGGAAAATATAATGGAAAGAGCACGAATGTGCGAAGCCGAAAATGGCCACCACTTGCGGGATATAATTTTTTATACTTAAGCCAAAAATATTCCCCATTATTATACTGTATAACGAAAAAATAATAATGAAAATTAACCATTAAATATCGGTAGTTTTGCGCCACCCTGTAGTTAGATTACAATCGTTAAATATTAGAGTTATGCTATTTACTTTTATGACTATTTCAGATTCAAATTCCCAACGTTTCATTAAAAATCTTTAAATGTATGTCTTAAGATAAATCATCTTGTTCAGTTAAATAATTTTTTACCACTAGAACAAACACATTAAACATTTTGCTGAAATAAATTGACGATATTTTTCCTTGATCACTTATACATGTATATTTTTTGTATTTATTAGTAGGTACATAACATAGGTGTAAAATTAAAACCCTTCATATATATAGGGAATCAATAACACTTAATTTTATTTAAACCTCATTCAGATATAAGCATATTTTATAAGTTCATCCAATTATCTGATAATTCAATGTGTTTATCGGTTTTAGGGAAGTATATGATTACGTCTCTAAAGTAGTGAATTGTGGCGTAAAGTGTATTTTGGTGTTAATTAATCAAAGTTCTAATAGAGGTGCTTGCATCATTTAAGACCCTTTGGGCACCCCGATGTTAAATATAGCTACTTAGGACTAACGTATGGGGTTGATTGTGGGCGGCCTTTAAATATTTATTGTGTTTTAGTTTAATTAATGGCATTACGATTTTACAAGGATGTCCAATTATTTATTGATTTTATGAAGAGGGGTTATAAATTATGATAGATACCATTAAATAATTGAGGGGCTCAGTGGAAAAGTAATACAGTAGTGAGATTTATTTGTGTAAACATTGAAAACAAGGTTTCACTTTTATAGACAAATCTATTGATGCCTAATCAATAATATTATACCGGGTGTTGACTTGGTGGACGCAACATAGGAAATCCTGTGTCAATTTTGAAACTTTCAAATTTTGGCTCCCCTATTTATTTTAGCAACAAAATGTATTTACCTTTATTGTAGAGGGAAAAATTCTGAGTTTATTCGTGTTGACATTTATCACTTTACGTTTCTCTAAGTTGAAATAATTAAGAAAAAGTAATGTGATTTTCTAAAAATAATGACATGCCATGGAATTGAAACAACAATTGCAGATGTCAAAATGGTAAAAGATATCGCAGTCACTTGATTAAAGTAAATATTTTCGAAATGATTTACACTATACAAGAAAAAATCCTCCTAATAAAGTGATATTATGCAGACCATAGTTATCACGATGTTGGCGCTATGTTTTTTGTCGTTAATTAAGTAACAGCAATATCTTATGCTATTTTGACATCCGCAATTGTAGTATCAATCCCATGGTATGTCATTATTTTCATGAAATCACATTACTTTTTCTTAATTATCTTAACTGTACATTTTCTCACATTCGTAGATCGTTAAAAGAGTTTAATTTGAAGCTTTAAACGAGTGTTTTCCACTCCCAGATAATTTTTCTGTGCTTTTCTAAACTCTAAATTTTACTTCATGCTCCACGCGTATAAAACACTATAATATTTTCAAATTTATGTATATTCGAACTTTACTTAAAATCAGTGTCTTATAAGCGTGGCGCATGAAGTAAAATTTCGAGTTTAGAAAAGCCCAGAAAATTTTCACGGGGCTTTTCTAAACTCGAAATATTACTTTATGCTTAGTCTGGGAGTGGAAAACCCTTGTTTAAAGCTTTAAATTGAACCAAAAGAAAAAAACAGCGAATATCCGCAATTGTTGTATCAATTCCATTATATGTCATTATTTTTATAAAATCACATTACTGTTTCTTAATTATTTTAACTTAATGAATCGGAAAGTGTTAGGTGTGAACATTCGTTAATTTCGAATTTTTCCCTCTACAAAAAAGTTAAATACATTTTGTCTCTAAAATAAATAGGGAAACCAATATTTGAACACTTCAAAATGAACATGCGATTTCCTATGTTGCGCCTGCCAAGTCAACACCCGGTACTGAGTTAATTGCACCATTTTCTCTATCACTTAATATGAATCTCATTTGTAAATATCTGTACTTATATTAAATGTTAAAAAAATTGCACTTATACCACTGTTCCACCCCTCTTATACAAAAAAATGATAATTTAGGATCCTTTGGGCACCCCGATCTTAAATATAGCCACTAAGGACTACCGTATGGAGTTGATTGTGGGTGGCTTTTAAATACAGGGTGCGGCAAAATAGACAGTGCAGTTTGAAACGCCCAGTACATCCCGTGTGGTAGGGGTACCTACCTGGGAGGGATATCATTGTTTCGGGGGGGTCGTGCCGTTTTTAGTCGTTACTATGGTTTAGTCTGGAGAACATCGGGGCTTCGCAGTCCGCACGTTTCTTGAAAATGGTCGTTCTGCCGTCGCCACTCAGCGGGCCTTCCGGTTGCATTTTAATCTTGCGTGTCGTGATCCTGTTCCTCACCGTAATTTAATCGCGAGTTGGGTGCGTACATTGGAAGAAACTGGTTCCACACAAAGACGTAGGGGTTTAGGAAGACTCAGAACGGTAAGAACACCCGAAAATGTAGCAAGAGTAAGAGAAGCTATCGAACAGTCACCTACGCGCTCTGCCCGGAAGCATGCAACTGCATTGGCCATTGCTGATCACTCTCTAAGACGGATATTGCATGATGACTCATTCCACCTCTACAAGATGATGCTTGTTCAAAAGTTAATGCCCCCTGATTATAAAAACCGCATGAATCGCTCCCAAGAAATGTTGAACCGGATGCATGCGAGGTCAACTTTTTTCAGTAGTTACGAAGCCCACTTCCATCTCTGTGGAGGGGTGAATAAACAAAATTTTCGATACTGGGCTGTAAATAATCCAAGGCAACTTCACGAGAGACCATTTCACTCCCCAAAAGTCACCGTGTGGTGTGCGATTTCTAAATTTGGGGTGATTGGGCCTTATTTTTTTGAAGAGGACGTACGAACCGTAACTGTCACTGCTCAACGTTATGCTTTCATGTTGGAATTTTTTTTTCAACCTTGATTGGAAGAACTGATGGAGGAAGCAGATCTGGGAGACATCTGGTTTCAGCAGGACGGGGCTACGGCCCATACTGCTCGAGATTCAATGACGAAACTGCGACAGGTGTTCCCTGGGCGCCTTGTTTCTCTGAGAGGTGATGTGGAGTGGCCCGCACGCTTCCCTGATCTGAGCATTTGCGACTTCTTCCTGTGGGGCTACCTGAAGGAAAACGTTTTTAGGCATCAACCTCGCACCTTGGAAGAACTCAGGGATCGAATTCGGGAAGAAATCGCCGCTATACCCATCGAGATGTGCCAAAATGCAGCCGAAAATTTCAGAAATCGCCTTCATCAATATATCGCTGCTGGGAGTCATCATCTTTCTGATGTCATCTTCAGGACTTAATGCATAAAACGGCATGATGTATTGATTAAGATAAAATAAACCCCATTTCTTTAAATTGCGCCGTTTTTTTTAATAGCCCTTCAAAACCGCACTGTCTATTTTGCCGCATCCTGTGTTTATTTATAGAATACTCAAGTAATATTTGTAATATTGAGAATTTTTAATTAACAATATTAATTGTTTTGTGTTGTAGGCGTTCACTTTATGGTACATCTTAAATACACTTGTAAATAAAAAAACGTTTTATTTTGTTTAACCATCATTTGATACTGACTACTAGATAGTCGAAACCATAGTCACAAATTAAGTGCAAAATACAGTGGTTAAACAAAGTAAAAAGTGTTTTATTTACAAGTGTAAAAACCGATATTAATATTTTTTATAAAAAAATATTCGATATATTGGTGAGTATCTGTAGATTTTGCATCGTATTTAACAAACTAACGATATGCAAATAAAAAATACAAAACCGGGGTTTCCACGAGTGCAGAATTGAAATAAATATTCGATAAAAATAAATGTTTATTTAATATACTGTTTTCAATTAAAGTGGAATTCTTGAAATTACATACGTTTTAATTTGACGAGCAAACAATTCGTTTTTTTAAACGGTAATGAAATATAATACGTATAATGAAAAATATCAAGTTAAAATTAATTATTTTTTTGTAGTCTGCTATAATTATTTAAACTACCAATCATCTCTAAATTTCAGATATTCTCTAAAATATATTTGTAATTTGTTGATGTTCGCCAATATTTCGGTAAATTAAATAAATTTTATACACCTGGCGCATGAAGTAAAATTTCGAGTTAATAAAAGCTTGTAAATTTAAATTAGTCGGGACTCTGCGCTTTACTTTGCGTCGGCAAATACAAAGTTTTAGGCTTTTCTAAATTATAAATTTGACTTCTTGTCTAACCCAGGGTTGGAAACTCTTGTTAAACGTAAATCAATAAATGCCATTAATTTTCCTTGGGTAAACTTACAGTAATTTACAATCCCTAAATTTCTACAACAATACATCATTATTAAGAAGATAATGTTATTATAATACATAATACATCTAATTTAATAAATAAATAATTATCGTCAATTTGGGATATTCAGCGGAGATCTTTCTACAAAAAATTTCTATTTATTAAAATGACGAGAAATGTTGATTCTACTGAATTAAGTTTTACTACTACAAAACTGTGTTATACCAAGTAAAAACTGTGTTTAAGCAAAGCAAAAACTTTTAGTGCTCCTTTTTTTCTTGATTTAATTTCTCATCTGGCACTTGGTGAATCATACACTCCTACATAATCCAATAACATAGAAATAAAAATATATCTACTAGAAAATTGGGCCCATCAAAATTCCAAGATTTATATCCGGCGACTGTTTTTTTTTTCTTCTAGTATATCCTCTTTCAGGGTTTCGTATTCATATAAATGACACTGAAATGCGAGCCGTTGAATAAATAAATAAAACAACAGCAGAAGGAAAAAATAACAATATACGCCTCATCCGAGACCGAAAAGACTATAAATATAAACAAATTCCTAAAGTAAGGATATGTAGGTAACGGAAATGGGGAATGACGGCCCGAGTCCATCGGTTAAAGGATGTTTTATGTCCTTGCGCCCTCCAAGCTCTGAGCTTTCGAGGTCAATATGGATTGATCAATTCCTGTTTTATATTGAATATAATAAATATTTTTTTTGCTACAAAACTTATATAAAATGAAAAATAGAAACAATATAATAGTAGTTTATAAATAATAATGTAAATGTATCGATAATTTAAAATTTGATAATATTGTTGGTATGATAATTGAAAATTTGTTACCAGAATGTACAAATTTAAAACACTAAATAAATTATAAAATTATGTGTTTTTTTTGTATGGAGTGATTTTTTATGCAATAATTAAAATCTTTTAAGACAATTAAAATATTTTATTCCGTATTAGTCTAATTACAGTTGTATTTATGTGATATTGAACTTCACAATAGATCAGTGTTTTATACGGGTAGTATGAAGTAAAATTTCGAGTTTAGAAAAGCCTCAAAATTTGCTTTTGCCGCTTTATAACAAAATATTTAACTTTATTATAATGCACAAATAATAACTCCTAACAATAATAATTATTAGGGCAAGGAAAAGTTTCTTGTAGTATTTAATTGGTTTTAAATCCTCAATTAATCTCTTATTTGAAAATATTAGTATTTACTTACTATTTTTTGTTTTGATCCATTCTTAGCGTTATAAGTTTAGTTTATTTCTGGTTTAAATTGGAACTATGTTGGATGGATATATTTTTGTACTTACGGGCATTGACTTTAAACAAACTAATAAACGTATCTAAACTTTTGGCTTGCAGTGCATTTTCTTAAACGAAGAATTTGGTAATTCGCGCTTAGATCGCATTCACCCTCACCTTTGGGCCGCATGCAGGTTTGGAAATCCTTGCTTTTGTACAATTTATCTTCAAAACATCGTAACTATTTATTAACTAAGAGTTTAATTCGATTTTTACTTAGTCCTTAAATGATTATTAGAGAACGATTTCAAGTCAAACTAATTTGTCATTAAAACTTTTTTTGAAAGCTATGTAAATATCGAAACTATTTAGATTAAAATTTGTGTTTTTTAACTTTATTGAAACAAAACACAGACTTTTATTTTTTGTACCCTATTGTTTAATTAATTTATTATTTTATTTCTGCCAAGCTTTAATATTCCATGTATTGTGTATAGTAAGCACATAAAAAAATATTTTAATATTAAAAATGTTTACTATACTTCGTTATAAGAAATTATAGCGACCCTAAAAATCATAAATTATAGCGACCGTAATAAACTAAGATTAATTAACAATATTTTAAACCATTAATAAATCTAAATTAAGCAATATATAATCTAATTTTATTATTACTTTCTACTTTTTTAATAAGCGAAATAATAATTAAAATAAATAGTTTTTAATCTGCTGTATTGTTTTTCTTAAGGAGAACAATATTTCACTAATAGTTAAACATTAATTATTTTTACAAAAATACCCGTCTTTTCAAAAAAAGTTTAGTCTAATTTTGTTTGTGATATTTAATAATAATTCATTCACATTTTAATTTTATCCGGGATGAATTCCATCGTAGTATTAATCAAATCCGGGCTAATTACTTAAAATCAAGCGAAATAAATTGTGGCCATTCATCTTGTCAATTATAAATGGAATATTCTGTAGACTCTCTGGCACAATGAAGTGTATAAGAAAGTAACCACGCAGTGAAATATTCGGAATTTTAAAATATTTGAAGTAAAATTACACTCCCTTGGAGTTATACAAAAATGTCTAATGTATGATTATAAAACAATGTTGTAGCATATCTATTTAAATGACATTGTTTTCGCAGACTTCTTGTAGAATCGTTTTTATGTCAATTGTATTTTGTATTTTAGACGCCAGGGGAAAATAAATCAGTTTTATACCGACCATGTGCGAGACTAAAATTAAATACCTCAATTCCTAAATAAATTATAAAACCTAGTAAATTCAATAAGTTAAAATATCTCAAATGTGAATCATTAATTCAAATTAAAATGCATACCAAACAATACCAGAAAGCTTAACATAAATAAATTCTGTTTTATTTAAGGTAACACCAGGGTTGTTAAAAAAACAGTTTTTTTAAAATGCGTGTATTTTTCATTGAAACAGCGTTTAAAACATTACCACTTAAAAACATGTTTAAAACATTTAAAAAACACGTTTAAAACGTGTTTAAAACAGATCAGACAGGGTATTTTTCTTTTGAGTATATATATCCCGATAATTATTAATTTACGGCTTTTAACGAGTGTTTTCCACTCCCAGACTAAGCATGAAGTAAAATTTCAAGTTTAGAATAGCCTCAGAATTTGGATAGGCCGCGTAGCGAAGCGGAGCGGCCAATCCAAATAATCAATCCGGTAATCGATCCGATAATTATTAATTTAAGGCTTTTAACGAGTGTTTCGACTCCCAGACTAAGCATGAAGAAAAATTTCGAGTTTAGAAAAGCCTAAGAATTTGGATTGGCCGCGTAGCGAAGCGGAGCGGCCAATCCAAATTAGGCTTTTCTAAACTCGAAATTTTACTTCATGCACCACGCTTAAAAATACTGATTTACAGTGAAGTTCTAAAAACATACACATACAACAACGATTAATATACGTTAGAGTTATTGGGTTGCCTATAATCACTGTCCTAAACAATTTGTTCAGCGCAGAATTGGGCTCACGTTTTATTCACATCTACATATTAGATTGTTAAAGCCGTATGTTTTAAACTTTACGATATTTCAGTGTTTTATACGTGTGGCGCATGAAGTAAAATTTCGAGTTTAGAAAAGCCTAATTTGGATTGGCCGCTCCGCTTCGCTCCGTGGCCAATCCAAATTTTCAGGCTTTTCTAAACTCGAAATTTTACTTCATGCTTAGTCTGGGAGTGCAAAACCCTCAAAATGAAATCTTATAAAAAAACAACGAATGTCGTAAAATTTACAGTGTATGCATGTGTATAACAAATATATCGTTTAAAACATGTTTTAAACAAATTTAAGATTTAAAACCTGTTTAAAACAAAACTGTTTAAAACGCGACGGCTGTTTTTAAACATGTTTAAAACACTGTTATAAAACAATGTGTTTTAAACATAACAATCCAAGTTAATACCACAATCAACGGATTATTATTTATCAACTATTTACTTCCGAAAACTCAAAGTCCCGATATTTTTCAAAATAAGTCTTCGTTACTCAGATATTATTAATTTACTACTTTTAATACAAACCATCTACTCAAAATACTTATTAATACAATTAATTCATTATTAAAGGCGGGAAATTAAAAAAAATAATCATTAGTTTATAATACACCCTATATATTTATTGTTGAGCGTTTATAATAATGAATTAATTGTATAGGCAACCATTTTGACATTTCCTACAATGAAACTGTCATTCATCATGTTTTAAACATCCGGTTATTTCCTTGAAGTTTTGTATCTCTTTAACTTATCAACATCCTGCCCTTATCTACATCCGCCCCTTATCTACATCCTGTTTCACCGGAAACCGTTGTTTCTTAACTTATCTACATCCGGTCTAACCGGAAACCGCAATCTACACCAAAAGTTCTTATTTACATCCGGTCCAACCGGAAACCGCAATCTTATTTACATCCGGCCCAACTGGAAACCGCAGTCCAATCTTATCTACTTCCGGGAGCGCTTCTTGGCTTAGAACCCGCTATTTTCCTCTTCTCTCATGATGAAGTTATGCGTACCAAAAAAAATCAAAATTATGCAGCTTATATAATAATTAATTAATATATTGTATCTATTGTAAAATTTGACATTTTAGACCTACGAGGTTTCGGAAGTAGTTGTTCGATATTCTTTTTTATTTATTTAAAGTTCATACAAACTAATTAGAGGAAATGAAAATTGAGGAATTCTCATTTATTGTTTAATGTTTTCACACAACGTTATAAGAAACCTAAAATAGAAAATCTATTTTTGAAAAATATTATTTTAACTTAATGTACTTAATGTGACATATAACACACAAGGCAATAAAACAAAACTTTCACAATTAATCTAACTATAAATTGTCTGGTATTATACGCACATATAAAGTTTCAAACAATATTTTACGAGACTGTAACTTCTAAATTGACTTAAATTTCACTTGAGTTGTGCATTATTTAATATATAATTTAAATTTAAAATAATTTCGCGTGTATGTGTAATAAGGCGAGATCCAAAGTGAATTAAATACAAGTCACATTTGATATCAATTATTATAGTTAGTGCAATTATTTCAATCAACAGTTATATTATGTAGTGTCTTAATTTCAAAAAGAGCCATCATAAATAAATAATAATGAAGTATATTGCACAAGACTATAATAACAGTTGATATGAGTCGGTAGTTGCCGACTTTGAACTATAATGACAGTTGACATAAGTCGGCGCTTGCCGATATTTAGTCCATCGAGTAAACTCGACATAAGTCGGCGTTAGCGGACATTTGGACTATAATGACAGTTGACATAAGTCTGCGTAAGGTAGATAGGGTTGCACAAGACTATAATAATAGTTGACATAAGTCGGTAGTTGCTGACTTTGAACTATAATGACAGTTCACATAAGTCGGCGCTAGCCGATATTTAGTCCATCGAGTCAACTCGACATTTGGATTATAATGACAGTTGACATAATGACAGTTGACATAAGTCGGCGCTAGCCGACATTTGGACTATATCAACAGTTGACATAAGTCGGATGTAGCCGACATTTAAACTATAATGACAGTTGACATAAGTCGCCGCAAGCCGACATTTAACCAATTGTGCCAACATGACACGAGTTTTAATTGAACTATAATGAAATCACCATGTTATTGAGTTAGATGTAAATGTAATTAATAACTATTTCGTAAACTGCATTCCATCCACTTCTACAGATAGCTCTGAATTAAACCAATACTATAACTCGCATTTACTTTTTCCCCACAACCCTAAATTTTCCTTTGCTGAAGTAAGTGATTCTGAAGTAAATACTATAATTAATAATTTATCAGAGGGTTTAGCAGGCTCTGACGACATCAGCGCTAAAATGCTTAAATTATGTTGTCCATTTATTAAACCTTACGTAACACACATAATGAATAATTGTCACTCTCGTGGATATTTTCCTTCGTTTTGGAAAAAATCCCACATAATCCCTATTCCTAAAAAGACCTCAGTTACTGATCCTAAGGACCTACGCCCAATTAGTTTATTATGTACGCTTTCAAAAGTTTTGGAAAAAGCAATTGAACCACAAATTAAATGTTACCTAGATCGTTACTCTATCCTCCCTGATACGCAGTCTGGCTTCCGTAAAAAATATAGTTGCTCCACAGCTCTAGCCGACATCACAGATAGTATAATTATTTCCCAGGACCAAGGCCTTCTGACATTACTTATACTACTGGACTTCTCGAAGGCCTTCGACACCTTAAATCATAATACCCTGCTTGCTATACTATCTTACATTGGCTTCGATCAGGTATCCATTCTTTTTTCAAAGAATACCTAAGTAACCGATCACAAATAGTAAGCTTAAAAAATGATTTGTCGAATGAGCTGGAAACTCATAGAGGTGTACCACAAGGCTCTATTTTGGGGCCGTTATTATTTCGAATTTATACTTCACAAATTTTTTCAAGTATCAACTTGAATAACTACCACCTTTTTTCAGACGATACTCAATTGTTATATACTTTTGAGAAGGACACTATTGTTACGTTCGCTAAAATTAACTCAGATTTAAATAGAATCGTTACAAAATTAAATGAGCACACTCTCCTAATATATAATTCTAAAACTGAAGTTATTCTGTTTGGTCCAAAAAAAGCGCGAGTAAGAGTATTCCCCTTACTTTTAATTAGCTTGGATAATACCAATTTTATTGACATAAACAATTGTGTTAGAAGTCTAGGAGCTTATATAGATAGTGAACTAAGATTCCACAGTCATATCTCCCTTTGTATCAATAAGGCATACGTAAACCTTAGGTTAATATACTTAAATCGGCGATGATTATCGCAGAAATTGAAAACTATATTATGTGAATCCCTGGATTTGTCACACTTCAACTATTGTGATGTAGTATACAACTTTTGTTTAGATAAAAAGACAATTGTTAAAATTCAACGTATGCAAAATTCTTGTTTGAGATTAATCTTCGGTATTAGGAAATTTGATCATATAAGTCATAAGCTTCAGGACTTAGGTTGGTTTAAAATGAGTGATCCCCGTTTACTTCATTTTGCCACTTTTTGTCACAAAATAATTAAAGACAAGACTCCACCTTATCTTTACCACAAAATTAAATTCCGCTCTGACGTTCATACACATAATGTACGCTTTAGAGGATTACTAACTCCACCTCAACATAAATCTGTTTTTGCAGAAAGATCATTCTCAATCAAAATTTCTAAAGTGTACAATAAGGTACCACTAGAATGCAAAGCGAAATGTGTCTTAACTTTCCGTAAACATTATGCCAAACATCTTAAAGACAGATAGATGTATATTTTGAATTTTAATATTGCCGATTTAATTATAGAATAATTTAAATTATTGATATTTGAAACGCACTGAAACAAACTTCTGCGCTTGTTTGATATTTATTTATTCCTTATGTTTTCAATGGTTAAGTTGAAAAACAGTCGCGGCGACCCAGCCAAAGACTGAACTTCGCCATTAGATTCCAAATACTCGATTATTATCTTTTGTGTAAAAATGCATGTAACTAAATAGTATTTGAAATAAAGATTATTATTATTATTATTGTTTTTCTTTGTGACAGTTACGATACACATTTTAACACTTGTGACATATTTTAAAGTAACGAGTATCTTCCACTCCCAGACTAAGCATGAAGTAAAATTTCGAGTTTAGAAAAGCCCCGCGTAGAAAATTTGTCGAGGGTCGCGCAGCGACCCGAGACAAATTTTCACGGGGCTTTTCTAAACTCAAAATTAATCCGTATTCAAACAGAATATCTGAACAATTTCTGTTTTATTATAAACATTTAATGCTGCAAGTTGTTCGCTTGATTATTAAATATATTTTGTTCACGACAATCTTATAATATGTGCATTATTAATTTGCCTGGGCAGCATAAATGGGGTGCATTTAGCACTCAAGTAAATTAAACACGGGACTTGCGTGATAAATGCGTTTTTTAACACATGTATAAATGATTGCCTAATTAGATTTTTTGCCGCTATTCAATAACAGCGCTGTGCTAGCCAAATCAGCTTCTTTTGTCTTACATTTGACCATGGCGATGATGACGTCGTAGACGAAATTTTGTTAAAGTACGAAGTGACGCGTGAACATCTCCGCCGTTCTCACCAGTTTAAACCGCGTAAAACGCGTTTGTAAACATAAATCATTCTCAAAACGGTTAAACAATTGGGCTTCTATCCGTCGCAAGTGTTTTTTTAAAGCGGAACAAACGTTAACACCGTGAAAACTCCATCCAAACGGAAGAGTTCGTTTTTTGTGCAAAGAGCGTGTTTCTATGTAACTTAGGCGAAACGGTAGACTGTATGTCTATTATTTATTGTTAAACGATTGTCATATTTGTGTTAAAGTGGAATTAACCCTATTTCACATTCAAATCATAGTACCGCAATCTGTCATTATTTATCTGTCAAATTATAAAACAAAACCGACCATTAAGACTGATGCGTATTTAATAAATATATATAATAGATGTTGTGTTATATATTGTTGTCGTGAACAAAGTATAGTGTATACCTCGCATATAATGGTTATTAATCACTCGAACGACTTGCTCCACTCGCCTTCGGGTCTTTCCGCAAACCTCGTTCTCGGGATTTATAGCTAGCATTATATGCTCGTTGTACAATATACTATATTAAAAGAGTTTTTATTAGTAATTGTTCTCCCCCCCCCCCCCCCTAAAAGAAATGCTCTCTCGATCCGCCACTGCCTCTGACATTACTTATAAAAATTTTGAAATTGTAAATGAACAATAATTTATTATTTTTGTGAACATAAATGACTTTTAGAACACCCTTCTACTTGTCCTTATTCCTCTTTTCTTATATTGATGGATATAAAATGCGTACGACATGCATAAACGAAGTGGAGTAAAGTAACCGAAATCAATGTAATGAAGTTTCTGAAGTAATGCTCGGATATTCGTTCCCGGTGGAAGCTTTATTGGATTTATTTACAGCCCACATTTCAAAGAGATGAAGATGAAACCAGAGACATTAGAGGCCGCCTTTTCTGCCGCCCTCGAATTCAATTCCATTTTTATGCATCTTTGCCGACCCGCATTAAAATCAATCGATAACACGAACTTTTCACTTTCATTAACTCAGCGCCGAATTCATTAGAAATTGAAAAGCACGTAGTTTCAACAATTACGATTTCCATTACGTACGATGTAAATTATAATAAATTCGGTACGTATCTAATAGTATATTGTACAACGTGCATATAATGATAGCTGTTAATCACGAGAACGAGGTTTGCGGAACTAGCCGAAGGCGAGTGGAGCAAGTCGTTCAAATGATTAATACCCATTATATGCGAGTTATACACTATACTTTGTTCACGACAACAACAATATACAACACAACATTTATTATATATATTTATCAAATACGCGTCAGTCTTAATGGTCGGTTTTATTTCATAATAATTTGACAGATCAATGATGACAGATAGCGGAATTATGATTTGAATGTGTAATAGTGTTAATTCCACTTTAACACAAATATGAACAATCGTTCAACAATAAATAATACTGACACAGTCTGGCCTTTTGCCTAAGTTACATAGAAACACGCTCTTTGCACGAAAAACGAACTCTTTCGTTTGGATGGAGTTTTCACGGTGTTAACGTTTGTTCCGCTTTACAAGAACACTCACAATGGATGGAAACACAATTGTTTAAACGATTTAGGAATAATTTCTATTTACAAACGCGTGTTCGCGGGTTAAACTAGTGAGAACGGCGGAGATGTTGACGCGCTACTTCGTACTTTAACAAACAGGCATCAACGACGTCATACCAACATGGTCAAATGTAAGACAAATAAAGCTGATTTGACCAGCACAGCGCTGTTACTGCATAAAAGCAAAAAATCGAACTAGGTAATTATTTATATTCGTGTTAAAAAACCACATTTATCATGCAAATCCCGTATTTAATGTGCTTGAGTGTTAAATGCACCCCATTTATGCAGTCCACACAATTAAATATTGTACATATTAGATGATTGTGGTGAACAAAAATCACGCAAAAAACTTGCAGCATTAAATTTTTATAATAAATCAAAAATTGTTCAGATGTTCTGCTTGAATACGGATTAGGATTTTAGTTTCTTTTTCGTTTCTCTGTGCGGAAAACACGAATTCGATTGATATGATTCCTTTATATAGTGTGGCAAGAGTGAAATGGATTACTTTAGTATTATAGTCGAAAGTGGAGCGCAAAGAAAGAGGGCGCGCGCTTTGCATCCTTTTTAGTCCTTTTGTGCATGCATGATTTCAAGCTGGATTTTTCGAGTACGCTTAACTGAAGGCTATGAAATCTGTTTTAAAGCTTTTACGGACCGGTTTTGAACATTTCATTACTTTCACACGAGAGGATTTACAGTCAATTTCTTTTTTTAGGTAAACATATGCATAAGCTGTAAATTTTCCGACATTCGTTGTTTTTTGGAAGAGTTCAATTAAAAGCTTTAGACGAGTGTTTTCCACTCCCAGACTAAGTATGAAGTAAAATTTCAAGTTAAGAAAAGCCCCGTGGAAATTTTTCGAGGGTCGCGCAGTGACCCGAGACACATTTTCTGGGCTTTTCTTAACTCGAAATTTTACTTCATGCGTCACGCATATGAAGTGCAGATTTCGAGAAAAGTTCGAATATGCATACATTTTACAATATTTTAGTGTTTTATACGCGTGGCGCATGAAGTAAAATTTCGAGTTTAGAAAAGCCCATAAAATTTGCCTCGAGTCGCTGCGCGACCCTCGACAAATTTTCACGGGGCTTTTCTAAACTCGAAATTTTACTTCATGCTTAGTCTGGGATTGGAAAACATTTGTTTAAAGCTTCAAATTGAACTTAAAAAATAACAATGTAAACATATGCATAGGCTGTAAATTTTCGTTGTCTTTTAAAAGAGTTCAATTTGAAGCTTTACAGATTTTCTGGGCTTTTCTAAACTCGAAATTTTACTTCATGATTTCAAGATTTCAAGAAAAGTTGGAATATACATAAGTTTCACAATATTTTAGTGTTTTATACGCGTGGCGCATGAAGTTAAATTTCGAGTTTAGATAAGCCCAGAAAATTTGTCTCGGGTTACTGCGCGACCCTCGACAAATTTTCACGGGGCTTTTCTAAACTCGATATTTTACTTCATGCTTAGTCTGGGAGTGGAAAACGCTCGATTAAAGCTTTAAATTGAACTTAAAAAAAAACAGGGAATATCTGAAGATTTACAGAAAATAGGCTGAATTTATAATACATATACTTACAAAAAAAACATCCTGTATTTTATGCGAATTGACAGTTTTCTTTATGATTAAAATCTGATTCTGGGTGCCATATAACAAAATCAATAGAATATAGTAAATATTATTGATCGTTGAAAGTTGAAACCATAAATTTGTACTACATCTTAAAAGGGCCAATTTCGTATTTTATTTTCGATAAATTGAGTTTTACACGACTCCATGTATTTTAAATTGAACATTAAACGTATAATTCTCATTTGGCCTACAAAAAGCCTATTACACTTGTTTGTAAAGCCCCATGGTGCAATATTGCAACATAAATGTGAGTAAACAGCTGTATAATGGATATTTATAATGTAATTTGTGTTAAATTAGTAAGTGTTAAATAGTTTATTATATTATATACGTCGATTTTATAAAAGAGTTAAATTTAAAATTCAAACGAGTGTTGTCCACTCCCAGACTAAGCATGAAGTAAAATTTCGAGTTTAGAAAAGCCCCGCGAAAATTTGTCTCGGGTCGCTGCGCGACCCTCGACAAATTTTCTACGCGGGGCTTTTCTAAACTCGAAATTTTACTTCATGCTTAGTCTGGGAGTGGACAACACTCGTTTGAATTTTAAATTTAACTCTTTTATAAAATCGACGTATATAATATAATAAATCATTAATTGAAATCATAAAAAAAGATGCAAAATTTTACCTAAAATTAACTTTTAGAGTTGACTTTATAATTTGCTTGACTCTTAATGGGTGAATATTCTATTCCTAAAAAAACCGATTTTATTTAATATTAAAGTTGCATTTAATACAATAACAAACTGTGAATAAATCGACATAAATCTTGAAATATCGGAAATCTCGCATGTAGAAAATCTTGACGGTCCACTCCCAGACTAAGCATGAAGTAAAATTTCGAGTTTAGAAAAGCCCCGCGTAGAAAATTTGTCGAGGGTCGCGCAGCGACCCGAGACAAATTTTCACGGGGCTTTTCTAAACTCGAAATTTTACTTCATGCGCCACGCGTATAAAACACTGATTTAAAATTAAGTTAAAAACGCACTGAAAACCAACCCAACTTTGATATTTTTTTCAAAATTGGATGTTTTCTTTCTTATCCATGCTGTAAACCTTCAGATATTCGTTGTTTTCTTGTGAATAAACTTCGATTCCCTGTAGTCCTTCGGTATCCGAAGACCATGATTGGTCCTTCGAGCTGTAGCCTTTGTAAAATGGTAATAAACTTAGTAATCCTTTAATTTGAAACTTCTAAGAACGAGTGTTGTCCACTCCCAGACTAAGCATGAAGTAAAATTTCGAGTTTAGAAAAGCCCCGCGAAAATTTGTCTCGGGTCGCTGCGCGACCCTCGACAAATTTTCTACGCGGGGCTTTTCTAAACTCGAAATTTTACTTCATGCTTAGTCTGGGAGTGGACAACACTCGTTTGAATTTTAAATTTAACTCTTTTATAAAATCGACGTATATAATATAATAAATCATTAATTGAAATCATAAAAAAAGATGCAAAATTTTACCTAAAATTAACTTTTAGAGTTGACTTTATAATTTGCTTGACTCTTAATGGGTGAATATTCTATTCCTAAAAAAACCGATTTTATTTAATATTAAAGTTGCATTTAATACAATAACAAACTGTGAATAAATCGACATAAATCTTGAAATATCGGAAATCTCGCATGTAGAAAATCTTGACGGTCCACTCCCAGACTAAGCATGAAGTAAAATTTCGAGTTTAGAAAAGCCCCGCGTAGAAAATTTGTCGAGGGTCGCGCAGCGACCCGAGACAAATTTTCACGGGGCTTTTCTAAACTCGAAATTTTACTTCATGCGCCACGCGTATAAAACACTGATTTAAAATTAAGTTAAAAACGCACTGAAAACCAACCCAACTTTGATATTTTTTTCAAAATTGGATGTTTTCTTTCTTATCCATGCTGTAAACCTTCAGATATTCGTTGTTTTCTTGTGAATAAACTTCGATTCCCTGTAGTCCTTCGGTATCCGAAGACCATGATTGGTCCTTCGAGCTGTAGCCTTTGTAAAATGGTAATAAACTTAGTAATCTAGAGTGATCCTTCAATTTGAAACTTCTAAGAACGAGTGTTGTCCACTCCCAGACTAAGCATGAAGTAAAATTTCGAGTTTAGAAAAGCCCCGCGAAAATTTGTCTCGGGTCGCTGCGCGACCCTCGACAAATTTTCTACGCGGGGCTTTTCTAAACTCGAAATTTTACTTCATGCTTAGTCTGGGAGTGGACAACACTCGTTTGAATTTTAAATTTAACTCTTTTATAAAATCGACGTATATAATATAATAAATCATTAATTGAAATCATAAAAAAAGATGCAAAATTTTACCTAAAATTAACTTTTAGAGTTGACTTTATAATTTGCTTGACTCTTAATGGGTGAATATTCTATTCCTAAAAAAACCGATTTTATTTAATATTAAAGTTGCATTTAATACAATAACAAACTGTGAATAAATCGACATAAATCTTGAAATATCGGAAATCTCGCATGTAGAAAATCTTGACGGTCCACTCCCAGACTAAGCATGAAGTAAAATTTCGAGTTTAGAAAAGCCCCGCGTAGAAAATTTGTCGAGGGTCGCGCAGCGACCCGAGACAAATTTTCACGGGGCTTTTCTAAACTCGAAATTTTACTTCATGCGCCACGCGTATAAAACACTGATTTAAAATTAAGTTAAAAACGCACTGAAAACCAACCCAACTTTGATATTTTTTTCAAAATTGGATGTTTTCTTTCTTATCCATGCTGTAAACCTTCAGATATTCGTTGTTTTCTTGTGAATAAACTTCGATTCCCTGTAGTCCTTCGGTATCCGAAGACCATGATTGGTCCTTCGAGCTGTAGCCTTTGTAAAATGGTAATAAACTTAGTAATCTAGAGTGATCCTTTAATTTGAAACTTCTAAGAACGAGTGTTGTCCACTCCCAGACTAAGCATGAAGTAAAATTTCGAGTTTAGAAAAGCCCCGCGAAAATTTGTCTCGGGTCGCTGCGCGACCCTCGACAAATTTTCTACGCGGGGCTTTTCTAAACTCGAAATTTTACTTCATGCTTAGTCTGGGAGTGGACAACACTCGTTTGAATTTTAAATTTAACTCTTTTATAAAATCGACGTATATAATATAATAAATCATTAATTGAAATCATAAAAAAAGATGCAAAATTTTACCTAAAATTAACTTTTAGAGTTGACTTTATAATTTGCTTGACTCTTAATGGGTGAATATTCTATTCCTAAAAAAACCGATTTTATTTAATATTAAAGTTGCATTTAATACAATAACAAACTGTGAATAAATCGACATAAATCTTGAAATATCGGAAATCTCGCATGTAGAAAATCTTGACGGTCCACTCCCAGACTAAGCATGAAGTAAAATTTCGAGTTTAGAAAAGCCCCGCGTAGAAAATTTGTCGAGGGTCGCGCAGCGACCCGAGACAAATTTTCACGGGGCTTTTCTAAACTCGAAATTTTACTTCATGCGCCACGCGTATAAAACACTGATTTAAAATTAAGTTAAAAACGCACTGAAAACCAACCCAACTTTGATATTTTTTTCAAAATTGGATGTTTTCTTTCTTATCCATGCTGTAAACCTTCAGATATTCGTTGTTTTCTTGTGAATAAACTTCGATTCCCTGTAGTCCTTCGGTATCCGAAGACCATGATTGGTCCTTCGAGCTGTAGCCTTTGTAAAATGGTAATAAACTTAGTAATCTAGAGTGATCCTTTAATTTGAAACTTCTAAGAACGAGTGTTGTCCACTCCCAGACTAAGCATGAAGTAAAATTTCGAGTTTAGAAAAGCCCCGCGAAAATTTGTCTCGGGTCGCTGCGCGACCCTCGACAAATTTTCTACGCGGGGCTTTTCTAAACTCGAAATTTTACTTCATGCTTAGTCTGGGAGTGGACAACACTCGTTTGAATTTTAAATTTAACTCTTTTATAAAATCGACGTATATAATATAATAAATCATTAATTGAAATCATAAAAAAAGATGCAAAATTTTACCTAAAATTAACTTTTAGAGTTGACTTTATAATTTGCTTGACTCTTAATGGGTGAATATTCTATTCCTAAAAAAACCGATTTTATTTAATATTAAAGTTGCATTTAATACAATAACAAACTGTGAATAAATCGACATAAATCTTGAAATATCGGAAATCTCGCATGTAGAAAATCTTGACGGTCCACTCCCAGACTAAGCATGAAGTAAAATTTCGAGTTTAGAAAAGCCCCGCGTAGAAAATTTGTCGAGGGTCGCGCAGCGACCCGAGACAAATTTTCACGGGGCTTTTCTAAACTCGAAATTTTACTTCATGCGCCACGCGTATAAAACACTGATTTAAAATTAAGTTAAAAACGCACTGAAAACCAACCCAACTTTGATATTTTTTTCAAAATTGGATGTTTTCTTTCTTATCCATGCTGTAAACCTTCAGATATTCGTTGTTTTCTTGTGAATAAACTTCGATTCCCTGTAGTCCTTCGGTATCCGAAGACCATGATTGGTCCTTCGAACTGTAGCCTTTGTAAAATGGTAATAAACTTAGTAATCTAGAGTGATCCTTCAATTTGAAACTTCTAAGAACGAGTGTTGTCCACTCCCAGACTAAGCATGAAGTAAAATTTCGAGTTTAGAAAAGCCCCGCGAAAATTTGTCTCGGGTCGCTGCGCGACCCTCGACAAATTTTCTACGCGGGGCTTTTCTAAACTCGAAATTTTACTTCATGCTTAGTCTGGGAGTGGACAACACTCGTTTGAATTTTAAATTTAACTCTTTTATAAAATCGACGTATATAATATAATAAATCATTAATTGAAATCATAAAAAAAGATGCAAAATTTTACCTAAAATTAACTTTTAGAGTTGACTTTATAATTTGCTTGACTCTTAATGGGTGAATATTCTATTCCTAAAAAAACCGATTTTATTTAATATTAAAGTTGCATTTAATACAATAACAAACTGTGAATAAATCGACATAAATCTTGAAATATCGGAAATCTCGCATGTAGAAAATCTTGACGGTCCACTCCCAGACTAAGCATGAAGTAAAATTTCGAGTTTAGAAAAGCCCCGCGTAGAAAATTTGTCGAGGGTCGCGCAGCGACCCGAGACAAATTTTCACGGGGCTTTTCTAAACTCGAAATTTTACTTCATGCGCCACGCGTATAAAACACTGATTTAAAATTAAGTTAAAAACGCACTGAAAACCAACCCAACTTTGATATTTTTTTCAAAATTGGATGTTTTCTTTCTTATCCATGCTGTAAACCTTCAGATATTCGTTGTTTTCTTGTGAATAAACTTCGATTCCCTGTAGTCCTTCGGTATCCGAAGACCATGATTGGTCCTTCGAGCTGTAGCCTTTGTAAAATGGTAATAAACTTAGTAATCTAGAGTGATCCTTTAATTTGAAACTTCTAAGAACGAGTGTTGTCCACTCCCAGACTAAGCATGAAGTAAAATTTCGAGTTTAGAAAAGCCCCGCGTAGAAAATTTGTCGAGGGTCGCGCAGCGACCCGAGACAAATTTTCACGGGGCTTTTCTAAACTCGAAATTTTACTTCATGCGCCACGCGTATAAAACACAGATTTAAAATGAAGTTCAATGGCACATATATCATCATTAATTAAAATCATTATATAATCAGATATTTAGTCGGTAAATGAACATTTTTGTTAATAGAAACTGATGGAATAAAATATTACTGGTTGCAAATAATAGATTCAAATTTATTTTTAAAGGATTTGTATCCGTGATTCAAAAATGAGGATTCGAATCTTTAATTCGAATCATATTTTTCACTTACGAATCCTTTATTCGAGTATTCGTGATTCGAATCATATTAGGTGATTCGGATTCGTGATTCGAATATTGTTTCTGAGGATTCATCCCAGCTCTGATCTAAGCTAGTGGTAGTGCATGTATTAATATGTAGCAGTTGAAATTAACAGTAAACTAACTTAACCCGATACACTTAATCAAACATGATCCTATCATGTATTTGAAGCGTTATACGATTATTGTAACGTATGATAATTGTCAATCAAAGTGGAACTATGGAAATGGTGTTCGTGTTACTGCTGAATTATTGTGTGTCGGCGGGTGTGTCGATACCATGGCTGAACGGCCAAATTGCGTTATGTGATTGTGAGGTATCGATGCGAACGGCTGGACATTGGACATCCGACACGGCGAAACCTGAAACCCAAAACCCAACCGCAATCCGATAACAATTTGACAGCTATTAACACATAATTAACAGAAATATAACCTTGTCATTCATTGAAATTACATGAACAGCGCTTACTTAATTATAATTGAGAAAAAAATACTCATTTCTAAGTTATGTATAAATGCAAATGTTGAATTTTCATACGAAGCAAAGTAAGACGTGTTTCACGCATTAGTTTAAATTCATGTATTAGGCTTAGGTTACTCCTTTGTTTTGAGCGCCGCAACAGAAACACAGCTTTCTATACGTATAAATTTACCCACACATTAATAAATAATAAATAAAACATTTCAAACGGCGCACAGTGGGGCAAAATGGCCGAAAAAGCGCGCATAGACTGTTTCATAATGTTACTGTATGTGAATCTCTGAAAAAGGTTTTTTATAGGTTTTATGGTCCGCGACAATTGACAACATTATAAAATTATGTTTTTTTCAACACTTTTGTGATGGTTATAGATGATTCTGAGTAAAATTCACTGAGTTCAAATCATTTATCATTCTGATAGATTGTCGCATGAAATATTGTCATAACAATTGTCAATTTTATCAAAATAAATGTTTTCAACATATTTGTCATGGGCTAAATTTTGTTTTCAAAGATATAATTGGTGCATTTCAAATACAAAATCATTTCAAAATATTATGGTAGGTAAGGTAAGCGTGTTAAGCCAGATAAGCGTGAAACAACAAATATTCATTGTATAATGCAATATCCGTCGGGGTAGTTGTTCAGGAAGTAGTTCATTCGATGAATATGTGATAATAATATGTCCTTTCAGAGGTAAAAGTTTGTAGAGAAGTAAAATAGTTTGACAATTTTATAATTTATTACTTCAAAATATTATGTTTCCATTTTGTCCGCTAAAAAATGATTTTGTTTTCCACATTTGTTTCACAGTTATGTTACACTATAAATATAAGTGTAATTATATGAAGTTATCGTTATCGTGACGAACCATTTCTCGTATAACGTCAGGTAATTTTCTAATTGATTTCTTTACTTTAGCTGACGCTCTAAGAGAATATATCCCTACGGAAGTTAACAAGAGCCTATTAAAATTATCAGTCAAGTTATCCTTCCTTGACATATTCCTCGCATTTAAACACCGACATTTCTCTATATCTTTATTCCTATGCTCCAAGGCCTTTTCCGATAATTCCTATAAACAAATAGGTATGTAAACTTTTCTATCAGTTGCAGTTTAATAATCCATTATCTAACGTAAATTCAGTAAGGATCAGGCATGAGAAAAATATGTTCCGTACACTTTTGTAAAAAATATTAGTTTAGTACAAAGGTAATTGGGTGGAAATTGGAGCTAAAGGCTAAGGGCTTCGTGGAAGAATTTTCTATGACGTGAGGGATATTTTAAACTTGTTATATTTTATCGATATGGATTTTTCAATGGGACAGATAATTTATTATTAAAGAAAATAGGATGATATATGACCAAAATACGTAAATACAATTTTAATACTTTTCCCGTTTCAAAGCCAACATTTTCACGGCCGCAAGTGAACGCAGCTGCAATTAAGCTCAAAATACAGCGTCTAAACGAACTACTGTACAGGCTCTCTACCACATAGGGGGCAGCGTTTAAATAAATAATACCTGCATTTGAAATTACCATACCTTTAGTAGATGGCTCACAAATAATTATTAAAAATAATTAATAATAATAGGCCACATGTTTGTGGTATCTGGTATTTAAACGATTTGGATATAGAATTACACCATCCAGAGAAAAGTGGGTCAGATTGTAAAGAATTATGTCTATGTTATCGTTTTTATAAGTACCCATTGCTGACTAAATTCCGAATATTTTCTAAACGTGTTAATGAAATTCAATATTTTTCCTTAGTAGGTTCACACTTCACTTTATCTCCACTCTTATTGAAATGTTTAGATAAGAGCGGCGAGGGTGGATGATTTTTAAACATAAAAATAGTTTTCCGTTTAGTCTATAGTGAAACGTATTCTATGAAACATCTACATTTTGTAACATGGCGCGATACGTTCAAACATTGAATTGGCAGACATGTTTCCTATTTACGGTGAAACTCGGTGTAATTCCGCGGAAGCTGTAAGAATTGATCAAGAGCGATTTCCTGAACGACACTTACCACCGCCAAACCGATTTAGAAATTTATTACAAAGAGCACGGGACACTGGAAGTTTGCATCCCGTCGCCGGAGCCGTCGGAGGTGGTGACCGTCCAATGCGATATTTGCGAGCGAAAGATGAAATTTTGAATCTGTTTGAAGCGGATCCTGGTTTAAGTACCCGTATTATCGCCGCTCAGCTAAATGTATCGCACACATTTGTCAGCAGTGTTATACGAGACAATAATTTTTATCCGTATCACTACCAGCGTGTACAACATCTTCAACCCCATGATTTTCCCAAAAGAATTGCATTTTGTCAATGGATTTTGGCACAAAATGTTCAAAATCCTAACTTTACCAAAGACATTTTAGTGACCGACGAATCGTGCTTTACGCGTAATGGAAGTTTTAATTTCCATAATATGCATGTTTATGCAATAGAAAATCCTCGTGTTACGCGTAGAACTCATTTCCAGCATCGCTTCTCCCTTAATATCTGGGCAGGTATTTTAAATGATCAATTAATGGCCCCATTTATGTTCCCATTTAATTTGAATAGAGAACGATATTTACGATTTTTGCAAGATGACCTTTTAGATCTTCTAGAAAATGTACCCTTAGCGGTTCTTAGAAGAATGTGGTATTTGCAAGATGGTGCGCCAGCTCACTATGAAAGGCGCGTTAGAAGATATTTGGATGGTGAGTTTCCAGGACGTTGGGTTGGTCGTGGAGGCTCTGTACCATAGCCTCCAAGAAGTCCAGATTTAAACCCCTTACATTTTTTTCTTTGGGGATACTTTAAAAGTGAAGTCTACACTACGGAAATTGACAATGCTGAAATGCTGATACAACGAGTAAACGCCGCGGCTAATACTATTCGTGAAAAACCTCGTGAAATGTTTACTACTGTTCGTGCAAATTGGATACGTAGAGCCCAAATGTGCATTGAGTGCGGCGGACGTCAATTTGAACACTTATTGTGATTTTTTTTATACGTGACCCAGTTTCATCTAGTAATTCTAGACAGTGTGTGTGTGTGTAGTGCGTGCTAAGTGATTTATACGTCTCGCAGTAGTAACAGTAAATAACCAATACCACAACACAGGTAACCAGAAGTTCTCAAAAAGTAAAAAAATGCATGAAAGATTATGAAAAATCCAATATTTTTTTCCGATTTTATTTTTGCTGCAATTGGTGTCAAAATATTTTGTGTATACGCCCTTAAGAGGATGTACATTAGTTCGATTACACGCTGTATAGTCCATTGATGGACATCATTTTAGGAAATTCCCAGCTTTATGCTTCAATGTGTTTAAAAGTTGCACTATTTTTAAGATAGACGTAAATTTCCTTTATATTGTAATCGTTGTCCTGTTAAACAACATGATCTGGTATTGCTACAAATCTTAGAGATCACTTAAATAATTATCAATTCTGCAGCTACAATGACTTTTACTTTTTCATCCTATGAGCGTCTTTTTGTGATTTGGACCCATTGTGCGGCGTTACATGGATTCTTATGTAGGTGTCCACACAAGCGGTTCGCGTCCGCGGATTTCAGAAGGTGCGTTTATGTAGCGCTGATAAAACACATAAGTCATGCTTAAGGCGTCGATATAACACACAAGTCCTGCTAAAATGTGCGCTTTACCCTATGGAAACTAAGAATATTTTAATATAGTAAAAAATAAGTTTAGAATGTAAAAAACTTTAAAATGTTACTTCATCATGCCCTCCACAATGATGTTGTGATTATATTTATATTTTACCATTTTTTACCATTTTTTTTTCATAAAATAGATAGTTATCAAAAAATCCACTTATTCCTTTGAAAAAATAATCGTTTATAATGTCAATACAGACCATTTTATTGGATAATTACATTTTTTTAGCAAGAGTGAACAATTATGTACCAAAAAATATATGTTGAAACCACAACATCACGTGCTTTCATATTATTGAACGATTGTAAATTAAAACAACAGTCCGGGTTGAGCGCAGCCTTAAGGTCTTAGTTGGGGTCACAATGAACATTGGACTCGGTTAATCGTTTACTGCGGAAGTCCGTGTTCAAACAACATGACCGATGAGGGCGCTGGCGTCGCACCGAAGAAGGAGTACTGTCGATAAGCTGTTCCGGCCAGATAGTAGGTGTTCTAGTAATTCGCTGCATATAAATTCAATTTTTACACTTCTGTTGCTATTTAGAACGATATTTTTTAAAAATAAAAGACATTGCAGTGTCCACAGATGATAGTGGTACAAGTAGAAAAAAGCAGTTAAAATTTTTTAAATTGTTTATATTTTGAATATACCCCCGAAATGTATGTTTAATTTTAATTAAAGAAAATGTAGTAATATTTTCATATCAGTGCAAAATAGAAACATATACATATTTGTTATGAGTGGTACATCTTGAATTGTATCGCAGAAGGGTGGTCTGGGCCTTTTTTGAAGATAATTATTATATTATCATTCATGATAATCAAGGAAAATCAATACCTTGCGCGGTAATGAAAACGAATATTAATTGTTATTTGGTCTTCCAACACAATATGTTAGCTGCGCCACTCATTTTTACTAACACTTTATGCACTTATTAAAAAATAATGCTATTTTTAGTAATTAATGCAACACCGATGCAAGACATAACCTACAATTCTATACCTGGCTTTGAAAATCTATTGACGCTAAGTTCCCTACACCGAACTATTACGAAAATGCACTCCTATAAGCAACAGTTTGCCTGCGGTTTCGCATTATTTGTGATAAATATGAAAGAAATAAATAATACATCCACAAAGCACACACGTTTTTTGCAGCAGTACTCTTTTCTCTGATATTTTTTCCCGCCACCGTGTGGCGTATTCGATCGCATTAGTCGCTGTATTTAAGAGAGTAGCGCAAACTGGCATCCATCTTGACGCCTTTAGCTGCCAAATTCAAATTAAATCAAATTAACAGGACGCACGTCAATCATTATTGGATATTAGTTTAGTTTGAGTTAAGCGCCTACAAGCGTCAAGATGGATGCCAGTTTGCGTTACTTTCTTAAACATAGTGACACTACATTAGTCTACAATGACTTAATTAAACACACCTCCCTGTCATCCGCCATGTTGAGGCAATTTTAATCAAGAGAATAGGTTATAATACAAACATCTGGTATTCAGTTGTGACAGCAAGTGCTGTCATCTTTCATTTGAAGCCTCATCCAGGGGCGGGAGCTATTCCCTTAATTTTGAAATGGGAATATATGATGGTTAATACCTCAAATTAAAGTGTTTGGATTTATTCTATATACCTTAGCGAATTTTTGAGATACGGTTTTTGGTTAAGTGAAATAGAGCACAACCTTTAGGCGGAATTGCCGTGATCAACTTTAGACCTCATAGCTACACTGCTGTTTGTCCGCCATTTTGCGTCAGAATTACTAACAACCAATCAAAAATAATACCACAGTTGTCGCCACTGTGTTTAATCAAGGCACTGTACATTAGTCTAGTTTCCCTGTATTTAAGAGAGTAACGCAAACTGGCATCCATCTTGACGCCATTAGACGCCAAATTCAAACTAAATCAAATTAACAGGACGCGCGTCAATCATTATAGAATATAATTGGTTTAGTTTGAATTTAGCGCCTAAAGGATGGCAGTTTGCGCTACTATCTTAAATACAGGGATACTACTTAGTCATCAATACTTGTCCCGGATCCATGGATATGTGTAAATGTGTCACAAATATTTTACTTTTCGGTGGATGGGTTGTGAGTATAAAAGTTCTTCGTTTTATATTTTATAGTGGTTTTCTAAACGTTTTATTATTTCACTGGCTATTCTACTATTTTTTAAGAAAATGTCATTGGTTTAAAAGCGAAAGTCAAAAAGTTCTTAGGAATTGAGTAACATTGATTTCTACTTTTAATCCAATAATATAAAATAGGCACAACTTTGCATAAACAGAGCGATTTAGTAAAAGTAACTGAAAATGCATACAACTAACTCAGCCTATTCTAAGATAAATTCTATGGTATTTTAGGTATTTTTGGTTTAAAGGTAAAAGTTATTAAGTGCCAATTATTCAATGGTAGATTATTCAAATTGCATTAGGGCCTAAGTGTTTAATCGTGGCTTACATTAACCTTGATGTAAATAGCATTATGGTGGATGTTAATTAAACTGAGTTTAAGCTAAAATTGGTTCAAGCGAATACTAAACAACTGAATCTAAGTGTCAGTTGCTTGCTCATGGCTTTAACAAAATCAACTTACAACTCAGTTTAAATTTCATTTATCCTTATCAGAGTTGGGCATTAGTTGACTATTGCTCGTTTGCACCCAAATTGATTAACTTAATCAGTGATTAGTACTTCTTAAAAACACAATAGATTTATTTACAAATTGTTTACACAATGAAAAATTGATGAAAGAGACATGTTTAGGATATTATACAAATTTAAAACATTCTTATATTCTAGAATTTTGACTAAATCAGAGGATTAATCAACGATTAGTGCATGTTAAAGGTAATCAATCGGGGTGCAAATTTGCATAAATGTTAAGTTATGATTAAAACTAATGAGTCATGAATAATTAAGTCATGGCTAGTTTAATCATCAATCATTAGTTATGTGTTTTTATTATTCTGTTAATCAAATGCGGATATTAGTCAACTAAATGTCCAATAAAGATTAATTTCAAGTTAAATAATAATAAAACTGTATATGAATATTTGAATAAATATTCGGGTACATCAATTTTTAAAATCTCAGCCTTAAGAAATAATATTGTTAAATCATTTCTAAAACATAAGTCAAATTTTTAAAACATAAGGTTATAAATTTGTAAGATATCCTAAATATGTATCTTTCATCAATATGTAATTGTGTAAACAATTTGTAAATACAATTGTTGTGTTTTTAAAAAGTACTTATCACCGACTAAGTTAATCGACTTGGGTGCAAACGGGCATTATAATCCGAAACAGTATATTTTTTTAAATTTCATACCTTTATTTCATTTCTTACTTTCTCCGAATTAAATATTTAGTCAAATTATAAATCTAGATTAACGATTATTTTAATCATTGCTTGATTGGGAATGAATGTCATCAATCAAAAAATACATTCATGACTAATAATTAAAAATTAGTCTTAGTCATGACTAACAATTGCAAAATTAGTCATTAGTCTTAAAAATCAATCGACTTAAAAATGCCCAACTCTGATCCTTATGGACATTGAATAATGCTTAATTTAAGTTACTATTGAATACATCGCTCTATCAAAAATGTAATTTAACCTTGGCTAAAGTTAAATAATTGCATACGAGACTCAATTACAGTAACGCGGATTACTTAAACTTAAGTTAAATGATGTAATGAATAACTTAAGATACGTGTTAGTGCAAATAAGGGTAAGATTTATTGCTTATTAATATTTAATAACTTTTACTTTAAATCCAACATAAACCCAATGAGCAAACCGATTTAAATATTGTTCAATCAATATTGCTGCAACGTTTAATGTTGTTATAATCAGTGGCGGCTCTTGAGAACTTTTATTGGTAGGGCTGCCGACATAAACATACTAGCAATTTTACTTTCAAGTATATACCGGGTGTTGACTTGGCGGACGAACATAGGAAATCCCATGTAAATTTTGAAATGTTCAAATTTTGGCTCCCCTATCTATTTTAGAAACAAAATGTATTTATCTTTTTTGTAGAGGAAAAAATTCTGAATTCATTCGCGTTCACGTTTATCACTTAACGTTTCTCTAAGTTAAAATAATTAAGGAAAAGTAATGTGATTTTATAAAAATAATGCCATGCCATGGAATTGAAACAACAATTGCGGATGTCAAAATGGCAAAAGATGTCGCAGACGCTTGATTAAAGTAAATGTTTTCGAATTGATTTACACAATACAAGAAAAAATCCTCATAATGATGTAGTATTATGCAGACCACAGTTATCACGATGTTTGCGTTATGTTTTTTGTCTTTAATTAAGTAACAGCAATATCTTGTGCAATTTTGACATCCGCAATTGTTGTATCAATTTCATGGTATGTCATTATTTTTATAAAATCACATCACTTTTTCTTAATTATTTTAGCAGTAAATTTTCTGACATTCGTTGGTTTTTAAAAGAGTTCAATTTGAAGCTTTAAACGAGTGTTTTCCACTCCCAGACTAAGCATGAAGTAAAATTTAGAATTTAGAAAAGCCCCGTGAAAATTTGTCTCGGATCGCGCAGCAACCCGAGACAAATTTTCTGGGCTTTTCTTAACACGAAATTTTACTGTATGCGCCACGCGTATAAAACACAGATACTAAGTGAAGTTCGAATATACACAAATTTGACAATATTATAGTGTTTTATACGCGTGGCGCATGAAGTAAAATTTCGAGTTTAGAAAAGCCCAGAAAATTTGTCTCGGGTCGCCGCGCGACCATTGACAAATTTTCTGGGCTTTTATAAACTCGAAATTTTACTTCATACATACATACGCCACGCGTATAAAACACAGATTTTAAGTAAAGTTCTAATATACATAAATTTGACAATATTATAGTGTTTTATACGCGTGGCGCATGAAGTAAAATTTCGAGTTTAGAAAAGCCCTGAAAATTAGTCTCGGGTCGCTGCGCGACCCTCGACAAATTTTCACGGGGCTTTTCTAAACTCGAAATTTTACTTCATGCTTAGTCTGGGAGTGGAAAACACTTGTTTAAAGCTTTCAATTAAACTTTAAAAATGAAACAAGGAATATCCGTAATTATTGTATCAATTCCATGGTACGTCATTATTTTTATGAAATCACATTACTTTTTTTAAATAATTTTAGCTGTAAATTTTCTGACAATAGTTGATTTTTAATAGAGTTCAATTTGAAGCTTTAAACTAGTGTTTTCCACTCCTAGACAAAGCATAAAGTAAAATTTCAAGTTATTAAAAGCCCCGTGAATATTTTTTGACGCGCAGCGACCCGAGACAAATTTTCTGGGCTTTTCTAAACTTGAAATTTTACTTCATGCGCCACGCGTATAAAACACAGATATTAAGTGAAGTTAAGTGCATAAATTTGACAATATTATAGTGTTTGTCGCGGGTCGCTGCGCGACCTTCGACAAATTTGCATTGGGCTTTTCTAAACTCGAAATTTTACTTCATGCATATTCTGGGAGTGGGAAGCACTTGTTTAAAGCTTAAAATTGAACAGGGAATATCCGCAATTGTTGTATCAATTCCATGGTGTCATTATTTTTATAAATTCACATTACTTTTTCTTAATTATTTTAACTTAGAGTAACTTAAAGTGTTGAGTGTGAACATTCATAAAATTGGAATTTTTCCCTGTACACAAAAGTAAAATACATTTTGTCTCTAAAATAAATAGGGAAGCCAAAATTTGAACACTTTAAAATTAACATGCGATTTCCTATGTTGCGTCCGCCAAGTCAACACCTGGTATATCCCGATGCATATGTATTTCGAGGCATACTTTTTTTTATAAATTCAAAATTTCGAACGAGTGTTTTCACTGATTGATTAAGCATGAAGTAAAATGTCGAATTTAGAAAAGCCTAAAAATTTGGTTTGCTTGCGTAGCGCAAAGCGCGGAGCGGCCAAACCAAATTTTCAGGCTTTTCTAAAGACGAAATTTTACTTTACGCGCGTACAAAACACTGAAATATTGTGAAATTCAAATTATTTTTGCTAAGTAGCATATTTTTAATCCTGCTTTAGTAGTATATTTTTAATACTGATTTATCAATATAGATATTTTTAATTTTACAATATTTCAGTGTTTTATACGCGTAGCGCATGTAGTAAAATTTCGAGTTTAGAAAAGCCTGAATATTCGAAATTTTACTTCATGCTTAATCAGGGAGTGAAAACACTCGTTCGAGACTTCAAATTAAACAGTTGTAAAAATACCATAGAATGCCTGAAATTTTATGGAATATTCATCGGAATAGACACCATTTTTAAAAGTTCACCAGAATAATCTTGTTTTTTACGCTTTAAATATAGGACACCGCAATGTTTTACTGACAAGTTTTTACATGCAGTGTCAGACTGAAAAAGTTTTACGTAGTGTAGTTATCTTACGGAATTTTTCACTCCGTCCACTTCTATAAAAATACATTACTCAAAGAAAATAAATTACCTAATTAGAATACGTCTAAAATCGTATCTTTTAATTTTAGGCTGGCTGCAGCCTCGCGGCCCTTAAGGACGAGCCGCCACTGCTAGTAATGTTGATCAAACCATTTTTCACAGTGGGAATATTCTAATAACAAACAAGATATAAATAGCGTGAAAAAAAAGTAGGTAAGTAAATACTAATTTCTAAACTACGAAATGAGTTTAGAACTCGGCGAAAATTACGTTTTTTAATTACCTTAATATCTGCTCACAATTATTTACCACGCCTGACATAAACAAGTACATCGTAACATGCGAATAGTGGGGGTGGGTTGAGAGGGTGTTTATTTATTGCTGCTTTTACCGACAATTTATCCGTTTTAATGGGGAGGGTCCGTGTTGCTCAGTTCACCTTAATTATTATTATATCCTCCTAGGCTGCGCACCGGTGCTTATTATTTATCATTTAACATTTATTTCCTTCTTCACGCCGGGCGGGTTGGTTTTAGTTAGTTTAGTGTTTCATTAGATGTCATTCTAATGTAAATGATGCACGTTATTTATGGGTTCACTTTTGAATTCTGTTTAAATACATTATTTATTTGCTAGTTGGGATTAAACACAATTTCATAAAAATACAAAATACAATTAATAAATCGCTTTTGAGTTGTGTAAAAAATGTATTATGTGTTGTGATTTATTTAAATTACTAAAACTTTTCGCGTAACTTAAATCAAACAATGTTAAAAATAGTTAATGTTAATTTTTCGTTCTGATTACACAGAATAACTAATTGTTAAATTGTGGTTTAAATTAAAAGAGAATTTTAGATGTAAATTGCATTTTATACAAACATTGTCGTATTTTTATATTTTATGCAAATTGAAATGTCTATAAAATAAGTTGGTGTTCCTTACACTTGTTATGTTTCGTGTTTTCTGACATGTGCATCGGTATTTATACATTATAACAAAATTTGGTGTTACCTACACTTGTTATGTTAAATATTTTCCTTGACACGTGTTTCGGTTTTTCCAGATTATTATAAAAATTTAAACTATTGTCTATAACAGCGTTTCTCAAACTGTGGTTCGTCAATTTTTAGTGGGTCGCGACACAATAGCCTGAATGTATATTTATTAGTGATGGGCAAGATCGATTATCTTAATAATCGAGCAAGTGATAATCCAGCAGTTAAAGTCATTTGTAAAAATCGAGTAGACGGATTTTTTATCTAACTTCCATAAACTAGGGAGTATATTTTGAATTTCATATAAAATCAGTGTTTATACGCCTGACGCATGAAGTAATATTTCGAGTTTAGAAAAGCCAGAAAATATGGTTTGGTCGCTCCGTTTCGCGGAGCGATCAAACTAAATTTTCAGGCTTATTTAAACTGGAAATTTTACTCCATGCTTATCTGGGATTAGATACACTCGTTAGATCCTTCAAATTGATAGTTTTTAATAAAACAACGAATGTTTGAACATTTACATCGAAAAATCGTGATATGTATACCCAAAACAACATTTCCCGTATGTTCTTTATCTAATCTGCATATTCTCTGATTACCTTCAATATTTTTATTATCTTCAGTACATGCAGTGGCTTAAAGCTGTATCTATATATTTGATTTTTGTATAATTCTTTAAATACTCTTTTTGGTGGTTATCGCTTTTTCCGGAAATTCAATACGAAATCACTGCATCTTCTTAACCCATTAACGACCGAACAATCATAGTTAACTCTAAAAGTTTATTTTAGGTAATTTTAGAGTTTTTATTTCAGAATTTTGTGAAGAAAACTTGGGGAATTTGAAATGGAATAGTACAGAACAGAACAGCGATCAAAAATTGTAGAATTTTATTTTGAAAATCAACGGTCAATTGTTTTGTTGCAGCGTGCTTATCGTCGTTTTTTCAATGTGCGTATTGGACCTTCAGCATCAACAATAAACCGCCTGGTTGCAAATTTTTGACAGCATGGTACAGTAAGACACCTTCCATGTACCGGAAGATCACGTACGGTCCACACGGAAGAAAATATCCAACGTGTTGTGGATAGTGTACAGGACAGTGCAGAAACATCAACAAGAAAACGTTTGGCACAACTGGGGCTATCGCGGAGGTCCGTTCAGAGGATTTTGGCCATATTGCACATGTTCCCGTACAAGGTTCAGCTTGTGCAAGAATTGAAGCCGATAGACTACCAACAACGGCTTGATTATGCCATTTCATTGCGACAAAAAGCAGAAGAAAATCGCGATTTCATTAACAATTTGATAATGATGAAGCCCATTTCCAAATGAATGGTTTCGTAAACAAGCAAAATTGCGGGATATGGGCTACGGGGAATCTAAGAACAGTTCATCAGCGACAATTACACTCATTTAAGTGTACTGTTTGGTGCGGTGAAAGGATTATTGGTCCATATTTTTTTTGAAAATGCACATGGCGCCTTAGTTACGGTTAATGGTGCTGAATATCGAACGATGCTGGACAATTTTTTGAGGCCGGCTGTAGAAAACCATCCACAGTTCTGGTTCCAACAAGATTGAGCCACAGCCCACACTGCAAGGGACACAATGGCTCGCTAACGGGACCTCTTTGGCGAACGCATTATTTCGCGTAGATGCGATTTCAATTGGCCCCCACGTTCACCGAATTTAACAGTAATTAACCATTAAATAAAAAAGTTATTAAACATTCAAACTAAGTCGGTAGTTTTGTGCCACCCTGTATATACGCCGTAAATTTCTAAGCTTTTGTCGATTTTATACAACCGTTCAATTTGAAGTTTCAAACGAGTGATTCCACTCCCAGACTAAGCATGAAGTAAAATTTCGAGTTTAGAAAAGCCTGAAAGTTTGGTTTGGTCGCGGCTAAACCAAACTTTCAGGCTTTTCTAAACTCGAAATTTTACTTCATGCGCCACGCGTATAAAACACTAAAATATTGTAAAGTTCAAAATACACTTAAACCTGTTTTATATAAGTAATAATAGAAATATTTAAATAACAAAATATTATCTTCATACATTCTTAAGTTAAGTCAAGTCAAATAATACAATTTATTAAATTAACTTATTTAGTAATTTATTTAAAAAAATAATAATAATGTTGCGTTTAAGCATTGATATTGCTTAATGGGTTAAACTACCTACTATCTAAGTAAAATTATAAAATAAATCGGAATGCTACAGTAAACTGTCAGTTTTTCTAAAACAAATAGAATGTAAGCGGTTATAATGTCATGGCAAACCGTTTTCTTTAACTCGAAAAAATTGTTAAGTTTGTATTGATTTTCGCGGTAAATACTCTACAGAAATTATTAATTACGGAAGCAATGCTTAAAAAATAATGTAATATGATCGATACTGTGGAATAATTATTTATAGCCAATATTTATACATTTACAATTTAGCTTAGTAAGCTAAAAAATAATGTAATTTGACCGATACTGTAGAATAATTATTTATAGTCAATATTTACACATTTCAAATAGATGTAAATCCCTATTTCCCGCTTTTCAATTCAACACCTGGAATACACTTACAGATCTACAATTGTTGTGTAGAAGCTCAATTGTAGATTTGTATCAACTTTTGTCTAAGTTCTAAACTGAAAGTGAGGGCTTACACTTAGCAATTTTTAGTATTATTGTAATATTTAACTTAATATTCTTAACATTCATAAATGTTTTAAATAGAAGTAGCCAAGAATAAATAAATACTCATCTTTCATACAGATACTTTTTGTCCAAGCACTTAAGTTTTCGGAAATATCCGCTATAATTCGTTCATTGTTGAACTAACCGAAAATAAAAATCAAATACAAGTTGTAAACAATCATATAAAACATCACTTAGACCTAGTTGCACTTAAAACGTTATAATCGACTTCAAAATGACACTTCCTATTGTTTTAATGTACATTTATACTCAAGTTCAGAGTTGAACCAGTTCATCGTGTTTGGTGCAACTGGCCGTTACACCGTTCATTTTTACCTTAGCTCTTTTGTTTTTTTATCAGTTATAACCTATAACATACGAGAAAGTTTAGACTAGAACACTTTTGATTTTTTGTTAAAATAATTCATCAGATAAAGAAAACGAAATGTATTTTTTTATTGTAAAAATAATTAAACAAATTGATATTAAGGGAGCAATTAATTAGTAAAATAACGAGGCATACACGGAAAATTCTCGTCGTGACCCAAAAGTGTAATTGGTCATATTTAGCATGGGGCGCTCGTTTTATGTGAGGAGATGAGAAAATTATTAAATTAGTTATGTGGAGCGGAATTTTAAACTGCATCCATCTCACAACGAGAGCCACATTTAAATAAGCGCTTCTCAACGTCTACTACAACAGAAAATAGTTACAATAAAATAAATATATAAAAAATATTTATAACTCGATTCTATCAATGATTGTAAAAGTGAATTATATATACTGCCTTTCAAAAAAATCAGAACACAAAGTATTTATTGGACGATTTTAATGAAATTTACAGAATTTGATCATGTAAATGAACTGCATCGATTATCAAAAAATCAATTGTTTTGGTTACTATTTAATGGTATTTTTCCTTGATTTCACCATTATGAAGAGCTGCTGATTTTTTAATGTAATTGCTTCTAATATCCAAGTTGCCTCTGAGTAGTTTGACGTTTCAGTTTGTAAAACATAAAAAGATACCCCGTGTTCGTCGGCGTGCACAATATCATCATCTAAGTGAATTTGAAAGGGGTCGCATTATTGGAATGCGAGGAGCGGGTTTTTCGGTTCGTGCTATTGCTGAAAGGGTAGGCCGTAGTGTATCGGTGATCGTACGCTGCTGGTCTAGATGGTCCGAAGCTGGGGAGAATCGACGTAGACTTGGATCAGGACGTCCAAGAAGCACCACTGAGCGTGAAGATCGAGCTCTTCGTCTTACAACTTTAAGGGACAGATTTACAACGTCGCGGGCATTGGGAAATGACTGGTTGGCTCTAAATGGCCAAAGAGTATCCATGGCTACTGTTTACAGAAGAATCCGCAGTTTTGGTATAAGATCCTACCGTCCACAAATGTGTCTACCTCTTACTCCGCAGCATCGCAGAGCAAAACTTGATTAGTGTAGGGAAAGACAACATTGGACTCATGAATGGAATATCATTATATTCAGCGATGAGTCTCGGTTCTGTTTATGGGCTCATGATGGTCGCAGAAGAGTGAGACGTCGACGCGGTGAACGCAGAATTTTACAATTTGCTGTTGAAAGACATACGGCTCTTACACAGGGAGTTATGGCTTGGGGGGCGATAGCATATGGTAGTCGGTCTCCTCTAGTTTTTTTAGAAGTAAGTCTTAACGCGATTCGGTATATTGACAACATTTTACGGCCAGTGTTAGTGCCCTATGTAAATGTCTTGCAGAACCCCATTTTTCAGCAAGATAATGCTCGACCTCACACAGCGGCCATTACAAGACAGTTTTTTGATAGTGCCGAAATCAATTTGTTACCTTGGCCATCTCGTTCTCCAGATCTATCACCAATAGAACATGTTTGGGATATGATAGGTGTTAGAATAAGTAACTTACAGCGCCCCGCTAACACTGTAATGGAACTTAGAGGTCAAGTTATCGAAGTTTGGAATGAAATACCCCAAGTCGATATTGACAGCCTGATTTCTAGCATGCCTCGACGTGTTAATGAGTGTTTGGGAAATCGTGGAGGCCCAACACATTATTAATTTTTATTCATTTGTTTTTTTGTTTTTCAAGTTGATTTTTTGATCATCGATATAGTTCGTTTACATCAGTGGTGGGGAAACTTTTTTTAAGACGGGCCATTTGTAATAACCAGACAATCGTAGCGGGCCAAAGAATAATGCTTAATCGTAGGTAGGTAGTTTTTATGCGGGTCGTCACATTACGAAGTAAGAACGCGTTCAAACATTCTCACGACGGCACTCTTAAACGGGCCGGATTAAACCTTTCCGCGGGCCGTAGTTTCCCCATCATTGGTTTACATGATCAAATTGTGTAAATTTTATTAAAATCGTGCAATAAATACTTGGTGTTCTGATTGTTTTGAAAGGCAGTTATTATTATTATTATGTACTATACTATAGAAGCAGCTTGAAATATAAAGGCACAAAATTAAGCTAAAAGACAAACAAAATAGGAAAATGTATCAACATGAAATCAAACAAAACATAAATCTGATTCGGTAGAGATAAACATGCTTTACGTAGCGCGGTTCGTTAATTAACCTATTAAGCGCTATTAATGCAACAACGCAACATTATTTATTTTTCTGTTATTAAATAACAAAACATTTGATACATTGTATTATATGACCTGACTTGAGAATACGTGGAGAAAATGTAAGTATTTTCTCATTTAAATATTTCGATTATTACTCATTTAAAAAAAAAGATTTTCAGTGTATTGTCAACTTCACAACAATTCAGTGTCTTGTACGCGTGGCGCATGAAGTAAAATTTCGAGTTTAGAAAATCCTGAAAATTTGGTTTGGTCGCTCCGCTTCGAAGAGCGACCAAACCAAATTTTCAGGATTTTCTAAACTCGAAATTTTACTTTATGCTTAATCTGGGAGTAGAAAATCTCGTTTGAAGCTTTAAATTGATGACTTTTATAAAATAGACGAATACCTGAAAATTCACAGATATATATATGAATTACACCAAGAGGCGAAAAATGAAAATTCGTGTTCGAGATTGGATTTTAAGCAAAACATGTAAAATATATTTTTTTTCGATCGGCCCATGTTTTAAAGATAATGAGGCATGAAGTTTTCGGAACCTATTTAATTTTTATCCATAAAATAAATAGTAAGCTATGGAAATTGCTTTGAAACAAAAGAATAATTTATTAGTTGTTGACAGTGGTCACATACTTTGGGTATTGCTATTAATTTTTAGTGTAAAAAAGATACAAATTTTGGTAACAATGCAGTTTGGCAATGAAGAATATGACATTATTTTTGTTTAAGGCTATAGCAACAGCAATGCATTAGAAAGTTGTCGGGAATATTAAAGAAGATTCGTATACAGAGAAAATTCAGAATGAAGAGCAGTTATAAGACAGAATTATGAATTCTGCACTTGAAATTTAAAATGAACAAGATTTTGCTACAGTTTTATATGCTTGCATCGCGGCTGGCGGTGGAAATTTCGAACATCTCTTGTAAGTTAAACTAATGGTTTTTCTTTCTGTGACTAAATAAAGTTTTCATATTGCCTACTATTCGCTTTTTTTGTGAAACTTGAAAATTATATACAGAGAGTTTGATGTAACACGGAACATGCTAAAATGTACTCAATATAATGTTCCTATGTTCGATGTGTACTGGGACGCATCAAAGCATTGAGTTCGATGTGATTGGCTACGATTTCTACCCAATTTACACTGTTCCCTTCAAATATAAATCAAATCTGTCAACTTTTGCAAGCAAGTGATATTTGCTGTTCTAGCACTTGAAGCAGACGTAGACGAAGAACGGAGAGTTGAACATATCAATAATGTATACAAAGAAGGAACAGATTTTTCTAGTATACTTATACTATAGAGAAAGCAGTTCAAGAAACTCCCATGATTTATTTTCTCTAAAATGTTTTGATTGACTAATACCATTTATTTTAACTATTTCGAACCTTTTAAAACAGTTTGTTTAGATAAATTTCATAAGCGAGGAGTTAGAAGTCCGTCGATATTATCGCAAGAAATGAAATTAAGCTGTTTCTATCATGTAGAAGAGTGTCAAATAATATCCTTACTATTTCAAAACCATTTAATATTAAAAAATCCTCTGTACATAAGAGTTCTACAAGAATTTAAGTTTAAGTCCGACAAATTCCAACAATAATAGTTGCTGTATGACAGAATTAAGCGATAAAATTGTAGTAAATATATTAAATTAAACAAGGAAATGTTGTGAAAAATTGTGTTGACTGATGAAGCATTTAGATCTTCTTACCTTCTTTGACTATTATTATACTGATTAAAAATATAACAAAAGTTGACAAGCATTCCGTTGAACTAAAATATTCATAATACAACATATTGTGGATTACATAATAATTGACAAGTTTAATTTATTTTTGACGAGAAGAGTGTACATTAGGTTGACTATGTTACCGTTAGAAATCGTAGCCAATCACATCGTACCCAATGCTTTAATGAGTCCCAGTACACATCGAACATAGGAAAATTAACATTGAGTATATTCTAGCATATTCGGTGTTACATAAAACTCTCTGTATGTTTCAAAAGTTTGACCTCGATATCCCCAAAAATCTCCAAAACAAAGGCCGATCTAAAAAATAGTTATTTCTCATTTTTTGCTCAAAATCCAATCTCGAACACGAATATTAATTTTTCGCCTCCTGGTATAAATCATTCTGTATAATAAACTAACTCTCCCCTATTTAATAATAAGTCATTCATGGAAATCACAAAAATAAGTGCTGAATTAATTTTACCTACAATCAACCTTTAGAGTAAACTCTATAATTTTTTGGCCGTTAATAAGTTAATTTACAGTAGAAAAGTCTAATTACAGGTAAATGTTGAGTAATAAAAAAAATACAATTATTATTATTCAGTAAGCCCTACCTAGCCATTATTATCTTAAATATGTGATACTAATGTTTTTTTACATTTTGTGTAAAATTATTACTACTAATAATCGACTAAATATTACACAAACATTTATAATGATTTGTTGTGTTAATAAAGAACATAACAATATTTTTTTAATTGAATTTTCTACTTAAAATTAATTAACGAATTAAGTTATCTAAAGCATTTCATTTATTTTCCGGGCCACCTTTTATAAGCAGTATATTTTTAACATTATTTTAAATCAGTGTTTCGCTTCGCGTCGCCCGGTAAATTCAATTTTTTAGGCTTTTTTAAACTTGAAATTTTACTTCAAACTGAACACTTATAAAAAAAAATGAATGCCTAAAAATGGATTCAATTTTAGATAATTTATATTGAAAACATTCTTTTTGAGAAATCGGTGCTGTATTCCGGTGCTGTATTCCTTGGGCTTGAATATGTACCTGCGCTACTGTTAACTATACAAATATGTTGCATAAAATTTTAATAAAGCCTAAAATTGATATTATTACCTAATTTTGCTAATATAAAGCAAAAAGGAGTGTAATTGATTGCAATGTTTATAATAACGAAGTCGTATTAACCTGTTCGCTACGAGGAGCGTATCCATACGTTTAGTATTTATGTGCTCCATATGCGAAGAGCGTATATTTTCAAAAGTCTGTAAATCGTGAGCGGAGACCGCCCGAAGTTTGTATACCTTCAATGAGCAGTCTATACAGTATAATTAAAAAAAACCATGGCCAACTTTTGTTGGTTTGGTTTTTTGCATTTTCCTCAAAGAAAATGTAATGCAAACCTATGAAATGTTTACACAAAGTATATGCCGGTATGAGCCTGTGATGCGAAATACGTACGGATACGCATTGTGTTTTCGAGCACCGTACACGGGGCACACATTTGAAATTCAAACTGCGTAGCCAAAGGGTTAATGTTAATTTTCTAATTATTTGAATGTCCTTTTTTCGAGTCATAGAAAATAGTAATTTCTACACACATGTATACACTATTTTTTGTTGTTATAATATGTAATCGAAAAATATTTTATCTTAAATGTCATTTATTTTCATTAGACACTGTTTGTTACTAGGAAGCATCCCTAGTAGAAATTAATCTTACATTTCGTATTTATATTATAGCAATATTGTATCTGTATTTATATATGTGGAAAAATGTTGTGAGCTTAAAAACTCACAGCACTTATCATGTCCACGACACAAGATCGGCAAACCTCATTTGTCCTGCATACCGTCGTTTGACTAAATCGCAAAATGCCGTTAACTTTTATGGGCCCAAACATTTTAACTTATTGCCCAACACAATGAAGGAACTGCCTCTAAAAAAATTCCGACATGCACTGAAAATATACCTAAAAAAGCATGCATATTATACAATAAATGAATGCCTCTCTAGCAAATTTTTAAATTTCTAATGATATTTCTAGTCTGAAATGTTTTTTATTTCTTTAATTTGCTTATTTATTTATGTTATTTGACTTTTAATGTGTTTGTAACATCATTTTTAATGTGTTTGTAACGTCACTTTTAATGTGTTTGTAACGTCACTTTTAATGTGTCTGTAACGTCACTTTTAACCTGTTTTTTGTATTTTATATAGATCTGTGTAAACTTCATGTATCTAGCACCAATAAATTGATTTGATTTGATTTGATTATATATTGAAATTGTTAATCGATGTGCACACAATATTGTAACAATATAGTTAACGGTTATTGATTCTATATTATTAGTTATTATAGATACAATATTGTATAAATCCAGTATAAAAATATTAAGTTTTCAAAATTGTATCAATAATGAAAATTTAATATTATATATTAAGTTTTTATACAATGTTGTGTCAATAATAAATATAATTGATCACTCAATGATAGATATTTCATTTCTGTACAAAATTGTATCAATATTGAATATCATTGATCATTCATACATTTTCGATAGATGTACAATATTGTATCAACGGTATCATTCAACATTTCTGTACAATATTGTATCAATAATAAATATTAATGATTATTCAATATACATTTTCAATATGTGTACAATATTGTATCAACGGTATCATTCAACATGTCTGTACAATATTGTCATCATTCAATATACATTTTCGATATATGTACAATATTGTATCAACGGTATCATTCAACATTTCTGTACAATATTGTATCATCCTTCAATATAAACATTACATAATAATGTTTGAATGGTAGCACAATGGGCTTAATGACGCCTAAGTGCAGTGCAGAAATGCGCACTCCCCAAAGAGCCACAATGTTCGAATGGCATCATTTAATATAGATATTCTTGTGCAACAGTTTTTCTATGTGATACAAATTTTAAGTTTTTGTTACTTCTGTGGTTACATGTAAATTCACACTAATATGTATTATAAGTACTTACCACAGAAATAACAAAAAACTTAAAAATTTTATCACACAGAACTACTGTTGAATATCTGTATTAAATTATGCCATTCAAACATGCAATCGTTGCGAAGGTTGCTCTATGAAAAAATTAGATAACTTCAAAATAAAAAAAAAGTGGATAAGTTACTTGCTTTCTTACAATTTGTTATCAGCTATAAAAAAGATGTGTTATTGAATGTCTTTAATCATCACCCAAAGACAGGCATGGACTGGCACCTATAAAAGCCTCAGTGTCTCCAGGAAAAATGGGCCGAAATTAGCCGTTTCACTAAATACCTATAGTGGAAATTAAAAATTGTGCAAATAACAATTTTACAATCTTGAAACAATAATTGAATGGTAACACGAGGTCTTCTTGTAACAATACAGAATAAAAAGTCGTTATTAATAATTTATTTGTACTCACATTTAATCAATAGTGTATCAATCAGAGCTGGGACGAATCCTCGTAAAAAGGATTCGAATCACGGATCCGAATCACCTAAAATGATTCGAATCACGAATACTCGAATAGAGGATTCGCAAGAGATAAATATGATTCGATTCAAAGATTCTAATCCTGTTTATTCGAATCAAGAATACAAAACCTTGAAAATAAATTTGATTTTATTATTTTTTTACAACCATTAATATATAAATATCGTTACCAGTTGATTTAACAAAAATTTTCAAAACCTGATTATTTGTTATTAACACTAAACATCGTTGATAACAGGCTAAAAAGCTGATTTCCTGTTCCTCTGATTAAAGATGTATTTGTGTGTTTATGAACTTCACTTCAAATCAGTGTTTTGTACGCGTGGCGCATGAAGTAAAATTTCGAGTTTAGAAAAGCCCGAAAATTTGTCTCGGGTCGCTGCGCGACCCTCGACAAATTTTCACGGGGCTTTTCTAAACTCGAAATTTTACTTCATGCTTAGCCTGGGAATGGAAACACCCGTTCAAAACTTCAAATTGAACTGTATTATACAATCGACGAATGCCTGAAAGTTACGTAAATAAAAAATTCACTGAATATCATTAAAACCGGAAAGTCAAAGAAAAGTCATGGAATTGTATTCAAATTGATCAAAACACTAACAAAAAAGCTATATGATATTATTAAATTTGTCAAAAACAGCAGGCAAATTACAAAAATTAAAAATTTATAAATTTAGCTTAAAGATTGACAAAAACAATGAAAACAATTTCACAAAATGGGGGTTTCCCACAGAAAAAAGTTATATTAAAACACTTTTGTTTGAGAATGACTACTAGTTAGTCGAAACTATAGCCACATAACTAAATGTAAATACAGTGGTTAAACAAAGTTAAAAGCGTTTTATTTACAAGTTTATTTAAGATGAACCACAAAGTGAGCGCCTACAACACAAAACAGTTATATTAAAAGGTCAGGGAAAAAAATCTTAAATCAGGGAAATTCCGGAAAAATTTAACATTTCAGATTGTGGCAACCATGTCAGTTTTACTTCAAAGAGTATTAAACAAAATCTTGAAAACTAGATTATTATCTTTAAAAACATTTTCAGTTATTTAATGCTCGTATCAAAGCATTCAGTTTGAAGTTTCGAACGAGCGTTTCCACTCCCAGACTAAGCATGAAGTAAAATTTCGAGTTTAGAAAAGCCCCGTGAAAATTTGTCGAGGGTCGCGCAGCGACCCGAGACAAATTTTCTGGGCTTTTCTAAACTCGAAATTTTACTTCATGCGCCACGCGTATAAAACAGTGATTTAAAGAGAAATTTAAAAACACACAAAAGACATTTTTCAGGTTAATCCTCACAATTAATTCGATTTATTTTTGACGATTCAAAACCATTTGTAAGTATTCGAATCCTTTTATAAATATTCGAATCCTTTTATAAGGATTCAAATCACCCACTTTTGGATTTGAATACGAATCCTCTTAAAAAAATGTAATGAACCCGGATCATTAATCCAGTTGAACTAAAGTATTCGTATGTCTCTTTTGAATCTTTTAAAAGGATTCGAATCCAGGATTCGAATCCTGAATGATTCGAATCCTGCCCAGCTCTGGTATCAACATGTATCATTTTCAATTAAGAATAAATAACATAAAAATCGTTACTAAGAATTTATTTGTATCCAATTAAATCAATAGTGTATTCAATATAGAATACAAATATTTTCTCAGTAATGGTTTTCATAATTTATTTGTATATTGTTAGAATATCATCTCGTGTTAACATTTAATTATTGTTACAAGATTGTGAAATTGTTCATCAATATAAATACAAGATGAAATACATACTAGGCATGATTTTATCTATTCTTTATTATTTATAACAAAAATATTTTATCTTCATTTTAATAAATATATAACAGTGAAATATCAATCTAATCTAGTCTAAGCAACAACTAAAAATAACTCCAATATTTCAAGGTCCCGATAAAGTTGATAACAAATTAGTTAAAGTTTGTTTTCCCCCTGGGGCGGTTGACGATGAAGAATATCTCCTGGGAAACTCCCCAATTCCCTGGATCATTTATCCCCCCTTCCCATCCTACTAACGGATTAATATTACTCGCTAATACAGGTAATTGTATCCACGTCTTGATAATAGAAAACAAGGTTGTCAGCATCGGCATGCCTGTAATTTAATGCAGCATAATACAATAATCTCCAATTAACGCGACTTTGTCTTTTGAGCGTTGCACAAACGGATCGAATTTTCCGCTGGCGGCTCTAAATTATGCATCAAAAGGGATTGATGCAACGTTCAATTTAAAATGTAATGCATTTTTTATCTTGCATGTGCGATTTCCGTAGCGTACGAGCATGAGCTTCTTATGTTTTCGGTTGGGTTGGCTTGGAGAAAATTGATGCATGTCTTATATTTTACGATACATTATTTTACAAGAATAAAATACGATGAATAATAATAATACGTAAACTAAAAATTGTATTGAAAGACTAATTATAATTAATAATACCAGATTAAACAGAAAATCAGTGTAAACTACTGAAAGGACCGACGAAACAAATAAAATAAATAGCGAATTTGTTTTCAAAATTGTAAGAATTTGTGTTTTTGTATTTCACGTTAAATCAGTGGTTTATACGTCTGGCACATAAAGTATAATTTCGAGTTTAGAAAAGCCTGAAAATTTGGATTTGCCGGCGCAACTCGCTTCGCTCGCGCGCCGGCAAATCAAAATTTTCAGGCTTTTTTAAACTCGAAATTTTACTTCACGCTAAATCAAGAATTGGAAACACTTATTTGTAGCTTGAAATTAAATGCTTTTAGAAAAGCAACAAATATTTGAAAACGTATCTAAAAAAATCTACTTTTCATAATTGGAAGTGAATCATTATCGAATAATCAAGTTTTGTTTGATATTATTTAAAGTAAAAGTGGTACGTTAAATTATGTTTTCGTTACTTAACGAGAGTTTTCAGTCCTTGATTAAGCATGAAGTAAAATTTCGAGTTTAGGAAAACCTGAAAATTAGGATTTGGCGGCGCGCGAGCGAAGCGAGTCGCGCCGGCAAATCCAAATTTGCAGGCTTTTCTAAACTCGAAATTTTACTTTATGCGCCAGGCGTATAAAACACTGAATTAACGTGAAGTTTAAAAACACAAACATCAGCTTTGTTTAAAATAATACGGGATCAGATTTTGAACATATCGTATAAAATGTAAGTTCCGTTAAAGATATTGTAATTAGATTAATTTATATCTGTTTTTCTATTACTTATATTCACTGCAAACTTATTTGATATTAGATTAATTTATATTTTTGTCTTTTACTTATATTCACTGTAAACTTATTTTATATTAGATTAATTTATATTTTTTGTCTATTACTAATATTCACTGTAAACTAATTTGTTAAAAATGACTTGGTCATAAATAAATATCCATGACCAAATCATTTATAACAAATAAGTTTCGATTAAATATAAGAACAATTTTTTTTCAACGTGTATACAATGTGAAATTGAGCTATCGTAAACAACATTGCTTAAAATGTTGTTTACAATATCTCAATTTTTATAATAAGATAAAGAATAGAGAATTTTTCAATAATTTAATTGAAATTATTTAAAAGTTCTCTATTCTTTATCTTATTATAAAATAAATCGAATATGAAATGTTAACCAATTTAATGATATTTATTTAAGTTTGAGTGTCTGTTATATCGTTTGCAATTGATGAAGGTTTATTTTTCCGAAATCATAACATGATTGTAACCCATTGAGCGCCATTGATGCAATAACGAAACATTATTGATTGTATGCTTATTAAATTAGTAAATGAGTTAATTTGATAAGTTATGAACACATATAAATGTGTAAAGAAAAATGCAAATATTTTGTCATTTAAATATTTTGTTATTTGAATAATTTTGATTATTACTCCTTTTAAGAAAGTATTTTTAAGTGTGTTTCAAAGTTCAAAATATTTTAGTGTTTTATACGCGTGGCGCATGAAGTAAAATTTCGAGTTTAGAAAAGCCTGAAAATTTGGTTTGGCCGCTCCGCTTCGCGGAGCGGCCAAACCAAATTTTAAGGCGTTTCTAAACTCGAAATTTTACTTCATGCTTAGTCTATAAAATAATAAATCTGTAATTTACTTCTTAATCACTTAATTTATTTCCCATTTGTAAACTAAGTTTAATAATTTCTCAAAAATTCCTGTTAATTTGATCAAAATTTGATCTTATGAATATGTATTTTCTAAGACGCGAGAAAAGGTAATTTAATTTCACAATAAAACACTTTTTTATTGAATGTGACTGCAGTTTCATGAATGAAGTACTTCATGTTTGATAATGACAAGCTAAATTAATCGAAACTGCAGTCACATTCAATATAAAAGTGTTATACAAACAAAGTAAAGTGTTTAATTGTGAAATTAACATGTATAACGAAGTAGAAGCCTCCAAAATACAGAATTTAGGTAATTTAATTGTACTTTTAAGAACTGAGAGAACTTTAAACCCCACTTTACCTAAATTTTAATACGTGCAATGTATGTAATTGTTAAAACAAAACAAAATTAATAAAAATAATACAATACTTACCCTTTGTTATACATTGGGGGGAAAGTATGAATTGAAACAAACGTCGAAATTTCGTAAAATGAACAGTATCATCTAAAAAAAATGCACACACATTTAAATACACGTTGTTTGAGTATTTATTTTTTAGATAATACTGTTAATTTAATTAAAATTCGACGATTGAATAATTATTTGTTTTAATTTCAAAATAAAGCAAACATTTTTCGTATTTTGTTCAACTTTAGTAACATTAAAAGTGCAATTCTTTTCGCAATCTACAAGTTAGTCTTACAAAGACTATATCAAACACTCATTCAAACAACTACTTCCTTAGCTAATTCATTTTTACTCAATTTTAGTAAGTTTTTTTTAATAAACACAGTTTATTCATTTCGATATAAATCCTGCTGATTTTACCATAATCTGTCGTTTCTTAAATTTTTTTAAAGTGTCGAAATACAGCACGATTTTCTTAATTATCTACTAAGTTTGAGTATATATAATATATTTATTTATTTATCTATTTATATATGGAAAACCTCTTTTGCAAAAACAAAAACTAAAGTTTATAAATATACATGATACGGTAAGTTCAATCAAACTAAATTATTTAAATGACACGAAACTAAATAAATATAGCAACTTTGGTAATTTGTGTTAAACTGTTGTTATGATCTCAACGGTTAATTACCCATTATTACCATGTAACCGGTAATATTACTGAGAATATTACTCACTTCACTAATTAAAAGTGATTCATTATCGAATAATTAAATTTTGTTTGATATTGTTTTAAGTAAAAGTGATACTTATAATTGTTTTTTTGTTACTTAACGAGGGTTTCCAGTCCTTGATTAAGCATGAAGTAAAATTTTTCGAGTTTAGAAAAACCTAAAAATTTGGATTTGCCAGCGCGCGAGCGAAGCGAATCGCGCCGGTAAATCCAAATTTTCAGGCTTTTCTAAACTCGAAATTTTACTTTATGCGCCAGGCGTATAAAACACTGAGTTCACGTGAAGCTCAAAAACACAAACATCATCTTTGATTAGATTAGCACGGGATCAGATTTTTAAGCAGTTATCAAAGATATTCAGTGATAATAATAAATATTTAGGTTTAACCCTCTCATGCGCCACGTCTAAGTTTGTGGACACGTTTGTTTTTTTTATTTATTTCCATTTGTGGACATATATTTTCGCTAGTTATTTATAGATGGCTGCAGTTGTACTGAATTGCATGTTATAATCGTTTGTGAACAAGTCTCCATGTCCTCTGTGTGCTTATAATTAGTTTGTGCAAAGACAGTAGAAACAAATCGGTTTACGGCAAAATAAAGTATTTTTAGGTAAGTAAAAAATGTTTTCTCTTATAAAAATAGTTTGTTCTCAAAATGAATAACTCGCCCTCACAAAATAGTCCGTTATATTTACGAAAATTGATTAAATATATTTTTACACATATGTGGACAAAGCACGCACAAAAATTGTAAAAAACGTTTTTAGAAAAAAGAAAACATATGTTGAAATATCTCAAGTAATGTTATTTTTATTTGTATAAATATATATTTTATAACTTTTTTTCTATTTGTAACTTCAGTAGAAGTGGTGCTAGCTAAAAATGGATCATGAAGAAAATAGTATTACTGATGAACATATGGATCGATTACTAAAAGATTGTGATATATAGCGAGTATGAAAGACGACGTCCATTGACCGACGCGGAAATTGAGTCAATGTTATATACCGATGACTCAGAAGATGGAATCATATCAGATAGCGATTCTGAAAACATAGAGTCCGTGTTTGAAAATTATGGCGATCAAGAAGAAATTGGTGAAGAGGAGCATGATATTGATGAGGCAGATATAGAAAAAACACAACCAGAATAAAATTTGGACCCAGAATAGAGAAAAAAAAATCTACCCAGAAACCTGATTGCTCGCCTAATTGGGTTCTAAATAAAAAAACATTTATTTGGTGCTAATATTCCTAACGCCAGTAAAGAACATAAAGTACATATTCATGGTGATTGACCAATAGATTACTTCAACCATTTTTTTCTGATTAATTTTTGAAAGACACAATTGTTTTCCAATCGAATTTATATGCCTATCAGAATAACAAAATAAATTTAAATCTGACACTTGGTGAACTCAAAATATTTTTGGGTATTACAACTATGATTTCATACATCAAATACCCAAGAATTAGGCAATATTGGTCTTTTGAAAGTAGATTGAGGATGAATTTCATAGCAGATGTTATGTCTCAGAAACGGTTCGAAGAAATTCGAAGATATTTGCATTTTGTAGATGCTTCAACAATCAAAGATAATAATACGGATAAGCTATTTCGCCTACGTCCTGTAATTGATCATCTTCATGAACTTTTCATTCGGCTGTTGATCCTGAACAGTATATGTCAATTGATGAAAGGATGGTACCTTTTAAAGGACGCTCATCATTGAAACAATACTTACCGAAAAAGCCCAAAAAATGGGGATATAACATATGGGTTTGGGCAGGCACATCTGGATTTGTGTATTGCTTTGAAATATTTCAAGGTACTTCAGGTAACATTTCTGAAATTAGTGCACTCGGAGATGTCGTGATAAGATTATGTCATGATATTGAAAACAAAAATTACAAAATTTATGCCGAAAATCTATTTTCGAGTATCCCTTTGATAGACGCGTTAACGCAGAAACAATTTTTATGCGGGATAAATGCGATCAAATAGGTTGAGAGGAACTGACAAAATTTTGAAATCGGAGAAGTCATTGATAAAAGATGGTCGTGAAAGTTATTCGTTTGCAACATCTGATAATAACATCACAGTGGTAAGGTGGCACGACAATAACTTAGTACACACAGTATCCAACTATGCAGGAGTATTTCCCATCGATACTGCTGAAACGCAAAGAAAAACAACGACAAGTTCCTCGACCATTTTCAATAAAGTTGTACAATTAACGCATGGGAGGTGTTGATCTAATGGACTCTCTAACAGCCTTATATACTAACCATACAAGAAACCGCAGGTGATATATGAGAATATTTTACTAAATAATAAATGTAGCTATAGTAAATTCTTGGATTTTATGGCGTTGGGATAAGAACAATTTAATCGAATAGTTGGATTTACTGCAATTCAAAAGTCGCATTACAACTGCTCTAATTTTCCGTGGAGATGCACAGATGACACGACAAAAGGGTCGTCCAAAAAGTACAACTCCTCCTGCTATAAAAAAACAAAGCGTACAGTGGTACCCACAGAGAAAAGATTAGATAAAGGGCTACATCTTCCAAAAAAACTTGAAATGAAAAATGCGGCAAGTTGCAAAAGTGTAAATTGTTCAAAAAGATCACGATATATGTGCAAAAGATGCGAAATAGCGCTGAGTCCCGAATGTTTTGAGGTATATCATACATAATAAAATGGAATATTCAAGATTCTATGTGAACAATACATTTATAGTATAATATTATATGTGTCTTTATTTCTTACCATAAGTGCACTGTGTACACATATGTGTACATTCTATTATTTCTCAAAATAAATGAAGTTTCCAAAAAATTTCAACTTTTTTATTATTCTTATCAATATAAAGCTCAATTCCAACCAATATTCATTTTTGTTTCACCACTAAATCTAATTTTGAAAAGTTGCGCATGAGAGGGTTAAACATATAAAGTGTAAGTGTAGAAAAAATAAATAAATCAGTGTAATTTCAATATCCTTAACAGTAGAGATATTGTAATTAGACATTTTTTTCTATAACTTATATTCACTGTAAACTTATTTGTTAAAAATGACTTGGTCATAAATAAATATTTAAAGACCAAGGTATTTTTAACAAATAAGTTTACGCTGAATATAATTACATATTTTTTTACGAGTAATAAATGTCTGTTTTCCTAATTAAAATTACAAAACACTATGAAACATCATATTTTGATAAAACTCTTAGATTTTTTTTAAGTTCTTGTTATAAAATCTTACTTTAAACAGTAAAATAGTTAAAATCCGACTACTATAAGGAATTACATATACTCGAAAAATACACATATTTTATTCAAATTTGTGCATCTGTCACGCACAAATTTGACTAAAATATGTGTATTTTTTGAGTATATGTATTTCCTTAAGTAGTGCAAAATGTTTGTGATTTCTTTAAGAACACAAAACAAAAATTAGCAAATCAGTTTGGGACAAATTATAGAAAAATTTATAATATTTCTTTTATGGCATTGGAATTAGCCAAATCTTTTTATTGTAAGTAGACGCTAAAATATGACTAAAAAATACCGTAAAATCTTTAAAAACATTATTTAGAGTGGGCTTTGAATTTTAAATTAGAATGGCACTACTGATTGTTAACACATAGTTTACGATAACCTCAAATGTATTCCACCATTCAATTGGCATTCAGGGCAACCGCACAAAATAATGCCGCCTACTCCAAATCATAATTGAAACGATCGCACGGTATAATAATATACACGGATATTTCTTTTAAGTATACATTCACATATTTCATATAATTACTTGATAAAATAATAAACATGTGATAAAACCTAAGCAGTATATTTTGAACTTCAATTAAAATCAGTGTTTTATACACGTAGCGCATGAAGTAAAATTTTGAGTTTAGAAAAGTTTAGAAAGAAAATTTGGTTTGGTCACCCCGCTTCGCGGAGCGACCAAACCAAATTTTCAGGCTTTTCTAAACTCGAAATTTTACTTCATGCTTAATCTGGGAGTGGAAACACTTGTTTTAAGCTTCAAATTGATTAATTTTACAAAAACGACGAATGCCCGAAAATTAACAGCGTGTACCGGATGTAACACAAAACACTTAACTCCAATTTGCTTTAGGTATACACATACCAAATTTCTAATTAATATCTCAAACAATAAAAAAAACTGAAGGGAGTAATCCTGTGTTGTGTTACACTGTATATTGAAATATGTATACTAGTACCGTGCGATTGTTAAAAACATGATTTAGAGCATTGGTCTCCAAACTACGGCCCGCGGGCCAAAATCCGGCCCGCGATTGTTTGTAATTTTTTTTGTAAATGTCATATTTTGAAATATTGTAACAATTGTTCTTTACATTTTTCATAATTTTATAAAATTAATCGGATCTTGGCCAACTTTATTATGTAGAATTGTATTTGTGGCCCGCGAAGAAGATAGTTTGGAGACCCAGGATTTAGAGTAACAATTTAATTAATACACTTAACTTTGTTTTACCACCTATATTTTTACTTGTCAGTGACTATAGTTTCGACTACAAGCTAGTCATTATCAAACTAAGACTTAGTTTGATAATGACTAGCTTGTAGTCGAAACTGAAAATAAAAATAAAAGTGGTAAAACAAAGTTAAGTGTTTTAATTAAATTGTTATGAAGATGTACCACAAAGTGAACGCCAACCAAATTAAAGATTTGATTTAGAGTAGGCTTTGAATTTTAGATTAGATTGGCACTGCTGACTGTTAACACGTAGTTCACCATAACCTCAAATGTATTCCATCATATAATTAGCATTCTGGGCAACCGCACAAAAAAATGCCAGCTACTCTAAATCATAATGTAAATGATCGCACTGTACTTTAAACAAAAATTCCCTGTATAAGGGCTAATCTATCTTTAACCGATTCAATTTATCTGTACTCTAGTCTCATTTCAGGGCCAATACATGCTCATTTAATTATTTTTTATTTACTTTTAACGATACCGGTTTGTTTCGTTTAATTATAATTTCGATTAGAAATTGATTTGAAAATCTGGCTTAATTACGTTTACCCCGTTCAATAAAGATGCTAATTAGAAACGCCAAATGGCACCTTTGGTGCGTCCAAGACGGAGTTATTAATGGACCGATGATGTAATCAAATTAAACTGTAAATTGGCCCTTCAGGGGAGAGTAAAACCCTCGAATTTATTGGGTTAAATACGGCCCTTCGTCCAGAAACGAACGCGAGAGTTTAGGGCTTATAGCGCGGAAATCCGGTTATAAAAAATGTGAAGGAGGAGATTCGGCGAGTTGTATCTATTAAAGTTGGGTTTTATCTTAGATTATAATGTTGTAAAAAAAGTGGGTTCGTAAAAGTGGTACAATTTATTTTGATGAATATTATTTGATAAAAGGAGGAAATTAACCTATACCTAGGTAATTTGCATATAAAAAGGCATGTTGATACAGTAAAAGTTTGGTTTCTAATAACACTTAAAGTTATTTATTTTTTTCGTCAAAGTACATATCGTCGCTGTTTTGATGAAATTTCTTGGGTGAAAAGAAAAAAGAATGTTCTGGAAACACAAAAAACTGTTTAAAAAAAATATTGTTAAGTAGTATTTCTCGCATAGGAGATTATATTTGAAGCAAATGTAATTTACAATTTTAATTTTTACTACAAAGGAGATTTCATAAATTTATCAGGCTGACAACGTAGAGTCCCTTAATACAAATACCCTATTTGGTAAAAAAAATCACATAATTAAAGTACACAGCAAAGCCAACAAAACACTGTAATATTAAATGTAGGTAATAGAATAGACTTTTAAAGCTAATGATATTTAATATACTTTCATTTATTGTCATATGAGGTTAGCTATTGTTTACTGCAGCTTAGTAGATTTTATTTATTAAATTATACAGAGAATTTCTTTTTTTTGTGTGTACAAGCCTGATAATTACAGCGTTTGATAAATTTGCAGGAACTCGTTGTTTTTAGAAAAGCAGTCAATTTAAAACAATTTATAGCGAGTATTTCCACTCCTTGATCATGAAGTAAAACTTTAGGTTTAGAAAAGTTATAATTAAATTCAATTCATATCAAATATAATTAAATTATCCTGTAATTAGATCTTATGAATCTGTCTTAGTAAATAATTGATCAAATATATGTGGACTCAATGATATAATATTATTTTAATTATACCTAATATTTAAAATCTCCAAAAAAACTAAAAAACTCTGGAAACTAGTCATATTAAGCTAGGTTTTTTAAAAAAAAGTTTTTTTCATTTGAATTAAAACAAACAGTTTAAACAAGATAAATTCAAATTCAAAACTATTTGAATTCGAGAAAATAAGCTTACGCTTCTTATAGTTTGCACACTTTAAACATAATATATAAAATTACGAAAAGACTATTCGTGAAAATGTAAAAAGTGTCTTAATTAATAAGACAATTTAAGACGATAAATATCCATTGAAACAACTACTTCCCGTGCAAACAGTTTATTTTACAAAACGTGTTTTTTTCATTCAAACACCGTTTAAAACATTAACAATTAAAAACATGTTTAAAACTTCTTTAAAACGTGTTTAAAACATGTTTAAAACACGTTATAAACACGTTTAAAATGTGTTTAAATTGGAAAATACATAATATTTTTCTTTTGTGTATACATTTCCCGATAACTACAACGTTTTTTAAATTTGCGGGAATTCGTTGTTTCATAGGGGTTAATTTGTGGCTTATAACGAGTGTTATCCACTCCCAGACTAAGCATGAAGTAAAATTTCGAGTTTAGAAAAGCCTTAGAATTTGGATTGGCCGCGTAGCGAAGCGGAGCGGCCAATCCAAATTAGGCTTTTCTAAACTCGAAATTTTACTTCATGCGCCACGCTTAAAAACACTGATTTACACTGAAGTTCAAAAACACACATACAACAGCAAATATAGGCAACCCAATATACGTTAGAGTTATTGGGTTGCCTATAATCACTGTTTTAAACAATTTGTTCAGTGCAGAATTGGACTCACGTTTTATCCACATCTACATGTTGGATTGCTAAAGCCGTGTATTTTAAACTTTACAATATTTCAGTGTTTTATACGTGTGGCGCATGAAGTAAAATTTCGAGTTTAGAAAAGCCTAATTTGGATTGGCCGCTCCGCTTCGCTACGCGGCCAATCCAAATTCTTAGGCTTTTCTAAACTCGAAATTTTACTTCATGCTTAGTCTGGGAGTGGAAAACCCTCGTTTAAAGATTCAAATTGAAATCTTTTAAAAAAACAACGAATGTCGTAAAATGTACAGTGTATGCCTATGTTTACCTGAAAGAAAAATTCTTTGTATTTAAACATTACATTTATGCACACGCAGTTGTGATATTTTATTGTAATAAAATGTTATGTTTAATAATGTGATTTGAAATATCGTCATCAATTCAGCTAAAATTTAAAAATCTAAACAATAAATCTTAATCACGTAGTGAAAAATATAATTTAGCAAATTTAAGATATTAAATGAACGATTTAAACAAATTTAACGTTTAAAACATGTTTTAAACAAAATTAAGATTTAAAACATGTTTAAAACAAAACCGTTTAAAACAAGACTGCTGTTTTTAAATATGTTTAAAACACTGTTTTAAAACAAAGTGTTTTAAACATAACAACCTTGATATTAAGTAGACAATTGAAGTACTAGGATATCCTAATTTTTATACTTAAATCCATAGAACTTAAGAAACTCGTTCTAAATTTGAAAATAGATTACATTATTTCTAATATTAATAGAATTTCTGCGATTATTTTAAGACTTCTTCAAACATAGAAAGCCATTAATCACAATGTATAATAAACTCAAATAAATATCAAACGAAATTGGAGCAAATGTGCAGTTAACTAAACAATTCATGAGAATATAATTTTAGTACAAATCAATTAGCGAGCTGAAAGGCCAGCGACACAGTTATTCAACATTGCGAGTGAATTATTGAATTATATTATGCTATTTTTGCAATACATGCATCGATTCTCGGCCCTCGTAATTTCGCATAGATTCAATGTTGGCCTTGTTTCAATATAAAGTTCACATCCGGTGCCTTTTCAGTTATAAAATATGTACACTAAATTATACCTTATGTATAGTAATATTTGAGAGCTATGCAGAAATATAAAAATCCTCTTTGCAAATATCAACGATGCATTAAAACTAGTTTAATATGAAATTCATGAAACTCTGGGTTATCTCATAAACTGAGAGTTATGCAGACATATAAAAATCCTCTTTGTAAATGTTAACGATACATTAACACATTCGCTACCAGGCTTTCAAAGAAACTATCGATACTAGCTGTCTGTATAATTGTTTATTAAATTGAAATATTGGTAAAAACCTCCAAAAGGGTAATTTTTCTTTGGCTAAGAATATCCTGCACCTGTTTCAGTGTTGAAATTCAAACAATCTATCCATGACAAGATTTTGTAGATGAAGAGAAGATATAAATCATTTAGTGCCATACCATGGGATGATTTTATCTCTGAACATACAAACTCTGAGCATTTAAAATTTTATATGTTCAAACAAGATAAATTCAAATTCAAAACTATTTGAATTCGAGAAAATAAGCTTGCGCTTCTTATAGTTTGCACACTTTAAACATAATATATAAAATTACGAAAAAAACTATTCGTGAAAATGCAAACAGTGCCTTAATTAATAAGACAATTTAAGACGATAAATATCCATTGAAACAACTACTTCCCGTGCAAATACACCTCCGGATATTGAACTATACAATGAAATATTTAAAATCTTATTTAATTTGATTTGTTACATCTCTCTATTAAAGTATATGTAACGTTTAGGTCAAATTCTCTTCAAACCAACTAACAATACAATTTAAAATGAAAGGAGAGATAGCAACAAATTAGAAGTGAAAGGACTTGGATTTAAACTAATGTCTTAGGCCATCTATAGACGCGTTTCGAGATTTATCTCTCTTCAGTATAGCTTTGCTTATGACGTTTAAAAAATTAGGAATAAAATTAAAACAAACTTACTTGGAAAAAGTGTTGTGTGTGGAATAAACAGGTACACAGAAATGGAATGAGTGAAAATGATGGTCGGTATTTATAGGTAAAAAAGGGGATTATGTCATTAGCAGGTATGAAGAATGTGAGACCTTATTATTTACCTTACGGTACAGTTCAAACAAGATAAATTCAAATTCAAAACTATTTGAATTCGAGAAAATAAGCTTACGCTTCTTATAGTTTCTTATTAATTAAGACACTGTTTGCATTTTCACGAATAGTTTTTTTCGTAATTTTATATATTATGTTTATATGTTCAGTTTTAGAAAACTCACTTCAATCGCATTGCACCTCGACATTTCGCAACCAAACGTACAATTTTAGGTGTGCTTTTGAAAACTGAACATAGGAAATTTTATATGCTCGGAATTTGTATGTTCAGAGATAAAAAAATCCCATGGTATATGACACTAAATTATTTATATCTTCTCTTCATCTACAAAATCTTGTCATGGATAGATTGTTTGAATTTCACCAATGAAACAGGTGCAGGATGTTCTTAGCCAAAGAAAAATGTTGTAATGTTCAAAGATAAAAAAATCGTATGGTATGTGACGCTGGTAGCGAACATGTTACAATTCTTTAAAAATCGTAACTTCTAAAATTCAGCTTTGTGTTTATTTCATATAATTGTCTTGCAACCTGTTAAATAAACACAAGATTCAAAGCATTCTTCGTTATTTTAAAGACGCTAACGTGAAATACAGAAAAACATTGCAAGTGGTGCGTTAATTTCTTGGAGTAGTGTAGTTTAATATTAAATTTATGAAACTCTGAGCTATCTCACAAACTTACTAGAGAACCGAACTATTTCACATCAGTTAAAATGTACTCAACCATTACATCTATTTACCGAATGAACGAGTTAATTTCCATTTTCACCAACGTTAAATAGCGACGATTTATGTATTTCTTGATAGATATTTAACAATTACCAAATTTGATTCGACTAATGACTTTTGCTATACACGTATTTATTTCTTGTTGTTAAAAAATCGGAAAATGAGTGAATATTGTAATCTCTAACAATGATAATTTTGTAAACTTTTCTTCACTGCACTTTTATTTACACCTTGATTTAAGAATTCATTAAATTTATTCAATCTTTTATTAGTGGACATTTTCTCACGAAGAAACGATTACAAAGTTACATATTTTTTGCGAAACTCAGTTCTATAGGTATATTTGTTTTAAACTTCCATGAGTCGATTAATGCCTACTAAAGAATGTGTCATGAAACTTTAAATTAAGGCTTTTTATTGCAATCTTAACTTTCTGTTAAAAAGTTGTAAAAAATGCTCTCGAAAATGTATTGGTAATTTACAGTTTTTATCGGTATTTTGGTAAATATCTAAATGCCAGAGCTGGGCAGGATTCGAATCATTCAGGATCCGAATCCTGGATTCGAATCCTTTTTGAGGATTCAAAAGAGGCATTCGAATACTTTAGTTAAACTGGATTCGTGATCCGCATTCGTTACATTTTTTTAAGAGGATTCGTATTCGAATTGGTATTTGGGTAAATATCTAAATGCCAGAGCTGGGCAAGATTCGAATCATTCAGGATTCGAATCCCCGGATTCGAATCCTTTTAGAGGATTCAAAAGAGGCATTTGAATACTTTAGTTAAACTATATTCGTGATCCGGATTCGATACATTTTTTTTTAAGAGGATTCGTATTCGAATCGGTATTTTGGTAATTATTTAAATACCAGAGCTGGGCACAATTCGAATCATTCAGGATCCGTATCCTGGATTCGAATCCTTTTAGAGGATTCCAAAGAGGCATTCGAATACTTTAGTTAAACTGTATTCGTGATCCGGATTCGTTACATTTTTTTAAGAGGATTCGTATTCGAATTGGAATTTGGGTAAATATCTAAGTGCCAGAGCTGGGCAGGATTCGAATCATTCAGGATTCGAATCCTGGATTCGAATCCTTTTAGAGGATTCAAAAGAGGCATTCGAATTCTTTAGTTAAACTAGATATGTGATCCGGATTCGTTACATATTTTTAAGAGGATTCGTATTCGAATCCAAATGCTAGTGATTCGAATCCTCATAAAAGGATTTGAATAGTTATAAATGGATTCGAATAGTTACAAAAGGATTCGTCAAAAGTAATTCGAATCAATTGTGAGGATTAACATGTAAAATTTGTATTGTGTGTTTTTAAATTTCTCGACAAATCACTGTTTTATACGCGTGGCGCATGAAGTAAAATTTCGAGTTTAGAAAAGCCCCGTGAAAATTTGTCTCGGGTCGCTGCGCGACCCTCGACAAATTTTCTACGCGGGGCTTTTCTAAACTCGAAATTTTACTTCATGCTTAGTCTGGGAGTGGAATCGCTCGTTAGAAACTTTAAGCTGATTGCTTTGATAAGAACATTAAATGACTGAAACAGTTATTAATTATAATAATCTAGTTTTCAAAATTTTGTTTAACATTACTTCAAGTAAAACTGACATGGTAGCCACAATTTGAAATGTTAAAGTTTTCCGAAATGTCCCTGATTCAATATTTTTTTCGCTAACCCTTTAATATAACTTTCTTTAGTCGGAAATCCCCAGTTTGTTAAATTGTTTTCATTGTTTTTGTCAATATTGAAGTTGGTCTTGTAAATATTTACGTGTTTTGTAATTTTTATGATGCCTGTTGATTTTGACAAATTTAGTAATATCAAAGGGCTTTTTTGTTAGTGTTTTGGTCAATTTGAATAAAATACCATGACTTTCCTCTGACTTTCCCGGTTTAAATAATATTCAGTGAATTTTTTATTTACGCAATTTTCAGGCATTCGTCGATTTTATAATAGAGTCCAATTTGAAGTTTTGAACGAGTGTTTCCACTCCCAGACTAAGCATAAAGTAAAATTTCGAGTTTAGAAAAGCCCCGCGTAGAAAATTTGTCGAGGGTCGCGCAGCGACCCGAGACAAATTTTCACGGGGCTTTTCTAAACTCGAAATTTCACTTCATGCGCCACGCGTACAAGACACTAATTTGAAGTGAAGTTTAAAAATACACAAATACATCTTTAATCAGAGTAACACAGATATTTAGTCTGTTATCAACGATGTTCAGTGTTAATAATAAATAATTAGATTTCAAATATTTTTGTAAAACAACTGATAACGATATTTATATGTTAATGGTTGCAAAAAATTATAAAATCAAATTTATTCCTAAAGGATTTTTATTCGGGATTCGAAAAAACAGAATTCGAATCTTTGATTCGAACTATATTTATCTCTTACGAATCCTTTATTCGAGTATTCGAGATTCAAATCGTAATAGGTGATTCGAATTCGTGATTGGAATCCTTTTCACGAGGATTCGTCCCAGCTCTGCTAAATGCATTAAACCAATTGTTTATTACAGTGATAATAATAAAAATTATTGCTTTAAGTGTTTTTGAACTTTACATTAATTTAGTATTTCGAATATAGAAAAGCCTTAAAATTTTGATTAACGGCACCTCGCTTCGCTTGCGCTGGTAAAACATTTTTTTTTCTATAGACATGTTTTCGAAAAACATAAAAATGGAGAAACTAATGGATTTTTACAGACATGGAAACTTTGTTAGGTTTTATAAAAACATATAAATAATTTTCGGTTTTTCTAGAGTTAAAAACTATAAAAAAACTTGAACATTTAACAGATTTTTTCTGGATCATAGAATTTTATCTATCAATAAATGTTTGTTGTTTGTTTCTATTCTTCATTTGAAATTTTTGATATTTATATTTTTTTAAAAATTCGCTTTGGACTCATAACTTTAATTCAAATCATAATATTTGTCTTTTTTGACAAATAAAAGTAGTCATTTTTAAAAAAATCATGAGGATTTCAAATGATTATTAATTAATATTGATACATTTTTAATTAGTTTTTGAACAAGCATCTACAAGATAATAATATTGTTTATTATAATTTAAATAATTTTTATTTGTGAAATCGATACATAAAATTCTACAAAAATCATCCTTGTTTTAAATAATTTTAATTTTGGACAAATATTTTAATTTTCTGTATTGCATAATCAAAAATAATCAGTTTTATATTATTGCTGAGTATTTTAAATACAACAACAACAACAATAATGTCCTTATTTGACAGTAATAGTAAATACAATAATACATTATTACTACATAAGCGAGAAATTAATTTATAAATTTTAAAATGTCAAAAAGGCTATCGACTGTTAGTCTTTCTGCCTATTGTTTTATTTTTGTATGTGTTAGTTATATAGTATTATTGTGAAAAAAATACACATTCAAAAATTGTTTTTTGTGGAAATTTGTATTTGAGTGCGATGTTAAGATTTCTATTAATGCAAAATTGAGTGAGTATGCGGAAATTTGATTCTGATTTCGATAATTTTTCAAAGAGAAATGGATATCTATTGGTATAACTTGTGTCTGTTCATACAATAATTCATTTGATGGATTAAATAATATATTGTTTGGATTTTTAATTCTTGTTACAGTTCAAAGCGAGGAACGTTCTGCTACAAGTATATGGTACAATGTTCGAGGGTGTGAGAAAGTCAATAGAATAATCTCTAGCATTAGTCAGCATATTGATTTGTAAATTTTGGTAGCTGTTTTTGTCGAAATACCTCTATTTCTGTAAGTTAAGCATCGAAAATATTTTGCTCTTGCTGCAATGTTGGATTTTATTTTTTTGGAGTGTTGGCGAAAAGAGAGTTTAGTGTTAAAAGAGATTCCTAGATACTCACAAAGGGGTGTAGGTGAGATTAGAATATTATTTATCGATATTGGTGGGGAGTTTTCAGAAATCCGGTGATATGGGATTAACATTTGGGATTTGTTTGGATTGATCGATATCCTCCACTTTGAGAACCAAGACTGCGTATTATCAAGGAAAGTTTGTAAAGATGAAATTGCCTTATTTAAATTTGAACCAGAGAGACGAGAACTGTATCATCAGCAAATTGTAAAACATACTGATTTGGGTTGAAATAATTTGAGTCTACATTATAAATGTCATAATTGAATATATTAAATAATAAGGGAGACAGAGGTGATTGTTGCGGGACACCTTGGCTAGGATTGAATACGTATGATACTATATTTTTAAATTTAACTTGTATAGATCTATTAGAAATCAATTTATCTAAGATAAATATTATATAAATGGGCAAATTTAATTTATGACATTTGTATACTAGACCACGATGCCATACTGAGTCAAATGCCTTTTTAATATCTAGAAATGCTAACGCTGAATGCCCTTCCTTTAGGTGTGTAGTTTGTAAATTTGATGTCAGGATAGCCAATGGTAGATAAGTAGACCATTTATTCTGAAAGCCAAATTGGTATTTTGGAATTTTATTACCCATTAATGAATTTATATGGTCCCTTAGTAGTGATTCAAATGTTTTGCCTATTACTGGGAGAAGTGTTATTGGTCTGTAACTGGAAACGAAAGTTGGATTAGTGTTGGATTTATGCACACACATAATTATTCCCTTATTCCAACTTGTAGGAAAGTACATGTTTGAGATTGCATAATTATACATATTAATTATGTATAAATGTATGTTTTCTGGAAGCTATTTTAAAATACAACGAGGAATATTATCATAACCGGGAGCATTATTTTTTCCAACCATAAGTTTGTTGAAATAGTCCTCTTCTGTGACAGTAAATTTTGTAGTTATCGTTGAGGGATATGACAGTTTAAACGTTGTATACATACCAGTTATTTATTTCTATCTGCTGGTTTGTGGCATAATCTGCATTTTCAGAAAATTTAAATGACTCGTTAAAATAATCAGCAAAAATATTTGCAATTCTCTGAGCGTCAGTTGTACCTTTATTGGTTAATGGATGTATTATTGATTTAATCGACTCAGACCTTTTATATTTTGTCAATTTTTTAATTTGAGACCAGAAGTATTTTCCGTCTTTGTCATTAATATCGTTACATACTTTTAGCCATTTTTCATATTTAAATTCTATAATAAGATGTTTGATACCTCTATTTAATTTATTATTAGTTATGAATTATCAGTGTGGCGAATGCCTCTGTAAATTGTCTTTTATATTTAATTAATCTAAAAATATATTTTTGGAGTGGGTACTTGTAAGAAGTATATGTAATTTTAGGTGTATGTGTGATAATGGAATTAGTCAGAGTGTCTTGAAAACATTCTATATTGTATGGAGTTATTTGAGGATTAGCAGCAATAAATTCTGACATTTCATTAGAAACACAATCTAGGCTACATTGACGAAAATTCATTATTGATGTAGGTAGATCGGATACAGGTAATGCTGGAATTTTAAGGTCAAATTGGATGGAAAGGTGATCAGAACAAAGATCTGGAGTAAGTATTAGAGAATGAATACAAGGTTTTATATTCATAGTGCACAGAAGCACATCTGGGGTAGAGCTTGGGTTAATTTGCATGATAAACGATGGGGGTGTAGGTATTCTTGTAAAATTTGATTTGTTAATGAAATTGTTAACTTGCACACGTTTAGCTTTATTTAGATTATAATAACCTATAATTAAGCAATTGTCGTATAAAGATGCTCTAGTAAAAATCGTGTCTTCTATTTAGGAGTTTGGGTAAATATAGACTAAGAGAATATTAAGTTTTAGAGTTTCGAAAGTTAAAGTAAAGTGAAGGGTTTCATTAAGCCCATTACTTATCCTAGGAAGGTTGAACTTACCTATAGGGATAGAGGGGTGTGTTGTAACTAACGAACCTGCTCTTTTGTTTCTATTTAGAACTGTCGAAGGGTGAGATAAAGAATGCTAGTTAGGAGGAAAATCAAGAGAATTTGTTTTCGTTTCAAGGAATAAAGCAATTAGGGTTACCGTACACATTCCCGAATATATTTTCCCGAATGACCTTTTTCCCGAACGCCATATTTCCTGAAAATAGAAATCCGAATCCCATTTCCCGAATCCAATTTCCCGAAATGTATTGTTCCTGAATAAAATATAAACTATTTAGAACAGAATATCATCGTACGGTTTACACTTATAGCAGTCCATTTTCGAGGATAATGCGTTTTGAAAATTTGTTACAGCGTTTTGAAAATTTGTTACAGCGTTTTGAAAATTTTGATTTATTTGCTGATTCTATAAATACTTTTAAACGTAATTTGCTGCGTACCAATTTAGAAAGTATTTTTGCAAAACTCCATCACCTTAATATTTTTTGTTCCTCATTAATGTGCATAATGTACCTGTTTTTAGGTAAATAGACTTTAGGTATTAGATATTAGTTATATTTTGTAATCACTGTATAAAATTGGAGATTTTCCGATTTCGAAAGAAATAAATACAATAAATACAATTTTGAAACCTAAACAAATTAAGTGTTTTATTAAAGTGATATTATGGAGTTTTAACAACTAACAGCCTCAACTAAACAGTAAATATAAGCTAAATTCTGACTTCAGTTTCTGGAAGGATTCACCTAAACTAGAAAAACCCTATTTGGGTTTTTTCGGGAAAAACATCATTCGGGTAAGTTGATTCAGGAAAGTAGTATTCGGGAAAGTATTTTCGGGAAATGTATTATTCAGGAAAAACGTAATTCGGGAAAAATATATTCGGGAAAATGTATTCGGGAAAATGGGCGGATACGAGCAATTAGAATATTTGATTTAATTATACAGTGGTTAATACTATAAGATTTTGGGTTTAATCTATTGATATTTGAATATAATTTAATTTATTTTTGTTTAAAAACCACAAAAAAATCAATTATTTTCAAACAATGTTATGTTTTGACTTTGGAATCCCATTACTTATGACATTTAAAATAATTGCTCAGTTTTTTTGCATTGAATAATAAAAAATGTTTATTTATAAATAGATCCTAATAATATTAAAAATGGAAAAAAAATGTTCACAAATAATAACAATGGAACGACTAAAATTAATAAAAAAATAAAAGAATGTAAACTTGGCAAAATCGTAAAAGTTTTAAGAAAATGAAGTTTTTTTATTTACCGATAAAACTCGTAGAATTGATAAACAAATATTTAAATTTAATGAAAATAGTAAAAAGTTATCAAAAAAATAAATATATTGTGTAAAAATTGTCAAACATTTTTAATTTTAAATGAAACAGCAAACATAAAAATTTACAAATTAATTGAAAATTTAAACAAACAAAAAATGCAATTATATATTTTTTAATATCTATAATTTTTCGTCAACATCGGTCAAATTAGATTTATTTACTCATTTATTTTCGTAATCATTTACAATATAAAATACTACAATTTTATTGAAAGTATGTATTAGAATTTAAAAAATACGTTCAAAAATATTTATAAAAATAGTATAAAAATTTTGAAATCAATACCATGATAAAATAAATCCAGAGAATTTTTAACATATCACGATTTTTTTGTGTTAATTTTCAGATATTCGTGGTTTTATTAAAAACTTTAAATTTGAACCCTTTAACGAGTATTTCCAATTCCAGATTAAGAATGAAGTAAAATTTTGAATTTAGAAAGGCATTAAAAAAAACTTGGTTTGGTCGCGTAGCGCTACGTGACCAAACCAAATTTTCAGGCTTTTCTAAATCGAACTTTTACTTCATGCGTCAGGCGTAATTATTTATTTATTACTTAATTGACTGCGTAATTAACAATGAATTAAAGATACAGTGATTTTTTTTGCATAAGCTGTAAATTTTCCGACATTCGTTGTTTTTTAAAAGAGATCAATTTGAAGCGTTAAACGAGTGTTTTTCACTCCCACACTAAGCATGACCCGAGACAAATTTTCTGGGCTTTTCTAAACTCGAAATTTTACTTCATGCGCCACTCGTATAAAACACTAAAATATTGTGAAATTTATGTATATTCGAACTTCACTTGAAATCTGTGTTTTATACGCGTGGCGCATGAAGTAAAATTTCGAGTTTAGAAAAGCCCAGAAAATTTGTCTCGGGTCGCTGCGCGACCCGAGACAAATTTTCACGGGGCTTTTCTAAACTCGAAATTTTACTTCATGCTTAGTCTGGGATTGGAAAACACTCGTTTAAAGCTTCAAATTGAACTCAAATTGACTGTAAGTGAAATTCAAAATAAACTTCGACTTATTTTTAATCACATGTTCATTCATTTTACAAATGAAGAGTTAAGGGGAAAAACCAAATGTGTCCTAAAAGTACCAAAAACCGTTTTTGACGCTATTTCGTAGCTTATACCAAGTATTTTCACGTAAGCAAACTTCGCGGAAAACAAACAAATAGGTTACCAATTATTCAAAAGAAATTCAGATAACCTGTAAGACATATTGAGTTCTGACATTTCATTTTGTTCCCTTGTAAAATATAAACATTGGGTCTCATTTGGTTTTTCCTCTTAACCCTTTAAATGTGTATATAGAGTATGTGAATGTATAATTATAAGAAAAAATCGATGTATGTCAATATTTAACAAAAATCACATTATTAATAATTATTATTATTTTAAATGAAATCTTCGAAACTAACACACATCATAATATTTATTAATAACTTTAGAACTGTGAAAATTAGGACAAATTGGCAAACATGTAAAATTCCAAAAAGAGTAATTGAAATTCTTTCCATTTATATAAATAGAACAATTTAAACATTTTCAAAGATATATTGTGCATTCGCTACAATTGTTTCCCTACACTGTGGTTTCTTTAGGCGAAGAAATCATTTCTTCGCCCTAAGAAGCCACAATGTGGCGAAACAATTGTAATGAATGCATAATATTTATTTGAAAGTGTTTACATTGTTTTATTTATATAAAGGTAAAGATAAACTGTCAACATTCATCAGCCTTATCAATTAATTTATTGAAATTCTTTCTATAACTTTAATCGAAAATAAATTAATTTGTGCTTGCTTAGAAATAACTTTAAATTATTAATATAGAAGTGTTCATTCGTATTAAATTTATCGGTCAACTACTAATAATGTAAAAATCCATTTTAATCAGAAATTTCTTGATAAGGCACTGCCTTACCTGCCTCTCCTGACCAGCCGCCACTGGACTACATTACTCAGGACTAACTCCGTCATTAGTTTTAATCAAGACTTAAATTTATTCAGCTAATGCCCAACTCTGAATGTTACACACTAAACAACACAACAATCCTAAGAAGAAAATGATGGAAAGTTAAACTAAAGACGCTCGAATTTTAAAAGATATGGTTAGACGAAATAAACATTTCTAAAATGTGTTAACGTAAGATTTAATATAAGGAAATTATTTTGAACTTCAATTTGAATTATCGTACAAAACTCGTGGTACATGCCGTAAAATTTTAAGTTAAAGAAATGCCAGTAAATTCATTTTTTTGAAAATTGATTGATAAGGCTGATAATGTTAAAAGTTTAACTTCACTTTTATATAAATAAAACAATGTAAACAATTTCAAATATATATTGTATAATGCTAAAATTGTTTCGCCACACTGTGGCTTCTTCAGGCCTGAAGAAGCCACAGTCTGGCGAAACAATTGTATCTTTATACAATACATATTTGAAAGTGATTATATTGCTTTAATTATATAAAAGTGCTCGAAATTTCACTTCCTCTTCAATCAAGTAGTGGAAACACTCGCTAGAAGTTTTAAATTAAAATATTTTATAAAAACGACGAATTCCTGAAAATTTACTGCTGATACTTAGGGATATGTATATTAGAAAGAAAAGCTACTTGTAAACACCATCGTATTAGAACAAATGTTTGTATGCAATGTTTGCAAAATTAGTCATTTATGCTTCCTGTTATCTGCATAAAGTAATTTAATTTTGGGAACGTTTTTATTTTATTGTATTTCTGCTTTTTGTTTAATGACTTGGCCCTTTTTATTATTATCTGATAAATGTAACACGTTTGTCTACGTATGACATAATATGCCTTTATATATTACAAATGAACATAATTTTATCTTTTTATTAATGAAACTATAATTGTGATGATAATCTTTCAATATCGAAGTTTGTAGCACATAATGCCAAAGATATGTTATAGACAGATATGTTTTTTATGTAATTCATGTAAACAATTTACATCTAAAATTCTTGTATCTGTTTATTAAGTTGTTAATTTTAAGAAAAATCGTGTAGTGTAAGTGTAAACAAATCGTCTGATTACATAATTCTTACTCAACGTGTTCTATTCTCTCTCCTTGCTTTAAACACGAGTTAATTTTAAACACTACCACGAGTTAACAGCCCATTATTAATTCGTCGCGTTTTGTGTATTTTATTTTAAAAAAATATTAAAAAAATAGTCTCTTGTTGGGGGGAAAATTGCAATCGACCGACGAGAGTCTGTGTGAATATATGTGTGTGGATGTGCAGACAGAGAGAGAGTGGAGAAGCGGCCTCCTGTACGGTTTTCCCGGGTGAAACTGAAACGCAGAAAGCCCCCCAAAGCGGGTAAAGCTCCAGCAGGTGGTTTCCCGCGGCGAGCAGCGACGTACGTCGCGCGGAAAATGGGTAAGCGCACCGGAGGGGGGTTCCTCCATCGGGAAATTCACTGGGAAAGGTAAGTGCTGATTACTGCCTCCCTTTTGATATCCCGGCCAGCGGGTCCCGACGCCTTCTCGCGTTTCTGATTTCGGAGATTTTCGAGGTGGAAAGGAGCGGGAAGTTTCCGTATTAGCAATCAACTGACTTTTTTGTAAATGAAAAAAAATGAAATGTTGAAGGGTATTCAGGAATTCATGAACTGATCTTTTTCTATGCGAATTTTATAGTTACAAAGGAATGGGTGAAGGTTACTTAAAATAGGGAATGTTCGGTGAATATCCAGGTTTATCTGTAAGGTTATTTGTACTTATTAAATAATTATATTTAATGAAATGTACGTTCAGTTTAAATAATTAATTATCAAAAAAATCGTAGGCAATATTATTACAACAAAATAAATCATGAATACTTTTTAAGAGGGTTTTGTGTTGTTATAATTAATGTAGAACAATACATACTTAAATTTTAGAATTTTGCCCCGAAACAGCCAACAAATTTTGGCGAAATATAGGCACCTATATATTTACTTTTTAAAAAAAGAATTTAAAAAAATAAATCATACAAATTTCTACAATAAAGTCTCCGTTTCCATTTAATTTTTAAAATTAATTTCGCCGCTCAAACCAAAAACCCAATTAATATTGCCAACTTGACGGCTAAAAAGAAAATGTCATACACTTGAACTTCATATTAGATAGTGATTTATACGCGTGGCGCATGAAGTAAAATTTCGAGTTTAGGAAAGCCTAGCTTCGCTACGTGCCCAAGCCAAGTTTTCAGGCTTTTCTAAACTCAAAATTTTACTACATACTTAACCAAGGAATGGAAGATACTCGATCCACAATTATCAAAAGCTTGTTTTGCAGAATCTTTTATTTTAAAAATATATGACTTAAAATGAATAGATGACTTAAAATTTAGAGCAAATACACATGTTGTGCATTATTTAGGTTTTCCTCAACTTTTAACCTTTACAATTGATCAATTGTCATTATGATAATATCGAATGAAAGTTTATTAATTGCTCAGTAATTTTTGTGTACGTAATTTAAAAGTTTAGTTAATTTGTTAAGCATTATTTCACAGAAGCAATACATTTTCTGTATTTTCAAAAAATTAAACCACTGTAATTATATACAACACAATCTTGTATCTTTTAAAGTATGCAATGAATAGATGGTAATGAATGAATAGTATGAATAAATGATATTCCAGTTAGTGGGTGTTTCTGAGATGAAGTCTGCGATGGTGGAATGAGAAGTTGAAATTTGGAAATTGTGTTGGGGTTTCTGTGTAGGTAATAGTATATTACGTAACGAAAGTGATATGCAGCATATTACATATGAGCGGACATGTTCCGCACTAGCCGCGCAGCGGCGAGTGCAGTATTCCGCGAGTATGTAATTGCTATACAATTCGAGAAACGTACGATACTTTACCTACGCCCTAACAAAATAAGCAATAAGCATGAAAGATCAACTTATTTATTGTAATAATTTTTAATAGTATCAATGATAAAAACTAAATTACTACTTGATCAATATACATGGAATAAAGCTGTACATTTTCCGGCATTCGTTGTTTTTTAAAAGAGTTCAATTTGAAGCTTTAAACGAGTGTTTTCCACTCCCAGACTAAGCATGAAGTAAAATTTCGAGTATAGAAAAGAAATTTTACTTCATGCGCCACGCGTATAAAACACTAAAATATTGTGAACTTTATGTATATTTGAACCTCACTTGAAATCAGTATTTTATACTCGTGGCGCATGAAGTAAAATTTTCACAAAAACGAATAACTAAAGAATTTAAAAAAATTAGCTGAATTTGGAATAGGTATACTTTAAAAAAAAACTCCCTGTACATCAAAGAAATGTCATTTGGTTGTACGGTAAGCAATCAGCTGTTCAGTTGTCAGCACGTAATGTACTTGTCAAAGCTATTACGTGCATGTGTACGTAATATCAATCATACTTGCCAAGATGACAGTGTGGTATGAGGCGTTTACTAGATAGGGCGTAGGTAAAGGTGGTTTATAGGATCATAATTAGTGGTTCTGGATTTAAATGTATGGGCTAGATAGATAATTCGAGTTTCTATAGGAATAACTTGTGTTTTTTGATAAAGAAGGTTGTTGGAGGGATTGTGGACGAGGTTGTTTGGATGTCTGATTTTTGTCAACACTCTTAGGTACGATCCTTCTGCTACCTGTAAATTTTGTAGGGCTTTAGGATAGAGGTTGTAGCAAAGGACGGCCGCGTAGTCAAGAAGTGGACGGCAGATCAGTTTATATATAGTCACAACAGATTGTGCTGTGATTCCATCGTTTTTATATGTATGGCATCTAAAATGCCAAGCTCTCTTCTTGACGGCGGCTTTGATGTTTTGGGTGTGGGTTTTAAAGGTTATTTTGGTATCATACAGAATTCCAAGGTATGTACTTGTAGGTGAAGGTGATATTGGGATGTGATGTATGGAAATAATAGAAGGAGAGTTATTAAATTTATGATAGGGAATGAGCAGCTTAGTTTCATCGATATTAATCGATATCCTCCATTTGTTGAACCAATCTGCTGTTTTATTGATCAAGACCTGAAGAGTGTTAACGGCTTTTGCTATAGTGAGCAACTAGAACAGTATCATCTGCATATTGTAAAATATAGGAGGAGGGATTGTGGTAAGTTGGGTTAGGATTATATATATCATAGACGAATATGTTGTAGAGCAAGGAAGATAGTGGGGAACCTTGAGGGACATCCTGAAGTGGGAAGAAAGAGTATGAGAAGGAGGTTCTTATTTTAACTTTAAGGAAACGATTGTGTAGGCAATTGTATATGATATTTATTAGGCGGGGTGGGATGTTAAGGTAGGCACATTCATATAATAGACCCTGATGCCATACTGTGTCTAGTGCTATTTGATGTCAAGGTACAGAATCGCGGATTTATGACCCTAAAGGTGAGTTGTATGTAGGTTTAAGGTGAGGATAGCTAGGGCAAGAGAGGTGGAACGGTTTTGCATAAATCCGAATTGATGTGGAGGGATGTAGTTGGAGACATGATTAGGATACTGTTTACGCAAGAGACGCGATTTTATTTTTCATAATTAAATAGACACGATAATTCGTAATAAAAGATTTATTCAACAAACATCGTGCATCGGAATATTCACAAATTATTATTTCCAAAAGTAGTGAATAACACTATTAAATAAAGATAAAAAGAAAATATACAGATTTATGATAAAAACTCAAATGATTGATTATAAACACAATAAAAAAGAAAATTAAAGTGATAGAAAAACAGTTAAAGGCAAGGACAAAGTTTAAGATGAAGTTTCACGTTGTAAACAGAAATGTAAGAACTTACTCGGCCGCTGTTCGTTGCAAGACTCTCATAGTTCTTACATTTTTGGAAAGATGAAAATATGAAATAGTTTTGATTGGTGGAAAATAAAGAGTAGGAAAAAAGTCAGATAAAGATAAATGATCGAAGGGCATGCAAAGAAGAGAGAAGAAAGTAGAAAGTTCATTTTTTAGAATTTCTCGAAGTGGGGTGCATTTTTGACCTTGGGCGAAAAACTCGCTTCGGCGGATCATCTCCTGTTGCCTATTGTTAGGCACGTAGAGCGGAGAATCCATTGTTACTCTAGAAATTCATACAGAAAAGATTTTCTGGGACTCGGCTCGTTCGGTCGTCATAAAATGCACCCACTTCGAAAACACAGAAATAAATGCTTAAAATGTCTTTCCCACGGTTTCAAATTTTCGCGGTCAGTTTGTCGCGAACAGATACAGTAATTATATTTTTTTGGAATTTAACTTATTTTAATTGTATACATTTTAAATTACTACTATAATGATTTTTGTTTGACGTATTCAGATATATTACCATTTATATTCATGTAATTTGGGTTCATTTTTAACTTTTACGAGACTATATATTTGTGTGTTAAAATTATTAACCTGAAATTCGTTTTTGTCGGAGACTTGTCGTTTAGCTAAAATTCGTATTCGACGTTGATTTTTATCTAGATTTATCCTATTATTTTGCAAAGTGACACGAAATAGAGAAACATCTATTTTTTTAAATTATTCTGATCTGCGATACAGTTAGATTTTGGATTCATATACGGTTTTATTTTGACTTAGAATATGAGTAAATTTTGACTTGTAATAACGCTGTATTTTTACCTGTAATACGGCTATTTTTTGACCTGCACCAAGGCAACATTTTGACCTGATATAAGGCAACTTGTGATAAGGCAATGTTTTACATAACACAAAGCTATATTTGAAACTTTCACCAGAGACAGTAATAAGTTTATAATTTGATCCTTCATAAAGCTGCATTTTGACCTAAACTATTTTGGCTATACTTTGATCTGGGATAAGGCAATATTTCGACCTGCGATAAGACTTTATTTGGACTTAAGGCAAGGCTCTATGTTGGATTGTCGTAGGCCTTCTAATAGATAGGTTGTTGGTCAAAATATAGCCTGATTTCCAAAATATCTCCATATAAAATATGGCTAGTTATATTTTATATGGGGATATTTTGCAAATAAGGCTATATTTTGACATACGACTGGGCAATACTTTCACCTACGATGAGACTTTATTTTGACCAATAGGTCAATATTTTGACACACAATACCTAAATATTCTAATCTACAAGACATGTCTCTGTAATTATAACCTAGTCTTAGGTCAAAATGTAGAATTGTTACAGGTCAGAATATAACCTTGCTGCAGGGCAGCACGGCTATATTCTGGCCTGTAGCAAGGCTACATTTTGACCTAAGACTAGGTTATAATTTTACTTACGATAAGGCTTTATTTCGACCGGTGATTATACTGAGACATGGCTCGGTCAAGTCCTGCGGTAGATCAAAATATAGCCTAGTAACAAGGCTATACCTTGACCTCGGACTTTGTAACACTTAGAATTGCCATAAGGTTTTATTGTGACCTACAATTTGACGATATTTTAATCTACGATAAACCAATATTTTAACCTGAGACAAGTCTGTATATTAGTCTGTGGCAACGCTGTATTTTGATCTGTAAAATGGCAGTACTTTAACTTAGACTAACCTTCAATAACGCTATATTGTAAAGTATGTTAAAATAATCGTTTGACTTGCGATAATGCAAACTCTCAACCTGATACATGGTAATAAGTTGGCCTGTAGTTTGCTATGTTTTAACCTGTTACAAGGCTATATTTTGACCTGACTAGGTAACAATCGAAATATAGCCTTACCGTAGGTCTAACAGTAAGGTTATATTTCGACCTGTGATTAACCTGAGACAAGGCTCTATCAAGGTTCTCTTAAGGCCTGTGGTAGATCAAAATATAGCCTAGTAACAAGGCTATACTTTGACCTCCGACTGGGCTACAGAATTGCGATACGGTTATATTATGACCTATGATATGACGATATTTTGATCTATGATAAGCCAATATTTTATCCTGAGACAAGACTGTATATTAGTCTGTGGCAACGCGATATTTTGACCTGTGAAATGGCTATATTTTGACCTACGACTAACCTCCAATAAGGGTATATTGTAAAGGGTGTTAGAATAAACGTTTGTCTTGCGATAATGCAAACTCTTAACCTGAGACAAGGCTATAAGTTAGTCAGTATTTTGCTATGTTTTGACCTGTAGCAAGGCTACATTTTGACCTAAGACTAGGTAATAATTAGACCTACGGTAAGGCTATATTTCGACCTGTGATTGACCTGAGACAAGGCTCTATCAAGGTTCTCTTAAGACCTGTGGTAGGTCAAAATATAACCTAGTAACAAGGCTATACTTTGACCTCCGACTGGGCAACACTTAGAATTGCGATACGGTTATATTATGACCTATGATATGACGATATTTTGATCTACGATAAGCCAATATTTTATCCTGAGACAAGACTGTATATAAGTCTCTGGCAACGCAATATTTTGACCTGTGAAATGGCTATATTTTGACCTACGACTAACCTCCAATAAGGGTATATTGTAAAGTATGTTAGAATAATCGATTGTCTTGCGATAATGCAAACTCTTAGCCTGAGACAAGGCTATACGTTAGCCTGTATTTTACTATGTTTTGACCTGTAACAAGGGTACATTTTGACCTAAAACTAGGTAATAATTAGACCTACGATAAGGCTATATTTCGACCTGTAATTGACCTGAGACAAGGCTCTATCAAGGTTCTCTTAAGGCCTGTGGTAGGTCAAAATATAGCCTAGTAACAAGGCTATACATTGACGTCCGACTGGGCAACACATAGAACTGCGATAAGGTTATATTGTGAACTATGATATGATTATATTTTGATCTACGATAAGCCAATATTTTAACCTGAGACAAGACTGTATATTAGTCTGTGGTAACGCTATATTTAGATCTGTAAAATGGCTATATTGTGACTTACGACTAAACTTCAATAAGGCTATGTTGTAAAGTATGATAGAATAATCGTTTGACTTGCGATAATGCAAATTGTTAACCTGAGACGAGGCTATAAGTTGAGCCTGTATTTTTCTATATTTGTATCTGTAACAAGAATGCATTTTGATCTATGACCGGGCAATACTTTGCCTATGATAAGGCTATATTGTGACTCAAGGCCGTAGCCAGAGGGAGATATGGGGGTTTCAAAATTTTTAAAATTTTAAATTTTTGTATGTAATAGCGGCCCTGAAAGAGCAAAATATAATGTTTGCTTACCATTAAACCCCTAACGAACTCAACAAAAGGTAATTTAGAACACTCAAATCTAGAATATTTACAATCTAACCTTAGGAACTCCAAAAATTTTATTGAAGAACAGTCGAAATTAAAATCTCCACAGCCTAACCTTAAAGACCCAATAAATCTTCTTTAATCAATCATTAAATCAACCCAACCAAATGTATTGCAATCTAAACATCTAATTCAAGAAGAATCCAAAGCCAAAACAAATATGAGTTCTAATATTAAAACAAAATCAGCAAGAAATTATTTGGAAATATTTAAACCATTGCCACCGTCATTTTCAAGCAACTTGTTACAAAAATGTGAAGAAGTCCATATAAAAGAATACTCGCCTAAAACTGGAAGGAAAAATAGAAACAACCCATTGAAAATTAAAAGCGAAAACAAAGAAAATAGAAAACTGCTTTTTTTTCGCAATTTTTAACCCCAAGATTCGACGGCATTAGAAATTCCTACGCAATTTTCGGGATCAGAAGGCAGGAATTTTTCTTACCGAAATTCGAACATTTCACAACAAAACCAAAACCAAACCAATTAGCATCAACAAACAATCGGACAAACAACAAATTAACATCAAGCAACAATGTAAATAACAACCAATTAACATCAAGCAACAATCAAATTCAGAATAATGTTAAAACGATTAAAAAAGAAAATGTTAAGAAGAATATTAAGGAAATGTTCTTCTTTTGGTCTAAATGCTGGTAACGTAAAAGAAAAACCATCTTCTTTTTGTGACATAGAAAACAGTTTCTTTTTCATCTTTTAATGGTCTAGCTTTTTGCAAGTTCGCGTTATCAACTGTTTCTCTATTGAATAATCATGATAATAATCAAACAGTTGATAACGCGAGCTTGCAGAAAGCTAGACCATTAAAAGATGAAAAAAAAAAATCACAAAAAGAAGATAGTTTTTCTTTTACGTTACCAGCACTTAGACTAAAAGAAAATGGAGAAAGAGTTATTATCAAGTTTACACAATTTAGCCCACAAGAGGACGATGAAAGTTTTACTTGTAAGTAAAAAATTGAGACCACAAGAAGTTAAAAAAAGTGGCACCACAAAAGGGTGCGTTGAGGTCGGCAAAAATACTTCATAAGAGGATAAAAAAGAATTCGTTTTAAGTTACCAAAATTTAGTTCACAAGAAGCCGCAGAAAAAGTTATTTTGAAATTACCAACAAATAGACCACATAGATAAAGAAAGAGAGACTTTTAAGGTGCGAGCATTTGCACCAGAAGGACATGTATACTTAAAAAAACAAATTTGAATGAAATTAGTTAGTTATTCGAATATTTGGTATACCGCGTTTTATCGTTTTGAATATTAAATTCGAAACCAGCGACATAAACAATATCAATATACAGGGAGTTTTTTTTTTAGATATACATATCCTAATTACCCAGTAAATCTTCAGATGTTGCTTTTTTAAAAGAGAAGCCTTAAACGAGTGTTGTCCACTCCTAGACTAAGCATGAAGAAAAATTTCGAGTTTAGAAATGCTTAAAAATTTGGTTTGGTCGCGGCCAAACCAAATTTTCAGGCTTTTCTAAACTCGAAATTTTTCTTCATGCGCCACGCGTGTAAAACTGTCATTCTAAGTGACGTTCTAAATATACTACTTAATCATTTTCCTAAAGATGTATATTCCGAACTTTACATCAAATCAGTGTTTAATACGCGTGGCGCGTGAAGAAAAATTTCGAGTTTAGAAAAGCCTGAAAATTTGGTTTGGCCACGTAGCGCTACGCGCTCCGTGACCAAACCAAATTTTCAGGCTTTTCTAAACTCGAAATTTTTCCTCACGCTTAGTCTGGGGGTGGAAAACCCCTCATTTAAAGCTTTATATTTACCTCTTTGTAAAAAAAGCAACGAATGCCTAAAGATTTACGGCATATACGCTGTAATAAGGATATGTATACTTAGAAGAAAAAATCCCTGTAACATTTTTAATGAAATTCGCCGTTTTGTTTTTACAAAAAAATAATTTTAAACTCGTAACGAGCGACCTTAAAAACCTTCATATATCAATTTTTATTAAAACTGGATAATTGTTCAATTTTAAGACCGCCATGTTGGATTTGCCATTTCGATTTTTTTAAAAATAGTATCAAATTCAAAAATTAGCGATCTCTAAAACCTGCATGTATAGGATTTTAGAAAGATTGAATTACCTTTTCGACTTTTGGCCACGTTTTGGGCAATTGGGACCAGTGTGCGTCGGTTCGATCTAATTTGGTTTTTGAGACTTGTTTTTTTTTATTATCTAATGATATTGAAGAAAAGAAAACGGTCTTTGTGTTATATCAGGAACATGTCAAGAATTTTAATCTACCTTTAAAAATGAAATGTTGATACATTTAAAATACTTTTCATAGGAATTTAATTGCAACACTTAACTTTGTGTTATCACTTATAAAAGCGGCAAAACAAAGTTAAGTGTTTTAATTAAATTTGTCTGAAGATGTACAACAAAGTGAACGCCAACTAAATCAAACTTTTCATGGGCTCATAGGATAGAAACTGTCAATTATATCAATTTGTTTCGCGAATCAAATGCGAAGATTTGATTCGCGAAACAAATTGATATAATTGACAGTTTCTATCTTATGAGCCCATGAAAAGTTTGATTTGGTTGGCGTTCACTTTGTTGTACATCTTCAGACAAATTTAATTAAAACATTTAACTTTGTTTTACCGCTTTGAAAAGTGATAAAACAGAGTTAAGTGTTGTAATTAAATTCCCATGAAAAGTATTTCCCGGGCCGCTAATGTTTCGCCCATCCGCCCCTGTGCTGAATTGATAAATTTAACCGTAAACTATCAATAAATTATTGCTTTACCGCTTCATAACATTCTTTCAGATGATTCGTCTTAAAGCAAAAAATCCCTCTAGGCGTACAATAGAATACTTATAGAAAATAGAGTGGTGAACGAGGGCACCTTTCAGATAGAGCTGTTGAATTTTTTCAAAAAAAGCCTTTTGCCAAACTGCCGACTGTTACTAATGCAAACTTTCTATACATACATATGTGCGGTCGGTGTGCACTTTGCATTTCGATCCAACTTCCGCTCCCCTACACTCAAGTATGTTTCAAAGTACAGGCTTAAACTCTTTCAAAAGTTTTTAAAACTTTTTTTACGAAAGAATACGCGAATATTCCTTTTAAACATGCCACAAGAGATAGACAATTGTTTTATTGGTTTCGGTTTGGGAATATTGCTTTTAAAGAAAAAAATAAAGCTGTAATAATATATATGAGTAAATAGTTTTTCCACTGAATAAGCTAAATTTTAGTTAGTGGAGTTTAAGAGGTATTTGTCGCATTTTCAAATTATCACACCCTGTTTTTACATGCTCGCTAACCGTAAAACAAATGCATCTCTTAATTATATTATTAACGTATTTACATCTATAACAGTAATTTCAGATCACACTGTATATTATTGGAGAACAGATAAACTGCATTCTGGTATAAACTTCAATAATAATATTTTAGGTTCAGCTTCAGCTTAGTCTTAAAGCGTTTAATTTGTAATTTATTCTTAAATTTGTAATTTGAATTTATCCTAAAGTATATTTTATTTTCTCTGCGTAACATTTTAATATCAATATATACAAAATATTATTTTTGCCTTCTGTAAAACATATCGTTGGCTTAGTATTACAAGTATAAGTATATTTTATTTCTTCTGCGTAACATTTTAATATAGATTGATATAAAATAATATTATAGCCTTCTGTAAAACATATAGCTGGCTTAATAATACAGGGTCTGTGTGCCTTTTTTTCGATTTTCAATGTGTAATGTTACAAGGCTCTATATGCATACACAGGGTTGTACACAAAAAGTGTTTTTCATTTCAATTAAAACAAACAGATTTTTTTTAAACCTGTTTTATTCATAGAAACAGCGTTCAAAACATTAACAATTAAAAACATGTTCAAAACACGTTTATAACGTGTTTAAAACATAACATACAGGGCATTTTTCTTTTGAGTATACATATCCCGATAATTACAGCGTTTTTTAAATTTGCAGGGGATCGTTGTTTAAAAGCGGTTAATTTGATGCTTTTATTGAGTTTTAAAGTCCCAGACTAAGCATAAAGTAAAATTTCGAGTTTAGAAAAGCCTAAGAATTTCGATTAGCCGCGTAGCGAAGCGGGGCGGCCAATCCAAATTAGGCTTTTCTAAACCCGAAATTTTACTTCATGCGCAACGCTTAAAAACACTGATATACAGTGAAGTTCAAAAAACACACACATACAACAACGATTATAGGCAAAATAATATACATTACAGTTATTGGGTTGCCTATAATTACTGCTTTAAACAATGTTTTCAGCGCAGAATTTGACTCACGTTTTATCCACATCTACATATTGGATTGCTAAAGCCGTATATTTTAAATATCGCAATATTTCAGTGTTTTATACGTGTGGCGCATGAAGTAAAATTTCGAGTTTAGAAAAGCCTATTTTGGATTGGCCGCTCCGCTTCGCTACGCGGCCAATCCAAATTTTTAGGCTTTTCTAAACTCGAAATTTTACTTCATGCTTAGTCTGGGAGTGGAAAACCCTCGCCTAAAAATTCAAATTAAAATCTTTAAATAAAGATGAATGTTGTAAAATTTACAGTGTATGCATATGTATACCTGAAAGACAAATTTCCTGTACTTAAAAATCACATATATGCACACATATTTGACATTTTCTTGTAATAAAATGTAATAACAAAAATTAAGATTTTTTGTTTACATTTTTAAATTTTAGCTAATTTTTTGATATTTCAAATTACATTATTTAAAATTTGAAATATCTTCAAAAATTTTGCTAAAATTTAAAAATGTAAACAAAAAATCTTAATGAAGTAATATGAAATATAATTTAGCAAATTTAAAATAATAAAAAAACGTTTTAAAAAAACGTATCGTTTAAAACATGTTTCAAACAAATTTAAGATTTAAATCGTGTTTAAAACAAAACCGTTTAAAATACGACGGCTGTTTTTTAAATATGTTTAAAACACTGTTTTGAAACAAAGTGTTTAAAACATAATAACCCTGTGCATACATAGAGCCTTGTTTGTAACTTCATAAATTGAAATGCTCAAAAAAATTCACTTACAACCTTATAATATTAAGCCAGCGATATGTAAAAGTGTGAATGCATCAATAAAAGATTGTTAATTAAAGTTTACTGGTGTAATAAGACTCTCTTTTAATAGCGCTCAAAGTCTTTTAAAAATCGTTTATATTTTCCTTGTTCGACATTGTATTATTTATTTCTGTTCAAACTTTCGATATACATACATAAATACGCAAACACAATAATTTATTGTATCGTCTGTACAATCCCTGGAATTTGGTAATGTAATAAAGTTGTGCGGAGGGGGTTTTATAGGAGGATACGTCTTACAACTTTAATAACTTAATCAAATCAAGAGACGGCCAGAACGTATCTCTTTTCGGGTGAAGGCGCCGGGTTATTTATGTCGATGCGAATGAGCCTGAAAATATACAGGTGTACCAACGATCCCTTAAGAAATATTATACGTGTCATAAAGCGCAGATTTTATTTCACGGACACAAATTTAATAAAATATAAAATTTACACCCTCAGTCTAAAAATATTTATTCAATGTTAAAGTTGAAGTATTGTACTGTTCACACAATTTATAATTAATACTACTAACATTAATTGAAGGAAACATTAGTTAATATTATTTATATCGGATACTTTCTTCTCATTACTTGGTAAAACATTTTCTGAAATATATTGGTTTGTAAATTATTTTTATTTATTTTCTATGAGTTTCAGCTTTCAAAATTTCTATGAGTTTCAGCTTAAGCACTGATAATATCTAATGCGTGTACCTTCCTTGGCTTATATCAGTTTACCAAAATTATTAACCACTTGAATGGTACACTGGACTTAGTTTACTCTAATTTTGACTGTAAGGTTGAACACGAGCTTGATCCGTTCCTAAATGAGGACAATTATCATCCTGCACTAAATATTACTTTACTTTATAAGTCGGATATGTCTGCTATCAATGAAAATGTTACTAAATTCAACTTTTAAAAAGGTGATTACGTAGGACTGTATTCTCACTTGACCTCTGTTGATTGGAATCTGCTCTTACAATTTTCAGATGTGAACTTGGCACTCGATTATTATTATAATCTGGTAAGCAATGCACTCAGTATATTTATTCCTAAATACAAAGTCAAACAGAAACGTAAGTTTCTGCGATGGTTTTCTGTTGAAATCATAGGCCTTATTAAAGAGAAAAAACGTTTGCATAAACGTCGCAAAAATGACTCCCATTCTGATTCAACTTTTAAGAAATTAAGGTCACTTCTCAAATCTAAAATTAAAATGCCTCATAAATCTTATATTACTAGCACAGAAAACCAACTCTTGGCAGACCCTAAGTGATTTTGGACCTATGTGAATACAAAGAGACCACATGCTTCAGTTATACCGGCTGAGATGGTTAATGATGGTGAGACCTATGTAACGCCCGATGACATTCTTGATGGATTTCGTAAGCACTTTGAATCTGTTTTTATCCCTCCTTCAAATAAACCTTGCACTGATACCTTTTCTAATTTTCCATCATTTTTTAACACCCTCCTCCCCCCACCCCCAAAAACATTGGCATAATACTACATTACATCCATATCTACACTAATCGCTGCCCCCTCTCTTCCTTATACTTTTCCTCTCTTCCCCCAACTTCTCCAGCGTCCTTACTCCGGCCCTATCCTCTCTCCTCCATTTCGTCACTCTTCTATTCCCTCTTATTCCCACCCGTTCCTCCTTCACCCCCTCGCACTCCTCTGCCAAATGACTCCACGTATCCCTCCCCCTTCTTTTTTCCATATTTCTTCTAATTGTATCCTTAAACACCTAAGGAAACTTTCCAATAAGTTCTACTCAGGCGACGATAATTTACCTGCCTTTCTTTTGAAGGATTGCGCTCCTATTATCTTCAATCCTTTTTCAATTATTTTTAATTTATCACTTCAAACTTCTATATTTCCTAGTAAATTAAAGATAGCTTCAATTTGTCCCATACCTAAAACCTCGGTGAATACCCGAAATATTACTAACTACCGTCCTATAGCGATTCTTTCACATATTGGAAAAATCTTTGAAATAGTGCTTCATGATCAAATTTACCCACATGTTGCACCATATTTATCTATGCAACAACATGGATTCATTCCTGGGCGTTCTACTGTTACGAATTTATCTGTTATTACACATGGCATATCTAGAGTTCTAGATTCATCGGGTCAAGTTGATGTGGTGTACACAGATATGTCTAAGGCGTTCGACAGAGTCAACCACAAATTGCTGTTGAACAAGTTGGACTGTTTTGGGTTCACCACTGGTCCACTATTGCTTTTGGAATCTTATCTGAATAACCATGAAACTTATATCTCTGTTAATAATTTTAAATCAAAATCGTACTTTCTAAGCTCAGGTGTTCCACAGGGATCCATGTTAGGCCCCTTACTATTTAATTTATTTATTAATGATCTCTCGGCTGCACTTAAGTGTAAACATCTTTTATATGCCGATGATTTGAAGCTATATACATCTGTGTCATCATTGACTGACTGTGAGCAGTTACAACATCAACTAGAAATAGTTTCAAACTGGTGTACTTCAAACAGTTTATTGCTGAACGGTAGCAAGTGCAAGCTTATGAGATTTACTAAAAAGATTAACATTGTCAAGTTCGATTATAATATTTGCAGTAATCAGCTGGAAGAGGCTAAGGTATTCAGGGATCTGGGTGTATGGTTTGATGATTCATTTACCTTTAATATGCATGTACAGGAAGCTGTTCGTAGCTCATTTAAGGCTTTAGGTTTCATCCACCGAAACTCCTTGGATCTTCAGAATATCACAGCCGTGAAATCACTTTTTAATGCCTTTGTGCAATCAAAGTTGGAATACGCATCTTTGATTTGGTACCCCCAAACTAAATATCACATTAATTTTATTGAAAGCCTCCAGCGCAAATTTTTGAAGTTTTTATATTTTAAAGTGGAGGGCGTCTACCCATAAAGAGGTTTCAGTCAAGAAGTACTACTGAAAAAATTCAATCTTGACGCACTTCAAAAGCGTAGATATTTAGTAGGAATATCATTATTACATAAAATTCTTCATAATAGAATTGATTGTCATTCTTAGTTCTATCAATCTACGTGTTCCAACATTTAATAGTAGGAATAAAAGCACATTTAATGTTGCTTCTAATCGCACAATTTATGGCTCTAAATCACCGTTAAGCATAATCTGTGATATTTTTATTCAATTACCATCAACCTGTAATATTTTTGTTGACACATTATCGTCTCTTATTAAACTTTATTAATTTATTTATATTCATTATCTGTATGTTCTTTCATGTTACTGTGTATTTATACTCTGTATACCGATTTTTTGTAAATATTGTCTTGTAATTAGGATGTTTCCTGTTTGACAATAAATATTATTATTATTATTGCCATTATCATTCTTGATAATGGCATTAAGCCGAAACTAGTAGAAAATAAAATACATATAAGTGAAACAAAACCAAGTGAATTTAATTTACAAACCAATATATTGTAATTATTATTATTCACTAAAAGTTTTGGTAATATGTCAAAAATAAAAGATAACGTTAATTATTATTAATCCTTTTCGTTAATAATTTATGAAAGCCTTATAATTATTTTGCTTTTTCAAATATATTTTCGTCCAGGGAAATCCAACGTTAAAAATATATCCCCAATATAAATCACCCTTGAATAATGAAGTTACTTTGCACGGGGAGAGATTAACCGTAACCGTTTAAAATATGCAGATGAGGCGCCTAGAAATGAACGGAGCAATTATCCACGAATAACATAATAAAGTGTACAAGTTTTTATCCATGCGGCAGCATTTATGATATTCAGGATGTGGTAAAGGAGAAGATGCATCTTAAAGGTAAATAATTGGAAAAGCTGTATCTGGGAGGTTTATCGTAATACAAATGATTATCTATAATAGTTTTATATTTAAGTAAATGTTGAAATGTTCAGTTAAAATTTAATATGTTTAATTAATTCATATAAACAAAGTATTTTACCAGCTAATTAATTTATAAGATGATTTACTCTTAGTAAATAAAATATAAATTACAACCAATACTACACAGACTTAATTTTAGGACAAATTTTATATTATAGACGAAATTCCTCATCTTATGCAATAATAAATATTTGATGTTAACTGTAGAGGCTTCTACTTCGCTTACATCATTATTTATACAAATAAGAAACTTAACCTTTGTTTGATAACTGAGGTTTTTATTGAGACTTTAACTTTTTATTATCAAACTAGAAGTTTGAACACTTCCAGTTTTAAAATAGCAAGTTAAAGTTGTCGAAACTATAGTCACAACAAAAACCTCAGTTATACAAACAAAGTTTAAGTCTCTTATTTGTGTAATAATTAATTATCCGTTTATTGAACCCAAAAGAGTTACAAAAGGCCATCGCCCGAGGTCACTTAGCAGCTATGTAATATTTTATGTGTATTCATTTATCTTGTAATCATTTTTATGCTTAGATAAGAAATAAAGTAATTCTTTCTTATGCAATTCAGAAAACTGTTGTAGTACAATAAATATAATTTTGAAAACTAAACAAATTAAGTGTTATATTAAAGTGATATTATCAAGTTTCAACAACTAACAGCCTCAACTATACAGTAATTCAGAAAATATTGAAATCTGCTAGCGTTACACTTTTTAAATTGCTTGGAATTCTTAGTCAGTATCAGACATATGTGACAAAATCAATATCAATGTAAAAACATATGGAATCCATTTTATATCACGTACACTATAAATTACTATTTTTAATTAAAATAGAAATAAATTTTAAAATGGTTTTAAAGCAAGGAGATGGTGATTTTTAAACTCTTTATTTCAAATTTGACATAAACAGACAAAGTAAATTAGAAAACCTGCCATGAAAACGTATTGAAATTTTGTGTTCATGTAGGCAAACATTGCATTTTGGCATTAATCTAAAAGTATCAAGTTTTTGTCCAGAACTGGGATGAATCCTCAAAAAAAGATATAAATTACGAATCCGAATTACCTAATATGATTCTAATCACGAATACTCCAATAAAGGAGTCGTAAGAGAAAAATATGATATGAATTAATAATTTAAATCCCCCCTCTTTCAAATCACAGATACAAATCCTTTAACAATAAATTTGAATTAATTATATTTTTTTGCAGCCAATAAAAGTTTTAATACTAGTTTTTATTAATAAAAATATATATTTAAAACCTAATTATGTATAATTCGTTTAATGTGAATAATACATCAAAATGGTCAAATTAGAAAAACAGATGAACCTCATATTTTAAGATATTCAGAAAATATATATTTTTTTAAATGATACAGAAGATCATCAATACGCTTTGATTAAAACACTTGGTTTGTTTCACTGATTTAATCAGTGAAACAAACCAAGTGTTTTAATCAAAGCGTATTAATTAAATATGTTTTACCACGGGTTAAGTGAGAAATTAATTCATCATACAGAAGATCATCATTACAAACCAATCATAATAATAAATGAATGAATGAATAAATAAGAAAGTTATTCGCATATTACTATACTTTACTACTTTAATATAACAAAGAATCCCTGAACATTTTCAGAATGTATAACAATGCACACAACGATAAAAATCGCGTAAAATTAGAATTTTATTGACAGATACAATAAACAGATTTTGTTTTGGTAATTTTTTAGAATTAACTTTTGTTTTAGGGCTTCTTGATTATATTGAACTAAACAGAAATATGCGAATAACTTTCTTATACATTATTATTATTATTATTCTTTATTTTTCTTAACAGATAAATACAAGTATCCAATTACAGGGAACTTAATCTAATATAATGCTATGTTATATAATTTTAGATCATACATACGTGCAGAGAATGAAGAGAAAAGGAAAAAAAAACAAACTTAAAGCCTAAAGATTTATAACAATGTCAATGGTACCGATAAGTCTGACATTATTTCGATGACAGATTTCCTGGTATTTACGAAAATATCTACTCTATTATTTAAACTATTAAACGTTCTAATTATTTTAAAAACGGGTGAATTTAAATGAGCTAGCGTATTGGCATGTGGTTGAAAAAATAGGTTATTCTGCGAGATGTTAGTCTAGGAACCTGAAACTTCAGCTTACTTAGGATGTTAGAGTCATAAATTTCGTAATTTACTTCCCCGTATAAAAATATAATTGAAGATTTAGTACGCCTGTCGCTTAATCTTTCGACATTAAATGTTTGCAAGAGGTTATCATATGTAATGGATACAGATGGATTTAAATAAAAAAACAACATATTCAAAAACTTTTTATGAATTACTTCAATTCTACTTACAGTATTTTTGTAGTACAGTGACCAAATAACAGAGGCAAATTCGAGGATAGAACCAACGTATGAAAAATACAATTTTTTCAAAACGTCAATGTTATGAAAGTCCTTACAAGTGCGATGAAAAAAGCCCAACAGTTTGATACTTTTGTCACAAATCTTATTTATATGATCATTAAATGTCAACTTATCATCAAAAGTTACTCCTAAATCATTAATTGAGTTTATACGTTCAAATAATACATTGTTAATACCATAATCATATAGAACAATATCTTTTTAAGATAAAATGACATGCATTTACACTTTTATAAGTTGAACGATAATCAATTTACCTCACACCATTTATGAATGTTAATAATATCTTCCTGCAACCGAATGCAATCATCCATTGACTCAATGATAATTAATGTTGTATTATAACTTTTTTTTGTTAAGAATAATCTTCTATATTGTTCGATAATAAAAAGTAGAGGGTGTGCCATTTAAAAAAAAGATTGTTTATTTATATCTTAAATAAAATATCTTAAAATATGACGTTTAATCGTATCTCTGATTTGACCAATTAAATTGTCATTAAAAAATATAAGAAAGATAGCAATATGCGCCCTTTATTCTGTTCATATCGTGATAAGGGACGACCATAGAGATTGAATATGTAAAGCCAGAGAAAAGTACAGGAGTAAACAAAAGTTTTGAAAAAGGCGTCACAAAGTATGATAAATCTATAATAAAGTCTACAACAAAATCTACAACAAAATCTACAATAAAATCTACAATAAAATCTAAAATATATCTGCGAGTAGATTTTATTTTTTGGCTCCGTAAAATATTGAATGCATTATAAGGGCTAAAAAGTTTGAGAACTGCTAACTAGATAAATAAACTAATAGTTCGCCCACGAATAATTCAAATTCGAAACTATTTGAATTCGAGAAAATAAACTTACGCTTCTTATAGTTTGCACACTTTAAAGATAATATATAAAATTACGAATATGTTATCCGTGAAAATGCAAACAATGTCTTAATTAATAAAAGTTCATGTTTTGATCGTACAGATAATAGTTGTCAACGATCTAATATTTAACGAAATAAGCACCAAATAAGCATATAAATTCAAAATAAGCATAAAACCGAAAAAACTCGCAAGAAAGCAAAAAAGGAAGTACTATTTTAGTGTCAAATGATTCAATTTTCTATAATTCGTACACATTTTATTAATTCATGTTTATGCTTTTAATTTTCAGCATAAGCTGTTTGTTCAGAAATCTAAGCTCTAATTATAACTATCGTATTAATTTTAAATTTCCCCCATTAAAACTCAAGTTTTACTTTATATTCTGGTCGTGTGAAGCAATGATTTAACATAAAGTTCAAAAACACTAAAAACAAATGTTCATGCTAATCCTTACAATGAATTCATAATATTTTTGCAGATTTAAATCGGTTTGTAGGATTCGTTTTTTTTTGTAAGTATTCGAATCCTTTTTTAAGGATTCGACTCACCTACATTTGGATTTGAATACGAATCCTTTTAAAAGAAATGTTACGAATCCGGATCATGAATATTCTTTGACTAAAGTATTCGATTACCTCTTTTTATTCCTCTAAAAGAACCCGAATTTAGGATTCGAATCTTAAATGATTTGAATCCTGCCCAGCTCTGTTTTTTTCCTGCTTGATTAAATCAGTGCAATTTTATCTGCAATGTGGAAATAGCGTTATTTATTATAAATTAAATAAAACATCATTATGTGGAAATTGCTTAACGATATACAGAGAGTTTTATATAACACCGAACATTTTACGAAGTTTACAACACACACATATTACGAAGTTTAAAACACACTGCTGAACTTTTCATTGAATCAGTGTTTTGTACCGGTGGCGCATGAAGTAAAATTTCGAGTTTAGAAAAGCCTGAAAATTTAGCTCGGCCGCGTAGCGCTCGCGCTACGCGACCAGACTAAATTTTCAGGCTTTTCTAAACTCGAAATTTTACTTCATGCTTAGCCTGGGAGTGGAAAACACTCGTTTAAAGCTTCAAATTGTATTCTTTTAATAAACCGAACGTGGTAGAATGTACAACGTCTGCATATGTAAACTTAAATGAACTATTCTTGTTATGAATATGTTCTGTTTTACATAAAACTCTTTGTATGTATATTTTGTGTTGAAAGAGATAAATATTTTAAACATATTCTAGTTTACGGTAAATACTTTGATCACTGCACTCTTGATAAAATAAAATTATATTATTAGGTAATTTAAAATTAAAACAATTGTTTAGTTTAATGTTGTTGTATTCAGTTTCCTGACACGTGTTTCGGTTAATCACGACCATTCTCAAAGGAATTAGAAAAATAACTATTTTTGTAATTCCTATGAGAGTGGTCGTCATTGACCGAAACACGTGTCAGGAAACTGAATACAACAACATGAAATTAAACAAGTGTTTCAATTTGAAATTACCTAATAATATTCTAGTATTCTATAATAATATTCTAGTATTCTAGTATATTTCTTATTAGTAATTAATTGCCTTATGCCGGTTTGCACCCAAGTAGATTAAGTTAATCAGTGATTAGTATTCTTTAAAACTACAGCAATTTTATGTATAAATTATTAACAAAATCGCATAATGATAAATGAGACATGTTGCAAATTTAAAACAGTCTTATATTCTAGAATTATGACTTATTCAGAGGTTTAATCAATGATTAGTCGCCGATTAAAGTTAATCAGTCAAGGTTAACCTTGGAGTAGGTAATATATTTTTGTAAAAATTAACAAAAAGAAAAATTCCCTAAAACATCTACATAGTATACAATTTAATAGCTTGACATTGCACAAAGAAACTTGGTAATAAAACTTTGGAGTGTGTATTTTAGGTATCTATTTAAATTGTTTATACATAGAGAGAATGTTTATTTTATGTGTACATATTCTATAGCATTCGCTGTAAAATTTCAGGCATCAATTGCTTTTTTATAAGCATTAAATTTAGAGTTTCGAACGAGTGTTTCCATTCCCAGATTGCTTAATCTAAAATTTCAAGTTTAGGGAAGCTTGAAAATTTGGATTTGCTGGGGCGCGTGAGCGAAGCGAGCCGCGCTCCAGCACATCTAAATTTTCAGGCTATTCTTGTTCGAAATTTCGCTATTATGATATTTTGATAGTATTTTATCATAGTCGACTGCATTTTTACTTTTATGGCATATTGATAGTATTTCATCATTAAATTGATTGTAATTTACCTATTATCGTTTAAATCCCTTTTAACTTGTATTAAAATTGACAATCTCCGTCAAAAAAACACAATAAATGTATTAAATCAATTTTCAATTGTTTCAACGACAAAACAAACGAGTGTTTTCCACTCCCAGACTAAGCATGAAGTAAAATTTCGAGTTTAGAAAAGCCTGAAAATTTAGCTCGGGTGCGTAGCGAAGCGAAGCGATCGAGCCAAATTAGGCTTTTCTAAACTGGAAATTTTACTTCATGCGCCACGCGTACTTAACAATGATTTAATGTGAAATGGTCTTTAACCCCCTTATAAGTGAAATAAGTTTATTATGTCAAGTATCAATTGTTTAGGTGATGGGGAAAGTGCTGCGATGGACACATTAATATTTTTTTCTTCCTAAAATAGCGAATTCTGATAATTTTAGTTCACCACTGCACCCACAGATGTCGCCACTTATTCGGCATGAATTAGTGTATCGCAAAAACTACATAAAGTTGCATTTCTATATTGATTATTCATTCATCGAATAACGATTATCTTGAAGTGTGTATGTATAACAAACACCATGAGCAACAGAGCCATATTGTTTATGTGCAAAATCAGATTAACGACTTTAATATTATGTAATTTTAAAAGAATAAAATATAGGAGATAATTATAGCTTTCTATAGCAAATGTTAAGAAAACGAACTCTTATGTGAGTTATACCTATAATTCATTAGCCGCTAGGGCTAAACGAGTAGCATCAAAGTTTGATTTCGTTCATTATTTTGAAAATTTGAAAATTTGGTTTGGTCGCTAGCGCGAAGCGCGGAGCGACCAAACCAAATTTTCAGGCCTTTCTAAACTCGAAATTTTACTTTATGCTTAACCAAAGAGTAGAAAATTCTCGTTCGAAACTTAAAATTGAACTCATTATTAAAACAATGAATGCCTTAAAATCCATACTCGTCGGGATATGTATACAAAGAAATAAAATTCCTTGTATGTTTATGTCTGCAGCCCCACCAATATAAATTCTTAAGAACAGCCACTGAATAGAACCAAATCAATAATACTTAATTACAGTAATTAAGTAATATTTTATTAAAAATACGAAAATCCCAAAAACAAATCTAGCTGATTAATACCCAGATTAAAATTTCTATCGCAAAAACAACATAAATCAATTCAACTGATTACGTTATCAATTCCTCCGGCGGAATTTACAAAACGACCCACTTCTACACAATTCTTCCAGACATTGATATCTATTTCGCGCAGCGCAAAAGGACGAGATATATCTCTCCAATATCCCGATTTATCAATCCGGCCACGTTTTGTATCGAATGCAGCTGACTGAGAAATAAATATTAAGTACAGCACACGCAAACACACACAAAAAGAAAATCAATGAGGATTTATCAATGTCTACACTTTAGTATATATAACATGAAGAAAAGAAAAAACTAGAAAATATACTTGATTGATGATTTTTATGAGAAAAGAAAATAACTTGAATAGATATTGAGATTATACTTACATGTATGAGAGATTAATTAATGTAAAATTTTAAATAATTAAAAATTAAATGTACCTGTAACTTTATTCTTATGTATCAGTTAGTAAAACATAATTACATATCAAAAAAATAATTTTTAAAATGGAGATGTATCCAACATACCGTGTGTCCTGTTTTAAGACGCATAATAGGAAATAACGATGTAAAAATTTCGATTTCTGTTTGTATCTCTATTATTGAACTAAAATGATCAGAATAAAATTAGAATCATTCCTTTATCTACTAGCATTGTTTTTAAGTTTTATTTATATTTTATCTTTAGTATTCTTCGAAATGTAGCTGAAAAATAGTGAAAAATCATGAATCATGAATATGAAATCCTTAAAATAGTAGTTGCTATGAAAAGTCAGTGTTTTTCATCTAAATTTATTAAAACACAAAACATTAATCAATACAACATTAGTGTTTATACAACAAAAGTAAAAATGCTGATCATAAAATGGACTTTTAGTGGACATTCTTCGCGTGCTTGGTATTTCCGACTTATTTAGTATTAATTAACAGTAATTAGAATCGTTCAGAAATTTGAGAAGAACAATTGTGTGAACGATGAACATATCGTTGAGAATAAAAAGAGGAAATCTAAAGAAATTGTAATAAATGTATTGGCAATAATAAGAGTAAATCTAATAGTAAGTGTAAGAAAGAAGAAGTCTTCAAATAATCTTTTATATTCATCGTGTGCATACGCATCTTTTCCAAAGAACAATGGGCAAATTTGAGGTAATATGCCCGAGAGGTGGCGGCAGATAAAGTTGATAATAACATTTGCCACCAAAAATGACTTCGACCACTTCAAGGTCAAGTCGATATTCAGTGAGCATCAGTCTGAAAAACGATAATTGCTCTTCCGTTTTTAGCGTTCTACGCGACACCTGTTGATATTTCAATCATGAACTAAACATTAAATAAAATATTGAGCTTCAGGAACGGTCCCTAATTTCTTTCTTTGGTTTTTTAAGAATGACGTTAGCTAGATTTTCACTTTTTCAAGATGTCTTCATCAAGTTTGAACGTGTGTTCTCGTTCTAATTGTAACACTCGTCTAAATCGAGGCAAAACTGAATCTCAAGGATGGACATTAGTTGAAGGCGAGCGTGTTTGGAATAAATGTGTTGCTAAATCAAGAGATCGAAGCCGTTCAAGTTTGAAAACAAGCAGAGAGACGCTAAGCGCTGATTCAATTGTGATCAATATACTAAAAGCAAGACATTCGAAAGGTGTTACTGATTGCATTTTTAATGTCAAAAAAACAAGATTGTAACGATATCAAAAAGGATCTTTGTTTATTATATATGAGAACAGGAATCTTGGTTGACATTAGATCAAGAGCGTGCGTCAAACATTTCCATGAAAATGGTCAGTTAAACTTCGAAGAACTACCTGATTTGACACCAGCAACAAATGAAGCGCGACTCGACTCTAATTCAATCGTTCAGATACTAGATAGTTTCGTTAAATTGTTAAGATTAATGGATGGAAGCTTATTTAGATAATATTCAAGACGATTTTTTGCGATTTGAAACTGGTTTGACTCGTGAACAGTTTAACTATATAAGTGATCGTATTGATACAACAAAAAAAGAACGTTTTTCATTTGGTTTATTTATGATGCATTAAGATAAATATGACGTACGAAGCTCTTGGCATTAAATTCAATCTCGACCGGCGAACGATCAGTAGAAGAATAGAGAAAGTACGAAACCTTTTGTATGAAGAATTTGTACCTTTGTAATTGGGGATGACTAAAGAGAAACTTACGTTGCTAATAGATGATCAATCATCATTTGCAAAAGTATTATTCAAACAAGTAACAACTGATGTCAGCTCAAGTTTAATTGTCATATGCTACTCAACTTATTTGAAATGTGAGAAAAGTTCTAACTATGACTTTCAAATCGATTCCTGGTGTCCATACAAAAGCTATAACTGTGTGAAACCTTTCATGATGGTCACTAGTTCAGGACGTATAGTGTCTGTTGCGATGTCATATCCTGATAAAAAGTCAGATAGCTAGATATAAGTTGAGTTCCTTCAAACAGAAAGCCAAGCAATTCTTCAAACCTGGGGATATATTTGTTTTAGATCGAGGATTTCGAGATGCTGAGAAATGGTTGCTTGAAAACCAATTTAATGTTGAAATGATGCCATGTGTTAGTAAACGATGACTGACTCTACTTGAAAGCAATAGACAACGCTTTATAACAATAATTCGATTTGTGGTTGAAACAGTTAATGCTTATTTGAAGAGCAAGTTCCATTATTTTCATGACATCATCAGGAACACCAACATCGAACATGGGTCCCAAGATTTTATGGTTGCCTGCGCAATATATAATTATATTTGCAGTTCAATTGAATCTGATTAAGGACATCAACTTGAATATGCTAGCACTTTGAACGAAAGATTACATATGCCAAACAAGTTAGACGAAGTGATGGAAACAAAGAATATCAATGGCATTAAGTCCTGGTTCATAGAGAAGTCGATGGAGGAACTAGACATACCATACCACTAGATCAGCTCAGATCATTTGCACTTGGAATTTATCAGCTTCGACAAGCGCCGTCATACTATTTTCAAACTATTAAACATAATGGTTCATTCATGTATCGAGTTCTAATAGACAATATTATTGACTACGATGATTACTTTGATATTGATAACGCTGACTATGTTTGGATAAACCGTCGTTTGTTCTCAAGACACAAGAAGAACAAAAACTATTATCAAAGTGTACTTCTCAATTTGAACTGTTCTGATCTTGATCTGATTGCTGGTTATACATGCGGCTGTTTCGCAGGAAGTAGAACTGCTGGTTGCTGCAATCACATCATGACAGTTAACTGGTATCTTGTACATGCTTGGAAAATTGACGATCTGAAGTCTCCTGCAGCAAATCTTGACCACTTTTTCAACAACTTAGCTCCGGTAGATGTTGGTGATGAAGACGATGATTAGTATGAATTTTTAATAGTGTTTACAATGATGATTAAATAAAATTAACAATTTCTGATTTTGAGACTAATGCTCAATGAGTTTTTGGTTGACCTTGACTTTTTATCCGCCGCCATCAATCGGCGCAATCAATCTGAAATTTGCCCATTGATCTTTTGAATGGTCTAATAAGTATAGATTAACTGGACAAGGTTTTCAAATTTTGTACAAAACAAATGAGAAATAGTAAGGTGAATCTTATTCTGTTTAGGTGTACCTTTAAGGCTAGCTCGTTTCAATATAAATAATGAAATCGTGCCTGAACTAGCGTCTGTAGTTTTTAGATGTCATGTGCTGACTTTTAAAAACAACTACAATTTTAATGATTTTTTAAGTTCATTTATCTTTATCATTTTAAAGCAATAATTAGATTAAAACGGAATAAAATACGAAAAAACTGCTTCCGAAATATTGTTATTAACTAGGAGAACTATTTTAATTCCATTCTGACCATTTAAACTCAATAATGGAGATAGAAATTCGAATTGAAAAATTAACACGGTATGATACTAAAAATAAAAATAGAATAATCTAATTACAGAGAAAATTATTATGTATAAAGGCCTTTGTTAATAATAACTCTCTGTAATAAGATTATTGTGTGTTTATTTTTTACTATACTTATAAAACTATTTTTAACTTCACTAAAAAATCAATGTTCTCATTACAAAGAAAATTATCATTAGAGATTGTAATTAACACATTGAAAATATATAATGTTATTTTAGTATGAGAGTAAAAACAATACTGAATGCTGTTAATTTATATTTTTCATGGAAAGTAGCTAACATGTAAGCTTATTTTCTCGAATTCAAATATTTTCAATTAGAATTTCTTTAGCTAACATGTTTTTATTCTATATTTTATTTCCCCCAGTTTCGTTATTTTCTTTTATAAATAAACCATTTTTTACGATATACATTAATTTAATGCTCTCGTGGCTGAAAAAATCCCTTTTGCAGATAATGATACACTCATACACACATTCATACACGAATGTACAGTCGGAAATAACGTCTAAACGGAGTAAAAATTGGTCTCATACGGAATACTCAGATATAATTGAGGGCGTTAATTACTGTCGCATTCGTGACTGGAAATAATGAACGTAATCAAACTTTGATGCTACTCGTTCAGCCCTAGCGCCATTTCAAAAATACACATTCCCTTTCCCGAAGGGAATAACGAACAAACCCTCCTCGAATGACAGAAATAATGAATTATAGGGATAACTCACATAAGGGTGCGTTTTTTTTAACATTCGCTATGGAAGTCGTGGTTTATGCAAATGGATGGAAAACTGTAATTATCTTCTATTTTTTATTCTTTTAAAATTACATAATGTTAAAGTCGTTAGTCTGATTTTGCACATAAACAATATGGCTCTGTTACTCATGGTGCACAGTTTGTTATACCTACACATTTAAAGATAATCGTTATTCGATGAATATAGAAGTGCAACGTCATGTAGTTTTTGCGTTACGGTAAATTCATGTCAAATAAGTGGCGACATCTGTGAGTACGGTGGTGAACCAATATTATCAGAATTCGCTATTATAGGAAGAGAAAAATAGTGATGTGTCCACCACAGCACTTTCCCCATCACCCAAGCAATTGATACTTGACATACTAAACTCATTTTATCTACGCCCTATCTAATAACCGCATCATACCACACTGTCTTCTTGACAAGTATGATTGACATTACGTACACATGCACGTAATAGCTTTGACAAATAAATTACGTGCTGATAGCTGAACAGCTGATTGCTTACGGTACAACCAAATGACATTTCTTTGATGTACAGGGAGTTTTTCTTTAAAGTATACGTATTCCAAATTCAGCTTATTTTCTTTAAATCTTTAGTTATTCGTTGTTTTTTTTTAAGAGTTCAAATTGAAGCTTTAAACGAGTGTTTTCCACTCCCAGACTAAGCATGAAGTAAAATTTCGAATTTAGAAAAGCCCCGTGAAAATTTGTCTCGGGTCGCTGCGCGACCCTCGACAAATTTTCACGGGGCTTTTCTAAACTCGAAATTTTACTTCATGCGCCACGCGTATAATACACTAATATATTGTGAACTGTATGTATTTTAAACCTCACTTGAAATCAGTGCTTTATGCGCATGGCGCATGAAGTAAAATTTCGAGTTTAGAAAAGCCCAGAAAATTTGTCTCGGGTCGCTGCGCGACCCTCGTCAAATTTTCACGGGGCTTTTCTAAGCTCGAAATTTTACTTCATGCTTAGTCTGGGAGTGGAAAACACTCGTTTAAAGCTTCAAATTGAACTCTTTTAAAAAACAACAAATGTCGAACTAGACATACCATACCACTAGATCAGCTCAGATCATTTGCACTTGGAATTTATCAGCTTCGACAAGCGCCGTCATACTATTTTCAAACTATTAAACATAATGCTTCATTCATGTATCGAGTTCTAAAAGACAATATTATTGACTACGATGATTACTTTGATATTGAAATTTTACTTCATGCGCCACGCGTATAATACACTAATATATTGTGAACTGTATGTATTTTAAACCTCACTTGAAATCAGTGCTTTATGCGCATGGCGCATGAAGTAAAATTTCGAGTTTAGAAAAGCCCAGAAAATTTGTCTCGGGTCGCTGCGCGACCCTCGACAAATTTTCACGGGGCTTTTCTAAACTCGAAATTTTACTTTATGCTTAGTCTGGGAGTGGAAAACACTCGTTTAAAGCTTCAAATTGAACTCTTTTAAAAAACAACAAATGTCGGAAAATGGACAGTTTTGTGCATATGTTTACCTAAATGAAAAATTCCCTGTTTATTGATCAAGTAGTAATTTAGTTTTCATCATTGTCATGGTACTATTAAAAATTATTACAATAAATAAGTTGATCTTTCATGCTCATTGTGTATTTTGTTAGGGTATAGGTACCTTTCTCGAGTGGTATGGCAATTACATACTCGCGGAATACTGCACCCCCGTAAACATTTCCGCAACATGTCCGCTTATATAATATGCTGCATACTACTCTCGTTACGTAATATACTATTACTTATAAATTGATTAAAGACCATTTCACATTAGATCATTGTTATGTACGGATGGCGCATAAAGTAAAATTTCGAGTTTAGATAAGCCTAATTTGGCTCGGTTGCTCCGCTTCGCTACACGCCTGAGCTACATTTTCAGGCGTTTCTAAACTCGTAACTTTACTTCATGCTTAGTCTGGGACTGGAAAACACTCGTTTGTTTCATTATTGAAACAATTGAAAATTAACGTAATAAGTTTATTCTCGTTTAATTGACGGAGAATGTAAATTACTGTCAATTTAGTGATGATTGATAATAGAGAAAATACACACGACTATGATGAAATACTATCAAAATGTCACAAAAGCGAAATTCCAACTTTTCTCTACAAGATTTTTTTGTATAATCAATATTAATGCTGAGAATAAATGAAATTGCCAATTCTTGGTTGCAGAATATTTCAAACATTAAATGTGCGATTCTTTTCGACAAATTAGTTTCACAAAGATTATATTAAACACTCATTGAAACAACTACTTCCCGAGCTAATACCCCGACGAACATTGAAATATACAACAAGTGTGTGCTGTTACATACAGTAACCTACTGCAAATGTAACAATTGGGATCAAATTATTTAGGCCATCTATAGACGTGTTTTGAGATTTACCTCTCATCAGTATAGCTTTGCCATTCCCTCTAAACAATTTGACACCTTAGACTGGCTGTCACGTTACCGTTCAAACATAAGTATAAATGAAATTGCCAATTCTTGGTTGCAGAATACTTCAAACATTAAAAGTGCAAATCAATTCACAATCTACAACAAGTTAGTCAACAAGTTAGTCTTAGTCAAAGACTATATATCAAACACTCAGTTCAAATCAAATCAAATCCAATCATTTATTTGTGGCAAGTAGTGTATATAAATTAGAGATGCCACGAATAGTGTTTTTGCCGAATACCGAATACCGAATATTCGGCCATGCTCTCGGCCGAAGCGCCGAATATTCGGCGGAAGAATGTTCGGCAAAATATGTGTACACATCGCAGTGACAGGCTACGACCTGTCTCACTGCGGTATGTGCGCGAGCGACACAGCGTGCGTATTTGCTTCATTTGCGATTAGATCGTGTCACGACGCGCATTACTTGTTCATTCATATATCAAATTGGGTTACAACTAATAGTCCTTAGTCCTTATTATTAAAAAATGTCGCCATAAGCTTTACAAAATGTGTAAAAACAAGATCTCGCGTGGTGGAGAAGGAAAGAAAGCAAGTAAGCAAAATCTTATTACATGTTAATAAGTTAAACAATTTTAGTGATATTTGGTATTTAGCCCTTGTAGTTTTTCTATTTCTTGTTATTTTTGCCTGGTACTTTATTTTACAAGTTTCATTTCGTTGAATAAACTTTATATAAATAAGTCGTATTTTTAAATATACATTTTATTTATTATCTTTGGAATTCAGAGGCTTAAGTGAAGCCAGAATAATACTAATAAAAATAATATATAATAATATAATATAAACAACAAACTAAAATGGGACAATCACATCAACAAAATAATGAAAAAGAATGCAATTACAATTGGAGCATTGTGGAAAATTAGAAAATATATACCAGAAAACAGAAAAAAAGCTATATACCACGCACTATTTACCTCCAACATAAACTACCTGTGCAATATATGGGGAAACACTACAAGGAAAAATATCACGATGCTGCAACGCCAACAAAATAAAATATTAAAAATACTATACCTCCTTAAAAAAAGAACACGAAGTCATAAAGTATACGAAACCACAAAAGAACTAGATATAAACAAACTAATAATATATAATAACTTGTTACTAATTTACAAAATACAACACAACTTAATAAAATCAAGCATTAAAATCAAACCAAACAAGCAAATACACACTTATACAACCAGAAGGAAATCAGACCTCCGAACAGACAAATTCAGAACAAAAAAATACTCACAGCACTTAACGACTCACACGATACGCATATTTAACAAACTACCAACACACATAAAATCATTAAAATTTATTCCCTTCAAACTAAAAATAAAAAATCTACTTGTAAACAATAAATTAAACTAAAGGAATAACACGAAAATAAAATAACAAATATCCTTCAATACCGTTAGCCCGCGATCGGGTATCAAGCCAACATCACGAGGCGAGGACAGAAGGAATGAAACCAAAGGAATCAACTGCAATGAAACTGGACGAAATCACCACTTATTATAAAATAAATGTGTATATATATATGTCATTGTAATTGTTTAAAATAAACCAATTAAAAAAAAATAATAATTAAAGCTAGTACTATTCAAGAATTCCCTTTTTGATGTCAGATTTTTTATTGTTTAATTATTGTGTTCCGTTTTTTTTTTTGTTCACAGCTACTACTTCTTTGAAAAACCACCTTAAAAGCAAACATGCTGAGCAGTACGCTACGTTAACTGCGGTTCCCTCGACAAGTGGTAGCAAAAATGATGGTACTCTTACTTCTACCGATTCCAAGATAATGGCAGTACCAGGTACGTCAGGAATGAAACAGTTAACTCTGAAGGAAACAACCGAAAGGAAATTGTTATGGGATATAAATGATGTGAAATCAAAAAATATCATTATTTAATCGGTGAAATGATTGCATTAGACAATGAACCATTGTCACTTGTTGAACGAGTCGGCTTTAAAAGGCTTATGGAAAAGGCAGTACCTCAATACAAAATACCTGGTCGCACTTACATGACCGAGAAAATTATTCCTGATATATATAATAGAATTTGCTCTAAAATTGAAGCTAGTATTTCGCGAGCAACAGCTGTATCCGTGACGTCTGATATATGGACATGTCAGCACAATAACCAAAGTTTCTTGAGTTTCACTGCGCATTGGATATCTTCAGAATTTGTTCATGAACATGGCGTTTTAGCGATGAAGCCGTTTGCTGGCTCACATACTGGTACCAATATCGCAAAAGAACTCAATGCTATTGCAGAAAGATGGAATATTAATATTCCTCATAACAAGATCCATTTACTTGTCCATGACAGTGGAGCTAATATGATAAAAGGTGTACGAGACGCAGAATATGATTCTGCCAAGTGCTTCATTCATTCACTGCAACGAACTGTAGAAGTATCGCTACAGTCTCAAACGGAAATAACAGAGATGATAAATGCCGCGAGACGAATTCTTACCCATTTTAACCACTCTGGTGTAGCACAAGAACAGTTGAAATTAATTCGCCAAGAACTTAACTTGCCAAATCATCAACTAGTACAAGATGTAAGCACACGCTGGAATTCTACATATTATTTAATGGAACGATTATTAGAACAAAAGCGAGCTGTTTCTCTGTACATAACTGATCACGAGTGTTTAAAAAATTTAACATCTTCTCAGTGGGAGCTAATGGAACAATGTGTCAAACTCCTCAAACCGTTCGAAGAGATTACGAAAATAACCAGCTCAGGTATTTCCTGCATCTCTGAAGTGATTCCACATGTTGTCACATTGTTGAAATACCTGAGAAAGGAAGAGACTGCAGATAGGACACCAAATTTATTGAGAATGAGACCTTCACTACAAGTTGAGCTTGAAACACGGTTCAACTTAGATGAGAATGACAAATATCTGGTTGCCACTTTTCTTGACCCGCGTTTCAAAACCAGTTTCCTGGGATTAGTTCAAACTCAAAGAGCAAAACAAAAAATTCTTTTAGAAGCTCTGAAAATTAGTTGTGATGAGTCTAGTAGTACTGATACTGATGGTGATTCTTCTCCACTTCGAAAGAAAAGAAATGTCAATGAAAATGATAAAACTATTGAAATACATGACAGTTTCTGAAACTGTTTTGAGGAAATTGCTACAGAAAATATGCAAAATGATGAGGATGTGGATAAGAAAAGTACTATTGCAAATGAGCTGGATTTTTATATGAAAACCGCTCGCCTACATCGAACGGCAGACTCTTACAAATGGTGTTCAGTAAACGCAAAACAATATCCAAGGCTGACAGAATTCGCTAAGATTTATCTATCGTCTCCTGGCAGTAGTGTGTATAGTGAGAGGCAATTTTCAGAAGCAGGTATAGTTTATGAAGAAAAGCGCAATCGTTTGCTATCAACAAACGCTGAAAAACTTGTTTTCATTCATCATAACTTACCATTGACAGGTTTTAAGTATTAAATGTAATATTTTGTGATGAAAATAATTAAATAAATTTTTTAATAATGTGTTTTTTTTCAAAATTTGGTATTCGGTATTCGGCCGAATAGTACGCAACATTCGGCCGAATACCGAATATTGGAAAAAGTAGCCGAATAGGCCGAATTCCGAATAGTAACCGAATATTCGTGGCATCTCTAATATAAATACTTTACACACGTCAGAAAATAAATATACACTATAAAATGGCTAAAAAATACAACATATTATAATTAGGAATATAATTACAAAACAAGTATAACACATTAAGAATCGGTAGGTATAAAGGACAATATACAACAAATAATAATAAATTAAATTGTACCGTGATGATCAAGAAAATCATTAATATTATAGGGTACTATATTTAAGAGAAATGACTTTATATGCACCCTGTATTCCCTGTACGGTTTGTTCCTAGTTGTTACGCTTAGCGTATTATAGAATAAAGGACAGAAATAGTTATGACCATTATCGGTTCTTTTTAGCCTGAGTGAGGCTAAATTAATGTCATCCTTGTTTCTGGTTGTGTATGCATGAGTATAGGTGGGATATTCAATGATATTATTTTTTACATGAACTAAACACTCCAGAATATACAGTGCAGATAATGTTAGAATACTTAATCCTTTAAAACAATCCCTGCAATCATCACGGAATTGTAGACTAGCTACTATTCTAATAGCCTTTCTTTGCAGTGCAAATATTCTGTGCCTAGAAGTAGAGTGTCCTCATATCAAGATTCCATAGCATAAATGACTTTGACATAGCGCATAATAAGCGGAATTTCTTACTTAATTCTGATAATTTTTACTCATATTAATGTCACAAGCTTTCGAACTATTTTCATTATGAATAATCATTTAAGATTTGGATTGATTGAGTTACTTGAAGATAATTATAACTTTGAATAAAATACTTAGAACCTTTCTTCAATACTTTATTTTGTCACCAAATGTACATTTCGGAATGGATTTGTATCAAACCATTGATAATAGACACTTCGTGTTCGAAATGTACATTTGGTGACAAAATAAAGTATTGAAAAAAGGTTCTAAGTATTTTATTCAAAGTTAATCATTTAAGAGTTTCATAACTTGAATTTTAGAGTAATTATGTAATACAGAAAATTCGTTTATTAAAAACGGTTATTTCTTGAAAAATTCTGTGAGTTTGAAGTCATTTTGATAACATACCTTCAATTTAATGATTATTATAGGGAATTCACTACTTTAAAAAGTCAACTACAATTGCAGTCAAGATAAGATATTTTAGTCTGCTGTTCAATTATGTTAAAAATAATAGTGTCTTAATAAAATCAATCTAAGATTTTGAAGTAATTTTAATAAGGTATTATTTTTTATGATTCTTAAAAAATAATTCTACTCCAAAATCGAATGATTATTTATGGAATTTGATATTTTGAAGACTCATAACTTTTTCTTTATACGGGATATTTTACTTTTCTGTACAGTAATATGAAAATATTTTTTTTTGAAACAAAATAATTCGAAATTTTTTTGTTATGTTTTAAATATTTTACCCCCAAATTTAATGCATGGCTATTTTCACGATCTTCATTATTTCCATATTTTATCTTGATTTTCTTTCAATTTAATAGTATGAGATTTTAGAGATTATGGTCAATTTTCATAATTTTAGCGATTATTAAAAAAGTTTTCGAATTTTTAAGATTTTTGAAAATCAATAAACTATAAATGCCATAGAAAAATATCAGATTCCGTGATTGTTTATCAACATATGTAAATGTTGACGGTTTTCATCTGTTATAAGTCATAGGTTTTTTCCATGTTTAGGGATTTGTCAATTTTCAAGATTTTCATTGATGTTGTTAAATTTTTTTATTTCATTTATAACTTTTTGTAAATTTTGAATTAATCAAATAATTGATTTCATAGTGAACGCTTGAAAAGTTTGTCTCGATAAATTATTTGTTGTCGTTTCTAATTACATAATAAAATTATATAAATAGATCAGTTACATATTTATAATTAATTTATTTATTTTGAAAGTGGCCTAACTCCATTTCTTAATTTTTGTTAGTAACTATAATAATCTTCATAATTTGAGGTTTTCGGTCATAAATCACAAATTATGGTCAAGTATATTTTTTTTTAATTTTGGGTTTTACGTCATCTATTTCCGCTGCTAAGGCCAATCATGACGCCGGAGATTAGGTCTACAGCTATCCGGGAATTATGCTGAACCCGGTGGGAGTTCCAACCCACCGGTAGGGATCTTTAACGTGCACGCAACATCCAGGCAGTACACGGGTCCTACATGCATTTAACGTCATATCCGAGAAGACGGAGTGTTTGGCATTTTTATCCTAACCTATATAAATGCAGACAACTTGTTAGGCCGGTATTTGAACCCCGGTCCGTGGCGTGGCAGTACAACACTCTAACCACTACACCACCAAGCTGCCCAAGTATATTTAAAACATGTAATTTATATTTATAATATAATTAACCACACATTGTTGTTTATGACTGCTAACATCATATTATACAGATTTTTACAGTCAACAACAAGAAAATGAAAAATGGAATTAGGCCACTTTCAAAATAAACGGGTCAATTAATCATGTCCTGGGAGGGACATCTTACCTCTTTGGCTAGGCCTATGGATGCCAGTCCGTGACAAAATTGTTCAAAATATACCGCGGTATATTTCGGTATACCGGTCCGCCACATGGAATAGTTTGAGAAGCGCTGCTTAGGTTGCCGACCTATGTAAGTTTCACTTGAACCTAAGTTAACTTGCTCATTGAAGTAATAGGTAACTCTAGTATCTAGTAAATATCCTAGTAAGTAAGTCATCCAAGTTAGCATTGAAATGGGTCGCTATAGATTGGGGTTTAAAAAAGTGGGTCGCAATGTTTACAAGTTTGAAAACCCCTGTGCTAGATAATTAGATTAATTTACTAGTTTTATGCCCGGTATTATAAACGATTAATAAATCATTAGATAACTATTTGTGGAATAAATTTATTCACCTAGTAAACTAATAGGCAAATAAAATTGCGTATTATAAAGCAAACCTACAAATAAATAGCAATTCTACAAATAAATAATTTAATTAGTAGATTACAGACCAAAATTATACATTTTCATTGTGGCCATAGAACCACCAATTTTTTAAATTGAATTGTCAATATTTCAAATTAAATTGTCAATAAAATTGGAAATTTAGTATAATTCCTTACAATTATGGAGAATAACCGTAGAATAGGACAGAATTACACAGAACAAGAAAAAGAAAGCTTATTAGAAATTATAAAAGACTTAAACGAGTGTTTTCCACTTCCTGGCTAAGCATGAAGTAAAATTTCGAGTTTAGAAAAGCCTGAAAATTTGGTTTGGTCGCGTAGCGCGAAGCGCGGAGCGGCCAAACCAAATTTTCAGGCTTTTCTAAACTCGAAATTTTACTTCATGCGCCACGCGTACAAGACACTGATTTCAAGTAAAGTTCACTTGTTCACAATATTTCACTGTTTTCAGTGTTAAATAAGCGTGGCGCATGAAGTAAAATTTCGAGTTTAGAAATGCCTGAAAATTTGGTTTGGTCGCTCCGCGCTTCGCGCTACGCGACCAAACCAAATTTTCAGGCTTTTCTAAACTCGAAATTTTACTTCATGCTTAGTCTGGGAGTGGAAAACACTCGTTTACAAAATGGAACTAATTTTAAAAAAGCGTAAGCATAAGTATAAAAATCCTTGGTCATGTCTGATTTGAAAAACTTTAGGTCTTCGACTCCTTAGAATGTCTTGTGGTTCGAATTAATCACTGTCAGGGAAGATACTATAGGCGAACTTAAATCTGACATGGATGATATGGTAGACATGATAACCGTAATGAAATCAACTAATACAAGTAGTAATATAATCAGATCGGAAGTTTTATTTACTGTTATTATATTAGTTTATCAATTTAAATGTACTACTGTTATTGTGGACAAATTAGATATAACAGACTACTCTTGAAATAATCCACACAATAATTATCAATGTCAAGATTGAGGTAAACGCAACACCTCACTGCATTTATTTCACGAACTTTTAATCCTTGTCCTCAATTCCCATTCTCATCCCTAGAACAGAGAATAGCGAACTGGAAAGCCGAAACGAGACAATGTAAGCGGAGGACCTGCATCGTCGCTGCTACAAACAATGTCAATACCTACGAGTTTGCGATATCAGTTGAATGTACACACGACCGAAAGCGGTATAATTGATAAACAGGACGGCCATTCTAACGTTCTAACGCACGCAGAACAATAAATTTAACTAAACATTGTGAGCCGCGTTTATCGCGAACGCATTGTGGCGCCATCTAGCCGTGTTTCAAGGTTTACTTTTTCAATAGGGAAGCCCGAGCTTTTGAAATTGCTGTCAGCCCGTCTCTGCCTCCGACGCCCGCTCGCCGGAAATTTAAGGGAACAATGCGATGATTAACACAAATTCAATTTGAAATATATACTATAATTTTTTTTACAAAGTTTAATAAATAAATTGCAAAGAAAAACAATGAATAACTAAATTAGTTTTGATTTCACCACATAAGCTATTGCAACAAAATATTTCAGAAAGTCGGAGCGGACAACGTGTTTTCATTAAAGCGTTAATTTTTTTCTAATAGGTGTTTGTAATCATTAAGATTTCGTTTAAAAAAAAAAACACTTATAGTTGGTCAAAATCAGGCGTAAGTAGGAGGTGCAAACCCCCACGATGATGGAGGGGATATTATATAGGGATATAATATGCAACGAATAATTAAAATATCAAAATACTTTTTTACCGTAAACAGTAAATTTACAGGTTGTTTCACCTAATAATCAACAGACTAATCAAGATACGAGGTGTGGAAATTAAGTGATGAGATTGGCAGCATAGCTTTCGATACGGCAACACTTGAAGCACGTGGCTTGGAGGGGTGACAGATGGACATGCGATAGGCGTTCAGTACAAATTTGAACTTGATCGAGTCATTACGCTGTGCGTAGTCATTGTTCTCGTGAAACCGTATTTTGAAGTGCGTTCTAAAAATAAGTGATATTAATTTCGAGCAACGGTGTGCTATCAGGTTTTGCTTGAGACTTGGGTAGAGTGCAACAGAAACTTTTGCACAACTTCAGCAGGCCTACGGAGACAGTGTTTTGTCAAGAGCCCAGGTTTTTCGATGGTTTAAGGCATTTTCAGAAGGAAGAGAGTCGATGGAAGATGAATCACGCAGCGGAAGGCCTGCAACAGCAAGAACCGATGAAAATGTCGACAGAATCCGGGAACTTGTGCGTTCAGATCGTCGGTTAACGATCAGAATGATGGGGAACAGTTGAATTTGAGTCACACCACCGTTCATCACGTTTTGACCAATGAATTGGGGATGAGAAAGATCTGCGCGAAAATGGTTCCAAAAACCCTTTTGCAGGAACAAAAGGACATTAGAAGGGAAAGGTGTCTTGACTTTTTGGAATCGATTGAAAATGATCCACATTTTTTGGAACATGTCATCACTGGTGACGAGAGTTGGGTGTTTGAATACGACCCGGAAACAAAACGCCAGAGCATGCAATGGTGCACGCCAGGCTCTCCAAGGCCCAAAAAAGCAAGAATTAGCAAATCAAAAATTAAATGCATGCTGATTTGTTTCTTTGATAGCCAGGGAATCGTCCACAAAGAGTTTGTGCCTCAAGGCCAAATAGTAAATCAACACATTTACCGCGAGGTTCTTGAAAGACTCCGAAAAAGGATCATTCGTGTGAGATCACACATCAAGAACAATTGGATCCTGCATCATGACAATGCGCCGTGTTACACAGCAATATCAATAAACCAGTTTTTGACCAATAAAAATATTCCTGTGGCTCCTCAGCCTCCTTACTCACCTGACTTGAATCCTGCTGACTTTTTCCTCTTCCCTAAATTGAAAATTCATCTGAAGGGAAGTCATTTTGGGACACTCGAAAACATTAAAACGGCTGTAACCGACCAGCTGAAGGCTATCCCAGTATCCGAGTTCCAGCACTGCTATGAGGAGTGGAAGAAACGTCTCCAACGCTGTGTGGCTTCCCAAGGGAATTACTTTGAAGGAGACAACATTCAATTGCAATTTTATTCGAATAAAACTAATTTAAAAAATCAGTCTCATCACTTAATTTCCACACCTCGTACTTATTTAACATAAACTGTAGGTATACAGGTTGTTTCACCTAAAACTCAACAGACTAATTAACAAGAAACTATACATGTTAATAAGTTTTGTTTGTTGTAATCAATAGATGTCATTCAAGGATTCAAATTAAGATAGAATTGATATCACTCATAATTACGGTTTCGCTGTCAGAGGCATAAAAAGTAGCATTCGATGAAAAAGTCACTTGCAAAGTTCTGATCATCGAATGACATACGCCTCTGACAGCGAAACCTTAATTATGAGTGATACTAATTCCACCTTAATTTGAAGCCTTGAATAACACCTATTGATTACAACAAACAAAACCTAAATAACATTTTTAGTTTCGTGTTAATTAGTCTGGGGAGTTTTAGGTGAAACACCCTGTATATCATGAAAAATGAAAACTTGCATTAATTAGTGTGCCTTAATAAAACATTCTTAGAATTGATTATTTCCAAATCCAAATTTTCTGGCTTTTCTAAACTCGAAATATTTACTTCATGCTTAATTCAGGAGTGGAAAACACTCGTTAGGATAACAATGAACACTTTAACAAATATGATGCCCCGAAAGATAAAAATTAAACTAAATGAGTAATTGTATATTTAATTAATCAACTTAAATATATCTTGAACTAATATAACGAAATTTAACTTGTTTTTCAAAATGATTAATTTAAAGTTAAATGTTATTTATAAGGGTAAATAATTATTAGGTTTTTTGTTTAAAAATAGTATAAAACTAGCTAATTTACATAAAATGAATTAATTTATAAATTACGCAGAAAGTATTTAAAACTTTTAAATTTTGGGGTAATAATCTTACATATTTATATTAATTGCAATACAGTTTAAAGACTCTACTAAAAGTTTGTAATATCTACTAAAAATTTTAAGATTTACAAACGAAACAAAAAATGTATCAATCTTAGTTAAAACATAAGAAATGTCCATGGTCTTAACACAAAATGTCTTAAAATAATGAATACAATGAACCATCACAATCAACAATTCACAATTTGTATCTTAAAATACAGAGTTTTTCTTTTAAGTATACATATCCCAATTATGTGCTGTGAATTTGTCTACAATCAATGCTTTTTTAACTTTGAAGCTTTAAACGAGTGTTTTCCACTCCCAGACTAAGCATGAAGTAAAATTTCGAGTTTAGAAAAGCCTGAAAATTTGATTTGGTCACGTAGCGCGGAGCGGCCAAACCAAATTTTCTGGCTTTTCTAAACTCGAAATTTTACTTCATGCGCCACGCGTATAAATCACTGATTTGATGTGAAGTCTATAATAAACTGTCATTAAAAATTTTTAAATAAATGAAATAATTACCATTATGAACCAGTAAATAAAAATACAATATTCCATTAAAGTTTTTAAAAATAATCAAGTGGGATAAAACTAATTGCATAAGTTGGATTTTATCCCACTTGATTATGTAGAATTGTATATGTGTACCGCGAAGAAAACAGTTTAGAAACCTCTGGATTAGAGTAGCAAAGAAACATTTTTTTTAGATACAGGTAATCAAAAAATTAGGATATTGATTTTGAATATCATATTTTTAACTCTATTCAAATATTTTAAAAAGTAGTACTGTCTATATCGATAATTGTTGTTTTATAACTAATTTCAAACTTCAACTAAAGACTTATAGCAGAGAATCACAGACAGATAAAAATTAATATAACTTATGAGACAACTTGGAAAACACATCACGTACTCTATATCAAACCATCTTAATAAATACGATACGAACGCGACACAATAGAGCCGACTTAATGCGAAGCGTCTGTGGAAACTTTAAACTTAACTTTAATATCACCCCCTGGCATCTTCATCCCCGCAAAAGCGAATGCACTTCTGTCTTCTTGTAGAAGACGGCAAATAGGAAACGCGGTGTAATAGGACAGATGTGCGAGGCTGATATTCTGATATCGTGATATTTACCTGCTAGGTAAATGGCATTGTTGTGTAGCTCGGAAATGGAGAGAAGAGCAAGGTTTTCACTTCAGGTCGGCAGCTCTATTAGAGTATAAAAGAAAATGGAGGGGGAACACGCGGGCTCGTGTAACATCAAGTAACATCAAAGGGAAATTTTTGCATTGTAATAGATCTGCAACATTTTTTTTTTACAAAAGAATATTCGAGTCGTTTAAAATATGTGTTTCATGATTAGATTTAAATATTTTTTATCAATTACGTATCTAATATTATCGTATATAATATAAAAGGGTAAATTAAAAACACTTGGTTTGTTTTACTAACCAAGTGTTTTTAATTTACCCTTTAATATTATTTCAAAATGTTTCACCAAGTGATAAATAACAAAATTATTCAACAAAAAAAAAGTTATCGTATATGCTTCAGTGAATCTGTTATTATATTAATTAGTTCATGTACATTTTTCACTTGTTCTCCATCGATCACCTTAAACATTTAGAAAATAAGGATGTTAACCATCTCCTTAGTTTTTAACTATCTATTACAACTAGTTTCAGCTTTTAACTATTTTTAAAGGATTGCGGAATCCTTTAAAAATAGTTAAAAGCTGAAACTAGTTGTAATAGATAGTTAAAACGCTACGCTAAAAAATGACATCTATGTTGATTTTTTTTAAAATAACTTCCTTGCCAAATAATGGCCAACAAAAGATTTTTAAATGTATTAAATTAATGTTATTACATTAGAAATTATTTTTCTGAATCCAATAATTTCTTGTTTTTGTTTAATATTTGCATCAAAAAATAGCAAAAGCACACTAATTACATTATTCAAAAATTATAATTAGTCTGCCTTGTAAACAAAGTGACTCATGTCATATATTGTGAGGTTATGTCAAACATTAATTATAACGACCCAACATATAAGTTAGTGTTAATTTAAAAACGCAACATTAATCTATTCTTTTCTAATTACCTACTAAATAAAGCAATTTTATACATTGTATTATTTGACCTGACTTGAGAATGTGTGAGGAAAAATGTAAATATTTTGTTATTTTAATATTTTGATTATTATTCATTTTTATAGTGTATTTCTAACTTCACAATATTTCATTGTTTCATAGTTTGATTTGAAGCTTTAAACGAGTGTTTTCCACTCCCAGGTTAAGCATGAAGTAAAATTTTGAATTTAGAAAAGCCCCGTAAAAATTTCTCGACCCTCGACGCGGGGCTTATCTAATCCCGAAATTTTACTTCATGCCTAATAAAATAATATAAAACACTAAAATATTGTGAACTCTATGTATATTTAAACCTCACTTGAAATCAGTGTTTTATACGCGTGGCGCATGAAGTAAAATTTCGAGTTTAGAAAAGCCCAGAAAATTTGTCTCGGGTCGCTGCGCGACCCTCGACAAATTTTCACAGGGCTTTCCTAAACTCGAAATTTTACTTCATGCTTAATCTGGGAGTGAAAACACTCGTTCGTTTTCAGGCTTTACTAAACTCGAAATTTTACTTCGTGCTCAATTCAGGATTGGAAATACGTATTATTCAAATTAAACGTTTATACAGGACGTATATAAAGTCTAGAATAAAATTCATATTTCTGTTATCTTGGGTTTAATGAAAAAAACCCTGAAACAGGACGATTTTTGTTTTTTAATGCGGCGTCAAATATTTTATTTTTTAAATTACGCGTTATTTAATTGTTTAAATTTTAAACTTTATATTTTGTGCATCCTATTTCATAGTATTTTAGTTACTGTGGATCTTGGATTTAAGTGTCAAACTTGTTAACATACCAAGTATTAAATACCACAAATAATTTAGAGTTAGCGATGTTTTTTTAAATATTTAATTCAACAATTATAAATTTTCCGCAAATCTATATCACCATTTTGTCTATATTGTTGTTTGATTGAATGACGCGTATTTAAAAAAATATGTGACTGTATACAGAATTAAGTGTTCTGCAAAAGTTACTAAATAAAAAGAAAGAATTTAATTTAAAAAAAAAATGCTGATGTTGTCACAAGTCAAACACTAGTGACGTCACAGTATTTTTGAGCACGCAGAAAATGGCGCATTAAAGAACGAAAATCGACCTGTTTTGGGGTTTTTTCCATCAAACCCAAGATAACAGAAATATGAGTTTTATTCCAGACTTTATATACACCATGTATAAAAACACCGAATGTCTAAAATTGTACTAAATGTTTAAATGAATAACAGAAAACACTACTAAACTCAACACGTATAAAATATAATATAAATACGAATTAAAATTAATATCGACTTTCTGCAAAAATTTAGTCTCATTGAGACAAGTTTCCAAATATCAAAATTGAATTTGTGTTCAGTATTCCGGCACCAGATACCCACAGACGCATTTCGGACTTCAAGGTCCTCTTCAGTATGGTCCCGACCCAGTGCTGAGGAATACTGAACATTTCTGACTATTTCAAGCCAATATGTGAAAACTATTAATGGATATCGATAGCTAACGCCATCTAATGCTTCATAGTGGCATCGTCGGTGACACGAATGCACAAAGTAAAGCATTAGATGGCGATAGCTATTGATATCCATTAATAGTTTTCACATATTGGCTTGAAATAGTCAGAAATGTTCAGTATTCCTCAGCACTGGGTCGGGACCACACTGAAGAGGACCTTGAAGTCAGAAACGCGTCTGTGGGTATCTGGTGCCGGAATACTGAACACAAATTCAATTTTGATATTTGTTTTTCTGGTTTCACAAACAGAATTCTGCTCGTTCGTGGACGAAACAGTGACCTGTATATGCACTTTGTGCATTCGTGTCACCGACGATGCCACTATGAAGCATTAGATGGCGTTAGCTATCGATATCCATTAATAAGTTTCCAAATATTCATTCAAACAACTACTTCTCGAGCTAATACCCCGACAGATATTAAATTATACAATGAATGTTTGAATTACACGACAGCTTTACTGTTCTATGCATAATTTTTATGCAACATCGGGTTAAATTATTTTTTCACCAAACTAAATGAAACAACAGGAAATCTTTATTTTAAATTTTCTTTATGTTAAAGGTATAAAATAGTAATCATTTGATTTCAGTAGGTATGTATTGAAAGTTTAAATTTTATAATAACCTGCATATACATTTCAAGTGAATATAAATCTTGCTGGCACGACAAATAATTCATATTTGAAACATAATATTCGCAGTCGTTTTCAACACATTTGGGTTTAAACTACCCTTTTGATTCCATATTCTGAAAGCCACCCTTGGCCATAGAATGCAAACAATGCACCATAGCAATTACACATTCACGTGATTCCGCTATAAGCTCGGTAAATGCTGAAATATAATTTACACATAAACCTTGTTGATTAAATGTTAATTGTTCGAATTAAATCTCATGGAATAAGATTATCTTTATTCTGATTTAGTACGTGTCACGTGACAAAATCAATGTGTGTGTTTTATGTGCTAAATATCTGAATTTATTAATAATTTAATTAAATTTTAATAAATTTGGTGAAGAAAAACACTTGTTATGTTCCATGATTTTGTTTTCAGTTTTCTGACACGTGTTTCCGTCTTTACAGATCATTATCAAAGGTAAAATTTTTAATAATTAGGTGTAATACGTGTTTTCTTATTTTCACATACAGAGAATTTTTCTATCAAGTATACATATATCGATGCATACTCTATAAATGTTTAAGCAATCGTTGTTTTTATAAAAGTGTTCAATTTGATGAGTGTTTCCACTCCTTGATTAAGCATAAAGTTGAATTTCGAGTTTAGATAAGCCTGAACATTTGGTTTGGCTTGCAATTTGCAAGCTTTTCTACACTCGAAGAAATTTTACTTCATGGGCCAGGTGTATAAAACAACGATTGAACGTGCAGTTTAAAATACACCTTTAGCATACTGCTTTTGCAGTGTATTTTAACCTTCGCAATGATTCAGTGTTTTATGCGCGTGGCGCATAAAGTAAAATTTCGAGTTTAGAAAAGCCTGAAAATTTGGTTTCCGATTATAAGGCTTTTCTAAACTAGAAATTTTACTTCATGCTTAACCTGGGAGTGGAAATCACTCGTTTAAAGCTTCAAATTAAACTTTTTTATAGAAGCGATGAATTTCTTAAGATTAATAGCATATAACTGAGATATGTATACTTAAAAGAAAAACTCGGTGTATATAATCATCCTAACATTATCTCACCCCACCTGTCCCTCCCATCCCAGCGTCTTTCCATATTATAAATATCTAGATTAAACCCCTGCCTATGTTCCTCAACCATACTTTCTAAAGTTAATTGAAAAATGTCCAAATAAAAGTGCAAACAATGCACCTTACGTCACTTTCTGCAACTCATCCTCCCACTGAACAATCACATTTAAGTAATGTTTCATCAACATTAAAATAACGTTTAATGTTGCTACAATGTTGATATAACGTTATTTGTTTGTTTTTGCTCAGTGAGCTTTTCTATATTTTTAGTGTTTTAATAGTATATTACGTAATGAGAGTGGTATGCAGCATATTACATATGAGCGGACATGTTGCGCACGAGCCGCGCAGCGGCGAGTGCAGTATTCCGCGAGTATGTAATTGCCATACCACTCGTGAAACGTACGATACTTTACCTACGCCCTAACAAAATAAACAATGAGCATGAAAGAACAACTTATTTATTGTAATAATTTTTAATAGTACCATGACAATGATGAAAACTAAATTACTACTTGATCAATATACAAGGAATAAAGCTGTACATTTTCCGACATTCGTTGTTTTTTTAAAAGAGTTCAATTTGAAGCTTTAAACGAGTGTTTTCCATTCCCAGACTAAGCATGAAGTAAAATTTCGAGTTTAGAAAAGCCCCGTGAAAATTTGTCGAGGGTCGCGCAGCGACCCGAGACAAATTTTCTGGGCTTTTCTAAACTCGAAATTTTACTTCATGCGCCACGCGTATTAAACACTGATTTTAAGTGAGGTTCAAATATACATAAAGTTCACAATATTTTAGTGTTTTTTGCGCGTGGCGGATGAAGTAAAATTTCGAGCTTAGAAAAGCCAAGAAAATTTGTCTCGGGTCGCTGCGCGACCCTCGACAAATTTTCACGGGGCTTTTCTAAACTCGAGATTTTATTTCATGCTTAGTCTGGGAGTGGAAAACACTCTTTTAAAGCTCCAAATTGAACCCTTAAAAATAAAAACAACGAATAACTAAAGAATTAAAGAAAATAAGCTGAATTTGGAATACGTACTCTTTAAAGAAAAACTCCCTGTACAAAAAAAATTAAATTTGGTTGTGCGGTAAGCAATCAGCTGTTCAGCTGTCAGCACGTAATGTACTTGTCAAAGCAATTACGTGCATGTGAACGTAATGTCAATCATACTTGTCATGGTATGATGCGGTTACTAGATAAGGCGTCGGTAAAAGGTTATAAATTGTCATTACAAATAAAACGATTGACATTTCTGTGTATGCCAGGTATTTCATTTAGTTGTTTTCAATTTTTTTTTTCCAATTCTTCACATTTCAGTTTTGTTTTGTTTTAATTGTCTAAGAGCAGTGAAAATACCGGCTTTTATTTTAGCAATTGGCTTACTAGAGAATGTTCTTATTGTGAAACTGTAAGACTTCTGAAATTATTTATTAAGCTAAACGATCTCTTTGATAAGACTAACTTTTTGTGATTGAAGGCTCGTAGATAAAGTTGTTGGAATAGAAATTAATTATTTAATAATAATAATAATAATAATAATAAACATTTATTTTCAGGAAATAAGTATTTACAAAGTAATATATATATATATATATATATATATATATATATATATATATATATATATATATATATATATATATAACTTGCTTGAGTTTTTTGGGCTGCTTTCTCGCGTTGGTTGCTTTATTTGCGCTCTACGTTTCGGCAGCATCACTTCTGCCATCCTCAGGAGCTTTTTTGTATATTGAGTGATGGATGTCACGTTCACTGTCAGTACATTTGTTTTGTACACTAGGGACTTGTAGTCTAGATCTGCTGCGTGTTATTGGTCCACTCGATGTAGAAGGTGCTAAAATTTCTTGATTTGTGTCCGATGTATCTGCATTATTGAAATTACTTGAATTTGTCTGAATATTCCGAAAATTGTTGGATATTGGAGGCAAGTCATTTTTTTGTTGTTTTATTATATTTATCAAAGGTTTCCATGTGGTTTGTAATCTTGTGCCATCATCTCGTTTATTGAGGCACAAAGGATGTTTTTCTATTTCTATGGCTTCACGTACGATTCTTTCTTCAAATTTTGGGATAGAACTAATTACCGAAGTATTTTCAAAATCTATGTTATGGTCTGTATCAAATTTATGTTGGAATAATGAGGAATTTTGGTCGTGATTTTTTATGGCTAATTTATGTTCTTCTCGTCTGACGCTAATTCTTCTGTTGGTTTGGCCGATATATGATTTGTGGCAGTCTTTACAGGGAATTTTGTATATTCCTTGTTTTTCAAGGAAAATTTTGTCTTTAGGGCTACGTAAAAGTTGTTTTATCGTAAGATATGGTTTGAACGATGTGTGTATGTTAAATTTTCTGAAAATATTCGAAATTTTGTCTGTAACTCCTTTTATGTAAGGAAGAGTTATTGTGTTCGTGTAATCTGTCTTTATAGTGTTTATAGGTTTTGGTGTATTGGCCCTCTCAATTAGTTTGTTTATTGTGTTTTTTTGGAATTTATTTGATTTCAAAATGAATTTGAGTGTATTTATTTCCGAAAGTATGTTGTTTTGATCTGTGAGTTTGAAAGAACGTGTAATTAATGTTTTGGCTACTGAACTAATTTGAGCAGGATGATGATGTGAGTCGGCGTTTAGGTATCGATTTGTGTGAGTTTTTTTCCTATAAACAGAATGTCCCAGGTTGCCATTTGATGTTTTGTGAAGCCATAGAAATAGAAAAACATCCTTTGTGCCTCAATAAACGAGATGATGGCACAAGATTACAAACCACATGGAAACCTTTGATAAATATAATAAAACAACAAAAAAATGACTTGCCTCCAATATCCAACAATTTTCGGAATATTCAGACAAATTCAAGTAATTTCAATAATGCAGATACATCGGACACAAATCAAGAAATTTTAGCACCTTCTACATCGAGTGGACCAATAACACGCAGCAGATCTAGACTACAAGTCCCTAGTGTACAAAACAAATGTACTGACAGTGAACGTGACATCCATCACTCAATATACAAAAAAGCTCCTGAGGATGGCAGAAGTGATGCTGCCGAAACGTAGAGCGCAAATAAAGCAACCAACGCGAGAAAGCAGCCCAAAAAACTCAAGCAAGTTATATTTTGCTCGCGAAAACCTAAAAATAAATATATATATATATATATATATATATATATATAAATGAAAAGTGTCAGAACAAAATACAATTTTTAAAATATAAAATTAAATAAATAATAATAAACAAATAAATTAAAACAAAAAATCAAGACTTAAATTAAAACCAACATAAAATACTATTCAGATAAATTAGTTTTTTGTTTTTTTTCAGATTTCGTTTAAGGAGTATAATTCCTTCTGACAAAGATATTTAAAAAGACATTCTTTAAATTTCCTAATTTTTTTAATTGATTTAATATTGTGTGGCAGACAATTGTAGTACTTCATTGCAGCGTAGGATGGTTCTTTTTCATACATTGATAACCGGTGAATCGGCAGCGCAGTTATCGTAGTGTCTAGTTCGATAATTATGTTGATGGGTGGTATTAATGTTTATTTCAGCCTTAAAGTTGTGCATTAAAAGTTCATATAAAGGGTGGGCCATCTCTTGGAATCTTTTTGAACTACCACTTTATTTTTACTTTTATGATATTTGACATCTGGTGTATGACAGTTCTTCAGTATACATCACCCGGTTAACGAAATGGCACGAAATGTTAAAAATTTACTTTGAATGTAATTCGTGTATTGCAGAATCAGTGCGAAAATTGCGTACAAAATTCGGTCGCGAATATGCACCAAATGCAAGTGTTCTGAAGAAATATGATGAATTAATTTCTCACTTAACCCGTGGTGAAACATATTTAATTAATACGCTTTGATTAAACCACTTGGTTTGTTTCACTGATTTTTTATTTTTACTCCAACTAGTTTCGACCTTAGGTCATTCTCAAGGAGATATGTACAAAATTTTACAAATGTATCGATATTTATACAAATTTTACAGCTAATTTCAGGTAATAAAATGTCTTCGATGTTATTAAGCATGGTTTTTCCATTTTTTATTTCTCTGATTATTTCTAATTCCTCTCAGAGATTCAAGTCACGTCCCTTATTACCTGAATACAAAATATTTAAATTACTATTATTGAAAAAATGGTTATTTTCTATACAATGTTGTGAAAGTCCGGTGGAAAATTTATTATTTAATATTGATTTTTTGTGTTCACTTAATCTAATTTTAAAAGTTCTTCCTGTTTGTCCTATATATACACAATCACAATCTCCGCACTTGATTTCGTATAGGCCCTTTTTTCAAATTTGTCTATGTCGGATTTATTATGCATCAAAAGTTTGTGTAGATTAATTGGATTCGTCATTATAACATTAAATTCATACCCATTTAAACAATTTTTTATATTTTCTGATAGGTTGTGAACAAATTCCAGTTTGCACCACTTATTTTTTTTTCGTTTTGTTTTGCGCATAAAAATATTTTTCAAATTGTTTTAATTTTTTTTTTTTGACAAATCTATCTATTAATTGAGTACTGTAACCGTTATTAAATGCAATTGTTTTTATTGTTTTTAGTTCTTGTTTAAAATTATGTTGATTAAGGGGGATATGTATAAGTCTATGGATTAAGGAGTGGAAAGTGCTGTATTTAATTTTATGGTGTGTGTTAGAAGAACTAGGTATTATGGTATCGGTAAAGCTATGTTTTCTATACATTTTAAAATCTAATTTATTGTCAATTCTGGATATAGTTAAGTCGAGCAAATTTAAACTATTGTTAACCTCCATTTCTGTAGTGAACTGAATATTATTATTAATGGAGTTAAGAAGATGTGTGAAAAGTTCAAGTTGACGAGTTGTTCCTTTCCAAATTCAAAAGATATCATCGACAAATCTAGCCCAATAAAATATATTGGAAGTCGTTTTTTGTTTAAATAAATATTGTTCAAAATTAGCCATAAATATTTCAGTTAGGAGCGGCGGTAATGGAGACCCCATTGGCAAACCGTCTTTTTGGTAATATATTTTATTATTAAATTCAAAATAATTTTGATCTATGCAGAGATTGATTAGTACTTTCATTTCTGTTTTATTTGAATTTGGGTGGTTGGTACTATTGGTGAGATCATCTAAAATATCTTTTAGTTGCTTTGTTGGGACTGAAGTAAAAAGGCTTTTAACGTCAGACGATATTAATTTTGAGTTTTCAGGAACCTCTAAAGATTTTAATTTTTTTACTAATTCTATTGAATTTCCAATTGAGTATATTGACTTAAAATTAATGAACTCTCGTGAAATTTTATTTAAATATTTACATAAGTTGTATGAAGGAGCACTTAAATATAAAACTACCGGCCTCATAGGTATTCCGTCTTTTTGTAATTTCGGTAAACCATACAAAGCCGTTGCTCCAGGGTTCATTTTAATGAATTTAAAACATTCTGTTTTCACAATCAAGTTTTCACAATTTTTTAAGGTGGTTTTTAATTCTTGCTGATATTTTTTAGTGGGGTCAGTTTTTATGCATTTGAAGTTGCTTGAGTTTAATAATTCCTCTACTTTTTCTATGTACTCTTTTTTATGTAATAAGGTTACCGTCGCGATGGCCCTTATTACCTGAAATTAGCTGTAAAATTTGTATAAATATCGATACATTTGTAAAATGTTGTACATATCTCCTTGAGAATGACCTAAGGTCGAAACTAGTTTGAGTAAAAATAAAAAATCTGTGAAACAAACCAAGTGTTTTAATCAAAGCGTTCTGAAGAAATTTGTGCACAAAGTTCGTGAAACTGGTATGCTGGTGGATCGTACACAAGTTCCACATACTCGTCCGGTTCGTACACCCGAGAATATTGCTGCTGTAGCCTGTAGTGTGCAAGCCAACCCGAGAACATCGACTCGTCATCGCTCTCAGCAATTGAACATTAGTCGCACTACCTTGAGGCGTATTTTGCATAAAGACATCTGTTTATTCGCCTATAAGGTCCAAATAACACAACAGTTGAAGAGAGTTGACCATCCACTCTGATACAACTTTGCTAATTGGGCCTTAGAGCAGCTGGAAGCCGATGGTGAATTTTGGCGAAAAATTATCTTTTCCGATGAAGCGCATTTCACCTATGTATGTAAACAAGCAAAACTGCAGGACTTGAGGATCGGAAAACCCACACGTGATCATTGAGCAGCCAATGCATCCCGAACGAGTGACTGTATGGTGCGGATTATGGGCCGGCGGCACCATTGGCCCATTTTTCTTTAAATCTGGCGAAACGGTCAACGGAAACCGCTATAGGACCATGATAGCAAACTTTTTTAGGAGCAAATTGCTGGTTTGGATGTGGGCAACATCTGGTTCCAACAAGATAGGGCGACATGCCACATTAGCAACGAAACTATCGACTTATTGCGGTCAAAGTTCGAAAATCGTGTAATCAGCCGTCGTGGAGATCTGAATTGGCCAGCAAGGAGCTGCGATTTGACGCCCATGGACTTTTATCTCTGGGGTGCCGTTAAAGAACGTTGTTATGCCAACGATCCAGCAACGATTGACGATTTTGAAGTCAATATCCAAAATGCCATTGCTGAGATAGAACCGCAGACGTTGTAAAAAGTTCCGAAAAATTGGGTCGAGAGAATGGACTATTGTAAGGCCGGCCGTGGCAGCCATTTGGCTGATGTCATGTTCCATGTATAACCGGATACTCTTGGCTACAAAATAAATTCAAGATCATGAAATTCCATCTAGCCGTTTGTGTTTTATTAACATTTTAAAAAGATTCCTTGCGATGGCCCACCCTATATATACAGCCCGTATAAAGTTAGTATTTTATTTGATTTAAAGTATCCTCTGCAGGATTCTCTAAATTTTATGTCAAGTATAATCTAGATAGCTCTTTTTTGTATAGTGAATAGACGTAGCGCTTGGTAACCACAGCCAAAATATTGTAAGGTGCCAGTCGCGGCTAAAGTATTGTTTTTTGTCTGATCTGTTATCCCAGAGGTATAAAAACATGAATATTACAATATACAACCCACACAGGTAAACATAATGTTCACTAGTTTGTTTGCAATTTATCGACATTTTCACTGATATATTAAAATATATACCGGGTGTTCGATAAAAAATGCCCGACGCCATAACTCTGTTATTTAGTGACCGATTTTATTGAACTAAAAACCAAAGTCAATGGCCGTTTAAATAAAAACATATAAATTCTAAAGTTTTATTTTGTTCCCTTGTAAAATTTCTAAATTGGAACTCATTTGGTTCTATAAAATTAAATTCACCTAACAAAATTTATTCACTATTTTCATAAAAACTGATCGTATATTTGGTGTAATTTTTAATGCCAGATTTATCTTATTACGTCAAATGGCATTTAAATTACTATGACAGTTGGCAATTGTAATATTTTTTATTTTGAAATGCCAATATCTTCACTTTGAATCAGTATTTTTATGAGCGTGGCGCATGAAGTAAAATTTCGAGTTGAGAAAAGCCCGAATTTGGATTTGGACGCTGCGCGTCCAAATCCAAATTCTTCGGGCTTTTCTCAACTCGAAATTTTACTTCATGCTTAGTCTGGGAGTGGAAGACACATTTAGTTTTTTGAAAATTTTGAAGATATTAGGATTTTCAAAGTTTAAGTTAATTTTTAACGCTTTTCGTAAATTTCTAAGATTTCCTTTAATTTTCAAAATTCTGATGGTTTTCCTGAATTTCCTAAATTTTTGTTAGATTGAAAAATTTCGATACTTTTCATAAGTTTAACATTTTCAAATTCTTGGCAATTTTCATGACTTAACTAACATCAATATTATTTGTTTTCAATAATAACTTCATTGCCAAATATTAGCCAACTTAACATTTAAAAATGGCTGCCTATAATTTTTTAATTTTCTAACATTATTTTATTGAATATAATAATGCCCAATTTCTTGATATTTGTTCAATACGTTTTTTTTTGTAAAAGATTTAAAATAATACTTTTATTTAAAATTATATTTTTTAAAAACTATAATTATTGTGCCTTGTAAAAAGTGACAGTTGAGGTTATGTCAAACATGAATTGTAACGACCCTACAAATAAGTACCTAAGTTAGAACTTAATGTAGAATAGAGCTAGTATTAATTTAACCCTTTAAGCGCCATTGAAGCAATAACGCAACTATATTATATAATTATTTAATTGCTAACTACAAAAGTTAGTTTGATACATTGTATTATTTCACCTGACTTGAGAATATGTGTAGAAATATGTAAATGTTTTGTTTTTTAAATATTTTGATTATTACAGATTTTTAAAGTGTATTTCTAACTTCACAATATTTCAGTGTTTTATGCGCGGGGCGCATGAAGTAAAATTTCAAGTTTAGAAAAGCCTGAAAATTTAGTTTAGTCGCGTAGCGCTACGCGCTACTTCATGCTTAATCTGTCAGTAGAAACACTCGTGCGAACTTTAGGCTGAACTCTTATATAAAATCGACGAATGCTTGAAAATTTACAGCGTATACATTATGTATATTTCAAATAAAAAATCACAGTATGTAATATAATAAGTTATTCATTGAAATCATAAAAATGTGCATTTTTTTTTCAAGGCACACTACATTTATTGCCAAAAAAATTATGTAAATAAGATTTATTATAATTTTTTTGTGGTATAAATACTAAATTGAAATCAACATATCGAACATAATTGAATTCAGAAAAACAATCTTAAATATAATAACATTTTTTACTTTTAGCTTCTTAGAACACGAAAACCCGTTTGTCGAGCAGACTGTGAATGTTAAACAGGAGTTGATGTTGAGATGAAGAAAACTCTTTCTAATTACCTTAATTATCTGACGTCACGTGAGGATTTCCACGCGCGACTTCACAATCAGTCATAAGCGTATAAGGTTAGCTTAGTTTAAACCGAGTCGACCTTGGTTTTTATTTACCTTGTTCTCTGACGTCATGTGAAGATTTCCACGTGTGACTTCAACGCTCAAGGTATATAAAGTTGGCTCAGGTTAAACCGAGTAGACTTTTGTTTTTCTAATTACCTTGATTACCTGACGTCACGTATGGATTTCCACGCGTGACGTCACAAACAAGGTCATTAGTGTAGAAGGTCGGTTCAATTTAGGTTCACTTTAAATATTAATTTTATAATTTTTGAAGACTTTTACGATCAATTACTGAATCCGCAGACCCCTTCATTAATAATAAATAATTGATGTAGCTCTCATTTTTCTAAGTTGAACATTGTGTTATTAGTGGACGCTTAAAGTTAGAATTTTTGTTTCACTAATTTTATAGTAATTGAAAAAGTAAGTGAAGAGTTATAGAAGTACATTTTTAACTAAGAAAAAAATTAACCGATTTTATTTCTAACGTTACAGATAACATCCCTGATTTTTTTAGATTTTTTTTTAAACACGAACGCAAATTCGCAGATTTTGTCGATTTTTACCAAAATAAAAATGTTTTTAAAAAAGTCCCCAAAAATGTACAGATAAACTTTTACATGCTAGAAACAATGTTAGCTACTCATTTGTTTCGAAAACATTTTAAAATTCAAATTAAAGCTTATGCAATCCTCAATCGAACACATTTTCAATTAATAATATACAATGAGGATGTTACAAATCAGAGCGATTGTTATACATTTTTATTATTAGTACCATGTTTTTATTGTGGTGATATCAGTATTGAATTATTAATTTAAATGCTCTTATTCTGTATGTTTATATTTATGTATTGGCCTTCCATTAAATAAAGATTAAAGATTTGAATAAGGCAAGTGTTTCGAAAAAGTGATTATTTTATTAAAATAAAATAATTGAAAGTTGAATATTATTTGGCAATGAAGTTGATTGTGAAAAAATATAGAATTACTGTCAATTATTGTATTGGAACGACTATTGACCTTGTTTTTTAGTATATTCAAATCGGTCAATAAATAACAGAGGTATGGCGTTCGACATTTTTTTTTATCAAACACCCGGTATAGTGAACAAAATGTTGACAATTGGACAAAACAAATATATTGGAAACAATCAATGGCATAGCCTGCTTTATTTCTGCAGAAAAAAAAAATCATAAATAAATTTGTTGTTGTCTACTGTTCTTTATTATTAGTAAGGAATGATATTTTGTTATCACTATAATAAATTGTAAGAATTATTTATATCCGTTTACTCGTGCACATTATTTTTGCACTAAATTCAGCTTAGTTACACAATCACCAACAAAGTGAGAACATTTGCGGAACATAAAGGATTTAATTTACAAGAATGTTGCGTTGGAAAGCGTATTTGAATGGATCAGATTGGTAGAGCTTTTTACCGTTCCCTCGGGATACTCGCTCGTTCAAACTGAACCACTGTATTAACCAAAAGCACAAACCGTCACTAATTAAAACCCTTTTAAAACACATCTGACTTTTTTTAAATATACTGCGGAAATATTTTTTCAGGCATGCTTACTTTGCTGAAATTAAAAAGGAACTCGAGCTTTTAACTCGAAACTTTATAGATAGAAGCTACCCACGGAACAAATCCATTTAAGTAATGTTTTATCAACATTAAAACAACGTTTAATGTTGCTGCACTGTTAATATAACGTTAGTTGTTTGTTTTTTGCTCAGTGGGTATATTCCTAAATAAAATTACAGAAGTTTAAAGTTGGCTAAATGTTGAGGATCTGAAAGAATCTTGGCCATTGCCATTGTTAAAACCTATACTTTATAAAATAATAACGTTTGTTTGATAATTTTGAATTTTTCATTAATAAATTATGTGTAATTAATTCGGCGCCAGCGATGTAAAAAATAACAAGGACAGTGTAATGAGAGAAGTTTGTGAAGTGTGTTTCTGTCAGTTGTCGTGTCTTTATCGTGACGCCCTTTTTATTAAAAAGGGACGGGTCCGCGGGGCCCGATCAACATGATACTCGAGCAGCCTTTTACGACAGAATGGCTTTAATTGCTTTCTTTGTCGCTGGACGTGAACACCAAAGAACACTCCTGCATAAAAGGGACGTCTAATTGTAATCCTTGATGCCAAAAACCGACTCGTTATGATACAGAAGAAAAAAAACGTTGATCTAAAGAATGAAGGAAATCATTAAAAATACAATTTCTTGATACGTATAATAATGATATGTTGTATCGACTTTTTAAAATTTTCACGTATGAACGAATTGCCAATATAATCAAAGCTACACAAGAATTAACCGAGATAATTCAATTTTTTTTTTTTATTAAAAGTATTTTAGAGTCAAATGGCTGATTGAATAATAAAAAAATATAATCACACCTAATTTCAGCAATTATTCAGTAAAATAAAGACAAATCCTGATGTTGGCTGTATTTGTATCTTTTATGTATCTATAACACTCGAAGAGTTTCTTTGCAAGTTTTTTAATTGTAATTTTAAATCGTTTGTCAAGGGGTTAACTAATTGATGTTTATACAGTGCAATCGCTTAAAACATGATTCGCGAAATATCCTAAACTGGTGACTAGAGTAAGAAATAAGTGGTGAAGGTGCAAAAGTAAGATTTAATTCTGAAAAGCGGCCTCTAAGGAAAAGCGGGAGTGGAGAAGAAAATTAAGGTTAGGCAATAACACGGAACGACCGGGGTCAACGGTTGTGGCGAAAACAGGCAACCCAAAACCCGCAGACTGTGTAAGTTGGGAAACAAAAAGTTATCGAAGCGAAATAAACAAAATACGCAAAAAAAACCAACAGGAGGGATAACCCAGAGATAAAGAGGAACAGGACATAAACGAGCGCAATACTGTATTTAATATAAGCAAAAAAATAATAAGGTCGCCTGAACAAAGAATATTACAACAGGAAGAAAGAAAAGACAAGCAAGAGAAATTTCAGAACGAGAATAACAAATCAGAGGAAAACCAAGAAACAATAGAAGAATTGAAAACAATGATGCAAGATTTAATGCGGGAAGTGAAGAAAAAAGAGCTTAAAAAGACTAACGAAGAGATAAAGAAAAACAGTGAAGAACTGAAAAATCTAAAACACGAAATACAAACAACAAGAAGAGAAGCAAATAAGAAAGAAGAAAAGTGGGAAGATGAAAAACACATAATGATGACAAAAATACAAGGATTAGAGGAATGAGTGGAAAACGTAGAAAAAGAAAAGAAGATAAATAATATCATAATAAAAGGGCTAAACAATAAAGGAGTAAAAGTGAGAAAAGAGATAGAGTTTTTAACAAGAAAACTAAGATATGATCATAGCAGAAGTAGAAACTTGGGAAATGAAGCAACAAATCATGAAAGCCGAGAGTAATATGAAGCATACTAAAATATACATAGACAATGATTTAACTTAGGAAGAAAGAGCAGTACAATGAGAAATCAGAAGCATAGCGAAGGAAGAAAGAGGAAAAGGCAATGAAGTAAGAATGGCCTACAGAAAAATACAAATTAATGGAATAGAGTACAGATGGAACAAGGGGAGAAAAGGAGTGGAGGTAGTCGAAGTCACAAAAATGGGACAAAAAAACTAAAGCAAAAATTAGAACAAACGACAATCTTCGAAAATAAACCGGACATGAACATAGATAACAAAAATATAGATAAGGAGGAAAAACGATGGAAACTGGGGACATGGAATGTAAGAAGCTTAGCAGGAAAAGAATTGGAACTAGAGGAATAATTTGAGCAGACCAAAGTAGACGTGTTGGGTACTACAGAAACAAAAAAGAAAGGGATGGAAATTATAAGGACGGAAAAAGGGCATGTGCTGATATATAGTGGTGTGAAAGAGAACGCGATGACAGCAACAGGAGTTGCATGCATCATACACAAGAAACTAGAGAAAGAAATAGAGAATTGGAAGGCATGGTCCAAAAGAACGCTTACAGTAGCGCTAAAAGATGTTAATAATAAACGAAGAACAATAATAATTGCTTATAGGCCAAACGACGACGACACGACAGAAAACAAAGAAACATTTTGGAACGAATTAATAACAGTAACAGAAAGGGTAACAGGAGACTTGTATGTAGTAGGAGACTTTAATGGCAGAGTAGGTAAACAAGATAAAATATGCTATACTACGTCAATAGTAGATAAAATAGTTAATCAATACAAAATTAAACTTAATAGAAAATACATATATGCCGGAATCGAACCTAAAACACAAGCAACATATCGTTCCCTTACTTACTTTGGAAATATAACTCACAAAATTAAAAATATTTTAGCAAAACACAAATTAAATATAGCGATGAAACCATTTACAAAAATTAAAAATCATATTTTTAACCATAAGACTCAGATACCAAGTATTTACAAATCAGGAATATATAAATTAACCTGTAATGATTGTAAGGGAGTGTATATAGGTCAATCTGGTCGTAATTTTAAGACCAGACTCAGTGAGCATCTTTACTCTTTTCGGTATAGATTAATTGATAAGTCATCTTTCGCCAAACATTTGATTGAAAATAACCATTCTTTTGGCGAGGATGTACTTTCAGTTATCCACTTTGCCGAGAAGGGTAGAAAGATGGACCTCCTGGAGTCTTTGGAGATTCACAGAGCCCGCGCTAATCGGGAAATTCCCGTAATTAACGACCAGCTTGACCTTAAATACACCCCCCTCTTTAACGCTGTTATTAGCAAATTTACAAATATAAATAATGTTCCTTTGTAGTTTTTTGTTACTAACGGTTTGATAATGATACGTGTAGTATCGAAACTATAGTCACCAAATAAACCAATTGTTATACAAACAAAGTGATAAACAGTGTTTTATTTAAGATAAAATGTACAAAAAAGTAATAGGAGTGTATGAAGAAAACAGAAGAAATTAGAATGGCAAAAGACTGTTAGACTTCTGTATAACACATAACATGATTATTACAAATACATTTTTTGAACACAGAGATGTCCACAAATACACACGATAGGTATAGAGCAGAAAAGAAATATTTATTATAGATTATATACTAGTGGAAGGGCACAACAGAAACGCAGTAATAGACACAAAAGTGAGAAGAGGGCCAGAAATTGGGAGTGAGCACTACCTGGTAGTGACAAATATGAAGAATACAAAGGAAAATAAAGAATCACACAAATATCTGGAAGAAAATAAACCATATGAATACATAAAAGCATATAAACTGAGAAACGAGGAAATAAGCAAGAAATACACAGAAGCAATAAAGAGCAAATTTAAGATCAACGAGGAAAGATACAGAAATGGAAATGTAGAAGAGATTTGGAATTTATTAAAAAATGATATATTAGACAAATGAGTTTGGGTGAGTTACGTGAAGATGATAATAACTTGAAATAAAACACTTTTTCTCCTTTCTTCACAAGTTTATTTTATACCAGATGTACATTTGGGTCACCATGTGACCATTATCAATGGTTTGATACTCGATACTCGAGTAGAGATACTCGAGTATCAAACCATTGATAATGGTCACATGGTGACCGAAATATACATCTGGTATAAAATAAACTTGTGAAGAAAGGAGAAAAAGTATTTTATTTCAAGTTTTTATTTCAAGATATATTAGACACTGCATAAACAATATGTGGGTGGAAAAAAAAGGTAAAAATTCAAAACAAACGGCTTGGTGGACAGAGGAAAGACAGAAGTAAAAATGATAAAAACAGCATGGCAAAACTACCTTGCTCAAAAAACAGAGAACAGTTACAAAGTATATAAAGAAAAAACAAGACACGTAAAGGAACTAATAACAAAAGAAAATGGAAAAGCGTGGAAAGAATTTGGAGAGAAAATGGAAAAAGATAGTTAAGAAAATCAAAAAATATTCTGTAAAGTACTTAAATCTTGCAGAGAGAAAAATAAATACAATACAATCCAAGTAAAAAACAAAGAAGGGACACAACTAACGGAGGAAAAGGAAATAATGGCGAGGTGGAAGGAATATTTCGAAGAATTGCTGAGGACCAATGAAAACAAAAACAGATGGAGAACAACAACAAATAATGATCGAAGAGAAAAATGACGCAACGAAAGAGAACATTAAAATAAAAGAATTACAGAGAGTGATAAGAAATATGAAGAATGGAAAAGTACCCGGAGTTGACAAAATCACTGCAGAGATGTTGAAAAAAATGGGAACAAAGGGAATGGAGATACTGCTAGAAATATATAACAAAGCATAGCAAGAAAATGAAATACCATAAGAATGGAAGACAGCCCTAATAGTGCCGATATACAAAAAAGGAGACAAAACAGAGTGCCAAAATTATAGAGGAATAACGCTATTGAATACAGTCATGAACATTTTTGAGCAAATTATTGACAGCAAACTCAGAAAAATTATAGAACCAACACTTCACGAGGCTCAAAGTGGATTCAGAAAGGGGAGAAGCATCCAAGACCACATCTTCACATTATAGCAACTAATAGAAAAATTTCAACAACAGAAGAGAAATGTGTACCTTGGATTCATCGATATAGAAAAAGCATTCGACAGGGTGAATAGAGAAGAACTATGGTAAATACTAAGAAAGAGAGCAATTAACAACAAATAAATTAACATTATAAACGAAATATACAACACAAACAACAATGTTGGTCCATTTTGACCACATTGAGATAAGATATCTCAAAATCTAGTGACTTTGGGCCCAAAGGGGTCTCGGATTCGGATTCAGTGTACCCAAATTAGTAAAGAACAATAATCAAAACCTACTTAACCAAGGGGTGTTTTACAATCTGTTTATCAGTGTTATTTATACGGAAACAAAGTTCTATTTCCGCCATTTTGTTATATAATGATCATTCTTGACGTGTGAAAGAAAGCAAAACAACGAAGCAATAATCTCTTTGAAGTCGAAGTAGTTTTGCTTCCATATAACCAATTTGAATGTTTCGCCATCTTATTTGACATTGAAAAGTGAGATAAGAAGTTTAAGTGATAATTGAAAGATTGCCCTTCCTAATTTGAACGTTCTGCCATATTATATGACGTTGAAAAGTTACTATGCTATGTTTAAGCCTGAATATACAACCGAGCACCTAACTAATATGATTTTGGAAGGTAGGCAGTAAATCATTATGTCTATAAATGTAATGCTTTTCTTACAAAAAGTTAATTTATCCTTTTAATGGAATTATGTTTTTCTGAATGGAACACATTTACCGCAAACAAGAAAGTAAATCATTCCCATCGAACAAGTGCCTAGCGAATTTATTAAAAATATAGTAATTTCCCCGAGGAATCCGAAAAGTACGTTTTCTTTCTCGTGCATGAATTTTCCGCAAGGATTCCACTCCGTTTTTTTAATGCCAGTTATTACAGGATATTGCATGCACAGCTGTAATACCGTTCAATTTTTTTTTTTTATTAAACCAGTTATTGTTACGATAGCCAAACACGAGAAATTCATTAAAAAAAGTGATTTTTTTTTTCTTGCTTTAACAATTGTTTTACACACGCCCATAATAATAATAACCTAATTTTAATATTAGTAATCTAATAATAATAATAATATGTTAATAATATAATAATAATAATAAACTACCATACGTAAAAGTGAGAGGATACAAGTAATGTTTTTATAAAAATTTAAGCAGAAATGTCAGATCACTAACCCCAATATATGTAAACAAATTGTCATTTATTTTGAATTATGTACAGGAAAACGTAAAGAAAAGGTGATCATTTTTGTTTTAGAGTTTTTTTAGGCGTTGATCTGACTTCTTATTTTATGGTTAAACAAACACAAAAAAAAATTGTAAAATGTTTTAATACGAGATCAAATATAAAATCAAATTAAGCAGTATATTTAAGGGTTCGGACATATCATGATATTTATATATATATCCAAATATCAGATATAAATCAACATGTATCTGATATATATTAACATCTTATGACTTCTCACTAGGGATGTTCAGATCCTAAGAAATGTAGCGATATTGAGAATCGATTTTATCTTATATAAAGTATCGATACGGCAAAATATCATATTGAAAAATATCGATATTCAATATATCGATATTTTTCGATACCAAATATTTAAAATCGTGTACATTTTCAAGGATTCGTTGTTTTTGAAAAACGTTCATTGCGAACCATTTCACTTTTTGATTAGGCAAAAAGTAAAATTTCAAGTTTAAAAAAGACTAAAAATCAAAATTTCAAGGCTTATCCCAACTCAAAATTTTATTTCATACTTAATCTGGGATTAAAAACACTCGATATAGATTATCAATAATTTTTTTTCAAGATTTTAAAACTATGCAGTTTTCGTGAATTTCCTAAATGTTCGTTGATGTTAAAAGTGTTCATGAATTTCTATGATTTTCATTAGTTCTTTAGTTTTCTCAATCTCAATTTACGTTAATTTTAAATATATTGATGCTTTTATTGAATTTTAAAGTTTCTCGGCAATTTTTGCGATGTTAACAATGTTTGTGAATATCCTAAATTTTCGGTAAATTTAAAATGTTTGATGCATCTCATAATATTTCACGATTTTAGTTAGTTTTCAAATTCTATGCGTTCTTTCGTGAATTTCTAAAGGTTTTAGTCAATTTTAAAATATAAAAATCGTTTTCCGGAATTTCCGAAATTTCTGTTGTTTTTGAAAATTCGGACTATTTTTGTGAATTTTCTAGATTTTCGTTAATTTTGAGTATTCTAACACTTTTTTTACAATATTTATTGTAATTCTCGTAAAAACGTTCGTTAAAATGTATAGAAGAATTTTAATTACGACAATTTGTAAGATCACTATAATTATTTTAATGAAAATCGCTCGAACAAAAAATCAAGCACAACTTTTTCTCGAAAATAAAACATTTTAATGAAACAAAAAAAAAACGATAGCCGAAGATTGAGGCTTTCAATTAACGTAAAGCTTGATTCTTTTCAAGCTCAAATCAAGGCTTAAATTTTAAGCCAAAACAATTGATTTTTTCAATGTACATATAACTATATTAAAAGTTGCACACTCAAATAACTTAATACTACTTCTTTCACAAACTTAATATTTGTGTTAAACAAAAAACAAACAGCCGAAGATCTGAAAGCCTTGATCTCGGCTATTGTTTTCTTTTTGTTCAACACAAATATTAAGTTTGACGTAAAGCTTGATTGTTTTCAAGCTCAAATCAAGGCTTAAATTTTAAACCAAAACAACTGCTTTTTTCAATGTGCATATCACTATATTGAATATCGCACACTTAAATAACTTAACACTACTTCCTTCACAAACTTAATATTTGTATTACACAAAAAGCAAACAATAGCCGAAGATCAAGGTTTTTATGATGTAAAGCTTGGTTGTTTTCAAGCCCGAATCAAGGCTTAAATCTTAAACAAAACAACTGCTTTTTTTCACTGTGCATATAACTTTATTCAAAATCGCACGTTCAAATAACTTAACACAACTATTTTCACAAACTTAATTTTTGTGTTAAACAAAAAGAAAACAATAGCTGACGATCAAGGCTTTCAATTGACGTAAAGTTTGATTGTTTTCAAGCTCAAATCAAGGTTTAAATTTGAAACCAAAACAACTGTTTTTTTCACTGTGCATATAACTTTATAAAAAATCGCACACTCAAATAACTTAACATAACTTCTTTCACCAGCTTAATATTTGTGTGCAAACAAGAGCCGAAGACTGTAGCTTTAAAATTGTGTAAAGCTCAATTGTTGATACTTAAATTTTAAGTCAAAATCACTGTTTTTTTTTACTCTGTTTATTAAATATTATAAAAATTTTGGACTCAAACAGTTAAGTGCCACATTATAATATTTACATGAAACAGAATGCAAACGACAGCCAAAGAATGCAGCTCTGATTAGACCCTATACTCAATTGTTTATACGCTTAAATTACAGCTTAAATTTTAAGTATTAAAGTTCAAAATTTAACAAAAAATCAATCGCTCAATAAAATAACAGAAAGAAATTTTGAATTTTTTTTTACATTCATAGTAAATTTTATGAAAAGCTATAAGAAGTTTTTAAAATTTGCATTTACAAAAAATCAATTCAATTCACAAAAATTCGGGGGTATTTGATTTTAAGATATTTTAACAAAGCTAAGCTAACATCCACAAGTATTAAATCTTTTTTTTTACAAAAGCGTTCAATTTTAAACTTTCAACGAGTGATTCTAATCCCAGGTTAAGCATGAAGTAAAATTTAGAGTTAAGAAAAGCCTGAAAATTTGGATTTGAAGGGGCGCGCGAGCGAAGCGAGTGGCGCCCAGGAAAATCCAAATTTCAGGCTTTTCTAAACTCGAAATTTTACTTCATGCGCCACGCGTGTAAATCACTGATTTCAAGTCAAGTTCAAAATTTAACGCATGTTAATTCATTAAAAATCTGATAGTCTCAATTAATTTGATTTGCGAAATGTAGGTATACGTAAAAGATACAAATTCTTGCATTTTGTTTACTTTTTCTTTTCGGCAATACAATAGATGGCGTCTAATGAATAATTTGTATGATATAATGATATCGACCATATGGTATCGATATTAGCGATATATCGGGAAAAGAAATATTGATATAAAAACCGATTATTTTCCATAAAATAGTCGGTTTTTACTTTAAATTATCGATATACAGAGTGTCAATTTGAAAACAAGCCAGCCACAATATCTTTGGAACCGTAACAGTTAGAAACATTTTTCCAAAACCGTTCCTAGGATATCTTCCCTCTCCATATCCTAGAAACGATTTTGAAAAATGTTCTCAAACTGTTACGGTTCCAAAGATATTCTGGCTGGCTTGTTTTCAAATTGACACCCTGTATATCGAACTTCTTACTAGTTAATAAATTCAATTTAAATAAAATAAAATTCAAAAAACAAATAATAACTTAGATTTAAATTCAATGAAGTCTAAAAATATTTATTTTCGCAAACCTATGCCAGTAAACAATAAAAAATATATTTATTTTGGTGTGTTTTAATTTTATCTCATAATAATTGATGTTAGGTCATAAATGTGAGTTCGCTCAAATTTATATATACGCCACTGATGGTTGTGTATAAATGTTCAGACAATAGTTGTTTTGTTAAAAACTTTCTATTTGAAGCCGCTTCTCAGGAGTGTTTTCTACTCACAGATTAAGCAGGAAGTTAAATTTCGAGTGTAGAAAAGCCTGAATACTAAAACCAAATTTTTAGCCTTTTCTAAACTCGAAATTTAATTCATGCGCCACGCCTCTACAACACTCAAATATTGTAAAGTTCACAATATGCTACTAAAGGAGTATGCTAAAGACGTAATTTTGTACTTCACTTAAAACTAGTGTTTAATACGCGTGGCGCATGAAGTAATATTTCGAGTTTAGATAAGCCTGAAAATTAGTTTTCTTCGCTCCGTTTCGACCCGCTTCTCCTCGCTTCGCTAAGCGACCACTACACATTTTCAGGCCTTTCGAAACTCGAAATTTTACTTTATCCTCAACCAAGGAGGAAAAACACTTCGTAACAGTATCAAACTGCACGCTTATATAAATTGTTTCTAAACGTTTTCTTTAATAAACACAAACATACACATTTTCTATCCTATTCATATTTCGAATATGTTTTATAAGATTTAATCGAATTCTAATACAGTTTGCAACTCGTGAAATTCGCAAAACTGATAATCATCTTTCTGCATGTGCTGCTGATTTTGGAGCCGGATTTATCCGGGCGCTCCTGTGTACACAAATTCCGGAAAATAATGCAACCAAACCCTTATCGTTATGCAGACTCTTGCGAGCAGATTTTAAATCGAGCACTTCGTAAATTAATTATAAACTTGGGAGTTCATTACGAGCGGCGATGAGTTTAAAAGTAGACGCACACACAAAGGATTTATTAGAACATAATTAATATTTGACGTGTAGTAAATACAAAGTTCAATTTACAACTTGTTGTATTTTATTAGGGAGTTTCTGGAATGTGCTTAATAAAATTATGGTTATAGGAGATATATTTTTATGTTAATAGAATTTTAGTCTCAATTTAAAATGTTATAATTAATTATTATTTAATATAATATAATATAATATAATAACAATATATAGTGGAATTCAGGAGAGATGTCCTATGACTCATTGATGTGGAATGTGTGGTTCAAATTTTTTAGAGAGTATGTCGACAGTTGTATCTGCTTGATTTTTCCAAGTAGTGTCAAATTTTGATGTTACATAACAATGTCATACTGCTTAGGTCGCGAGTATATTAGTGTTCATTCTTTTAGTGAAGCTTCAACTCATAATTTCTTGTGATTTTTTTCTTTTGAGTATACATATCCCAATTACGTGTTCCAGATTTTTAAGTATTCGTTGTTTTTTTAAAAGAGGTCAATTTGAAGTTTAAACGAGTGTTTTCCACTCCCAGTAAAGAAGTAAAATTTCGAGTTTAGAAAAGCCTGAAAATTTGGTTTGGTTTCAGGCTTTTCTAAACTCGAAATTTTACTTCATGCGCCACGCGTATAATACACTGATTTCAAGCGAAGTTTACCGTTTCACAGTATTTCAGTGGGTACAGTGTTTAATACGCGTGGCGCATGAAGTAAAATTTCGAGTTTAGAAAAGCCTAAAAGTTTTACCTTAGGTGCCACGCGTAATAAACACTGAAAGCACTGAAATCGCGCTACGCGTTCAATCCAAATTTTCATGCCTATCTAAACTCGAAAATTTACTTCATGCGCCACGCGTATAAGACAGTGATTTCAAGCGAAGTTTACAGGTTCACAATATTTCAGTGCTTTCAGTGTTTAATACGCGTGGCGCATGAAGCAAAATTTCGAGTTTAGAAAAGCCTGAAAATTTGAAATTTTACTTCATGCTTAGTCTGGGAGTGGAAAACACTCGTTTTAAGCTTTAAACTGAACTTTTCAAAAATATAAGCGTATCCATACGTATAACTAATAGGAAATTCCTTGTATGTATACTTAAAAAAAAATTCCCTGTATTAACAGATTAATCCGATGACTACTTGCCAAATGTACTGAATGCGCATTAGAATCAACTAACATTTTCGTTTGAGCTCACACAAAATCAACATAAATGCATTAATTATTTCTGTAAATACCTAAACTATTTAGTAGATGTAGAAATTAAATTTCTACCACTTAAACTCACTTTTAAAACGATTGTCGACATTAATTAAAATGATTTGTGGCCGGCTTTTGCAGATTTAGTCCTACGTAGACATTGTCAAAATGTGACGTTTAACCTTAAATTTTTAAAGCTGCATACCGTTAAAGCTACATACGTTTTCGCATGTTCGATTTAAAAACCATATCAGACACATTATGAAGTTTTCTGTCTCTTTTCACACACGTAATCTGATGACATCAAACTATTTTCCTATAACATTTATTAGTGCAGAAAGCACTACAAATCAAGGAAACCATGGGACACCTCTTTTTATATCTTGCACAGACAAATTTAAACATTCGTTGAAATTGTTCAATATCCGGAGGTGTATTTGCACAGGAAGTGGTTGTTTTAATGAGTATTTATTTTCTTAAGTTGTCTTATTAATTAAGACAAATTGTTTGCATTTTACACGAATATTTTCGTAATTTTATATATTCATTGAAACATTTACTTCCCGAGTAATACCCATCGTTACACAAATGAATATTTAACTTAAACAAACACAACGATTTAATCTTTGGTAAGTTTTGGTTGTTCAAGATAAATATTCATTAATTCAAATAATTTAAATTCCGGCCTTAATTCCATGAAAACATGATCAAATTAAAAGTAAAAGTCATTAAGTACTTTCAAATTAGAAATAAGTACTAATTTGTATTAAGAAATCATTGTATATTTTGAATTAATGGTTGAATTAAAATCGCGAATAAATTAAAACTCAAATTTGTTTACTCCATACATCATCTTTCAACTTGTTGATTTATGAAAGCTCCGGAAAATTGCATCCTCCGGCAGATAGACGATGATAACCTTCGGAGTCCCCCAACACTTGACGTCCACTAAAGCCATTACGTTTCCGTAAAACTCGATAACAATCTCTAATGCCATATAAGGAAAGTCAAATAATAATATCATAGAAAAACATTTAAAAAAGACAGAGCATTGAAAGAAATTTAAAAAACCTACGCTAGACAGGAAAAATTGGATAAAATTAATCTCTACTGGACAATAAATAAAAATAACATTCCATATAGTATAGGGCTGCTCAACCTAAATTTTTGATAAATTCGGCATTAAGCCGAAACTAGTACACAAATAAAATACTATTCTAGATGGCCAGTTCAATACATAGGTTTTAACATCTCGATAAATATACATTTTAATCCATTATCCGCCATTAGCCCTTTTGGGACAACAATTATTTTTTAATGAATTTAAAATTCTATCTGAAAAGAAAAGTCACTTTGATGTTTTTTCCATTGAAATCTGAAATCTGTTTTAATTAACATGAATATCTCAATTGCAGCAATTTAATTTCATAATTGATATTTTTGCATTGTATTTGTATTCAATTATTTGACGTTCCTGTACGTTTCCAAGGTGAATAAAGTATTATTATTACTAATATTATATGTTTAAAATGTTTGAATTCCGGCGAGAAGTGATTAATTCGGTCAATAAACAAAGACATTTTTTTTCATACTCCCTGTACAGGGTGGTGCATTTTGGAGGTGCCACGTATGGAAACCTTTTATATTTAAAGAGATATTCAGATAGTAAAAAGAAAATTGATCTATCTCTAACCGTTTCCGCTCTATAATAGGAAATTGAAAAATGTCGTTTTTATGAAGTTACTGTAACTCAGTTGTTTTTAAAGTTATAACCAAACTAAAAACTTTCTTATTGCACCTTTTGCGCCCATTAAAATGACGTACCTGTTTTACTTCAAGGACGTTTCGTTTTTGTTTTCTTATATCAAAATCACATTTTTCTTGTGGGCGCATATGCACATCATTAAACAGCATTTTTAACCCTGATTTCCATGATATATCACATGCTTACTTTTGTCAAAAAAAAGTCATTGACAAAGTTGGCATAACAACCAGTAAACAATTACGTTACTAGGTGATGCTTGCAATTTGATTGAAAATATGACTACTATCGATTTGGTATATTTTGTTTTATAAATAAGCACTCTTGATTGACATAAACTGCTACTTTGCTTGTCGTATAGAACAAACAATATTTTTTTCACACACAGGTACACAAGTGGTACATCGTTGAAATTGGCAGCAAAAATGCTATTTAATGAAGTGCATATCTTTATATGCGCCTATAAGAAAAAAGTGAATTTGGTGTAGGAAAACAAAAACGAAACGTCCTTGAAATAGAGCACGTACGTCATTTTAACGGGCATAAAAAGCCACCATAAGAAAGCGTTTACAGTTTGGTTATAACTTTAAAAACAATGAGTTACAGTAACTTCATAAAAATGACATTTTAGCAACTTCTGGTTATAGAGCGGAAACGGTTAGAGATAGATCAATTTTCTTTTTACTATTGATTAAAACACAAAAAAGTGACCCTGGCTTGCGAAAACGCTTTTGCACTATCTCTTCAAATAATAAAGTTTTCTATATGTGGCACCTCCAAAATGCACCACCCCGTACATCATTTTTTATAATATTTAGTCGGTGAGGCAGATGCGTCATAAAACTTCATGATAGCACTTTGAAAACAAAACAGTTGGGAGGCTCAACCCGTATATTATTTAAACATAAATCGATAAACGATCAAACGAACGAAACAGTTGGAAGGGTCACCCTGTATATTTTTGAAAACTGAATCAATAAGCAATCATACTATCATTAATTAATTAATCTTTATGAATATGTATGTATCTACACTTTGCGCAATAAAATTACGGACCATTGTTTTTTAACAAATTGTTCACTCATTTGTCTACACTGTTGTTAAAGTAGCTTTTGTTACAATTAAATAACGCAAATTTTATTAACATTTGAATAGTATGCTTTTCAAATGGTTATCTGTAAATAAATAAATAATTATTATATTCGATACTTAAGTCGCCTATTCCCAAAAACTACTAAATCCATATTTTTCAAATGGATTCACGAATTTTTAGAAATAGGCGACTCACTTGTTCTGCTGCTTTCTTGATGGAACTACATTTTTAAGATTTGTAAAAGAAAACATGTTTTGTTTCATATTTTAAAAAACATGTAACAAAACAAGTGTTTTCCTTGACATTATTTATATGATTATTATTTTTTAATTTATAGACCCTTCACTTCGAAACCTTGCAAGCTTTTCTAAACTCGAAATTTTATTTCATGCACCACGCGTATTAAACACTGAAATATTGTGAAATTCAAAATATTCTTGTTTAGCAGTATATTTTTAATCCTGCTAGCATAGGGATGTTCGATCTTGAAATATCAGTATTTTTATGCAAACTAATCGATATTTATATCGATACTTATTTTTCCGATATATCGTTAATATCGATACTATATGGTCGATACCGTTGCATTCGATACTAGTTATTTATTAGAGGCCATTTATTATATTAAATTAAGAAACAAATTAAACCGATTCTACATAAAGTAAACATTTACGTTGACGTAGGGTTATGTTTTAAATAGAGTAATCTGTGTCTAATAAAGTGGTTTTTTATTTTCATTTTCAAAAAGAAGAGGTTAAAATGTAGAAAAAATCATAATTTTAAAAACAAAAGGAATTGGAATTTCAAAATTCCGACAGTTATCTGAAATTTCCTGGATTTTGTTAATTTTAAAAATGTCCACACCTGTCAATTCTCAGAATCTTGGCATTTTTCGTGAACATCCTAAATTATTGTTAAATTTAAAATGCTTTTCCTAAATTTACTAGATTTAAAATTCTTTTCATAATATACTACTGGCTAAAATACTGCGATTACTACCAACTCAAAGGTGAACAGTTCTAATGCATCACACGTTATTTGCGGTACTGCTAATAGCACCGTTATGAAGTGTGCTTCTAAAAGAGTTTTTTACTATGTTGGCAACTGCGCCCCGAACACGAAATTTGTCAATATTAATTCCTGGCTAAATACTACGGATGTACATAAAACAGTATGCATTCCACTTATCAGCAATAATCTATACAGTTCTTTCAAAATTGGCATCGGTTGCGATGAAGTGGATTTTATTATGGTAGCTGATAAATGGCCAAATGGCCAAATGGTGTTACTGTTCGTCTCTTGTCAAATCGATCGAGGAAATGGAAATCGAACAACAGCGTCTTCGGTAATAATAATATAACCCAATATTCTACATCGTCCGTAAATATGGCTGCGCCTATGCTCAAACTACGGGTTTATTACCAGAATGTTCGCGGTCTTCGGACAAAACTAATGGATATAACTACAACAATACCACTAATGGACTATGATGTTCTTATTCTAACGGAAACTTGGCTTCATGACAACATTTCAAATGCCGAATTAGGTTTTGATAGTTTCAGTGTTTATAGGTGTGATCGTGATTATGTTGTGTCAAATAAATCTCATAGTGGCGGCGTTCATATAGCGGTCTCTAATAATTTTGACTCTCTTAAGATTATGGGAAAAAGTTGTATTTCAGATGAACTGAAACTCTGATTTGTCGGTCTATTCAAGTCATTGCAATTTTATAGAATCGATGACTGATTACGATATTATGTGCATTTTTGGTGATTATAACTTACCAAATGCAACTTGGATTAATGAGGAGTTTAGCGTACGTAATAACACTGCGTGCCCAAAATCAGAATTGGTAGCTAAAATATATAGTTATTAAAAATTACATTAGGTTAATTCTGTAAGAAATGTAAATAATGCGCTTCTTGACTTAGCATTTATAGACTATTATGTCTTTAGATTCTCTACTTGAGGCAACATCTTTTCCTCTTGTATCGTGCGATAAGCATCATCCAGCTCTTAGCTTGAACCTGTATCTACCATTAGAATATGTCAACTCTTGGACAGACAATACCCTTAATAACCTGTTTATTAATACACATTGGGATTCTATTTTTAAAGATTGTATTATTTAATTAGCTTGTAACACATTCTATACGTACATTTTCCAAGCATTTGAAATGCATGTTCCACTAAGAAACAGGTATAGTATAACATTAAAAATAGTTTCCCAATATGGTTTAGCAAAGAACTAAATATTCTAGTTATTCTAAAAAAAAACGTTACATAAAAAGTACATGTTGTCCCGCTCTCATTCTGATTACTTAGCATTTTCTTCAATACGATATGAGTGCAAGCTCTTATCCAGATTGTGTTACAATAATCACGTAAAGAATGTTGATACAAATCCAAAATCATTTTAGTCTCATGTTAGATCGAAGAGGGGTGGGAATCGGATGCCGGTTAATTTTATTAGGGATAATAAGGTTGTCAACGACATAAGTAGTATAGCTGATTTGTTTGCTGATCATTTTGGATCAGTTTATAGACCTCCATGTTCGCATAATAAACAAATGACATCTTCATCGATTTGGCCATCATCTCTTCACTTAAATCAAACACCTGACATAAAAATCACGGAGGTCCTTAATGCATTACAAACTCTTAAACTCTATTGCCTTGGCCCCGATGGTCTGCCTTCTTCCCTATTAAAAAAATGTGCATTCGCGCTTAGTAGACCAATATGGTTACTTTTTAAATTGTCACTACCTAGTGGTTGTTTTCCATCTTGGTGGAAATTAACAAACATAATTCCAATATTTCAGAATTGCAAAAACAAACTTTCAAAATTATCGCTCTATATCCATAATTGCAACAATCCCAAAATTTTTTGAAAAATTGATGAGGGATATCTTAACTAATTCATTGCAATCTTCAATCTCTCACAAACAACATGGGTTTCGAGTGGGGACATCTACGGAATCTAATTTATTGTTATATGATTCTTACATTGTCAACGCCTTGGAACGCGGTTTTCAAGTTGATTCCATCTATACCGACTTCTCCAAGGCGTTTGACTCTGTTGATCATAGGCTATTACTCAACAAGCTTCATTATGTTGGCATTACTGATATTCTCTTACGTTGGATAGAGTCTTACTTAACAGATAGGTTGCAAGTGATTAAAATTGGGCAAATAACATCAAGACCCCTAAAGGTTACTTCTGGTGTTTCTCAGGGATCACACCTGGGTCCCTTGTTCTGTAATATATTTATAAACGACGCTACAAACTGTTTTCAGAATGCCAATTGTTTACTTTTCACTGATGATATGAAAATTTATATGCGCATTGAATCGACTCTTGATGCAACAAACCTGCAAAATGAACTTGATCACTTTTGTAGCTGGTGTAACGATAACAGATTAACTCTAAACATCAAAAAGTGTAATATCATTACTTTTTTATGAAGTACGAGGTCGATCATTACAAATTATGTTTTCAACGATGTAGCAATAAATCGTGTTGATAGAATAAGGAATTTAGGTGTCACTGTGGATTCGAAGTGGTTATTTGCACACCATATTTCAAACATTGTCACGAAAGCCCATCAGATGCTAGGTTTTGTAAAGCGTAACAGTAAGAACTTTACAAATAGTAGAACGCTGGTAACACTATATAATTCGTTAGTGCGACCCCACTTGGAATATTGTTCAACGGTATAGTCTCCATACACACATTAATAAAATTGAGCAAGTTTAAAAGAAATTTGTAAGGTACCTTGCCTATAAATTTTGTACTGATCAGCCCTACTTTGATCTTTTGACGACTTTTGGCCTTCGCAGCCTTAAGCAAAGGCGTGTAGAAGCTGACATTAAGTTAGTATTCAAACTACTCAATGGATATTTGGATTGCCCTGATTTGTTGTAATTGGTTGGTATACGGGTTCCACCGCGCTCTTCGGTCTGACATTACATTCCATATCGGCTAAAGGCGCACGGATTCCGCTTCTGTTCGGGTTTGCGTCAAGCGAATAATTTAAAATTTGACATTTTTAATGGGTCTTTTTCATTGTTAAAGCGTCTTCTAAAAGATTTATAACTTTTCTTGTTTAGTTTTAAATTCAGTGTTTGTACATATGTGTTTTTTTGTATATTGTATTTTTCTTGTAAATGGCATGCCGTTAAAATAAATAAATAAATTAAGCTATTTCTCACAATATGATTTATCTTTCCACTAAGCAAATACATTTAAGTAATGTTTTATTAACATTAAAACAACATTTATTTTTGTAACAATGTTGATAAAACATTATTTGTTTGTTTTTTGCTCAGTGGGTTAGGTAAAGGTCTTTTAAAAATTAATTTTCAGTGTTAACGGGGAGTATTTTTATAATTGTGCCAAAACTACCTGATGTTTGGCAATTTTTTTGGGGAAACTGAAAAGACTTAGACACTTGCGGTTTTCGGCACAATGTTAATTCATCTCTTGTCTACAAAATGGATTTTTTTCTAAGTATAATAATTTAAAAAGGCGTCCATAATGGCGGCTCTGAGAAGTCATGTTTTAAAAATAATTGTTATCTGCGGGATGGATAGAAGCCGCTATACGTCACCTAGAAGCATGAAACAAAAAAATAAGTTAAGTTTAAACTCTAAGGAGACATCTGAACATAAGAAATATGAAAAAATTCCTTATGGAAACAAAATGGCGGCCGTTTGAAAAAAGGTACGAATTTTCGCATGATTTTTTCAACTTTGGCATGCCGTTAAAAATCGTTAGTCATCCAAATGTTGTGATTTTAAAGGTTCAGAGGCCCATAAATTCAATTTCCTTTTAGGCAGTCAAAACTAGGAGTCGATTGGTTGAACGGTTCGCAAGCTAGATTTCCCTCAGATTTGAAAAATCTTATTTCGAGATAAACGCGTTTGAAGTTTGTCAACTGTTTTTCCGTGTTCAGGGCGCGCTGCGGAATTGCTACCTGAGCGGCCGGTCCGCGCTTAGGACAATGGTTCATTGAAAGTCGTATAGCGAAGGAACTAATGCACGGACCGCCATATAATTTTTAACCAAATATTCTTCAGACATGTGGCATTAGATTTAGGTAATAAAAAAAAACGATTTTTTGAAAAAAAATTAAAAATACTCCCCCTTAAATAATAAGAAATATTAATTCTGGATATTTAATTAAAACACTAGGTTTGTTTGAAATTACTGAAACAAACCAAGTGTTTTGATTAAGTATCCAGAATTATATTAAAAAATGTTTTACCAGGGGTTAAGTGAGAAATTATTAAAACATATAAATATTAAATCTAAAATATCTGGTATCGAAAAGTATCGATATTTTAAATATCGATACTATTAATTATTAAATTTTACCGTATCGATACTTTAATATACGATATAATCGATACTTAATATCTATACTTTTTTCGGATTGGAACATTCATACTCTGAATGTCATTCATGACAGGGTGATCCATAAAGTATCTAAAATAAAATGAAAATTGTTTTTTTTTTCAAAATCAAGAGGAGAAGTGTTTATCAAAGTTATCAATATTGTAAAAACGAGTTTTTTTCTAGTCCCTGATTAAACATGAAGTAAAATGTTCAGGCTTTGCTAACCTCGAAATCTTACTTTATGCGCCAGGCGTATACAACACACTGATATAAAGTAAAGTTCAAAAACACATCCATGGACGGTATTGGGTTGCTTATATTAACTTATTTAAACAATTGCCAAATTTGACTTGCGTTTTATTCAGGGAGTTTTTCTTCAAAGTAAACGTTTACTAAATGTAGCTTCTTTTCTTTAAATCTTTAAATATTCGTTGTTTTTTAAAAAGAGTTCAATTTGAAGCTTCTAACGAGTGTTTACCACTCCCAGACTAAGCATGAAGTAAAATTTCGAGTTTAGAAAAGCCCCGTGAAAATTTGTCGAGGGTCGCGCAGCGACCCGATACCAATTTTCTGGGCTTTTCTAAACTCGAAATTTTACTTCATGCGCCATACGTATAAAACACCAAAATATTGTAAAATGTATAGATATTTAAAATTCACTTGAAATCACTGTTTTATACGCGTGGCGCATGAAGTAAAATTTCGAGTTTAGAAAAGCCCAGAAAATTTGTCTTGGGTCGCTGCGCGACCCTCGACAAATTTTCACGGGGCTTTTCTAAACTCGAAATTTTACTTCATGCTTAGTCTGGGAGTGGAAAACACTCGTTAGAAGCTTCAAATTGAACTCGTTTTAAAAAACAGCGAATATTTAAAGATTTAAAGAAAAGAAGCTACAGTGATGGACAAAAGCATATAGACAATTATATTTTCTTCGATATATTTTAAAGGTATTTAAACTTGAAATAAATAAACATTAAAAAGAAACTATATGCAAATAAATAACAAAACATATTAATAGTTTTTTAATATATCCATAAACTTATTTAAGATTGACCAAAGCGAGTCGCGCCCTGGCAAATCCAAATTTTTACGCTTTTCTAAAGTCGAAATTTTACATCATGCGCCACGCGTATATTTTTTTTGTTTGTAAAAGGTGAATTTTGATAATTTTATAACCATCTTTAAGCTTCTTCTCACAATATTATTTCCACTAAGTAAATCCATTGAAGTAATGTTTTATTAACATTAAAACAACATTTAAACTCGAAATTTTACTTCATGCGCCACATGTATAAAACACTGAAATATTGTGAAAAGGATGTATATTTGAACCTCACTTGAAATCAGTGTTTTAAACGCGTGGCACATAAAGTAAAATTTCGAGTTTAGAAAAGCCCAGGAAATTTGTCTCGGGTCGCTGCGCGACCCTCGACAAATTTTCACGGGGCTTTTCTAAACTCGAAATTTTCCTTCATGCTTAGTCTGGGAGTGGAAAACACTCGTTAGAAGCTTCAAATTGAACTCTTTTTAAAAAACAATGAATATTTAAAGATTTAAAGGAAAGAAGCTACAGTGATGGACAAAAGTATATAGACAATTATATTTTCTTCGATATATTTTAAAGGTATTCAAACTTGAAATAAATAAATAATCAAAAGAAACTATATTGCAAATAAATAACTAAACATATTCATAATTTTTTAATATTTCCATAAACGTATTTAAGATAAAAATTTAGAAATTGAAATGGTGTGCTTTGCTTTCTATAATTAAATAAATTTGTTTTGTTATGGCATTTCAGTTTATGTTTAATAAGGACCTCGTGTCTTCAACTTGGCGACCCATGTTAATGAAATATTAGTTGTAAACTAATAATAGTAATCTACTAAAATATTACATTCACTAAAAATAGCATATTTAGCCATGTTCGCTATGCCTATAGGTAATTTTAAATACAATAATTATTATTTTGATTACGTACAAGCGTAAAATATAATAAATTTGATATCTCAAAAGTTGCTCTTAAGTGTGTGAAAGCGTTTTACTGTGTGATACATCTTGATAAAAACAGAATAAATTAAACCCACTTTGCTAGTATTTCACGCTTGGGTAACTGCGTGATACCAGTTTCAGTAATCTAAAAAGCAAAATGAAACGTCCCTTTACTTCTCATATTCGTAGACACACACACCCATACAAACTCAAACAAAGGCTGATCAACATTTTCAGGAAATAGAACCGCCGGATCAGTGGATCTCTGCCTTTGAGGCTTTCAGATAACTTTCGAGGATTCGTCTGATCGGCAATGTTTGCCGATGGGATATCTGCGTAACACAGGATTTAACTTAAAGTAACTACGACTGTTTCAATTTCATGATAATTTCGAGGGATTTTAATATAGACTCTTATTAAAATAGACTCAATATTAATAGAAAGTTGGATCGTTAAAATTAGAAAAAAAACAGCAAATTGAAAATGTGCAAGCTTTTATTGCTATGATGAACAAACATTCCATTTGATTTCCTGAGGGAATTCAAAATTAGATTTTTAAAACTAAATTTACGCAAAATAATCAGGGTTTGAATAATTGTTTTAATAAAATATGGATTAAGTCCAATAAATCAAAAGTAGAAACTAACCGGAAGAAATAAAGTTTGGTATAAAGAAAACACTTAACTATTTTATACCACTTTTATTGTAAAAAGTTAAGTGTTTTGTTTATATCAAAATTGAAAATTTACCACGAAGTGAACGCCTCCAAAATTGAAGAATAAAGTTTGGATTATTCTCAATCCATAAATCATTATAACTGGCAAACTATGTCGCTTTTTATGACTTTCAAAATGTTCTTCTTGTAGATTAAAATAAACGACAGAGGACAATAAAATTATAATTTCTTGTTCATAAGAATTCAGCATGATTTAACCCACTAAGCACCATTGATGCAATAACGCAATATTATTAATTTATTTAATACATTGTACCCTGCGATCATTTAAAACATGATTTAGAGTAGGCTTTAAATTTTAAATTAGATTGGCACTGCTGACCGTTAACAAATAGTTTGCCATAACCTCAAATTTATTCCATCATTCAATCAGCAATCTGGGCAACCGCACAAAAAAAGCCGCCTACTCTAAATCATAATACATATAAATGATCGCAGGGTATTATTTGACCTGACTTGAGAATGTGTAAAGAAAAATGTAAATATTTTGTTTATTTAAATATTTCAGTAATTACTTATTTAAAGAAAATGTTTAAGTATTTTTGAATATTTCCGCGTTTTATATGCGTGGCGCATGAAGTAAAATTTCGACTTTAGAGAAACCCGAAATTTTACTCGATGCCTAACCTAGAAGTGGACAACACCCGTTCGAAGCTTCAAATCGCTATTATAAAATCAACCAATGCTTGAAAATTCGCAGCGTACATTATGCATATTTAAAAGTAAAATTGCTAGTGTGAAAATATAATAACTCATTCATAGAAATCATAGAAAAACTGAATATCTATTATTGAATTTTTATTATTGATACATTGAAAACTTATGTAAAGTTATTTAAATTAAAAACCTTTGGTATTGTTTCACAAATTAAAACTTTATTCGGACTAGTTTCGGTTTGTTAGACCATTTTCGAAGGAATGTACAGAAAAAAATATAATCAGGTTTCTTCTATACATGATGATGAGTTTTGCGTTACTGGCACTGATAATTTCTTGAATTAATATCTCATCTGGCAAATAAATAACTCTACATATTCTAATATGTTTCACCTAGTGCCAGATGAGAAATTAATTCCAGAAATTATTGAAAACTTAATATTTCTATACTGGATTTATATAATAATGTATCTAAAAAAAAATTTTAAGTATTTGTAACTTCACAATATTTCAGCGTTTTATACGCGTGGCGCATGAAGTAAAATTTTGAGTTTAGAAAAACCTGAAAATTTTGTTTGCGACCAAACCAAACTTTCATGTTTTTCTAAACTCGAAATATTACTTCATGCTCAACATGGAAGTGGACAACACTCGTTCGAAGCTTCAAATTGAACGCTTTTATATAATCGACGAATGCCTGAAAATTCTCAGCGTACATTATGTATATTTAAAAATAAAATTTCTAGTGTGAAAATATAATAAGTCATTCATAGAAATCATAGAGAAAGGTGCAGCATTTTACCTAAAATCAACTTTTAGAGTTAAATCAATAATTGCGTGGTCGTTAATGAGTTCACCCTAGCAAAAATGAATCTTGCGTTTACATTGTAGTGATATTGTATCTGTATTTATATCCTAAAATTGTTAATCAATGTGCACACAATATCGTCACAAAATAGTGTAAGGTTATTGATACTATATTATTATTTATTATAGATACAATTTTGTATAAATCCAGTATAAAATTATTTAGTTTTCAATATTGTATTAATAATGACAAATCAATAATAGATACTCAATTTTTCTACAATATTGTGTCAATAATGAATGTTATTCATCTCTCAATAATAGATATTAGGATTAAGGTTTACTTTTTTACTTCTGTAAAGTTTATCTCTGTTATATTAGTTTTAAGTTCTATTTTTTTTTTCTTGTGATATTAGGTTTAAGCTGTGTCTGTTTCTGTCAGTGTGTGTAGATTCCGGCATCGAAGTGGTTCTACAACGCTGATGTACTAAAAAGACTGTTATTCCTTACTTCACTTTTAATTTGTATCGTTAGATGTACATTTCGAGACACAAGGTGCTTTTCAATAAAAAATGGATGTCGTATGTGATATAACCTGTGATATTTTTTCTATATAATTAAGCTTAAACTATTTATAAATTTATTTATTTTATTGATGGTACACACAAGAGAGGATGAGTATACGACCAATGACCTTAGTTGTAGACGCCGGCAAAGTAGGAGGGGTTTTTAGTCAGTAGTCTCTTAGTCTTTTGACTGAAAGGAGTCCGACACACAGTCCGTTAATAGATTTTTCCCTCCCACACCAAACAAAAATAGATAATTGTTTCTGTACAATATTGTATCAATAATGAACATCAATAATCCTTCAATAAAAATGTTCAATACATGTACAATATTCAGTTAACTTTATCATTCAATATAGATATTCAATTTTTGTACTATATTGTGTCAATAATGAATATAATTAATCACTCAATGATGACATTCAATTTTTGTACAATATTGTATCAATAATGAATAGCATTCATTCTTCAATATATGTGCAATAATGTATAAATGGCATTACTAATATAGATATTTAATACATATCAATATTGTATCAATAACAAAGCATGCATGTAATGCAATTATTGTGAACGTTGCCACAAAAGTATAATACATAACCTCAAAATAAAACCCTACTTGCTTTCTTACAATTTTTTATAAGCTATAAATTAGGTGTGTTATTGAATGTCTTTAATCATCAGCCAAAGACAGGCGAAAATCGGTTCCCATAGTCGAGTTTTACCAAACAAATTTACCCTAGTAGAAATTTAAAATTGTATAAATAATAAATCATTTAATGTTAATACAAGATCATACTGTAACAATATAGAATAAAATTATAAAAATCGGTATTGAGAAATATATTTGTATTCACATTAAATCAACAGTGTATCAACATGTATCATCTTGACAGAATAATTATACCGGGTGTTGACTTGGCGGACGCAACATAGGAAATCCCGTGTAAATTTTAAAATGTTCAAATTTTTGCTCCCCTAATTATTTTAGAAACAAAATATATTTACCTTTCTTGTAGAGGGAAAAATTCTGAATTCATTCGTGTTAACGTTTATCACTTTACGTTTTTCTAATTTTCACGGGGCTTTTCTAAACTCGAAATTTTGCTTCATGCTTAGTCTGGGAGTGGAAAACACTTGTTTAAAGCTTTGAATTGAACTTAAAAAAAAAAAACAGGGAATATCCGCAAATGTTGTATCAATTCCATAGTATCTCATTATATTTATAAAATCACATTACTTTTTCTTAATTATTTTAGCTGTACATTTCCTGACATTCGTTGATTTTTAAAAGAGTTCAAATTAAAGCTTTAAACGAGTGTTTTCCACACCCAGACTAAGCATGAAGTAAAATTTCGAGTTTAGAAAAGCCCCGTGAAAATTTGTCGAGGGACAAATTTTCTGGGCTTTTCTAAACTCGAAATTTTACTTCATGCGCCACGCGTATAAAACACAGATTTTAAGTGAATCTAGAATATACATAAATTTGACAATATTATAGTGTTTTATACTCGTGGCGCATGAAGTAAAATTTCGAGTTTAGAAGACCCTTGACAAATTTTCACAAGGCTTTTCTAAACTCGAAATTTTACTTCATGCTTAGTCTGGGAGTGGAAAACACTTGTCTAAAGCTTTAAATTGAACTTTAAAAAAAAACAGGCAATTGTATCAATTCCATGGTATGTCATTATTTTTATAAAATCACATTACTTTTTCTGAATTATTTTAACTTAGAGAAACGTAAAGTGTTAAGTGTGAACGTTCACAAATTTAGAATGTTTTGCTCTAGAAAAAAGTGATATACATTTTGTCTCTAAAATAAATAGGGAAGCCAATATTTGAACACTTCAAAATGAACATGCGATTTCCTATGTTGCGTCCGCCAAGTCAACACCCGCTATAACATAGAATACAAATATATTTTCAATAACGATTTTCATATTTTAATTCTATATTGTTACAATATGATCTCGTGTTAACATTTAAGTATTATTACAAGATTGTAAAATTGTTCTTCAATATTTATACATGATTGAATTTATACTAAATTATAGCCTTGTAGTGACTGGATGGGTAAAACTAAAGTCATAAATCAAAGCAAAAAAAAATATATTAGAGTAATACAATGAGTAGACAATAAAAAAACAATAAGTTTAATTTTCGTGATTCTTGTGAGTTCTGCAAAACTGATTGTAAGCAATAAACTTGCTGCAATGATAAATCTTGATCGAACATTTTCAAGTAAATTGTTACATCGACGTTTAAAATAAAAAACTCATTATGCGCTATAGATTTGCTACGTACTTATTGACTTTTATATTCGAATTGATGATATTCTTCATTTATATGAGTCACCATCTGTTGAACAAACTCTAAACTTGTCTACAGTATCTGCTCATATAGTTGCGATTCTGTTACAACTTGAATAAAATCGATTCAATGCATTCTGGCGACATCTATATGGGGCTCTACAAACTATTGTATTGATTTGGTTATGGATCATGCGCACTGTTATAGGTTTAATTATGAATTATTTATTACGTTTTTAATGTGAAAACAACATAATTGGACGAAAACAACATAATTGGTGATTATTTCACCAAAACTGTCTAAAACTTGTTAGAGCTTAAAAATGATTCTATAAATAAATCAAGTGAAAGCTCTCGTTACTGATTATAATTTTTGTTTGTTACATTTTGAATTTTTACTTGAATTTAATAATTCAACTGTAATCGAATAATGTACAGTTTAGGTCAAAATCATATTAAAAGAAAAACAGGATGAACCAATAAGGGAACAATATGGATAGCATATATTTGATAAGAACATTTAAAATATGATCTTGCACATTGAAAATTACTTTATTTTTTTGGCGCTTAGATTTAAACTAAGAATATCTAAATGAAGAATATCATCAGGAGTGTTGAGACCTTTACTGAGTGACATTAGCCCATTAACGGCCGAGCAATTATAGAGTTTACTCTAAAAGTTGGTTTTAGGTAAAATTCTGCACTTATTTTTATAATTTCTATGAATATCTTATTGTATTACACAGTGTTCATTTTTCTTTTAAATATACCGTGCGATCGTTTAAATTATGTTTTAGAGTAGGCGGCATTTTATTGTGCGGTTGCCCAGAATGCTAATTATATGATGGAATAAATTCAAGGTTATGGTAAATTATGTGTTAACAGTCAGTAGTGCCAAAATAATTTATGATTCAAAGCCTACTTTAAGTTGAACTATAAATTGACAATTTTAATAGTCATATGTAATTTACATTTAGGTTGATGACGTGAACGCCATCTACTGTCAATAGTCTTGTCTACTCTACTCACAGAATGACTATTATAAATGTCAATTGATTGTGCATTTTAAAATCCAAAAGAAAACTAAACATCTATAACCATTTTAGTAGTCATGTGTAATTTACATATAAATTGACGATGTGAACGCTATCTGCTGCCAATTTTTGAGTAGTATCGTTACTGCTATTGATATAAGATAGTGTTCACGTCGTTAATTTAAATGTAAATTAGATATGAAACTATTAAACTATTACTATTACGATGATTAGTTTTCTTTAACTTTAAATTGACTTTAAATTGCACTAAACACTATAAGTGTGATATATCATTGAAATCAGAAAAAAATATTCTTCTAAAAAATATGAAAATCCAAAATGGCCTCTATAAGAAAAACAAAAGTTGGCTATGGTGTAATGTCAAAGTTGTAAATGTCTGAGTTCAATAGTTTTTGAATAAAAAAAACGAAATTTAAAAATATCCTTTTTTTGACAATACCTCAAAAACGAAAGAAGATATATCATTTTTTTGAGTGAGTATGTTGTTTCATTAATTTATTTTTCTAAAGTCAAAAACAAGTACAAAAAATGAACTTATGTTCATTGTAGCACTTTTTCCCTCATTTTAACAATTGATGATTCGCATACTAAACGTATTTCACTTGTTAATTGGTTGGTTATAAAGCATTTCACATTAAATCACCGTTTTATACGCGTCTCGCATGAAGTAAAACACAAAATTTTACTTCATGCCTTATCTGGGATTGAAAACACTTGTTAGATGATCAATCATATTTTTTATTTTGCATTTTTTTTATTGCTAGATTAGCGTGCTTTATTGAATTGAATCGATTAAAACGTAATTAAATAATACCATTGCATAATATATTGATTCAGATAAGGTCATAAATTGTAACATCAACACCCCATAAATTGGGGTTTCTTTTCTTTCATTATACTTTCGTGCTTGTAGACATTTGTAGATATTTTGGAGAGGCCCTCTCTAAATCATGTTTTAAATGATCGTACGGTACATAATGTATACGTTGTAAATTTTCAGGATTTTGTCGGTTTTATACAGGGTGCGTAAAAAGTATCTTACAAAATGGGATTTTATGGAAACGGTTTGACATTTAGATTTGACATTTGGTAGGTTTAAATTAGATATAAATACCCATATTTTGAAATGACTTTCATTTGTTTTGCACAACTTCTTTTTGTCAGAAAGAGCAACGTAGGATTTTTTGGTGTTATTTGAAAGGTTATTTCAATAGAAATACAACGGAGTTCAACATTAACATGTTTATTCTAAAATAACGACGAAAATAAATAATTCAAACAAAAACAGCAATTAACAAAAAAACTAAGTAAATGACAATAGGCGCTCAAATTGTTTTCCATTAACTTTTGACAATAAGAAAGTCTATTAACAAAAGCGGCCTGTGTATTCTGCTGATATGCCGGAGAAAATTTGGTTTGGTCACTCCGCGAAGCTTTTCTAAACTCGAAATTTTACTTCATGCACCACGCGTATAAAATACTGTAATATTGTGAAGTTAGAAATACACTGAGATTTTTTTATTGAGTAATAATCGAAACACTTAAATAACAAAATATTTACATTTTTCTTCATACATTTTCAAGTCAGGTCAAATAATATGATATATCAAACTATCTTATTTAGTAATTGAACTAACAAAAAATTATTATTGTTGCGTGTAAGCATCAATCGTGCTTAATAGGTTAAACTGTGTATTAACGATAAATAAAATATTTTTAGTAAAACAAACCATGTGAATTCAATTAAACACCTATATTTGTGTATTAAGAGTTCGCTTTACCCCATGGAAACTAAGAATACTAATTGTTTTGTTATTATTTTGAATTTTTTTTTACACATCTGTTTGAAAAGGAATTGCAGAGGGCATGATGATTTGATTTTATTTTTATTTTAGTATACCTAAAAATAAAATTATAAAATTAAAAAACCTTTAAACTGCGACTTTATCATGTCCTCCGCAAAAATTTTGTGAATATATAATTCTTATATCATTTTTTTCATAAAATGTATAGTTATCAAAAAATCCACTTTTTCCTTTGAAAAAAAGAATCGTTCAAATTATCAATACAGACCATTTTATTAGATATTTACATGTTTTCCAACAAAAGTGCACAATTATATAGTAAAATATTATATTTTTAAACTACAACTTCATGTGCCTTCATATTATTAAAAGATTGGAAATATTGAAAATCCTTAATTTTCGATTCATTACTTTAATTCTAGAAAGAATAAGACACATTAAAAGATTAATTATTTTGCAGTCAAAATTTATTAATTTGCTAGATACTAAATTCAATCAATACTTTTAATTTTGACTTTACCTTTACTTTGCCCTTGTTTTTTTCTTCTTAACGAATCGGTTGTTCAGTTTTGGCAGTGCACCCTTAATTATAAGTAGGTACTCAATGTTCCCTAAGCTGACGTTTGTTTTGTTCATATTTTTTACATATTGTTTTCAATAATAAATTTTATTAAATAATATTGCATGAAGTTACATAACATAAACTGGTTTGAAATATAGCGGGACATTTTGCCATCTGGTGTAAAATACACGAATCATGTATTGATTTTCTTTCAGTCTAGTGAGTCCCTCTGTTGTTCAAAGGTTCAAACATCAACTGAAATACCCTAACAGTATTCTGTAAAGCAGTTGGTAAGGTAATAAGTCTGCAGTATTGATTTTATAACGCCATCTATGCACGTGGAAAGCTACTATTTAGTAGGAAGCCTTATCGAATTCTTCATGCTCTGGGCCGGTATTCCCGAAATTGGTGATATGATTCGGTCGTATGAAATCTGTCATTTAGATAGGGATATTCCATGTGAATTTCACAGTTGGCGAGCGACCGATCATTTGATCAATTTCAGGAATACAACCCTTGTAAAGCTACAAAATAATAATAACAAACAGGGTTGCCCAATCAGTGATTTTGTCATTAAATCCACTTTACGATTCGGACAAATTGTTTGTGATTCAGACGTGGCTAAATTCTAGTGTTTGTTGGAAGTTTTCAGTGACAATTCAGTGATTTTCTGTCATCGGAAAGTTAAAACAGTCGAACGTGGCAAAATACTGTCAAAATTATGACAAATTGGGAAATAATTCACATTTCATTCATAAAATTGTCAAAATAGATGAGGTGAAAATTATTAATACAAAAGTTGTGTGTTTTTTCGTTGGCTACAACTTTTATTTGTGACATTTTTTGATTAAGTTAATGTTTCTTCTTTATTTTTTATTTTATTATTTTATTTATTTATTTAATCAATTTGTGCTACTACAGACATGTTTACACACGTCAATGATGATAATAGTATAAAAATAATTAATTCGATTAGAATCACATTCATATTAAAACTTATTATACAACTATGCCGGAAAAATTATTAGATAGACATTCCGATATACTAAAAAATGCCTGTTTTTCCAGATATCTCTTTAAAACTTGGCGAAAGGTTGTCGGCGGCAGTGCCTTAATTGAATTTGGTAAAATATTAAATAGTTTTGGTCCATATTTTTAAATTCACTAGAAATTAGTGTCTAATACGCGTGGCGCATGAAGTAAAATTTCGAGTTTAGAAAAGCCCGCAAAATTTGGCTCGGTCGCTGCGCGACCTAGCCAAATTTTGCTCAGGGCTTTTCTAAACTCGAAATTTTACTTCTTGCTTAGTCTGGGAGTGGAAGACACTTGTTTAAAGCTTTGTTTGATTAAATCGATAATAAAGTTACAGCCCACTGAACAAACTCATTCAAGTAATGTTTCATCAACATTAATACAACGTTTAATGTTGCTAAAATGTTGATATAGCGTTATTTGTTGGTGTTTTGCTCAGTGGGAGTTGATGAGTGATCAGCAAAATATATCAAAAAAATCTCTCATGGTTTATTGAACAAAATCAAAAGAGCTGATGTGAAAAGTGTTAACGTAAAAGTGGTTGACTTTTTCATTGGCTACAACTTTTGTTTGAAATATTTTTTGATTGAGACGTCGGTAAGTTGTTAATCTTCACTAGATTTTATAGTTTCTAGTTCATAAACAAAAGAACCGACGCGAAAAGTAATTATACAAAAGTCTATGTTGTTTTTTTTTATTATCTTTTGTTTGAAACTTTTTTTAATTAAATTACTTATAAAGCAGCAAGTGATTATCAAATAAATATCTTCCCTAGGCTTGTTCGTATACTGATCACAAACAAAAGAGGTAAAGTGAAAAGTGTTTAGGTAAAAGTTGTGTTTTTTCATTATCTACAACTTTTGTTTGATGTACTATAAAATGTTTTTGATGTTTTTGATGAACTATAAAATAATGTGATACATTGAGGAATTGGTAAAGAATAAGTAAATTTATATAATTTTGAAAAGATATTTCTTAAAAATGTTTATAAAAACACTTGTAAATAAAACACTTTTTACTTTGATTAACCACTGTATTTTGCACTTAATTTGTGATTAAAGTTTCGACTATCCAGTAGTCATTATCACACTAAAAGTTATTCATTTCATAATAATTAGTTTGATAATGACTACTAGATAGTCGAAATTATAGTCACAAATTAAGTGCAAAATACAGTGGTTAAACGAAGTAAAAAGTGTTTTATTTACAAGTGTATTTAAGATGTACCACAAAGTGAACGCCTACAACACAAAACAGTTTATAAGAACTTTTAAAATCTGCGAATATATGTCAAATAAGAAAACTAGTATCAACATGTTTTCGAAAATTCTTTAGTCTCACAAAGTTCTTAATTATTTCAGTTTTTCGTTGTTAATAACGCTAATAATATAAGGCGATTTTTATTCAACGTTTAGCGTTTGTCTTGCATAAATAATACTGATATTTGTCATCAGTGTTGCCAAATATAAATCATCAAATGTCTAAAAGTCTTATATTAAAAACTACCAGAAATCATTAGATATTTCGTTTTTTTTTATTAAACAAATTTTAATTATATTTATTTAATAAAAAAATAAAAATCTAATGATTTCTGGTAGTTTTTAATACAAGACTTTTAGACATTTGATGATTTATATTTGGCAACACTGATGACAAATATCAGTATTATTTATGCAAGACAAACGCTAAACGTTGAATAAAAAACGCCTTATATTATTAGCGTTATTTAAAAAGTAAGCTTAAAATCTGTAGTTTTTTTTGAATGGGGAAAAGACTGAAGTACAATTTTGGTATTTCATAAATAAATAATTCTAGATAGATACTTAATATGACTAATTTCTGGTAGTTTTTAATATAAGACTTTTAAAAATTTGATGATTTATATTTGGCAACACTGATGACAAATATCTGTATTATTTATGCAAGACAAACGCTAAACATTGAACAGCAAATAACGCCTTATATTATTAGCGTTATTTAAAAAGTAAGCTTAAAATCTGCAGTTTTTTTTGAATGGGGAAAAGACTAAAGTACAATTTTGGCATTTCATAAATAAATAATTCTAGATAGATAATTAACATGACTTCTATGTAAAATCCAATTTTTACACTTTTAATTCCGAAGCAGAAAATAAGACATGAAATAACATGAAATGCAATGCAAAATCAAGCTATCTAATAAAGCTAAATAAATGATATAAATATAATGCTATACAATGCAAAACCGATTTTGTTTTTATAAATATAAAACAAAAATAATTTAAAAAATGTGAAAATATAGTAATGCAAAAAATTATCATAAAATTTATTCTATTTATGTCACATAATATATATAATTTAATTTTTCTTTTAATGAATTAGATAATATTCAGATTGAGTGGCTTTAAAAAATAATATGATTATTTCATTCAGAACACAATAATCACTGCGTGTATTATTCTAGATTTGAGTCGCCCAGATGCAAAAAAAGCCATACATCTTTTTTTCGATTTTGAGGTTTTGGTGTCCATGGATTCTACTTGTTTTAGGCTACAATTTGAAAAACAAATTGACCTTTAAAACCCATCCTAAACCTTTTAAATTTTTTTACATAAATGCGTTCGTGACAGTCTCAAGAATATGTAGTTAAACTTTAAGATCGATGTCTATAATAGAACTCGAGATGTAGAGTATTTTGCGATTTTATCATTGAAATAATAGTACTTAAAACTATAAACCCGTTTTTTTTTTCAAAACTGCATTTTCAAAATTTGCTGCTATCGCTGGTACATTTCTCGGTTAAAAAAGCGGACAATTTTCTTCAGTTGCTAACCTTGTCTACTTTTTAGTTAGTTTAACATAATTTTTCTTGTTTCCATTCGATATAGCGCTCAATTAATGCTGTTTTAATTGATTTAATAGACGCTGCAAAATCAGTTTTTGCCATGTTGCCACAAATTTGCTAAAACACGTATAGCTGCTTTTGCATCTGGGCGACTAATTTGTTATGTTTGTAAGACTGTGAATTGTGCTGTACATCGGTTACCCAAATTTAGACTATGTTTATCATAGTTTATAGATGTCCGTCAGGAAATTTTGACAATTTTGTAGATATAATCTATCGCGTTTTAGAGACTTTGTGTAGAAAGAAATATTGTATAGTATTGGCAGGTGACTTTAATGTAAATTTTTTTATTAGCGACGAGAAGACATCCACATTAGTAGACATATTTCGGGGCTTTCGATTATTGAAATTAGTTAATTTTACAACTCGTGGTAAATACTGTATTGACAATATTTTTAGTAATCATGAAAATATTAAAATCACGAAAATCAATACGAGTACGTTAAGTGAGCATGATGCTATTGCCTTGTTCATAATAGTAAGAGACGCCCCTAAAAAAATAAATGATTTTAAAATGGTCGAATTACAGCTGAGGGAAAATATTATTACTACAACTTACTACAACAAGAAGATTTTAGTTTTGTAAATGCAGACAACATGGATTGTAGTGGTAAAGTAAAGCATCTTGTTGATATTTTGGTGGACCATTATAGTTGTGCGTTTCCCGAAAAAACAATATGCAATAGAGGTCGTGTGTCGTCTGTAAACTGGTTTAATACTGAGTTAAGACGAATGAGGGAAATATTGCACCTAGTCAGTGAGGCGTATTTAAATCATCCTTCTGAAGACCTTAAGCAGATACGCAATAACCTTAAAATTGACTACAAACATTCCCTCAAACAAGCCAAAATTCGTGCTAACGATAATTATATACAAAATTCAAACAACAATATTAAGTGTATGTGGAAATTAATCAATAACGAACAGCGTGTAAATAATATTAATGTCACACATGGTACGAGTATTACTGCAGATCAATTTAATACAAATTTTATTAAAATAATAGACGATATAACCCAAAATATCTCTAGTACTCGATCAGTTAATGACAGCATATTATTAACACCAGTAGCTTCTGAATATTTCGAATTTCGTGAGGTCTCCCCTATAGAAGATATAATTAACTCAATTAAAAATAAAACATCTCGAGATATATATGGTTTTTCACCACTGCTTATTAAATTTGTAAAAGACAATCATTCTGCCACTGACGAAGCTTATTAATCGGTTCATTCAGGAAAATATATTTCCAGACTCTCTTAAAATATCAAAATGTGTACCGATATTTAAGAGAGGTGATCCCAATGATCCAAATAATTACCGCCCGATTTCAATCATACTTGTAATAGCCAAAGTCTTTGAATTGGTATTATATAATCAAATGTTGTACTATTTAGAGGAAAATGATCTACTCTCCAAATACCAATTTGGATTTAGACAGGGAAAAAATAAGATAGAGGCGGTAGTCAAACTAGTTGATGATTGTTTGAGAGGCCTGGAAAATAAATCATACGTCTTAACCAACTTTATGGATTTGTCGAAAGCATTCGACTGCGTAGCCCATAGTAAATTGGTTCAAAAGCTTTACTATTACAACTTTGTAACAGCTAGTTGCAGACTGATTATGTCTTACCTATCAAGACGAAAACAGGTAACATCATTCAAGTCGGATGTATCTGCAGAAATACCCGTAACATGTGTGGTTCCGCAGGGGTCACACTTGGGGCCCTTGTTGTTTATTTTATATGCAAATGATTTTCCATATGCTTTTTCTGATGTTAATATAAAAATAACACAGTTTGCAGATGATAATACGATCTCAATCACAAATAGAGATATACATGAATTAATCTCAAAAGAGACATATGCTCGCACAGAAGCGAAACACTGGTTTGCATACGATAAATTAAGTATGAACGACGAAAAAACAGTTAGAATGATATTTTCTCTCAAAGAACACCATGAGGTACTTTCTGAACATACAAAATATCTTGGCTTGTACATAGATGCCAACCTGAGGTGGGATGTGCATGTGGAAAATATTGCTAATAAACTAAGTAAGAACATCTATTTACTACGAAATTTAACTAAATGTTTATCTCGCGATGTGGTAAAAACAGCATACTTTTCACTTGTACATTCTCATTTATCTTATGGTGTTCTATTGTGGGGACATTCTGCGACCGCAAGCAGAATATTTGCTTTTGCAGAGACGAGCTGTTAGAGTGGTTTTTGGCCTAGGTTATAGAGAAGATTGCAAATCGATTTTCAGCAAGTTTGGAATTCTCACTCTTCCTAGCCAATATATACTCGAGTGTTTATTATGGACAAGGAAGCACCAGTCACAATATTTTACCAATAAGAATTTCCACGAATATAATATTAGAAATATTGACTCAATAAGACCTGACCACAGTAGACTTACAAAGTCACAAAATGGACCACGATATTATGGACCAATAATATATAATTTACTGCCAGAGCATACAAGAAATCTCGATTTTAAGAATTTTAAACAAAAAATTAAGCTATATTTAATATCAAAAGCTTTTTATAATGTAAGTGATGTCATTACAAGTGAACTTTCTTTTTAAACATATGTATCGTTTGATTTTTTTATTGTATAAGTTTTAACTATTGTAGAGTCGAAATTATTAGTTGAATTTTGAATTTTATTGTAATTTTAATATGTTTAGACTAGTATGTATTGAACGACCTGTGTAAACAATGTAAAAATTGTCTAGCACTAATAAAATATACAAATACAATACAAAATACAAAAAATAATAAGGCTTACTTCTTTGTAACTGCAAATTAAGCTAGTTTATTAGATCATTATTTTAATCAAAATCAAAATGCTTCGTCATGATATACATCCAACGTATTGATCAATTATTCATAAACCGACCGCTGATCGTCCTTTGATATATTTAAGTAACGGCTCATTAATATTTATAACGCGACACTGATAATCCAAAAGCTATATTCCATCACAAAAAGTCATTAATTTCTATTTCATCGTTGTTTTAACGGCGCGACGGAAAATTCCGCAATTATGAAGACATAATCCGAATCGACGTTCAGTATAAGGGAGGTGTGATTATTCAATCGACTGTCCAAAACGTCCGAGCGTTATAACATTTCCGAGTTTGAGATTTAATTAATTTTCACAAATTTTATTCATTTCATAATAATTATAAGTTTGATAATTACCATAGTTATATGTACAATATTAATAAAGTTCATAATAATTCTTGATTGTAGACTGTTAGCGGGTTTCATCAACTTCAATTAAATCGACCAATAGTTATTCATCGATTAAAATTATGTAGTAGTTATATACAAGTCAAAAAAATCAATAAATTTACACGATATTGATGTTTATGATATGAAAAATGTCTTTTCCAACCGAAAAATAAATTTAACCTACGAATAAGATTTAATTGAAGTTGGTGAAATCGGTCACGTGAATTTTTGCTGAACACGTTAATAAATATCAAAAGTACGATACTAAATTGGGAATTTACCACTAATTTGTCTTATTAACCCATTAACGGCCGAGCAATTATAAAGTTAACTCTAAAAGTTGATTTTAGGTAAAATTCTACACTTCTTATAATAATTTTTACGAATGACTTATTGTATTACATACTGTCAATTTTTCTTTTAAATATACATAATGTATACGCTGTAAATGTTAGGCATTGGTCGATTTTATATAAAAACGTTCAATATGAAGTTTAGAACGAGTATTTCCACTCCCAGACTAAGCATGAAGTAAAATTTCGAGTTTAGAAAAGCCCCGCCTAGAAAATTTGTCGAGGGTCGCGCTAGCGACCCTAGACAAATTTTCACGGGGCTTTTCTATACTCGAAATGTTACTTCATGCGCCACGCGTATAAATCACTGAAATATTGTAAAGTTTGAAATACCCAGAAAACATTTTTTTTAAATGAGTAATAATCGAGATATTTAAATAACAAAATATTTACGTTCTTGTTACCACTTTACCACTAATTTGTCTTATTAACCCATTAACGGCCGAGCAATTATAAAGTTAACTCTAAAAGTTGATTTTAGGTAAAATTCTACACTTCTTTTAATAATTTTTACGAATGACTTATTGTATTACATACTGTGAATTTTTCTTTTTAAATATACATAATGTATACGCTGTAAATGTTAGGCATTGGTCGATTTTGTATAAAAACCTTCAATATGTAGTTTAGAACGAGTATTTCCACTCCCAGACTAAGCATGAAGTAAAATTTCGAGTTTAGAAAAGCCCCGCCTAGAAAATTTGTCGAGGGTCGCGCCAGCGACCCTGGACAAATTTTTACAGGGCTTTTCTAAACTCGGAATTTTACTTCATGCGCCACGCGTATAAAACACCGAAATATTGTAAAGTTTGAAATACCCAGAAAACATTTTTTCAAATGAGTAATAATCGAGATATTTAAATAACAAAATATTTACGTTCTTCATTATACATTTTCAAGTCAAGTCAAATAATATAATATATTAAAATCACTTATTTAGTAAATTAATAATTAACATAAAATTAATAATATTGCGTATATGCATCAATGGCGCCTAATGGATTAAGAGAAGAATATTGATGTCTAATTAAGATAAATTAGTTGGAAACATTTTATAAATTTCAATATTTTTAATACTGGAAATATGTACTTAAAAAAATCAGCTCCCTTTACAATATTCTTTTATTTATTCACCGTGTCTGTACTCAAACTCAAAAAATTTAATTAAATACCCTTAACTCCCTGAAAATCCTAATTAAAACTTTTTTATTTTTCCACAGCCCGCGGACGATGAATTGTATTAATGAGGGCGTTATTCACGCTCCCTCAACCCACACTAATTACTTTGGCAGTAATCGAAGTAATATGAAAGAGCATTGTTTCTTACGCTCGGCGAAAATAAGATTTCCCACCCTAAAAATTGTGCCATCAGGGCGGGATTTTCAATGCCGGGGCAATGCGGGCTTTTAAACTGTCTGTCGTCGTAAAAGCTATCAATCATATCGGGTTTTAATCGAAAGTCCTCGAAAAATAGACCTGTAAACTACACAGATAAAAGAGAGAGAGAGAGAGAGAGAAAATGCTGCATACATATCAAGAGGATCATTTGCAGAAAGAAGGAAAAACGTAAAAATTTAAAAAGAAAAGATAAAAATAATTTATTGATTATTTGCAGAAAGAAAGGTAAATGTGGTTTTTGATGAATTAAATACAAATATTCTATCTCTCTCTCCCTCTCTGTGTTTACCGGTAAATTGTACCAGTTTTTATAGAAAATTTCATTCTATTTAATTCTTATTAACACTGAAAATCGTTGATGACTGACTAAATATTTGATACCGGGCTTATCCAATCCTCGTAAATCACTTTCAAAAAATCAATTATTTTTTTTTTCTTAAAATTTGTTCGTGGTAGTCTCAAGAATATGTAGTTAAGTTTTAGATCGATGTCTATAATAGAATTCAAGATATAGAGTATTTTGTAAACATTTTATCATTGAAATTATAGCGAATAATTCCAATTCAAAAATATTTGAATTCGAGAAAATAAGCTTTCGCTTCTTATAATATATAAAATTACGAGAATGTTTTTTGTGTAAAATGCAAACAATGAGTCTTAATTAATAAGACAACTTAAGACAATTAATATCCATTGAAACAACTACTTCCCGTGCAAATACACCTCCGGATATTGAATTATACAATAAAATATTTAAAATCTTATATATACAAACATCTATATTCAGACAATACAATATACGTTACAAATATTTATATAAATATCATACATGTTAGTGTTAGTCTGTCCGGGCTATCGACCAAAGGTGTTTCTGCCCTTAAAATCTTATTTTATTTGCTTGTGGCGAATGCACAATATATATTTGAAAGTATTTAAATTGTTTTATTTATATAAAAGTGAAGATGGACTTTTAACATTTATCAGCCTTATCAATCAATTATTTTATTTGATTTGTTACTGCTCTCTATCAAAGTATATGTAATATTTAAGTCGTCTTATTAATTAATACACACTGTTTGCATGTTACACAAAAAACATTTTCGTATTTTTATATATTATGCTGAAATAATAGTACCTAAAACTTTAAACGCGTTAGCTTAAAAACTGCTTTTTAAAAATTTGCTGCCATCACTGACAAAAATGTATACGTCCGATCGGTTAACCCTTTCAGTCTTGGTATTTTTCTGGTGACCAAAAAATTGTTTTGTACACTGCATATTATTTATTACTATCTCTGATATACAGAGACTATTTCTTGTAAGCATATATATTTCTATACCGGGTGTTGACTTGGTGGACGCAACATAGGAAATCGCATGTTAATTTTAAAGTGTTCAAATATTGGCTTCCCTATTTATTTTAGAGACAAAATGTATTTCACTTTTTTGTAGAGGGAAAAATTCTAAATTTATGAATGTTCACACTTACCACTTTACGTTTCTCTAAGTTAAAATATCTAAGAAAAAGTAATGTGATTTTATAAAAATAATGACATGCCATGGAATTGATACAATAATTGCGGATATTCCCTTTTTTTTTTAAGTTCCATTTAAAGCTTTTAACAAGTGATTTCCACTCCCAGACTAAGCATAAAGTAAAATTTCGAGTTTAGAAAAGCCCCGTGAAAATTTGTCGAAGGTCGCGCAGCGACCTGAGACAAATTTTCTGGGCTTTTCTAAACTCGAAATTTTACTTCATGCGCCACGCGTATAAAACACTATAAAATTGTCAAATTTATGTATATTCTAACTTCACTTAAAATCTGTGTTTTATATGCGTGGCGCATGAAGTAAAATTTCGAGTTTAGAAAAGCCCAGAAAATTTGTCTCGGGTCGCTGCGCGACCCTCGACAAATTTTCACGGGGCTTTTCTAAACTCGAAATTTTCTTCATGCTTAGTCTGGGAATGGAAAACACTTGTTTAAAGCTTTAAATTGAATTTATAAAAAACAGGGAATATCCGCAATTGTTGTATCAATTCCATGTTGTCATTATTTTTATAAAATCTCATTACTTTTTCTTAATTATTTTAGCTGTAAATTTTCTGACATTCGTTGATTTTTAAAAGAGTTCAATTTGGAGCATTAAACGAGTGTCTAAGCATGAAGTAAAATTTCGAGTTTAGAAAAGCCCCGTGAAAATTTGTCGAGGGTCGCGTAGCGACCCGAGACAAATTTTCTGGGCTTTTCTAAACTCGAAATTTTACTTCATGCGCCACGCGTATAAAACACTATAATATTGTCAAATTTATGTATATTCAAACTTCACCAAAAATCTGTGTTTTATACGCGTGGTGCATGAAGTAAAATTTCGAGTTTAGAAAAGCCTAGAAAATTTTCACGGGGCTTTTCTAAATTCGAAATTTTACTTCATGCTTAGTCTGGGAGTGGAAAACACTTGTTTATAGCTTTAAATTGAACTTAGAAAAAAAACAGGTTATACCCGCAATTGTTGTATCAATTCCATGGTATATCATTATTTTTATAAAATCACATTACTTTTTCCTAATTATGTTAAGTTAGAGAAACGTAAATTGATAAACGTTAACACGAATGAATTCAGAATTCTTCCCTCTACAAAAAAGGTAAATGCATTTTGATTCTAAAATAAATAGGGGAGCCAAAATTAGAACATTTCAAAATTTACATGGGATTTCCTATGTTGCGCCCGCCAAGTCAACACCCGGTATATTGAATACGCTGTAAATCTTTAAATATTCGCTGTTTTTACATATATTTTAAATGGAACTTTCAACCAAGTGTTTTCCACTCCCAGATTAAGCATGAAGTGAAATTTCGGGTTTAGAAAAGCCTAAACAGTTGGTTTAGTCGCGTAGCGCGTAGAGCTATGCGACCATACCAAGATTTCAGTCTTTTCTAAACTCGAAATTTTACTTCATGCGCCAAGCGTATTAACCACTGATGTAATGTGATGTTCAGAATACACGTTTTCAGCATACTGCTTTAGTAGATTATTCTGAACTTCTCCTAAAATTATTGTTTAATACGCGTGGCACATGAAGTAAAATTTCGAGTTTAGAAAAGCCTAAAAATGTTAACTCGAAATTTTACTTCATGCTTAATCTGGGAGTGGAAAACACTCGTTTAAGACTTCAAATTAAACTATTTAAAAAAAAAAACGATTATCGGAAAAGTGACAGCTGATGCATACATGAATGTATATTTAAGAAAAAAAATACCAGTATGTTTACTAAATTTTAGTGGTGGCAAATGCCAACGTTAGGGTTGAAAGGGTTAAAATTTTTCGGCATTTTATTACTAAATAAATTATTCATGGACTGAACCACAATTTGACCCTAGATTGCAAAAAATTGCTTCAAGAGAGAGCTCTATGTTGCAATAAAAAAGCCTATTTTTCAACTTTGCTTAAAAAGGCGCTAAATATCCGAGAAATCGGTTAAATGGTGGTTGAATTTCTAAGTTTAAGTCTCTACTTTAATCTGAATTTTGTTTTTTTGTCGATATCTTTAACAGGAGCAGAGCTATAGTGGCAGCAAATTTGCGTTATTAGAATGAGGACTCGAATTGGCACTATTTTGAATTACGCATATCAACACAAAAAAACAAAACTAAAAAATTCGAGAGATAGTCGAAGATGTGTACTGTATCTTCAATAATTTTTTTCATGACTAACAAAGTCGTTTTTTTTTAAGTGATTTACGATGATGACCCCTTAACGGCGATTTATGTGCATGTTTTTGAACTTCAACATAATTTAGTGTTTTATACGCCTGGCGCATGAAGTAAAATTTCGAGTTTAGAAAAGCCTTAACATTTGGATTTGCCGGCGCGACTCGCTTCGCTCGCGCGCCATCAAATCCAAATTTTCAGGCTTTTCTATACTCGAAATTTTACTTCATGCTTAATCTGGGACTGGAAACTTTTGTTAATGATAAGTCATTATATGTTATTTATTTTCGACCTGTTTAATGACATATTCTAAAACGACGATGTTGTGCTATGTCAATAATTATCGGTAAACCTGTTTTGATTCACAAATTTACCGAATTACAGGTAATTGAAAAAATCAGTATATTTACTTTCTTTTTCTTTGATAGTTTTAACTTATTTTTTAATTGAATGAATATTAAGTGGAATATTTATATAATTTTTACACTGTTTTAAAGCTATCGCTTGTAGGTGTCCAACACGTTTTTGTTTTATGCAAGGCTTAATTAGTGACCTATATTTGAGAAAAAATTGTACAGTGTGTGTTAGTCACCCCTATTGATATAGACTATAAAAACTTAGACAAAGATCGCGTCATAACCAGAAAAAAAAAATAACTCGTTTTTTAAATTGTTATTTCTCTTTTAATTATTAAAATATTTTAGTCATTTAAACTGATCTGTATTTATTAATTTAATACAAACAGTTTCTTGTATGGAATTTTGATTTGGAATAAAATTTCTAAAATAAAGATTTGTTATACAAAAACTATAAATGCAAAAATTACACTCGTACGACAAAAGCCGTATAATTAAATCTAGTGTTCACATAAAAAATTTAAAAACATTTAGATAATAAATAATAAAGTTTTTGAAACGTAGCCGGTAAAGTGCCCTTAAACTGATCGAAATCGTGCGTTAAAATCTCTTAATTTTGTTGGTTGTAAAATGTTATGGATGTCAAAATTGTATTCTAGTTGTCAATTTTATTTCATCTTTTAAAGTTGTCAAGATCATACTTATTCGCATTTTTGTTTATTTTTTGTTTTTCATTTATTATTTTCTCAAAAAAGGTGAATTCAATTAAAGTGGAAGATCATCTACCAGTTAATATGGTTCAATTAATTGAAAAAATATTAGAAAGAGCAGTATATACTCAATTAATTGAATATATAGAATCTAATAATATTTTTATTAAAGATCAGTTTGGATTTCCTCGAAACCATGTATGTGAGTCATCTATACAATTTGTTCTAAATAGATGGAAATGTAGTTTGGAAAAGCGAAAAAAATTGTGGCGGTATTTGTGGATTTTAAGAGAGCATTCGGAACAATAAATAGAAAAGTATTTATGATTAAATTAAGAAACATTGGAATCGGACAAGATAGTCTTAGATGATTTCACAGTTACTTGTTAGATAGAAAACAAATTGTAAAACTAGATAACATATTTTCTCAAGAATTGAATAATAACTATGAGGTACCTCAAGGCACTGTACTTGGCCCTTTGTTACTCTCAATTTATATAAATAACATAAATGAAATATGTGAAAATGATTACGAATTTATTAATTTGTTTTCTTAATGAAAAAACTGTTTTTATTCCTTACTTCACTTTTATTTTTATGTGTTAGATGTACATTTCGAGTACATTCGAGTACATTTCGAGTGCTAAGCACTCATTATCAATAACTAATGATTGATTATGATTAAATACTCCACATAACTCAAATCAAACAATTAGTAATTTGTTTTCTGATGATACCCTACTAGTCACAGAACACAAAAATATTAATACCGCAATAAAAAGACTGAATCTATTAATATTACGTTTAGAAAACTGGTTAAATGATAATTGTTTAATCGTTAACACTGCAAAAACTAAGGCAATGGTACTTGGAGGTGATTTTGGTATGATCTGGATTTCGTGGATGAAATTGAATATCTTGGAATAATTATTGATAACAAATTATTGTTCAAATTTCATCATAAGCAAGCATCTATCCCTTATTCACGTACTGCCCAACCGTTTTATACTATACAAATTACAAGTAATGCAAAATTGATGTGTGCGTTCAATTTTAAAATGTAATAAATACACAAGCATTAATGCAATGTTAGCAGAATTAAAAAAAAATTATACATCAGCAATTATTTTTCATGAATTTGTGTTTCATCTATTAAATTTTCAAAAACAAATTATCTCACCTGTTTAATAAAATAGTGAAATTCACAATACTAAAACAAAAAACTTATTCCCAAATACGAGGTTGCAGACAACAATTAATCTACAGATCAGTATTTTTTTAAGGTTTTGTTAAATTTAATGAACTAGAACCAACAAGTAAAGAATCATTACCTATTTTAAAATTAAAGCGACTTTATATTTTATATTTTTACTTTATATTTCCAAATTCCATTTATTCTCGAATTTTGGAGGCGTTCACTTCGTGGTACATTTTCAATTTTGATATAAAGAAAACACTTAACTTTTTTATGCCATTTTTATTTTACATTCGTGACTAGTTTTAATTACACGGTAATCATTTTCAAACTTAGTTTGAAAATGATTACCGTATAATTGAAACTAGCCACGAAAGTAAAATAAAAGTGGTATAAAAAAGTTAAATGTTTTCTTAATATCATAATTCCATTTAGGTTAAAATAAATAATGCATATTTAATATGTATGAATACATTTAATACATATTACTAACTAACTATTATTCGTAATTTTGTTAATTGTTCAATTTTATAGTTGTTAAAATTATGTTTTAGTTGTCAATTTTATAATTTTAACTCTAAAAACTTAAAAAACCTACGATGTTGCCAAGGACATTCGACAGCTAGTGTTCCATCTTTTAAAGTTGTCAAATCGTACTTATCTCTACTTTTACTTTATGTTTTGTTTCTTATTTATTATTCTCAATTGCTAAATTTAATTGTTATTAAGATCAGTGGTTATTTTTCTATTGTCTTTAAACATTTTTATTAAAAATCTCATAAAATCGTGGTATTTTGTTACAGTACACACAATCGAAAAAATAATCAAGAATAAAATTGTTTAAACATGATAGCACTTTTTATTTCATTAAACATGAGTTAAAAGTAACTAAACCCCGCGCATTTCGGATTAATTCAAATCGATATTTTCAATTTAACCGAGTACAAATAATCCTCATTTACATAATCTGCCGATGGATGGATGGAAATAGAAGAACGCGACCCTCACAATCCTAGTTTGCATAATATCACGAGATAAGGGTATCCGATAAAATCTAGCGAAAAAAAACATATACTGTATAATACGGTTTTTTTATTCGTACCTCAATAAAATTATAATTGTGAGAGAAGAGCTAATTTTGTTTTTGCTTGCGTAAGACTTTTAGCATTCCACAAAAGAGGATAGTATATTATCCTCTGTGATTCTACCATTTACAATTTGCATTTGTTGATATAACTGTGTTGACCAATTTCTTAGCATTCTAAAATAAATATATCAATAACATTATTTAAAAAATATTTAATTAATATTGGTTTTTTGTTATTATAAATTATTGTTTATAAACGCAAAGATAAATATCTATCATTAAAAAAAACACTAATTTATTTTGTTTTTGTACTTTTTCCATATGTAATACAAAAGGAAAGTATTGTTTTCGTGAAAATTTTCAAATCAAAAATGTTAGTATACAGTTTTATGTAACACCGAACATTTTCATAATGAGATTTTTTTTTAAGTATACATAAGCATACGTTGTACATTTGCCGATTCTCGGCTTATTAAACGAATTTAATTTGAAACAATAAACGAGTGTTTTCCACTCCCAGGCTAAGCATGAAGTAAAATTTTGAGTTTAGAAAAGCCTGAAAATTTGGTTTGGTCGCGTAGCACGAAGCGCGGAGCGGCCAAACCAAATTTTCAGGCTTTTCTAAACTCGAAATTTTACTTCATGCGCCACCGGTAACAAACACTAATGCAATTTAAAGTTTAGTGGTGTGTTTTAAACTTCGTAATATGTCAGTGTTTTGTACCGGTGGAGCATGAAGTAAAATTTCGAGTTTAGAAAAGCCTGAAAATTTTACTTCATGCTTATTCTGGGAGTGGAACACACTCATTTCAAGTTCCAGATTGAACTCTCTTAATAATCAACGAGTATCTAAAGATTTGCGGCACATACGCTGTAATTGAGACATGCATACTTGAAAGAAAAACTCCCTGTATGTACAAGTTGAGGCATTAATTGCGATTGATTGGCTACAATTTTTAATAGTCATAGAGGCAACCCAATTTACACATAACTTCAAAATTAAAGGTGTCAAATTGTATTGAATGAAAATGTTCGGTGTTACATGAAATTCTCTGAATATATATCTATTTTAAGGTCCCCTGAGTTGATTACGGCCATTTTTGAAAAATGTCTATGTATCGTTAACTTGTTCCTCATTGATCACTTGGTAACACATTTCTACTAATATAAAGGTTTTCAATTAAAATTTACTTGGTTTGTTTTACTAATAAAAATTATTGCTAGTAAAAATTATTATTATATTAATTATTACTAATTCAATCCAAATAAATTTCAACTAAAAACCTTTCCCTACGCCCTACCTAGTAACCGCATCATACCACACTTTCATCTTGACAAGTATGATTGACATTACGTATACATGCACGCAATAGCTTTGACAAGTACATTACGTGCTGACAGATGAACAGCTGATTGCTTACCGTACAACCAAATGACATTACTTTGATGTACAAGGAGTTTTTCTTTAAAGTATACGTATTCCAAATTCAGCTTATTATCTTTAAATATTTAGTTATTTGTTGTTTTTTTATGAGTTCATTTTGAAGCTCTAAACGAGTGTTTTCCACTCCTAGACTAAGCATGAAGTAAAATTTCGAGTTTAGATAAGCCCTGTAAAAATTTGTCGAGGGTCGCGCAGCGACCCGAGACAAATTTTCTGGGCTTTTCTAAACTCGAAATTTTACTTCATGCGCCACGCGTATAAAACACTAAAATATTGTGAACTCTATGTACATTTGAACCTCACTTGAAATCAGTGTTTAATACGCGTGGCGCATGAAGTAAAATTTCGAGTTTAGAAAAGCCCAGAAAATTTGTCTCGGGTCGCTACGCGACCCTCGACAAATTTTCACGGGGCTTTTCTAAACTCGAAATTTTACTTCATGCTTAGTCTGGGAGTGGAAAACACTCGTTTAAAGCTTCAAATTGAACTCTTTTAAAACACAACGAATGTCGGAAAATGTACAACTTCATTCCCTGTGTATTATTCAAGCAGTAATTTAGTTTTCATCATTGTCATGGTACTATTAAAAATTATTACAATAAATAAATTGTTCTTTTATGCTCATCGTTTATTTTGTTAGGGCGTAGGTAAAGTATCGTACGTTTCTCAAGTGGTATGGCAATTACATACTCGCGGAATACTCCACTCGCCGCTGCGCGGCTCGTGCGCAACATGTCCGCTCATATGTAATATGCTGCATACCACTCTCGTTACGTAATATACTATTATAATGTCTGTGTATTCGGAAGTGTGTCATCACTATATAGCCTAAAGCAAGTAAGAGATGTCACGACAAACTTAAGCTTTTTATTACAATATTAGGTGCAGAAAAGCTTTTGGTGAAAATCTTAGAATCACAAGTGGTACATTACTCTTATTGTTTATTAGATTTTTCTCAATATTCTAGTAAATATTGATAATATAGTAAAATATATGTAAAGAAGGTTATAGAAATTCAAAAGATGCACATTTTTCGTATTTACACTTTAAATATTAGCCATTTCGTTTTTGTGTTATTTAAAAATAAACTGTGAAATAATTAAACCGATTTTTGGGCAATGTGTTACCGCTTATTTTATTTATATCAATTACCCACACTACGGGAACAGTACTGTGATGGACACTTCACCATTTTTTTAATCCAATTAGTTTCGACGTTGAGTCTTTATCAAGGAAACTAGTTGGAATAAAAAATATCAATACTATTTTAACACATTTACGGCCGAGCAATTACAGAGTTGGTTTCAAGTAATATTTTGTACTTCTTTTTATGATTTTTATGGATTACTTATTATATTACATACTGGGCATTTTTTTTTAAATATACATAATGTGTACGCTGTAAATTTTCAGGCATTCATCGATTTTATAAATGCGTTCAATTTTAAGTTTTAAACGAATGTTTTCATTCCCAGATTAAGCAAGAAGTAAAATTTCGAATTTAGAAAAGCCTGAAAATTTGCAGGCTTTTCTAAACTCGAAATTTTACTTCATGCGCCACGCGGATAAAAACTGAAATATTTTGAAATTCGAAATACACTTATAAATGCTTTTTTCTAAATGAGTCATAATAAAAATATTTAGATAACAACATATTAACATATTTCTACAGACATTCTCAAGTCAGGTCAAAGATACAATGTATCAAATTAACTTAATTAGCAATTCAACAACTAGTAATATCTAGTACTAACCTAACCTAACCACCGCACAGTGGTCGATTTTCAAATTTAGCCGAACATTTCGCGGAAAATAAAGTATTTAGAAAAACGAATATTTGTGTAAATATCATTAGTATAATGATCCATTGGTGCGCAGGTAAAAGCATAATCTCCTCAACCCTCTTTCCTGGTAATTATCGATACCCAAAGTACACATTAGTTACAAAACAATTCTACAAAATTCGCTAAGACGTTTTATATTTTCGCACAGAATTTCGGGGGGGTTCAAACCCCCATATTCCCCACCCCCCTAGGTACGGCCTTGTGTTTCTAGTATAAAATAAACATGTAATCTTTATAGGAACCATTCCAAGTAAAATAATCTCATATTTTGTTACAAAATTTTAAATTATTTTGAAATATGAGAGTGTTTTCTATATAAATCAGATGGGTGGGGGTTGTTTAAAACTTTTTATTATTTTTTTTTATTTTAGGAAGAATGACTCATTATATTCGTTTAAAATATTAAAAAAAAAAATTTTTTTTACAAAAAAAACTTTGATTAGGGGTTGGTAGTGGGGTGGAAAATGTGTCCATAACATAAATGACAATTAAATACTTAATTGAAAAAATATTTCTTTCTATTAGACAGAATTAAAAAAAAAAAAAAACAAATAATAACGAAATGTTCAGTTAAATTTGAAAATCGACCACTCTGATCGAACTACCTGCGGGTACCAAGCTAAAGCCTGCAGAAAGCGTGAGGGATTGTTGAAATCAAAACTAAAACATGTTTAATGCATTGAAAATACAATAATATCAAGAGTGGAGTGATGAGGGGGGAAAGGAGGGTGCGAAAGCCGAATGTTTGTGGTTGGAGAATGATGTGTTGTTAAGGTAGTGAGGATGCGGTGGATGGAGAAAGCAGTATGTATATTAAAAGGACTCTGCTGCTCGCTAACGCTCACCCCAACTCGCTCCGCTCGCTTGCCTGCTCGCTGCGCTCGCAAGCTGAATCGTGCTTAGCTTTAATTTTTACACTTTTGAAATCGCTAAAATATCGATAAACATGCTATTCGTATTTATTTCGTTTAAAATATAATTATTTTTAAATTTAATTTATTAAAAAACAATACCTCCGGTTGAGCAGAAAAAAAACACTTCCTACAAAAACGTCATAGAAAAAAATGAGGAATTTTTTGATACATTTAACAAACAAACATTTCTTTTCAAAAAAAATACAACGGGTACGTACCCCTTGATTCGAAATTTAACATTGAAACCCGTATAAGTCTGTCCTTTTCCCACTCATGGCTTTTGATAGCCCGTACATCAAAATATTCCTAAATTGCTGAAAACTAAAAAATATTTATTGCTTCGGTCCTACTTGAGATAGATCAATGAAATTTTCAGCATTTATAGAGATTTGTATTACTTATTTATTGATCGAATTCCCAGTAAATATCCAATAGATAAGAAGCGATCCGAGGCATATAAAAGGTACTACCCTAAAGTACATTTGATTAAAATTTCAGCCCTCTACGATAAACTCACAAGGAATGGTGAATTTTAATCTTCGATTTTTCGTTAAAAAATGCCATTTCAAAAAATTCGAAAACTATTGAACTTTGTGAATTTTTGACGAATCCCCTGAGCCCTTCAGTAAGGGCGCATGGGGCACACCTAAATAAGTGATGTTTTAGCTACTTGTAAGTATTTTTTTTAATCAGATAAGTCATCGCGTAAGCGAACAAAATGGCGGAGGACCGGACCGGATATTTTCTCGACTGTGGGCCCCATAATAGGGCTCCAGTAAAAAGTTTGTACATTAATCGAAAGCCCTTTCAATGAGCTACAAGACCCTGAAATTGAATATTTTTTGGAGCTTCCGTTCGCTCGCTATAGCACATTAAACTTGAGGGACATTTTGGTTTCAAAAAAACCGTTGCCGCCCCCGAGGTGGAGATCGGAGGCGGTGCGGCTGATATAATTCTTATAGAGCAAGTCAAGAACTACAGTTTGTTAAAAAAAAGTTGACGTAGCTCATGGCATAAGGAAGTTATTAAGGTCCAAGTTTTAAAATTGTTTTATAAAATTTCCCCCCTTAGGGGGCGGCAGAAGCCCAAATGAAAAACCATTTGAAGGAAAATTTCAAGGCGCAACCGTTTCCGTTGACCGCGATTCGATCGGACGTCGCAGCTCGACGCTATAGCAAAAAACGTAACAACTCGGAAAACTGCTCCCAAACAATTTGGATTTTTTTCCCGGCACCCGGGGCAAAGTAAGAAGGTCGGCTCTAGGGCCTGAATATTTTTTGGAGCTGTATCATCAACGGTGTTGATCGCAATCTACGGGACAAGAGACACGGCTTTTTTTGGCGAAAATAAAGAGGTTTTTTTTTTCTTTTTTCGTCCCGCCCCCGGGGGCGGTGAAATTTCTTAAAAAAATATCCTAGTTCATAGAGTTTTTTGCGCTCTTTCCGAATCGTAATTTTTTATCTCTTGTGGTTTTGTTAAAAAAAATTGGCAAAGTGGCGAATTTTACCTACTAAGTGAAAGACTACTATAACCCACGCTGTATTTAGATGTCGCTAATATAATTGAGAAGCTCAGTGAAAAAGTAGTACAAGTGACATAAGATTTATTTGTGTAAATTGTAGATAAAGTTTAACGTTTGTAGAAAAATTTGAAGACGTTTAATCAATAACATTGTTTACTGTATTAAAAGATACACATATTTAATTGTACGATCACTAAATATGAATCTCATTTGTAGATATCTGTCCTTATACCAAGTTTTAAAAAATTGCACTTATATCATTTTTCCACTAAGCCGCTTAATTTTGAGAATTCGTTTTGATTGCATCTTTGTTTAATTATGATTGAAAAATTCGCAAAAAAAAATTTAAATCATAGCTAAGTTTGTTTCAACGATGAGAAACTTGTTCAAGATTTGTTTTAATTAAATATTTGGTAAGAATTTACTATACACCCCGTGGGTATTATATATAAAAATAAAATTATTTGAAAGTACTTGACGAGTACTATCTAGATATGCAATTAATTTCGACCGGAAATGTTAAATAAATAAAAAAAAATAGTTTGAAAATTTTGTAAATATTGAGTCCTAGCAGTATGTAAAATAATCAACATGCGCAAAGAGATTTACGTAATTTATTCTATTGCAAACCTTTCTCTTAACCTAACTTAACCTAGAAGTATGTGGAATATTTAACGTGAGCAATCATTTTTATCCGCGAAATATAGCCGTTGACACAAACTAGAAATCAGCCCAAATGAATTTCCAAGAGTGTATTAATTTATGTTAGTTATTCTATAAATCCATATGAGTCCAAGTGTAATGTGCTAATGTGTATTAATAGTCATCCGGTTAAATCTAACTTAAAGTTGAAGTTAGATTGAAGTCTTGAACAAACATTTCTTTTAACTTTCCCAATATCTCCAGTAAAGATTGCAATGGTTAACAGCAATCAGTGAGGTTTTATAGAAGTTTCTAGTAAAAATTTCAAAGTTGAAAAAGTGAACTTTTATCATTTCCGTAGTGAATTTATTGATGTTAATTGGTGATATATGTCAATACAGTGTAAATCTATATTATAATGCATGTTATTACACGGGGTGTGAAGTAAAGTCGAGCCAAATATTTAATTAATTTAGAATTTTAAAAAAATAATTCAAGTGCCCTATGTTGGCATCAAAAAGTTTTGGAATTTAAGTAAAATTTGAGTAACAATATAATAATGAATTGAAATTTGTAGTGTCTGCAGTTCGCTATTGATTTAACTGTAATTAAATTTAGTAACTCGAGCGTTAAGATTATGGACATAATTGAAACTAAGTTCTGCTTTAGTGTAGTGAAGGATAAGAGGATCCTCCAAGAAATCTCATCAGTTTGAATTATAAGTAAATATGTTGTGATAATACATGGTCTTAACAGTCAGACATAAATGTTAATCAAAATTCTTATTGTATCATTAACTTGTTGATCATTGATCACTTTCTATAACATTAAACCAAGAGAATTTCAATAATAAACCTATAATTAAGGTTTGTAATTGAAATTGACTTGGTTTGTTTTACTAATAAATTATTTAATTTTTAACTACTTTCGGCTTGATGCAATTTTCAAGAATGATGTGAAAAAGAACAGAATTGGTAATTAACAAATTGGCCATTAATTTCGCAAAATGAGAAGAATATATAAATATATTATTTTCATTTTGCGAAATTAATGGCCCTTGACAGAGCGAGAGCCAATAATTTCGCAAAATGAGAAAATATATTTATATATTCTTCTCATTTTGCGAAATTAATGGCCAATTTGTCAGAGTACACACTACAAGATCACAGGACTGATCCTACTGAGCAAAATACAAACAAATAACGTTATATTAACATTATAACAACATTAAACGATGTCTTAATGTTGATGAAACATTACTTAAATGGATTTGCTCAGTGGGATGAGGGCCAGAAAGGTTAAAACTAGTCTGCCTGTTATTCATGCGTTGTGTGCCTGGAATTTTGAACTCACATAAAATTTTTATAATTCGCAATTTATTGTGTTACTCGTAAAAGCCAGTTATGTATAATGTCTTTCAAGTTGAGAAATTTCATATTTATTATTATCGTTGAAGGTTATAACAATTATCGCGTTTTGGAAGGGTCCGCAAATTCCTCGAAGGGTGAAAACTTGGAAGGGAATTTTTATAGGAAGCGTGGATAGAATATTAATAGTAATCAATATTTATTGTGGTTGGGGAAAATGGATTTCGTCGCGTTCCACAAAAAAACTTTAAAAATAGTTCAGTTTCAGTCGCAGACAAATTTAAGATTAAAGTAGTTCTTGCCTAGCAAACATTAAGACATAAATTTATCACTAAGAAAAATTGAATTTGCCAATAGTTTGCAGAATATTTACAAAATATAAAAACGAAATAAAATTAATATCGACTTTCTGCAAAAATTTAGTCTCGTTGAGACTTCTCCAAATATTCATTGAAACAAATACTTCTTGAGCTAATACCCCGACAGATATGGAATTATACAATAAATATTTAAGTTACACAACAGCATATCAAATTATTGTCTCGCCAAACTAAATGAACCAACGGGAAATTTAATTTCTTGAAATAATTTCTCATCTGGCACTTGGTGAAACATATTAGGAAATTGTATCTTAGGCGATTTTACACAAAAAGTCTTAACCCATCTATAGAAGCGTTTTGAGAATAATTCCTCATCAGTATAGCTATGTTTAGACTTTCAATACAAAAAAAATATTAAAATAAACAGAAAACTTGCAGAAATGTGTGTGTTATTTCAATTTCCTGTTGGTTTATTTAGTTTGGTGGGAAAATAATTTGACTGGATGTTGTATTTTGCATATAAATTATGTTTAGAACAGTAAATCTGTCTTGTGACTCAAATATTTATTGTATAATTCAATATCTGTCGGGGTATTAGCTCGAGAAGTAGTTGTTTCAACGAATATTTGGAGAAGTCTCAACGAGACTAAATTTTTGCAGAAAGTCGATTTTAAATTTAATTCGTTTTTATATTTTGTAAATATTCTGCAAAATATTGGCAAATTCAATTTTTGTTTACGATAAATAATGAATATTTGGAGTGAGATTTCTTTAAAGACTAAATTTTTGCAGAAAGTTTATTTTAATTTTAATTCGTTTTATATTTTGTGAATTTATTATAAAATTAAAGAAAAATGTTTTGTTCTAAAGTAGTGGTCGTAGAATAATCTCGATTTTATTTAGTATTAATGTTATGTTATTCCATCTATGACGTTTTAGGTAAATAAATAATAATATATGGATTTTAACAATATTTGCTTTTGCATCAATTAATTTGAGTAAAATATTGATAATGCCATTAACTTGTTTTATAAATATTAGTTTGTGAGTGTTGATAACCCACGGAAACATTTTATGTAATAAAATATTACTATATTCATAAGCACGTATTAATATTAATTTTATACTAAAATCGTTTTTCCTAGAATGATGTGGTTGAATTATTTAAACAAACAAATGCATCGCTACAAATTATTCATTTACATCAGAAAACGATTAATCATACAGAATTATTTTAGTTTACATTCAATTCTCTGCGAAAAAAACACCAAAGAGAATATAAAAAATAGCTTCAATCAAACTATGCAATTTTGAAATAATTGATAATAAAATGAATCAATTAAAAGATAAATTATTATTGTTGCTGATTTCAATTTTGCTGCTAGATAAAATTGAAATAAGCAACTAATTCATTTTTTTTTTTGATTAAATTTTGTTTTACCACTTATATTTTACTTTTCAGTGACTATAGTTTCGACTACAATCTAGTCATTATCAAACTTAGGTTGATAATGATTAGCTTATAGTCGAAACTATAGTCCTTGAAATATAAAAGAAAGTGGTAGAACAAAGTTAGGTGTTTTAATTAAATTGTTATAAAGACGTACCACAAAGTGAACGCCAACCAAATCAAAGATTTAATTATTTTTATATTGATTCATTTTATTATCAATTATTTCAAAACTGCATAGTTTGATCAAAGCTATGTATATATTTCTCTTTGGTGTTTTTTGTTTTTTTTCTGTAAAAGATGTAATAGGTCAGTAGGGGTCATGTGCAAATATTATTTTTGACGAAATTAAATTAAAATATTAATACAAAAATCACCCAAGAAAATAATAAAGAAAAATCAACATCCAGTAAATACGAGAATAACATTAGTCGATCAAAATTTTTTATGTGAAAGAAATAACAAATGCAGCATCGCCTTAAAATAATAAACAAGTACCGGCGCGTGGAGAAATGCTGACATACAGAAAAATTCAGTACAGGGTTTAACGAACGCAAACACAACAAGTGTGCAAAGTCAGGGAAATGAAGTTGACGCAGAGAGGGAAGGGTTTTGTGACCATATATGGTAGTAGATAAAATTTAAGCAACAAAATTTGGGGAGGGGAGAACTTTGAGAGCAGCAAAGAAACGATTCTAAAAATCAGTTAGTTTTGGGACCGGGACGGGGACAATCAGTATTTGAATGTAAATGGGGACAGTTGAGAATAGGAAGTTTCAGTGGGATGTGAGTTAGTGAAGTAATGTTGATAAAAAGAGTTAAGTATTGCGAATGGAGTTAGAAAATAGAGAATCTCCGGAGTTAGGGATAACAGCGCTGGAGAGACTATCACGTAAGAGTAAAATTAATTCTACATCAAACCGACTTAGTTGAAATGAAACAAACAAAACCAGCGAAATAATTTAAACATTGGGAAAAGGGGGAAGATGAAAGGGGAGGGGGGGGGGGTGAGAATGAGGGATGCATGGTGGTTGATGTGTAAGGCCGAATTGAACAAGAACACGAAGTATGTCCTACTAACTAATCGACCCAGTCGATTGATGTGCTAGGCCAATCCGAGTTAGTATTGCGCTAAGTGTCCTATTAACTAACCACACGAATAAGGGATGTATGGTGGTTGATGTGTAAGGCCGAATTGAGCAAGAAAACGAGGAATGTCCTACTAACTAATCGAAACAGTCGATTGATGTGTTAGGCCAATCCGAGTTAGTATTGCGCTAAGTGTCCTACTAACTAACCACAAGAAAAAAATAACTCGATTATGAGTGGAACGAGGTGAAAGGTCGTTCCGCTCATTATTCGAACATTAATGGCGATTGATGTGTAGGGCCGATATGAGAGATTGTCCCACTAACTAATCGCAAGTGTGTCGAGTGTGTGATGCTAGCTCCGAGATGGTTTTTGTGGGTTTCTCATCTCGTAATGCAAATGCAGGGGCTAGTTAATTTTGCTCCCACAAGTAGAGTCATACATTTTTTTTGAGTTTAACCAAATGCACATGACTTTTAAGCATAAACGGTGGGTAATATATTTTGTGAATATAAATAATATAAGACATATCAATTCATTAGAAATGTCATGAAAGGTCAATAAACTTTGCATACGTTAAGCTCATATCCTGTTTTATTTATTGTCCACACATCCTCCTAGTCAAATTAAAAGGGAATAAAGACACAGTATTTACGATAATGCATATTGACACAAACAACGAACCTGGTAAATAAATAAAAGGGTTACTACATACACAACACAACGTAAATAATAATACAAATTATAAATTTGTACAATACCTAGGGTCGAATCATTAAAAAGAGTAGCTGCGAATCATACCATATATTATTTGTGTAAATAATATATAATATTGAAAAATAATTACAAACATCTGACAAAAACATTCATGTATTTTGTATCAAACATCGCCATAAATCACTACCTGTTTTCTAATGATTCCAAAAATGTCTTATTTACGATAAATCATGTTAAATTGTGCGACTTTTTGCGATTACTAAGATATTTAAAACAATGAAACTATTTTACTTTATTTGTACCGTGAGATCAAGAAAGAAAATAATTCAGAGTAGGCCTTGACTAAAACAACACGATTGGCTACACTGGTTCTAATTTAGGTTGGCTACACGCTTTATGAATTGAGATATCAAACGTCCGATATAATAATTATGATGTATAATTTCAGAGTTGCCAACCTACAATATTTTCCATGGCACTCTAAAGGTTTTTTTTTATTGAACATATGATAGAATCATTATGATTTACAATGTGACAGTGACATTTCAAATGTAAGTCAGGTTTGCAATCTTATTCCCAGAATTATTTAGGTTTACCATTGTAATACTAGTGTAATTTTTTCAATATCTTTACGTTGGAGCTCAAAACCTTTATCCTAGAAAGTTATTTGAGGAATGGCGAGAAACTGACAAACGGACAATGGTCATATTCTGTTGGCCTTTGTGTTGAGGAATTTAGTGAAAGATTTTGGGATTTTGCAGTAAATAAATACTATTTTGTATTAATTTATTTGACTTTTTTATACAAAATCAGTTAGATAACCTCTAATCTACTACCGCATTTTTAAACCAGGCTTGCCAATCGTGTTGTATTAGTCAAGGACTGCACTGAATAATTTCTTTTTTCGATCTCACGATAAACCACATTTTTATTGAATGAGACTGCAGTTTCGATAAAATTAGCTTGTCATTATCAGACACGAAGCACACTTCAAGTTTGATAATGACAAGCTAAATTTGTCGAAACTGCAGTCGCATTAAAAAATGTGTTATACACACAAAGTAAAAAGTGTTTGATTATGAAATTAGCATTTATAATAAAGTAGAAACTTCCACAATATAGAAGGTATTTAACATTTTTGATAGGTATATAAATTAAGAGAAAACATCTTATTTATTGTGAATATTTATTAATATACTGTAAATATTTAATAATTTTCTAATTAAAAGTTGCAGGTCTCATAAAAATCTATAAAATTTATATATTTAACTTATCTATTACTCTATTAACTACAAATTTATGCCGTTTTTTTCAAAGTTAGAAATAAGTACGTTTGTTCAAACCAACTTATCCGATACTATATTGAATAACTCAAATAATATTTCCTAACTTCCTATGTATTTTATACAGGGACATTTTCTTTAAAGTATGCATATCTCAATTACAGCGAATATGCTGTAAATCTTCAGATTTTTTTTAAATAATTTTAGTTTGAAGCTTTAATCGAGTGTATTACACTTCTAGATTAAGCATGAAGTAAAATTTCGAGTTTAGAAAAGCCCCGAGTAGAAAATTTGTCGAGGGTCGCGTAGCGACCCGAGACAAATATTCACGGGGCTTTTCTAAACTCGAAATTTTACTTCATGCGCCACGCGTATAAAACGCTGATATATTGTGAAATTTAAAATATTTTTGTTTAGCAGTATATTTTTAATCCTGTCTTAGCAGTATATTTTTAATCCTGCTTTAGTAGTATATTTTTTAAACTGATCTGATAGTGCATTTTTATTTTCACAATAATTCAGTGAATTATACGCGTGGTGCATGAAGTAAAATTTCGAGTTTAGAAAAGCCTGAAAATTTGGTTTGGTTTTTTCTAAACTCGAAATTTTACTTCATGCTTAATCTAGAAGTGGAAACACTCGTTTAAAGCTTTTAATTGATTTATTAGAAAAAAGCGAAATTTTCAGCATATTTATATATATGCTTAAAACAAAAAATATTTTATGAAAGTCAATCTAAGTCTAAAAGCATACACAGTGATACATATTATAAATAAGAAAAACTCCACAATATGAGTTTAGTGACAAACGTAATGCCAAATCTATGGAAAATAAACTAGAAGAAATAATATTTGTTTTGTTGATAATACACCTCAAATTTCTTACTGAATATAACTATTGACTTATTTAAATAATTTTTTGGAAAACTATCTATTTTTATATTAAAGTTAATCTAAAATGGATCATAAAAACTTGTCCATGAATTTTGTCCTGCTGGATTGATTAAATTGTATACTGTGTCGTGTAAAGGGATTGAATGTATAAAACGCAAATTCAGTTAATTAATTAAAATCACACATGTAATTTGGGATGAAATTTAGCAACAATGCGGATAATCTGGCTTAATTTAATTAATTCCAGGTATTACAGTTATACAACAGATCAGCTTATTCATTGGCGTACCCGGCGCATTCGCCAAAATATAAATACATTTAATTTCCGTTATTGCCTACCAACATTTTTTTTACTTTTCCCCATATGCATAACAAAGAGAAAGTATTGTTTTCGCGAAAATTTACAAATCAAACATTTTAGTAGCCATATCCATTTTGAGGTTTGAGGTAACGTCACACATGAAATTTGGGATGAAATTTGGCGACAATGCGGATAATCTGGCTTAATTTAATTAATTCCAGGTATCACAGTTATAGAACAGATCAGCTTATTAATTCGCCAAAATACAGGGTGTCTAAGCTAAACCGTTCGTTAAAAGTTTATGGGGTTGCCGTTGCACTAAAAATTTGAAAAATAACCTTGTCATACGGTTGAATCAGTTCTCCTCATGTGAAATATTTTCAACTTTATATCACTTCTGGTTCTACCGAAAGTAGCACGAAATTTGTTATTTTAAATAGAACATCCTATATATTAGTAATTTTTTTGATTCCTCGTTTAAATTGCAACATATTTTATTTGAATATATATATATACACTTATCTCTTATAGTTTTAAATAAAAAAAATTATTTCTAAAATTTATACCTCTAATAGGCATCTTGAAATCTGTCTGTAACTTGTCTTACGAGTAAGATGAATATATAATTTATATCTCTACTTGTACCTAGAGGATGCCTCTATGAGTATATTAATTGGAAACTGTCAATTTTGACAATAAGTGTTCTTAAAATGTCAATATCGAAGGGCCCTCTTCAATATCTTGTAATTCAATTTTTTTAATGGAATGTCCCATTTTTTATCACGTGGTACGATTTGGGGGAAGATTTTCTACAAAAAAGTATTAACAACTATACTCCTACAGCAAGTGGTTTTCGAATTATTTCGAAGACTCGGTTTTCATCCCATTTATGTAAGGAATAATGCGCGCATAAGTCGCAGCTGAATTTTAGTAGGCAAGTAGTAATGCTTTTATTTTGTCGCTTATGTAATGCGAAATATCAAATAATAAAAACAATTAGTACAAAGCTATACAGACATCAACAAAATGAATAAATACACCCATCAACAAATTATCAATTTATTCTTTATACATGGCAACTGCGATAGAATTGTTGCGCGAACATGTAGAGTATTTAATGAAACTTATCCACATTTGCCGCCGATTAATAAAACAAGATTTAGAAGATTGGAATCAAATTTTGTTTAATTGACAGTTGCCATGTATAAAGAATGAATTGATAATTTGTTGATGGGTGCATTTATTCATTTTGTTGATTTCTGTTTAACTTTATACTAATTCCTTTTATTATGTGACATTTCGCAATACAATCGCGACAAAACAAAAGCATACTACTGGCCTACTAAAATTCAATTGCGACTTATGCGCGCATTATACCCTGCATAAATGCGACGAAAAATGAATTTTCGAAATAATTCGAAAACCACTAGCTTTAGGAGCATAGTTGTAAATACTTTTTCGTAGGAAATTTTCCCCCCAATCGTACCACGTAATAAAAATCGGGTTATTCCATTAAATAAAAAATGAATTACAAGATATTGAAGAGGGCACTTAGATATTGACATTATAAGAACACTTATTGTCAAAATTGACAGTTTCCAATTAATTTACCCATAGAGGCATCCTCTAGCTACAAGTAGAGATATTAATCATATTTTTATCTTATTCCTGAGAGAAGTTACAGACAGATTTTAAGATGCCTTTTAGAGGTCAAAATTTTAGAAATATTTTTTTTTTTTCTTGATAACTATAAGAAATAAGTGTACATATGTTCGAATAAAATATGTTGCAATTTAAACGAGGAATATAAAAAATTACTAATATATAGGGTGTTCTATTTAAACTAACAAATTTGGTGCTACCGGAAGTGACATAAAGTTGAAAATATTTCACATGAGGAGAATGTGAATTTTGTGCAACGGCAACCCCATAAACTTTTAACGAACGGTTTAGCGTAGACACCCTGTATAATTACCGTTATTGCCTACCAACCCTTTTTTACTTTTCTCCATATGTAAAACAGAGGAGAAGTATTGTTTTTTTTTTTTTGATATATCAATTTTGAGGTTTACCGACTTGATTAAGACTATTTTTCAGAAATGTCTGTTCTTCTGAAATTCTGTAATTCTCTAATTCTGTCGCCACGATAAAGTCAAAACCTATGGACCTGTTATGATGACACTATAAACTTAAGCTTTTTATTACAATAATAATTTGGTGAAAATACAGAAACCAGAAGTGGTAGTTTAGTCTTAGCATTTTTTTTTATTTTTCTTTAATATTCATCCTATCAAAAAATCTTGCTAAGAAAAGTTGTAGATAATCGAAAAATTAGCATTTAATGCGTATTTACTTTATGCCGTAGCTCTTTTAGTTATTTTATTAAAATAGTTTCAAAAATGTGAATTTTTCGAATTAATTACAGTTTGACAGATCATATGATATTTGTCAAAGTGATTTCAGATAACGAAAGTGACGAGGACGTTTTAGATCTCTTAACGTTATTACATTTAAACAACCTGAGAAGGTATTGGGTTCATCTTTTGTAGTTAGTAAATCGAAAAAAGACAAGTTTTATGTCATGAAAGAGCTTGAAATATATCCGAATAGGTTTCAAAATTATAATTTTTTTTTTCATTTAAGTATACTTTTACATATTCCATATAAACATTTTCAAAATTAATTAATACGACACATAATTTGAACTTTACTTGAAATCAGTGTCTTGTACGCGTGGCGCATGAAGTAAAATTTCGAGTTTAGAAAAGCCTAATTTGGTTTGGCCGCTCCGCGCTTCGCGCTACGCGACCAAACCAAATTTTCAGGCTTTTCAAAACTCGAAATTTTTCTTCATGCTTAATCTGGGATAGGAAGACAATCGTTTAGTTTTTTTTAAAGTGTTGATGGATTTTCAAGATTTTAGGTAGTTTTTGTTAATTTAGAACGCTTTTCGAAAATTTCCAAGATTTTCTTGATTTTTTTTTAAATTCTGACGGTTTTCCCGAATTTACTTAATTTTTGGTCATCCTAAATATGTTGATACTTTTTCAATTAAATTCAATTCAATTCAATTCAATTCAATTTAATACAATTCAATTCAATTTAATTTATTTATTTCCAAATAGAATAATGATATATTCATAAGTGGGTCAAATTTGGTATAGTATGGTATATGCAATGTGTATGAAAATAGTAAAATAGTAAATATTAAAATAGTAAAATATAAAAATAGTACAATCGTAAAATAGTAAATAAACATAATCAGATGGGTACAATACCGGGTGTTGACTTGGCGGACGTAACATAGGAAATCCCATGTAAATTTTGAAATGTTCAAATTTTGGCTCCCCTATTTATTTTAGAAACAAAATGTATTTACCTTTTTTGTAGAGGGAAACATTCTGAATTCATTCGTGTTAACGTTTATCACTTTACGTTTTTCTGAGTTAAAATAATTAAGAAAAAATAGTGTGATTTTATAAAAATAATGACATGCCATGGAATTGAAACAACAACTGCAGATGTCAAAATGGCAAAAGATATGGCAGTCACTTGATTAAAGTAAATGTTTTCGAAATGATTTACACTATATAAGAAAAATGGCATTATTTTTTTAAAATCACATAACCTTTTCTTAATTATTTTAGCTGTTAATTTTCTGGTATCCGTTGATTTTTAAAATTGTTCAATTTGAAGCTTTAAACGAGTGTTTTCTACTCCCAGACTAAGCATGAAGTAAAATTTCGAGTTTAGAAAAGCCCCGTCAAAATTTGTCGAGGGTCGCGCAGCGACCCGAGACAAATTTTCTGGGCTTTTCTAAACTCGAAATTTTACTTCATGCGCCACACGTATAAAACACAGATTTTACACATAAATTTGACAATATTATAGTGTTATATACGCGTGGCGCATGAAGTAAAATTTCGAGTTTAGAAAAGCCCAGAAAATTTGTCTCGGGTCGCTGCGCGACCCTCGACAAATTTTCACGGGGCTTTTCTAAACTCGAAATTTTACTTCATGCTTAGTCCGGGAGTGAAAAACACCTGTTTAAAATTTTAAATTGAACTTAAAAAAAACAGGGAATATCCGCAATTGTTGTATCAATTCTGTGGTATGTCATTATTTTTATAAAATCGCATTACTTTTTCTTAGTTATTTTAACTTAGAGAAACGTAAAGTGTTAAGTGTGAACAATAATAAATTTAGAATTTTTCCCTCTACAAAAAAGTAAATTTATTTTTTGTAAATTTTGAAATGTTAAAATTTTGGCTCCCCTATTTATTGTAGAAACAAAATGTATTTACCTTTTTTGTAGAGGGAAACATTCTAAATTCATTCGTGTTAACGTTTATCACTTTACGTTTCTCTGAGTTAAAATAATTAAGAAAAAATAGTGTGATTTTATAAAAATAATGACATACCATAGAATTGAAACAACAACTGCAGATGTCAATATGGCAAAAGATATCGCAGTCACTTGATTAAAGTAAATGTTTTCGAAGTGATTTACACTATACAAGAAAAATGTCATTATTTTTATAAAATCACATTACCTTTTCTTAATTATTTTAGCTGTTAATTTTCTGGCATTCGTTGATTTTTAAAATTGTTTAATTTGAAGCTTTAAACGAGTGTTGTCCACTCCCAGACTAAGCATGAAGTAAAATTTCGAGTTTAGAAAAGCCCTGTGAAAATTTGTCTCGGGTCGCGCAGCGACCCGAGACAAATTTTCTGGGCTTTTCTAAACTCGAAATTTTACTTTATGCGCCACACGTATAAAACACAGATTTTAAGTAAAGTTTGAATACACATAAATTTTACAATCTTATAGTGTTTTATACGCGTGGCGCATGAAGTAAAATTTCGAGTTTAGAAAAGCCCAGAAAATTTGTCTCGGGTCGCTGCGCGACCCTCGACAAATTTTCTCGGGGCTTTTCTAAACTCGAAATTTTACTTCATGCTTAGTCCGGGAGTGAAAAACACCTGTTTAAAGTTTTAAATTGAACTTAAAAAAAACAGGGAATATCCGCAATTGTTGTATGAATTCTATGGTATGTTATTATTTTTATAAAATCGCATTACTTTTTCTTAGTTATTTTTACTTAGAGAAACGTAAAGTGTTAAGTGTGAACAGTAATAAATTTCGAATTTTTCCCTCTACAAAAAAGTAAAAAATATGTTGTCTAATAGGGAAGCCAATATTTGAACACTTTAAAATTAACATGCGATTTCCTATATTGCGTCCGCCAAGTCAACACTCGGTATAGAGAAACTAGACATATTAAAAAATACAATTTGGCAGTTAAAATTAATTAAATAAAGTATAATTATAAATAGGGGTAAAATATTATTAGGACTAGGTATAAATACAATAAAAATTCATAAACATTTTAAAAATTACCAGAAATCTTGGAGTTTCGTGAAAAATTTCAACGGTTTGCAAGTTAACGAATATTTGTTAAAAAAATCTTGTTAAGAAAACTTGTAGATAATAGGAAAATTAGCATTTAATGCATATTCACTTAATACCGCAACTCTTCTAGTTTAGCAACATTGTTTGATAAATATCAATTTTACGAATGAATTAGTTTGAATAAGTGAGCTATTACTATAAATGACGTTAGTTTGACCTTGTCATGATTAATATTTTGTGGAATACTGAAAACATAAGTAAGGCTTACGAACAAAGTTTAACAGGAATAAGAATCATTTGTTGAAAAATAAGGTAAAGTCAACACATTACCCTTTGGCCCTGACGTCACAAAAAACAAAACACAGTATCACAAACGCATGTCTACCTTTTTGTTAGATTTTAATTCATTTATTTGACAATCTTTTCAGTGAGCAATCAAATTATTTTTTATAGATGGAACGACAAAAACAAAACGGAGGGAAACCTCTAGTGCAATAATCCACAGTTAAATTGAATATTAGCACATTGGATTAGTCACGATATTCAAGAAAATATACTTGTTGGATTGATTGAGTTACTTGAAGATAATTATAACTTTCAATAAAATACTTAGAACCTTTCTTCAATGCTTGATTTTGTCACTAAATGTACATTTCGGACACGAAGTGTCCATTATCAATGGTTTGATACAAATACCAAATATTAGTATTTGTATCAAACCATTGATAATGGACACTTCGTGTCCGAAATGTACATTTGGTGACAAAATAAAGTTTTGAAGAAAGCTTCAAAGTATTTTATTCAAAGAAAATATACATTTTATATGACAATGATTTCCTGTTAGTTTTGCGACAAATTGTAAGTGCTTAATCTCTGGGGGTAATCATTATTTCATTTATTTCAAATCATTCTTTTACTTACTTTTAATGTTAACTTATTACCGACTATTTAATATCAGATATTTGTCTTCTTTAAATAGTTTCGAACCAGTTGTATAGAAGATTGATTGGATTTTGAGCATTTTCGCCATTTTGACGCAATTGAAGATTTTGACATGCGTTATGAATGTCATAATATTAAAACGCAAACTTAACATTCGACGTGCAAAACAATTGAAGGTGTTCTGTTTTAACCAGAATCCATTGAATGGAAGCAGGTAGAAGTTAATGACGTCAGGGTAATATGTTGATTATAGGTGATAATTCCATTCCAACCTAAAATCATGCATATTTGCTAACAAACAAAATCGCAGAAGTAAAAATGCAAGTGGATATTTTAAAATTATCTTATTTACGTTCTCCATGCCAACGACTGTACGATCGCGCTGAATTAGTGACGTTAAGTTCAATCCGTCAAATCACAACGTAATGCATAATTGTCATACGTTTCGGAACAATTTCCAAGGAGGAAATTATAAGTAATATAAATTTAACAGTGCCGCTAAATACCAAAAAAAGTAAATCGTCAATTTGGACCCAATTTGAACATTTTTGCAAGGAACAAAATTTTGACATAACTACGCCACAGAAAATTGACGACATCGCCAATATTTTAATGAGCTGGAGTTTCAACATGAAAAAAAGGAATGGAGAGGACTACAAGGAGTATGTGGTAAAAACAATGTTCAACACGGTAGCAAAATTACTTCAGCAATTATATTTTGAAAAATTTAAAGTAACTTTTGACCCTTTTTCGCACATTGAATTTAAAAAAGCACGTGATGCTCGTGATTCAAAGCGCAAGCAATTGCAAGCTGTTATTGATAAAAGAAAAGAGAGTTCGGTGGCTCTGACTAAGCTAGAGATTAATAAAATGGCATTGTTATGGGACGAAAACACACCAATTGGACTCCAAAAGAAATTTTTTTATATAGTTTCCTACAAATAAGCGTGGAGAGGCGGGGAAGCAGCAACATGTAAAATTACTTTCTTCAAGGAAGAAAAGCTCAATAACAATGTACAAACAGGACGAATAGAATACAACACTATTTTTTCAAAGACATCTCAGGGAGGCTCAAAAAAATGCAGTGATAGTAAATGGATCATTGAAAATAAAGAAAATAAAGATTTATGCCCTGTCAGATTGTTCAACAAAATCTTAAGTAAGAGAACCCCAAACATAAAGAGTGAGAGATTATTTTTGACGCCTAATCTAGTTTGGAACCGAGATCATTCGAGACCATGGTTTAAAAATATGCCCATAGGTGTTAATGAAATAATGAAGTAGACAAAAATATCGGCTGATAAAATTGGACTTAACATAAAAGAAAAGAAAATTACAAATCATTCACATCGCTCTAGTGCTGTGTCTAATTTATGTAAAACAGGAGTTAGCAAACAAGAACTAATTAAAATAACAGGACACATCACGGCCACTTCAATAAAACCATATCTGCAACTAGATCAAGAGCATCATTCAAATATCATCCAAAACTTGCGGACAGAAACTCCCTCCTTAGCTATGCAGTCAACTTCATCAGCTACGAGTTCCTCAACGGGGCAAAATGTTTTCAATAATTGTGTTTTTCATTTCCCTTAAACAAATAATTATATTAATAGTTCCTAATAATATATAATTTCAATGTCATTTTTGTAAGAAATATGTTATAAAATTATAGACCTGTTTTATAGTATTTTGAGGAAATTATGCCGTTCCCAATAAAGAGAAAAAATAATCCTCACTTTCTAATAGCGGTTTGCTGTTTAATTTAAAAGTGCGTAACTGATTAATTATTACTAATGCATTGAATATAAATTATTCTTGCGCGAAACGTTTCTACAAACTAAAAGAAATTTAATAGGACATTGGCAACGCTGCAAGAGCGGATGACAGATTTTAGAATGACAATACACCTTTGTCATGGAATCATCTTATCAAATACCACTCGAGGTTTGGTTTTGGGAGGATATTTTTTCATTTAATAACTCGTGCGTGGTTTTCCAATTTTACTCGAGAAAACTTGTATAGACAAAAACACTCCAGCTTCGCTCTCGTGTTTTTGTCATCCAAGTTTTCTCTCGTTAAAATTGCTAGGCAACCACGCACTCGTCTAAATTAAAAAATATCCGGCCAAAACCAACCTTTTGTGGTATTACATACGATAATTTTAAGATATTACTAAAATAGCACGATGCTGCCCCCTATTTATTAAAAGCATAATCAACATTTACATTGCTCTTATGGAGATTTCTAAGCAATAAATAATTTTATTTATCATTTATTTTAGAATAATCTATTTAATACAACATGCTTATAGGGCAGCTTAGTGGTGTAGTGGTTAGAGTGTTGTACTGCCACGCCACGGACCGGGGTTCAAATGCCGGCCTAACAAGTTGTCTGCATTTATATAGGTTAGGATAAAAATGCCAAACACTCCGTCTTCTCGGATATGACGTTAAATGCATGTAGGACCCGTGTACTGCCTGGATGTTGCGTGCACGTTAAAGATCCCTACCGGTGGGTTGGAACTCCCACCGGGTTCGGCAAAATTCCCGGATAGCTGTAAACCTAATCTCCGGCGTCATGATTGGCCTTAGCAGCGGAAATAGATGACGTAAAACCCAAAAAAAAAAAAAAAAACATGCTTATAATAATTACTTTAATAAATTAACCAGAATCCATAGATTGAAAGCAGATAGAAGTTAAAGACGTCAGGGTAATGTGTTGATTATAGATGAAAGCTATTGATTTCAAGTATCTAACATTGGGGAAAGTACTATGATAGACATATCAATATTTTTTATTAAAATGTTGTTTGCATTAGCGTACAATTCTTTTATTTATAAATAATTATTTTTAGAATATTTAGGCGTACAAAATATTGTTTTCTCAAATTTTATTATCATTTAAACAAACGTTAACTTCATTATTACGTTAAGCTCGATGGGGTTAAAAATCACTTAATAAAACTTACTTCAAACACAAACATTTTTTTAATTAAAATCATCCCCGTACTTGAATAAACATTCCAAACTTTTTCTTTAAACAGCGGAAAATAAAAATCCAGCCAGAGGCGGACACGTTCTTTTACAACTACTATTTCTATTTTTCTTTATCTTCGTATATTTGTACATCATTTTTTTTTCTCTCCCGTCGTTGTTCCTGTTAGAACAAGGAAGCGGCACAAAGGGCACAGAGAAAGTAATTTTCACGATAGCGAGATATATATTTCAGGGCTGTCGGCAAACAGCAATGGCGGCCGTACAATGTGTCAATATTTAGACAAGCGTCGTTTCATTGCACTCGTATTATTATGTATGTATGTGTGTTCGTTGTGAAAACAGAATATTGGACCTGAATTGTAGACTTTAATGTTTAATAGACGTGTTTTGTTACGGAGGTAATGTATTTTTATTCCAGAGACTGCATTTTTCAATCATTTTTTTGCTCACTAATTATTTGAAAATCCTTAAACACAATTTCAGCAAAGTAAGCCTTAATTTCAATTAATAAATTCCGATCATTCACTCAAATATTTATTTTCTCCTTAAGTTTTTATTTTGATTTCATTTCTCGCCGTTGAATTCCCTTTCTGTTGTTTGTGTCTTAAACCTCAAATAATTATACACTCATTTACAGGATTTTAAAATATTCAAACTTTTTTTATTTTAAGAGTAAAGTATAACAAACTTCATAAATTTGTAAACAGCAGGAAATTCTCTATTAAATGGTGTCATCGAATAGATAATACGATGACAACAGTTAAAGTAGGGAGAGTCAAATTTGTTTTTTTTTTTAAGAGAATTTTCTTCTGAGTTCTGTGATGTAACACATGTATATCTTGTTTTAATCGAAACTTATTGAACTAACAAAATTTTAGAAAATGTAAAATTTTGTTAGCCTTGCAATTGTTGTCTTTATCTGTCGTTAGTTCTTTGCCGCCTGAACTTTAACTAAAAAATAAATAATAGTTAATAATAAATGTAAAATTAAGACATTTAACTGAAACAGAACATTTTAATAAAAGAAAAAAAGCTTAAACGCGAAATATGTTTGTTTTTTTTTTACTTTCTAATAAAAATAATGATAGGCGTGTGTTTCATTACTATATTCAAAAAAAAAATCTAATTTTAAAAATAAAAAATTTGACCACCCGTGCCGTTTAATAAAAATCAAGTTAGCCTTGTATTTTCAAAATAAATGATGGTAGAAAATTGAAAAAAATCTGAGATCATAGAATTTGAACATTTCTAACTGTATCCTTAATTTCAACTAGCTTCGCTAAACCGTTCTAAAAATATTTAGCTGTATCCACAATTTTTAGCGACCGTGTATACTTTAAACTTCGCAATTTTTCAGTGGCGCATAACGTCAAGTTTCGAGACAACTCTGAAAACGATAAACATGCTGATTGTTGAGACCTTTACAAAGTATGTTAAACATGCTTAATCAAGGACTGAAAACACTTGTAAGAATTATAAATAAAATCGAACGAACACAACGGCCAGGTTTTGTGGTTAACACTTATAGAATATTAATTTGAGTGGTATAGATATGTAGATGACATTATTGCGTGCTTTAAAGGTACAGACAGACAAGTCCTTAATTTAACTAACATCCTTCATCCATCAATTAAATTTACAGTCAAATTTGAAAACAACAACAGCAATTATTTCCTAGATCTAACGATTACAAAATCCAATAACACACTATTATTTGATATTTTTCGAATAGCCACATATACTGACTCCATAATTCCAAACACATCCCGTCATTCATACAATCAAAAAATTGCGGCATTAAATCCATGTGACTACTGAATCACATATAAAAGAATTTTCAATAATTAAACAAATTGCTACAAACAACAGATATAATTCAGCTCAAATAGGCACAATTATAACGAAACTAGAACTAAACAAATTCAAAAATGCATTTACGCTTCAAATACAATAAATAAAAATAAATGTTACCCACAAACATATTTCGTAAATATTAGCAACTAAATCAAAAGATCCCTTGAAAAGTGTAACGTCAATATAGCTTTTAAACCGTACAGTACAATAGCCAACATTATTCAGAACCCCAAAACCCCCATAAATAAAAACAAAAAATCCGGTATTTATAAATTAACGTGCGAACGAAATTTTAAAATTAGAATTGAAGAGCATATGAACTCATTGCGTTTAAAACACAACAGGTCCACCTTTGCAACACATTTATTGGAAAACAACCATACCTGCACTGAAAACAGCATACTTTCAGTAATCCATTTGTCAAATAAAGGCCGAAGAATGAGTTTACTGGAAGCGCTGTAAATTCACAAATTAAAAGCTAATCCGGAAATTCCCCTCATTAATTACCAGACCGACATAATGTACAACCCTCTCTTTGATGCTGTAATATAAAAGCAATGTACACATAATTTTAGGCACTTAGTTTGATAGTGACAAATTCAAAAATGCATTTACGCTTCAAATACAATAAATAAAAATAAATGTTACCCACAAACATATTTCGTAAATATTAGCAACTAAATCAAAAGATCCCTTGAAAAGTGTAACGTCAATATAGCTTTTAAACCGTACAGTACAATAGCCAACATTATTCAGAACCCCAAAACCCCCATAAATAAAAACAAAAAATCCGGTATTTATAAATTAACGTGCGAACGAAATTTTAAAATTAGAATTGAAGAGCATATGAACTCATTGCGTTTAAAACACAACAGGTCCACCTTTGCAACACATTTATTGGAAAACAACCATACCTGCACTGAAAACAGCATACTTTCAGTAATCCATTTGTCAAATAAAGGCCGAAGAATGAGTTTACTGGAAGCGCTGTAAATTCACAAATTAAAAGCTAATCCGGAAATTCCCCTCATTAATTACCAGACCGACATAATGTACAACCCTCTCTTTGATGCTGTAATATAAAAGCAATGTACACATAATTTTAGGCACTTAGTTTGATAGTGACTAGCTGGTTGTCGAAACTATAGTCACTGAAAAGTAAAAATAAAAGTGGCAAAACAAAGTTAGGTTAAATTGACTACAATGTAACTTTTACCATTTAAATTCAATTTATTGTACCGGCCCCTCTGAAAATATTTAGGTGAACGTGGGAGGTGGGTTTCAAAACAAATTATTTATGATTAAAAACTTAAAATTGAATTTAATAAAAGAAATATTGATAATAATAACAAAAATAAATGTTAATTGGTGTTTACCATACAAACATAATATTTCCCTTTCTTTTTGTTTAATTAAAGATAATTCCGAAATAAAAAATTAAATACCTAAGAACAAAATAAATACTTAATTCTAAGTAAAACGTTGAGCGCCACCCAAGGGCACTGCCTTGAGACGGAATCAAAATTAAATGTTTCAAAAAATAATGAATGTATAATAAAATAATATAATCAAAAAAAAATTTTCCCTAGACGATCGTGACGAGTGTTAAATTATTTGATGCAATCAAATTTGCAAGATAACCGCACATCCTACATAAAACTTTTCAATGCGCTATCGCAATTCAAAAAAAAATGTCAACAATATTCCTGACCTTATCTTTAGCCTTGTGAAGTGTTGGTGACACATACATATGCCGGAATGCGACGGTACAGGATGCGCCTGCGTAGATCGACGGATGGCCTCCGATTGGTAGCGGCGGTAGCGGCGGTCGGTAGCGAGGGCTAACGAACGGCAAGTTCGGCAAGGTATGCGGTATTTGCGGCAGCAGCCGTCGGTAGGTGCGTGCTGTAGGGCGGTGATTGGTGTAGTTTCCAAAGCTCTACTATTCAGATGTACTACTACCAGAGAGCGGTCGCCATTTGCCAATCGACAACACGATACGTCCCTATCAACAAACTCACGGCCGGCAACGGTAAAGCAGGCCCGAAAGTACCTGCCTGTTGATCTTAGCGATAAATTCCGCCACAAATATTAATAAATTCGCGGTCCTCTTGAGGATTCGCCACCATCTTTCTTCGCTACGGCAAAAGACCGAATTTTCTGCGCGCGCAAATTGGTCTTCAACCACCTTCGCGGATTTATCACCCGTACAATACTAAAACGTAGGCAACCCGATCAGCGTCTCAATTTAAAACCGTTACATTATATTGCTCGTATTTTATATATAGGAGTAAACCAGAACCTAGCTATACCGGGTGTAGACTTGGCGGACGCAACATAGGATATCCCATGTACATTTAAAATGTTCAAATTTTGGCTTCCCCATCTATTTTATAAACAAAATGTATTTACCTTTTTTGTAGAGGGAACAATTCTAAATTTATTCGCGTTAACGTTTATCACTTTACGTTTCTCTAAGTTGAAATAATTAAGAAAAAGTAATGTGATTTTATAAAAATTATGACATGCCACGGAATTGAAACAACAATTGCAGATGTCAAAATGGCGAAAGATATAAGTAAATGTTTTTGAAATGATTTACACTATACAAGAAAAAATCCTCCTAATAGAGTGGTATTATGCAGACCACAGTTATCACGATGTTTGCATAATGCTTTTTGCCGTTAATTAGGTAACAGCAAAATCTTGTGCTATTTTGACATCCGCAATTGTTGTATCAATTCCATGGTATGTCATTATTTTTATAAAATCACATTACTTTTTCTTAATTATTTTAGCTGTAAATTTTCTGACATTCGTTGATTTTTAAAAGAGTTTAATTTGAAGCTTTAAAAGAGTGTTTTCCAGTTCCAGACTAAGCATGAAGTAAAATTTCGAGTTTAGAAAAGCCCCGTGAAAATTTGTCGAGGGTCGCGCAGCGACCCTCGACAAATTTTCTGGGCTTTTCTAAACTCGAAATTTTACTTCATGCGCCACGCGTATAAAACACGGATATTACGTGAAGTTCAAATATACATAAATTTGATAAATAGGGAAGCCAATATTTGAACACTTTAAAATTAACATGCGATTTCCTATGTTGCGTCCGCCAAGTCAACACCCGGTATATAGTAATTGTATACTTACGTTTTCATCAGTATCATCAATAAATATTGAAATCAATTTACTCACCTGAAAAAAAAAAGAAAATTAAATTAATGCACAAATATAACGTATAATTGGTGTGAGACAATCAACTGATTGTATATATAATTTTAATTTTAGTTTTTAAAATAGGTTAATTGTATACATTTTTAATAGCGTTTTATATATAACTTAGTCATCAATTTGATTTGTTAATATTTAGATATAATCTCACTTTGAAATACTGCCTAAGTTTTTAAAAATATAAAAATATTGACTTACTCAAAATCAAATATTAAAATTACCTTACATACTTGAAATCGTGTAAAGTTTGAATGAAGTAGGTAAACTTCATATTATTTTAAGTGGTCACACAGCCTGTGATTTTCAAAGTACTCGCTACTCGAAAACAACATTTAAACTTTTATATTAAAAACTGTATTCTATCAAAATAGAAACCAGAGTGGGGCAGTATTTGAGTACTTTTGTATTTTGAGTAAAATACTTGATTATAAATGTACTTGATAACAAATTTACTCAAGTACATTTGTATTTATTTATTTAGAGTACATTTGCACTTGATTACAAATATACTCAAGATTTTAAGTCAATTTGTAATGAAGTACATTTGTAATCAAATACGTTTGTACTTTTTACTCAAAATACAAAAGTCCCAAAATAATGCTCCACTCTGATAGAAACACATTTCCGACGCCAATATAAAAATATGAATATAACAGTATTTTATATAAATATATCGTCATTTTATTTACTTTTTATTACGAAATTTATTTGAAATAAAACAACACAGTTAGGAAAATGTCACTTTATTGTGAACTTACAACATGTTTCGCCACACAGTCGCTTCATAGGGCAACATTTATTATTATTTAGAATATTATTGTATATTAGTAAATATACAATAATGTAAATGTTTATTTAATAATTGTGTACATGTTCTGTTAATTTTGATTTAATTATTAATAATTACATGTATATTATAAATATAACTGCATATAAATATAGCTATAGTTGTTTAACATATTGTTTATTAAGATTTAATTGAAATACGAATATAATTTATGAAATTATGCGAAAATAGCAAGCATTTTCATTAAAATTCCAACCGGTATTGTGAACATGTTGGTAATGGCGGATGCCGGACATACTGTCGCTTAATCATTCTGTATTTACTTTAATTACATTCACGGAATCGCATTTTTTGCTTTGCGAGAGAGAGGGTATTTATTCATTAAATAAAAATCTACGTGTTTAAAATTCAATTTATATTATTAACGAGAAATTGTAACGATATGCAGAGTAATTAGAAAACAATTCATTTTTATGAAAGAAATCCCCACTCTTATTTTTTTATTCTATTTATATTATTAACGCAATGTTGTAACGATGAACAGGGTAATTAGAAAGCTGTATGCTAAGGTCTATCAATATGGCTGGTTACGTTTAAAACATGTTTTAAACATGTTTTTAATTTTTAATGTTTTGAACACTGTTTTATTAAAAGAAACTCGTTTTGTAAAAAAAAACTTTGTTTGAATTAAAATGAAAAAAAAAAACGTTTTTTTAACAACCCTGGTTTGTAATATTAAAATGTTAAGTCTTTAGCGTATGGTGTGAAAATATTTGCTCTAAAATGTCAAATTTCAGGATTTAATTTAATCCTGAAGAGTGATATGGTGAGTGAATATTATATTAAATCATGTTGGGTGAGCATATTAAAAAATATCGAGCAGTCGGCTTTAATGCAGAGTGCTGTCTGAAAACTTGAAATGGGTATTTATTTAAAAGCGAACAAGACGCAATCTTATTTCGAGTGTCACTGCTATAACAAGGAATGGGTTTAATAACGAAATCTCTATCCTTATTCCTGCAACAAAATTTGTTCAAATAATTATGTATCATACTCGTACTCGTAAACCAGCACAATCAATGAAATTGTTTCTTCCTTCACAAGAAAGCTACTATAAAATAATCGTTTACAATCCAATTATTCTATAAATGTTCACATATTCGTTGTATTTTTTTAGGAGTTCAATTTAAAGCTTTAAGCGAGTATTTTCAGGGAATTTTCTATTAATAATAATAATAATAATACCTCTTTATTTCATACAAACATAAGTATTTACAATCTACATAATGTACAAAATGGTGTCAAGACAAAGAAAAATTAATTAGTGTTAATTCATACTTATATACTCTTCAACAGTATAAGGTTTTAAGTCGCAGAGAAGTGCGTAAATTTGACGCTTATACGTTGTTATATTTCGTTCCTCCTTAATACAAGTTGGTAGGCGATTAAAAATCCTTACAGACGCATAATGAATCCCCTTCTGTGTAGGAACGCGGTTAACCAGAGAATATCGTTTGTTTACTTTATTCCTTGTATCATATCCGTGATTTATTTCAAAGCAGGTATATCTATCGTCATGTTTACGGACAAACAGTAAGCATTCGTAGATGTATATACCGACTGTAGTAAGAATGTTTAGCGAGGAAAATTTCTTTCGGCATGTTTCGGTTGATTTTAAGTGAAGTATTATCCGCAGTGCACGTTTTTGTAGTGCTGGAACCCTGTATAAATCTGTAGAGCCCCCTCAATGAACAATACCGAACAATACCGATTGTATTAGGTATACATATGCATATGCTTATTTTCTTAGAGTTCAATTTGAAGCTTAAAACGAGTGTTTTCCACTCCTAGAGTAAGCATGAAGTAAAATTTCGAGTTTAGAAAAGCCCCGTGAAAATTTGTCGAGGGTCGCGCAGCGACCCGAGACAAATTTTCTGGGCTTTTCTAAACTCGAAATTTTACTTCATGCGCCACGCGTATAAAACACTGATTTCAAGTGAGGTTCAAATATACATAAATTGTACAGTATTTTGGTGTTTTATACGCGTGACGCATGAAGTAAAATTTCGAGTTTATAAAAGCCTGAAAATTTGGTTTGGCCGCTCCCCGCTTCGCGCTACGCGACCAAACCAAATTTTCAGGCTTTTCTAAACTCGAAATTTTACTTCATGCTTAATCTGGGAGTGGAAAACACTCGTTTATAGCTTCAAATTGATTTTTTTTAAATACCAACGAATGTCGGAAAATTTACAGCGTATCCATAAGTATACTCAAAATGAAAATTTGCTGTATATTTAGATTGTGAGTGGAAATAACGTATGCCGGAAATTTTTCTTTTAAATATACATATGTATACGCTTTTTTTAAAGAGTTCAATTTGGAGCTTTAAACGAGCGTTTCTACTCCCAGACTAAGCATGAAGTAAAATTTCGAATTTAGAAAAGCCTGAAAATTTGGTTTGGTCGCGTACAAGACAGTGATTTCAAGTTAAGTTCACCTGTACATCATATTTCAGTGTTTATTACGCGTGGCGCATGAAGTAAAATTTTGAGTTTGTATCCTAAATTAAATTTAGAGTATTAATAATTGAACAAAAATTACTTCCTTTGTTTTACTACTGTTTTTATTCTGTCCGATTAGTTTCGACAAGGAAAGTAATCGGAGAGAATAAAAACAGCAGTGAAACAAACCAAGTGACTTTTATTCAATTATTAATATTGTAAACTTGTTTTCAAGTGATTACTGAGAACCAAATTGAAAATAAGTTTATAGTATCTTCCATATAAGATACTTGTACAGTTCTTAGAAGATTATTCTAATAATACGGTATAAATAATTGTAGTTCTCGCAAATCGAGCATAAAATCTCTACTACTCATACAATCTGCCATTCTATCATCTTAATTAATTACTTCACGTACTAGTAATATAAATAACAATTCAAAGTGTTTTATTATTGTATGTTTTGCAACATTAGTAGGTATTTACTACTAATTCACAGCGATTAATCATCGATATAGGAAACAATAGCGTAAGATAGGATCGCTTGTTTGTAAGTAAAACTATTGTTTTCGCAGAGCGGAGCGTCTTCAATGTGAAAGATGTTGAGCAAGAGATGATAATTAAGCGCTTTATTGAAGCCGTATCCCCAGCATTTAATACTGATTATGCATGTTGTTCGTCTCGACATCAGGATAATTAATATCCATTTAGTTACACTGCTTAATTGGTTTGAAGACGTCGACGACGAAGCGAATTCAATATCGATTCCCCTTTTCTAGGCCAACCGACATATTACTACACTTGGAACTACATTACTGGAACACTTAGCGTTCCGACTTAATCTTGAGATGGGTTCGTTATTCCGAAACGTATGCAAAAGTTTATTATTAGTTGGAAAACTTCAAAGGTAAAATATAATAAATTTGTCATTGTAATATATATACAAGCCCTAACAACTATTATGTTGAAATAAATTAATATTTATCGAATAATATACTAGTGAATTAATAAAATATAATCATATGCTTTTCAAGCTGTAAAGTTATAATAAACAACATATTTTCTGTAATTTTAAAAGATTTGTATTGCAAAATGGTACACAATTTTCTGGTTATGGTTTATTTAGTCATCTCTTGCTCGGTAATGTTGACAATTAAATATTGGAGCGAGTATATTTCACTTCCTTATTTTTAGAAATATATTAAGTTTTTAACAAAAACTTAATATATTCCTAGTTTAGGTTAATCAGGATTCTTATTGCATAATTCATTGTAGATACAATCAACATTTTGTGAAAATAGCAATAATGGAAGAATAAAATCTTACGATATAAAAGTACCAATCATTACTATTAATAAATATAACAAAAGTATGAACATAACATGTATTATTACGAGCTAATTTATATTTTAATTGATGTGGTAAACTGAAACATAAAATTTACGAATATTAAAATATAAACACAATTCACAATGACATCGAAGATCAAAATAATTTAACATACAGGGAATTTTTCTTTTAACTATATACAGGGTGTATTTGAAATAACGAACAGGCATTTAAGGGCACATACACAAAATATGTGTAAACCCATCTCCATCAAAAAAATTTCGATTTTTTTTTGAATTTTCAACATTCTTCGAGTTTTTTTCTATACATTTTGAGAACCAATGAATTTCTCGTTTAATTCGGTCTGTGTGGAATGTGTGTTTGTTTACATAAAACGCGAGAGTCTTTGCCTTCGACATTTGAAGTCTAATCACGTTTTCTTGTAAAAGATAAACATTCTTCAAGTTCATTCACATTCATTAAGAAAAATGCACTTGACTTGAGCTAGTAAATTGATATCTTCTACACATGTTACTTTCATGTATAAATAGCAGTAAAATAGCAGTTTTACTATGATAACACTTACCACACACTCGTGCATGCAATTTGTTAAAAGTAGGTCACGTATAATACAATTAAAAGTCGGTCACAATTGTTTTATAAAAAGTCACATGAAACTAAATTAAATGTTCAAATTGACGCCCTTCGCACTCAATACACAATTGGGCTCTCCTTAGCCAGTTTTCACGAACCGAAGTGAACATTTGCCGCGGTTTTTCTTTTATTGCGTTAGCTGCGTCGTGAACTCGTTGTCTGAGTGTATCAGCATCGTCAATTTCCTCGACATACACTTTACTTTTAAAATACCCCCAAAGAAAAAAGTCTAATGGGTTTAAATCCGGACTTCTAGGAGGCCATGGAACAGCACCTCCACGTCCAACCCATCGTCCTGGAAATTAAATGTTTAAATAATTTCTAACACGCCGATCGTAGTGCGGAAGTGCACCATCGTGCAGAAACCATAACTGTCTCAGCACAGCTAGAGGCACATCTTCTAAAAGATCTTGAAGTTCATTTTCTAGAAAATCTAAATAACGGCCGCCATTTAAATTAAATGGAAAAATGAAAGGTCCAATTAATTGGTCATTTTCAATGCCTGCCCAAACATTAAGGGAGAAACGATGCTGAAAATGCTATCGGCGCGTAGAATGGGGATTGTTCTCTGCCCAAACATGCATGTTATGAAAATTAAAACAGCCATTTCCACGATTCATCCGTCACTAAAATGTTATTAGTGAAGTTTGGATTTCGGGCACTTTGTTCTAAAAGCCATTCACAAAACGCAACTCTCTGTTAAAAATCACCTGGCTGAAGATGTTGAACCCGTTGATATTGATAGGGGTGAACATTATTTTCGCGGATGATTTTATGCACAAAGCTATGAGAAACACCCAACTGCCGAGAGATAATCCGTGTAGTTAAACCGGGATCCGCTTCTAACAAATTTAAAATTTGATTTTCCACTGCAAACAAATGATCTGCTCGGTTAACACCTCTGTCAACTGCGCCAACGGGTTGCACACTTTCTGTATCACGTGCTCTTTGAAGTAACTCCCGAAAACGATTTGGTGTTGGTAATTGCCGTTCGGGAAACCTAGCTTCGCCGTAAATAATTAACATATCGGCTAGTTCAATTTAGAATAAATGTGTCGCGCCATTTTCACAAAAAAAAGATGTTTGTCTCAATAAGTTTCAGCAAAGACTAAACACAAACATATTTTTTCTTGAAATCCGCCCTTACCACCCCTACTTAATTCATTGTAAATTTCTAAAAATGTGTAAGCAATAAATGTTTTTACAAGTGTGCCATAAATCCCGAGGCCCGGCCGTCGACCTGCTCCATTGACACAATACGGCGTGACGATCTTGCATTAAGTGCACTTCGATATTTTCCCTAAGCGCTTGTTGTAATTTGATAAAGCTGATGTCGCATGCCGTTTAAAAATTATTTCTAATTGCCAGTGCTTCCAAAAATGTTGTCTATTTTTACTCATTTATTTAAATAATTAATTGCGGGCTTATTGTTAGAACTATAAACAAAATAATTGTGAATTATGTTTAGAAATAATATAATCTCTTTGTGGTTAAGAGCCTGTTCGTTATTTCAAATACACCCTGTATATACAGTGGTGTGTGAAAAAATTATCAATGGACTCGTTAAAATAAAAACAAAAAACAAAGGCAAAGTAAGGGTACAGTAAAAATTTAAAGTATAAAACTATTATGTATTATACTAAACATGGTAATTAGGTACGATTCACGAGAGGTGTCCCATGGTTTCCTTGATTTGTAGTGATTTCTGCACGAATACATGTAATACGAAAATAGTTTGATGTCATCAGATTAGGTATGTGAAAACAGACAAAAAACTTTATGATATGTCTGCTATGGTTTTTAGATAGAACATGCGAAAACGTATGTTCCGGTATGCAGCTTTAAAATTTTAAGGTTAAACGTCACATTTGGACAATGGCTTAGTAAAACTAAATCTGCAAAAACCCAGCCACAAATAATTTTAATTAATGAGCACAATCGTTTTAAACCACTCAAAGAATTCCAATTTCCACATTTACTAAATAGTTCAGGTGTTTACAGAAATAAATAATACATGTATATTGATTTTGTGTAAGCTCAAATAAAAATGTTAGTTGAATCGAATGCGCATTTAGTAGATTTGCCAAATAGTCATCTTAATAATCTGTTAATACAGGGAATTTATCTTTTAAGTATACATACAAGGAATTTTCTATTAGGTATTTACAGTCTGTTTGATTTATTGTGACACAGCACATATGTCCGTTATTAGTAGATAGAAAAAAAAATTAAAGACAAAAGTTTTAGTATTTTTTATGATCTATTCAATCGTAATGTCAGAAAAACAGTTGAAAATCAAATAAACACGTGAAAGCTATTAGTTTCATTTTCTTTAATGGAACACCCTGTATATTTTGTTTATTTCAAATAGGCATTAATATTAGCCTTATAATGATACCACATTAGTACCCCTTTATTATAGAAATAACACGACAATTGCCAATAAATGAAATTTATCAGTTGACATGAATAACTATTTAAAGTGTCTGTTCAAAGTGACGTCCGTTGTTTGCAATACATTCTTCACATCTCTTCAATAAATTTTGTCGTGCTTTTTGCAACATCCGTGGTGTTATTTGGCCACATGCCATACGAATACGATTTTTCAGATCGTCTAGATTTTCTGGACGAGTAACATACACTTTTTGCTTTAAAAATCCCCAAATAAAAAAATCTAAAATAGACAGACCTGGCGATCTTGCTGGCCAGTTTATGGGGCCACCATTTGCAATCAATTTCAAACCAAACTTTCTTTCCAAAGTATCATTGACATTTCTTGCGTTATGGGGAGGAGCTCTATCTTGTTGGAACCACATATCTCGACGTATTTCTAGGGGGATATAATCTAAATAATCTTCAAATTCTCTCGTAAGAAAGTTGGCATATCGCTCCGCATTCAACGTTCCTTGATAAAAAAAAATGGTCCTATTATGGTATCACCTAACACACCAAGCCACACATTAACTGCAAATCTTTGTTGGAATCTGCATTCTCGAATTTGACGTGGATTCTCAGTATCCCAGTAATAGTCGTTTTTTCGGTTGGAGATTCCGTTGTTGTTAAAATTTTATTCATCACTCCAAAGAATTAAATTTAATAAATGTTGATTGTTGCTAAGCCAATCACAGAATACTATCCTCCTGTCAGAATCACCATCTCTTAAACCTTGTACTAACTTAATTTTATATAGTCTCATTTTATGTTTTCTCAGAATAGAAAATATTTTATGCACTTATTCCTAAGTCAGCCACTGCTTCGCGTATAGAATTACGTGGATGTGCTCTAAAATAGGCCCATATCAATACTTCCTTATTATCTTCTCTTTCTTGTCTTCTCTTTCATAATTTATTATTAAAACACCCATTTCTCCGTAAATTTTGTTCAAGTCTTGCAAAAGTGCAATAATGTGGTTGTCTTCTTTCTGGATACATGTTTCCATGAGTGATACTAGCTTCTCTAGAATTATCGTTGCATCTAACGAAGACCTTTAGCATATCCATTTTTTCATCATTAGAATAGTAATTATCACCCATCTCTAAAGATTTGAATCAACAACACGCAAGACGGGAAGTTACTACACCACTTTGACATTAAAGCGTTAACAAATTGTATTATGTCGATTGTTATCCATGGCAACTGATAAATTTCATTTATTTGCAATTGTTGCGTTATTTGTATAATGAAGGGGTACTTATGTGGTATCATTATAAAGCTAAGTTTATTACCTATTTGAAATAAACAAAATATACAGGGTGTTCCATTAAAGAAAATGAAGCTAATAGCTTTCACGTGTTTATTTGATTTTCAATTGTTTTTCTGACAATCCTACTGAATAGATCATGAAAAATACTAAAACTATTGTCTTTAACTTTTTTTCTACCTGTACTAATAACGGACATATGTGCTGTGTCACAATAAATCAAACAGACTGTATACACATGCATACGCATTTTTTTAAAGAGGTTAATTTAAAGCTTAAAACGAGTGTTTTCCACTCCCAGACTAAGCATGAAGTAAAATTTCGAGTTTAGAAAAGCCTGAAAATTTGGTTTGGTCGCGTAGCGCGAAGCGCGGAGCAGCCAAACCAAATTTTCAGGCTTTTCTAAACTCGAAATTTTACTTTATGAGCCACGCGTATTAAACGCTGAAAGCACTGAAATTTTGTGAACGAGTAAACTTCGCTTGAAATCAGTGTCGTATATGCGTGGCGCATGAAGTAAAATTTCGAGTTTAGAAAAGCCCGAAAATTTGGTTTGGCCGCTCCGCGCTTCGCGCTACGCGACCAAACCAAATTTTCAGGCTTTTCTAAACTCGAAATTTCACTTCATGCTTAACCTGGGAGTTGAAAACACTCGATTACACTTCAAATTAATCTCTTTTACGAAAACAACGAATATTTGAAAATCTGCACAAATGTTCACATCAATGAGTCATAGGACATCTCTCCCGGATTTTACTGTATATCAGAAACTGTATACTTAAAAAAATACCGGTTTACATTGTAAATACATTAGATGATAAAACAGTTTGCAAAAATTAAAAACTTTATTGGTTCATGTTGAAATAGAGAAACTATAAATAGAATATTTTTCAAAATACATATATTTATCGATAAAGTTTAAGTTGAATTATAATCCTATTTGTTACAATGCATTAAATATTTGTTCAATAATTATATTGTGAACTATAATTCCAAGTAAAACTGTTATTTGGTGATAATAGTATGACATTACATTTGAACGATGGATAAGAAAAAACTGTACTAAAATTATTACCTAGGATATAATTCAATATATAAAACCTAAATCTGTAAAAATGTTGCAAATATATAGGTCAGAATAAGACTGAATGAGTTATTTCATTAGCAATAATCTCTCAAATCATGTATTACTCTGCAGTTATTTTAAGTATTAAGATTTTATGAAAGAAACATTGACTACTCAGGAATACCAAGTATATCCTAAATAAATGTTGGCGATAAGCATGTTATATTTATATTTAAATTTAAATTATGATCTTTTTATAACAAAAACATACCAAAAGAAAGAAATAACATTGATACGGTTTTGTTGCATCTACCAAGCAACTTCCAACTTAGTCATCAGGGGAAAACTCTAGTACAAAATTAAGGTACACCTAAAAATCCATTATAAGCAATATATTTCCAATTGTACGCAAACTATCAAGAAAGTCATGACAGTTTTGTATTGTAATTTTAAAAATGATTTGTAAATATTACAACTGCTATATTGGTAATGCCAAAATTTGAAATTTCACCTCATTAATTTATTTAAATGTATGTGTTGCAAAATTTAGTTGCCACTGCAACTGAACATTAAATAATTAAAAATCAAAGCTGCTCGTTATTTAAAAATTAATTAAAACTAAGCACTAAATGTAGCTGCATCAGCCCACCAAACCTTATGAGCATAAGTTAAAATATTTCATTGATTAAGCTTATTCCTTCAGAAACCCTTGCTTGTTCCAACATATAGTTGTTAGGGCTCGTATAGGGTTATTCAAAAGTTTGTTACATTCTGGAATGGATGTAATATTTTCTTTAATAAGCTTATACGAGCAACGTCCGACCCCCCGTCAAAGTCTTTAAAAATTCACTTACTGGAACTACAACGCTTGAAATGCAAACATATTTTGATATTATATAAAATTACGAAAATGTGTTTCGTGTAAAATGCAAACGATGTTTCTTAATTAATAAGATAACTTAAGACAATAAATTTTCGTAATTTTATATATTATATTTAAAGTGTGCAAACTCTAAGAAGCGTTAGCTTATTTTCTCGAATTCAAATATTTTTGAATTACAATGTTTTGATATATTTGTAAAATTTATGTAGGGAGTTTTTCTTCGAAGTATGCATACCCCAATATACTGTATAGACTGTACATTTTCAGGTATTCGTCGTATTTGCAAAAAGTTTAAATTAAAGCGTTAAACGAGTTCCACTCCCAGGTTAAGCATGAAGAAAAATTTCGAGTTTAGAAAAGCCTGAAAATTTGGCTTGAGCGCGTAGCGAAGCGGAGCGACTAAGCCAAATCAGGCTTTTCTAAACTCGAAATTTTTCTTCATGCGACACGCGTACGAAACGCCGATTTTATGTTAAAATAGTCTGTAACCAATTGACAAGTTAATCAAGTTTAGTGTGTCACATTTTTTCAAAACTATTTGACTTGAAATTGAATTCTTTTTCGATTAAGTTCAAAATTTTCATGCGTACCTCTACAAGTTTTGAAGAAAATTATTTAACATCTACGTGTACAATCTATTAACAAACAAAAGAAAAGTATGTTGATTATAAATTGTTTAAACGACGGGGAAAGACACATCACCACATTATTTATATTTGGGTTAGAATCTTTGTTTCGCGCCCTAGAATAATTATTTGTTTTTTAGTATTTGTGTAAAAGAATAACCAACAGTGATGAATATTTATGTTTGGCTTTTATTTCTGTAAAAAAATTAATATTTAAATTTGGCCAGAATTTTCTATTTACAACCTAAAATAAAACTAAGCTTTTTCGAAAAATAATTGAAGCACACTGTTACAAACCGAATCAAAAAGAAGTAAAAATAAAATTAGAGTCTGTTTATTTTTTTATAATAATATACACCCGTACATTCGGCGCAATCTAAACCTGAACGACAAAATTTAATGGTGTAATTTACATTTTGCATCATAGTCGTTCGTCGCAAATAAATTTGACTTAGAAATTATTGTCAAATATGTATATTCTTCCCTCTCTATGTAAAACTACTAGCTAAAGCCAGAATTACAGGAATGAATTTCAGTAACAAATACCATGACAACCAAAGAGCATTCACATTTGGGTTGCATCGACTATACGTATTTGATGGTTGAAATTGTTGAAATAAAAAAAATTTTTTTTTGGATCGCACAATTAATTAAATAAATAAATATACATAAAAAGCTATTTTTTGTATTATCTACACCAAGATTTTTGTATATGATCATTATTAAAGAAAAATCCAAAAAATGTTAGAGTAAACTACCACTTCCGGTTTCCGCATTTTCAACAATATTAGGATTGTAATAAAAAGCTTAAGTTTATAGAGTCATCTAAACATCTCAATCAGTTTAGGCTGTACAATAGTGACACACAGACCTATTTCAAAAATGGTCGTAATCAAAAACAATAATTTCCCTTTGTTTTACATATGGGGGAAAGTAAAAATACCGTTAGGATAATAATAATCTGTAGTCTGGTTGGTTTCTATTCATTATTCGAATAAAATATCTGATCTAGACAAATGTAATAAAATATTTATCTTTTATACAATACAATTGAGTCGCCTATTTCCAAAAACCCCTTAATCTATTGTTTTCAAGTGGATTTAGGGTTTTTTGGAAATAGGCGACTCAATTGTTCTGTTAGATACAAGGTGGTCCATCTTAGAGAAAACAAGCGACTTTCTTGAGTTACGCAGCATTTTTGAAAAAATTGCCGATACACGTCGGTCTTTGTTTTAAGGGAGGCAGCTTTTGATAAAATATTCACCTTTATAACCTCAACCCCCTAACCTAACCTAACCTAACTTCACTCCCCGATTTTAAATAGAGTGATATATCGTTGAAAAGCTCTTATGATTCGGAATACAAAGGTATCATTTGTTTTTGATATCATTAATTCCTGAGGGAACAGCACTATTTCGAAATTGCAATTTTACCCGAAAAAACAAAAAAAGTTACCAATTCAGTAAGAAATGTAAAATTGGTGGGTGATTTATTTACATAAAAGGTGCATGATTTTCGGAAATATAGATGTCAAAATTTATATGTCATAACAAATTTTAAAATCATGTTTTTGAGATGTGGTTGAGATAAATGCACAAAGCTAACAAGCTTTGTGGATTTATCTCAACCACATCAATTATCAACCACATCCATTAAATTTCATTAATTTCATTTTTATTATTTCAAAGTGCTATCGTTCTCTCAGGAATCAATAAAAACGAAAACAAATGACACTGCTGTATTTAGAATCGAAAAAACTTTTTAACGATATATCACTTTCACTATTTAAAATCGGGAGGTGAAGTCGGGTTAGATTAGGAGGTTGAGATAATGAAAGTAAAAAAACGTCATCAAAAACAAAATCGAAACAAAAATCGACGTGTCTCGGCGATTTTTTTTTTAATGCGCCGCGTAACTCAACAAAGTCGCATGTTTTCTCTGAGATGAACTACCCTGTATAAGTACAATAAATCGATAACAGGAAAATAGTTTCATAAATAGAGAATGTAACTTGAAAAAATAAGAAACAAGATAATATGAGGACCCTAGAAGCTAAGGGATATAAGTGCAAATTTTATAAAATTGGAGTTACAAGTGTGGAGATGGGTTTTTAGATAATTCAATCATTTGTTGGCAACAGGATATTACTGATATTTATAAATAAAAGGTAATTCTAGTTTAATTTAAGACACTAAGTGCAAATTTTCCTTAGTTTAATCTCTTTTCTCAACTTTCAATGTTTTTTTTTTCTCAAATCAATTTGTATGCACTTGTATTGGTTTCTAGGGTCCTCATATACCGTGCGATCACTCAAAACATGGTTTAGAGTAGGCTTTGAATTTTAAATTAGATAGGCACTACTGACTGCTAACACATATTTTACCATAACCTCAAAGTTATTCTATCATTAAATTGGCATTCTAGGCAACTGCACACAAAAATGCCGCCTACTCTAAATTATAATTTGAACGATAGCACGGTACATTTAATACTTGGGAAAATCATCTCATTAACTATAAAATTGGTACACTTAAAATATCAAACGAAAATTGCGAATAAATTTAAATTTTTTTGAAACTAAACCATACATTATTTTTAATTGGTGCGAATACTAAGGCTTTAAAATATTATATATAATTGTAAACGTCGTTCGTTATATTTTAAAATAAACTGCTGCCTGTGTTCGTTTGTAGTTAATGGCGAGCGAACCCTCGTCAAAGGAGCTCTTTTAAATGTTGAACATCTGAATGCGAGCAACAGGACGTTTATTTGGGTCGTTTTACATTCGTTATATAAAGCTGGCGAGAGTCCAGGAAATTTGAACTAGCAACAGGTAACAGCCATATAAATAAATTCTCTCATATACACCACTTTACAGTTTTTCATGAACGTCTACACGTGTATGTATATGTTCGATTTGTTGATATTTTATGTTCTGTAATCGCTTTGTTTTCATCCAGAGAAGTAATACATTTTGTTAGACTAATTTGCTCAAATTTTATTTTATTCAAATATACGGGTTACACCATTTACAAAAGAGGTGATTGCTCACCGAGCTTAAATTAAAATAAATAATAAAATAATATCTAATTACTAACAAAACATTTGACAAATATCAACTAGACAGTACACTACCCCTTAAGGTAACGACGTACAGACTTTATGTCGTTATGAAAAAAAGCAAAACTGCAAGCATTGCAATTGGCCGCTTTTCTCTTGTGTTCAATAAAATAAAACCTCTAGAGTGCCACGGAATAAATTGTAGGTTGGCAACTCTGAAATTATACATTATAATTATTATGTCTGATGTTTAATATGACAATTCCTAAAGGGTGTAGCCAACATAAATTTAAAAAAAGATTAAATCATAGCACTCTAGAGGTTTTTTTTATTAAGGGTACATGAAAGGTACTTCTGCTACGAACTACTCTACTCGGAACATGAATGACAAACAAATTAACAAGGGTCTATACCATTGATTAATTGGTAACGTAACTATTTCTTCGTCGTTTTTCGAGATGTTGCATACCGACAGTTTTTAATATAACATCGTAGGCTCCTAAAATATTGATAAAGACATAATTCAGAAACCTCCGCTGAGTTCTCTCTAAAACTGAGATATCTTTTGATATAAAAGCGCACCATACAACAGAGTAATACTCCAGCTGTGGCCTAACCAATGTCTTATAAAGATATAATACTGTTTCGATGTTAGTAAAATGAGCAGTGTTTCTCTTAGTAAATCCAAGCATTTGGTTTTCTTTAGATGATATAATAGAAATATGAACTGACAAAGACCAATTATTGGTTAGAACAACCCGAAGATCTTTAATTTGATATACCCGATTTAGTGGAATACCACCGAGATTATAAGCACTTCGCATTGCAGTTTGTTTTCGCGAAAAGGATATAGTGAAACATTTGGCGATATTTAATCTCAGTCTATTCGAGATACACCATTAGCTCAATTTATTTAGATCGTCCTGCATATTCTGCGAATCAGTGTAATCTTTAATACTAAGACTTTAATATTAATAAATACTACTACTACTAGATAGTTGAAACTATAGTCACAAATTAGTGCAAAATACAGTGGTTAAACAAAGTAAAAAGTGTTTTATTTACAAGTGTATCTAAGATGTATCACAAAGTAAATGCCTACAAGAAGAAACGGTCAAATATTTATTGTATAATTCAATATCTGTAGGGGTATTAGCTCGAGAAGTAGTTGTTTCAATGAATATTTGAAAAAATTTCATCGAGACTAATTTTTTTCAGAAAATCTATATTAATTTTAATTCGATTTTATATTTTGGGCATTCTATTATTTCTTGCTGCATCTTAAAACGCACTAATGTAAAAAACACCAAAAGGCACATTAATTTTTAAAAATTGTATACATTGAAAATTACAGCCATTAGGCATTTTTCTTTTGTTTGTAAACTTACATCCTTTTAACTCTACTGTCGTTTTATTATCTATTACTACAATAAGGATTGCCAATAATTCGCACTCTCATTTATATCCGGTTAGAACCGGATGTTAGCCCACATCTAAACTTTTACGATGTCCATAAAGATCAGGACAATCCTGATTAATAATGTCCTGCAACAAAGGTCTCATAAAAGCAGATTTACTTTCTCATTAAAATTTATGCACACTCACCCTTTTGTTAATATACGGTATTCAGAGCTAAAACTAAATTTATGTCGCTATTAAATTAAGTCCACACGTGAACGTTGAATAAATATATTGCTTTTTGTATAGTTAACTTCATTGTCTAGAAAATATTAAATACACATTTAATATAAACAAATAATTAATAATACAGAAAATGTTCATCTAAGTCCTGGTGTATATGATGACTTTTTTTAAAACGTTCCTTGATTTTATAAAGGCGTTCAGTTTAAAGTTTCTAGCCAGTGTTTTCACTCTTTGCTTGCTTAACCATTTCAGCCCTGGAATTTTTCTGATGTCCAAAAAAATATTTTATACACTGCATATTATTTATTATTATATTATATATACAGATAATTTTTCTTTTAAGTATACATATCTCAATATACTGTATAATCTTCAGATATTCGTTGCTTTTACAAATATTTTAAATTGAACTTTCAAACGAGTGTTTTCCACTCCCAGAATAAGCATGAAGTAAAATTTCGAGTTTAGAAAAGCCAGAAAATTTGGTTTGGTCGCGTAGCAAAACGGAGCGACCAAACCAAATTTTCAGGCTTTTCTAAACTCGAAATTTTACTTCATGCGCCACGCGTACTAAACATTGATGTGATGTGATGTTTAGAATACACGTATTTAACAAATTGCTTTAGTAGAATATTTTAAACCCCACCTAAAATCAGTGTTTAATACGCGTGGCGCATGAAGTAAAATTTCGAGTTTAGAAAAGCCTGAAAATTTGGTTTGGTCGCGTAGCGCTACGCGCTACACGACCAAACCAAATTTTCAGGCTTTTCTAAACTCGAAATTTTACTTCATGCTTAATCTGGGAGTGGAAAACACTCGTTTAAGACCTCAAATTAAACTATTTTAAAAAACAAAGGATTATCGGAAAAGTTACAGCTCATGCATAGATGTATGTATATTTAAAAGAAAAATTACCAGCATATTTACTAAATTTTAGTGGTGGTTAGGGCCGAAAGGGTAAAGCTTAACGTAAAATTTCGAGTTTAGAGAAGCCTGAAAATTTTGATATGCCAGCGCGAAGCAAATGTAGCATTTCTTAATTTAAGACTTTTCTAAACTCGAAATTCATCTACACATTCTTAATTTAAAAATATACTACTTATGTTTGATCCTATGGCAATTTATTTCACAAATTAATTTTGTCTAACCAAATATTGGATTGGTAAGTGTAGTAAAAATCCATGTATGTTTATTCTACATACATTAATCTACATAAAATGCGCGTGGTTTTTTTTTATAAACTAATAAGACAGGGTTAAAATATGATGGTTAAGAAAAATATTTTAAATTTCACAATATTTTAGTGTTTTATACGTCTGGCGCATGCAATAAAATTTCGAGTTTAAAAAAGCCTGAAAATTTGGTTTGGTCGCTCCGCATTGCGAAACGTCCAAACCAAATTTTCAGGCTTTTCTAAACTCGAAATTTTACTTCATGCTTAATCTGATATTGGAAACACTCGTTAGAAACTTGAAATTGAAAGCTTTTAATAAAAATATAAATTAAAAAAAAAATCCTGTGTATGGTCAGGCCCAGATACCGCAAAAAATAGCAATTTTTTACGGTTTCAGTAAAAATTGACCAAATCACTGAATCAGTTTATTAGGATTTACAAAAATTATAAAATATTACAAATCTCACTATTTTATTTATAAATTGTGGATTAATGTCATAGCTTTTAAAAATGTAAACATATAATGTTTACGTTTTTAAAAACTATGACATTAATCCAAAATTTATAAATAAAGCTTAAAAATATAAAGAGAATTTTAAAAATTATGAAAATAGTGATAAAATAACAAAGTTTGTGAAAGTTGAAAGAAATATTAAACATATTTTAAAAATCAACTAAAAATTATAAAAATTGATTAAAAAAAAAAAACAAATTCAATATATTAAGCAAATATAGGTGTTTACTTTAATTCACTTGGGTTGTTTTACTGAAAATAAAACAAACCAAGTAAATTCAATGAAACACCTATATTTAGTAGAAATGTTTTACCAAGTGAACCATGAAAAACAAGTGAGTAATAAATTAAGCAAAGTTTGAAATTACACAAAAAATGATAAAAATCATCGCAAATTCAAGGCATATCTTTGTTGTTGTTTGTTCACTTTATTGAAGAAATATTAACACAGAAAACTGAAATTATATAAATTAAGCAAAGTTTTAAGCTGACACTAAAATTGATGAAAATATTGATTTTATTAAACAAATATCAACGGAGGGCTGAAAGACCGCAGGTCGATAGCCATTTTACGGAATTGTTATCTATTTTATATATATATTGTTTCTGTTTACATTTATATATGTATATGCTTTATCTGTAAATAAAGATTGTTTATATATATATCAACGGAGTAACGACGGAAATTGATACCAATAATAAAAGATTTAAAAAATTAAGGAAAAATAAAATAAAAAATATATTTGTAGAATTGATAAACAAATTGTAAAAACTAATAAAAATAGGAAAAAATACATTCTCTAGAAATTGTAAACAGAAAACAGAAATATTAAATAAAATTGTCAAAAGTTACCATCATAAATTTTTACTAATCAATAAAGCGCGTAAATTTTGACAAATTCAACCAAAAATATATAGTTTTTTCGACGTCTGTAATTTTTTTAACAATAGGACCAAATTGCTTTATTAATTTTTTTAGATACATTAATGCCCGGTTTTATAAACGATTAATAAAATACTAGATAAATAAATTTACTCCACAAATAGTTATCTAAACTATTTGTGGAGTAAATTTATTTATCTAGTAAACTATTAGGCAAATAAAATTGCGTATTATAAAGCAAAGCTACCAAATAAATAGCAATTCTACATTTTCATTGTAGGCATAGCTGGAACCACCAATTCGTTAAATTGATTTTTCAATATTTCAAATTAAATTATCAATCAAATCGGAAATTTAGTATAATTCCTTATAATTATGGAGAATAACCGTGGAATACGACAGAATTACACAGAACAAGAAAAAGAAAGCTTATTAGAAATTAGAAAAGACTTAAACGAGTGTTTTCCACTCCCAGGCTAAGCATGAAGTAATATTTCGAGTTTAGAAAAGCCTGAAAATTTGGTTTGGTCGCGTAGCGCGAAGCGCGGAGCGGCCAAACTAAATTTTCAGGCTTTTCTAAATTCGAAATTTGACTTCATGCGCCACGCGTACAAGACACTGATTTCAAGTGAAGTTAACTTGTTCACAATATTTTAGTGCTTTCAGTGTTGAATTCGCGTGGCGCATGAAGTAAAATTTCGAGTTTAGAAAAGCCTGAAAATTTGGTTTGGTCGCGTAGCGCGAAGCGCGGAGCGGCCTAACTAAATTTTCAGGCTATTCTAAACTCGAAATTTTACTTCATGCGCCACGCGTACAAGACACTGATTTCAAGTGAAGTTCACTTGTTCACAATATTTTAGTGCTTTCAGTGTTGAATACGCGTGGCGCATGAAGTAAAATTTCGAGTTTAGAAAAGCCTGAAAATTTGGTTTGGTCGCTCCGCGCTTCGCGCTACGCGACCAAACCAAATTTTCAGGCTTTTCTATACTCAAAATGTTACTTCATGCTTAGCCTGGGAGTGGAAAACACTCGTTTAAAACTTTAAATGGAACTAATTTTTAAAAAGCATGCATACGCTTTAAGTATAAAAGTCCCTGGTTATGCCTGATTTGAAAAACTCTAGGTCTTCGACTCCTTAGAACGTCTTGTGGTTCGAATTAATCACTGTCAGGGAAGATACTAGGAGCGAACCTAAATCTGACATGGATGATATGGTAGACATAATACCCGTAATGAAATTAATAAATACAAGTAGTAGAATCAAAAGTAATTACAATAATATAATACACGTTTGACTTTTAACTGTAAAACTATTTAGAGAATAAAATTTTCTTGGTAGAAAAACAAACAAATAATTTACTGGGGAGATTTATTAGCCAAATAAAGTCATTTTGTGTTTTTAATACCGAAATCTTCAGATTAAATTAATTTATTCCTAAAGTAAATTTTATTTAGCGAATAAAACATTTTATGATACCGGGCATAACAATATAAAATACTACAATTTTATTAAAACCTGGTATTAGATTTAAATTTGTAAGATATCCCAAACACTGATCATTTTGCAATTGTGTAACCTAACCTAACCTAACCTAACCTAACCTAACCTAACCTAACTAATCACTGATTAAAATTAATCAGATGTGATGTCTTAACCCATTTGGCCCTGACGGTGGTATTTGCCACAACTAAAATTTGGTAAAAATATGAAAATCTGAGATAGAAATAAATAATATGAAGTGTACAAGAAATTTGTTTGGGCACCAGAAAAATGTCAGGGCTAAAAGGATTAACCATTCGATCAATATAATTAGTTGTTAACTTTTGAACTAATTTCTCACTAAACGCATTTATGCGTTAAGTGATAAATTAGGTAATCAAACTAAATTTGTTAATCAAACCACATCGTTTAATTGTATACACAAATATAGTGGAATTTGAATAAGATGTCCTATGATTGATGTGGAACCTTACCTAATATGTCGACAGTTGTATCTGCAAAGTTTTTGCCTAGTTGTGTCAAATTTTGACAATAAATGACAATGTTATACTGTTTAGGTCGCGATTATATTAGTGTTATTTCTTTTAGAAATGCTTTAAATTATAATTTGTTGTGAATTTATTCTTAAATAACGAATACTTAAAAATCTACAATACGTAATTGGGATATCTATACTCAATATCCCAATTACGCATTGTAGATTTTTAAGTATTCGTTATTTTTATAAAAGAGGTCAATTTGAAGTTTAAACGAGTGTTTTCTACTCCCAGCTTAAGCATGAAGTAAAATTTCGAGTTTAGAGAAGCCTGATAATTTGGTTTAGTTGCGTAGCGCGAAGCGTATAAAGTACTGATTTCAAGCGAAGTTTACTCGTTTACAATATTTCAGTGCTTTCAGTGTTTAATACGCGTGGCACATGCAGTAAAATTTCGAGTTTAGAAAAGCCTGAAAATTTGGTTTCAGGCTTCTCTAAACTCAAAATTTTACTTCATGCTTAAACTAACAGTGAAAACACTCGTAAAAACACTTGTTCGAAATTGAATGCTTGAAAAAAAGCATTGAATGCCTGAAATGTAACCCCTTATGGAAAATCTTTAGATATTCGTCGTGTTTTTTAAAGAGTTCAATTTAATGCTTTAAACGAGTGTTTTCTACTCCCAGACTAAGCATGAAGTAAAATTTCGAGTTTAGAAAAGCTCCGTGAAAATTTGTCTCGGGTCGCGCAGCAACCCGAGACAAATTTTCTGGGCTTTTCTAAACTCGAAATTTTACTTCATGCGCCACGCGTATAAAACACTAAAATATTGTGAAATATATGTATATTTGAACCTCACTTGAAATCAGTAATTTGTACGCGTGGCGCATGAAGTAAAATTTCGAGTTTAGAAAAGCCCAGAAAATTTGTCTCGGGTCGCTACGCGACCCTCGACAAATTTTCACGGGGCTTTTCTAAACTCGAAATTTTACTTCATGCTTACTCTGGGAGTGGAAAACACTCGTTTTAGCTTCAAATTGGACTATTTAAAAAAAGCGTATGCATATGTACACCTAATAGAAAATTCCCTGTATGTATACTTAAAAGAAAAATTCCCTGTATTAACAGGAAATTAAAATTATACCACTAAACTCACATTTAAAACGATTGTGCATTATAATTAAAATAATTTGTGGCTGGGTTTTTGCAGATTTAGTTTTACGAAGACATTGTCAAAATGTGACGTTTAACCTTAACATTTTAAAACTGCATACCGTAACATATGTTTTTGCATGTTCCATCTAAAAACCATAGCAGACATATTATGAAGTTTTTTGTCTCTTTTCACACACGTAATCTGATGACATCAAACTATGTTCGTATTACGTGTATTGGTTCAGAAAGCACTACAAATCAAGGAAACCATGGGACACCTCTTGTAAATCGTACCTTGTATTCATTGTAGGTAATTTTTTGTATCTTATTTTGTATAGTTTCTCACAAATTAACTAAAATGAAATTAGTTATTTGCGTATTCTTTTTATAAATACAGTTTATATTCATTTTTTATATAAAATAGTTGTGTTAAATTTTTGAACAAGAATATCGATTTCTGCACGCGCTTTTGCAAATATTTACATACTGACATGTTTGCGACCTACATTTTCACACCCTCCGTTCTGGTTTTTCTCGAATTGAGAATATTGCAATGTTCTTCTCCAGAGGTGGTCCTTTCCGCACAAATAACAAAAACAATGCTCATTGTATTTTCATCAAATGTCCCATACAAATAAAAAATAAATGGAAATTTCGACGCTTCATAGAAATTCAACAACAATAAAGGTACAATATTTACAAAAGCAACAACAAAAATAAGTCACAATATTTAGCCTAGAAAATAAATAACGTTTAGTATGTACCAGGCGCGGATCCACAGGGGTGGTTGTTATCTCCCCCTCCCCAAATAGTGACGACAAATAATTTAAAAAAATGGTTATGCATGTACCGGGTGGCCAAATAAGGGAGGTAAGCGGCTGTATCTCAGAAACTAACGATCGTAGAGAGTTACGGTAAAAATTTTTACAGGTAAAGTGGGCAAGGGAAAATGCTGGAAATTTTTTCAAGTTTCCAAGATGGCTGCCAGTGGGCGTTTCCACCATCTTGAATTACATAAAGTTACGTTTCTCGCGATTTTCCCCAATGAATGTGACAAAACCGTATTTGCGTTTTAATGCTAACCTAAAGTGGAACATTTTTTGTAAAAACAATTTTTCTCTATCTTTCGAAATAAAGTGGTGGGGGGTATTTGAATGTTGTTTTAAATAAATGCCTGTAACTTCGAAACGGCTTAATGGATTTGGATAAATATGGTATCATTGAAAAGAGCATTTCTTGGGATTTATCCAAATCCATTAAGCCGTTTCGAAGTTACAGGCATTTATTTAAATCAACATTCAAATACCCCCCACCACTTTATTTCGAAAGATAGAGAAAAATTGTTTGTACAAAATATGCTCCACTTTAGGTTAGCATTAAAACGCAAATACTTTGTTGTTACATTCATTAGGGAAAATCGCGAGAAACGTAACTTTATGTAATTCAAGATGGTGGAAACGCCCACTGGCAGCCATCTTGAAAACTTGAAAATAATTTCCAGCACGTTCCCTTGCCCACTTTACCTATACAATGTTTACCGTAACTCTCTACGATCATTAGTTTCTGAGATACAGCCGCTTACCTCGCTTATTTGCCCACCCGGTACAATACTATTTCCTCGGTATTCAAAGAGCGATTGAATATGAAAAAGATAATACCTTAAAATCCAAGAGTTACAACAGAAAGTGTATAAATGTATTAGTTAATAGCAAAAATTTGTAGAGTGTATTGACGTAAGGATCGAACATAAGAAGCGGATGTATTTGAAATTTAAAAATCAGTGTTCTATACGCATGGCGCATGAATTAAAATTTCTAGTTTAGATAAACCTTAAAATTTGATTCAATATATTAAATGGAAGTGAAATACAATGTAGGTATGTATAATAATATCACTGCTTATACTCGGTTGCGTAGCGCTATTTAAATTCACCGAACGTAAATAAATTTAGTCGCAATCTGTTCGGCGTTGTTTCGGATTTTTTCTATAAATTAAATCCCTATTCTCTCGGGGTGAGGATTATTCAGATTCGCCATTATTGCTAAAACACGGGAGGGCTGCGGTGTTTGTTTGGGGTATGTATGTGTAAATAGAATTTATATTCCTCTTGACGTATCTGTGTGTAAACTCGGGGTATGGGTATTGTGTTTATTTTGTGTTGGGGTTTATGCGGATATAAATCTAATTTTATTTGGTACGTGTCTTCTCTATAGTACAATTAAAATTCTAAACAAAAAAAATTACGTCATTTTACTATGAATATTTATTTAGTCTTAATTTAGAAGTTCAAAATTATTTATTTTGTATGAATGTATTTAATATAGGTCGTAAACTAAATTTGTTGGAAGAATTAAAAATTAATAAATATAATAAGGAGCGACTCAAATAACTATGTTGCTTTGTACAATTTCAGGTCAATTATTTTCTATAATACAGTGCTTAACAACTACACTAAAAAAAACTGTTATTCCTTACTTCACTTTTTATTTGTATCATTAGATGTACATTTTGAGACACAAGGTGCTCATTATCAATAACAAACTGAATTCTTACAACTAGGTGTTACGGGGGCTAAGGGTTCGGCATGGTTGTCGGTGGGATTACATTCTCTGTGGGGTTCTTTTTAGGTAATAAATCTAATAATGGATTATCTAAGGGACTAAGATCAAAATTTAGCAAAACATTTGTATTTTTGTATATTTCAATTGATTCAAGCATATTTAATCTTCACTGCTTTAATAGTGTTATTAAACCATAAAATATACATTGATACTTATAGTTAGGTCAGTTGATGGATATACATTATATATAGTACATCCAGTTAATAACAAATATATACATATTTATAATTTACAATTTAGTACGGCTTCTACATCGTGTCACAGATCGGAAAAATATCGCTAATGTCATATATGGTATTATTTTTTAAAATGATTTTAATTCTTTGTTTGACCAAACATAATTCGATTTTTTTAAATGAAGGAGGCAAAGCGTTATACAGTTTGCTAGCGTTATATAGTGGAGATTTCTTGTAAAAACTGTGATGGTATTTGTTTAAGATAATATTTTCCCGTCCTCTCGTTAGATAGTTATGCATGTCACCATTTACAGGTAGATTTGTATAATTTCTATGTGTCATCACTAATAGTTTGTATATATATACTGACGGCACAGGCACAGTCATTATGTTATTTATGGCGAAGTATTCCCTGCAAGAGTGTGTTGGCTTTAAGTTATATATTAGTCGAATAGCTCGTTTTTGTAAAGTAAACATTCTTTTAGCATCCTTACTTGGTCCCCAAACGGTTATGTTATACCCAATACGGGAGTGAAATATTGCATAATATAAATTTAGCAGTGCTACCGGATTAATTTTTGTTTTTAGAGATAATAAAATATAATAACTTTTGTTTAGTTTTTTACAGATGTAGTCTCTATTATCATTGAATGTAAGATTATTATCAATGATAGTCCAAAGACATTTTATTTCTTTGGGGGTTAATATTACATCTCCATTAACAAGAAAATTAAATATGTTTTTATTTCTAAAAATGCTATTAGTCTCTAAAATTTCCGTTTTTGTGGTGTTTAATAAAAGTTTGTTGCATTTACACCAATGTTGAAACTGTTCTATTACTATATTTACACGTTCTTCGACTTCTTGTGGACTTTCTCCATGAAGTATCATTGCCGTATCGTCAGCATACATAAAAATATTCCCATCAGTAATGGTTTCCGGTAGGTCATTTATGAACAAAATGAATATTAGTGGCCCTAGATTACCGCCCTGAGGGGTGCCTATATTGATGTCAAATGGGTCAGTCTGAAAATCATTTCCTCTGATGACAATTTTTCTGAACGACATATAGGAAGTAATCCGCGAGTTTATTGGTTCCTTGATACCCAGTGCTACAAGTTTTTGACTGACATAACTAATGTCCAAACAGTCAAATGCGCTAGTGAGGTCAAAGTGTATACAAACTATTATTTTATTGGAGTCCATATAATCGTAATTTCTGAATGTACTCTTGACAAGCTGTTTCTGTTGATAGGTTTTTTCTAAATCCATGTTGGCTTTTTGATAACAGATTATTGTCGTTTAAATAGTTGTCTATTGAACTGTACATTGCCTTTTCAAAGATCTTGGAGAATGTGCATAGAAGTGAGATTAGGCGATAATTGCAAATGTTATCGCCTTTTTTGTGTACCGGCTTTACAATAGCCGTTTTAAGCAAGTTGGGGAATTCTCCCATTAGAACAGATTTGTTGAATATATTGGCTAGAATTGGAGCAAGCAAGTCTGAGCACTTTGTATTTAATTTATTTGGCACTTCATCGATGCCAGTAGATGTTTTAATTGGTAATGACTTGATAAGATTACAAATGTCGTCGCTAGTTACATCAATGAAATGCATAGTGTTACATTCAACTTGTTTTGATACAGTGCAGCTGTTTGTACTGTACTGTAGATTTTCTTAATTTTGTCTTTAATTTTTTTGGAGAAATTAGTGCCAAATATGTATGCAACATCAGACTTAGAATTTAATTTATTATTGTTATGATTAAGAGTCATATTATTTGTCCGGGTTTTGAATTTTAAAGTAATATTAGTGTTTTTTAAATCATTTTAATATATATATATATTGCGCTGTGTTTGCCCTGCGTATATTTTATTGCATATGTTGAAGTTTATTGAATAAATTCCGAATTGTTCCAGGTGTGTTTTTTTTTTTGCAAAAGTGTTGCCAAATAAACTTTTTAATTTTGTATTGACATAAAAAGCAGGAGAAATGCTGAATTTATTCAATAAACTGCCAATTCTCAAATTGACGGGTGGTAAATCAATCTAGCAAACTTTTTTGGGACGGTTTCTTTTGAGTTGATTAGGGTGGTACTTAATTTTATTTTGTGGTTTCTAATGTGTCTGTAAATTAATTTATTGATTGTGTCTATTTTGTAATTTAATGAAATAATTATTTTTCTGATTAAACTAAATTCCTATTTTCTATTCTCTTTAGATATTGGTAAAGCCCAGAAAATTTGTCTCGGATCGCTGCGCGACCCTAGACAATTTTTTTTCGAAAACTCGAAATTTTACTTCATGCTTAGTCTGGGAGTGGAAGAACCTCGTTTAAAGGTGTAAATTGAACTTTTTTAAAAATCAACGAATGTCAGAAAATGAACAGCTAAAATAATTAAGAAAAAGTAATGTGATTTTATAAAAATAATGGCATACCATGTAATTGATACAACAATTGCGGATATTCCCTGTTTTATTTGAAGTTCAATTTAATGCTATAAACACGTGTTTTTCACTCCCAGACTAAACATGAAGTAAAATTTCGAGTTTAGAAAAGTCCCATGAAAATTTGTCGAGGGTCGCGCACCGACCCGAGACAAATTTTCTGTGCTTTTCTAAACTCGAAATTTTACTTCATGCGCCACGCGTATAAAACACTATAATATTGTCAAATTTATGTTTATTCGAACTTTACTTAAAATCTGTGTTTTATACGCGTGGCGCATGAAGTAAAATTTCGAGTTTAGAAAAGCCCAGAAAATTTGTCTTGGGTCGCTGCGCGAACCTCGACAAATTTTCACGGGGCTTTTCTAAACTCGAAGTTTTACTTTATGCTTAGTCTGGTAGTGGAAGACACTCGTTTAAAGCTTCAAATTGAACTCTTTTAAAAATCAACGAATGTCAGAAAAATTACAGCTAAAATAATTAAGAAAGAGTAATGTGATTTTATAAAAATAATGACATACCATGAAATTGATACAACAATTGCGAATGTCAAAATAGCACAAGACATTGCTGTTACTTAATTAACGACGAAAAACATAACGCAAAAATCGTGATACTTTGGTCTGCACAATACCACTTTATTAGGAGGATTTTTTTTTTGTATAGTGTAAATCATTTCGAATACATTTACTTTATTCAGGTGACTGCGATATCTTTTGCTATTTTGACATCCGCAATTGTTGTTTTAATTCTAAAACATGTCATTATTTTTATAAATTCACATTATTTTTTCTTAGTTATTTTAACTTAGAGAAACGTAAAGTGATAAACGTTAACACGAACGAATTCAATTTTTCCCTCTACAAAAAAGGTAAATACATTTTGTTTCTAAAATAAATAGTAGAGCCAAAATTTGAACATTTCAAAATTTACATGGGATTTCCTATGCTGCGTCTGCCAAGTCAACACCCGGTGTACCAAACCCTCGGAAAGTTAGTGATTGTTTTCGTAGCCTCATTTTCAAGGTTATTAAAAAACATGTTTGCCAGGAAAGGTGACAGGGAGTAACACATTGCTGTTCTGAAAGTTTGTTTATAGTACGTGTTTTAGAATACTTTCGTACTTTTTAAATATTCTTCTATTTTTTCTGTTTCTGTTGAGTTTTCGATTTACACTTTTGTTGATTTGAGTAAAATTTCAATTGTTGTTTATTTGTCGTAATTCTTACAGTCCTAAAGTTTTTGTAAAATTTTATGATGTGTGTTTTTTTTTACGATTTTATTAATTATTTAAAGTTTCTGATTTTGTTAAATATTGACATACAGAGATTTTTCATTTTAGCATACTTTCACATATTCCATTTAGATATTTGTAAGGCTAATGAACATGTGAACCAAAGTAAACAGTATATTTTAAACTTCACTTTAAATCAGTGTTTTATACGCGTGGCGCATAAATTTCGAGTTTAGAAAAGCCTGCAATTTGGTTTGGTCGCTCCGCTTTGCGGACCTACTAAACCAAATTTTAGGGCTTTTCTAAACTCGAAATTTTACTTAATACTTAATCTGGGATTAGAAACACTCGTTGGAGGCTTTAAATTGATCATTTTTTAATACAACGAATGTCTGAAAATTAATATCGTAAAATATGATCTATAGAAGAAAATTTCCCTGTATTTAATCTTTTTATATGTATACATATCTATATTGACAGATATCAACAGTAAATACAACAAACAAACAGTAAGTATGTATAAATAACTACAACATTAAATAAAAAATCCATCTGTCAATTGGCTATCGACCAATGGTCTTTCCGCCTAAATTTATTCTTGTGTGTCATTGTCATATTTGGTGTCAAAACGGGTCATGATTGTTAATGTCGTCAGTAGTGTCAAGGTGGAACTGTTCTTTAATCGTCATGATCGCTAATGTCATCAAATTTTAAAATGAAATCGAGTATGGTAGAGGAGAGATGTTTGCGTTTTGGGATTATATTTTTATTTCGGGGGATACTGAGGGGGTCTAGGAAATTATGGTAAATAAGATTTGCGGCAAATTTTTCTGCAAATTGGGAGAGGCGAGTTCGGATGGGCACAACATTGGTTAATTCATAGAGTAGTATGTTCGAGGGATTGTAGAGTGGGTTTTGGGGGTGACGGATTTTAGTTAGCACTCTAAGGACCGATCGTTTCGCTATTTGCAAGTTTTTAATGGTGACTGGGTGGGGGTTATGGGAAAGGATGGCAGCATAATCAAGTAGGGGGTGGCATATCATTTTGTATATATGTACAGCTGTTTTGGTACTTATTCCTTGCTGTTTAAAGGTCAGACTTCTGAAATGTGCCGCCCGATTCTTGGCTTTTGCTTTTAGGAATATCGAGTGGTTCATAAATGTGAATTTTAGATCAAAATGGATTACTAGATATTTACACGTGGCTGAGGGATGTATTATGTGATTATTTATGGAAATTGTAAAAGGAGAGTTGTTTGATCGGTGAAAAGAAATCAAGAGCTTGGATTTGTTGGGATTTATTGATATTCGCCATTTCGCGAACCACGTTTGTATCCAATCGATCAGGCCCTGTAGAGTGCTAAGGGCTTTAGGGAGTGTGGTGGCATGCGCGATTAGTGCAGTATCATTGGTATAAAGAAGAGGATAGGCGGATTTGTTTATATAGTTAGGATCAGGATTGTAGATGTCATGAACAAGGAGGTTATAGAGTAAAGGTGAAAGAGGGGAGCCTTGAGGTAAACCCTATTCCGATGTGAAGGAGTTGGAGACAGACTGGCGTATTTTGACTTGAAGGGATCTATTATGGAGAAAACTGTCTAGGAAGTTAATTAGGTGAGGAGATACATTCAGGGAGCTGCATTTACACAACAGGTCCCGGTGTCAGATAGAGTCGAACGCTTTTTTGATATCTAAAAATAGAATGGCAGATTTGCGCCCTTCGAGGCTTGCTGTTTGGCAGTTGGATGTGAGGATAGTTAAAGGTAGAGTAGTGGAGCGGTTTTTAAGGAATCCAAATTGGTAGGGTGGGATGAGATCAGCTGTGCAGGCCAAAAGTTTGTTTTTTAAAATGGTTTCAAATAGCTTTCCAAGGACAGGGAGAAGGGTAATAGGGGGATAATTGCAAGGATCTAAAGGATCAATTCCGGGTTTAGGAATGCATGTAAATATACCCCTTTTATATTCCGATGGAATGACCTGAGTGGAATATATGTGGTTATCTGGATTATCTGGATTATGTAGGTGTGAATGTTTGTTGGAAGGGATTTTTGGATGAGTCTAGGAATCTTGTCGTAACCAGGAGAAGTTTTTTTTCCCTTTTCAAGGTTTTCGAAGTATTCTTCCTCCTTTATAGCATCATTTGGAGGATGGGGAATTTGGGTGGTTTTAAACGAGAGTTATCATTGTCACGGAAGTCGTTGTCGTAGTCTGTGTGTTCTGTCATTGTGTATGTTTGGTTGAAGTAGGTCGCAAATATATTGGTAATGTAAATGTCGTCCGTCACTATCTTTTTTGTCGTAGGGTCAGTGATCTTTTGGATGAAATCGGTTTTCCGGTATTTACTCAGCTTTTTTTTATCTCATGCCAGTAGTGCTTACCATGCAGATCATTTATTTGTTGACACGATTTAACCCAAAGATCACTTTTATACTGTGCAATCAGTGTATGTATGTCCTTGTTTAGTCTATTGAATTTTTGTTTAAGCGTCAGTCTGTCTAAAGTCTCTGTATAACTGTCGTTTGTACTTTATTAAGGGAAGGATATGTTTAGGAAGGGGGTATTTGTTGGGCTTTTTGGTGATGGTAGGTGTGTTTTGTTGGATTGATTTAGATAGGGTTTCCAGGAAAAGGGAAATCGTGTTAGGGTTAATTGATTGGTTTCGGAGATAAATGTAGTCATTTCGTCAGTCACTTTCGTAATGTCGCAGTGTTTGTAGCATGGTATTATCTTAGGAGGGGAAGGAACAGGAGAATAGACATTGAGGGAGGATTGAATCGACATGTGGCCTGAACATAAATCAGGGACGAAGGCGAAATTATGTATGAGGTGTTCTATGTTGCTTGTACAAAGAAGGATATCGGGAGTGGTAGATTGGTTGTTTGACATGATGAATGTAGGATTGGTGTGAATGCGCACAAAGTTGGAGTTTGCTATAACGGAGGAGAATTGCTTGGATTTGATTGTATTGATGTTAAAATCACTGATTACAACAACGTGGGGAAGGGAAGCCTTTGTGAGGATTGTATCTTTAATGGGAGAGGAGTTATGGATGTATACTAGGAAAATGTAGAGTATGAGTTGAGGCAGCTTACTGGCACAGTGCAGCCATTTATTCAAAACAATATTTAGTTTAGGTGGATTTGATTTCATCAATTTTATTTCTGGTCTAGCTGCCACTAATGAGCCACCTTGTTGGTTTTGTAGCAGAATCGAGGAAGGGATTTGTATACAGGACCAATTGTTAAATGAAAATGGTTTTATAGTTTTAGTTTCAGCCATCATTATGACATCTATTGGATTGTTGGTAAGGTGATTTGATACTAGATGGGATTTCAAGGAGAGGGAGTTAATATTGCTATAATATTTTTATTTTATTGATTTTAATTTTTTTGTAATATTTTTTAACGTTTTTTTTTATAACCTTTTTATATTCATGCATTTTGAATTAATCAATGATAAGGGGATAATTAAAGTTACATATTTGTGGTGTAAATAGGCCTAAGACTTTTATATTTATTCGATCAATATTTTTTGTTGCTTTTAAAGTTATAATAAAATTGTCCCAACAAAATGATTATATTTTTTAAGACTAATAAAATGTCTTGTTCTTATAATAAATAATTCAGATAAAATAACATTTTACCCTGTTATTTCCTTTTACATCCAAATAGAGTGTTCAGCTAAAGTGGTCGTGTGGAGTTAAGCATTCATTCATTGCGACAGTAATATTTAGAGCCCTTTATTGGACAAGATGGGCAATTTGCCAGAAAGTGCAGTCAACAGGTCTACAATTGGAAGTGTATTAGACGTGGAGAGGATATAATCTAGTATCGGATAATGGGATTTGTTAAATCGCTCGTGCTTATTCAGAAAACCAGCCAATTAAAATTCATGGACCGTTTCTGATTTATCGCAACTGATAATATTAGTTTATAGTAATTACCAGAAATAGACAAAATCTATATATGTAATAACCCGGAAGACGTAGGTATTAAATGGGAAATGGATACTTATGAAAATAACTGATTCAGTTTAAAAAATAAGACAAATACTCTTACGTTTCAAATATGTTTTATTTATACAACAATTAGAAATTTTAATAGGTTTTCCGATTTACTGATAAATACAGTGTGAACTGTACCTAATTTATATAAAAGCTAACGTATGAAATAAGAAAATGAAATGAACAGTAATTTCTTTGATTTCTTTTTCATATCATCTGTTTATGGTCATAACCTAATGGATAAACCGTATAACATGAGTTAGTGAATAAATTACAGAATGTCAAAATGGCGACCAGGTGGAAACGATTGTGTTGCATTGTAGTGATGAAATAACCACCCACGAGCACTCGATTTAATAGTAAAAACCATTTATTCTCCGAAAGCCGAAAATCAAAACTGAAATTCCAATTACACACCCTAGAGAATTGAATTCGCTCAGTCATTCCCAGCGAGCCAAATTGGAAATAACGTCGAGTGTCCGACTCGCACATTACCCAAACATTGACAAACAAAATGTTCAATCTTTTATTTGCGAACAAATCAATTTACGATACCCCGCTCAGACACGATAAATTATGTTATCGCTAGGGAATCCAACATAATTAGGACTTTACATGTGCGAATATGCCTTCCATTTAGAGGGAAAGCTCACCAGCTGCTGTTGATTTAGCATGTACTTAATGAGTTGTACCTTTAGTTTATGAACGCATGTGTGTGTTGGATGTTTTAGATGTGAGAGCAAAGGCCAATTACGCAAAAATCGAACGGCGCTTGTGTGTGTGAAGGGAAATGGAGCACCCTCCGAAACGTCAATTAGTTTAAGCCTGTTCCAACACATTCTGGTCTATTACGGACTGAGCGAGAAATGTGATTAAAAAGTTTTCACAGGAGAGAGGGGCGACAGCGTGGAAATTTCTGGCGTATGTGTGGTTTTTAATTACCGGAGTTTCGAATGTCGCGCGAGGTTTCACGGATGTTTAAATATTCATTTCTGCTATGATGGAATAATTTTTTGTTCCATTATGAAATTTGAATGTGGGATTTTTATTAGTTATTTTTACTTGACAAAAATTGTAGTGTAATATTGTTCTTGTATAGTAATGTCAAATTACCGATAATTTAAAACTGTATAATATTCTCGGTAATATTACTGGAAACATGGTAACAGTTGATTATATATAGTTAGATATAAAACTTAAAAATTGAAATAGTGAGTTTACTGTATTTTTAAGATATGTGTATAGTAAATAGAGATTTTATATATATTGTAAAAAAATAACATATCGATTGTTTGCCTTTTCGTTAGAATTTTTGATTACAATTTTTAATCTTTAAAAAGCACAGATATTATCTTCGATTTATTAAATATCAAAGTGTGAAGACATTTCAAAATCAATAAAACTAGATAACAAATGTATCAAAAATTGACAAAAATCATTAATTTTAAATAATTAGTATTTTAATGACCGGTATTATAAACGATTAATAAATCATTAGGTAACTATTTATTGAGTAAATTTATATAGCTAGTAAACTAGTAGGCAAATAAAATTGCGTATTATAAAGCAAACTTACCAAATAAATAGCAATTCTTAAAATAAATAATTTAATTAGTAGATTACAGACCGAAATTATACATTTTCATTGTGGAACCACCAATTTGTTAAATTGAATTGTCAATATTTCAAATTAAATTGTCAATCAAAGTGTAAATTTAGTTTAATTCCTAATAATTATAATAATAATAATAATAATAATATTTATTACCCAACAGGACATCCCAATTACAGAGTAATATTACAAAAGTAAAAATACTTAAAATAATATATATAAACAAAACAAAATAAAATTACAAAAATAAAGATAAAGATCACGTGATTCTATTTAAACAAAATATATTAAATATTTAGAAATTATAATAATAAAATAATGGCAAAATAACTAAGAAATAACAATAGTAAGTCTATGCAGCCGTTTGTTGTTATTAATATCAAGTACCAGAAATTATGTTCTTGAATTCACGTAATTATGGAGAATAATCGTGGAATAGGACAGAATTACACAGATCAAGAAAACGAAAGCTTATTAGAAATTATAAAAGACTTAAACGAGTGTTTTCCACTTCCAGGCTAAGCATGAAGTAAAATTTCGAGTTTAGAAAAGCCTGAAAATTTAGTTTGGTTGCGTAGCGCGAAGCGCGGAGCGGCCAACCCAAATATTCAGGCTTTTCTAAACTCGAAATTTTACTTCATGCGCCACGCATCCAAGACACTGATTTTAAGTGAAGTTCACTTGTTCACAATATTTCAGTGTTTTCAGTGTTATATACGCGTGGCGCATGAAGTAAAATTTCGAGTTTAGAAAAGCCTGAAAATTTGGTTTGGTCGCTCCGCGCTTCGCGCTACGCGACCAAACCAAATTTTCAGGCCTTTTTAAATTCGAAATTTTACTTCATGCTTAGTCTGGGAGTGGAAACACTCGTTTAAAACTTTATATGGAACTAATTTCAAAAAGCGTATGCATAAGTATAAAATTCTTGGTTATGTCTAATTTGAATAACTCTAGGTCTTCGACTCCTTAGAATGTTTTGTGGTTCGAATTAATCACTGTCAGGGAAGATACTATGAGCGAACTTAAATCTAATACGGATTATATGGTAGACATGATAACCGTAATGAAATTAATAAATACAAGTAGTAGAATCTACAGTAATTATAATAATATAATACGCTTTTGACTTTTAACTGACAAATTATTTATAGAATAAAATTTACTTGGCAGAAAAACAAACAAATAATTTACAGGGGAGATATATTAGCCAAATAAAGTTATTTTGTAGTTAAAATACCGAAATCTTTGGAATAAATGAATTTATTCCTAAAGTAAATTTTATTTAAGGAATAAAACGTTTTATAGTACCGGCATAAATAAAATAATTAAAACCAAGAAACATAAAAATGAATTAAAATTTTCAGAATGATTCAATTTAACACAAATTGACAAAAATACAAAAATGTGAACAAATAGCCAAACTCCTGAAATAAATGAATCATTCTCAACAAACATTTTACATAATTTAGAAACAAGTAAAGGCGTAACTTTAACAAAGTTAGCTAAAGACTAAAATCTTCAACAGTTTTAATTTCAACAAAATTTGTCGAAATCGATAAACTCAATATAAAATGATTGAAATCTTTATAATTTAAAATTACTTGGAACATTTAAGGCATTTAATTTAATTACTTATTTATGAAGTATATTTTCAGGCTTTTGTGAACTCGAAATTTTATTTCATGCGCCACGCGTGTAAAACACCGATTTGATGTGAAGTTCAAAATAGACTTATTAATTATTTTTAAATAGATTACTTTAATAATTATTATCATCATGTAACAGTAAACAAACTGATATTTTCTCTGGGAGAGTATTTTTTTACCATTTATCATTTCTTGCGAATGCGCACGAAAGAATGTTACCAATGTTACCGAAACAGCTGACAGTAATTTATGGTAAATTACCGGTGGTAATTACCGATGCTAATTACCACTAACATCACTATTCTTATATAATGGCCCTTTCGACCAGTTACAGAAATTGAAGTTCATTTAATTTCATGTTAGTGAATCTGGTTGTTCCTAGTTACCAAAGGCCATTTGACAACTATCTCTTTTTAACCATTAAAACATCAGAAGAAGAGGGGAAACAAGTAATAATATAAAATGTTGCATTGTTTTAACTCTTTCTCAAGCGTCCCTTTTAGATTTTATTGATATAAATGTGAGGTGATGATATGAAAAATGATCTCATGTATTTATTTATGTTGGTATTTATTGGTCGTGAATTGTTACTTTCTAGTTTTTTGTTTTCTCTTCCCGAATTTTCAAAGTTGTCGGGGATGTGTATTAATGGACTGCGCCCGTAGGGTTACATCAACTTTCATCAATCTTACTCGTCGGCAATCTAAGTTGCCGTAAACGGACTGAATTTCTTAACATTTTCAACACTAGGATTTGAAGAGAGAGTAGTTTTAGATATAAATAAATGACTAAATAAAGTATTTGTGAATGTTAGTTACATTGTTTTCTGATTTCACGTTAAATGGTTCGAATGTTCTGAATTAATGATTATTATAAATATATCCGAAAAGTAATTAAAAAATAAGTAAAGTAGATAAAAATTGACACCTAGGCTTTTTATATTTCTATTAGAACGTTAATAATATTCTGAATAGTGTCTAAAAACTGTTTAATAACATTTATAGGGTATGACCTAATCTAATATATTTAATTTGTTTTTAAAAGCAACAGAGATGTGGACAGTTTATAGACACTCGTTATAATTTATAGATAGGGGTGCTCTACCTATAAATTATAACGAGTGTCTATAAACTGTCAGCATCTCGGTTGCTTTTAAAACAAATTAAATATCTTAGATTAGGTCATACAAGTTGGTGAATCTGGGAAACGCCAAATAAATTTAATTGTATGTCATTGGGTAGTATCACAGCACGACGTATATTTCTGAAGTCAGAACCTACTAGGATGCCGACAGTTTATAGACACTTGTTAGTTTATATTCTTGGCTGTGATTTTTGTATTATTCATAAATATTAGATTTATAAACAAAAAATAAGATTCGAATCTTGTTTTTCAAAAAATAAATGCAAAAAATAAATGATTAACGAATTTGTACCCATTAAGTACAAATTCGTTAATCATTTATTTTTTGCAACTATTATTATTTATAATATCGCTACCAGTTTTTATTAAAAAGAAAAGCCCAAAACCTAACTATTCATTACTAACAGTAAACATCATCGATAACAGACTAAAATTATAATTCCGTGTTATTCTAATTAAAGTTGATGTATGTGTTACTGAACTTTACATTAAATCAGTGTTATAGTGCCTGGCGCATGAAGTAAACTTTCGAGTTTAGGAAAGCCTGAAAATTTGGATTTTCAGGCTTTTCTAAACTCGAAATTTTACTTCATGCTCAATCAAGGACTGGAAACACTCGTTTAATAATAAGAAAACTATAAGTAGGTATTAGTTCTACTTTAAATAATATCAAACAAAATTTGATTATTCGATAATAAATCACTTACAATTATAAAAAGTAGATTGTTTGAATTCATTTTCAGTTTTTTGTTGCTTTTATGTAATAATTAAATTTGAAGCTTTTAACGAGTGTTTCCAGTCCTGGATTAAGCATGAAGTAAAATTTCGAGTTTAGAAAAGTCTGGATATTTGGATTTTGAATTCCCTTGTAAAATATCAATTTTAGTTTGTATCTCTATTATTGAACTAGAATGATCAGAATAAAATTAGAACCATTTCTTTACCTACTAGCATTATTTTCCAAGTTTTATTTTTGTTTTATCCTAAGTTTTGTATGAAATATAGCTTAAAAATCGTTAAGAAATATTCGAAAATAAAATTCTCATAAGAGTAATTGCTATCAAAATATTTAAACATTTAAACATTAATTCAATTTATCATGAGTGATTACAGCACAAAAGAAAAAAATCAGGTCGTAGAATGGAGTTTTGGTGCACATTCTTAGCGTGTTAGGTATTTCCGATTTATTTAGTATCAATCAACAATCAACGTTGGTAATAAAACAACAAGATTTGAAGAGACTGTAACTAATGTAAATGCAATAATAACAGTAAATCTAGCATTAAGTGTAAGAAGGAAGAACTCTTTAAATAATCTTTTATGTTCGTTGATTACATTTGCATTCTTTAAAAATTTTGAATAGTCTTATAATAGTAGATTAACTGGACACGGTTTTTAAATGTTGTACAAAATAAACGAGTTACAGCGAGTGGATTCTTATTTTCTTTAGATTAAGTGTACTTTTTAAGTTAAATTTTTTTAATACAAATAATGTATTTGTGCCTTTTAACTGCCGTCTGTATTATAAATGTCATCTAATGACTTTTCACAGCAAGTACTATTTTTGATGAGTTTTTATATTAGTTTTTCTTCATAGTCTTTAAGCAATAATTCAATTAAAACTAAATAAAAAAACGCAAAAACTACATCTAAAATATCGTTAATAAATAAGAAGACGATTTTAATTTAATACTGACCATTTAAACTTAATAATAGACATAGAAATTCAAATTGAAAAATTAACGTAGGAATTTCCTTTGATGCGTCTTAAAGCGGGACATACGGTATAACATATAAAACAAATTTTCATGTGAATGAATTCTACTTATTTTTGGCGATTCGAATTCCGTTTAAAGATTTGAATCCTTTTGGAGAATTCGAATCCTTTTGTAAGTATTTGAATCATTTTATAACGATTCCAATCACCTACATTTGGATTCGAACACAAATCCTCTTAAAAACATTACACGAATCTGGATTATGAATCATTTTTCACTGAAATATTTCCAATGCGTCTGATTGATCCTCTAAAAGAATTCGAATTCTGCCCAGCTCTGGTACTTACTTATTTAATTTAGTGTTTTTTTCCAAAGAATACAAAGCCATAATTTAACAGATGAGTGAGCAATGACTGGACGCTTTAGCATAGTATATAATTTATTTATGTATTTAGGCATGATTTTGACATAATGGGAAGCGAGCTAATTTATGCGGATATGCAAATGTCATTGTAAATTATCTAACATGTGCTTAGCCAGGGTAACATTCTGGCAATTAATTGCATTATTTGGAAAATTAATGAAGCAATTATAACGTTTTAGTAAAAGTACTTATGTACATGTGAAATTAATAATTAACCCTCCGAACAAAGTTATATCCTGCAAAATTAATATTAATTTTTGGTTAATGTGTTAGATATTTGGTGCAAAATCCTGAAAAATTAATATTAATTTTTAATTCACATGTTAAATATTTCCTGCAAATTCCTGAAAAACTAATATTAATTTTTAATTCATAAATATTTCTCAAATATTCTGAATAATTGCTAAATTTTACAAATATAAAGCAGTAATATTTGTAAAATAATAAATTTTACAAACATTACCGGTTTATATTTGTAAAATTTAGCAATTGTTCAGAATATTTGAGAAATATTTAAAACTTGAATTAAAAATTAATATTAGTTTTTCAGGATTTTGCAAGAAATATTTAACATGTGAATTAAAATTAATATTAAGTTTTCAGGATTTTGCAGCAAATATCTAACATATTAACCAAAAATTAATATTAATTTTGCAGGATACATAAAATTAAACAAAAATCAAACAGACAGCTATGAATTATATTTATGCAGAATATTTTAAATACAAAAAAAAATGGAATAAAATCACTTGATTGTTTTTTACTTGCTTTCATTTAAATAAAAAAATATTTAATCATATTTCACCAAGTGATCAATGAGTAAAATAATAAAAGATATACACGTGAATCACCTAGAAGAAAAGGGGTGTATGTGACTAATACAAAAATTGAGAAAGTTTTAAAGTTCAAGTTACATATATTAAAACCAGCAAACAAAATAACAGAATAATTATGTGGATTTACAGAAAATATACTGGGTATCGATAAAAACTCTCTATCTCTTAGCAAATTAAAAAAAAAACTGTTCCTCTTGCATGCACCCCATTTTAATTCAAATTTGAATTTGAGTGTTTTGTACGTTTGGTTGTTATCGTCGTTTTTCCCCAAACGATGATAACGAGAATTTATTTATTTTGTCTTGATCGGGAGTGTTTGACTCCAAAAGTCAAAGACCGTAATAATCCCCCGATGATATGGTGTATGAACTAAATTTAGAATTTAGAAAATTTGTATTTGCCGGCGCACTACGCTTCGCATTGCGCTGGCCAATCCAAATTTTTAGGCTTTTCTAAACTAGAAATTTTACTTCATATTTAATTCAGGAATAGAAACACGCGCTAGAAGTTTCAAATTGATTTTTTTTAAAAACAGCGATTGTTTAAAGCATTATTAAATTCAAAACTAATTTGTTTTACATACTAACACTAACTGTGTTACAACAAATTAGTTTTGAATATAATAATTCTTTAAGCATTTGCTGATAGCAAAGTTTAGTAATAAAGGATTATTAAAGTCATTATTTAAATTACTTATCAAAGTTTGTACAATAAAATGTCCGGTAAAATGATTTTTCTAAGCTTAAGAAAAAAATAATTCCCGTTGGCCTAATAAAAAATAAAAATAGCGTACACACTGTAGAAAAAATATGGATTTGTTTGGCAGCATTAAAAAAATGTATTTTTTTACTAACAATCGAAAGGGGTAGGTATAAAATCAAAATTTAAGATTGAAATCTGCATAAGTCCATCTCACTCCCACTCACGTGTTGGCAACCCTTGAAAATCGTAAATTTCTGAAAATAGGAAAAACTAAAAAAATATTTATATCTGCTGTCATAATTGTGCTAGCTAAATTACATTTTTGTTGTTGTTTCGCTATAATAAAAAGAGCAGCGATGATTTTTTTTTTTTTGGTACAATGACCACCTTTAGGCTCTAAAAAGCGGTTAAACGATGGTAAAAAATCACATTTACTCAAGAAAAAGCGTTTTAACTTTGTTTGTATAACACAATATATTTTTATGTGACTTGCAGTTTCGGCAAATTTAGCTTGCCATTATCGAACATGAAGTTATCATTCGATAATAACAAGCTAAATATTCCGAAACTGCAGTCACTTAAAAATTAATTGTGTTAACAAACAATGTTAAAATGTTTTATTGATAAATTAAATTATAACGAAGTAGAAGCCTCCACAATACACCAGATTTTCTCATTAAATGTTTTTTTTTGATTCTCAACAACTTTTATTTGATGGATTATTCGATTATGCTAGTAATTTATAAGATACAAAGAAAACGCCAGGAGTAAACATTCACTTTCGGTTTCTGGTGTTTACCCATTTTTCACTGGGCGTCAGATATTATGGAAGAGAACCCAAATACAAAATTTGATGACGATCCCATGAGCCATTTTCGCTGAAATTGTGCCACAAACCGACTGACAGACAGACTGACATCATTGAGATAATAGTTTATTCGGATTCCTGGGACCCCAAAATGGACATTTCCGTAAAAAAGTGGGGGTAAATTTTTGGCCGATCGAAATAACTCCCTTACACAGTAGTGCCGTCGGTAAAATTTGTTGAAAACCTTTTCCTGAGAAATATCTAAATCATACTTGTGTCTGTAAAATATTTTTGTAATGCGCATTGTTAATTTCAATTATTATGCTAATGTTTCTTTGTTTTCTTTTGTCCGTTTAGATTTACCTAATCAAAGAAATGAAACGACGTGGAAGATAATTTGTCACACTTTGAAGACATTAATAATCAGGTCATGTAAAAGGACGACTTAAATACGATTTGCATTTAAATTAAATTACATTTTTCTCAGATACTTACATTTACTTTTTTGGGGAGATCATCACGGAAAGGCAAACGAAGGAAAGAATGAGGAGGGGGTTAAATGGAAACTCATTTTATATGCTAATTGAAAGGAACTTTTATGATATTCCTTTAAGATGCAAATTTCACTTATTCAAATATAATTGTGTGTAATATTAGCTGAAGCTAGAAAAAAATATTAAATTTAATTAAAAAATATACACAAAGTATCATAATTTCTTTAAAAAATCTAATAGACAGAAATTTATTGAAATAATCCTACTAGATCTAAGATGGAGACAAGGAGGGAAGAGCTAACTAATCTAAAAACTGAGAAAACATTGCCAAATTAGAATTTGGTAATAAAACTGTTATTTGTTCACGACAATCTTATAATATGTGCATAATTTTATTGTGTTGCCAGCATAAATGATGTGCATTTAATACTCAAGTATATTTAACACAGAACTTGCGTGATAAATGTGGTTTTTTAACACGAATATAAATAATTGCCTAGTTCGATGTTTTGCCGCTATGCAGTAAAAGCGCTGTACTAGTCAAATCAGCTTTTTTTGTCTTACATTTGACTATGGTGGTGATGACGTCGTCGACGTCATTTTGTTAAAGTACGAAGTAACGTGTCAACGTCTCCGCCGTTTTCACTAGTTTAACCCGCGTAAAACGCGTTTGTAAACATAAATCATTCTTAAATCGGTTAAACAATTGTGCTTATATCCGTTGCGAGTGTTTTTTATAGCGGAACAAACGTTAACATCCAAACGGAAGAGTTCGTTTTTTTGTGCAAAGAGCGTGTTTCTATGTAACTTAGGCGAAAGGGTAGACTGTGTGAGTATTATTTATTGTTGAATGATTGTGCATATCTGTGTTAAAGTGGAGTTAATCCTATTTATCTGTCAAATTATTATAAAACAAAACCGACCGTTAAGAATGCCGCGTATTTGATAAATATATACAGGGTGTCTCAGACCACCCGTACCAGCCTTTTAGTTCGACAACGCTTGGTCGAATGTGACTGGGACAAAACATTTTATTACCAAGGTGAACCCAAGGAATCAACTAATGAATTTATTTTTTACCGGAATAATCCGGAAGTACCCGGAACCGGAAGTAACTTTAAAATTTCAAATGGCAACATAGGTCGAGTATGGTATTAATTGATAGGTCTTTTTAAAAGAAACAACTTTTATTAAAATGTTTTTTAAATATTTTGCATATTTACAAAAATAAACAAAAAAAACTAAATTGAAAACTAGTCATCCATTCAACACTCAATTTCCTCAAGTAGGCTTTGCTTTTTTGTTATGTCAAAATAATTGATGTTCGTGAATATTTAAAGTAAAATAAATTATTATTATCAAAGTATTGAATGTGTCAACATGGTTTTTACAAACCTTGAAGGTTTTGATATGCTGATGATATTAGGTGAATGCGGCCAAAACTATCGTGCTGCTGAGCGAATTTATGTTGAGCGATACCCTCAACGAGCCAGTCAAAAAATGTTTTTCGGCGCCTTGCAGAATGAGTTAAGACAGTAAGCTACAGCCCAGCCACAACAACGGTCGAAGTATCAGAAAACGTGTACAAGATGAAATAGCACCAGATATTCTTGCAGCAATTGCTCTGGACCCGAACATCTCGACTAGAAGAATTGAAATCGATGCTGGAATAAGTCGCTCTACTGCTTGGAGAGTTTTAAAAACAAACAAATTCGATCTACACCATATCTCTTTACTCCAGAAACTTGAAGAGCGGGATTTTTAAGATAGGTTGAAATTTTGTGAATAGATGTCTCATAAAAATTATAATTTCCATTACAAAATTTTATGGACAGATGAGGCGACATTTAAAAGGAACGGAGTTGTTAATTTACAGAATGCTCACTACTGGAGTAATGAAAACCATCATTGGTTAAGAGAAGTTGATAATCAACACGTGTGGTATTTTAGGAAACCAAATAATTGGTCCGCATTTTCACCTAATATCATCAGCACATCAAAACCTTCGAGGTTTGTAAAAACCATGTTGACACATTCAATACTTTGATATTAATAATTTATTTTCCTTAAAATATTCACGAACATCAATTATTTTGACATAACAAAAGAGCAAAGCATACTTGAGAAAATTGAGTGTTGAATGGATAACTAATTTTCAATTTAGTTTTTTTAGTTTATTTTTGTAAATATGCAAAATATTAAAAAAACATTTTAATAAAAGTTGTTTCTTTTAAAAAGACCTATCAATTAATACCATACTCGACCTATGTTGCCATTTGAAATTTTAAAGTTACTTCCGGTTCCGGGTACTTCCGGATTATTCCGGTAAAAAATAAATTCATTAGTGGATTCCTTGGGTTCACATTGGTAATAAAATTTTTTGTCCCAGTCACATTCGACCAAGCGTTGTCGAAATAAAAGGCTGGTACGGGTGGTCTGAGACACCCTGTATAATAAATGTTGTGTTATATATTGTTGTTGTCGTGAACAAAGTATAGTGTATAACTCGCATATACTGGCTAATAATTACTCGAACGACTTGCTCCACTCGCCTTCGCCTCATTCCGCAAACCTTCGTTATTAATCACTATCATTATATGCTCGTTGTACAACAAACTATTTTAAGTCATCTAAAACTTTTTTTAAAGAATAAATTTTTGTCGAAAAATGGTTAATAAAAAACACGGTGTATATATTTTTTAGTCAAATTTAAGCAACTTAATTTACCTAACACTTAATAAATTTTGTGTTTTTTTTTAACTTTAGAGCAACTATTATTAATAACATAGCAATATTTGAAAATAATGAAAACATTACTACAATCTGATTACACTACACCTAAACTCAGTGAATTTTATCAAAATCTGACGTTTCCTTCATTTTTTGCGTTGTTTTTTTTTTTTAATTTCGAGTAGTTTACAACTAATTTAAATAATATCATTTCAAATGCAATTTTAAGGTAAATAAAATAAATTGTTCCGTGATTTTCCTCCCGAGTGCTCTCTGTCGAGGATTTTACGCAATGAATTATTCGCAGCTGTAAACCAGAAATTGGTTGGTTTGTGTCGTGAAGTTGATAAATATCCGCGTTCAGCGAAATGCTCGTTTTACCAAAACTAAGACAGATTTATGTTGTATTGCTTCATTCTGGGGAATGAACACAAATAAAAAAACGAAAATAGAGCATGAAAATACATAAAACGAACGGGGGGCATAATGAACATAAATCACACTCTATTCCAGTTTATGTACGTGTGTGTATGTTTTCAGCATTATGTCTAAAAGTAATCGGATTATCTCTATGAAGGATGAAGGTGAGATTAATGTGAAAATATATTGATTTATTTGTTTTAAACTTTTAAAACGGAGAAAACTCTGAAAGCTAATTAAGAAAGGTAACATTAATCGGTATTGAATGAAATCTTATTTATTTTAGAGCTTATTTAATTGGGATTTACAAATTAACGCCCTGGGAAAGGGAGACTTTGAAGTGTATTTAAAATTAGTATTCTAAGGTAGTGTACGCTTTACCAGTTTCTTTACTTTTTTGATTAAAACACCTGAGTCATTGGATTGAATTAATTTTTAACTAAAGTGAATTATAGGGTATTTCTATTGCATTTCGGTATTGGTCAAATGAGATTCACTATATCCTACATATCTTTCAATTTGTTAAATATATTCCAAAAGATTTCCCGATTTACATAATGAGTTTCACTATAATACTGGATATTTAATTAAAACACTTGGTTTGTTTCACTAATTTATATTTTCTCCGACTAGTTTCGACCATTGGTCATCTTCGGGGAGGAATGTACAAAAAATATCTAACCAACTATTTATATACAAATACAGGCTATCATAAAATATCGGCAATAAGGGCGGACGCTATCGGAGAGTTCCAAAGCTCTTCCATATTATTTACAATCGGTTTTCCCCGCTTTAGCGCCTTCCTAATTTCTAGTCCCTCACGGAAATTTAAGTATCGACCCTTATTGCCTTGGTATAAAATTTTACAATCTGTTGTGTTAAAAATATGATTTTCTTCTATGCAATGCTGTGCGAATCCGGTTGAACATGTTTTATTAATTATTGATTTTTTATGTTCTTCTAAGCGTGTTCTAAAATTTCTTCCAGTCTGACCTACGTATATGTTATCACAATCACCACACTTAATTTCATAAACGCCGCACTTGTCAAGTTTATCGACCGCTGATTTGTTATTAACTAGAAGTCTTTGTAGGTTTATTGGATTAGTCATTATAACATTAAAATCATACCCCTTAAAATTTTGTGTGATTTTTTCGGAAAGATTATTAACAAAATCCAATCTATGCCAAATTGTTTTAACTGATTTTGTTTCGCAATACAAATATTTTTTGAATTGTTTTAATTTTTTCTTTTTTACTAAGTTATTAATTAGTTGCTCATTGTAGCCATTATTAGTAACTATAGTTTTTATTGTATTTAATTCTAAATTAAAGTTATTTTCGTTAAGTGGAATATGTATAAGCCGGTGAATTAAAGAGTGAAAGGTACTGTTTTTTATTTTGTGGTGAGTATTGGAGCTACTAGGGATAATTACATCAGTAAAGCTGTCTTTTCTGTAAATTTTAAACTCTAGGGCGTTATCTATTGTTTTAAAAATGGTCAAATCTAGAAAATTTAGGCTATTGTTGAGTTCCATTTCTGTGGTAAACTCAATATTATTATTTATGGAATTTAAAAATTTTGTGAAAGCGTTTAATTGTCGTGTTGTACCATCCCAAATGCAAAACACATCATCTACGTATCTCGCCCAATAGACAATATTTTTACACCTGTTATCTTTAAATAAGTGTTCTTCAAAATTAGACATGAAAATTTCCGTTAATAGAGGCGATAAAGGCGAACCCATCGGCAGACCGTCTGTTTGGCAAAATATTTTGCTGTTAAATTCAAAATAATTTTGGTCTATACAAATGTTGACAAGAGTTTTCATCTCTAATTTGTGTGTATCAGGTTGATTTGTATTATCAATGAATTCGACTAATATTGTTTTTAATTGTTTAGTTGGTATAGACGTAAAGAGACTTTTTACGTCGAATGATAAAAGTTTTGCATTTGGCGGGACATTCACACTTTTTAATTTCTTTACAAGTTCTATTGAATTTTTAATTGAGTACGGTGAAGAAAAGTTGATAAATCCCGGCAATATTTTAGTTAAATATTTACATAGTTTGTATGTTGGTGCATATAGATATGAGACCACCGGTCTCATCGGAATCCCGTCCTTGTGCAATTTCGGTAAACCGTATAAAACCGGGGCTCTAGGATTCATTTTTATGAATTTATAAAGATTTGATTTTGGTATTAAATTCTGGCACTGTTTTAACTTTGTTTTTAATTCTCTTTGATATTTGTTAGTTGGGTTATTTTTTATGCATTTAAAGTTTTGAGAGTTTAATAGGGTTTCTAATTTGTTTACGTAATCTTTTTTACTTAAAATTGTTACAGTGTTCCCTTTATCTGCCTTTGTTATGATTAAGTTTTCGTTTTTTAATTTCTTTTTTAGGCTTTCTATTATTCTGTGTTCTGATATTTTTGATTTTTTACTTATTCTATGTTCTCTTATCAATTTGGCTATTTTGTTTTTTGTCAATAATCTGTCATTTTCTTGTTGGATGTTATTACATATTATTTCTGAATTAATACCCAAATCCTCAATAATTGAGCTGTTACTAATATGAGGGCTATATTTTAAACCTTTTTCTAACAAATGTAACTCGTTTGATGTTAATTCCAAATCGCTTATATTTTTCACTATATACCAAATACATTTCCTTTTAATATTTTTGTTTAACATTCTTGCAGTGATAATAATTTTCGTCTGGAAATATTTAATTTTTAATTATACATACAGAGAGTTTTATATGACACCTAACGATTTCATAAAATACGCTTTGACACCTTTAATTTTTAGGTTATGTGTAAATTGGGTTGCCTATATGACCATTACAAATTGTAGCTAATCAATTGCAATTAATGCCTCAACTTGTACATACAAGGAGTTTTTCTTTCAAGTATACATGTCCTAATTACAGCGTATATGCCGTAAATCTTAAAATAATCGTTGTTTTTTCAAAAGGGGTTAAATTTGAAACTTAAAATGAGTGTGTTCCACTCCCAGACTAAGCATGAAGTAAAATTTCGAGTTTAGAAAAGCCTGAAAATTTGGTTTGGACGCGTAGCGCGAAGCGCGGAGCGGCCAAACCAAATTTTCAGGCTTTTCTAAACTCGAAATTTTACTTCATGCGCCACCGGTGCAAAACACTGACGTATTACGTAGTTTAAAACACACCGCTGAATTTTTCATTGAATCAGTGTTTTGTACCGGGGCGCATGAAGTAAAATTTCGAGTTTAGAAAAGCCTGAAAATTTGGTTTGGCCGCTCCGCGCTTCGCGCTACGCGACCAAACCAAATTTTCAGGCTTTTCTAAACTCGAAATTTTACTTCATGCTTAGCCTGGGAGTGGAAAACACTCGTTTAAAGCTTCAAATTGTATTCTTTTAATAAACCGAACGTGGTAAAATGTACAACGTCTGCATATGTATACTTAAATGAAATATTCTCGTTATGAATATGTTCGGTGTTACATAAAACTCTTTGTATGTAACACTATTTACGCCAGCATCCATTCTCCGGATTACGAGTCCTCTTAGTTAATTGCTAACATGCATTTTTTGACGAACAGCAGCTATTTTGCTGACAAATGAAATGTAATTGATAAACTGTGATAAGGTTTTGACATATAGGGAAATCTAGTGGTATGTATGAAAATATCGTTTGTTCAATAAAAAAAACCTCTAGAGTGTTATGATTTTATGGTTTTTTAAATTTTGGTTGGCTAGAAATTGACATATAAAATGTCAGACATAATAATCTTAATATATAATTTTAGAGTTGCCACCCTAAAATTTTTTTCATGGCACTCTAGAGGTTTTTTAAATAGGAAATATATTTATATATATTCGATATAAAGTGCAACAGAAAAACTCTGTAAGTCTGCCAAATATATTTTTATTCTATGGGAAATTTAGAGATAACAATACTTATATTTATTTCTATACTTCCTAAACAAATGTTGTAATACCCGGATCTGTAAGTTATGAGCGAATAAAATCAATCTCCATTAGAACAACGAAGGGCCAAATATTTATTCAGGATAAAAATCCTCTGCGAAACGCGCACACACGTTCGCAATAATATTTTATATCCAGGCAACCCATTTCCATTTTATCACATCGCCACGGATCCCACCAGATATTCAATAAAATCCGAAAAGCCCATAAATATAAATACCACGAGGTATTGCAATATATTTTTATTTATGTCCATAAATACAGAAATGAAGATGTGACCATCATAATTTTTTTCCCTTCAATTGAATACTCATAAAAGTAAAATTTATGTCTAAAAATATAATATTTACAATAGAATAGTTAGAAAGTATATTTTATAATATAAAAAAAATATTTGATCTGTTGCAGTGCTTACTATCGATTTCCAGGTAAGGCCAGTGGTGGGGGAAACCATTCCATACTAAAATATGGCTTCCGTTTTTTTATATTCCAAATTTATAGTAAAATTATTACCTCAGCAGGTAAGTTTCTAATCTTAGAAACTATAAAATGTGTTATACAAAAAATCACAAGGAAAATGAGAAATGAGAAATATTATAATTTTAAATATCAAATCTAAAATAAATTATGATACATCACAGAGTTCAGAAAAAATAATTCTTTATAAAAATATGAAAATCTAAAATGGATCCCATAAGAAAAACAAAATTTGGCTATGCTCCCCGGGTAAATGTTGTAGTTATCTTAGAAAAAAATATTCTACTAGATTCCTCAGTAAAAAGTTTCAAACACAGGGTGTCCGTATTTCGACAGAACGTATGGTTATCTTAGTTATTTAAAGAGATAGAAAAACGGGGCAAACTTGTGTATTTTAGAGCCTAACATTAATCTGAAAACGATTTTGAAACATCTTTTTTGTTTTCGAGATATCAACAAAAAACTGATTTTTTTAATAATCGTTTTAATTTTTTTATTCAAAAACTACTGAATCTGGACATTTAAAACTTTGACAATATACGGACACTTTTTACTGAGGAATCTAGTAGAATATTTTGTTCTAAGATAACTACAACATTTAACCGGGGAGCATAGCCAACTTTTGTTTTTCTTATGGGATCCATTTTGGATTTTCATATTTTTTTGAAGATTTTTTTTATCTGAACTCTGTGATGTATCACACTCATAATTTATTTTAGATTTGATATTTAAAATTATAATATTTTATTTTTGCAAAAAGTGCATTAGATACAATGACGTCATATCCAATAATGAATAAAATCTTGACAGCAGTCAATCATTGTTAGCAGTCTAAATTAATTAATAACTGTCAGTCTTTTGTAATAATAATAATACCTATCGATTATCACACAATACATAAAGTAAAAAAAAACTTTACTGTAAATCAGTGGTTTATACGCGTGGCGCATGAAGTAAAATTTCGAGTTTAGAAAAGCCCCGTGAAAATTTGTCTCGGGTCGCTGCGCGACCCTCGACAAATTTTCTACGCGGGGCTTTTCTAAACTCGAAATTTTACTTCATGCTTAGTCTGGGAGTGGAAGACACTCGTTACTTTAAAATACATCACAACTGTTAAAATATGTTACGTAACTGTGACAAAGAAAAACAACAACATGGCGATCTCATTATAGGTCAATTCATACTCTTGTCAAGTTAGTACGATTGGTTCAATGTCGGCTTACGTCGACTTAGGTTAACTGTCATTATAGTTCAAATGTCGGCTGCCGCCGACTTATGTCAACTGTTATTATAGTCCAAATGTCGGCTGACGCCGACTTATATGTCAACTGTCATTCTAGTCCAAATGTCGGCTAACGCCGACTTATGTTCAGTTGACACAAGGGACTAAATGCCGGCTAGCTTTCAGTCAACCTAAGATTTACAGTCATAAATTTACATTTTAACTATTGTGATATTATGGCTGTAAGTCACTTGGTTAACTGTCTTGTGACTATGGTAAGATTTTATCTAATTATGTTTCTATGTACTGTATTTCAACTAATCTGGTATTTTAGTATTTTGCCATTAAATCACTATATTGACTGTATTTGATGTGGTGATTTAAGTGACTTACAATCATAACATCACAATAGCCAAAATACAGTCCATAGAGAGACATAATCGGACAAAATCCTAGCATAGTCAAAAGACAGTCAATCAAGCCACTTACAGTCACAATAGTCAAAACACGGTCAATAAAGATATAATATGGCAAAACACAGTCAAGCAATTTATTAAGATTCAAAATGTCACACCTGTATTTCTTTTATAAGCAGAAACATTTATTATCGATACAGTAAATAATCAGCTGGATATCCGTATTTAGGGGTGATTAGTAAGCAAATTATGGATCCTAGGAGTTGACAAATGAGTGAATTACTCAATTGTTTCCAAGGCACTCTTTACAAAAAACAAACGATTTTAGTTGCGAATGTATTTTTTCTGACGCGGACCGTTCATTCATTTATTATGTTATTGATACACAACAAATAATGACATTGTTAAAATATTTCAAAATACAATTTGTAAATATAACTGCATTTCTGGATTCATGTTTTGAATGGGAATATGGAATGCCAGTAAATGTTGATTCAAGTGCTGAGTCTGAAAAACTCATTTTTCATTTATAATTTACCAATTTTTTTCTTATTTTAGACATTTTAAACGATTTTAATTTATTTTTAGTATGTTTTTCTAGAATAATAATAATATTCATAATTATTAAGCCCCGTAAATTTAGAAAATTGAAGTTTACTTTCAAAGTTTCAAGAATTTTTATTAAATTTCTAAAATTTTAGTTAATCTTCAACGCTTTTCGTAACTTTTTCAAGAGTATTTTATATTTCTCAATTGTTTAAATTTTTCTTAATTAATTCCCCCAAGATTTTTGTTGATTTTTAAAATTTTGACGCATATTATGAAATTCAACGTTCATTTTTTTTATTCCTGAATTGTTTAAATTTTTCTTAATTAATTCTCTCAGGATTTTTATTGATTTTTTAAATGTTGACGCATGTAATTAAATTCCACAACGTTCGTTAATTTTTAAAATTCTGATGGTTTTTGTGAATTTTGTAAATTTTTAAAATGTTGATGCTATTCATGAATTCTCGAGATTTTCGTCATATTTTAAAACGTTAGCAATTTCGTGATTTTCCTAAACCATCGTTAATTTTCATGAATTTCCACGATTTTAATTAATTTTCATAATCTCATTTTTGATGAATTTTCAATGTTTTAGTCAATTATAAAACTGTAAACGCTTTTCGTAAATTTCCAAAATTTCCGTAAATTTTTAAAATTTCGACAGTTTTCGTGAAATCCAATGATTTTCGATAATTTTCAAAATCTAGAATTTATTGCTCGGTCCAGTGCGAAAACCATGAAAAGGTGATAAAATGTCAAGGTACAAATGTTTAAATTTCCAAAATTAAAAAAATCAAAATTTGTCAAAAATTGATGAAATAATTAAATTTGGTAAAATGTTAACACAATGTCAAAAAGTAATGAAATGTCAAAAAATATTGAAATTTCACAATAATTTGAAGTATGTGAAAAGTGATAATCCATAATGAATATTTCAAGATTTTCGTAAATCTTTAAAATCGAGAATTTACAATTTTTATGTTAATCTTAAAAATTTTCATACAAGCGTAAATTTACAAGAAGTTATCAAATTTTATTATGAATTTTTATTATTTTTTAAATTATCATGAATTTTTCAGCATCGAATAATTAATTTAGACGTTATATTAATCGTTAACGATTAATAAACGTTTTGAAGAAAGGACTCATATTTTTTTGTCAAATAAATTTCTTTAAAATTCGCGAACCCGAAAATTAAAAACATTCTTGAAAATTGAAAAATTCATGATTTTTTTTGAATTAACGAAAATCTAGGAAATACATGAAAGGCGTCAAAGTTTTAATAAGTAACGAAAGGAACAAAGAATTTGAAAATCAGTAATAATCTTGAAAAATGCATGATTTTTGTCGCAGTATATTGGGTCCATTGTTATTTCTTATGTTTATAAATTACATGCCCCTTACAATTAACGCACATGTGACAATGTTTGCGGACGACACAATTTTTTGTATGACCGATGACTGCATAAACAAACTAAATGTAAAAACTTTTGATTGTTGACTCATCTAACACTTGGTGAAACATCTTTACACTTTTTATATAAGGTTGATAGAATAAAACACTTGGTTTTTGTTTCACAAATTCAATATTTTATTTCCACGACTAGTTTCGGTCAGACGACCATTATCAATGTGGTTTACAAGGATTACTATAGTAATCCTTGTAAACCACATTAATAATGGTCGTCTGACCGAAACTAGTCGTGGAAATAAAATATTGAATTTGTGAAACAAAAACCAACCTTACATATAAAAAAAACTAAATGTAGCTACGAATACAACCTTAGAAGAGTTGAATACATGGTTGAAGGCAAATAGCCTTCTAGCAAATCCGTCAAAAACATATATAATGAATATAAGGGCACAGCTAGGATATACTAATATTACATTAAATGGAGAATCTATACAAGAAACCAACCGAGTGAAGTTCCTAGGATTACAAATAGAAAATAGTTTAAATTGGGATGAGCACGTCCATAAATTATGTTCAACTATAGCTAAATATTCCTATTTAATATATGCAACTCGATCAAATATCCACCAAGAAGCTGCCAGAGTGGTATATTTATCATAATGTCAACCACACATAGTGTATGGTATTGTTTTCTGGGGATGCAGTATGCAAACCAACATACAAAAGGTATTTACAATGCAAAAGAGACTCATAAGAGCGGTATGTAATCAAAAACCACTTACAAGTTGTCGCGACTTATTCAAGAAATTAAATATCATGATAGTAATTAGTCTATTAATATATGAGTCAATAAAATTTCTAACTAATAATATTCACTTATACAATGCCACGGAAGTACAGCAAAGCCATAACATAAGGAAGAGGAATCTTTTGGTTATTCAGCACAAACATACCTTGATACATAATTCCGCGTTAATACAACTAGTCAAATTATTTAACATGCTACCGAATAGCCTAAAATCGTTACCAAATAAACTATTACTAAGGCAACTTAGATGTATTCTGCAAGAAAATTCCTATTACACAACGGATCAATTTACAAAGTATTGTAATTCATATATCAACTAATATATTACCTGTATCTAGTCATAGAATGTCATACATTTTTTTGTCATAACTAATGTTCTTTGTTTACACAATTATTTTAATGTGTTTATATTTAGCATGTAAGTTTTATATCTACAAATTATAATTAGGTTAAGACTATCTATACTCGATGTATCGTCATTTTTTATGGAAATAAATTTTTATTATTATTAAATTTTGAAAATTGTTATATTTTTTGGAAATTAAAAAAAGTTTAAAAATTAACAAACGTATTGAAAAATTCCCGAGTCGTCAACATTTTGAGAATTAATTCAAATTTTGGAATTTCACGAAAATTAATAAGATTTTAAAAATTGAACAAATACTTGAAAACCCTCAAGAATTTGTAAAATAAACAAAATATTGTAAGAAGTCAGTGATTATTTTTTAACGAATGTTTTCCACTCCCAGACTAAGCATGAAGTAAAATTTCGAGTTGAGAAAAGCCGTAAGAATTTGGATTTGGACGCGTAGCGTCCAAATCCAAATTCTGGCTTTTCTCAACTCGAAATTTTACTTCATGCGCCACGCGTATAAAAACACTGATTAATTGTTAAATTTAAAATTTTTAAAACATGATTTCATTATAGATTATTACTTTTCACATACTTCAAATTGTTGTTAAATTTCAAAATTTCTTGACATTTCATTACTTTTTGACATTGTGTTGACATTTTACCAAATTTAAATATTTCATCAATTTTCGACAATTTTTGATTTTTTCAAAATTCTGGCAAATTTAAACACTTTTAATGTCAATTTCAATATTTCTTGACATTTCATTACCATCTGACATTGTGTTAACATTTTACCAAATTTAAATATATCATCAATGTTCGACAATTTTATATTTTTTCAAAATTCTGGTTTTCGCACTACGGACAGAGCATTAAATTCTAGATACTGACATTTAACTCTATTATTATTATATTTTGCATATTCATAATTTTATAATAAAACTAGTATTGGAAATGAGACTAAACAGTTCAATGTTTGTCGATTGAAATTAAAATCATGAATATTTATTAATCCAGTTTAATTGTCTACTATAGTTTAATACCTATTCATTCCCCGGTGCTATCTAAACAAACAAACAACGCGCTCCGCACTCATAATTTTTAATATTCGTTGTGATAAAATTCGACAGGCACAATGAACCATTACATAGTCTAGTTTGTTATTGATAATGAGCACCTCGTGTCTCGAAATGTACATCTAACGATACAAATAAAAAGTGAAGTAAGGAATAACAGTCTTTTTATGTGCAATACATAGTCAAAACTATTTTCTGCAATTTTGATATCTCTGCGCCATCTTGTACTCCAGAAACACACTACTAGCAAAAATTGGCCCTCTTAAGACCAAATTTTGGCTGCGCTATAGCTTGTGATCAAACTTAAGTAGCATAATTTAGACTTCACTTTGAATCAGCTTTTAATACGCGTTTCGCATTAAATAAAATTCTGAGTTAAAAAAAGCATGAACTAAGAAAGATTTTTAGGTTTTCCTATACTGGAAATTTTACTTCATACCTAATGAAAAATTGTATTATATCAACAAATGTTCCAAAAAATCCTCCGATATTTTCGGGCGGCAAATTATCCTGTTATAATAATTGCTCAAAATTTTAAGAAATCATGCAGTTAAGGGTCGAAATTCACTACTAAATTGTTTCATTATTCGATTAAATATGTAAAATATTGCTTAGTGAATCACTAACCAAGTAATATTTTAAGCTTTGCAATGAAGACTATTATTAAATCAGTTAATTATTTACTGCCTTAAGTTAGTCTAATAATTATAAAATACACAATTATTTTATTAATCCAGTCTGTTAAATTAGTCCTATTGTTTCAAATTATCTAGCATATGCAATATAAATAATTTACATTTTTATATTTACAAAAACAGAAAACACACAATTTCCAATTCTGTTTAATACAAACAAATTAAATCCACGAGCGCTCCACATTTTCCAAATCGAATGAAAAAGAAACAGCCTTCTATCTCATGCCATCAAACGAGTTCGCCTCATTTTCACTCGAGAACTTTTCTTGAGGAACCCACCGGAGAAAAGTTACAGGTGTTCTAAGCGTTGTTTTACGAGAGGAAGCCATTAATTATGAAACGGATTTATTGGATTTCCATCGACCGGCTAAGAGCCGAAGATATCGATATTTATGGGCGCCTTTCGAGGAATTTTAAGACCCCTCTCGACTTCACAAGTCAGAGTGAAAACGGATGGAAGAGGAGAGCTTTCCGATGGATCAACGACGTGAAAATGTTTGCTTTGCCACTTTGCCGTTTTTAAAAGGACCGTCTCCTTTTCAAACACGCACGTATTTGGACACGTATTACAATCGATAAATGCATTTTTTACAATAAAAGTTTTATTTTAAATACTAATAAGGAGTGTTAAATAAACTACTATGTTCCAAATATCACCGAAGCAAATGTTTATCAAAAGCACAGTTTGGCAAACACGGTATTAAATGGTGTCTGCCACACTGTACCGCAGTAGAATTTAGATGTGTCGCAAAAGATTTACAAAATATTTAGGCGTTTTATTAAAACATAGAATAATATAGAAAGTTTGCAAAATTGTCTGAAATGTAAAAAAGGGTAGCTTCTACTAACTCTAGAAGTTCATGGGCTGTTAAATGTCGCATCCTGTGAAAGTCAAAATGTATTAAGATTGTGGTTCACAATAATTAAACTGTATAAAATATGACTGTACCGGGTGTTCGATAAAAAACGCACAACGCCATAACTCTGTTATTTATATACCGATTTTATTGAGGCAATGGCCCTTTAAATACTAGTAATGATATTTGGATTGATTGAGTTACTTGGAGATAATTTAAACTTCGATTAAAACGCTTAGAAACTTTCTTTAACATTATATTTTGTAACCAAATGTACATTTCGGACACAACGTGTCCATTATCAATGGTTTTATACTAATAATAATATAATAATATTAGTATTAGTATCAAACCATTGATAATGGACACTTTGTGTCCGAAATGTACCTTTGGTTTTAAAATAAAGTGTTAAAGAAAAGTCTCAAGCGTTCTAATCAAAACTAATAAATGACATCATAAATGTGCAATTAAAACTTCATTGCTAAATAATAACCAATTTAACCTTTTTTAAATGGTTGCCTATAATTTTTTAATTTTATTAAATTAGACATTATTTTTCTGAATCGAATAGTGCCCGATTTCTTGTTTTTCGTTCGATATTATTGTCAAAAAATAAAATAAAATTGTTTTTGTTTTACAAAAATTATAATAAGTGTGCCTTGTAAAAAGTGATAAATGACATTTATTGTCAGGTTATGACAAACATGATAACGACCCAACAAATAAGTACATATGTTAGTGTGCCTTGTAAAATAAGTGACAAATGACATTTATTGTGGGGTTATGATGTCAAACATAATAACCACCCAACAAATAAGTACCTACATTACCACTTAATGTAGAATAGAGCTAGTATTATTTATTTATTTATTTCAACGGCATGCCATTTACATTAAAAATACAAATATGTACAAACACTGAATTTAAAACTAAACAATAAAAGTTATAAATCTTTTAAAAGACGCTTTAATAATGAAAAAGACCCATAAAAAAGTCAAATTTTAAAATATTTGCGTGACGCAAAACCCGAACAGAAGCGGAATATTTCGCATAATCCATGCGCCTGTAGCCGATATGGAATGTAATGTCAGACCGAAGAGAGCACGATGGAACCCGTATAACAACTAATTACAACAGATCAGGGCAATCCAAATATCCGTTGAGTAGTTTGAATACTAACTTAATGTTAGCTTCTACACGCCTTTGCTTAAGGCTGCGAAGGCCAAAAGTCGTCAAAAGATCAAACTAGGGCTGATCAGAACTACATTTATAGGCAAGGTACCTTACACATTTCTTTTGAACTTGCTCAATTTTGTGAATGTCGCATTCAGTGTATAGAGACCATACCGGTGAACAATATTCCAAGTGGGGTCGCACTAACGAATTATACAGTGTTACCAGCGTTCTACTATTTGTAAAGTTCTTACTGTTATGCCTTACAAAACCCTGCATCTGATAGGCTTTCGTGACAATGTTTGAAATATGGTGTGCATGCAAATAACCACTTCGAATCCACAGTGACACCTAAATCCCTTATTCTATTAACACGATTTATTGCTACATCGTTGAAAACATAATTTGTAATGATCGACCTTTTACTTGACCTTGTATTTTTTTGTAACCATTAATATATAAATATTGTTACCAGTTGTTTTAACAAAAATATTGCAAACCTAATTATTTATTATCACCAATGAACATCGTTGATAACAGACTAAATATCTGACTCCCTGTTACTCTGGTTAAAGATGTATTTGTGTGTTTCTGAACTCCAATTCGTATGTGTTTTGTACGCGTGGCGCATGAAGTAAAATTTCGAGTTTAGAAAAGCCCGAACATTTGTCTCGGGTCGCTGCGCGACCCTCGACAAATGTTCACGGGGCTTTTCTAAACTCGAAATTTTACTTTATGCTTAGTCTGGGAGTGGAAACGCTCGTTCGAAACTTCAAAGTGAATGCTTCGATAAGAACATTAAATGATTCAAAATGATTTTAAAGATAATAATCTAGTTTTCAAAATTTTGTTTAATATTGTTTGAAGTAAAACTGACATGGTAGCCACAAGTTGAATTGTTTAATTTTTCCGACATTTCCCTGAATAAAGATTTTTTCCTTGGCCTTTTAATATAACTTTCTTCTGCAGGAAACCCCCATTCTGTTAGATTTCATTGTTTTTGCCAATATTTCAGTTAATTTTATAAATTTTACGTGTTCTGTAATTTGCCTGCTGATTTTGTCAAATTTAATAATATCATATGGCTTTTTTGTTAGTGTTTTGGTCAATTTGAATATATTTCCATGATTTTTCTCTGACTTTCCCGGTTTTAATGATATTCAGTGAATTATTTATTTACGTTAATTTCAGGCATTCGTCGATTTTATAATAGAGTTCAATTTGATGTTTTGAACGAGTGTTTCCACTCCCAGGCTAAGCATGAAGTAAAATTTCGAGTTTAGAAAAGCCCCGTGAAAATTTGTCGAGGGTCGCGCAGCGACCCGAGACAAATTTTCGGGCTTTTCTAAACTCGAAATTTTACTTCATGCGCCACGCGTACAAAGCAGTGATACGAATTGGAGTTCAGAAACACACAAATACATCTTTAACCAGAGTAACAGGGAGTCAGATATTTATTCTGTTATCAACGATGTTCAGTGGTAATAATAAATAATTAGGTTTTGAATATTCTTGTTAGAACAACTGGTAACGATATTTATATATTAATGGTTGCAAAAAAATAATAAAATCAAATTTATTTTTGAAGGATTTGTATTCGTGATTCGAAAAAATAGGATTCGAATCGACTCGAATCATATTTATCTCTCTTATCTCCTTTATTCCAGTATTCGTGATTCGAATCATATTAGGTGATTCGGATTCGTGATTCGAATCCTTTTTACGAGGATTCGTCCCAGATAGAGACACATTATTATATATATTCCATATTATATTCTGAACATAATGTAATAGTATATTATTCAACAAGCGCATAATAAAAGCTATTAATCATGAGAATGAGGTTTACGGAACGAGCCGCAGGCGAGTGGAGTAAATCATTCGAATGATTAATAGCCATTATGCGCGAGTAGAATACTATACTTTATCCACAACCACAAAATGTATATTCATTCTTGCTTACTGCAACTTTTCAAGAATAAGAACATAATTCATTAAATCATTTACTTTTAATTATAACTAAGAAATACATATAATAATACTATTTATTAGGATTAATGTTAATAGTAACGTTAGAACAATTATTACACACCATAGGGGGCATTGAAGTGGGTACACCAAGATTTACGGTTTGATCCAAAATATCGAAATTAACGGAATTTGTGCTGGAAGATGCAGCTGTTACATTATTTGCTGTCGATTCTATTGACGATGCAATTTTTCTGGCCGTTTCCTTTTTGTTTTCCAAAGAATCGTTAATATAGCCTTCTGCAACCGCAGTTGACTTCCATCCTCCATGACGTTTTAACGCAGTGATGTCTCCACCAGCATCAACCAAAATGGTGGCTGAGGTTCTTCTAAAGCTATGGCCTGTATATTGCTCAGGATTGGGTAATTTCAAAAATCTGGCGATATCCCTTCCCATTTTTGTAAATTTATTAATACCAATTCGCTGTTTAGTACACTTTCCATTTTGAAAATTTTGAAAGAAATAATCACAGATTATCTGCTTTCGGAGGCACAAATATTTTTTTACAATGTGGTAAAAATTACCAGATACTGTAAATTTCCTACAAATTTTAGTTTTTGTGGTTGGCACCTTAATCATATAGCAACAATTAAGGTCTTCTTTATCTTTAATTTTCATGTTATACAGCTCATTTGAACAAGCGCCCATTAAACCCATAATTAATGCAACCTGAAGAAAAAATTACTGCAATTTTTAAAAAATATTAAAATAATTTAAAACTTACTTTTGTTGCAAGAAATTTGTCATCCGGTGCATTTGCAATGAAACTGTTAACATTTTCTGGGGAGAAAGTGTTGGCTTTTTTCGGAGTAAACCCTTCATTTTCTCTTTTCAAAAAAGCTAGAAGTTTGCCATTGTTTCCAATATTGATGTTTTCAAAGATTTTCAATGTACTTTTTAGCATCGAATACTTCTGCCACAACGATGAGGTGTTGTATTTTTTTGATAATTCAGTAAAATACACCAAAACTACCGACTCAGTTGAAGAATGTGCTTTTTTCTCCTTTTTCCATTCACAAAACGTGTTGTATGTACTTTGGTATATGTTGCGAGACTTTTTAGGCAACAAATTGATGGAAGCGATTTCTGCCGCGTCCCTTATTTCCGGGGGTGTCAACAAGTCAGGATCGGATTCCATGTTGCTTCTTTCACCTTCGATAAACTATTAACCACACTATCATAACACAATTAACACAATTTGCTTTCAATTTATAAATTGTTTTTGTTTATGTCAAAATTGATTAACATGAGGTATCCTGATTTTGTAGTGATTTCTTATTATTCACAGTTGAGCAGTGATAAGTCAAAATATTACTCACAGGTTTCATAACCTATTTATAATAAACGTCATTATTATTGACTCTTAGCATGTATAATTATAATATTATAGAGTGGTTGTGGATAAACGTCATTATTATTGACTCTTAGCATGTATAATTATAATATTATAGAGTGGTTGTGGATAAATATGTTTTATTTCACAAATATATAGCGAGATGCCGTATAAGCATTTTAATTGAACTGACGATGGAAAAGAAAATACTTAACCCCAATTAAGAAGTACGAAATTGATATTTGATTTTATTTGAAGAGTAATTCTGAAATTATTTAAAATTGCCGCCAAATTTATCTAGTGATATTTCTGGTAACTTTATATAGTGTAAACTGGGCTTTGGCACTTACTCCTTTTAGTTTTTAAACAGACTATAGTAAGCACGAATGCACATTTTTTTTAATAGGGAAGCAGGCAGACCATCGGGGCCAGGGCAATAGTTATCTTTAAGAGTTAGTAATGCATTAACGACCTCCTTGATTTTTATGTCAGGTGTTCGATTTAAGTGAAGAGATGATGGCCAAATCGATGAAGATGTCATTTGTTTATTATGCGAACATGGAAGCCTATACACTGATTCAAAATGATCAGCAAACCAATCAGCTATACTACTTCTGTCGTTGACAACCTTATTATCCCTAAGAAAATTAGCCGTCATACGATCCCTACCCCTCTTCGATCTAACATGAGACCAAAATGATTTTGGATTTGTATTAATTTTGGACTCAATATTCTCTACGTGATTATTGTAACACAATCTGGATAAGAGCTTGCACTCATCTCGTATTGAGGAAAATGCTAAGTTATCAGAATGAGAGCGTGACAACATGTACTTTTTATGTAACTTTTTTTTAGAATAACTAGAGATTGTAGTTCTTTCCTAAACCATATTGGGAAACTATTTTTAATGTTATACCTGTTTCTTAGTGGAACATGCATTTTAAATGCTTGAAAAATGTACGTATAGAATGTGTTACAAGCTAATTTAATACTACAATCATTAAAAATAGAATCCCAATGTGATAAGGGATTAATAATCCGCTTTCTTAAAATTAAAACCAACAGTATTGTCTGTCCAAGAGTTGACATATTCTGATGGTAGATGCAGGTTCAAGCTAAGAGCTGGATGATGCTTATCGCACAATACAAGAGGAAAAGATGTTGCCTCAAATAGAGAATCCAAAGATAAAATAGAGTCTATAAATGCTAAGTCAAGAAGCGCATAATTTATATTTCTTACAGAATTAACCTGATGACAATTTAAATAACTATATATGTTAGCTACCAATTTGGGCATGCGGTGTTATTACGTACGCCAAACTCCTCAATAATCCAAGTTGTATTTGGTAAGTTATAATCACCAAAAATGCACATAATACCGTAATCAGTCATCGATTCTATAACATTACAATGACTTGAATAGACCGACAAATCAGAGTTTGGAGGTATGTAGACTGCGCCAGCAAGAATGGAGTAGCACTCAGAATTAATAGCTACATACAATTCATCTGAAATACAGCTTTTTCCCATAATCTAATGAGAGTAAAAATTATTAGAAACCGCTATAAGAACACCGCCACCACAAGATTTATTTGACGCAACATAATCACGATCACGCCAAAAACACTGAAACTATCAAAACCTAATTCGGCATTTGAAATGTTGTCATGAAGCCAAGTTTCCGTTAGAATAAGAATATCATAATCCATTAGTGGTATTGTTGTAGTTATATCCAATAGTTTTGACCGAAGACCGCGAACATGCTGGTAATAAACCCGTAATTTGGGCATAGGCGCAGCCATATTTACGGACGATGTAGAATATTGGGTTATATTATTATTACCGAAGACGCTGTTGTTTCTGGTAAAAATGCGTTAGATTTCCGTTTCTTCGATCGATTTGAGAAGAGACAAACAGTAACACCATTTGGCCATTTATCAGCTACCATAATAGAATCCACTTCATCGCAACCGATGCCAATTTTGAAAGAACTGTATAGATTATTGCTGATAAGTGGAATGCATACTGTGTCGTGTACATCCATAGTATTTAGCCAGGAATTAATATATTCAACTTTCGTATTCGAGGCGCAGTTGCCAACATAGTAAAAAACTCTTTTAGGAGCACACTTGATAACGGTGCTATTAGTAGTACCGCAAATAACGTGGGATGCATTAGAACTGTTCACCTTTGAGTTTGTAGTAATCGCAATATTTAAGCCACTATTAGCGTCTAAACATAAAGCAGAAGCAGTGATTTTAACTGTAGGTTCGCTAATAGGCCGCGGAGTAGACGCTGAAGAAGTGGTACTAATGTGACTGAATTATCGGTAGTTTTCATTTTTTTAGATTTTCATTATTATTATTTTAACCCATTAAGCGCTATTAATGCAATAATGTTAGTAAAATTAAAATTCATCTTCTACTAGAAATTATTTTTCATTTTACAAAAATTATAATTAGTGTACCTTGTAAAAAGTAACAAATGACATTTATTGTGAGGTTATGTCAAAGATGATAACGACTCAAAAATAAGTACATACGTTAGTGTGCCTTGTAAAATAAGTCACAAATGACATTTATTGTGGGGTTATGTCAAATATGATAAAAACCCAACAAATAAGTAGCTAGTATTAATTTAACCCATTGGGCGCCATTGATGCAATAATGCAACATGTTTATATTATTTTTTAATTAGTAACTGAATACGTTAATTTGATACATTGTATTATTCAATCTAATTTGAGAATATGTGAAGAAAAATGTAAATATGTAGTAATTTAAATATTTCCATTATTTCTCATTTTTGAAGAGTATTTCTAACTTCACAATATTTCAGTGTTTTATACGCGTGGCGGATGAAGTCAAATTTCGAGTTTAGAAAAGTCTAATTTGGCTCGGTCGCTCCGCTTCGCTACGCGCCCGAGCCAAATTTTAAGGCTTTTCTAAACTCGAAATTTTACTTCATGCTTAATCTGGGAGTGGAAGCACTCGTTCAAATTTTGAATTGAGCTCTTTTATAAAATCGACGAATGCTTGAAAATATACAGCGTAAACATTATGTACACTTAAAAGAAAAAAAAACAGTTTGTAATATAATAAGTCAATCATTGAAATCGTAAAAAGAAGTACAGAATTTTTCCTAAAATTAAATTGTAGAGTTAACATTCTATTTAAAAAAAAATAGATATTTATTAAATATTAAAGTTGCATTTAAAATAATAACAAATTGTGAATGTATAATAAATTAGTTAACGAAACACACGGATTAAATATAAACTAATAGATAGTTTAAACAGTATTTATAGGCCATTTTTAAAAGCACAATAGTTTTATTGCCAAAAAATCATGCTGTGGAAATTTTATGAATTTTTCGGAGAGATCTACACTAATCAAAATTACTGCAATTTATGACAAAAATTGCAGACGACAAATTTGATCATGTCTCCAGTTTGCTAAATTATTAGTCGGGGTTTGGTTTTGTAGAAATTTAAATGGTATTTTTTTATGAATCCTGTTAATTAACATATCTAATAGAATTTCTAGATGCAAACATTGTTAAAAAAAAACTAATATACTCGTATTGTAAGTTTTGTCAAAATCAAAAGTTTGGATTATTTTATTTTATAATAAATACAGAAAGTATCTGCATGTTGAGTATAAACTTATTACGTCAATTTTCAATTGTTTCAATAATGAAACAAACGCGTGTCTTCCACTCCCAGACTAAGCATGAAGGAAAATTTCGAGTTTAGAAAAGCCTGAAAATTTGGCTCAGGCGCGTAGCGAAGCGGAGCGACCGAGCCAAATTAGGCTTTTCTAAACTCGAAATTTTACTTCATGTGCCACGCGTATATAACTATGATTTAATGTGAAATGGTCTTTAACCAATTTATAAGTGAATAATATTTATGATTTTTTTTCTGGTGTAAATATTAAATTAAAATCAACACACCGGGCAAATTAGATTCAAAAAAACAAATACTAGAGGTTGCAGGTTCAAATCCTGTCGGAAGCATAATAAGTTTCTTTTCATATAGGTATATTGAGAAAACTCATATAATAATAATGTCCAACAAACATTTGAGGAATGGAGTTAGGCCACTTTCACAATAAACGGCTGAAATAAATTTATAATTGCAACACAAACATAATTTTACTACATTAATTATTTACGCAACCAATTTAAAGGTATAACCTACGAATTTATTAATTCTATAACAATAAAATATTGTATGTACCAGTATTGCTATCTGCATTTAGTATTGATTCCTATTTTGATAACAATACCCTCTGTGTAAGTAGACCATAATCCTCAACCGCTATTCATCAATCAATGTAGATAATTGATTGCATAATCACTCACATTAAAACGCTAATCTCTCGAAAACCATGTTCCGCTTCAACCCAATTACCAGACAACACAACAAGCCGTCACTGCCGAACATAATCCCTCTATCGGTTTTTATTACGGCCATAATAAAAATCCCAACAAAGGGAAACGCGGGATGTCATCGCACTGTCGGATCCCCAGAACACCCCGAAAGGGTGAGGATAAGCAGACACGCCACCCTTTGGGGTTTTACTCGGACTTACATTACGTAAGAATTGCATGTGTGTGGGGATGTGTGCGAGGGGGTGTTTTCCTGGATTTTTCCAGCCCCGATATTTCGGTTATAACTTACAAGCTATGAGCTTTTTGGGGATGGGAATTAAGGGATGGATTCTGTATAGGCTTTGGAATGCCACAATGGGGAGCTTACAGGATAGAAGGGGTGGTGATGATAAAATGTGAATTTATTATTCATTCTGTTGCGATTGCCAAAGTTAAATTGAATCTTTAGCTTATTTTTTTTTAACAATTCCTAATAAATATCGTATTTTATAAATTGTGTTAATGCAATCTGCAAAGGAGGAAAGTCAAATCCATGTTTTAAGGGTTAAAAACTTAAATATTTATGTTACACACTAGAAACTATTGACATATTGGTAATGAAAACACACATACTTAAATTAGTTTTATAATAATTGCTTAACTTTGCTAAAATAAAGTTTATTAATTTCTTAATAATCTCTGTATATTTTTACAAAATCTCATATTTTTTTAATTTTTTGTATATTTTTGTATATAAAAAACACTAATTCTCAGCACTTTAAGAAAAGTCAACATACGACGATTGATATTTTTGACCCAGAATATCGATTATATATTATGCATTATCAAAAAAAAGTACAGTTTTGGAAGGGGGTACAGATTTAAAAGAAGGTATTACTCCCTTGTTATAGAAAGAAGGGGCGTGCGCTAGGTGGCATTGCATTCCTTAGCTCACAGCATTTCACTGTCAGCAGTGTCAGTTATTAGAAAATTCGGCATCATCGGTCCCTATTTCTTTTTTTTAAACAAACTAGGGTTACCATTACTGTAAAAAGTAAGCGTAACGTCGACATGGTGAAAACATTTTTCATTAGTTACAAAGACGGAATATTGATCGTCAGTATTTATGGTTTCAGCTAGATGGGGCCACGGCACACATCGCCAGAGCAACAATTGCTGTTTTTTGACCCCTGTTTCCGAATCATTTCATTTAGAGATAAAATAAACACGTCTTTCAGGTATCCCCATAGAAAAAAAGTCTGATGTGAACAAGTCAGGGGCCATAAAACGTCACAATTCTCAAAATAATAGACTTAAAAGCGGCGATCCGTCACCAAATCACCCAAATAAATAGAGACCTACTGGAAAGAGTGGATACCAATTTTCTTCAACGCCTTTAACAATTTATCAACGGAAACGGTAATTATATGATAGATTTAATTTCCCAAATGTGAATAATAATAAAATGCAGTGTACTTACAAAGATGTTTCTACTTATAAATTTCTTCTGTACGAAATTCTAAAAATGTTATAACTGTTCAAAAACCGCTTGGTTTCCGTGTCCCACCCTGTATATATTTTTTTAAATAATCTATTCATTCGATCAATAGCTCATATTTAATTATATTTGTATTTTCTAATATAAGAATCCACAAATGCTCCGCACTTTGATAAAAAGGGTCATAACGGATTTCATTGGTTTTGATCTTTAAATATCTGAAGAAAAATTGTTTTTTTATAATATGTTATTTTTATAAAAATCTCACGTGTAGTAATTTTTTGTATATTTTGTTGGATCAATTTAGAGCATTAAAAAAGTGAATATTTAACAGCTGTTATTTTTGTCACAGTTGATCAATTTAGTTATTTACAATCGGGGCTATTCCGAACGTGAAATGTTAAATTTAATGTAAATGTTTTTCTAACAATCTTATTATACATATTAATTACCAAACTCGCTTATACTGTGATATTAAAATAACATGTGCATTCAATTTAACATTTCGCGTATAAATTGCCCTCATTGCCAAAACAAATTTAATTGTTTTCACGATAATCTCAATTATATTTAATAACTACTTTATTGAGGCAGATACTAATTGAAAGTTCTTATTTACTTTGATTTTAGTTTAAATAAAACACTTATTACTTTCAAAAGCAATATATTGTACCCACGACAATTGTTTCGCCACACTATGGCTTTTTCTGTTCTATTCATCAAAGTCTGAAATTTTGTAATTTATACAAGAAAAAACTAATTATCCGCACATTTTATGCTGCTTAAGTTTGATCTCAACCTGTGTCCAAACAAAGTGAGATCAAAACTTTAGCAGTATGTTTTGAATTTAACTCTAAATTTGTGCTTTGTACGCGTGGCGCATGAAGTAAAATTTCGAGTTTAGAAAAGCCTGAAAATTTGGTTTGGTCGCTACGCTTCGCGGAGCGACCAAACCAAATTTTCAGGCCTTTCTAAACTCGAAATTTTACTTCATGCTTAGTCTGGGAGTGGACTACACTTGTTAGTTTAAAATATATTACAACTGTCAAAATGTGTGGCATAACTGTCAAAAGAAAAAAAACAATAACATAATCCGTTATTAGAGTTCAATTCAAACCTGTGTCAAGTTGACAGGATGAACTAAATGTCGCCTAAAGCCGACTCGTGTCAAAACTATCATAGAATAAATGGAAATGTAGATAACCGCAAAGAACGATAATACAACGTAATATGTGAGACATTTTGCAAATCGCTAGAGAAAACAAGAACGACTTTGTCCTAAATCGACCGAAACAGTCTCCAAGTAAATTTTCGTGTATCGTGTAGAATATTATTTTAGTCAAGGAAGGATCAATATAAAAATTGACGACGTCTACGATTGTCAATTTTGTTACTATAGTAAATGTTGTCGAATCATAGTAGTCAACATAATCGATATAGTCAATGTTGATAAAAGCTAGTCAATATAGTTTTAGTATACTAAAGACAGTCAATCAACATGTAATCTACATATATAGCCTAATGACAGTTAAATTGACAATTACGACATTTTTACTATAAATCAGTCTTGTTTGTTTTTTTGCCGCTATCACATGTTGACTTGAAATTACTTGGTCGGCTGTCTTCTGGCCATGATAGTATTTTGTCATTTTATTTCTCTGTCCACCATATTATAAATATAAGACACTTAATTTTCTGATTTTTAGTAACTACCTTTCTTTGTCGACCGTATTTTTACTATTGCAACATTGACTATAAGTATATTTATTTATAATAATAATAATCGGTCTTATGTATAGTCCTGTGATTAAACTGCTACTAACGTGTGATTAACTAATCACGATTAAAGAGTAACTAAGTACTCCAAATGTATAGTCATGGTTTAATACATACTTGTTAGTAGCGCCTAAGCTTAGTCGCTCCTATCGGCAACATTGCTTTTTCTGTCATTTCCATGTCAAATGGAATCATAGACCAAGAACAATATAGACAAATTGATGATATTTATCTATGTAACGAGGGTTGCTACGCCCTCCGTGCCAATGTCGCCAATTAATGTACATTTTAATATATTATTTAAGTGATAAATTAGCAATATTGAAGTACCAATTGTGGACTTTAATGAACTCTCATAGCTCCTTATAGCTTGTGACAGTCACATTTCATCTTTTCATTTATTTTTAAACTTTACATATGATTTTAGGTTATTTGCGTTCTCTCGGTCGAGGTTGATTTGGTTTTTGTTTTTTGACAAGGATGTTTGAATGCGATTGACGCCATTTCTGAAATTTTAATTTTGTGCTGATAAAGATGACGCTGCTTGAAACGAATTGTGAAGTATTTGTAAGTATTTTTGGAACAATTGCCGCATATCTGCACGTCATTCTCAGCGAATATCACCAGAGAGGCCGCCCACCATCTAAGGACTCAACTCAAACTCTAATTTGAAGCCGTTAATCTTCATTGAGGTTATTTTGATTGGCCATGCCCGGTGCAACATCTTGCTGTAAAATATTAGGTTAGTGAAGACTGTTTCGCAAGAGTTTATCTACCAGCTTCGTTTGAAGAAGTTACTGTGCAAACAGAAGAGCGCGGATGTGACTCGTGCAGTTGTCAATTAGAGCAGAGCACCTTAGTTAAAATAGGATCTGCCGTGAGACGTTGCCATTATTACTTGTATCAAATGGGTGAAGGGTTTTATCACGACGATCAATTATTTTGAATTTGAAGTTTATTTGATTCTGCGGTTGTTTTCGTATTTGATTGAACTTGTTATTGAAGATGATGATTATTTGTGCAATGCAATTAATTTAAAAATCCATTCTATTGGCATTGCTGGACCTTGTATATAACTAACTATTATAAGTGTGATCGCAATCAATAGTTAATGTTTTCACTAATAGGAGTGACCAATATTAACAATAAATCATTATTTAAATAAACTACATTATTCAATAAGTATTTATATTATTATATTATTTGTTAGTCCGTATATGCATCAGCCGGAGGCCTCCCAGGCCCTAGGAAAGACCATTTCATTTAAAATTACTAATTGTTGCAAATAACTAACTGTTATTATTATTGTAATCATCATAAAATAAATCATATTATATTCAATCATAAAGCGATATGAAATTTGTTCATTAATAAAATAGTTAACCTGATTAAAATTAGTTATCGTTCAGGTAAAAGTTCTCTTAAGTGCGTACAATGGTCTGAACTTTTGAACTATTAGAGAAAAACCTATCGACAAATTAAGAATCGAGTTTAACAAGTTATCTCTCGGAACAGAAACGTCCGTGGCTTTGAAATATTGCCCTCCTCCCCCGCCAATTATTATCTCAATTACAGTGATTTAATTGCTGCCACTGGCACTGGCACTGCGCTCTAGGACACAACGTAATTTACCGCCAAAGTTCTTCCTCAACAGGGATTTTCCACCTCTCGCACATCTACCCACACTTACCAACACAAATGTTACATCAAACGCATATCTTTACCTTAATAATGGTAAGATAGTGTACAATATGTGGCTTAGATTGGGCTAGTTTATGTTATAAGTATGGCCATAGAGTAAGTAGTACATAATATTCTTGATTTAAAAAAGGAAACACTTGGTTCAATTTGACTAATAGTGTTTCCATTTTTAAATTATAGTTAAATATGTTTCACCACGTGAAAGATGATAAACTTGTTCAAAATATATTATTCTTAATCAATAGTATGGTTAAGTGCAAAAAGCCTACTGAAATGGGCGCCTAAGTTTTAATAGGAGTTAGTAGTTTATTTAGTTAGTTGTGTCACCCTCTCTCTACCCCGTAAACATACCTTTATTTCTGTAAATATCTCTATAATATACAGACAAAATAAAAAAAAAATATACAGGAAATTTTGTTTTTTAAGTAAACATATGCATAAGCTGTAAATTATCCGACATCCGTTGTTTTAAAAAACAATCAATTAGAAGCTTTATACGAGTGTTTTACACTCCCATACTAAGCAAGAAGTAAAATTTCGAGTTTAGAAAAGCCCCGTGAAAATTTGTCGGACGCTCAATTTGGCACCTCCCATTCTCGGTACCCTAGGCCCGGGCCTAGTGAGCCTATAAGATATTTGCCGCTGCTAGGTTGTATTAGAATAGGTAAGATTGCACTTTTTGCGTTTCTTGTTACAGAAGAAATCTCTGCAAGAGATTAAACACCAAGTTATTTAATGGGTATTGTTTTAATTGTTTTTTTTTGCGAATTAGAGTCAATTTTTAATATCTTCTTCTTCCTACCTTTTACATTATATAAAAACCGCGCAACTTTCCAAATTTAGGAATTTAGTTTTTAGGTTCATCCTCGTCTTAAAATGAGCCACTGTTCAGAAGCCCCCAAACGATCGTCCTGAGGGGCCACTGCAGGTGGTAGAGTAACCCCCTAGGCTAGGTTAGTGAATTATAGGACTGGGATGCATGCGTTTAGTGAGTAGAATAGGGCAAGAGATAAATTATTTAATCGTATTTGCAAAACTCATTCAAAGTTACCGCGCCGTGACATACAAGTTTCAACACTTTTCTCCTAATTTAAAATGATAACTCATTTTTATTTATATTATTTAAGGTTTCAATGTTTCGACAACTTTTTTTTGGGCGATGTGGAAACCTGCTTTTAATTTCACATTGCTTCTAACAAACATGTTTAAAATAATGTAATAATAACAAATATGTTTTTTATGCATGTAATAAACAGATATATTTATATTAACGTGATTTTTTTAATAAAATATATACATTTTAATGTATATATTTATTTTAAAAATTGTACCTACGTATTTCATAATATTCAGAGCGGGCAGCGGTTTTATGGAATATTACGAATGACGTCAGAGAATATAAAAGAAATGTATGAAATTTTATATTACGGGGTCTTGAAATTTATTATGATTAAATTTGTAATGAAATATTTTCATCGCTTTGAAAGGAACGGATTATTATATATTATAAGTGAATATTAATACTTATAGAACCTCATTTCAATTAATACCGTTCATTCCTTATTTAAAACAACAATATATTAACTAGTTTTGTATTATTGAAGATTATTACTTAGACACTCCTATGTATCATATATTCAACAAAAAAAACCTCTAGAGTGCCATTGAAAATATTTTAGATTGGCCACTCTATGTCTCTCTATGTAAATAACAAATTTCGAGTTTAGAAAAGCCCAGAAAATTTGTCTCGGACCCTCGACGAATGTTCACGGGGCTTTTCTAAACTCTAAATTTTACTTTATGCTTAGTTTAAAGCTTCAAATGAACTTTTCTAAAAAGCAACGAATGTCGGAAAAAGTACTGCTTTATTCCTTGTATATTGATCAAGTAGTAATTTAGTTTTCATCATTGTCATGGTACTATTAAAAATTATTACAATAAATAAGTTGTTCTTTCATGCTTATTGTTTATTTTGTTAGGGCGTAGGTAAAGTATCGTACGTTTCTCGAGTGATATGGCAATTACATACTCTCGGAATACTGCACTCGCCGCTGCGCGGCTCATGCGCAACATGTCCGCTCATATGTAATATGCTGCATACCACTCTCTTTACGTAATAAACTATTAATGTTATATAATTTGTTAAATTCGTGCTTTATTTATTATTATTATTGTGTTGGTAGAGGGAGGATAAAACGTGAAAACCATTACCAATGCCAAAATAAGTGTTTTGTTATAGAATTTAGGTTTTGTATGTTGACTTTTAATGCCAATAAAGATTGTTTTGTTTTTTTATCTAAAAAGTTCATAAATTTTTGCTGAAAAGGAATAATTTTCATGACTTTTCCAAGACTTTTTCACATGAATAAAATCCTCCGACTTTTCCAGTTCTCACGGTAAAGAATTTAGGTTTTTTATGTTGACTTTTTATGCCAATAAAGGTTGTTTTGTTTTTTATTTAAAAAGTTCCTGACTTTTCGCTAAAATGGAATAATTTCCATGACTTTTCTAAGACTTTTTCCGATGAATAAAATCCCCCGACTTCCCCAGTTTTCCCGGTTGGTCGCCACCATGTTGAACTATAAGGCTTATTTCCACCAAGACTGATTAACTGTAATCATGTACTAATCATGGATTAAATCTTTGTTTTAATCAAAACAAGAGAATATAATCACTAAGTAGCGTTGGTGCAATAAAATTGAGGATATGAGTTATAAATAAAAAAAATGAATGTTGATTTACTTTGAAATTTAAGTTTAACGTAAGAAAAATCCCAATATATTCATATTAGGTGAGAAGAAAATAATTTAAGAAGTAAACCATTATGTATATATTTTTTCACTTAAATATATACAAAATGGTTTATTTCCTAAATTATTTTCTTCTCACATAATATGAATATATTAATTTTTTTATTACGTTAAACATAAATTTCAAAGTAAAGCAATTGCAAAAAAACTTATAATTGAAATTCAACTTCAGCACAATATCTATAATATTGTTTTTTGCGCCTTGTCGTGTAATTTAATAAAAAAGTACGTTAAGCGCGTACCTTGATATACCGGATATTGTAAACTAATTAACCCGCGGAGTAACTTAAGTGTATCTCGTGTGTCGTCATTAACTTTGTAAAAAGCAAAGTTTGCGGCGATTTCAAGATGTACTTAAAACTTACTTGTTTTCGCCCGCTTTATTTATTCATGGAGAACATGATCACGCCTCTGCCTTTATTTCATTTTCACCCCCACTGAACAAACACCATTTTCATCTTTTCGTACATACAATTTCACTTGTCAAGATGCTGTATGGAATGTGTTAAAGAAAATAACATAATATGATGGAACAGTAAGTATATATATATATATGTTTTTTTAAGAAAAACATTTACAGGGAGTTTTTCATTCAAGTATACATATCCCAATTATATGCTGGAAATCTTCAGATGTTTGTTTTTTTTTTGAAGCCTGCAATGTTAAGCTTTAAAAGAGGGTTTTTTACTCCCGGATTAAGCATGAAATAAAATTTCGAGTTTAGAAAAGCCTGAAAATTTGGTTTGGTCGCGTAGCGCGGAGCGACCAAACCAGATTTTCAGGCTTTTCTAAACTCTAAATTTTACTTCATGCGCCACACGTATACACGCTGATTTTAAGTGACGTTCGCCTGTTAACAATATTTTAGTGTTTTCAGTGTTTTATACGCTAGCCTGAACATTTGGTTCGGTCGCTCCGCTTCGCGGAGCGACCAAACCAAATTTTTAGGCTTTTCTAAACTCGAAATTTTACTTCATGCTTAATTTGTGAGTGGAAAACCACCTCGTTTAAGGCTTCAAATTGAACTCTTAAAACAAAGCGTATGCATATGTATATTAAAAAGAAATCCCCGTATAAAAGAAAATACAGACTATAATGTAATCAATATTAAATACTCAAACATTATCATTCGTTGTTTTTTAAAAAAGTTTAAATTGACGCTTCAAACAAGTGTTTTCCACTCCCAGATCAAGCATTAAGTAACATTTCGAGTTTAGAAAAGCCTGAAAATTTGGTTCTGTCGCGTAGCGAAGCGGAGCGACCAAACCAAATTTTCAGGCTTTTCTAAACTCGAAATTTTACTGCATGCGCCACACGTACTAAACACTGAAATAATTGAGGTTTAAAACATATTGCTTGAGCATACTAATGTAGAAGTATATTTTAAACTTTACAATATTTCAGTGATTTGGACGCGTGGCGCATGCAGTAAAATTTCGAGTTTAGAAAAGCCTGAAAATTTGGTTTGGCCGCTCCGCTTCGCGGAGCGACCAAACCAAATTTTCAAGCTTTTCTAAACTCGAAATTTTACTTCATGTTTAGTCTGGGAGTGGAAAACACTCGTTTAAATCTTCAAATTGAACTCTATTAATATACTCAAAATTATAATTTGAATATGTATAGTTAAGAAAATCTCGCTTAATGTATAAAAAACCGCACTGACGAGGTTCTTAAACTGCGAAACCCGTCTGTGGGTACCGGTGCCGAAATAGCGAAGACAAATTCAATTTTAAATAACAAATAAATGATTTTAAATGTGCCAAACGAAAGAATCTCTTCAATTTTATATTAATAAATAAATAAATCCATGACACTTATATCATTTAATTTTTCGTAAATCATTTTTTAATACTTAATGTTATAAATAATTCATGTGGTTTGTATCACAATAAATATTTTATTACTTTTGCAGTTTTGAGAATTTTTGTAAATAAATAAACATTAAAGAAAGTGAGTTTACGATGTAAATTCAATTATTCCATTATGCTTTTAATTTACATTTTCGTTCTAATTTATTTATTATTATGATGAATTAAATTATGTCGCGCGGAAAGTTGTGTAAAAGGCAGGGAATAATTTAGTCTACTGGAAGTCGGAGGTTTTTATTAAATTTAGGAAACTAAGCTACGGAGAGAAGTTTAGTGAAGGTAGATTAAAGGGGAACAGGTAAATTGATCTGAATTTAATTCCGACTCTTTTACTTGAATCATTTGGGAAAGTCTGTTTCTAACGAACGGATAAAATCCTTTGACAATATTTAATGTCAATAAATAATTCAGCTTACCTTATAGACTTTCGTAAAAAGGGGGAATTGTTAATTTCATAAGATACAGTCACAAATGAAATCTGAAAAGCAATACAAATCAAGTTTAAACCCTTAAAAGTATTTTATTTGAAAACAATTAACACTCTTATAGCCACAAACACAAGCTAAGAAGGCAATCTAAAAAAAGTTCTAACCCTTAAATTAAGTATTGAATGTATAATCTAGGGCAACTGTATAAAGAATTTTGTTCACGGCAATCTTATAATATTTGCATTATTTAATTGTGTGGGCAGCATAAATGGGGTGAATTTAATACTCAAGCACATTGAACTCGGGATTTGCGTGATAATTGTGGTTTTTTAACACAAATATAAATTTTTTGCCGCTATGCAGTATTAGCGCTGTGCTAGACAAATCAGCTTCTTTCGTTTTACATTTGACCATGGTGGTGATGACGTTGTCGACGCCATTTTGTTAAAGTACGAAGTAACACGTCAACATCTCCGCCGTTCTCACTAGTTTAACCGGTGTAAAATGCGTTTGTAAACAGCAAAAATTCTCAATTGGTTAACCAATTGTGCTTCAATCCGTCGCGAGTGTTTTTGTAAAGCGGAACAAACGTTAACACCGTGAAAACTTTATCCAAACGGAAGAGTTCGTTTTTTGTGCAAATGAGCGTGCTTCTATGTAACTTAGACGAAAAGCTAGACTGTGTGAGTATTATTTATTGTTGAACGATTCTTCATATTTGTGTTAAAGTGGAATTAACCCTATTACACATTTAAATCATAATACCGCAATCTGTGAAAATTATTATTAAACAAAACCGACACGTAATTGATAAATATATATAATAAATGTTGTGTTGTATACTGTTGTTGTAAACAAAGTATAGTGTATAACTCGCATATAATGGCTATTAATCACTCTAACGACTAACTCCACTCGCTTTCGGCTCGTTCCGCAAACCTCGTTCTAGTGATTAATAGCTATCATTATATGCGTGTTGTACAATATACTATTTAAGAATTGCACGTTTTATGAGTCACGGAATGCCTACCAAGTTATTTTATATCCTGTTTAAAGAAAGACTACAGGAATCGAATCAAACATCAATTGCTGTACTTTTTTTAGGTCAATTGAAAAATAACTCAGTATTTTCTGTTACAGTACAGATACATTTAGTAGTTTGCTTAGAGTAAATGCCCAGATTATAACAATGGTTGTTAAACAATTAGACGGTTTAATCCCAAAAATAAAATAAACTTATAATGCTTAGAATACACCTAAATAAAGTCAATAGTAAATATGAGTGCCTTTAAGTTTGGAATTGAGGAAGTGAAAACTAATTAATTACATTAAAAAAATTCTGTTAGCGCTAAAAATTATTTGATATATTTTTAAGAGGTATTATTTATGAGTTACAATTACATAATATATTTTGTTTTAAAAAGATTTCAACATTTTAGATTTATTTTGATCGGTAAGAATAAATTCTGGATATTAAATTAAAACAATTGGTTTGTTTTAGTAATTAATATTTCCTCCGATTTCGGAGAAAATATAGATGAGTGAAACAAACCAAGTGTTTTAATTAAGTTTCCAGAATTAGATTCAAAAACCTTATTGCGGGTTAAGTGAGAATTAAACATATTATAACAAGAAAGTTAAAAAATTATTATTATTTTTATTTCATTTATTAAAGTAATCTGTAATGAGTTATATTGTAAATAATTCATTTAAAACCTACCTGCTGACATGTTCATTTTGTTTTTGATTATTTATTGTTATAGAATCAGAACATATCTCATTTCCTAAGTGTGTTCATAAAGAGTATCCAAACTTCTGGGCTGCAGTCTATATACAATATTTTGTTTAAAATATCTATAATAAAAATATACCGTGTGAGCATTTTCAATCCGGAACATATAATATAATTAAGGGTGTGCATTTTCAATCTAAAACATGTAATAAAATGAATTTTATAACAGACTTTAAATTTGTCTATCATTATAATTTGTTAAACTTAATTTGCAAAATAAATATCAATTATACCAGTGAAGAAAGAATTTTCATAGTAAAAACGTTTCCCACTGGAGGCCGTATAAGGAATGTGCGTGATTTATTTTGTTTTTGCACAAGGACGCAGTACAATATTTGAGCTAAAATTTTCGATAATACAATAATTGGACCGTTTGAAATTATCGGAAATTTAAATTCGAGATTATTTTTTCAACTTTTAATCAACAAAGTTGGCGTTGCAGTGAAAGGAGCAACACGTAACAATCTGGAAGTTTGGTTTCAACAAGATGGCTGCACAGCGTATTTTAAAGTAGATGTTCGGGAATATTTAGAAAAAACCTTTCCAAATAGCTGGATTATTGGTCGTGGTGGAATAATTTACTAGCCCGATAGATCTCTTGATTTTGCGCCTTGTGATGATTTTCTGTGGGACCGTATGAAAAGCAAAATTTATCAGATTAGTGTTAATACGCGCACATACATCAAAAATTGCATTCCTTTAAGAATCAATATTTTGAGTGAATATTGATTCGTAAAGGATGCAATTTTTGATGTATGTGCGCGTATTAACACTGTTACACTAACGAATGTGATTAATGGATTTTATAATAGATTAAGGGCAAGGGTCTCCAAACTTTTTCCTTTGCGGGCCATATATACAATTCTACATAATCAAATGGGCCAAGATTCAAATAATTGCATAAACATTTTTAAAAACTTCTATTTTTATTTATTGTTACATAATAATTATAATTAAAAAGGTAATTTATTTAAAAATAATGAATAACAGTCTATTTTGAACTTCACATCAAATAGGTATTTTATACGCGTAGCGCATGAAGTAAAATTTCGAGTTTAAAAAAGGCTAAAAATTTGAATTTGGTCGCTATCATGACCAAATCCAAATTTTTACTTCATACTTAACCATGGAGTGGAAAACTCTTTTGTATAGTATTGACAACTTTGATTTAGAGAAAACAATTGACATTTTCTTTTAGATACTTTATGGATCACCCTGTATAAAAACAAATACTTCCATCTTGTAGATCTCATCGAAATAACCAAAATGCATGTATTATACTTTTCTGTAGCTCGAATAGTTTTTAAGTTACAGCGTTTTTTTTTGTCAAAATTGAAAAAAGTCGAGAATTCACGCAAGTGCGCTCTCTTTTTTGCATTTCGCAAAAGTTGCGAATAATTCAATAACTAATGAGAATACAGAAAAATTGTTAAAACAAAAGTTTTAGATAATAAAATTTTGGATAATTTTTCTTATTTCAAGTTTTTTTCGTTATTTCACAAAATCGTGGAATAACTTCTTAGAACTGTTTATTGAAATTTGTGCATGTTTTTGAACTTCGGGATAAATCAGCGTTTGAAGCGCGTGGCGCATGAAGTAAAATTTCGAGTTAAGGAAAGCCTGAAAATTTGGTTTAGTCGCGTAGCGCTACGCGCTACGCGACCAAACCAAATTTAAAGGCTTTTTAAAACTCGAAATTTTACTTCATGCTTATCCTGGGAGTAGAAAACACTCTTATATATAATATTAATAACTTTGAGAAACACTCGCCATCTTGATTTGAAACAAAAAATCAAATGACACTTCCATTTAGATAATTTATATCACCCTGTATAAAAACAAATGCGCCCATCTTATAGATCTCGTCGCAATAGCCAAAATGTATGTATTATACTTTTCTGTAGCTTGAATAGTTTTTGAGTTCTGACGTTTTTTGTCAACATTGAAAAATGCCGAGAATTTACGCTTTTTTGAATTTCTAAAAAGTTGCAAATAACTCAGTAGGTAATGTGAATACAGAAAAATTGTCCAAATAAAAGTTTTAGACAATAAAATTTAGGACAATTTTTATATCTTTAAGTTTTTTTGTAACTATCTTCTTTCACAGAGAACAATGACAGTTTTTTCAAAGATTCTTAAAAACTTATAATTTTTTAAAACCATAGATTAACTTAAAATTATTTATTAGAATTTGTGTGTGTGTTCAATGTCTAACTTTAAATTACCAATTGTTACTATGTTTTTAGTAATATTAGCGAGAATATTACCCAATTTTAAATTACCGGTAATTTTACATCTTTAATTGTACATTAATTTAAAAAAAATGTTAACATCAAATTGGTATGAAATATTTCATTTACGCAAACTGTACTGTTTGACGCAAAATGGAGGGTTATTTCAATGTTTACTATTAGTTTTAAAAAATGTTCCATTTGTTTTTAATCTTTAGGTTGGAATTAAAATGCAATTGAATTGAATAATATCCCCCTCCACTAACCCTAAAAATCTAGAGCTCTTAAATAAACTATGTACTCCCAAAATTCTCGAAACCCCTCCTAAATACAAACACCCATCTAAAACAACATTCGAATTCATCAAACATGTCACTTCAGACAATGACAGTTAACAATTATGACGGACTAAAGATATGACAAACCAGGGTAGAACGACCTACGGTCGATAGCCCTTTGGTTAAATTTTAACTTTAAGAATATGTTATGTTATATTTGTATTGTATACAACCAATAAAGATTTATTTATATATATATATATATATATATATATATATGCCCCTTTTTGTGAACGTTCTGGATTCAAGATGCTCACCTTTAACTGTATTATATGTTTCGGATTGAAAATGCCCACCCGGTATATAAAAAAAAAGCTGGGCAAATTTCAATATTTGTTTTCCTTATTCGTATGGTCACACAATTAATTTAAAAAGTAAACAGTATAAACTGACTGTATTCAAATTTAAATAAGATGATTGACTACAAAAACAAATTTTCAATATTTTAATTAAAATGTTCCAATATAAAGCACATGAAACTTTAATGAATGTATCAGTATACAAATACCTGTATATTCTGCGTAAGGTATCCTGGAATAATTACCGTTTTGGAATATCCGGATACGAAGTGAGGTCCTAAAATAATATTAATAAAATATAGAGAGCTTTTGCTGCCCTTTTCGCAAAATCCATAATACGTACCCAAAGCTCGGCGAGCCAGAGCTTAAATCCAATTTAAACGTTTACTTTATATTAATTACGTACGCTATTATCCTCTTGGTTAGGAATTATATAAATATGCCTTATTTAAATTCAAAATACTACGGTGTTATTCTTGTTTAATATTTATTCAGTTTTAAATGATTAAATTTGAGTCACTTAAAAGATACGCGGATGGGCCATACGGGAAAATGAGAAGTTTACCGGTGGGCTGGTAGATATACATGTACCACCAAAAATATCGATTAAATAATTTGCTGATATTGAACTTTTTATTACAATAGATGTAAAAGGTTTTAAGTATTATATTTTAAATTAGTGCGTTTTAGAGAGAATGCGAGGCCCGTGGCAACCAATATTTTGGAGACTCTTCAAAATATTATTCGAAAATATATATAGAGGGTGCCCCTATTTCAAGAGAATGTATGGGAATCTCGGTTATTCAAGTCGGGCAAAGTTGCGTTTTATAGGACCCAATAATAATCTGAAAACAGATCTGAAATATATTGTCAAAAACGGATTTTTTTTAAATTTAATTTTTATTTTTTTATTCAAAAACTATTGAATCCAGACATTTACAACTTTGACATTATAGAGACACTTTTTACTGTTAAATCTAGTAACATATTTTATTTTAAGATAACTATAAAATTTACCCAGGGACCATAGCCAACTTTTGTTTTTCTTATGGATAAAATAAAAGAACAACAAAAAATGGCAAATGACTCATATATAAAGTCTACAAATAAATCGAAAGCTATCTGGAACATTGTATAGTCAAAAATGCACAATTGCCGAAAAGCAAACAATCATGTAGATATTAGTTCTAATAAATTTAACAACTTTTTCGCTAGCGTCGCCGAAGAGGTGGTAAATTTTATAAATACACCCGATAATGAACCAATAAGCTACATGTTAAATATCGATTATTTATCACCCAATGGTAGCATATTCCACTTCCAAAAGGTATCTCTCATCAAAGTGCGTGATACAATCTCAAAACTCAAACATAAATCAAGTAATGACATATACGGCCTAAATTTGAAACTAATAAAACATGTTGTAGATTGCTGGTAGACCCAATTCCAAGTTTAATAAACAAATCAATAATATCTGGAATTTTACCTGATAATCTAAAAATTCCTAAATGTGTTCCAATATATAGGTTAGATGTTAATAACTACCGACCCATATGCATTCTTCCTGTGTTCTCGAAAATTTCGGAGTATATTTTATGTGAGCAGGTAACTAGCTAACTGGAACATCACAATCTATTGACAGATGCACAGTTTGGTTTCAGGAAAAATAGGTCTACAATAAAAGCCGTTATAGAATTTGTGAACTACACAATCGACTGCTTTGAAAACAATGAGATAGCTGCAAGTTGCCTGCTCGATCTGAGCAAAGCTTTCGATTGTGTTAGTCACACAATACTTTTACAAAAACTGTATGTTTATAACTTTAGTCCTCAGAGTTGTAAGCTGATACCGACTTATTTAACGAACAGAAAGCAAAGGGTGTTTTTTATCAGCATATATTCTGAAGAGAAACACATTATACATGAGGTTCCTCCGGGATCTATATTAGGACCTCTTCTATTCTTAATATACGTTAATGACATGCCTTTCTAACTACAGCATTGCTCTACACTGCTATACGCCGATGATACGACGATCTCATTTAAGGGTAATACTATAAGTGATATCGAAACTGAACTACAAGAGGACATAGATTCTATTAACATCTAGTTTGATAGCAATAAGCTAAAAGTAAATAAAAATAAAACGCAAACAATATATTTCTCCTTAAGGCCGAATTGTGTATTTAAAAATAGACATATAAATTTCCTTGGTATGCATATTTGTACAAAATTAACATGATCGCAAGATGGGAAGCTGCTTGAATCTAAACTCTCCAAACAAGTATATGTTCTAAAAAAATTATCCAGATCATTAACGCATATGTTACGAAATATTTATTTTGCTTATTTTCACTCACACCTAGTCTATGGAATAATACTTTGAGGACATTCCAGTATTATTTATTTTTTTATTTATTTATTTATACATATAGACGGTCAAGCCTTTTTGAAGATAAAATACAGATTTTTAAAATATTACAACTAAGACAAATATAAACATAAAATAAAAACACCTACATACTAAATACAATAAATAACATACAATATTTCTTTTATAACGAGAACAGATTAAATTAAATTAAATTAAGTGCATTAAGTATGCCTTGAAAGTGTTGAGGGAGTTTCCAAAAAAAAAAACGAGCGATAATGCGACACTGTTAACATGCCTGGCGATCCGTGTATTGGGACTGTTCATACCGTAAGTGGTTCTATAGTGACCTATATGTAGAAAATCATTCGATCTTAAAGCTCGACCCTGCACATTGAGGTTAATCAAATTATGCAGATTTATGCAATTTATCATCCCATTAAGTAATTTATACATAAATGTTATGTCCATTCCCTTCCTTCGAATGTGCAATTCAGTAAGACCAACATATTGACAGGATTGCTGGGGCGTAAGATATATGCCAACAATGCTCAACTTATATGCTAAGACCTTAGAAAATTTGTATTGTATAGACTCTAATCTGTCTACATGCGTTTTGAAGGATGGTGACCAAATAAGGCAGCAATAATCCAGGTGTGATCTGACTAGTGCATTATACAAAATCACAAGAGCACGTACATTAATAAAATCAGTTGTAGATCGTTTAATAAACCCTAGCATTTTATTTGCCTTGTTCACTATGTAGTCAATATGCAGCCTGTGAGACAGTTTAGAGTCCAACAGCACTCCAAGGTCCCGGATACAATCTACTCTGCAGAGAGAGGTATCATTCAAATGATAATTAAAATATGTTGGTACTTTACAGCGTGAAAACGGCATAAACTGACATTTATTATATTTAGTGCCATCATTGATGTTGTTTATTTGGAGGAATATCTTGAGATCATCCGCGAATAATAAGTGTGGACAAGTAAGTATATCGGATAGATCATTTATGAAGATCGAGAACAGAAGCGGTCCTAAGTGAGAGCCCTGCGGAACCCATGATGTTGCCCATATTTCATTAGAAATGTACCGATTGATTTTGACGTATTGAACTCTCCTAGTTAAATAAGATCCAAGCCATTTCAGTAATGAATCACCTACACCATAAGCATGCAGTTTATGCAATAATATTGAGTGATTGACACAATCAAAAGCTTTGCTAAAGTCCGTATAAATAGAATGAACTTCAGCTCTACTTTCGAAAACACGCACTATATAATCAGTGTAAATAAGAAGATTTGTTTGCGTAGAACGACTAGTATAAAACCCGTGTTGATTATCGCTAATAATGTTTTTAAAAGTACTGAATAACTGATTATATAGTAGTTTTTCAAATATTTTCGGTATGACTGACAATATGGAAATTGGTCTGTAGTGTTTCACATTAGATTTCGCGCCTGATTTGTGAATTGGAGTTATGAAGGCAGATTTCCATATATTAGGAAAGATACCAGAGCTTAACGACAACGAAAATAATTGGTGTAGTGGAATATAAAGTGAATTAGTACAATTACGTAGAAATAGAGAAGGTATGTTATCAGGGCCTGGACCTGCAGTGACGTTTAACCGAGAGAGTTCAAATAAAACTTGATCAGCCGTTAAACATATGTTGTTCTGATAAGTTGATATGTTAGACTTAAAGTCCGATGCTATTACAGATTCTACTTTATAAACTGAAGAAAAGTAAGTAGTGAATAGGTTTGTAATATCTTGACCTGACAATACACTAATTTCGTTGAGGGACATCATTAAGGGAATTCCCGAAGACTTGTTCTTTTGATGAACGAAGGACCAGAAAGCCTTTATATTGTAGGGAATAGATTGTTCAATATTATCCAAAAACTGTCTATAGCACAAATTAATTTCAGTTTTGCAAATCCTTCTAAGATTTGTAAAGGAATTGTAGTCTGAAATAGCGGAAGAAAGTTTCCACTTTTTGTGGGATTCCTTTTTAGATTTTAATAAATTGATCAACTTACTTGAGAACCAGCTCGGATAAAAATCGTGTCTTGTGCGTTTCTTTGGTACGTAGAGGTCAAATACAAGGTAAATAATGTCATAAATGATTTGAGTTACCTTGTTAATATCTGAACAATCATATAAACAGGACCAATCGACACTTGATAAAAAGTTATTGATATTATCAAAATTGGCTCTAGTGAAATCTGGCTTAAATTTATAATAAGTTTCAAGCATATCATGTTCATCTACTAATACATCGATAATTAGTGGTGGATGATGACAACCAGGTAAAATTATTGGTAGGCATTTATTAACTGTTAAGTGATCATAATTGGAGAGGCACAGATCTAGCACATCATTAACATTTGTTATAGAATTAAATTGATTCATACAAATAGAGCTTAAGCTATCACAGAAAATAACCTCAATAGGAGAAGACACGTTTGTTGGAGTTACGCTGTAGCTATCGCAGTCATTGACCCAAGTAATATTAGGCAAATTGAAGTCACCCATAATAATGATTTTGTAATCAGGATAATCTGTTGATATTTTTTCAAACGCTTTACAATAGTTTTCATACAAGCATGGGGAAGAGTTCGGGGGAAGAGTTCGGGGGAATATAACATGTCAAACATCTTCCGTCTGCAACGACGTGCTATAAGAGTATTGGCAGGAATAGAATACCGAGCAGAGTGTAAACAATGCTTTAAAGATCTGAAAATCTTAACAGTACCTAGTATCTTTATATTGGAGTGCATTTTCTACGTAAAAAGTAATATCAAAAAATGCAAGTACAATAATATTTATCATGATCATGACAAGGAAAAGAAATGAGATAAGAGTTGAATCATTTAGACTTTGCAAAGCGAAAACAGGCCCACGATATTATGGAGCAAAATTTTGTAACATCCTTCCTCCAAATATACAACGCATGAAAACCAAAGGTCTGAAGATATGGTGTAAACAGCTATTAACGCAAAATGCTTTCTATTCCTCTGAAGAGTTTTTTGATCATCAACATTTATAATTTATAATCTATTCTAGTCGAGTTTACTACATATTATATTGCATTCAAAAAAATAGTTCTATCTCTAGTTTTAACGTGTTCTACTACATGTTATGTAATACTTTATTTCTGTTTACAGAGTTTTTAAAGTGTTTGTGCGTCATAGTTTTTATTTTTCTTTTATTTATGTACATATTATATTTTTAATTGTATTTATTTCTATTATATATCCGTACGTTTTTTTGTTCATATTTTAAGATACTTTGTATGAATATTTACGCATGTTATATGATAGGCAGATGCATTTATTTTAATATATTTTGTCTATTTGTCTATTACTAGTATGTCTGCTGTAGAAACTATTAGTTAGTACTTATACTTATTGTATGTTGACCTGTGTAAGCGAAAGTATTAACACCAATAAATATTATTATTATGAGCGCCATTTTGGATTTTTATATTTTTTGGAAGAATATTTTTACTAATTTCATAGATGTATCACACTTATAAATTTAAATTTTATATATAAAATTGTAATCTTTTGTTTTTTGTAAAGAGTGCCTTGGAAACAGTTAAGTAACTCACTTATTTGACAACTCTTAGGACCCATAATTTCCTTACATATTACCCTTTTTTATTGTTCTCATAGAAAACATATTTGTTTATAAATGAAATACTGGTGTGACATTTTGAATTTTAATAAATTGCTTGACTGTCTTTGGACTATCATAGGATTTTGTCATATTACATTTTTATTGGCCGTGTTTTGACTAATGTGACTTTAAAGTAACGAGTGTCTTCCACTCCCAGACTAAGCATGAAGTAAAATTTCGAGTTTAGAAAAGCCCCGCGTAGAAAATTTGTCGAGGGTCGCGCAGCGACCCGAGACAAATTTTCACGGGGCTTTTCTAAACTCGAAATTTTACTTCATGCGCCACGCGTATAAACCACTGATTTACAGTAAAATTAAAAATATATAACGCTTAGATGTGATGGTAATCAATACTATTGAGATGTAGCGAAAATGCAAAAATTACTTTTTTTGTGAATAGTTTTGGAATAATAATAATAAAAGTAAATTTAGTATGTGCAACTTTTCCATATTGTTTATATTTAAGTTATCATATTTTTTCAAATTTTTACTTCATGCTCAATCAAGGATTGGTTAAAACTTGTTAGAATAATATTGGGGCCTCAGATGAAAACAGATTAATGCTGTTTTAGTTAATCAACCGTCCCAATATTTTTGCTACAGCCCTAGTCCAAAAACGTTTCGAAAAAATCAGTAATATGGCAGTGTGAAAAGAAATGACAAAATCTGGTGTCCACAATATGCAATAATCAAGCCACAAAAATATATGTTTGTGGCTTGACTGCATATTGTGGACGCAGGTTTTGTTCCTTAGTTTTGCGTAAGCATCCACATTTCTGTGTTAAAATTATGAATCCAAAATCCGTTTTAGGCAGAAACTTAACGTTTAACCACAATTCGTATTCAATATCTTCTTCTAAATATTGAATACGAATTGTGGTTAAACGTTAAGTTTCTGCCTAAAACGGATTTTGGATTCATAATTTTAACACAGAAATGTGGATGCTTACGCAAAACTAAGTACTTATAGTACTTATAACTTATAAAAAAATAATAATAGCGTTATTGCATCAATTAATAATACTGCGTTATTGCGCTTAATGAGTTAAACAAATTACGTTCTATTTTGAAAATACTGAAACACACATTTTAATATTTTTAGAGTTATAGTCTTAAGTTGCTTAAAATCACAAAATTAAAAGCTTCTGTCATAAATTGAATATTTTCCTATCCTACCAAGCGAATGAAAATTAATTTTCTTACGAATTAGTTCATTCAAAATGTGGGTATTTAATTTGTTCGGAAGATCCGAACTTGAACTTTCGCCAACAGACAGTGAATATTCATGTGGCGTCTTGAAAATAAATTTGCACCTCATTAAATCCCCGGCAGTTCGGCGTGTGTAAAAATTGAGTTCAAGAAGGGAATGAGTGTTGATGTGTGCTCGTTATGAAGGACTTAGCTTTTATTCAATATGTGCGAATATGTAAGACCTTGCCGTTTCTTCGCTGAAGAATCTTACTTGACGTGACAAGAATAATCCACAAAACAAGGACATCGAGAGAAAATAATAAAAAAATATTAAAATAGTACAAACAGTGAAGCTGTTGTAGGAAAATTATAAAATATATTGCTTTTAAAATAATAGATCGGCCATTCCATAAATAAGTGCACACTTTTTAGGGGTACATCAGGGATTTTAGCGAATTTCACATATATTATAAAGGCTATCAAGACATAGTGTTTGGTTATTACTAGAGGTTAAACAAATTATTGTGTCAAAAGTTATAACAATATAAACTTTTAGTACACTTTTATTTTGAACTCAAAAATATTGTAAACCGTTACCTATACAAAAAAAGTTATTCTCTAGTTTTTGTGCTTATATGTCAAAGTTTAAAATACATTTTTTTCCAAAATGAAAAAACTTTATTTATATAGATTTTTTTTTTCAATAAATAAAACATATCTCAAAAAATTATCAAATACTCATGTTTTAATTTTCTTAAAAAAATATATGGCTTACCCTGATCCTTTCTAAGAATTTTTCCGTTTTCAAAAGAATGGGCACTTTAAAACTTTTTGAGATATGCTGTTTTTATCCGAGCGCTACAATGACATGAGGCGCTACCGCCAATGGTGTAATGGCCCGGATCGCGGTGAGCGCCTCGCGTCAATGCAGCGCTCGAGTAATAAAATCATATCTCAAAAAGTTTTAAAGTGCCCTTCTTTGTGAAAACGAAAATATCCTTAGGAAGGATTGGGGTATAACATATATTTCTTTCAAGAAAATTAAAACATGAGTATTTGATTATTTTGTGAAATTTGCTCGGTTAAAAAAATCATATCTCAAAAAGTTTTAAAGTGCCTATCTTTTTGAAAACGGAAATATTCTAAGGAAGGATTGGAGTATAACATATATTTTTTAAAGAAAATTAAAACATGAGTATTTGATTATTTTGTGAGATTTGTTTTATTTATTAAAAAAAATCTATCTAAATAAAGTTTTTTCGTTTTGTAAAAAAAAATATTTTAAACTTTGAACATTTAAGCATACAACATTCAAGTATAACTTTTTTGTATCAGTAACGGTTTACGATATTTTTGAGTTCAAAATAAAAGTGTACTAAAAGTTTATATTGTTATAATTTTTGAAACAATCTTTTGTTTAACCTCTAGTAACAACCAAATACTATATCTTGATAGCCTTTATAATACAGGGTGGGGCAGAAAAACCTATCACCAGACCAAGGCATGTTGACTAATGACAAATGGCATAAAACCGGCTTTCTAACGGTATTTACCCCACTACTCTACCTGTTCCCTCTTCTGACAAAAAGGGATTTGAAATCGGATAGCTTTTTCTGCCCCTCCCTGTATATGTGAAATTCGCTAAAATCCCTGATGTACCCCTTAAAAGTGTGCACTTATTTATGGAATGGCCAAGATGTTTCGATGGCCTAGTGGACAGAGACCCTGCCCATAAGCCCATAAAAGATTTCATTCGAGTCCATAATTGTAGTGTGAGTTGTAATATCCTAAGTGTTATTTAGATAATTACAAGTGTGTAATTTAAAATATTAATGCCCGTTTGCGCCCAGGTCGATTAACATAATCACTGATTAGGACTTCTTAAAAATACAGCAATTTTATTTATAAATAAATAAAAAATCAATAACTGATTAATTTGACCTCTTGCTGCATGGGCAAGAGCCTACGCAAAAAACAATAGATAAAGACAAGAGATAGCAAATTTACATTTACACACTATATAATATAAAATAACGATAATGTTTAAATATTTAATAATATATTCATTACATTATCCTCTGTGTTTTCTTTAATACAGGGATTTGTTTTAAATATACATTTACACACGATTTTTTTAAAGAGTTCAATTTGAAGCCTTAAGCGAGTGTTTTCCACTCCCAGATTAAGCATGAAGTAAAATTTCGAGTTTAGAGAAGCCTGAACATTTTTTTAGGTCGCGGCCAAACCAAATTATAAGGCTTTTCTAAACTCAAAATTTTACTTCATGCGCGACGCGTCTAAAATACTGAAATATTGTAATGTCTAAAATATACTTTTACATTAATATTATCATTATGATTTCAATGTTTTGTAGGCGTAGCGCATGAAATAAAATTTCGAGTTTAGAAAAGCCTGAAAATTTGGTTTGGTCGCTCCGCGCTTCGCGCTACGCGATCAAACCAAATTTTCAGGCTTTTCTAAACTCGAAATTATACTTCATGTTTAATCTGGGAGTGGAAAACACTCGTTTGAAGCGTCCAATTAAGCTCTTTTAAAAAACAACGTATGTCGGAAAATTTACAGCGTATTTATTTCTTTCCCAGATCGAAACCTAATTACAATGAAAGTAAAATTAATTAAATTTGAGTTTGGACAGTCAATACCTGATTATGGTTAGATTAATTAAAACACTTGGTTTGTTTCACTGATTATATTTCTTGCTTTAAAAGGAAGAAATAAAATCGAAGAATCAAACCAGGTTTATTGTTTGAGAATGATAACTAGATAGTCGAAACTATAGTCACAAAATTAAGTGTAAATACAGTGGTTAAACAAAGTTGAGAGTGCTTTTAATTAAATTTGCTACAATTAGATTCAACATTTTTCAAAACGAGTTGAGTAAGAAATTAATTAATTATATAGTAAATATGATTCTATGTATAATATAATAATAATAATAAAAAAAATTAACTTTTATTGGCACAATAAAATAACACATCCTATTATATAAATTCAAATATATACGAGAGAAATATATTTGAATTTATATAATAGGATGTGTTATTTTATTGTGCCAATAAAGGTTAATATTTTCTATTATTATTATTATTAAATTATTATTATTATTATTATATTATCCTACATTGAAATTATATAAACGAACAAAAACAAAAGTAAAAGAACTAAAGACAACGAAGCATCTAAATAAACATCTCGTCTCTAAATTAATAATAATATATGTAGAAATATTAATTGAAATAACACTTGGCTTGTTCCACAAAATATTTGATTTATTTCGACTAGTTTCGGCTTGTAGCCATTATCAAGGAACATTTCTTCATAATGGCTAGAAGCCAAAGCTAGTCGGAATAAGTCAAATATTTTGTGAAATAAACCAAGTGATTTCTATTTAAATTAATATTCATAGACAGAGAGAGTTTTATGTAACACTGAACATTTTAATAACGAGAATTTTTCTTCTAAGTATCCATATGCATACGTTGTATATTTTCCGACGCTCGGTTTATCAAATAAAGTTATTTTGAAGCTTTATGCGAGTTTTTTCCACTCCCAGGCTAAGCATGAAGTAAAATTTCGAGTTTAGAAAAGCCTGAAAATTTAGTTTGTATTCGATACTTGTTCTGCTACTTTCTTGATGGAACCAAATTTTCAAATTGTGTAAAGTACTACACTTGTTATGTTCCATATTTTTATTTTCAGTTGCCTTAGGCAACTAAAAATAAAAATATGGAACATAACAAGTGTAGTACTTTACCCAATTTGAAAATTTGGTTTGGTCGCGTAGCGCGAAGCGCGGAGCGGCCAAACAAAATTTTCAGGCTTTTTTAAACTCGAAATTTTACTTCATGCGTCACCGGTACAAAACACTGATTCAATGTAAAGCTTAGCGGTGTGTTTTAAACTTCGTAATATGTCAGTGTTTTGTACCGGTGGCGCATGAAGTAAAATTTCGAGTTTAGAAAAGCCTGAAAATTTGGTTTGGCCGCTCCGCGCTTCGCGCTACGCGACCAAACCAAATTTTCAGGTTTTTCTAAACTTGAAATTTTACTTCATGCTTAGTCTGGGAGTGGAGCACACTCATTTTAAGTTTAAAATTGAACTCTTTTCAGAAAACAACGATTATCTAAAGATTTACGGCATGTGATTGGGACATGTATACCTGAAAGAAAAACTCCTTGTGTTTACAAATTGAGGCATTAATTGCGATTGATTGGCTACAATTTGTAATGGTCATATAGGCAACCCAATTTACACATAGCCTAAAAATTAATGGTGTCAAATCATATTGGATGCTTTGGTTTGATAAATAAAACATACGAAAATGAATATTGAAAATTTTCGATGTTACATAAAACTCTCTGTATATATTTAATCATGTTTCGCCAAGTGAATAATGAGAACATAGTGCAAGATATAATAATAATAATGATTCAAACACACTGTAATATTTAATATACCGTAATAAGCGCTGTTTATTGAGGAATATTCTGGAATTAATTTACAGTTATAAAGCATGAATGCCTGCATTAATTTCTATTGCAAGTAAATATGTGCACTAATTGCGAACTGAATGTTAAAATAAACGCTTTTATTTCTCATGTAAATCCAATGAAGGGCATTTTTGCAATCACAAAGCATGTAACAAGTATTTTTTTATTCTCGGTGAACTTATTAACAAGGCTCAGTTGGAAGCAGGCCTGAATTTATTTCCGTATTCACTGATTTTTCATTGTTGTTGTTGGATAATAGAAGAGCGTATACTTTTTACGAAAAAATGTTGTAAATTATTTGAAATGGAATACTCGTATTGATTTTTTTAATTGTTTGCTTTACAAATTAAATATTGTTATGGAAATAAATATTGTTGAACTAATCAGAAATTTCTGTATTGTGGAATTATACATGTTCGTTAAATTAACTAAAAATAAAATGCTTTTAACTTTGTTTATATATTTTTGTTTGTTTTATTTCTTATACACAGAATTAAAAGTGTTTTTTTGTTTAATAAAGATTTTATAAAAGCATCGCTATGTAAAAAAAAATAGTAAGTGGAACTCAGGAGGAATCTCTCATAATATAATTTAGTCTGACATTCCTTGCCTTCTTAAGGTATGTTAAAGACCATTTATCAGATACTAATGAACACTTATAATTATCACAGAATTTGTAGTAGCAGACTTTGTACAAACAATATCAACAAATACAGCGTTTACTTCATTATAAATATCGCAAATCAGTTTACTAACGCTCGATTTTGACAAGATATGGTCTAAAAATAGCATTTGTAAGAGAAAAAAGGCATTCATAAAAGAAAATAAGCATTTGTAAAATTGATTAACGCTCGATTTTGACAAGATTCGATCAGAAAATACCAATTGTAAGAGAAAATAAGCATATATTAAAGATAATAAGCATTTGTAAAATCGATTAAAGCTCGATTTTAACAATATTCGGTCAGAAAATAGCACTTGTAAGAGAAAATAAGCATTTAGTAAACCAAATAAGCATTTGTAAAATTGATTAACGCTCGATTTTAACAAGATTCGATCAGAAAATTGCATTTGTAATAGAAAATAAGCATTTAATACAGAAAATAATCACTTAATTAATCTTTATGATAGGGTAATTAAGCACATGGCAACCATGTGGAAAAGATAACCTCAAATGTATTTTGAAGGCAAAAATCAGAATTACAGCCATAGTATCCAACCAACTATCCAATATTATAAAAAAATGACCAGATCTGGTTGGCCAATAAAAAAATATCTGTATAAATTAAATAATTAACATTGCTATAAATGAAATTGCCAATTCTTGGTTGTAGAATACTTCAAACATTAAAAGTGCGATTCTTTTCGCAATCTACAACAAGTTAGTCTTACAAAGACTATATCAAACACTCATTGAAACAACTACTTCCCGGGCTAATATCCCGACGGACATTGAATTATACAACAAGTGTTTGCTGTTACATACAGTAACCTACTGCAAATGTAACAATTTGGGTCAAATTCTTCAGGCCATCTATAGACGCGTTTCGAGATTTATCTCTCCTCAGTATAGCTTTGCCATTCCCTCTAAACAATTTGACACCTTAGACTGGCGGTCACGTTACCGTTCAAACATAATGTTTGAACGGTAACGTGACCGCCAGTCTAAGGTGTCAAATTGTTTAGAGGGAATGGCAAAGCTATACTGAGGAGAGATAAATCTCGAAACGCGTCTATAGATGGCCTAAAGAATTTGACCCAAATTGTTATATTTGCAGTAGGTTACTGTATGTAACAGCAAACACTTGTTGTATAATTCAATGTCCGTCGGGGTATTAGCCCGGGAAGTAGTTGTTTCAATGAGTGTTTGATATAGTCTTTGTAAGACTAACTTGTTGTAGATTGCGAAAAGAATCGCACTTTTAATGTTTGAATTAACATTGCTGTTATTACTCTATCACAAAATATACATCACAGTTATGTGATTTATCGTTAAAGTCGACATTTATCAATCGATTAATCTTTGGTTGATTTTATTTCTATATAAAAAATAAATACGTGTACGATTACAACTAAATAAGTACAACCCCTGAGCATATCAAATAATTGTACACCTTTATAAAAGATAGCATCATTTTATTCTGATTACAACCAAAGTAATTACATCCAATTAACTAATAATGTCGCGAATAGATTAAAATCGTAGAGACCATAGAGGCAACATAATTCGTGATATAAATTCAAATCCATTTATAAAGAGCGAATATTGCGCTCCAATAATTGAAATACATGTTTTGATCTGGCCGTTTCGTGAAAAGCAACAGCACAATATGAGCGATGATAATATGCAATAACTTAGTGATTCTGTTTATAACACAAAGGATTATTCCGAGCGGAAAGTACACTGGGTTTCTGGGAAATGTGCGAATAAATTTAATACGAGTTAATTAAATATCGCGGTACGCATGAAATTACACAGTTAATGTCAGCATTCGTGAAATCCACTACATTTACGAGTTTAAATTTACTTAATTTTAAAACTGGGAAATATTTTAATACGATTATAAGCTTAGTTACTTTAAAACATATTATAAATCTTGTTTTTTTAAATAGGTGAAAATGTTAATATTTATTCATTTTTTCAATTCAATTGTAATCTATATTATAATTTTTACAACTCAAACTTCTTATTGAGAATTTAATTAGCATTTTAGTTTTATGACTTTATCACTTTGAATAGAACAATAAATCAATCAATAAATCAGTAATAATTACTATTCAACTATCCCAAGATAACCAAAAAAAAAGAACTGGATACAATTAATAGTTGATAGAATTCAGTTTGTTATGGATAATAAGCACTTTGAGTCTCGAAATGTGCATCTAACGATAAAAATAAAAAGTAAGGTAAGGAATAACAGTCTTTTTTACTGGATACAATTATTGAAATAGGAATTATTAAGGGTTTTCCACTTCAGATGATACAAAATCTTATAAGTACAAAACAGTACCAGAAAGCTATAAATCACATTTATCCAAAATCGTCAAATTCATCGGATGTACCCTTCATTGCCCTCATTTATTTGGGTAAAAACACGGAGAAGATTGCTTACATTTTCAAAAAGCAGGGTCGTCGAGTAGCTTTAAATCCGAATAGAAAACTATAAACATTGTTATTCAGTTGAGAAGACAAAATTGATTATTATAAAAAATCTGAAGTGTATAAAATATGTTGTCCCGAATGTAATAGCCTATATGTCGGTCAAACGGGCCGTAGTTTAGAAACCCGATATAACATTTCCGCGCCTACAGCTTAAATCATGATTTAAGAACCTTTGCCAACCATTCTCTAGATTGTAAACATTAATTGCCTGAAATAAAACATGTTAAATTTCTTCACAACTGTACTAAAGGCAGAAAACTAAACTTATTTGAAGCCGCCGAAATTTTCAAAAGTTCAAAGAACATTAATCACCTAAACGAGCAAACAGATATTTTGTATTCACCGCTCTTCACTACCCTTAATCCATAATCCTGTACACATAATTAGTGTCTCCGAAAATTAAGCTAGCTGCAAATAACCCCCAACCCCTACATTAACCTGTTATCCTCAAAAACGGTATACCGGGTGAGCATTTTCAATCCGAAACATATAATATAATTATGGGTGAGCATTTTCAATCCGGAACATGTAATATAAATAATTATATAAATATGGCTATCTTTAACTTTGAATGTGCTTATTGTTATAAGTTGTCAAACTTTATTCGCAAAATGAATATCAATTATACTATTAAAAAAACAGTTTTCATAGTAAAAAGAAAAAAAAAACACTGAAGGTAGCATAAGGAATGTGCGTGATTTATATTGTTTTAGTAGAAATAAGCAGTATTCTCAAAAAATCAATATTCGGATTTGAATTTTAATATTATTGGATCGTTTGGAATTATCGGAAATTAAAATTCCGGATCATATTATAATCTTTTAATCAACAAAGTTGGCCTTGCAGTAGTTCTGCTCCTTGCACGTAACAATCAGAAGGTTTGGTTTCAACAAGATGGCTGCTCAGCGCACTTTGAAGTAGATGATTAGCAATATTTAATCCAAACCTTTCCAAATGGAATCATTAAATGGCTAGATCTCCTAATTTAACGCCATGTGATTATTTTCTGTTGGCCCAAATGAGAAGCAAAATTTATCAAATATTGTTAAAGAATCAAGAATACAATTTTTAGAGAATGTGCGCGCATTGATTCTAAAACACTAACGAATGTGAAATTTTTACGACTTAAGTTTCGACAGTGTAAGTGTCTATACTATAAAATCCATTTATAGTATTTTTACTATTATCTTTATGAGACGTTCAATTTGTTTTAATCTTTAGTTTGGAATCAAAATGCAATTATATTGAATATTTTTTTTGTGAATGATCCGGATCAAAAATTGGCACCCTAAATTAAATTATATGTTCGGGATTGAAAATGCTCACTCGGTATATTGATCTGCATTTCCGAAAATTGTTATACTTGATAATGACACTCACACTGTCGAAACTTAAGTCGTAAACATATTTATATGGAACACCTGCATATACAGAGAGTTTTATGTAACACTGAACATTTTCATAACTAGAATTTTTCGTTTAACTATACATAGGCATACGTTGTACATTTGCCGATGCTCGGTTTATTAATAGAATTGAATTTGAAGCTTTAAACGAGTGTTTTCCACTCCCAGGCTAAGCATGAAGTAAAATTTCGAGTTTAGAAAAGCCTGAAAATTTGGTTTGGTCGCGTAGCGCGAAGCGCGGAGCGGCCAAACCAAATTTTCAGGCTTTTCTAAACTCGAAATTTTACTTCATGCGCCACCGGTACAAAACACTGATGCAATTTAAAGTTTTGCGGTATGTTTTAATCTTCGTAATATGTCAGTGTATTGTGCCGGTGGCGCATGAAGTAAAATTTCGAGTTTAGAAAAGCCTGAAAATTTGGTTTGGCCGCTCCGCGCTTCGCGCTACGCGACCAAACCAAATTTTCAGGGTTTTCTAAACTCGAAATTTTACTTCATGCTTAGTCTGGGAGTGGAACACCCTCATTTTAAGTTTCAAATTGAACTCTTAAAAAAAAACAATGTATCTAAAGATTTACGGCATATACGCTGTAATTGGGACATACTTGAAAGAAAATTTCAATGGCGAGCAATAGCAATACGCCGGAAGATCCAACAATTTTCCTAAAGTGTTGTTCCAGTACGGAGTGTAAAATCTCAATATGCATAAACTGTGGCAACTCTTTTCACCGAAGCTGTAGAAAGAAGAAAGGGCTGAAGTGTATCGATGGAACCCGTCTAATCTGCTGTGGAAATACGGAAGAAGAGAGTGAGGTTAATTATCAATCACTTCGTCTGGAGAATGAATATCTTAAAAAGCAAGTACAACTTTTAAATATCATCATAAATGAAAAGGATGATAAAAATACCATCTCAACAGAAAATATTAATCTCTTAAAAGAGAAAATAAATACACGGTATTACGGAGATGTAAACAAACCCATATGCGACATCTACACGAAAAAATCCGAAGTAAGAGCTAACATCTCAAACACAAAACAGAATCCTAGGAAAGTAAGAACACAATCAACGAGTGCTATCGTACCTGAGGGTCAAATTAATAAAATTGCTCTTCAACCAGGACCGCATATCGCACTAGAGGTCAACTCAATCGAAAATCCCATTAATGAGACCGAAAACCAGATAACAGAAAAGCCAACCAAAAACAATACTCCAGATTCAACAGAAAAAAAACGGAAATCTATGAGTGGAAAACAATCAATAAGAACAAATCCAAACCGTCAAATCGCAAGAAGAATGAGATAATCGGAACTGCTGCACCTGAATTTTCAAACATACACGCCGCTCCTAAAAAGACGTGGCTATTTATAAAGCGCGTACATGAAGAAGTCACCGTTGAAGAAATGAAACTTCATATTAATAAAATTATTAAAACAAATGATTTTACTTGCGAAAAGATAACTTTAAGCGAATCAAGAAGTGCGTATAAAGTTGGGGCTAATTTTAAATATCATGATACATTAACGGCTGATGAGAATTGGTCGGAGGGTATATCAATTAATCCCTATATTTTCAGACGAAATAGCCGACAACAAAAAGACCATAACAATGGTAGCAATGAACAAATAAATATATTTTTCTTAAATATACAATCAGCTCGAAATAAAAGTTTACACATTGAATCATTTTTAATAACTAATACTATACATTTTAACGTTCTTTGCATTAGCGAGCACTAGCTAAACGAACGAGAAACTGAGTTTTATAAAATAAGAAACTTTAATATTGTATCCTCTTTTACTAGGCGCAATTTTATACACGGTGGAGTAATGCAGTTAACACAAACCATGTTAATTAACTCACTATTAAATATTAACAATTGTTCTATAGAAAAGCACTGCGAGGTAGCTGCATCGTTCTCACCTGAGTATAACTTAATTTTAATGTGTGTGTATAGACCACCTGGCGGCGAATTAAATATATTTTTATCAACCATGGGACATATTTTTAAATAACATTGATCTCTCAAAACAAATTGTTATTGGTGGTGATTTTAATGTACTGTTTAACACGAACGATAAAAGGGCTATGGCGGTATGTGATTTATTTGCAACTTACGGGCTATGTGGCGGAGTTAACTTCAATACACGTCTTGAAAATTGTTTGGATAACATTTTTTGAATATAAATCCGGTCAACATCAATATACAGGCGTGTGATGCTAATTTGTCAGATCATATCGGCATACACGTAAATATCAAAATCAATACAACGAATATCAAATCGAACAATGTTATCATAAGACCATTAACTAGTCAAGGTATAAACACATTTTATAAATTGTGCAACTCTGAAGACTGGGGATTTATTGAAAATAATCACTATACAAGTGAAAGTAAGTTTAATATATTTACGGATATATTACATCATCATTTTATTAGTAGCTTTCCCGAAAGAAAAACCACAAATAATGCGAAAAAACAAATTAAATGGTTCAATCATAGTCTCCGCGGAATGCGTGAAACATTACATTTAATTCGAGAATCGTCAATAAAAAACCCAGAACTCAGAGGAAACTATATAAATTACAAAAAGAAATACGATTTAGCACTCCGTAATGCAAAAATAGACGCGAACAAATCCTACATAGACAGTTCTTTTAATAACATAAAGGCAATGTGGACGATAATTAATAATACACGCAATAACAATAAATGTGATAAAATCTGTGATATTAATCCTAATCATTTTAATAACTTCTTTACTAATGTAGCTGATGAGCTATCTAAGAAACTGCCAACAGTAAATGAAGATCCAATTGATGCAATGATTGGTGGTAACATCAATTACAGCAGTAATTATTTTGTCTTTAAAGAAACCACGTTTGTGGAAGTAAGGGACATTATAAGTAAATTGAAGAATTCCAAATGTCGCGATATTACGGAATATCAACAGCACTATTAAAACAAATAGTTGATGTCATTGTGATACCAGTAACAAAAATAATAAATGTTTGTATTAAGGACTCAATTTTTCCACAACCTTTAAAAAGAGCTCGTATAACGCCTAATTACAAAAAAGGAGATATAAATGATGTCAATAATTACAGGCCGGTTTCTATCCTCCCTATAGTATCCAAAGTATTTGAAAAAGTATTGCTTAGGCAAATTGTAGACTTTCTTGAATATGAAAATCTTCTCTCAGAACAGCAGTATGGTTTTCGCAGAGGAAGATCGGCGTCAGATGCGGTCATTGCTCTTGCTGAGGAAATTACCGATGGCTTTGAAGAGGGCGTACATACTACTGCCTCCTTCTTAGACCTGAGTAAGGCTTTCGATTGCGTCTGTCGGTGCACTCTTCTGCGAAAACTGTATTTTTACAATTTCCATCCCGATAGCTGTAGGTTAATTAACACATACCTGTCAGATAGAAGGCAGATTGTCACATTAAATCAACGATCATCAGATGAGAGTAACGTAGAGTTTGGTGTACCACAAGGATCCATCCTAGGACCAATACTTTTTTCAATCTACATAAATGATTTACCATCCTCCAATCCAAATTCAAAATATTTCTTATATGCAGACGATACAACATTGCTAAATAAAGATTCTGACATAAATGCGGGCTTAGAAACGAACATCATTAATAAAAATTATACAGCGAAATGGTTCGGGGTAAATAAGTTAACATGTAATAGTGATAAAACGGTAAATCTCACATTTTCATTAAAAATTTAAAAAAGACGGTAACAATAACGATGGCCAGAATAGCGTCAAGTTTATAGGATTACACCTAGACAGAAAGTTGAACTTTCAAACACATGGGGAAGAAATAGCAAACAAGGTGTGCCGTCATCTCTTGAGGCAATTGAAAAATTGTATACCACAGTCAGCAGTGTGTACCGCCTATTTCTCTTTATATCAATCACACTAAAGTTATAGCATTATTGCATGGAGACACTCGGCCATAACTCAAAGACTGTTTGGATTACAGCGCAGAGCGGTAAGAGTGGTAGCAGGTTTGAGGTACCAAGAGGATTGCAGAGAGGACTTCACTCGTCTGGGTATTCTCACATTGCCATCTCTATATATTGTAGAATGTATCGTATATGTCCACCAAAATAGGAGTTCTTATCGCCTACATAGTGATATTCATGGGTACAATACAAGAACCCAATCAAGTATTTGCACTGAACAGCTACGTTTATCCAAATCGCAAAATGGCATCAACTATTATGGACCTAAAGTCTACAACAAATTGCCTGAATCAATAAAAGCACTGAATAATAATCAATTTAAAGTTAGAATGAAATCGTATTTCTGTGAAAAAGCGTTCTATAACAATAACGAGTGCTTGGCAGATAACTACGCATCTCTGAAATAAAATAGGCGGTAGGGAAGTGCCTCAACCACATAGTCTAGAAACTCTTGATTTCGTTTATTTTATAAGCACTGTCATTTATTTATACTTTTAAACTGCTTGTGTTTGTTTTTATACACAATTTTAAATAATTTTATAATAACTCGAATTTATTTATATTTTAAAAAGTCTGTATTTGTTGTATATATACTATTTATCATCTGTTTTATTTAATAATCACTCGATACTCATTACCCACATTTTTCATTTGTTGTGTTGTCTTTAGAATTAAACTTTGAAATATTAATTTTATACATGTACGAGCATTATATTTATATACACATTATTTATAGTTTGATTAAAAAACACTTAGAACCTTTCTTCAATACTTTATTTTGTAACCAAATGTACATTTCGGACACGAAGTGTCCATTATCAATGGTTTGATACTAATACAAAAAATATACATTTTACACTGATTTATATACACTAAAAAATGAGGGATTTAGAGGGTGTCGGTAGGGGGTGTGGTTATGGTGGTAATAAACTAATTTTAGCCGAAAAAAGGTTATCTGTGGGTAAGTGGGTACGTGTTTGATGGGGATTCCAAGGGATTAGGAAAACACCCGAGTTTCAGGTGGACACACTAAATCTAATAAAACATTTTCGAGCGGACTTAAATCGAAATTTAACAGTAGGTTTTCTTGTTTTTTCATTTGAATTGCCTCCAACATATTTAAATGATAGTGTGTAGAATGTTTTAATAATTTTACGTTTTCTAAAGTGAACTTATGGCCTGTTTCAATTGCATGGTTAGCGACCGCAGATTTATCCGGATTCAGGTGTTTAATGTGTGAGACATGTTCCTTGAATCTAGTTTGAATGTTTCTTTGTGTTTGTCCTATGTATATTTTGTCACAATTCGAGCATTTAATGGAATAAATTCCAGATTTTTCTAAGAAATGTGTTTTGTTAAAAGTGTTTCCTAGTAAATTGTGTAATTTTGTATTTACATAGTACGCTGGGGTTAAATTGAATTTCTTGTACAATTTTTTGAAATTATTTTCGATTGTGGGGGAATAACTTAGTCTGACATATTTTGTTTCTTTTATGGTTTCTATATCTGTAAGTGAAGTTATATTTCGGAGTTTATATTTACGTGAATGTCTATTAATTAGTCTCTGTATTGTATTTCTGTTGTAAATAAAAGAAACAAAATATGTCAGACTAAGTTATTCCCCCACAATCGAAAATAATTTCAAAAAATTGTACAAGAAATTCAATTTAACCCCAGCGTACTATGTAAATACAAAATTACACAATTTACTAGGGAACACTTTTAACAAAACACATTTCTTAGAAAAATCTGGAATTTATTCCATTAAATGCTCGAATTGTGACAAAATATACATAGGACAAACACAAAGAAACATTCAAACTAGATTCAAGGAACATGTCTCACACATTAAACACCTGAATCCGGATAAATCTGCGGTCGCTAACCATGCAATTGAAACAGGCCATAAGTTCACTTTAGAAAACGTAAAATTATTAAAACATTCTACACACTATCATTTAAATATGTTGGAGGCAATTCAAATGAAAAAACAAGAAAACCTACTGTTAAATTTCGATTTAAGTCCGCTCGAAAATGTTTTATTAGATTTAGTGTGTCCACCTGAAACTCGGGTGTTTTCCTAATCCCTTGGAATCCCCATCAAACACGTACCCACTTACCCACAGATAACCTTTTTTCGGCTAAAATTAGTTTATTACCACCATAACCACACCCCCTACCGACACCCTCTAAATCCCTCATTTTTTAGTGTATATAAATCAGTGTAAAATGTATATTTTTTGTATTAGTATCAAACCATTGATAATGGACACTTCGTGTCCGAAATGTACATTTGGTTACAAAATAAAGTATTGAAGAAAGGTTCTAAGTGTTTTTTAATCAAAGTTTAATTATCTTCAAGTAACTCAATCAATCCAAACAAATTATTTATAGTTATTTAATTCACTTTTAAGTAGATAATAATGTATTCATTGTATTATCGTATCTGACTTGTGTAAACATTTTGTAACAACACAAATTCTTAAAAAAAACTCCCTGTATGTACAAGTTAAGGCATTAATTGCGATTGATTGGCAACAATTTTCAATGGTCATATAGGCTTCCCAATTTACAGATAACTTAAAAATTAAAGGTGTCAAATTGTATTGGATAAAAATGTTCGGTGTTATATAAAACTCTCTGTATATAAATTAATAAAAGTGGTAGAAAACATAGTAATAGTTTTATTTAATTTTTAAATCATTATTTCTTTATTTAAAAAATAATGTAAATACATAAAGTATCAAACATTATATAGAATAGCGTCAGAAAATAGTGCACAACATATACAGTTTGAGATTTCAGACAGTTGTATTGGAACGTGCCATTATCGATCAATATGGAAGTTTTTATTTTAATTATTAACAAGTTATTTAATAGATTTGCAGATGGCTAAAATTTCTATAGAGGCAATTTATTTAATTGTACTGATGATTAGAGGTGAGCTATTTAATTCTCATATGTTTTATGTAACTGATTTTAAAGTAATACTGCGAATATATTTATTAAAAAACAAATTAAAAACAGAAGTTAACAAGCATAAATTGAAACATAATATATATATATATATATATATATATATATATATATATATATATAAAATTACGAAAATGTTATTCGTTAAAATGCACACAATGTCTTAATTAATAAGACAACTTAAGACGATAAATATCCATTGAAACAACTACTTCCCGTGCAAATACACCTCCGGATATTGAATTATACAATGAAATATTTAAAATCTTATTTAATTTGATTTGTTACAACGCTCTATTAAAGAATATGTAACGTTTAGGTCAAATTCTCTTCAAACCAACTAACAAATACAAATTAAAAATGAAAGGAGAAATAACAGAAAAATAGAAGTGAAAGGACTTGGATTAAAGCTAATGTCTTAGGCCATCTATAGACTCGTTTCGAGATTAATCTCTCTTCAATATAGCTTTGCTTATGACGTTTTTTTTTAAAAAAAATAGGAATAAATTTAAAATAAACTTACTTGGAAAAAGTGTTGTGTGTGGAATGAACAGGTACACAGAAATGGAATGAGTGAAAGATATGGCTGTATTTATAGGTAAAAAAGGGATTATGCCATTAGCAGGTATGAAGAATGTGAGACCTTATTATTAACCTTACGGTACAGTTCAAACAAGATAATTTCAAATTCAAAACTAATTGAATTCGAGAAAATAAGCTTACGCATCAAATAGCTATAAATTGAAAGATCGAAAAAAAGATTATAAGAAAGATAACATAAAAAGCTTAAGAAATCAAGAATAAGGTAAATGGTTAATGTCATAAAGTGCACATTAATATCCTATGTACTTAATGCGTTTTACTTTTAAGAGAACTACATAAAGATAATGACACAAGCAATCACAAAATGTTACGATTAATAAATGTGATTTTCCCCTATACACACACTCAAGCATAAATCATGAACTTATCCTTCCTTCCACGTACTTAAACTTAATGCGGAGTAATAAAACTTAATCTCAAGTTATAACGTACCTAGCGCTAAAATCTGTGGTATAATAATGTGAGAGAAAAAAAAAACACTCATTTACACAAACGTAGAATTGAATCACCTAGAAGCAAAGGGGTGTAAGTGAGTGATACAAAGAATTGAGAAATTCAAATTTTAAGTTATATTACAACCAACAAACAAAATAGCAAACTGGTTATGTGGATTTACAGAAATGAAAGCTTTAGCTGTTTATCTCTTTGCTTATTAACAAAAACAGCTGTTCATCTAGCTCGAACTCCAATGATTTTTAAATTGTCACTATTTTTCTCGATACCTGACTACCCTTATTTATATTCTCAGCAATTCTATTTATATTATTTAATTATATTTATTTTACATATTTCAAAAACATTATTCAACACATAACGATTCTTTGAATGCTTACAATAAGAATTTGGTAGGTAAACCCTAAGTATTATATTTCCTTTAAATATAATGAGTGAAAACAAGATAAATTCAAATTCAAAACTATTTGAATTCGAGAAAATAAGCTTACGCTTCTTATAGTTTGCACACTTTAAACATAATATATAAAATTACGAAAAAACTATTCGTGAAAATGCAAACAGTGTCTTAATTAATAAGACAATTTAAGACGATAAATATCCATTGAAACAACTACTTCCCGTGCAAATACACCTCCGGATGGATATTTATCGTCTTAAATTGTCTTATTAATTAAGACACTGTTTGCATTTTCACGAATAGTTTTATCGTAATTTTATATATTATAATGAGTGAACGCTAAAGCAAAAGTTTTAATTAAATCACTATTTATTACAAATGTGCACTCTTTTGCTTCTAAGTGCCTCAATTGTATTTTGTTATTATGGGCAAATCTAATATAAAAATTGTTTTAATTTTAGAAAAATACTGGTAATGGCTGATGACCTAATGATCATAACAGGTAAAAATACATTCTATTCTTTACGATATAAAATCGTTTAGTCAAAACAAAGTTATATTTATCCATTTTCGTATAAAGAAATTTTATACAGGGAATTTTTCCTTTTGGTATACGAGTACATATCCCAATTATGTGCTGTAAATTATATGTGCGTTGTTTTTTTCAAGTTTAATTGGAAACGTTAGACGAGTGTTTTCCACTCCCAGGCTAAACATGAAGTAAAATTATGAGTTTAGAAAAGCCTGAAAATTTGGTATGGTCGCGTAGCGCCACGCATGCGCCACATGCGCCGCATGCGCCACGCATAAAAACACTGATTTCAAATGATGTTAACTTGTTAACAATATTTCAGTGTTTTCAGTGTTTAATACGCGTGGCGCATGAAGTAAAATTTCGAGTTTAGAAAAGCCCCGTGAAAATTTGTCTCGGGTCGCTGCGCGACCCTCGACAAATTTTCTATGCGGGGCTTTTCTAAACTCGAAATTTTACTTCATGCTTAGTCTGGGAGTGGACAACACTCGTTAAAAGCTTCAAATCGAATTCTTTTAGAGAAAGCTTATGTATATAAATACTTAAAAGAAAAATTTCCTGTTTATACATCTTTTAATAAAATTAAAACAATATTTTATGTATGTTTATATTAGTAAATATAAATAAATGTTAAATATAAATATGATACTCACAGTGATTGAGATAAAAATCTTGAAAGTCCTAGTTTGGAGATACTCTTGCTGTTCCTTAGTCCTTCGAAAAGTTCCATGGTCCGTAAATTCAGTCGATGTATTTATTTTATTGATAAAATCACATACAAAAAGCAACTTTCGTTTAATCGAAGACACTGATTTGGTTAATATCACAAACACTTGTATTGTTTATATCTCATAAAGCTTTATTTAAAATTTATTCAAATTAATAAATAAGACAAATAAATAAGAGTATCAACAAAAAGCATTATATGTAGTTGTTTTTCTTTTATTTTTCTTTATCAAGAATATTCAAATGTGTAAGTAATTAAATTCCTTTATCTTCACTGTTTTATTTTAATTCTAAATGTACATTTCAGGCACGATATGCCCTTTTTCAATAGTTTAACGTATTTTTTCCAGTTAGGATATAACAGGTTTATTAATAGACGAATTGTCAAATACGTTAAACTATTGAAAAGGGGCACATCGTACATTTAGAATTAAAATGAAACACTGAACATCAAATTATTTAACTGCTGACATATCTATAACTAACACTTCACGTAACTCCAACAAGAATGTCATTGAAAAATATTCAAATCTAAAGGCATGAATAGTTTAGAGTATTTCGAACAGACTCGAGTTATAAATTTAGTAAAGCAAGATATAAACATTTATAAATTTTATTAACGTAAGATCAAACATACAATCCAGCTGATTGGGCTAATATTATATTGATATGGGTAATATATAAAATTACGAAAAAACTATTCGTGAAAATACAAACTTGTCTTAATTAATAATAATTAAGACGATAAACATCCATTGAAAAAACTACTTCCCGTGCAAATACATCTCCGGATATTGAATTATACAATGAAATATTTAAAAGTAGTTTCAATGGATATTTATCGTCTTAAGTTGTCTTATTAATTAAGACATTGTTTGCATTTTCACAAATAGTTTTTTCGTAATTTTATATATTATGTTTAAAGGGTGCAGACTATAAGAAGCATAAGCTTATTTTCTCGAATTCAAATAGTTTTGAATTTGAATTTATCTTGTTTGATATAGGTACTATTTTTTCCAGTTATGATATAATGACAGGTTTATTAAAAGACGTTAGTAGAGCGTTCTAAAACAAAAGTAGACTTCCTAAACTCTTCTAAAGTTTTCTACAATTGCTGTTGAAAATATTTTAAATTGCCTTAAACTAGGTTTTATTAGTTGTTTTTATCTAGATATTTTAATATGGAAGTTAAACGTGCACAAAGAACAATAAGTAGGTACAACAGTATTTATAAACAACATTTTCGAAATTTGATAATTTATAATAAGTTAGTGTATCGGGAATGCATTGTTATTAAAAAGTATTTAAACATTTCAAAATACGCGTACAGTGATTCACAAAATTATATGGACAATCAATTAAACATATCTAAAGTTTGTTATAATTTAAAAGGTGAAGTATAAAAGTAAATACAAAGAAATAATCAGTGATAATTATTTCAATGTTATAATTGTATTTAATGAATTATCAATAACTCTACTCCAATGAATAGAATTAATACGATGCATATTTTGACATTCAGCATACAATGAAATAAAGACAAAAATATAATCTATCATAGGACAAAAATTTATGGGCACATAATTTATGATTAATATTTTAATTGAATGCAATCAAAAAGTGCACTTGAACAGCAAAAAAACATTAGTTTAAGCTCTTCTCAAATGCCTAATGTTCTTGAAATCCCCCTTGCTATTAAAAAAACATATTATTATATTATTTAAGTATGGTCAACGTCACATAGAAATTGCAAACAACCGAGTATAATACAAAATTTAAAACTCGTAGCATTTAAATTGAAAATAAAGGATTTATTGATAAATGATAAGATTACCATATCCACCAATCCCGAGGCGAGGACGGAGAGATGAAAACGTGTTTTTCTTATTTTTGTGTATTCATTATAATGTAAATTAAATGTATTACACTGAAAAAGAAAATAAATAAAATGAAGTAAAAAAAAAGGCCAACCGAAAGCAGGCAATTATCAAACAAAAATACAAGTAGGTTCACAATGTGAAGGAAAACAGAAGTGGTCATCACGGTGTCATTATTTTCCGACCATTTAGGAAGCCACAATATACAGTGCATTTTATTTAAGTATGGCCATAGGGATTTACATGTAAATCCATGGATGGCAAAAATTGTACCCGACGTTAACTGTTGTTGTCGTACAAATATAAAACAATTTTTTGGTTTTATCAAGGACACAAACATGTAAGAATTCTTAATTTCCGTTTTCATAGTTGAAATTAATAACACAAATAATGAAGTTAAAAGATCAACTTAGCGAAAATGTTATAAGCAGACATTTTCTTAAAAACTTCACATTAACAAAGTTTCGTGCGATTTTATAGCATTTACTTGTAGCATTATGACATTTTCACCAAGTTGATTTTTTGCCACAAATTTGAGACACAATTTCAGTATATTTAGCGTATATTATGTAATTAATTATCAATAGAAACTATAAATTAGGAAATTAACATTCACCATTTCGAGATGCTTAGATAATTAAATAATTTCTCCTTATTAAAAGGAGAAATTAGTTTTTTAAGATATTCTGAATTAATGAAAGCTTTGAGTTTATTAATTTACAAATTGAATATATTATTTTTAAATCGTTTACGTAATGAAAAATGATTAATAGATTGTTAAAGAATGAGATATAATTTTATATTTAATAGAGCTTTCGATTTGTACTGCAATTTTTTCCTGGTTATTAATAAAAATTAGAAATAATAGGATTAACCCGGCGCATTCACCATTTGCAATCCCTAAATAATCTTAGGTTACAAGCCAAGTTTTGAATTAAATAATTCCCAACCTTATAATCAAATAATTATTTCTTATTATAAGGAGAAGTTATTTTTTAAGATGTATTAATGAAAGCTTTGAGTTTATTAATTTACAAATTAAATATATTATTTTTAAATCATTCGTGTAATGAAAATTGAATAAAAGATTGTTAGAAAATAATATAGAATTGTATAATTAATAGAGCTTTTAATTTATACTGCTACTTTATTTTAATCATCAATAATTAGAAATTTTGAGATTAACCCGGCGCATTCACCGTTTTGAGATGCTTAAATAATTTTATGTTATAAGTGGAGTTTTATATTAAATAATTCACAACCTTATAATCAAATCATTTCTCCTTATTAAAAGGAGAAAATAGATTTTTAAGAAATTCTGTATTAATGAAAGCTGTGAGTTTATTAATTTACAAACTAATTATATTATTTTTAAATCATTCATGTAATGAAAACCGATTATTGGATTTAAGTATAAATGAAACTGCCAATTCTTGGTTGCAGAATACTTTAAATAATACAAGTGCGATGATTTTTGCAATCTATAACAAATTAGTCTTACAAAGACTCACCGAAACTCATTGAAACAACTACTTTCCGGGCGAATACCCCGACGGACATTGAATTATGCAATAAGTGGTTCCTGTTACATACAGTAACCTACTGCAAATGTAACAATTTATGTCAAATGTCATCAGTATAGTTTTCCTGTTCACTCTAAACAATTTGAGACCTTAGACTGGCAGCCACTTTACCATGCAGTTTAAACATAACTATAAATGAAATTGCCAATTCTTAGTTGCAGATTTTTTTTTTTTCAAACAATAAAAGTGCGATTATATATTATTTTCGCAATCTACAACAAGTTAGTCTTGCAGAGACTATATCAAACCCTCATTGGAACAACTACTTCCCGAGCTAATACCCGACGGATATTGGATTATGCAACAAGTGTTTGTTGTTACAGACAGTGGCATTGTTTATTGATTAATGGATTGTTAGAAAATTAGATGCAATTTTATAATTTATAGAGCTTTCAATTTATACTGCAACTTTTTTTAACAAATTTCAGTTGTTAATATTTCAGTTGCCATTACTCTGTCATTAATCTGTAGAATATTTTGCGCTTCAAAGAGATTTTTTGTGAATATTTGATAGCAAATCCCTGATAATAGTGAGTGATGTGTATTGTCAAGGGGGAGCACTTAATCCTATATGTGTTTATCGATTTTTAAAATCAGGACGTGTTGAAATTTATATTCCGCCGTGTGGATATGAATATTCATTTATCTTCATATTTCAAACGTTCATTATATACACCTACGAATCATAACGTATATAATATATCAAGTCTTATACATGTCTATGCGTATTTATATCAGGAAGAATTATACTCATTAAATCTGTAAAATATGTTTTTGTATATTCCATGAATGCGTATATACATTTGCTGTATTTATTTCTACTTATTAATATTGTGCAAATTGTTTTGTTCTGACAAATTTTATATGCATTACACTGTAAACAATATACCGTTTGTTTCATTTTGAGCATGGCCATAGAAATTTCATGGTAAACATTTTACCTTATGTTAACTTGTGTTGTCCAAATTTGAAACAATTTTATATTAATAAATCAAAAACTTTTCTACGACATGTTTACTAGGACATAAACATGTTAGAATTATATATTTTAGCTTTCAAGTTTAGCTAAACAAATACTTATATTGTGACATTCTTACCAAGTTCATTCTTTGACTTAATTATTTGTATTATTTATTTCAATTTTGAAAGCAAAAATAAAAAAATGTAACATGTTTATTTTCTTCTAGCGTTGTACATTTCGTAGATAAAATGTTGATTTATCAATAAAACCAAGAAATTGTTTCAAATTTGGACGACTACAAAAGTTTACATGGGGTACATTTTTTACCATGTAAATCCCTATGGCCATACTTAAATAAATCGCAGTGTATATTATCTTATTTGGAGATCAAGCAGTATTTTAAATCCGAGGAGACATTATTATATCTCCGAGGCGATAGCCGAGGAGTTATAATTTTTTTGAAGATTTAAATGTAGCTTGATCTCTGAATTACATATATTATTTTAGTTCATTTCGTATTTCTAATCTTATTTGAATTACCAAATGTACATTTCAGACACAAATTGACCATTATCAATGGATAAACACTAAATGCCGTGTTAATCAATTGATATTGGTCACATTGTGTCTGAAATGTACATTTGATAATTCAAATAATAGTGTGAAGACAGGTTATTAGTGCTTTATTCGTCAAATTAACTTTATTTGCTACTTTCAATATGTGAAAGTTTGAAATACGAAATAATATAAATATTATTATAAATGACTACTTTGAAAAAATATAAAATTTAAATAAATCATACTGTTATTTAAGTAAGACGTTTTCTTATTAGAAACGTTCCAGTAAACCAAATCATATAATTTTCATATACAGTTGCGAGAAAAAAAAAACTAGTACAGCAAAATATTTGGCTATGTAAACTGGGCTTACTTATATATTTCAATTTGTCAATCAAATTCACAAATCTGCGGACATGTCAAGCGAAATTTAATTAACGTCGACATGCCTCAACTGACTGAAACGCAAAAAGCGATTATAACGACCCGCATAGAGGCGGTATTAGCATTAGAGACATTATTTATGAAGTGCATGTCAACAAAAACACCGTCTTGTTGGCCAGGAAAAAAAATTGTTAACCTATACATGACAAGTTTGTTTTACAAGAAAAAAAAAATACGATAATTTAGGACTGGCTAAAGCTCCCTGCTGTACTAGTTTTTTTTTCTCTCGCAACTGTACATAATATTTATGTAATAATATTATATAATATCTGTGGAAAATCGAAAGCAAATATATTAATAAATGGCCGCTATTTTTAGGGATATGAATTTACATATACAGAGAGTTTTATGTAACACCGAACATGCTTAAAACAAGAATTTTTTCTTAGGTATACATAAACATACGTTGTACATTTGCTGATGCTTGGTTTTTAAAAGAATTTAATTTAAACTTTAAACGAGTGTTTTCCACTTCCAGGCTAAGCATAAGGTAAAATTTCGAGTCTAGAATAGCCTGAAAATTTGGTTTGGTTGGGTAGCGCGGAGCGGCCAAACCAAATTTTCAGGATTTTCTAAACTCGAAATTTTACTTAATGCGCCACCGGTACACTGATCCAATGTAAAATTTAGCTGTGTGTTTTAAACTTCGTAATATGTTAGTATTTTGTACCGGTGGCGCATGAAGTAAAATTTCGAGATTAGAAAAGCCTGAAAATTTGGTTTGGCCGCTCCGCGCTTCGCGCTACGCGACCAAACCAAATTTTCAGGCTTTTCTAAACTCGAAATTATACTTCATGCTTAGTCTGGGAGTGGAAAACACTAGTTTAAAGATTTAAATTGAACTCTTTTAAAAACACGACGAATATCTAAAGATTTAAAGAAAATAAGCTGAATTTGGAATATGTATACTTTAAATAAAAACTCCCTGTATATATCGTATGTGTGTTTGCTGAATTGTAGCTTATTTATTAAAATATTTTGTTGTAAATTCTTAAATCACAGCTAGACTTTTAAAATATACGTTTAGGGACAAAATTTAACCATTTTTAAACTTCACATAATTCTTACATTATTGTATACAATAAATTATTTATTGTATTTTAAAAACAATAAATGCGTATTGATTACTGTCAAGAGATGAATTGCTGCATAAAATAGTTTATGTATAAATATAATTATATAATTAAAGAAACAAATAAATACATACATAGTATTTGATCAGAAGGTCCTGAATCAGTTTCAGTCTAAGGAATGTAACCAAACACCGAAACTGATCTTCTTTTAAGCCGTAAAATAATAAACAACAATACAATAATAACTTAGGAAATAATAAAAAAATATGATGCACTCAGCATTTTCATATATTTACGTTTAAATCCGTGTATGAGCCAAATCGAAACTCTACCGATTGCATGTAACTTGTAATTATATACGTGATGCACTTTTTAAATATATTTATGTTTTGGGATGGATAGGAGCCGTCTACTTAGAATATCTAAATCGCCTATTTCCAAAACCCCTAAATCCATTTGAAAACAATGGATTTAGAAGTCTTGGAAATAGGCGACTCATTTCCATTATGCACATTACTTCTATATCTTATTTTGTTAGCTACACTTGAAACTATGGCACTTCTCAGCAGAGCTTGCGATGCATCTATGCCTCAGATACGGCCGAAAAACAGCAATCGTCCTGCCTACTGGTGGACGGAGGAGATTAGCATAATCCGAAAGGCCTGCTTAAGGCTAAGACGTAGAGCACAACGTGCTAATACCAGAGATTAAGCTAATAGGATCTCCTCTGAGCATAAAGCAGAGAAAAAGAAACTGCGGCAGGCGATAAATAAGAGTAAAATAGCTCAAAGGAGAAAATTGGGGGAGGAGGTTAACGCTGATCCGTGGGGCCTTGGATACAAAATAGTATATAGTAGATTAGCAAGGGCAAAGGTAACGCCCTCGTACCATCTTCATACCGACCATTGTGTATGCTAGACACCGCGGGAAAGGATTTAGAAAAGCTTATACAGCCGCGCCTACTTTCAGCGATCCGTGCAGGTGGAGACCCATCGGACCGACAATACGGCTTTCGACGTGGGAATGCGCAAATGGGAAATCATCACTCCCGAAAAATTGTGCTTCTCGTCACCCTGGACGTAAACAATGCATTCAATTCTGCGAGGTGGACAGATATGCTAGAAGGACTAAAAAGTTTTCGTGTCCCCAAGTACCTCCTTAACATCGCAGGAGACTACCTCGACGATAGATCGCTGGAATATGATACAACGGAGGGCAAACGGTTATGGAAAATAACGGCCGGAGCAGCACAAGGTTCCATACTCGGTCCAGACCTATGGAACATTGCATACGACGGCCTGCTTCGATTAAACATGCCCGACGATTCACACCTGGTAGGCTATGCTGATGACGTAGCAGCTCTGATTACAGCACGCACTACAGATTCAGCACAGCTAAAGCTAAACCAGGTGATGAGAAGGGTCAACGGCTGGATGGCAGACCATGGGCTTACGCTAGCTACTGAGAAGACGGACATAGTTGTGATGACAACAAAACGAATCCCTACTCTTATACCGATGTCGGTAGGGGATGAGATAGTAGAGACGAAGCCTGCAACAAAATATCTCGGCATTGTGGTTGACACCAAACTCACCTTCAGTGAACACATCCGACGTGTTGCAGAGAAGGCGGAGACGTTGTCAACTCTACTGATTAGGATCATGGCTAACACCCATGGCCCTAAATCTAGTAAGCGCCGCCTATTAATGACAACGGTCCAGTCGATACTCCTGTACGGTTCTGAAATATGGGGTAATATGATGAGGATAGAATGCTACAGAAAACGCATAGCATCTGTACAGAGAAGGGCCGCTCTCAGAGTATCGTGCGCATACCGCACTGTCTCCGAGGCGGCGGTCCTTGTAATTGCCGGAGAAAAGTACTGTGGAAGCGCAAAAGATGATGCAGAACATACTGTCTTTTACTGCGAGAGATGGGCAAGACAAAGAATAGAATTGGAAGCAGAGGTGGGCCATCTGTCCCCAGAAAATACCATGGGGAAGATGCTGGAGAGCGAAGCAAGCTGGGAGAAGATAGCGACTTTTGTGGAGGATGTCCTCCGCAAAAAACATCAGGAAGACGCTCCACCTGTCTTGACCCGAAGTAATGTGGTAAACGGTTCCGGGTTGGTGTCCTCGGCGATAGTGGGAGGGGTTTTAGTCGGTAGCCGCAAGGAGTCCGACACTGCGTACGTAAATGTATTTCCCCTCCCACCTTAAAAAAAATATATCTTATTTTGTTAAAGAGATATGGAGGCGCTTTTCAGGAAATTGTTTTTCGCCTGTTATACATGTTATACCACCCACACTCGGGCAATATGTGAGATAAATTGAGAATTATGTATTACCACTAAATATAAGACACAATGTTTCGGTCCCTAAATATACAGGGTGTTAATGAATTTCAGGGCTTAAGGTATACATGACAACAATCATCTTTTGTTAATAAATGAGAAGTAAAAAGTGTCACTCTTCAGGACTGGAGATTCTCGACGATTTTTCAAGAAACACCTAAATGTAGGCAACATAATTTACTACCTACTCTTTGTTTCAATTATGACAGAGAAATTAATGCGAGAAACGTAAAAAATAGCACATAAATATTAAATTGTGTCAAAATTTACTTTATTTTCGTGAGACTTGTGCAAAATAATTGAAAATGCAATTTGTGTTGTCTATTTTTAGGTACTTCTTAAAGAATCGTTAAGAGGCTCTATTTTTTAGAGGAAACACTTTTGACAATTTATTAACAAAAGTTGCTTGTGTTGTTGTGGTTTGCAAGCCTTAGGCGTTTGTCCCTACAATTCATTACCACCCTGTATAAAATCTTGACGAGTATTTTTTTCACATTTTTTTTATTAGTTCCTCTTATTAATTACTTATTATTAAATGCCGTACATACTATTTTCATCGCAATTTTTTTTATCAGTTCCTCTCATAAATTACTTATTATTAAATGCCATACATATTGAGTTAAAGCGAAACTTTCTGAAAAGCTAATTACAGTTATGAGAGTGATGGAAATTATGTTACACTATTCGAGAAATAGTTATTACATAACTAACGTAGGTAGCAGTATCCAGTCTATAAGAGAATCTCAATAACGTCAATGAAGATGGATTTTAACATGACTTTGAAATATTTCAACAGTAATTAATAGTCTATAATAAGCTATCTATTTCGTTATTAATAACCTACAAATACATTTGCATATGTAATCATTATCCATTCAATATTCACAAATTGCGTAGCTAGAACAAATATTTGTATTATTATTTCTTTTAAAATGTTTATAAAAGCGATTACTTTAAAACTTCGATTGAGTGTTTTTGCTTCGTGATTAAGCAAGAAGTTAAATTTCAAGTTTCAGAATTTTCTAAACTCGGAATTTTACTTCATGCGCCACGCGTATAAAACACTAAAATGTGAAGTTCACACCATAATTTGTGTATATCTTGAATAAGTTTCTTATTTTTAAAGTAGTGAAACATTTTTAATTATGATTTTAAATTAAAACACTTGGCTAAATTTCACTAATGTTAATAAAATTCAACCCAACGTTTTCTTTAAAATCATTTAATTTGTATCATTTCACAATATAAATTTCATGTTAATTAAATAAAAACGAATTTAAATTAATATCGACTTTCTGCAAAAATTTAGTCTTGTTGATATTTCTCCAAATATTCATTGAAACAACTACTTCTCGAGCTAATACCCCAACAGATATTGAATGTTATTTAGAATTAACAAAACTAGTTTCCTTAATTTATTAATTTTGATGAGTACCAAACGTATAATTCACAATATTATTTATTGTATATCACTATTATCCATTGCGTAAATTATTTCTCGCAAAAAGTTAATCAAATGATTGGATAATTTTTTTAAAGTTGTTGAGTAAATTAGGTCCCCAATTTTACTTGATTTTTAATATCAAATCGGTTATAGACTTAAATATATAGATTATATAGATTTCAATAAGACGATCATTTTTGGTTAATCGCCTACCGATTTTAATCGCCGGTGAGATTTAGCGAAAAATAATCAATTTTTCAGTATGATTGGTGAAAGACATTGTATTATCTGCAATTCGTCTATTACTATTCCGAGAAAGGCTAACTTTGAGCGAAATTTTTGATCGTTGTACGAACAATAGGACGAGTATTTAAAAAAAAAAATAAAAAACTGAAATACGAAAATAAAAGATAAAGCGTTTAGTCAAAGGAATTTGGGTGTAACATAATGATTAAACAAAGATCAGTCGTTATTGCTTCGTTAATCCTTTAAAGATTTCCTTAAAATATTATTAAATTATAACTTTGAAACGATTTTTCAGAAGGAAAGAAAAGTATTTGAGTTATTTTAACTTCGACTTCAGGATCTCTAAACGTGTTTATTTTTAGGGAAATAATAAAATTTTTTTGTACATAATTTTTCCAACAAGATTCATCATTAGATTTTTATTCATAAGTAATAATTAAATCAATAAATATCTTATAATTTGACGAATAAAGCACTAGTACCATTTCTTCACACTTTTATTTGAATTACCAATTGTACATTTCGGACACAAGGTGACCATTATCAATGGATTAACACTGATATCTTATAAATAAATTTATAATAAATGTTAAGGTATACTTATAAGCAAAAATCTTTTTGTATACCTTTTTTATTTGTTTCCATTATCTATAACCTATCGATCGCCAAATATGCGTATTTCCACCCAGCCACCTACTCAGCATTGTTTACTTCAACAAGCAAAAAACTAACTAACGAATTCAAGTATCATAATATGCAAAAAAAATAAAATCAATTTTTATAAACTTTCGAATGGTAATACCCCCTTAATATACAAAAGTAGCTCGCGTATTAAAAAAGGTTGAACACCCTTGTTGATCTAGTAGTTATTTATATGATCTAGTAGTTAATAACATTTAACTTGACAATAACTAACGTTTGCGATTATTTCTATTTACATAATTGTCCATGACTTGTATTATTGTTATTAAAGCAACTGCATCCTACACATTTTTCAATATTGATTCTGCGAATGTTTGCGGTGAAATATGAATTCCGCAAATTTTTACAGCGCACTGGGTGATCGCGAGTCTGTAGACTGTCCAATGAGAAAAAACTGAAAAATACGAATACTGATGCCTGTCAGGGATTTTAACCGCCCGGCCTTATCTCCCGAATGACATCTTGACATAACCAGATGAAAAAGAACGGAAATTATATTACATCACATATAAAGAGTCTCAATCGCATAGAAATAATATATCAGGTAAGGAATGCTTTTGATATATCGACGGTTTTTATATTTATTAATTATTACATGTACGTTATTATTTAACAATTTAATTAATCTAAACTAGTTGTTTGCTCGAATATATAAATAATTTAATTGATTATATTTTGTGAAATAATATATGAGGACCTTAGAAGCCAAGGGGTACAAGTGCATAAAACTTTTTTTTTTAGAAAATGTATTGCAAGCTTGATAAATGATAGTAATTTAAGGAAAATGTTCATTGAATGTTTTATGTTAAACTAGTGTTACCTATTATTTATCAATATCAGTAATATAGTGTTGCTAGCAAATAATATCAATACTTGTTAATCGAATTTTCTAAATTTTGCACTTATATCCCTTGGCTTCTAGGACCCTCATATATGATGTGTTTACATGTTACGTGAGTAAAAGGATTGTTTTAATTAAAATGCTCGTTTGAAATAATCTGGAATGATCACAAGAGGATCGTACATTTAATGCAAGGCCGTAAACTTTGCTCAGGCGGCCATAAAAATAAAAGTAGTTTATCTCATGACGTATTTATAGTTCATCCCCCAAAGTACTTGACTCTGTTTTGGTTTTATGCTTTTTTCAAATGAAATGCGATAGGATTTTCCTCTATTTAAAATTACACACTCACGTTTGAAACAAATCTATAGAAATACATAAACATAAATCAATGCATTAAAAATTCATTGAGGTTACTTAAACAACTTAGAGAATGGTGGAAGTAATCACGTTAAAAAAGCACACATTTTATACGTTTATTGGATATTGGTTTTAAACCATTCCACTATTTCACGATTTTATTTTGCAATTTACTATAATTAGACGCCACAAACACATTCACACACATCCATTGACCCAGGTAGAATCATTTTGTACTTTAAAATTATCGCTGGGGACTCGAACCCGCGACTTCCACTACCCTACCTGGGTCCTCGAAAAACAATATTTTATTAATAATTATCATTACAACTTATATCTAAAATGGCGAATGCACCGGGTTGGAATTAATTGTATTAACCCGTTCAACCCTGGAATTTTTCTGGTACCTGAAACAAATTATTGTACACTGCATATTATTTATTACTATCTCAGATATACAGAAAATGTTTCTTATAAGTACACATGTCTCAAATACAGTATACGCTGTAAATCTTCAGATATTCGTTGTTTTTACAAATACTTTAAATTGATCTTTCAAACGAGTATTTTCCACTCCCAGATTAAGCATAAAGTAAAATTTTGAGTTTAGAAAAGCCTGAAAATTTGGTTTGGTCGCGTAGCGTGAAGATCTACGCAACTAAACCAAATTTTCGGCCTTTTCTATACTCGAAATGTTACTTCATGCGCCACGCGTACTAAACACTGATGTGATCTGGTGTTCAGAATACACAGTTTTAGCATACTGCCTTAGTAGAATATTTTTAACTTCACCTAAAGTCAGTCAGTGCGCGCGTGGCGTATGAAGTAAAATTTTGAGATTAGAAAGCCCTGAAGTTTTCAAGCTTTTCTAAACTCTAAATTTTACTTCATGCTTAATCTGGGAGTGGAAAACACTCGTTTAAGACTTCAAATTAAACTATTTTAAAAACTATTTTTTACCAAATGTAAGTGGTGGCAAATGCCACCGTCAGGGCTGAACGGGTTCATGATTATTTATATGATTTGTGGTTGTAGAATAAATGATGACCAATTAATAGGTTCTGTGAGTTTTTAGTAGATAAAGATAAAAAGAATCTAACTACAACAAAACGGATGTCATACGTTAGGAAATATAAATTAAATTTAACCTCATACAAAAGAAAATCTTTATATATAAAAAAAATGATACTTGATGTTACATTTTGCATATAAATTACGCATAAAAGCAGAAAATGTGTTTGTGTAGATCAAATATTCATTTTATAGTTTAATACACGTCAGGGTATTAGCATGGGAGGTAGTAGTATGTAACGAATATTTGAAAAAGTCTTGAATAGATAATTTGTTTGCAGAATTCGATATTATTTCCATTTTTATATTTTTTAAATATTCTGCAAATCAATTATGTTATATACAGAGAATTTTTTTTTGTGTATACAACTATGAGCTCAATTTGAAGCTTTATCCGAGTGTTATTCACTCCCAGACAAAGCATGAAGTAAAATTTCGAGTTTAGAAAAGCCTAAAAATTTGGTTTGGTCGCGTAGCGAAGCGGAGCGACCAAACCAAATTTTCAGGCGTATTAAACACTGAAAACACAAAAGTAGTGAGCAAACTTTACTAGAAATCAGTGTCTTGTACGAGTGGCGCATGAAGTAAAATTTATAGATTAGAAAAGCCAGAAAATTTGGTTTGGTCGTGTAGCGCTACGCGACCAAACCAAATTTTCAGGCTTTTCTAAACTCGAAATTTTACTTCATGCTTAATCGGGGAGTGGAAAACACTCGTTTAGGACTTCAAATTATACAATTTTAAAAAACAAACGATCATCGGAAAAGTTACAGCTGTATGAATATTTCAAAGAAAAATTCCCAGTATGTTTACTAAATTTTCGTGGTGGCAAATGTCATCGTCAGAGCCGAAAGGGTTAATTTTTTATTTCTAAATATTACAGTGTTTGCATAAAGAGTATATCTTTCTAAATAATACTAATAAAAACAACAACGTCAAAACAGTATTATTGAAATAAACACATGCGTTTTTGCATATAATACATAAAAGGTGTCCCAAAATTCACGCAAGAAGTAATTTTGACAGAACACAAAGGTTTATAATTAAACATTGTATTGTTTTTATTGATTCATAAAGGAATTCATATAGGGATATGTATAGAATAGCATATCAGGTAAAAGGCCTCCACGGCTTACGCACTCTTTTATTGAAATTTTTAATTACCGATTTGTATTCATGTAAATTAATTTCGTTAATAGCTCATGGGCTTGTTTGCATAAACCTTAGACTTTAAAAAATCTCAAAGAGAAAAATCAAACTTTGTTAAATCCTATCTTCTGGGCAGCTAATTCCGATCACTAAAACTGGAACGACCAGAAAATAATTCATGCAGTAATTGAATTGCTTCTCGGGCTGTATGGCATGTGGCTCCGTCTTGTTAAAACCATATGTCGTTCACAACCAAATATTTTAATTTAGGCACAAAAAAACTGGATTATTATGTCGCGAACTGTAGCTGCCAAAACTTCATTATTTTTAAAATATCGCTCAAGAATGAAAAAGCTTTCTTTCGTGTAGCGCCCTATTTTTAATAACCCTATAGTGTCAGCTGTTACGCTGTCAATTTTTTTCGTTGGCAACACTCTACTGTACAAATGGCGCAAAATTAAAATCTTGTGTGAATTTTGGAACACCCTTTATTAGTATCTTTTGTCGTTTCTATAGAATGTATTTCTTTTGTATAATGTATTCTGCCATTATAGAAAACTGCAATATGGACACCCTCTATTAGTATCTCTTGTCGTTTCTATACAGGGTGCCACTATTTTGAATGTATAGGGATCTCAGTTATTTAAAGAGATAGAGACTTGGCATATATAAGGGCCTAACAATATTCTGAAAACAATTTTGAAATATCGTTTTTTGTTTACGAGATATCAACAAAAAACTGAGTTTTTTAAAAATGGTTTTTATATTTTTACTAAAAAACTACTGAATCTGGACATTTAGAACTTTGATAATATACAGGCTTTTTTTTAATTAGGAATCTAGTAGCATATTTTTTTTAAAGAAAACTATAACATTTACCCGGGGTCCATAGCCAACTTTTGTTTTTCTTATGGGCGCCATTTTGAATGTTCATATTTTTTGAAAGAATATTTTTTTCTGAAATCAGTGATGTACCACACTCATAATTTATTTTAGATTTGATATTTAAAATTATGATATTTTGCAGAGTCCCTTGGAAACAATGACGTCATATCTGGTAATCAATAAAATCTTGACAGCAGGCAATCATTGTTAGCACTCAAAATTATTTATTAACTGTCAGTATTTTGTAATAATTATAATAAGTATCGATTATCACATAAACGTTGCACAAACTAATTCTATTCTACTTTTATTATTATTATTCCAAAAAAAAATTAATTTTGGCATTTTTTCGCTTCATCTCGGTAAATATTGATCACCATCACATCTAAGCATTATATATTTTTAACATTACTGTAAATCAGTGGCTTACACCCGTGGCGCATGAAGTAAACATTTGAGTTTAGAAAAACCCTGTTAAAATTTGTCTCGGGTCGCTGCGCGACCCTCGACAAATTTTCTACGCGGGGCTTTTCTAAACTCGAAATTTTACTTCATGCTTAGTCTGGGAGTGGACGACACTCGTTAGTTTAAAATACGCCACAACTGTTAAAATCTGTATCGTCGGATGCCCGTCTTCAGGGGTGATATGTAAGCAAATTATAGGTCCTAGGAGTTGTCAAATAAGTGAGTTACTCAACTGTTTCCAAAGCACTCTTGACTAACACAAAATATTTAAATTTTGCATATAAAATGTACAATATATTATAAGTCTGTTATATCATTGAATTCAGAAAAATATATTCTTCCAAAAAATATTAATATCCCAAATGGCGCCTATAAGAAAACAAAAGTTGGCTATGGTCCCTGGATAAATGTTATAGTTATTTTAAAATAAAATATGTTACTAGATTTATCGTTAAAAAGTTCCGGTATAATGTTAAAGTTGTAAGTGTCTGAATTCATTAGTTTTTAAATAAAAACATAAAAACGAAATTTAAAAAAATCCGTTTTTGACAATATCTCAAAAACGAAAAAAGATATTTTAAATTTGTTTTTAGATTATTATTGGATCCTAAATTTCGCAACTTTGACCCAATTTAATCACTCTCTATCTCTTCTAATAACCGAGATTTCCATACATTCTGTATTTTTTATTAATGTATTTCTTTTGTATGATGTATTTTACTAACTTTTAAAAACTGCAATACGGTAATCTAAACAATGTTAACATTGTAAATGTATACATTTTGTAGGAGCTCTTGTTTCTGAATTAATTAAAGTCTTTTATTTCTCATCCAGTGAGCGTTAGCATTGTTTCTGTTGGTGTAAGCGAAATTAAAATTTTACGTGGAGAGTTTTGCAAACTATTATTAAGTCGGCAGCACTATTGTGGTATTCCATTCCTTTTTGCCCTTAATTAACTCTAGGATGTTTACTTATAACAACTGTAGTTCACCAAATTAAATTTTATATGAATTAATTATATAAAATAAATATTATGTGTAATTCATTTTAATATTATGTGTAATTCAATCCGCAATTTCATTTAAATTAAAAAACTGTCATTATTAGTTAGGTATTTTATTACATTCATACATCATCATAAGCATAGTAGTCTTAGTTCGTTTTCATATAGAATACACTAAGGGATAGTGTTTTGCAAAAAGTATTTTATAGATTTAGGAGATGACCCCTTTTCAAAATGACCGATTCAATTAAAGAAGCAATTTATTCTGCGACACTTAATCATAGTTTTTATTTCAGGAATAGATGAATAGATCAAAATAAAATGTATCTTAGTGATTGATTGAACTTGAAAATATTTATAATAAAAGACTAAACAAGATAAATTCAAATTCAAAACTATTTGAATTAGAGAAAATAAGCTTACGCTTCTTATAGTTTGCACACTTTAAATATAATATATAAAAAAACTAAAGCCTAAAATAATCTAGTGGCTAGTTGCTTTTGCTTTTTATTTTAAAAATATATATTTTTGTCTATTTCCTGTATGTTTTTATCATTATTTTTGTTCTGCTTATATCTACAAAAGATCCACTGAGCATTTATTTTTTGTTTATTGCAATTTGCCTAATATAACATAAAATAATGATATATGATGTGTTTTTATCTAGAAGTCAAATAATGGCGTTAAGCGAATCCGGATTGACCACATTTAGTGTGAATCGTACATGATTCATACGACAGCGAACGTATTATATTCGTAATCGTATACCTCACTAATTTAAAATGCTTTTTAATACGTACCATCGGTGGACATAAAATGTTGGGACAAATCGAAAATTGAGTAATGTCAAACATAATCAAATTTATACCGGTTAAGTCAGTTTTTTATGAAGAAAGGTTATAATATGGAGTGAGAATGAAAATCTGTAAATGAGAGGAAAAGAAAGGGATTTAAGCTTTTACACATCAAATGATAATTAACTGACTTATCTAAAGTCTGACACACACACTAAAAAAATTATACGTGCCTAACATTATATCGTATGTTTAAACATTTTTACACATCAAATGATAATTAACTGACGAATCTAAAGTATGACACACACTAAAAAATTTTACGTGCCTAGCATTATATTGTATGTTTAAAAAAAAAACCTCTAGAGTGCCATGATTTACATTGGCTACACGCTTTAGGAATTGACATATAAGACGTCAGACATGATAATTATAATATATAACTTCAGAGTTGCCAACCTGCATTATTTTCCAAAGCACTCTAGAGGTCTTATTATATTGAACATACGACATTTCCACCGATGGTACATAAAATTCAAAAAAATGTATTGAAAAACTTAAAAATAATTATATTGAAAACTCTTTTTCAATACCAAAGTGTTAACAAAGTATAAAAAACAGAAAATGTCTGAATTTCATCGAAACACATCGAATAGTAACAGGTTTCTATTCGGAAAGTTGCGAAACTCGAACGTAAATTTTGTAACTCTCTCGGTCTAATTCTGATCGGAGGGTACACCAGACCCTATTTGCTTACTTTTGCAGACTTTTGTAGAAACTTTGCTGTAGAAATTGATTTTCCCAGTCCGATACAGAATGAATGTAATTATTCTTAGCGCAAGTTTTGCGGCGGGGTTGAGCAAAAAGTATTTGTTGCTCGTTTTATCAACCCCATTTAAATGTAACCGATAAAGTTACAAATAAGAAATTAAACAGGGTAATTGTAATTTAATGTAATTTCCATTTGCATTACATATGATTAACTTTAATTGGTGATTAGTACTTAATAAAAATACAACAATTTTGCTAGCAATTTCTGTACACAATTACACAGAATTGCACACAAGTTTGTACAGATATACAAGGAGTTTTTCTTTTCTGCATACACATCCCAACTGTATGCTATAAATCTTCATATATTCGTTGTTTTTTGTAAATAGTTCAATTTGAAGCTTTTAACGAGTGTTTTCCACTCCCAGGCTAAGCATAAAGTAAAATTTAGAGTTTAGAAAAGCCTGAAAATGTGGATTGGTCGCTCCGCGCTTCACCCTACGCAAACAAACCAAATTTTCAGGCTTTTCTAAACTCGAAATTTTATTTCATGCTTTGTCTGGGAATGGATAACACTCGGTTAAAGCTTAAAATAGAACTCGATTTGAAAAAAACGTATACATATGTATCAAAGTTGGGCAGGATTCGAATCAACCTTATACAAGACCTTTTAGAGGATTCAAAAGAGGCATTTGAATACTTTAGTTCAACTAGATTCGTGATCCGGATTTGTAACATTTTTTTAAGAGGATTCGTATTCGAATCCAAATGTGGGTGATTCGAATCCATATAAAAGGAATCGAATCCTTATGAAAGGATTCGAATATTTATAAAAGAATTAGAATATTTATAAAAGGATTCGAATATTTATAAAAGGATTCGAACACTTACAAAAGAATTTGAATCGTCAAAAATAATTCGAATTAATTGTGAGGATTAACATGAAAAATGTCTTTTGTGTGTTTTTAAATTTCTCGTTAAATCACTGTTTTATACACGTGGCGCATGAAGTAAAATTTTGAGTTTAGAAAAGTCCAGAAAATTTGTCTCGGGTCGCTGCGCGACCCGAGACAATTTTTTACGGGGCTTTTCTAAACTCGAAATTTTACTTCATGCTTAGTCTGGGAGTAGAAAACACTTGTTTAAATGAAGACAACCTTATTCAAGACTGTCTCAGTTTAAACCGAGTCGACCTTATACAGTAATGACTTTGATTTTGACGTCATGTGAGAATTTCCGCGATTGATAAGGTCGGCTCGGTTTAAATCGAGACAACCTTGCACAGTAATGATCTTGGTTTTAACGTCACGTACGGATTTCCACACGTGACGACATCAACCAAGTTGTGTAAGTTTGTCTTGATTTAAACCGAGCCAACCATGTATTGTTTAATTACCTTGATTGTTGACGTCACGTGAGCACTTCCACGCGTGACGTCAGGTTGTCTTAATTTAAAACTGCGTCGACTTTGTTAGTTTAATTACATTGACTTTTTCACGTCACGCGAGGAATTTCTCGTGTGACGTCAGAAAAACTCCCTGTATTTCTCGGGACATTGATATTTCTAATAAAATCCAACTGAATTTGCTATGAAATTTAAACATAATAAGTAAAAACCAGTATATTTTCAATTTCACAATATTTCAGTGTTTTATCCGTTTTGCTACGCAACTAAACCAAATTTTCAGAATTTTCTAAACTCTATATTTATCTTTGTGCGTAAACAATGATAGTAAATCTATGTTAAAAAACAAAAATTAACATTTCTTAAGATATAAACTATTTGTCTCGCGAATGTGGGGCAAAAGTAATGTCATATTATTATTTAGCTGCCATTAAATTAGAAATGAAAAAAACTGAGCAATGATTTTACTGAAAGTTAATTTAAAGGTGTAAAATTGATAATATAAAGGTAAAAATATGATATCGGTCAAATGATCATCTCCTGAGTTGATGTTGATTGTGCTCGTTTTACAACATTTTGAATTGTTGTTAGTAATACATCTGGCCCCAAATTGGTGATTTCTTCTTCAACGTTGGCTTCCAAGACTTGAAAGGTTTATGGTTTGTTGTGGTAAATGCGAAATTTCAAAAAGACTCACAGGGAGTGGAAACGCTCGTTCGAAACATTAAACTAAATGCTTTGATAAGAACATTAAATAACTAATAATGTTTTTAGAGATAATAATCTAGTTTTCAAAATTATGTTTAATATTATTTGAAGTAAAACTGACATGGCAGCCACAATCTGAAATGTTAAATTTTTCCGACATTTCCCTGATTCAAGATTTTTTTCCCTGGCCTTTAAATATAACTTTCTTCTAATGGAAACCTCCATTTTGTTAAATTGTTTTCATTGTTTTTGTCAATATTAAAGTTAATTTTATTAATTTTTACGTGTTTTGTAATTTGCCTGCTGATATTGACAAATTTAATAATGCAATATGGCTTTTTTGTAAGTGTTTTGGTCAATTTGAATATAATTTCATGACTTTTCTCTGACTTTCCCGGTTTTAATGATATTCAGTGAATTTTTTATGTAAGTAATTTTCAGGCGTTCGTCGATTTTATAGAGTTCAATTTGAAGCTTTAAAAGAGTGTTTTCCACTCCCAGACTAAGCATGAAGTAAAATTTCGAGTTTAGAAAAGCCCCGTGAAAATTTGTCGGGGGTCGCGCAGCGACCCGAGACAAATTTTCGGGCTTTTCTAAACTCGAAATTTTACTTCATGCGCTACGCGTACAAAACACTGATTGGAAGTGCAGTTCAGAAACACACAAATACATCTTTAATCAAATCAGAGTAACACAGATATTTATTCTGTTATCAACGATGTTCAGTGTTAATAATAAATAATTAGATTTTAAATATTTTTGTCAAAACAACTGATAACGATATTTATATGTTTATTGTTGTAAAAAAATAATAAAATTAAATTTATTCTTAAACTATTTGTATTCGTGATTCGAAAAAACAGGATTCGAATCTTCGATTCGAATCATATTTATCTCTTACGAATCCTTTATTCGAGTATTCGTGATTCGAATCATATTAGATGATTTGGATTCGTGATTCGAATCCTTTTTACGAGGATTCGTCCCAGCTCTGATAAGTATACATAAAAGAAAAATTCCCCGTATATAAAGTAAATTTTAATTTGCCAATTGTTTGCAGAGTAAAAACAAAATATAATAAACGAATTAATATCAACTTTCTGAAAACAATTTTTCTATTTAAGACTTTTCCAAATATTTAGGAAAACAATTACTTTCCGAAATAATACCCCGAGGGATATTGGATTATGCAACGAATATTTGACTTACTGCTTTTATGTATCGTATGTTCAATAAAAGAAAAACCTCTAGAATGCCATGATTTAATCTTTTTTTAAATTTAAGTTGGCTACACCCTTTAGGAATTGTCATATTAAACGTAAGACATAATAATTATAATGTATCATTTCAAAGTTGCCAACCTACAATTTCTTCCATGGCACTCTAGAGGTTTTATTTTATTGAACATACTTTATCTTTTATATGTAAAATGTAACGTCAAGAATATTTTTTTATAATATAAATAAGGTGTTTTTTTTAGTAGGAGGTTATACTTAAGTTATATTTCTTAAAATATGGCATCATTTTTGTTTTTAGTTAAATTATTTTTATCGTTTTCTTGTAAAAGATCACAGAACTTATTAATTGATATTCGTTTATTCCTTAACCAAAAATCATACAAATGGTCATCAACTTATTATGAAGTTGTAACTTTTGGTAATGCATCTCTATCCTTAAAAGTGTGAGCAATTTAGTTATTATTATAATCTATTACAATCTACACACAGCTATTAATATTAGATAATGTATGTAGCACTCCGCAATCAGGCTATAGTTTCACATTAGTTTTAAAAAATGTCTTCTCAACAAGTTTTAATCTAACATTTTTTTGTTTCTTTATTATGAATTAATAGTCGTCTGTAGAATATTAAAGAGGGTAAGTTCTATTTTTTAACGAATAATAATATATTCTATTGATAATGATCACGTTGTTTCCGAAATGTACATTTAGCAATTCAAATAAAAGTGTTAATTCCTCAATTTAACTATAAATTCTATAATATTATTTAAAAATAACAATAAAATATTAAAAGTCTAGCTACAAAATTTATTTATTGCCCAATTAAACAATGTTGTTTTTATTTTAAAGCATTTCCAACATTGAAAAAAAAACAACAGTTATCATAGGGTTTTGTTGAAAAGCCTGTTGATTGTTTTGTTTGATTTTGAAAATAATTTTTTATTTAGCCAGAACCGAACTGTTTAAAATTGTCTCAGAATAAAAACAAAACCTAAAATTAAATGCTGTTTAGTTTTATTTTTAGAATTTCGGATTCCTCAATTTACCTATAAATTCTATAATATTATTTAAAAATTAAAATAAAATATTAAAAGTTAATTTAATTCCTCAATTTAACTATAAATTTTATAATATTATTTAAAAATAACAATAAAATATTAAAAGTCTAGCGACAAAATTATTTTTTTGCCCACTTAAACAATGTTGTTTTTATTTTAAAGCATTTCCAACATTGAAAAAAAAAACTACAGTAATTATAGGGTTTTGTTGAAAAGCCTGTTGATTGTTTTGTTTGATTTTGAAAATAATTTATTATTTAGCCAGAACCGAACTGTTTAAAATTGTCTTAAAATAAAAACATAACTTAAAATTAAATGAAGTTTAGTTTTATTTTTAGAATTTCGGATTCCTCAATTTAACTATAAATTCTATAATATTATTTAAAAATAACAATAAAATATTAAAAGTCTAGCTACAAAATGTATTTATTGCCCACTTAAACAATGTTGTTTTTATTTTAAAGCATTTCCAACAATGAAAAAAAAACAACAGTAATTATAGGGTTTTGTTGAAAAGCCTGTTGATTGTTTTGTTTGATTTTGAAAATAATTTATTATTTAGCCAGAACCGAACTGTTTAAAATTGTCTTAGAATAAAAACAAAACTAAAATTAAATGCTGTTTAGTTTTATTTTAAGAATTTCGGAGTATCCGACACTTGAAAATTTTAATAGAAGAAGGATTTCTAAATACATTGCTTATGTTGAAATTAATAATTAAATAAATATATTTCATAAATATTAAGCTGGAATTTTACCATATGGCCATATTTATCAGAGATTAATTAATGTGCGATTGATTAGGAGTTATAATATTTATTTAATACGATAAAAGTCTAATCATAGGCAGGTGAAGGCACTCACCCCCTGGATATTAAAAATATTATAAATTAAAACATATGTTTTCAAATGATTGCAGATATGAGCAAAAATTAGGTAAGTAATTTCTTTTTCAGTATTCTTGTTTTACTTACGTCAAATGTTTTATTAATTATTGTAGTAATAATATTATAAACGATTAATAAATCATTAAATAACTATTTGTGGAGTAAACCATTAGTAAACTAATGGGCAAATAAAATTGCGTATTATAAAGCAAACTTACCAAATAAATATCAATTCTAGAAATAAATAATTTAATTAGTAGATTACAGACCACAATTATACATTTTCATTGTGGCCATAGCTGGAACTACCAATTTGTTAAATTGAATTGTCAATCAAATTGGAAATTTAGTATAATTCCTTATAATTATGGAGAATAACCGTGGAATAGGACAGAATTACACAGAACGAGAAAAAGAAAGCTTATTAGAAATTATAAAAGACTTAAACGAGTGTTTTACACTCCCAGGCTAAGCATGAAGTAAAATTTCGAGTTTAGAATAGCCTGAAAATATGATTAGGTCGCGTAGCGCGAAGCGCGGAGCGGCCAAACCAAATTTTCAGGCTTTTCTAAACTCGAAATTTTACTTCATGCGCCACGCGTATTTAACACTGAAAACACTGAAATATTGTGAACAAGTGAACTTCACTTGAAATTAGTGTCTTGTACGCGTGGCGCATGAAGTAAAATTTCGAGTTTAGAAAAGCCTGAAAATTTGGTTTGGTCGCTCCGCGCTTCGCGCTACGCGACCAAACCAAATTTTCAGACTTTTCTAAACTCGAAATTTTACTTTATGCTTAGTCTGGGAGTGGAAAACACTCGTTTAAAACTTTAAATGGAACTAATTTTAAAAACGCGTACGCATAAGTATAACAATCCCTGGTTATGTCTGATTAGAAAAACTCTAGGTCTTCGACTTCTAGAAATAAAGAATTAGTAGATTACAGACCGAAATTATACATTTTTATTCTGGCCATAGCTGGAACCACCAATTTGGTAAATTGAATTGTCAATATTTCAAATTAAATTGTCAATCAAATTGGAAATTTTTTATAATTCCTTATAATTATGGAGAATAACCGTGAAATAGGACAGAATTACACAGAACAAGAAAAAGAAAGCTTATTAGAAATTATAAAGGATTAAACCAGTGTTTTCCACTCCCAGGCTAAGCATGAAGTAAAATTTCGAGTTTAGAAAGGCCTGAAAATTTGGTTTGGTCGCGTAGCGCGAAGCGCGGAGCGGAAAAACCAAATTTTCAGGCTTTTCTAAACTCGAAATTTTACTTCATGCGCCACGCGTACAAGACACTGATTTCAAGTGAAGTTCACTTGTTCACAATATTTCAGTGCTTTTAGTGTTAAATACGCGTGGCGCATGAAGTAAAATTTCGAGTTTAGAAAAGCCTGAAAATTTGGTTTGGTCGCTCCGCGCTTCGCGCTACGCGACCCAACCAAATTTTCAGGCTTTTCTAAACTCGAAATTTTACTTCATAGTTAGTCTGGGAGTGGTAAACACTCGTTTAAAACTTTAAATGGAACTCATTTTAAAAACGCGTATGCATAAGTATAAAAATCCCTGGTTATGTCTGATTTGAAAAACTCTAGGTCTTCGACTTCTAGAAATAAAGAATTTAATTAGTAGATTACAGACCAAACATTTCTATTCTGGCCATAGCTGGAACCACCAATTTGGTAAATTGAATTGTCAATATTTCAAATTAAATTGTCAATCAAATTGGAAATTCAGTATAATTCCTTATAATTATGGAGATTAACCGTGAAATATTACAGAATTACACAGAACAAGAAAAAGAAAGCTTATTAGAAATTATAAAAGATTAAACCAGTGTTTTCTACTCCCAGGCTAAGCATGAAGTAAAATTTCGAGTTGAGAAAAGCCTGAAAATTTGGTTTGGTCGCGTAGCGCGAAGCGCGGAGCGGCCAAACCAAATTTTCAGGCTTTTCTAAACTCGAAATTTTACTTCATGCGCCACGCGTACAAGACACTGATTTCAAGTGAAGTTCACTTGTTCACAATATTTCAGTGCTTTCAGTGTTAAATACGCGTGGCGCATGAAGTAAAATTTCGAGTTTAGAAAATCCTGAAAATTTGATTTGGTCGCTTCGCGCTACGCGACCAACCCAAATTTTCAGGCTTTTCTAAACTTAAAATTTTACTTCATGCTAAGTCTGGGAGTGGAAAACACTCGTTTAAAACTTTAAATGAAACTAATTTTAAAATAGCGTATGCATAAGTATAAAAATCCCTGGTTATGCCTGATTTGAAAAAGTCTAGGTCTTCGACTCCTTGTGGTTCGAATTAATCACTGTCAGGGAAGATACTATGAGCGAACTTAAATCTAACACGGATGATATGGTAGACATGATAACCGTAATGAAATTAATAAATACAAGTAGTAGAATCTAATGTAATTATATAATAGAATACACTTTTGACTTTTAACTGTCAAATTATTTAGAGAATAAAATTTACTTGGTAGAAAAACAAAGAAATAATTTACTTAGGAGATTTATTAGCCAAATAAAGTTGTTTTGTGTTTATAATACCGAAATCTTTGGAATAAATTAATTTATTCCTAAAGTAAATTTTATTTAGCGAATAAAACGTTTTATAATACCGGGCACAAATGTACATTTCGAACACTATGTGTTCATTTACAATAGCAATATTATTGACAAATATATTTATTTCCCTTATTGTTTGAGTGACACTGTCAATTAACGAAATAAATATATTTGTCAATGTTATTATTACTATTAAAAATGAACACAAAGTGTTCGAAATGTAGATTTAGTATAATAAAAGTAATCAGTGAAGAAAGGAATTTCTACAATAATTAATTCCTTTTTTATCATTTTACTATGTAGTGACTAGTAAATCGGTGTTACAATTGAAATGACAAAAAAGATGTGTTTTCGAGACAAACTTTTCAAATGACTAATCATCAATTGGTTTATGCTATCAAATGTATTAACGTTTCTTAAGATTTAAACTTAGTTTGGTATATTTTTTTCTGTCTGGTGCCTCCCTGTTCAAAATTCTAGGTTCACTCATAGAATTTTTTACTGTCATAAATACTAAATTAAAACTAACATATCGGGCATATTTGGATTAAAAAGATCAATGTCCAATATAATAAAATAAAAAAAAATATGCAGCTGTTTAAAAATTTACAGTAGGTTATTATTTAGCAAAGAAGTTAATTTAAAAAAATATATATAATTACTGTCAATTTATAGTATTGAAACGGTCATGGACTTTGTTTTCAAATCGGTCAATAAATTACTTAAAATAAACAACAAAGACACTTAAATTTTGTTTGTATAACTGAGGTTTTCATTGTAACTATAGTTTCGACAACTTTAACTTGTCATTATCAAACTAGGAGTGACAAGGTAAAGTTGTCGAAACTATAGTCACAATAAAAACCTTAGTTAAACAAACCAAGTTAAAATGTCTTCTTTGTGTAAATAATGATGTACAACGAAGTAAAAGCCTCCACAGTTAACAGATTGATTTAAAAAAATAATTTAAGGGCAAAATACATTAAGTGAAACGTACTAAATTATTTCAACCTTTACATCATTGCAATAATAACTTATTAGAGGTTAAAGACATTAAGTGAAACGTATTAAATTATTTAACCCTTTACAGCAATGGAATAATAACTAATTAGAGTAATTTGCGTATTATTATTACGTTGTATAATTGCTGATTAAGAGATATTATATTACGAATGTATTTGTTTAATTAGAAGCATCGAATGTACATACAATATGGTTCATTATAAAGTTATAATTAATAATCCGTCTCATTTTCTCATTAAATCAAACATGATGTAAAAACCATACAAATAGGGTAAAGTAGAACACTTGGTGTACGATCGTTTTTAAAGTTAAATTCAGTATAACTTTGAAAATAAGCGTACCCTAATAGAAACGAGTTTTGTAATAATATTATAGCAATACTGTATCTACCCACTGAGCAAATCCGTTTAAGTAATATTTCATCAACATTAAAACAACGTTTAATGTTGCTACAATATTGATATACCAATATTTTTTTTTTCAGTAGGTAGATTTATATATTAAATATGTTAATTAATGTACACGCAATATTGTAAGAATTTAATTTGCGCGTACTAATACTATATTAATAATTATTATAAATACAATATTGTATAAATCCAGTATGAAAATAATTCAGTTTTCAATATTGTATCTACACTGAAAATCAATAATATATATTGAATTTTTGTTCAATATTGTGTCATTAAATAATACAATTGAGTAGCCCAGATGCAAAACTAGCCATACGTGTTTTGACAAACTTGTGGCAAAATGACAAAAACTGATTTTGCGGCGCCTTTTAAATAAATGAAAATTGTGTCTAATATGCAAAAAATATCATGTAAAACTGAGTAAAAAGTTGGAATGTTTTGCAACTGCTAAAATATGTTAGCTTCTGTAACCGAGAGATGCTACATTTCTCGGTTACAAAAGCTAACATATTTTTTGCATTCTACAGGATTTTTCAAACTTAATTTTATAATTGTACCCTGAGACGAGTAGAATCCAAGGATACCAAAATCTTAAATTCAAAAAAAATGTACACTTTCTAATGGAAATATACATTATAATAATTATGTCTGACATTTTATATGTAAATTTCTGAAGTGTGTAGCCAATTTAAATTTAAAAAAGGATCAAATTAAGGGACTCTAGAGGTTTTTTTTATTGAACATATGATTAATATAAAAAACCTCTAGAGTCCCTTAATTTGATCTTTTTTTAAATTTAAATTGGCTACACACTTCAGAAATTTAGATATAAAATGTCAGACATAATTATTATAATGTATATTTCCATTAGAAAGTGTACATATTTTTTGAATTTAAGATTTTGGTATCCTTGGATTGATTTTTCAATATAAATATTTAATCTGTGTACAATATTGTATCTGTAATAAATACCATTGATTCTTTAACCCATTAAACGCCATTGATTCATACACGCAGCATTATCATGTTTTTGATAATTAAATTACTAAATAAGTTAATTTGATATTTTATATTATTTGAATTTACTTGAAAATGTATAAAGAAAACTGTAAATATTTTGTTATTTAAATATTTCGATTATTTCTCATAAAAAAAAATGGCAGTGCATTTCTAACTTCACAATATTTTAGCGTTTTATACGCGTGGCGCATGAAGTAAAATTTCGAGTTTAAAAAAGCCCTCGTGAACATTTTCTACCCGGGGCTTTTCTAAACTCGAAATTTTACTTCATGCTTAGTCTGGGAGTGGAAGACACTCGTTCTAAACTTCATATTGCACGTTTTTATATAAAATCGACGAATGCCTAAGACTTTAAATCGTATACATTATGAATGTTTAAAAGAAAGATTTACAGTATGTCATACAATAAGTCATAAAAATAAGTGTAACCTAAAACCAATTATTAGAGTTAACTCTATAATTGCTCGACCGTTAATGGGTTAATATAGATATTTAATCCATGTACAATATTGTTTCAATATTGAATACCATATATCATTCAATATAGATATTCAATACATTTCAATATTGTATCAATAAAGAATACCATTGATTATTCAATTTTGGCCACGATTGCGCAATTGTGAGATTGTTGATTTCTACTCAAACGCTACGGTTAACAAACGCTTGTTTTCCTTCACCTAACAATTTAGATTTTTTTAAAATGCTTATAGGAAGGGTGATGGATGGAAATCGGGTTGGGGAATGAGATTATTATTAAGGATTTGACTTAGGCGGTTAGCCATTCAGTCACAACCAGTTTAGTATTATAACTTTTCATATTAATGAAAATGTGGACAACACAATTAACACCCATGGCATCCGGGACGAATATTTCTCGTTAGGAAAATTTTTCGCCCCAGGCGAGATTCGAACTCGCATTTCTGGATGATTGGTATAGACTCAACCGCTCGGCCTCCACCGCAGCCCCTAACAATTTAGAATTAAAATTCGAAAATCGTTATTGAGAATATATTTGTATTCACATTAAATCAATAGTTTGTCCACATCTTCATATGTATCATCTTAACCCATTAAGCGCCATTGATTCATACACGCAACATTATTAATTTTTTGTTAATTAAATGACTAAATAAGTTAATTTGATGTATTATATTACTTGACCTGATTTGAAAATATATGAAGAAAAATGTAAATATATTGTTATTTAAATATTTCTATTATTAATCATTTAAAAAAGCAATAATGTGAGTGTATTTCTAACTTTACAATATATCAGTGTTTTATGCGCGTGGCGCATGAAGTAAAATTTCGAGTTTAGAAAAGCCTGAAAATTTGGTTACTCCGCTCCGCTTCGCGGAGCGACCAAACCAAATTTTTAGGCTTTTCTAAACTCGAAATTTTACTTCATGCTTAGTCTGGGAGTGGAATCACTCGTTCTAAAATTCATACTGCACGTTTTTATATAAAATCGACGAATGCCTGAAATTTTACAGCATATACATTATGTATATTTAAAAGAAAAATTCACAGTATGTAATACAATTATACATTCATAGATATTATAAAAAAAGTGCAGAATTTTACCTAAAATTAACTCTTATAGTTACCTCTATATTTCCCCAGCTGTTAATGGGTTAATACAATAATTATTCAACATAGAACACAAATATATTCTACATATTAATTTACACATTTTAATTCTATATTGTTACAATATGATCTCTTGGTAATTATTATAGCAAGATTATAACATTGTTTTTTAATAATAATACAAGTTATCATTTATTCTGGGGTAATGGTCAAAACCCGTAACAGGCAACTAAAAATATACATAGGGAACAAAACAAATGTTTTACTTTACTCAATTTGAAAATATGGTTCCATTAAGAAAGTAAGGCAATGCGTATCGAGCACAATTAAAATATTTCTAAAAATTTAGCAGAAGAATTTTTATTTATTTTTTTGTTGTTGTTTATTGTGAATTAATAAGCGTTTGCAGAATACTGAAGAGTTTATGTGCCATTTTTAAATATGTAACTATATAATCTTTATTTTTAGTTATTTGAAAATTGCAATAAAATATTGAAACTACAGCTATAAAGTTTATTATTGCCCACTTAATGGCAAGGAATTATTCCTTTAATATTCAAGCATGGATTTAAGAAAAGCTTCAAATTTGAAGCTTTCGATGAGTGTTTTACCCATAGATTAAGCGTGAAGTAAAATGTCGAGTTTATAAAAGACTGAAAATTTGGATTTGGGCGCGGAACAAACATTTTCAAGCTATTTATAATTCGAAATTTGACATCATGCACCAAGCATATAAAACACTGACTTTATATAAAGTTAAAAATATACTCGTTATAATCTTTTATTAATAAATCTTACAAATGTTAATTTCGTGAAACTAAACCTAGGAAAATTCTACTGTGTGGAGCAATTTGCTCAAACAAACAAAAAAATAAATCCATGTATGTTAACGAGAAGGCACGAAAACCTAGATAGTTGGCAAATTCCAAATCACTGAGTGTAGAATACTTACAACTATCATTTATTTACATACAGGGTCGATAAAAAGTATGGATACAGCTAAATATTTTCAGAACGGTTAAGCAGATCTCGTTCAAATTTGGGATACAGTTAGAAGTGTTCAAATTGTATTATCAATTTTTTTCAATTTTCTACCATTATTTATTTTGAAAATACAAGGCTAACTTGATTTTTTTTATTGCCACTTGTGGTCAGTTTTGTTATTTTTGAAAAGAGAATGTTCTAAGTTCTGTGATGTAACACATGCATATCTTATTTAAAGCGAAACTATAAAAAAATTATCGAACTAACAACATTTTGAAACATTTAAAATTATGTTAGCCTTGGAAATGTTGTCTATATCTATCGTTAGTAGTTATTTGCCGCCTGAACTTTGACCTAAAAATAAGTAAATGTTAATAATAAAAGTAAAAATAAAACATTTAACTTAAACAGAACATATAATAAAAGAAAAAAAGCTTTAGCACGAAATACATTTTTAAATTTTAAATTTTACCTTTTAATAAAAATAATAAATAAGAAAAATTATTGAACTAACAACATTTTGAAAAATGTAAAATTATGTTAACCTTGGAAATGTTGTCTTTATCTATCGTTAGTCCTTTGCCGCCTGAACTCTGACCAAAATATAAATAAAAGGTAATAATAAAAGTAAAAATAAGACATTTATCTGAAACAAAACATATTTTAATAAAAGAAAAAAAGCTTAAACACGAAATACATTTTTGAATTTAATCTTTTTTTACCTTTTAACAAAAATAAAGCTTAAACACGAAATACATTTTTAAATTTTAAATTTTTACATTTTAAAAAAATGAATTAAATCCAGAAAAAAAATCTCTTTTAAAAAATAACAAATTTGACCACCCGTGCCATTTAAATTAAAATCCAGTTAGCCGTGTATTATTAAAATAAATACTGTATAGTTGAGGCTGTCAGTTGTTGAAACTCCATAATATAACTTTAATACAACACTTAATTTGTTTAGGTTTCAAAATTATATTTATTGTACTACAACAATTGTTTCACCACACGGTGGCTTCATCAGGTAGAAGAATGGTAATATAGTATGTTCAATAAAACAAAACCTCTAGAGTGCCATGATTTTATCTTTTTTAAAATTTAAGTTGGCTACACGCTTTAGAAATTGACATATAAAACGTCAGACATAATAAGTATAATGTATAATTTCAGAGTTGCCAACCTACAATATTTTCCATGGCACTCTAGAGGTTAAATTTTATTGAATATACGATACAAAGAGGTTAAATAGTAATTAGTGGTTATTAGAAGGGGGGGGGGGGGGAGTGCGGGTGGAAAGGTAACAATGCAAGGGAGAAATAAATAAAAATAACCTACCCTTTCCTAACAGTAATAAAAATAATCACCAATCATTTGCATCCGTACCCTATTTAGGGAACGTGTCAGAAAGGGTTAGTAAAGTTTTCAACATATTAGACATAAAAACATCCTTTAAAACAAACCACCGTCCTAATAATAACTCAAAAGCCACTACAGAAAATAAAAAAAGAATCGGGGGTATATCTGTTAACTTGTGGTGATTGCCCTAAAGTATATGTGGGCCAAACAGGTAGAAGTTTTGAAAGAATCAAAGAACATAATAACAGCTAGTTAAAGAAGAAAACAAACTCTACTTATGCTAAACATTTAATACAGGAAAACCATAGTTTTAACGATAAATTCCGAATTTTACATAAAAATAATAAAGGGCTTAAATTAAATCTACTAAAATCATCAGAAATTAATAAATATAATAAATTAGGCATTATATTAAACAACGAAATAGAAGTTAGTAGGTTTCTTTTATTAAAGATATTTTAACTTGTTTTAATGTATTCTTATATCTATTGTGTAGGCATTGTTAAAATACATATTAATAATTAGTTTAACATTTGTTTTATATATTCTCGTCGTAGTTTAATTAATTGTATTTTCTTATTAATCGTTAAATTATCTGTAACGTTGTTTTAATATGCTCTTATTTGTACTTTGTTACTTTTAAGCTACCCCCCTCCTCTTGTATTATTACCCTTTCACCCCCCCCCTCTTCAATAAGCACTAATTACTATTTAATACAACTATAAAGTCATTGTATTACCATTTATCTACCTAATGAAGCCACAGTGTGGTAAAACAATTGTTATAGTACAATATATATAATTTTGAAACCTAAACAAATTAAGTGTTTTATTAAAGTGATCAAAATAAATGATGTTAGAAAAAAAATTGAGATGATAGAATTTAAACACTTCTGCTAAACCGTTCTGAAAATATTTAGCTGTATCTATACTTTTTAGCGACCCTGTATATTATTTAGTTTTAATAAATTCATCTTACATGAAATTGGTAAGAAATGACACTACACTTGATTAAATTATACAGCTGTGTTTCCGAATTTCTATACAAAGCACACACGTCTTTGTTTCTTACAATCTTTGAAACAAAGAAATCTTTTACGCACGAGGGAAAATATAAGGCTTTAATTAGCCCGGAAGCAGAAGACCATCGTCAAAGAGGAAAACGGAAAAGGATATTATAATTCTACTCAACACTCTGTGAAAAGCCATACTCTATTTATTTTCTCATTAGTTAAGAGTCAGAAGGCAAAATCTTCTTAAAGTGTTAAAAATAAACGTGATCAAAATGTAATATTTAACACAAATTGGAAATAAAATGATTTGGTACACTACAGAAAATTCTTTAACTATTTAAAAGTTATCTCTTAACCGATTAACGGCTGAGCAATTATAGAGTTAACTCAAAAAGTTGATTTCAGGTGAAATTCTGCACTTGTTTCTATAATTTTTATGGGTGACTTATTTTATTACATCCCGGGCATTTTTTTAAATACTCATATACCAGGTGCTCGATAAAAAAAAAACGCCCAACGAGATAACTCTGTTATTTATTGATCGATTTGAATGAACTAAAAACAAAGTCAATCGCAGTTTGAATACCATAAATTGACACTAATTATATGTTTTTTGAAAATTAACTTCATTGCCAAATAAAAGTCAACTTTAAATTTTGAATAGCTGCATAATTTTTCTTATTTTATTATATAGGACATTGTTTTTCTGAATCTAAGTATGCTCGATATGTTGATTTTAATTTGATATTTATGCTAGAAAAAATGTATAATGAATCATGTCCACATGATTTTTTGGCAATAAATGTAGTATCCCTTGAAACAAAATTGGAATTTTAATACAAAATTTATAAATAGAATAAGTATGTATAATCAGCTTAGAAGATTCAACACAATTTGTCAACGAACCCAACAAAATAAAGGCTAGATTTTTTTAATCTTTACAATATTTCAGTGTTTAATACGCGTGACAAATGAAGTAAAATTTCGAGTTTAGAAAAACCCCGTGAAAATTTGTCGAGGGTCGCTGCGCGACCCTCGACAAATTATCTACGCGGGGCTTTTCTAAACTCGAAATTTTACTTCATGCTTAGTCTGGGAGTGGACCGTCAAGATTTTCAACATGTCGAGATTTTCGATATTTCTAGATTTTTGTCGATGTATTCACAGTTTGTTATTATATTAAATGCAACTTTATTATTTAATAAATACTGTTTGCCGAGCAAATTATAAAGTTACGTCTAAAAGTTGATGTAAGGTAAAATTTTGCATTTTTCTATGATTTCAATGAATGATTTATTATACTACATACGTCGATATTATAAAAGAGTTAAATTAAAAGTTTTAATTAGTGTTTCCACTCCCAGACTAAGCATGAAGTAAAATTTCGAGTATAGAAAAGCCCTGCGTAAAAAAATTGTCGAGGGTCGCCCAGCGATACTGCAATATTTTAATAACAGATAATTTTTTTAAAAACTATTTAAATTTCTGAAGAATATAAATATTTAAATTCAAATTATCAGACTTAATAACAACGTTATATTATTTTATTAAATAATCGGCTTTTGTGGCGAAGCAATTGTTGAAATATTTTGACCTACAATTTTGTGCAATCTAAACAATCGTGTGCTATTTACTAAAGTATTCTGTACATATTGTTGAAGCTATGTGGCTTAGGCTTTAGTCATAACACAGATGTTATTTAGAAAGTGTAAATATTTACCCCAAAATTTAATATCAAATAATACTCCTATTTATTTTCACTAAACACAAATGTTTTTATCAATATTGAGACGTGTTTCAATGTTTCTTTTGCCACTTTACAAATTATTTATTTTTCAAACATTAAAAGCACACTTTAGGATTAAACTTTATTTATTTTAAATACATTCTTTACTTAGCACATTTAAAAAAATAACTTAAAATTTACTTAATTTTTACATTTAGATTTTGTCACAGCCCGAGCACTTTTATCCGCGCGTTTGTTACGATGTACTTTTTTTTTGTTTGTTTAACTTTATCTGCTTTCAGTGTTTTTCATGTGGCATTGTGTGTTCGCGAATGCGGAATTTTCCAAACTGAAACTGAAACCGAACAACTATGAAACCGTTCGTATCTGTGTCCTCTCTGTTCCCTCTGTTCGGGGTTGCTGAGCTGGATTCCATGCGTTAGTCAATGGAGAAGGGATGCAGAATGGCAGAGGAGGGCGGCCTGCTAACGCCAGCCAGTGGCGGAGGAGTGGTCGGGGAACTGCCCCACTTTTTTTCTTACCGAAGAAGGTCGATGTTTTTAATGAATTGCAAATGTTCATTAAATGGATAATGATTCTCGAGCGGAATTAAGTACTTACGAAATTAGTTTTCTTTACAATTAGTTTTCAATTGAAATTATTAGAAAATACGTTTATATTAAAAATAAAAAATAACAAGAAATCTAATGTTTAAAAAATATTTATTAAACTTTTTTTTTTATACAGAAGAAGGTCGATGTTTTTAATGAATTGCAAATGCTTATTGAATGGATAATGTTTCTCGAACAGAATTAAGTACTTACGAAACTAGTTTTCTTTGCAATTAGTTTTCAATTCAAATTATTAGAAAATACGTTTATAATAAAAATGAAAAATAACCAGAAATCTAATGTTTAAAAAATATTTATTAAACTTTTTTTTATACAGAAGCATGATGTTATTAATGAATTGCAAATGTTTATTGAATAGATAATGTTTCTCGAACAGAATTAAGTTCTTACGAAATTAGTTTTCTTTGCAATTAGTTTTCAATTGAAATTATTAGAAAATTCGTTTACATTAAAAATGAAAAACTACCAGAAATCTAATGTTTAAAAAATATTGATTAAACTTTTTTTTATACAGAAGCAGGTCGATGTTTTTAATGAATTGCAAATGTTTATTGAATAGATAATGTTTCTCGAACAGAATTATGTAATTACGAAATTAGTTTTCTTTGCAATTAGTTTTCAATTGAAATTATTAGAAAATACGTTTACATTAAAAATGAAAAATAACCAGAAATCTAATGTTTAAAAAATATTTATTAATAATTACAATTAAAAATCCATTATGGTTTTATTGAAATAAACATTAAGAGCCTGTTTATTAACCCATTAACGGCCGAGCAGTGATAGAGGTAACTCTAAAAGTTTAATGTAGGTCCAATTCTGCACTTATTTTTATGATTTCTATGAATGACTTATTGTATTACTGTGAATGTTCCTTTTAAATATACATAATGTATACGCTGTAAACTTTCAGGCATTCCTCGATTTTATATAAAAACGTGTGATATGAAGTTTAGAAAAAGTGTTTCCACTCCCAGACTAAGCATGAAGTAAAATTTCGAGTTTAGAAAAGCCCCGCGTAGAAAATTTGTCGAGGGTCGCGCAGCGACCCGAGACAAATTTTCACGGGGCATTTCTAAACTCGAAATTTTACTTCATGCGCAATGCGTATAAAACACTGAAATATTGTGAAGTTAGAAATACACTTTTTTAATGACTAATAAGAAAAATATTTAAATAACAAAATAGTTACCTTTTTCTTCATACATTTTCAAGTCAGGTCAAATAATATAACATATCAAATTAACTTATTTAGTAATTTAATTAACAAAAAAAAATAATAATGTTGCGTGTGTGCATCAATGGTACTTAATGGGTTAATTAAAAAACAAAATATGTAAAGTGGTTTATTTTATATTTTGTTCAGACCCGATTTGCGATGTATACATTTTTTCCTAATCGTTTCAGGCTATTCTAAACTCGAAATTTTACTTCATGCTTAATCTAGGAGTGAAAATCATTTATTAGAAGTTCCAAATTAAACTCTTTTTAATAACAATATATGTGAAAATTTACATTAATCAGAAAATATATACTTATAAGGTAAATTCCCTGTTAATTGAATGTGCAAATTGTTATTCTTTAATTCCCAACAAATCGTCTTAGTACACACTACAAATAAAATATACTGTATAATATATTTTATTCAAAATCGATGTATTTATTTAATGGTAAATAATTATTATATTTACTCGCTAATTATCCGATTTAATGCGCAAAGTATTTATTTCAATCAACATACAATTTTAATTAATGTGCATTTTCACGAGTAAATACTACCTTTAATTTTTGTGCATGTGTTTCACGTTAAAAATTAGAAACTAGAAGACCTGTAGCAATTTGTAGACAGTGAAATTGTGGCAAGTACAATTCATAAACGAAATTAAAATTACAAACGACACTATCTTTTTGTTAGACTTTTGTATATTCTTATTAAATTTTCTCGTTTTTTTTTTCTTGTGAACGGACGGAAGTTTGATTTAGGAAAGCGAGGGCTGGTCGGAATATTCAACTGGTTGCTTAAGAAATTAACGTGAATCGGGGGGTTGGGGGGTTGGAAGCGGGCCAGGATGAATGAGTTTAACGTTCCTCTATAACAATTCATTTTCCATTTGATGTTACTACTTGTGGAGCTTCGGTTATCCGCTCATTGATCTGCATTATTTCGATTTAAGCTTTGATTAAAATCTATATTAATAATCTAAATATATGAATAGATGGGTAGATTATTCAATTAAATTATTAATAGAATTTAATTATTAGGTTTCATATAGAATTGTGTATGTATTCAATTTATTGTGAATATTTTCTGTTGTGATTTCTATAGAAAATATAGGATTAAATATAACGATTCTTGGTGATGTAATATTTCAGGTTTTTTAAAATTGGAATATTCTCGGTAAAATTACTGGAAACATGGTAAAAATTGGTCATTTTAAACGTACTGTACAACGAAAAAAAAATCATATAATAGCAAAAATGTAAACAATTTTGAATAGAAGAGATACGAAAAAGTACAATTTTTAGTTATTATTTTTTCTAAAATGGATAACAGTAAATCATATAGAAAAGCAGATAGATACACAGACCACTTCATGGTAGGAGAAACAATTAAACAAGTAGTAGCAAAACAGAACAGCAAAAATTGGCAACTAAAATGGGACACAGAGAATCTACAAAACATGGAAACAAGAGAGGAGTACAAAAACATGGCAGAACATAAAATAGAAGACAGCAGAGCACTAATAACAGAAGATATAAATACGAAATGGACCAAAATTAAAACAGCATTAATTGAAAACCGATACAAAAACGGATGGTGGAACAAGGAATGTAGTACACTTACAAAAGAAAAATCAAAATACAGACGAAAATGGTTACAACACAACGACCAAAACGCAAAACTAATATATAATGAAAAAAGAAAACAATGCAACAAAGTCACAAGGCAAGCGAAACACAGATGGATACAAAGAAAGATCCAAAATATAGAAAATGAATACAGAAATCATAATTCCAAAAAATTTTACAAACATATAAAAAACGAACGAAAACAAAACAACGCGCAAACAATAGGAATAAAAAATAAAGAAGGGAAAAGGGCAGAACACGAAGAAGAAGTAAATATAATATGGGAAGAACACTTTAAAGAACTATTGACATCTACAACCAGGCCAACACACGTAGAAATAGAAATCGATGACTCAGACGAACAAGAAAGCACAGTAGAAGAACCGACAATGGACGAAATAAAAGAAATAACCAGAAAATATAAAAATGGAAAGGCACCAGGAGATGACAATATCAATGCAGAAATGATAAAATATCGTGGTGAAATTGTAAATGAGGAAATAGGAAAGCTAATTATAGACATATCGAAAAATGGGACTATGCCGGATGAATGGAACAAAGGAACCATAATACCAATACACAAAAAAGGCGATAGAAACCATATTAAAAATTACAGAGGAATTACACTAATTTGTACAGCGTATAAAGCACTAAATAATTATGCAAAAAAGACTCAAGAATTACGCAAACAAAATTGTCGGAGACCACCAATGCGGGTTTGTGCAAGGCAAATCAACTGGGGACGCAATCCATGTAGTAAAACAAATAATAGAAAAAGCACTAGAACAGAATGTTAACCTGGAACTATTATTTATAGACTTTAAGCAAGCCTTTGACACAATGAACATGACACACATAATTAAAGCACTGATAGAGTTTAAAATCCCCAAAAAAATAATTAAATTGATAGAAATGACAATAAACAACACAAAAGCCGCAGTACAAACAAAAAACGGAAAAACCAAAGAGATTATATTAAATAATGTATTCACTCTTTAGTATTTTTTATTATTATCATTTTAACTCGCGTAAAGTAAGAGTAACATGAACATGTCTAATACAATTGTTATTATTCTGTTTTCCACTCTGTATATATAAATATACTAATATTATAAATTTATGTAAAAGGAGATTCCGTAAACAAATGAAATAAATAAATAAATAATGGATTAAGACAAGGGAATGCACTTTCAGCTACCTTATTTAACATCGGATTAGCATACGTAATGAGAAAGATAGAAACAATAGGAACGCTTAGAACGAAAGAGAGCCAAATTATTGCGTACGCTGACGACATAGTTATAGTAACCAAACAATGAGTAATAATGGAAAACATCATGAAGGAATTAGTCAACGCGGGATAAGACATTTTTTAAATGGATTTAGGGGTTTTTGGAAATAGGCAACTCATATATTCTTATCAATTTTACTGTTATACATTTTAGAAAAAAAGTACAATTTATACTTATTTTTTTTTCTCTTCTATCCAAAATTGTTTACATTTTCTAAAAACCACTAAATCCATTTAAAAAATGGATTTAGGGGTTTTTGGAAATCGCCGACTAATATGTCATCGATACACATGAAAAGTGAAACATCTTAAATATCCTCTATTTTGAGTTAAATAATGTAAAATATTCATAAAATGATGGACTTTCATCAGAAAAAACGGCACAAAGACACAATACTTGGTAAAAAGACCATGTGTCACTTTACCACGCGAAAGAATTTATGACCCCCACTTCTAGTCAAGTTATTAATATCTTAAAAACTTGAAAAACGCGTGATATCGATTTTTTGCATATTTGTTAAAATTTTCTATTATTATTTGTAGTTTTTAAAAAGCAAAAATATTCTACTTGATGATAAAAGTAACAAACTGTTTCATTTTTTTTTTTCTCACACAATATTGGAAATTGTTTTGCGTTTTGAACTTTACGTTAAATCAGCGTTAACGCGTCTGACGCATAAAGTAAATATTTCGAGTTTGGAAAAGTCTGAAAATTTGGATTAGTCGCTCTGCGAATCTAAACTTTCAGGCTTTTCTAAACTATTTACTTCATGCTTAATCAGGGAGTGGAAAACATTCGTTAGAGCATTCAAAATATTAGAATCAAGACTGTGTACCCAACATATAAATCTGTCATCCAGCGTAACCAGAGTGTCAATTCTTTTGTAAGCTAATCAATTTGTAAGACAATTAATAATTTTAAAAGAAAAAAATAAGTGTAATCATATATCTGCATAGAATTTAGTTCTATATCATTTTTATTATTAATATCTGATTGTAAAAAGGTGAAATTCATTGAAATAAATAAAATAAAGAAATCGAATTAAATCCAGACAAAACGCTTTTAATGCTAATATTTTGTTTGGATTTAATTCGATTTATTATAATAAATAAATAAATAGAAATAAAGAAATTTCAAAATAAAATTAAATATAACAAATGTCTCCAAACTTGACACAAAATATAAATTTTAAATTATAATAATATTTTATTATGATGTTATACATAAAAATAGTTAAATGTATATTAAATAAAATCGCCATAACCAACAAACATCATAAAAATTAACGAAAATCTTCAAAGTTGTCAGAAATCTTCAAAGTTGTCAGAATTAAACCAAATTGACGAGATCACAAAGCTTACCACCTCAATAAAAAAATTAAAAATTGACAATCTACATCAGTGATGGGGAAACTACGGCCCGCGGGCCAAGTCCGGCCCGCGGAAAGGTTTAATCCGGCCCGATCAAGAGTGCCGTCGTGAGAATGTTTGAACGCGTTCTTACTTCGTAATGTGACGACCCGCATAAAAACTACCTACCTACGATTAAGCATTATTCTTTGGCCCGCTACGATTGTCTGGTTATTACAAATGGCCCGTCTTAAAAAAAGTTTCCCCACCACTGATCTACATGAAAACTAACAACAAAATTCTCAGGTAACTTATTACACAATGCGTATAAGTTACTATAGTTAATTTTATTAGATAATATTATTACACAAATTGAATAAGTTAGCTTTATTTAGTTTTTATGTGGTCAATTTTGACATATTTTATTGATGTGGTAAACCTTGTGTTCTCGTCAATTTGGTTTAAATTATACAATGTTGAGGATTTTTTTTTTAACTTTTATAATACTTATAACTATTTTTATTATTTTTATTGACAAATACAGTTTTTTTTTTATTTGAGTATACATACTTCAATGAATATGCTGCAAATTTTTGGGAATTTGTTCTTTTTGAAACGCGATTAATTTGAAGTTTCTAACGAGTGTTTCCACTCGCAGGTTAAGCATAAAGTAAAATTTCGAGTTTAGGAAAGCCTGAAAGCCAAGCTTTTCTGAATTCGGAATTTTATTGAAATACTGATTTAATGCTACACCGGTTTAGCATACTTTTTTAGTAGTATATTTCAAACCTTACTTAAAATCAGTGTTTTATACCGGGTGTTGACTTGGCGGACGCAACATAGGATATCCCATGTAAATTTTGAAATGTTCAAATTTTGGCTCCCATATTTATTTTAGAAACAAAATGTGTTTACCTTTTTTGTAGAGAAAAAAATTCTAAATTCATTTGTGTTAACGTTTATCACTTTACGTTTCTCTAAGTTAAAATAATTAAGAAAAAATAATGTTATTTTATAAAAATAATGACATGCCATGAAATTGAAACAACAACTGGGAATGTCAAAATTGCAAAAGATAACGTAGTCACTTCATTAAAGTAAATGTTTTTGAAATGAATTATACGATACAAGAATAATGTCATTATTTTTATAAAATCACATTACTATTTCTTAATTATGTAAGCTGTTAATTTTCTGACATTCGTTGATTTTTAAAAGAGTTTAATTTGAAGCTTCAAACGAGTGTTTTTCACTCCCAGACTAAGCATAAAGTAAAATTTCGAGTTTAGAAAAGTCCTGTGAAAATTTGTCGAGGGTCGCGCAGGGACCCGAGACAAATTTTCTGGGCTTTTCTAAACTCGAAATTTTACTTCATGCGCCACGCATATAAAACAAAGATTTTAAGTGAAGTTCGTATATACATAAATTTGACAATATTATAGTGTTTTATACGCTTGGCGCATGAAGTAAAATTTCGAGTTTAGAAAAGCCCAGCTTCAAAATTAAGGCTTTTATAAAATCAACGAATACCTGACAGTGTACTGTGCATCAGTATATGTATACTTAAAAGAAAAATTCCTTATATATGTAATATATGTGTACAGTTTTAATTCTATTTTTGCGTCTTAATTTTATATTTTTAGTCGTACTACATAATGTATATTTTAAATGGACTCCGTCGACTGAACATATAAATAAATAAAATATACTCCTATAAATCGTCAAAACTAATTTTATACGAAACTGAAATTCATAAATTTACCAAAGTTAGGTAATTTCTAATTTATATATTTATTTTCTGGCAGAAAACATTAAATTACACAGAAATAATACCTACATATAGATACAAAATAATTAAAAACGATAATGCGAAATAAATACAAACAAAACAATAACAAAAAAGAATGTTGTTTTATTAAATAACGCTTAAATTATTTTTTGAATCGGAAAAAAATGTAAACAGTTTTGATGAAAATATTTTTATACAATATTGCACACTGTGATAGATATTTAACATATTATTTTAAGGAGAATTTAAAATGTATCGTGTGTTAGGTTTATTACAATAAAAAGTTAATGAATGACGTGTAGAACATTTGGGAACATATATGTTAAGAAGGCCGAAAAATAGATTATCAATGGTAATAGTTTCACCATTTACCATCGTCAACATATTAAATTTCATAAAATGATAAAATTCTTCGTAGTTTCAGTTTACATGAAAAAAATTGGGCATTTAATTAAATGACTTGCCTTTTGCAAGTGTATTTTATTCCTGAATTAAGCATGAAGTCCCACTGAAGATATCGATTTAAGAGTAAATTAAAGAAGTAAGTTCCTGTATAATAAATATAATACAATAGCTTACATTTCACTATTTGTTTTGAGTTATGTGAAGTAATAAATCCCTAATAAAACACGATTTAATTTCCTTTCTTCACTTATTTATTTTTGTTTGTTAAATGTACATTTCGAGTACCATGTACTCATTTTCAATAACTGAATGCTTTAAGACTAATTACAACTGTTTATATACGGTATAGGGATTAGTGGAAAAACCTAAATCTAATTATGTCGGGTATCTATTGGTGGACCGGGATTATTGATAATGGGAGAGTTGTTTGCCGGTTTACAATTGTTTTTCGGAATGAGATTTAAAAGCGGGTTTTCCAGTGGGCTTAAATCGAAATTTAACAACTTGTCTTTACATTTGTACATTTCTATTGATTCCAACATGTTTAATCTGAAACTGTTTGATTGTTTTAATAATTTTACGTTGTGTAATGAGAATTGGTGGCCGGTTTGGAAATTATGGAAAGCTATTGCTGATTTATCTGGGTTTTGGTTTTTTATGTGGTAATTGTGTTCTTTGAATCTCTTGATTAAATTTCGTTGAGTTTGACCAATGTATATTTTATTGCAGTTGTTACAGTTAATTGAATATATACCGGATTTGTGTAGACTATCACTATTGATTAAAGTGTTATTTAAATAAGATTTTACTTTCGATTCACTGTAATACGCAGTTGTTAGATTAAATTTCCTGAACACTTTATTTATTTGGTGACAAATAGTTGGATTGTAAATGAATTTAACATATTTTCTCTTATTAGTTTCTTTTGATGTATTGAGTTTTGTGCTAGATTTAATTTCATGATTCATTTTATGTCTATTGATGAGCTTTTCTATTGTGTTTTTGCTGTAACCTAAAGATTGTGCAATGTTTTTTATAAATGTTAATTCTTTTCTTTTGTTTTCATTTGATAAAGGTAAGTTTATTGCTTTGTAAATCATGCTATTAAATGCTGCTAGTTTGTGTTTAATGGGTGATGTTGAGGATGAGTGAATGTAGTTGTATGTGTGTGTAGGTTTTCGGTATATGTTGAATTCTAGTGTATTATTATTTTTAATTATTTGTAAATCTAAGAAGGGAAGTTGATTGTTGCTTTCTTTTTCGTGTGTAAATGAAATGCTGGGGCACAAACTGTTTAAACTCGACAACAAGTTTCCCATGTTGGTTTTAGTGTTGATGATTGCTATTACGTCATCAACGTATCTGAACCAAACTCTCGGAAAGCCGTTTATTGTGTTTTTAGCTCGATTTTCGAGGTGGTTGAGAAAAACGTTAGCTAGGAAAGGTGAGAGTGGATTACCCATGGCTGTTCCGAAAGTTTGTTTGTAGAATTTATTGTCGAATTCAAACGTGTTGCACTCCATCACTATTCTTGTTAAATCAATATATTGTTTAATATTTTCTGGTGGTATTGTTCATTCACTATGTTCATTTTTTGGCTATATAAGAAATGAGTGGTCGATTTTATCCTATTCGTGTGAATGTTTCCTTTTGGATTGCTTCTTGCGGCATCTTTATCGACTTGGTCTGTTCTGATAGCAGAAAATTAGCGTTTTTAGTGGTCTGTTAAAGTGATTAAACATTTGAAACTTGATTCTAAAGTCTTTAATTTAGTTGGCGTTCACTTTGTGATACATCTTCATAACAATTTAATTAAAACACTTAACTTTGTTTTACTACTTTTAATTTACTTTTCAGTGACTATAGTTTCGACTACAAGCTAGTCATTATCAAACTAAGTTTAGTTAAGCTGAAAAGTAAAATAAAAGTGGTCAAACAAGGTTAAGTGATTTAATTAAATTGATTGTAAAGGTCAAGAAAACTCCCAAAAAAGCTCATTCAAAAGGCCCAAGTTGGTTCTGTATCTTGAAAACAATAGCTAATCTGAACTTTTTATGGTGATATTCGTGTTTAGAGAAAAAAAATACCACGGAAATAGCTATTTTAGAGCCTGAAACATTTTTGGTGTTCGCCAGTGTTATTTATAAATTACTTAATAAGTATATGTAATATACATACAGAGAGTATTATGTAACACCGAACATTTTCATAACGACAATTTTTCTTTGAAGTATCCGTATGCATACATTGCACATTTTCCGATGCTCGGTTTATTGAAAGAATCCAATTTGAAGCTTTAAGCGACTGTTTTCCACTCCCAGGCTAAGCATGAAGTAAAATTTCGAGTTTAGAAAAGCCTGAAAATTTGGTTTGGTCGCGTAGCGCGAAGCGCGGAGCGGCCAAACCAAATTTTCAGGCTTTTCTAAACTCGAAATTTTACTTCATGCGCCACCGGTGCAAAACACTGATTCAATGTAAAGTTTAACGGTGTGTTTTAAACTTCGTAATATGTCAGTGGTTTTTACCGGTGGCACATGAAGTAAAATTTCGAGTTTAGAAAAGCCTGAAAATTTGGTTTGGCCGCTCCGCGCTTCGCGCTACGCGACCAAACCAAATGTTCAGGCTTTTCTAAACTCGAAATTTTACTTCATGCTTAGCCTGGGAGTGGATAACACTCGCTTAAAGCTTCAAATTAAATTCTTTTAATAAACCGAGCATCGGAAAATGTGCAACGTATGCATATGGATACTTCAAAGAAAAATTCTCGTTATGAAAATGTTCGGTGTTACATAAAACTCTCTGTATATCGCATGTTCAATAAAATAAACTGCTATGATTTTTTTCTTTTTTTAAATTTAAGTTGGCTACACGCTTTAGAAGTTGACATATAAAGCTTCGGACATAAGCTCAAAATCGTAAACAACAAAACAACTGATCAACTCTGATCTCTAAAACTTGCGGAACAACACAAAGGTAAAAAGGCAGGAAAATTTTAACTTTAAAATTTAAGGGTTGCCAACCTACAGTAATTTCCATGGCACCCTAGAGGTTTTGTTTTTATTGAATGTACGATATAATTTTGTAACAACAAGTTATTCAGTGTTAATTTTCTCCAGGAAAATATGTTTTTACCTTTAATCTTACCTTGCAAATGTGCCCAAAAGAATAATAATAATAAGTTTATTCATGTGAAATTGTTACCAATCTTACCGAAACACCTGTGTAATATATCGTAATTTACGGTGTGTTACCAGTGGTAGTTTTTGGTGTAAATTATCACTTGCATTACAAACGATGTTAAGAATGAACAGATCAGAGACGATTTTTTAATATAATAAAATCGTAATGAACAAATCTTAATCAGTGTTTTTAATTATATTATGATACCTATGGATTAAGATTTGATACATTTTTATTATAAGTCTGTGTTTTATAAATAGTTTTTATTATTACAACTAACCAAGTAACTGTATCTGATCAAAATGGTTTAATTCCTAGGGCCATTAAATAAGAAATTACTTAGAAAATATTTAACTTTTTAAAAGGGCTTTGCTCTAAAATGATTTAGTTGCTAGAGACTTTGAGTTAGAGGAAGAATTGCAGTTCAAAAAATAAAAAAAAAATATAAATTGCCTAATTCCTAGGGCCTTTGAATAAGACAATAAATCGTTGTTAAAAAATATTTAACTTTTGAAACGAATAACACTTTAAAATATCTTAGTTACTAGGGCAAGGAGTCGTTGTTTATTAAATTATTTATTTTTTTAACAAGATAAAACCTTTTGTAACTTAATTTCACGTTTAATTACGTAATCATTTTAGAACCAAAAACAATCTTGTCTATTATTCAATTATATTGGAGAACTCTAAAAGTCGATAGGTATGAGTGTAAAACTTATATAATTGGAGTTGCAAGTATAAAGATAAATTTTAGATACATTCTTTCAATCGTTGGCAACAGGATATTACTGATATTGGTAAATACTAGATAATATTCTGTTGTTCACAAATTAAAGAATTTATCTTAAATTTATCTTTATATTTCTAACACCAATTTTATACTACTAGGTAATTCAAAGTATTTTTTTTAAATATATGGCGTTCGCAATCTTTTTGGGTCAGGGGATGCTAGGACCATTTAGTAATTCTTGGCAGTACCTATGTGGCATCTAAACACCTTAATGGAAATTTACCGAATTTGAAATCACTTGAGGTTGTTTCCAGTTTAAGGTTATATTTTCTAAATAGATACATTATTGTTGGATTTCAGTTTAAATTAAGGATGAAACATTAAATTCATTTAGCAATTGACGACAGAAACGAAAATGAGAAAATACATAAGAAAAAGAATTTGGATAAGAATTGTATACATGATATGAATATGCTACTTCATTTTATTTTACATAAATAAATAAATCTGGCAATGAGATGGCAAGAGAATGTCAAACTCACTGACAGAAAAAACAGTTGCATCCATTACAACACTCAATCATAGCCAACTCTGTCCGAAAAAGGTCGATTTTTCACATCGTTTCTCAACATTGAAATACATTTTCTCAAAAATGTTTTATGCACTTGTATCCGTTGACTTCTAGGATCCTTATTTATAAGTACTTGGGTATTCAAACATTATGATTAAAATCTTCTACGAATGAACATTTATTCCAACAATAGCTTCATAATTTCATAATTAAAATATAATACGCCAATATTTCACCCCGGCGAAGTATTTTTTGCAATTTACAAAACCCAACATCCGTTCTTTTAATAGCCCCGAAAAAGAACAAAAAATAAAATAAAACAGAAGCTTCTTCTTTAACGTCCCGCGACTCCATTACAGTAACCATTCTATCCAGATACAAGTGCCCAACGACCTTAGTTTGTATTTCGTTTAACAAAATAACCGCCTTTCTCCCCCTCATCTCATCCACTCTGAATTGCCTGGATTAATCTAGAACAAGAGAATTAGTTGATTGAGTGTAATCAAGCAATTTTCTCCATATCGGTTTGTTCCTAAATTACGTTCAATTATTGGCTCCTGTTGATTCTGTCCGATTACAGAAAATTATGTATGATAGCATTTCATTATGTTATATGCAACTGACAGCATAGAGGTAGTAGGTCCTAATTCACATTTTATACGATTTTAACTAAGCTTGGCACCCAATACGCCTACTACTGACAGATATAGAATATATTGTGTATTTTTAGTACGAAACTACAATTTTGAATGAAAACTTACTTTCTACAAAAGTACTGTACATATATGTTTATAAATATATTTTTGTTTCCCTTTCTTAACGTGTGTGAAACTGTAAATGTTGTTAACATGAATAAATTACTTTACTTTATTTTACCTTACTACTAATTTTAGGTATTCCCTATGCTGAAAAAATGTTAAACTCTTTATGGAAGCATTGAGTACAAAATGCTTTTAATTTAAAAGGCTTCATAATTTGACGGAACTGTAAATGAACTAAATAAAAATGTTAAAGTTCTAGAATCGTGATATTCTATATTTACATGTTTCATTATTTGCCTTGATTTGAAAGTTACTTTACTTAAATTTTGCGGTACTTTACTTGCATTTTAATTCGTTAGTTTTTATACAGGGTCCGGCAGCATTACCTAGCGGTTTTTAAAATAGCACAACTCAATAAAATGTTCAAGATATTTTATTTAAAAAAAAAAACCTAATTATACGTTATTACCACATATCGTTAACACAGACTAAATATCCGATTCCATGTTATTCTCATTACAGATAGTGCATGTATTTTTGATCTTTATTTTAAATCCGTGTTTTATACGCGTGGCGCATGAAGTAAAATTTCGCGACCAAACCAAATTTTCAGGCTTTTCTAAACTCGAAATTTTACTTCATGCTTAAACAAGGAGTAGAAACCCTCGTTCAAAGTAAATAATTACATTCAATTAATAATAGTATCTATTTATTCACTTTTAACACTGAAACAACAACATTATAATTAACCGTAAAATAATCGGAAAACCGGTTTTGATTAACAATTTTTCTGATATACAGGTAATTGAAAAAGTGAGTAAAATTACAATCTCTATAACTAACTTGATAATTACTAACTGCAGTTATTATTTGATGTGATTTAATTTAAGATTAAGTCGGTTGAAAATCAAGTAGCATCAAATCTAATCTGAATCAGTAAATAAATTTTGTTTACGACAATCTTTTAATGTGTGTATTATTTAATTGTGTGGGTATCATAAATGGTGTGCATTTAACACTTAAGTACATTAAACACGGGATTTGCGTGATAAATGTGTTTTTTTAACACAAATATAAATAATTGCCTAGTTAGTTTTTTAACCGCAATTCAGTAACAGCGCTGTGCAAGTCAAATCAGCTTCTTTTATCGTACATTTGACTATGGTGGTGATGACGTCGTCGACGCCATTTTGATAAAGTACGAAACAATCGCGTCAACATCTCCTACATTCTCACTAGTTTAACCCGCGTAAAACGCGTTTGACAAATCGGCTGAACAATTGTGATTCTATCCGTCGCGAGTGTTTTTTAAAGCGAGACAAACGTTAACACCGTGAAAACTCCATTTAAATGGAAGAGTTTGTTATTTGTGCAAAGAGCGTGTTTCTATGTACCTTAGGCGAAAAGGTAGACTGTGTGAGTATTATTTATTATTGAACGATTGTTCATATTTGTATTTAAGTGGAATTAACCATATTACACATTCAAATCATAGTACCGCAATCTGTCATCATTTATCTATCAAATTATTATAAAACAAAACCGACCATTAAGACTGACGCGTATTTCATAAATATTTATATATATATATATATATATATATATATATATAATAAATGCTGTATTATAGATTGTAGATCAACTTAAGGGGAGGGTAGCACTGCATTTCTTGCATTGTTCAATCAATCCCTTACACTTTATTTAAATAAATAAATTAACGACTGCAACATACAGCGTGTAATCGAACTAATGTACATCCTCTTAAGAGCGTATACACAAAATATTTTGACACCAATTGCAGCAAAAATAAAATCGGAAAAAATATTGGATTTTTCATAATTCTTCATGCATTTTTTACTTTTTGAGAACTTCTGGTTACCTGTGTTCATAATATTTTTCGTGGATGCGTAAGTTATTGTATTTTTTATTTACTCTTACTACTGCGAAGCGCATAAATCACTTCGCACGCACTAAAGACGCAGGCTGTCTCGAATGACTAGATGAAACTAGGTCACTCATTTGTGGTATTGTTTATTTACTGTTACTACTGCGAGACGTATAAATCACTTAGCACTACACACACACACACTGTCTAGAATTACTAGATGAAACTGGGTCACGTATAAAAAAAATCACAATAAGTGTTTAAATTGACGTCCGCCGCACTCAATGCACATTTGGGCTCTATGTATCCAATTTGCACGAACAGTAGCAAACATTTCACGAGGTTTTTCACGAATGGTATTAGCCGCGGCGTTTACTCGTTGTATCAGCATTTCAGCATTGTCAATTTCCGTAGTGTAGACTTCACTTTTAAAGTATCCCCAAAGAAAAAAATCTAAGGGGTTTAAATCCGGACTTCTTGGAGGCCATGGTACAGGGCCTCTACGACCAACCCAACATCCGAGAAACTCATCATTCAAATATCTTCTAACGCGCCTTTCATAGTGAGCTGGCGCACCATCTTGCAAATACCACATTCTTCTAAGAACCGCTAAGGGTACATTTTCTAGAAGATCTAAAAGGTCATCTTGCAAAAATCGTAAATATCGTTCTCCATTCAAATTAAATGGGAACATAAATGGCCCAATTAAGTGATCATTTAAAATAAATTTAAGGGAGAAGCGATGCTGGAAATGAGTTCTACGCGTAACACGAGGATGTTCTATTGCAAACTCTCTTCACGTGTACTACCTTTCATACCTCCTTTTATTTTTACCCACGCACACACATTCATCCAGTGCTCACATTCATCTTTCTCCCTTCCACAAAAAAACACACTTCACATATTCTTCTCCCATCCATACCTTTTTTCCTTTTTCTTTACTCCCACATCTGTACCGAGCTAGTATACGCACATCCTTATGATGTAATACATTAAAATAGCGCGGCGGCCCTGTTAATACCTGTATGTTCTTATAGCTGGGATTATAGGCGCTTTTTGTATATTCTTCTGTCGAACCTGCAGCTTAACTTCCCTCAGTCTTTCCCCAAATTCAACTTCCAGCTTTTTCCCCCGCGCTATTTTCTCTCTTACTATCAATCCCGACCACCCCACTTTTTGATTCATTCTGTCTTTCTCTAGCAGCCACCTTACTCCCACTCCTTTCACCTGCCATTCTCTGTAACAAGCATACTAAGCTTCTCTCACCAGTCTTTCTTCCCCTAACTCACTCACTTTTCTCCCAAACTTCACCACTCTGTTACCGCCACCCATTCTACTGACATTTTTTGCACTCCTGCAATGCAAAAGAAACAAATTCGTTTAAAATTCAGGTTATTAATTTCTAAAATAACGCTCGGACACGTCGATTAGTATCTTTACCTGCGCATTTTTTTTACACAAACATTTTTATATACAGGGTGTCAGATAAACAACTGCCGAAACAAGGTGACATTTTTGTTTAATGGAACACTTCATATATTACCGACTATTTTTAATCGTCGAAAAAATCCAGATATTTACCGTATGTACTTTTCTATACCTATCTTTAACTGCTTACAAAATATTAACAATTCTATACAATAATTGCTTCAAAATAAATATTCAATGTTTTGTCCGTTTACTTCAATGCAGTTTTCTATTCGAAACATGAAGTAAAATTTTGAGTTTAGAATAGCCTGAAAATTTGGTTTGGTCGCGTAGCGCGTAGCGACCAAACCATATTATCAGGCCTTTCTAAACTCGAAATTTGACTTCATGCTCAGTCTGCCACTGGAAAACACTCGTTTTAAGCTTCAAATTAAACTCTTAAAAAGGATGGATGGAGGATGTTCTATTGCATATTATGGAAATTAAAACTTCCATTACGCGTAAAGCACGATTCGTCGGTTACTAAAATGTCTTTGGTAAAGTTAGGATTTTGAACATTTAGTGCCAAAATCCATTGACAAAATGCAATTCTTTTGGGAAAATCATGGGGTTGAAGATGTTGTACACACTGGTAGTGATAGGGATAAAAATTATTGTCTCGTATAACACTGCTGACAAATGTGTGCGATACATTTAGCTGAGCGGCGATAATACGGGTACTTAAACCAGGATCCGCTTCCAACAGATTCAAAATTTCATCTTCCGCTCGCAAATATCGCATTGGACGGTCACCACCTCCGACAGCTCCGGCGACGGGCTGCAAACTTCCAGTGTCGCGTGCTCTTTGCAATAAATTAAATTTCTAAATCGGTTTGGCGGTGGTAAGTGTCATTCAGGAAATCGCTCTTGATAAATTCTTACAGCTTCCGCGGAATTACACCGAGTTTCACCGTAAATAAGAAACATGTCTGCCAATTCAATGTTTGAATAAACGTATCGCGCCATATTACAAAATGTAGATGTTTCATGGAATAAGTTTCACCATAGACTAAACAGCAAACTATTTTTATGTTTAAAAATCATCCACCCACGCCGCTCTTATCTAAACATTTCAATAAGAGGAGATAAAGTGAAGTGTGAACCTAATAAGGAAAAATATTGAATTTCATTAACACGTTTAGAAAATATTCGGAATTTAGTTAGCAATGGGTACTTATGAAAACGATAACATAGACATAATTCTTCACAATCTGACCCACATTTCTCTGGATGGTGTAATTTGATATCCAAATCGTTTAAAAACTATCAGTCTATGTGGAATCTCTCTTAAAATACGCAATGTGCGCGTATACCAGATACCACAAACATGTGGCCTATTATTATTAATTATTTTTAATAATTATTTGTGAGCTATCTACTAAAGGTATGGTAATTTTAAATGCAGGTATTGTTTATTTAAGCGCTGTCCCTTATGTGGTAGAGAGCCTGTACAGTAGTTCGTTTAAACGATGTATATTATTATCCTATTCATAAGAATTATGTATATTCAAAAAAATATTAGTTCTGACTTTAAACAAAGAAATAAGGTTAATGCAAAGAATTTTGAGTAATTACATTTATAAAATACCGAAATTTTTCAGAGTATGGCATTGTTACATGTCATGAGTAAATTTGGTAAAATTTACAATATGGATAAAGAAGTTATTTACTCTTAATTATAAAAAATATATATATATTGATTTTCACCGTTTTGCCACCTTTTTCTAATTTATTTTTATAACAGATTGTTCATTTTTTGTAGTAGCATTAACACAATAATTACGCTTTAATTGAGGCCAATTTTATCGCAATCCGTTAAGAAATAGCTAAGATTCTTTGCATATTAATAATCAATTTTATTAAAAGATATTTCTGTGTTGGCGTTTATACGGTCATCATATAACGGTCACTTGTCCGAAGGACCGAAGATTTATTGGAGGCCTTAAATGAGATGGCTCGGCTGACCCTTCGTTGGGCTGTATAATGGTTTTTCTTTTCTCAAAAAACTAACGAATTTCACCATCGACGAGAAACCGAATGCTTATTAAAATATATTCTTGCCTGACGCTTTATAAAATGGACAGTTCAGTTTTACGATTTAAAATGAATCATTTTCTATGCTAACTATTTAATTTTATTTAACTCCCTGTTTTATAAACAATTAAGTAAGAATACAATTTAATGTATAGAATAGGCCATACATACACACAGGGTGTTTCAGCGAAGAGGGGAAGCTTGATTTTTCATAATAATAATTTTATGTTGTGAAGTAAATAAATTTATGCAACTTGTATATTTAATATTAACGGAAATGTCGAGCTTTCCGTCCTCTCTAAAACAGTATGTATATCGGCCATTCCATAAATAAGTTCACACTTTTTGGGGGTACATCAGGGATTTTAGCGAATTTCACATATATTATAAAGGCTATCAAGACATGGTTTTTGGTTGTTACTAGACGTTAAACAAATTATTGTTTCAAAAATTATAACAATATAAACTTTTAGTACACTTTTATTTTGAACTCAAAAATATCGTAAACCATTACTGATACAAAAAAGTTATACTTGACTTTTTTATGCTTAAATGTTCAAAGTTTAAAATAATTTTTTTTCAAAACGATAAAACTTTATTTAGATAGATTTTTTTAATAAATAAAACAAATCTCACAAAATAATAAAATACTTAAATTTAAATTTTTTTGAAAAAAAAAAATATGTTATACCCCAATCCTTCCTAAGAATATTTCCGTTTTCAAAAAGATGGGCACTTTAAAACTTTTTGAGATATGATTTTTTACCCGAGCAATTCTCACAAAATAATCAAATACTCATGTTTTAATTTTCTTGAAAGAAATATATGTTATACCCTAATCCTTCCTAAGAATATTTCCGTTTTTAAAATGATGAGCACTTAAAAACTTTTTGAGATATGATTTTTTTACCCGAACGCTGCATTGACTCGAGGCGCTCGAGGCGCTCATACGAATATTATTGAGAATCGATTTTCTACAAAAGTATACTACTCGTAATTTAAAATTGTTTAACTTGTGGGATAGTGGAAGAGAGAGATTAAATTGAAATTCCAATAGAAAAACCAGCTAAACCTGGATCAGTATCGGGTCGAAGAAAATATACCTAAGAGATTATTTTCGCTCTCCAGAGAAAGCAGGTATAAATAATTAGCATATTGTGTGAGCTGAAGAAGAAACGATTAAGCGACTTTGTCGCACCGCTCCAACCTGCGGGGGTTGGAGCGCGGGGTTACTCTCCTGCAGATTCCGTAGCTACAAGGTTGTAAAATTATTATAATTTTATTGAGGGTATTCAAGTTCATTGCCCAAAGAAACAGGTACGGCTAACGCAAAGGTTAATAAATACATTATTTGGTACAATAAATGGGTTTTGTAGAAAGCCCACAAATCTCTCTATAATTTATTGTACCAATGCCGGTCGAAAATGCGAGTTTAGCTACATCTAGGCGACCGTTCTTGTAAGTACTTCTTTGCTACCCTCCCCTTAAATTGTCCTTTTTGCAGATATTATTTATATTTATATTAAGTTATAGATTCGATTGTATGTTTTATTTGCAAATAAATAAATAAATATATATTGTTGTTGTCTACAACAAAGTATAGTGTATAACTCGCATAAAATGGCTATTAATCACTTGAACGACTTGCTCCACTCGCCTTCGGCTCGTTCCGCAAACGTGATTCTCGTGATTAATAGCTATCATTATATGCTCGTTGTACAATATACTATTTAACATAACGCCACATAATACCATGAACGTTAAACGTGTTGCCTTATCAATGTCAGAAAATATAGTCTGGGGTATTTGCTGCTTTTGTTAATAATTTATACTTATAATTATATTAATCATTACATTTACAGATGTTAAATAATTTCTTTCCCTCGCAATAATAGACTATTTTATTTTTTAATGATGTTTACATTTTCTTTACTTGTTTGCCAGTTGTTTTTTTACGTCTTGTGGATTTGATGGCGTAATCAAGTATAATATCACGGGGGGTAATAATAAGAAAATGATTGTATTCATTCATCTTGTTGGGGGATAAGGGCGCGCAGGCCAGGACCTAGGGGCGTGTTTTGTAATTTGCGTTGCGTAAATACGAGATACGCTGTTATTTCTTTGGCATTATCAACGTCGTTTCAATTTTCTTTCACGAGAAAGAAAAAGAAGATTAATGTACTTTCCTGTTGAAAATTTAATTATTGGAAATTTAAGAAAAATATGTAGGATAAAAAGTGTGATAATAATGATAAATTGAGTACTTATTCGTTTTAGTATTATATTTTGATATTAATATTCAACTAAGTGCGTGTAGATTTAGTTAATTTTTATTGTCAAATATGTACTTAATAATAAATAATTAGTAAAAAATCAAGTGGCTATTTACTTCTAGTGTTCCCTTTTTTGATATTGATAGGAGTTAATGTTGATTGGTGTTGATAATTACTACACAAAGTAAATGAGTGCTCTAACTGCAAATCTCACATTCTTTACTTTTGAAAACTTTTGGCAAATTTAATTTTCACAAAAAGTGGAGAATGTGAGTTTTGCAGTTAGACCACTGAAATAAGGCCCAGTTGCATCAAAAACGTTGAACACGAGTTCAAGCTAGACTTGAGTTCAAGATGACACTTCCTATTGTTCTAAAGCTACTTTGAACTAGAGCTCAGAGTTAAACCGGTTTAACGTGTCTAGTGGAACTGGCCCTAAGCTCACTTGTAAATGTAGATATTTTTATATTAACTGTATTATTATAAAAAAAATCTCAACGAAAAATTCGCAGCAGACATCTCTAACCTAGAACTCCTTAACAAATTCTGCATTCCTAAAAACCTAAATATCAATTCATTTGTTATGTTCATCTAGACAGTTTACAGCCCTAACATTTAATTACATTTTTTCAAATAAATTAAATTCTAGACAGGGCAGAAAGACCTCTGGTCGATAGCCCAGATAGATTAGTCCTACATTGTACATTAATAATTAAATATATATGTATGAAATTATTGCAATTGTCTGAATAAAGATGTTATATATATATATATATATATATATATATATATATATAGATATACCGGGTGTTAGCTTGTTAACTTAGCGCACGCAACATAAGAAATTTTAGAGTGTTCAAATATTGGCTTCCCTATTTATTTTAAAGACAAAATGTATTTTACTTTTTTGTAGAGGGTTAAATTCGTGGTTAATTAATGTTTACACTTAACACTTTACGTTTCTCTAAGTTAAAATAATTAAGAAAAAGTAATGTGATTTTATAAAAAAATGACATTAATACAACAATTGCGGATATTCCCTGTTTTTTTTAAGTTTAATTTAAAGCTATAAACAAGTATTTTCCACTCCCAGACTAAGCATGAAGTAAAATTTCGAGTTTAGAAAAGCCCCGTGAAAATTTTCTGGGCTTTTCTAAACTCGAAATTTTACTTCATGCGCCACGTGTAAAAACACGAAATTCAAGTGAAATTCGAATATAAATAAATTTCACAATATTTTAGTGTTTTATACGCGTGGCGCATGAAGTAAAATTTCGAGTTCAGAAAAGCCCGGAAATTTGTCTCGGGTCGTTGCGCGACCCTTGATAAATTTTCACGGGGCTTTTCTAAACTCGAAATTTTACTTCATGCTTAGTCTGGGAGTGGAGAACACTCTTTAAAGCTTTAAATTGAACTCATTTAAAATCAACGAATGTCAGATAATTAACAGCTAAAATAATTAAGAAAAAGTAATGTGATTTATAAAAATAATGACATACCATGGAATTGATACATACAACAATTGCGGATATTCCCTGTTTTTTAAGTACAATTTAAAGCTTTAAACGAGTGATTTTCACTCCCAGACTAAGCATGAAGTAAAATTTCGAGTTTAGAAAAGCCCCGTGAAAATTTGCCGAGGGTCGCGCAGCGACCCGAGACAAATTTTCTGGGCTTTTCTAAACTCGAAATTTTATTTCATGCCCCACGCGTATAATACACTAAAATATTGTGAAATTTATTTATATTCGAACTTCACTTAAAATCAGTGATTTATACGCGTGGCGCATGAAGTAAAATTTCGAGTTTAGAAAAGCCTAGAAAATTTGTCTCGGGTCGCTGCGCAACCCTCGACAAATTTTCACGGGGCTTTTCTAAACTCGAAATTTTACTTCATGCTTAGTCTGGGAGTGAAAAACACTCGTTTAAAGCTTCAAATTGAACTCTTTTAAAAATTAACGAATGTCAGAAAATGAACAGCTAAAATAATTAGGAAAAATTAATGTGATTTTATAAAGATAGTGACATTTTTCTTGTATAGTGTAAATCATTTCGCAAATATTTACTTTAATCAAGTGACTACGATATTTTTTGCCGTTTTAACATCCGCAGTTTTATTTTAATTCCATGGCATGTCATTATTATTATAAAATCATATTATTTTTTCTTAATTATTTTAACTTAGAGAAACGTATAGTGATAAACGTTAATACGAATGAATTTAGAATTTTTACCTCTACATAAAAGGTAAATACATTTTGTTTCTATAATAAATAGGGGGGCCAAAATTTGAACATTTCAAAATTTACATGGGATTTCCTACGTTGTGTCCGCCAAGTCAACACCCGATATATATATATATATATATATATATATATATATATATATATATATATATATATATATAAATCTACATTTACAAGTGAGAATGCATGAAATTAAATGATATTGATATAATCAAGAAATCAGATTGTGTAAATTATCTTCATTCACTTGATTATCATCATTTACTTGTTTATTTGTTTGCTAAATAAAAAACATTTGAATGCATAAATGAATTTCAGTGAGATTATTTAAAACAATAGCTTCACATAAATATAGCTACGGATTATATTTTTAGCACCTGGCACCTCGAACAGTATGTTGCATTATTTTATGTGTATGAAAACATATAAATTGAAAATTTACAAAAAATGTAATTGCTTTGTATGTTTTGTTTTCATAGCTCCATAAATATAAAGGTTTATTTTTACATAAAATTGATATGCTGGTTTTCACGTATAGGTAGGAAAATATTATTTTTAAAAACAATTAATTAATATAAAAATAATATACAATCTGATACAAAATAATGTACTGATAGAGTTAGCACCACTTTGGAGTTTTTTCAGTTTTTTTTTTTTCATATATGTACAGGGTTTCCCATTTTAAAGTACTACCTGAAATAGCATTAGAACCATGCACCGAATGAAAAAATGTTTCAAATAAAAGTTTAATGGTTTGGAGAATTGATCAAAATATGGAACACCGAGATAATACAGGAAGAGTGGAATGAGGGAACAATGATTACTATATATAAGAAGGGAGATCTAAAAGAATGTAAAAATTACAGGGGAATAACATTATTAAACAACGGATATAAAATACTATAAACTATAATTCAAAGCAGACTACAGAAATATGCCACTAAAATAATAGGAGATTACCAATGCGGCTTTGTAGGAAGAAAATCAACAACAGATGCGATACATATAGTAAAGCAAATAACCGAAAAAGCTTATGAACACAATATGAAAATTGAATGTCTATTTAAAGACTATAAAAGAGCATTCGACTCAAACAAAAGAGATAAGCTAATGGAAGCACTACGCGATCTAAAAATCCCAAAAAAACTAAGAAACCTTATTGCCATGACGATAAATGACACGGAAGCAACAGTACTATCTGAATATGGAAGAACCGGACAATTTGAAACAGATATAGGAGTACGACAAGGCTACGATACTATCTGCCACCTTGTTTAACTTGGCACTGGAATACACGCTAAGAAATATAAACAAATCAGCAACTTTAAAAACAAGCGGAGCACAGGTATTAGCATACGCAGATGATGTCGTTATATTAACCAAGCAAAGGAAACTGTTAGAAGAAATACTTAAAGAATTAACGACAGAAGAGAAAAAAATGGGACTAGAAATAAACGCTGAAAAGACAAAGCTACTGCGGATAGGTACGGTATAAAAAAGAAGGACAGTAACCATAAGCAACAACGAATTTAAGGAAGTCGAGTTCTACAAGTACCTAGGCACGGTGATAAGTAACAATAATGAAATAAGAACTGAAATACACGAGAAATTACAAGTTGCCAACAGAGCATATTACCAAATAAAAAAGTTTTCAAAAGTAAAAGCATACACATAAGGAACAAAATTAAATTATATAAAACCATGGTACGACCAATAATTATGTATGCAGCTGAGACGATGACAATCATACAAAAAGAACAACAAGGATAAGAGTGCTAGAAAGACGGATAATGAGAAGTATACTTGGACTTTTTAAAGAGGAGAACAGAGCCAAGAAAAAGAACAAATAGAGAAATTTATGAGGTCTTAGGAAATGACGTAGTAAATAACATAAAAGCGACAAGAATTAGATGGCTAGGACATATATGGAGGTCAAATCATGATGGATGGCTAAGGATAATAACAAAATGGGAACTTAGCAGTAGCAGAAGAAGAAGGAGACCAAGCAATAGATGGAAAGAAGAAGTTGAAAAAGACCTGAGCTCACTGGGCGGTAGAAACTGGAAAAGCATAGCAAAGGACAGGGAGAAATGGAGAAAAATTTTACAACAAATGAAGGAACATTGGGACTGATCCACCCAGATAAATGGATTAGAAGAGCGGCCAAACTCCACAGGGAGTGTAAAGCCACAGAAGAAGAAGAAAAAGAAGATTTGGAGGGGGACATCTACGTCTGTAGGAAAATTCAACCGCTGGACGCCGGGAAGGGGGTAGCTTTGAAATCTTAAATGCAAAACCCCATTTTTTATTACATATTTGGATAAAGCGTGCAAAAGTAAGTAAGTTTTATCTAAGAACATTTTTTGTTACTTTGAATAATTGTGAAGGTGTATTATGTAAACGAAAAACAAAAATTATCTTATCGAAAATTACTTCACTCTCAAAAAGTTTAGAAAATAAAAATTAAATCAAAATGTATGTCTTTGTTACCATGCATTCGTCATTTAAGCACCACCGGTGAAAAATTGAGCTTCGTGATTATTAATCAATGCATAAATGATTATTTTTTGGGTAGATTATAGTTAAACAGGGTCTTCAAACTTACGTCGGCACTATTGCTAACTTCGTTATTATTGAAGCTACAAAGTCAGTTAAATATGCAATCTAGTAGAATTTTTTCCGCTGATTACGATGGCTAAAATAGAATAAAACGCGTTCGCGAATTATGTTTAGAATATAGATAAGTTATGTTAAATTCATATTTTGATCCCAGGAATCTATAGTTAGGTCATTTCCCTACATTAACGGGACACCCAGTATATACAGGGTTTTCAAACTCAAGTCGACACAATTGCTAACTTTGTTATTATTGGAGCTACGAAGTCAGTTAAATAGAAAAACTAGTAGTATTTTTTCCGCTGATTACGATGGAGAAAATGGAATAAAAATTGAACATCGCGTTCGCGAATTAGGTCAGCATGTTGCATTTTTTTTTTAAATAAGACACCTAGTATACAATATTTCTAATCGATAGGAAATTGAATTCTAAAAAAAATTGCCCTATGACATTTTATTCTATAGTCAAATATGACAAAGCTGTGTGGCTGTGTTGGTTTTTTAAATGCCATCAAAATGTTTTTGAACATCTTATTTAAATTTGGTTGTTTCATTTATAAAATAATTTAATATAAACGATACTGTACATATTTCTATTACTTTCTAAGTTGTGGTTAGGCAAATTTAAAACTAACATAGCCACATTGATTACTCCGATAAATCATCAAAAGCTTTGTCATTTTTGACTTTAGAATAAAATGTCATAGGGCAATTTTTTTCAAAATTCAATTTCCTATCGATTAGAAATATTGTATACTGGGTGTCTTATTTAAAAAAAAAAACATGTTGACGTAATTCGCGAACGCGATGTTCAATTTTTATTCCGTTTTCGCCATCGTAATCAGCGGAAAAAATACTTCTAGTTTGCCTGTTAACTGACTTTGTAGCTCCAATAATAACGAAGTTAGCAATTGTGTCGATTTGAGTTTGATAACCCTGTATATACTGTGTGTTCCGTTAATGTGGAAAAATAACCTAACTATAGATTCCTGGGATCATAACTAATAGTTTTTCTATTTAACTGACTTTGTAGCTCCAATGATAACGAAGTTAGCAATAGTGCCGACTTAAGTTTAAATACCCTGTATACATATTCTTTACTTAGCGTTGATTTAATTAACCCAAACTACTCGATGGTTATAAATGTATTACAAACAAAAGTATGTGGTTGATAGAATTTATTTTATTATCAGAATTCTTTTTATTTATGAAATAAATGTTATTTTATTTTCATTAAATCATGTGATTTATTGTGTTATTTTAAGTGTATTTCAAAAATAAACAAAAACATGTAAGTATACTGTATCGTTATTCAGATTAGCGAGATACCTTGGAATAAATTATCCATAAAGGTTCAAGATCGAAGTGTATTTATTTTTTAATGTAAAAACCAGAAACAAATGAAAATAATAAGAGCATTTATAATGTGTGGGTAGTTTTCAATTAAAATAGGCATTTGCCTCATTAAAGTTGACACATTTCTAAAAAATAAAGTTTGTACATTAATTTATTATGCAGGGTTTTTTTCATTTATTTGTTGTTTGTAAAAAAGTTCAATTTGAAGCTTTTTAACGAGTGTTTTCACTCCTTGATTAAGCATGAAGTAAAATTTCGAGTTTAGAAAAGCCTACAAATTTGGATTGGTCGTGTAGCGAAGTCGAGCGAGCAAATCAAATTTAGTTTTCAATTGACATAATAGTTAATTTTTGGGCATTTTTTGTTTGTAAAAAAGTTCAATTTGAAGTTTCCAACGAGTGTTTCTACTCCTTGATTAAGTATGAACTAAAATTTGGAGTTTAGAAAAGCCTGCAAATTTAGATTGGTCGCGTAGCGAAGTGGAGCGTCCAATTGTGCCCCTGGGACGTCAGTTACTGATCTTAATAACAATATAACTAGCTGTGTCGGCATACCAAACGTAAAATGCTGGCCTTTAGCAGATAATAGCATCTACACCTCTTTTAAAGTTGTGATTAACGAATATGATATTGCATCCTTCTTACAAGCTGATAAGTGGCTTAAAAGTCAATCAATTAGACCATTTACTAACCGTAGACGTCGTAAATCTCCTGTTAACAATAAAAATAAATCTGTATCAAATGATTTTTTATCTTAGAAGAAGTTGTAGAAAATGTTAATATTTTTTCTACACCTGACACAAACAATACGCTAAAAGTTTGTTACTAAAACGTGAGGGGCCTTCGAACAAAACTGAGTGATTTACGTGCGTTAGTATCTCTGGCGGAATTTGATATCTTTATTTTTACTGAATCTTGTTTAAGTGCTGATATTTCTGATGCTGAACTGGGATTCAACGGCTATTACATCTTTCGCTGTGACAGGGACCCATTAGTGACTGGGAAATCGCGCGGAGGAGCAATACTGATTGCAGTTTCTAGAAAATTCCCAAAAATATTTGAAAAATTAATCATTGCACATCTATCTGAATGTGTATCTAGTGTCCTATCCGATAAGCAACATGGTTTTAGAAGTTGACCTATAGTAATTATATTGTTACAGCCTTAGAAGCGGGATTTGAAGTATACTCAATATATACCGATTACTCTAAAGCCTTTGACACAGTAGATCATAGCATCCTTCTTTCGAAACTTAAGCTTATAGGAATCGGAGGATCCATGTTAGATTGGATACAGTCTTACTTATCTGGAAGGTCACAGGCCGTGCGGATTGGTAGTGTTATATCGTCTGAAATACTTGTAACTTCAGGGGTTCCCCAGGGATCACATGATGTGGTTGATTGTTTCCGTACCCAGTGTTTGATATTTGCAGACGATATAAAATTATTTTTACGAATCGCGGATGATAGATCTTCTGTGTTGTTACAGGAAGACTTAAATAGATTTTCAGTTTGGTGTACTCACAACCGTATGAATCTCAACCTCAAAAAATGTAATTGTATAACTTTTACTAAAAAAAAGGGCCTCGACAGTGAGAAATTACTATATCTCTACCTTTCTTTTAATTCGCGTTTCAGTTATTAAAGACTTGGGTGTATCACAACTGGACCTTTAACAACCATTTACGCAACATGACTGCTAAGGCATAAAGTGTTCTGGGTTTTTTAATACGTAACAGCAGAGATTTCTCAAACATTCATACCCTTACGACCTTGTATGTATCCCTTGTCCGCCTCCACCTTGAGTACTGTTGCACTATTTGGAATCCTTATAGCAAATCTGACGTAAAAATGGTTGAGAGGGTCCAAGTTAAATTCACAAAATGTATCTCCTACAAGTTCGGAATTGTCGGCTTCTACAATGACGTCCTACAATCTTTAAATATCGATTCGTTAGAGCAGAGACGAAGGAATGCAGACGTAATGCTAGGATACAATTTAATAAATTATTTATTTTCACTTATTTATATATGTATATTTTTGTTTATTAGTATCACTAAGATTACCGTTTCTGATGTTCCTGTTTGCATTTATTGCCGCCACTTGGGTTATTTATATGTTTTAATTTTCCGTGAATATACTTGTGACTGATGAATATACTGGTGACTTATGTTTAAGAAAATGATTGTCATTATTGTATTGTATAAAGGAGATTTTCCGTAAATAAATTGAAATTGAATAGAAATGGGACGATTGATTGGCTTAGTAAATAGGGGCATACTAAGCCAACTTAAAACCAATGTGCCAGCTAGAAGTTTGCGTTCCTTCGATCTGTTCCATGTACCATATTGTAGGACGGATTATGGTAAAAATTTTGGTATGGCAAGAATCGTCAACAATTGTAACGCCATCAATCCCAACTTTAGTGCAATTAGCCGGAATGCTTTGAAGAACATCTTCCGACAGGGTATATAGTCTGCATATTTTAACCTGTTGTTTACCTAAATGTGTTGTTTGTTTCTTACTCTTTTATGTACCTATATTTATTATGTATTTGTATTTATATTTCATTTATTATTATTTTTAGTTTTTATAATATTATTGTACTAGTTTAAATGGACTTCCGTTATTAAATAAATAAATCCAAATTTTCAAGGTTTTCTAAACTCGAAATTTTACTTTATGCGCCAGGCGTATAAAACAATGATTTCAAGTAAAGCTTTAAATATACTGCTTTAGCATGCTGATTTTGCAGTGTATTTTAAAGTTCACAATAGTTCAGTGTTTAATACGCGTGTCGCATGAAGTAAAATTTCGAGTTTAGAAAAATCTGAAGCGGAGCGACCAAATTCAGGCTTTTCAAAACTCGAAATTTTACTTCATGCCTAATCAAGGAGTGGAAACACTCGTTAGAAGCTTCAAATAGAACATTTTTCAAAAACAACGATGCTGAACAAACACAGTGTAAACATCGGGATATGTATACTTTAAAAAAAACTCTCTGCATATAACTATTTGTTTAAACCCAAGCTTTAAGTATAAGAGCTAAATAGTTTATATATATTTTGCTATTGAAGTATTGTTGTTTGAAAATTAAGTAAAGCTATAAGTGAATCGTTTATTTCAAAAACCCGTCGAGCGCCAATTTCCTTATTTTGAAAAAACTAATGAAATACTTAAAATGCCGTCGCTTGACGGGTTTCTGAATCTGATACATTATTTAGTCACAAATATAATATATTTAAAGGTTCGAATCTAGAGGAGTTATGCTTTATGCATTATTATGCATTTGTTCAGATAGTAATAATTTAAAATTATTCATTTTCTGTCGTTTTGGCGGTTTCTGAAATAAACGATTCAATTCCACTTCGAACAAAACATAAAGTAGTATAGAATTAATTAAGCATTCCAGACACAATCCAATTTAGAAGATATCTAATCAGATTATCTTTTATTTCATTTGACTAATTTATTCTTTAACTTGTATATAGTTTTTTTTATGATTGCCACAAATTTAGCTACAAATATAATATATTTAAATAAATAATAATAATAATACTTTATTGATGCAAAACAATTACAAAATGCAATAAATTGTTTAAAATTATAATCCATAACCTTTAGTAAATTCCTTATTCATTTAATTATATTTTTTAACAAATGAAGAAACCACTTTCCATAAAAGCATCTACGCGTATTGTATGGAGAAGCACAGTGTTAATTTGGAATCGCTGACAAAGGCCGTTGCTCTGCAGCTCGAAAATCCCACTAATGGGACGAAATGCTACTTTCAATGTTATTACGAAGGGGTTGGCACGTCGGACGGAGAAAGAGTCCTCCATTATGATCCCATACGGGTCATAATGAGTCCCGAGGATGTACAAAGGGCTAAAACTAGCGAAGCGATATTGTTGAATGCAGGCTGCGTATAATATTTATCAATACTTTATAAAACATAGACCTAGATTTCTATGAACTATGTAATAAAATGCGTTGATGAATATTATATATAAAAAAAGAATTAAGGTGGTTTGATAATTTTCCAGAAGATAATACGGTACACAATGAATTTTATAAAATTTATGAACCCCCATTTATAGAGCAGTTTTGTAACCGTAATTTTTTGTATACAGGGTGCCCGTATTTCGACAGAATGTATGGGGATCTCAGTTATTTAAGGAGATAGAGAGTCGGTTAACTTGGAGCAAAGTTGCGTATTTTAGGGCCTAACAATAATCTGAAAACAGTTTTAAAATATCTTTTTTTCCAAAACTACTGAATCTGGACATTTAGAACTTTGACAATTACTTTTTAATAAGGAATCTAGTAGCATATTTTTTTCAAGATAAATATAACATTTACGCGGACACCATAGCCAACTTTTGTTTTTCTTGTAAGCGAAATTTTGGATTTTCATATTTTTTTTAAAGAATAGTTTTTTTCTGAACTCATAATTTATTTTAAATTTGATATTTAAAATTATGATATTTTGCAAAGAGTGCCTTGGAAACAATGACGTCATATCTGTTAATCAATAAAATCTTGATAGCAGTCAATCATTGTTAGCACTCAAAATTAATTATTAACTGTCAGTATTTTATAATAATTATAATAAGTATTGATTATCACATAAAAGTTGCACAAACTAAATTTATTATACTTTTATTATTATTATTCCAAAACTATTCACAAAAAAAGTAATTTTTGCATTTTTTCGCTACATCTCAGTAAATATTGATCACCATCACATCTAAGCATTATATATTTTTAACATTACTGTAAATCAGCGGATTATACGCGTGGCGCATAAAGTAAAATTTCGAGTTTAGAAAAGCCCCGTGAAAATTTGTCTCGGGTCGCTGCGCGACCCTCGACAAATTTTGTACGCGGGGCTTTTCTAAACTCGAAATTTTACTTCATGCTTAGTCTGCTAGTGGAAGACACTCGTTACTTTAAAATACACTACAACTGTTAAAATCTGTATCGTCGGATGCCCATCTTTCGGGGTGATATGTAAGAAAATTATGGGTCCTAGGAGTTGTCAAATAAGTGAGTTACTCAACTGATTACATAGCACTCTTTACAAAACACAAAAGATTAAAATTTTATATATAAAATGTACAATACACTATTAGTGTAATACATCATTGAATTCAGAAAAAAATATTCTTCAAAAAATATGAAAATGAAAGATGGCGCCCTTAAGAAAAACAAAAGTTGGCTATGGTCCCTGGGTAAATGTTATAGTTATCTTAAAATAAAATATGTTACTAGATTTATCGTTAAAAAGAGCTGGATAATGTCAAAGTTGTAAATGTCTAGATTCAATAGTTTTTGAATAAAAAAATAAGAACAAAAGATATTTCAAATTTGTTTCTAGATTATTATTGGGCCCTACATTACGCAACTTTGCCCCAATTTAACTGACGATCTCTTCAAATAACCGAGATCCCCATACATTCTGTTAAAATACGGACACCCTGACGAATTGTTAGTTTAAATTACTTCTAGTTTGATAGTGACAAGTTAAAGTTGTCGAAACGATAGTTACAATTAAAATCTCTGTTATACAAACAAAATTAAAGTCTTATTTGTGTCAATAATGATGTATAATGATGAAGCCTCCACAGTTAATAGTTTTATAAAAATATTAAAAAACAGATAAAATTAATATCGACTTTCTGCAAAAATCCGAGATCCCCATACATTTTAACTAATTTCGTTGAGACTTCTCCAAATATTCATTGAAACAACTACTTCTCAAACTAATAGATATTGAATTATACAATGAATATTTGAGTTAGAAGGAGACTAAATTTTTGCAGAAGGTCGATATTAACTTTAATTGTTTTTTTTTATATTTCATAAATATTTTGCAAACTATTGGCAAATACAATAATTATAAAAATGTGTTCAAATACTTTGGAGTGAGCTGTGGTTCAGAAAATTATATCTGCTAAAACAAAAACATCAAAATTAATAGCTGCAATATTCATTGTTTTAACAAACTCAAACATTTATTACTAAACCATTTTTTTCAAGCTTCGGGGGTTAACAAGGATCTTAAGTGCATATTTTTTTAATTAAAATATTGTTTACTGGTATAAAAGGTACAACCCACATGCTTGATACAAAAAGGATGTATTATAAAAATTTAATTTAATTTATTCATCCAACGAGGTTAATATGGGGGTACATTAACACATCAAATAGCTACCTTGGTCCAGGTATGCTATATCTTATAGCTTCGATACCGATTTTTGGATATGCACAAATTTCTCTGAAATAAAGAACAATTTTATTAATAGAGTACATCAAAAAAATATAGCAGTATACTTTGTGGATTTAAAAGCAAAAACTACTAAATGCTTATTAAATAAAAGAATAGTATTTCAAGTACATATATTTCAAAGTTAAATTTCTAAGTACATAGAAAACTGATGGATAATCTAAGAATAAAACTTTTTACTTTGTTTCTATAACACTGTTTATTTATACGTGACTGCAGTTTGGCAAATATAGCTTTGTTTTGATAATGGTAAGCTAAATTTGTCGAAACTGCAGTTACATAAAAATAATATGTGTTATACTAAGTTATAAATGTATTTTATTATTAAATTAACATGTATAACAAAAGCGATATTTCAAATTCAAAACTATTTTGAATTCTAAAGAAAGCTTACGATATCTTTTAGCTTGCAAAATTTTAAACATAATATATAATATTACGATAATGTTCGTATAAACAAAATTTAATTTACACGGGAAGCAATTGTTTCAATGGATATTCATTGTTTTAGTAGTCTTAACAATTAGGACTTATTGTTGGCAGTTAATTCAAACATTACCGTAATTTTATACAGGGTAATTTATACCAGGTGGCGAAAAATTAATATTCGTGTTCGAGATTGGATTCTGACCGAAAAATTAGAAATAACTTTTTTCAGATTGGCCTTTGTTTTGTAGATATTGAGGTTCAATCTTTTAAAACATAATAATTTTAGGTTTAACAAAAAAAACTAATAGTAGGCAATATGAAAACTTTATTTAGTCACAGAAAGAAAAAAAACACTAATTTAACTTACAAGAGATGTTCGAAATGTCCACTAACGTAAAACTACAGAATTAGAAACTGCAGCAAAATCTTGTTCATTTTCAGTTTCAAGTGTAAAATTCATAATTCTTTTTCGTAATTGCTCTTCATTCTGAATTTCCTCTGTACACGAATCTTCTTTAATATTCCCGACAACTTTCCAAAGCATTACCGTTGCAAAAGCCGTAAACAAAAATATAGTCGGCATATTCTTCATAGCCAAACTGCATTGTTAACAAAATTTGTATCTTTTTTACACTACAAATTAATAACAATACCCAAAGTATGTGACGACTGTCAACAACTAATAAATAACTCTTTTGTTTCAAAGCAATTTCTATAACCTACTATTTATTTTATGGACAAAAATTAAGTAGGTTCCGAAAACTTCATGCCTCGTTATCTCTAAAACAAAGGCTGATCGAAAAAATGTTATTTCACATATTTTGCTTAGAATCCAATTTCGAACACGAATGAATAAACATTTTCGCCTCCTGGTATAAATCACCCTGTATATTAAATATACGTCCACGTTTATTCTTGAATGTCCACTCTTCACGAAAAAATAAAAAATTTGAACAGATATAACCTGCATGATGACGTTTATAATTTTAACATTAAAGCGAAAAGAAATCTGTACCAACAAAAGATTAGATTGTCATGGAGTGAAATGCGATCAAATTATTTCTGTATACATTTTTGTTTACAAATTCCCAGTACACATAAGGAACATTAAATACAAATCTTTTAAAGCTATAATAAAAAGTTCCTAATAGAGAATGCTTTTTATAATTTCGACAATTTTTTAAACTGTAATTTTAATATGTTGTGTAATTGTTAATATCCCTGATATCTATATGAATTTTTATTTATTTATATTTTTATTTTGTTTTATTAATACATAGTGCTGTGTTTTAATATTAATCCTCCTCATTAACTTATATAAACTATATATATGGTTTGGGATTAATAAACATACTGTTATTAACGAAATAAAAGCCTTTACAATACAAAATTATGGATGATCGTTTTTGTTAAGTGATTTATTTTTATTGGTTTATATTAATCTAGTAAATCCTCAATTTGTCATGTCATTTTAACATATTTTCCCTTTAACTTTAAATTAAGAAACAATTTGATAATATAGAAAATGATGTTCGTGTATTTGATAAAATCACTTTAATAAAATGCTTAATTTGTTTAGGTTTCAAAATTATATTTATTTTACTACAACAATTGTTTTACCACACTGTGGCTTCATCAAGTAGATGAAACCTAAACAAATTAAGTGTTTTTTTAAAGTGATATTATAGAGTTTTAACAACTAACAGCCTCAACTATACAGTATTTGATAAAAGATAATAATATCTCTTTTTGAAATATTTCAATGTAATTATTAAATTCATTGGTTGAGTTACCTGAAATTCAAATTAAATTGACTAATAACCTATTTTCACACTTACATTTGAATTAGCAAATGTACATTTCGGCACAAAGTGACCATAATCAATGGATTTACATAGTTAACCCATTGATAATAATCACTTTGTGTCCGAAATGTGCATTTGGTAATTCAAATAAAAGTGTAAAGAAAGGTTATTAGTGCTTCATTCGTCAAGTTATTAATAAACATAAAATATTTAACAAGAATAATTTAAATTTGAAACTATTTGAATTCGAGAAAATCAGCTTGCGCTTCTTAAATGTTATAGTTATATATTTATGTATCGTGCAAAAATTCGAAATTCTCAAAAATTTAATTATTTTCTTAAGTTTAGTTCCGAAAATGAAGATAATAATAAATATTTGCTTAGTTATTTCTAGCAACCTGAAAGATGTTATTAGAAATAACGAAGCAAATATTTTATATATATATATATATATATATATATATAAATCTTTATTGGCAGATTGTACAATAAATAATTAACATAAAATTAATTCTGATGGCTAAAATAACAGATAAATTCTTCTGCCAATTGGCTATCGACCATTGGTCTTTCCGCCTGAATTTTAATTGTTTGTCCTTGTCCGTTCTTGTGTAAAAAACCTCTTGTTTGTTAGTGTCGTCCAATGTCTGTCAGATGATTACTGTTCACAAATCGTCATGATCACTAATGTCATGGAATGATGCAATGAAATCATGAATGGTGATGGTGAAACGTTTACGCTTGGGAGTGATGTTTTGGTTTCGAGGGATACATAAAGGGTGAAGGAGATTGTAGAGGATAGGATTTGAGGCGAATTTTTCAGCTAAGTGTGATAGTCGGGTTTCGATGGGAGTGACTGCTGTTAGTTCATAAAGTAGGGTATTGGATGGGTTATGTAGGGGTTTTGGGGGTGTCGGATTTTGGTCAACACTCTAAGGGCCGATCTTTCGGCGACTTGCAAATTTTTTAGGGTGGTAGGATGGGGGTTGTGATAAAGGATTGAGGCATAGTCAAGTAAAGGGCGACAGATCATTTTATATATATGTACGGCTGTGTTTGTACTGATGCCTTGTTGTTTGATGGTCAGACTTCTAAAGTGGGCCGCCCGATTCTTGACTTTTGTTTTAAGGATTACGGAGTGGGTTTTGAATGTGAATTTGGGATCAATGTGAATACCTAGGTACTTGCAGGTGGCGGAGGGGAAGATGACTTGGTCGTTTATGGTAATTGAGAAGGTGGAGTTGTTTTGTCGATGGAAAGGAATCAGGAGCTGGGATTTGTTTGGGTTTATGGAAATTCACCACTTCGCGAACCACGTTTGAATCGTGTCGATTAGGCCCTGAAGGGTGCTGAGAGCTTTAGGGAGAGTGGGGGCATGTGCGATTAACGCAGTATCATCGGCGTAGAGGAGAGGATAGGCAGATTTATTTATGTGATTAGGATCAGGATTGTAAATGTCATGTACTAGGAGATTATAAAGGAGTGGTGATAAAGGGGAGCCTTGAGGTAAACCTTGTTCAGGTGTGAAGGAACTGGAAAAGGATTGGCGTATTTTAACTTGAAGGGATCTATTGTGAAGGAAGCTGTCTAGGAGATTAATCAGGTGTGGGGGTATATTGAGGGTATTGCATTTAAACAGCAAGCCCCGGTGCCAGACAGAATCAAATGCTTTTTTGACGTCTAAGAATAATACAGCAGATTTGCGGCCTTCGAGGCTCGCTGTTTGGCAGTTTGATGTTAGAATGGTTAGAGGTAGTGCTGTGGAACGATGTTCAAGGAATCCAAATTGGTAGGGAGGGATAAAGTCAGAAATGTAGGTCATGAGCTTATTTTTTATAACGGATTTAAATAATTTTCCAAGGACAGGGAGGAAATATTTTATATTATTATAGGAAATTGAAATCTGGAGATCTGTTTGCATATTCTGCGAAATACGAGTACATAAATTGTTACAGGAGTTTGCAGTAAGAAAAATATATTATGGCTAATATTTTCGCATTATAAATCTCACTTTAATTAAAACACTTTTATAAGTTAACATAGCAAAGTTCTACATTCAACAGCCAAGGCAATAAACTTAAGTGTATTTGTACGTATAGTTTTTCTTATAGGGATTATTAAAAAAAATAATAATAATGAAATGTACCAAATGATAAAAAAATGTACAGCGAGATTTTTTTTATCTGTGTACATACAGTAAGTACTTTTTAAAGTATACATACTCCAATATATTACACATTTTTAAATATTCGTCGTATTTGAAAAAAGTTTAAATTGAAACTTTAAAGGAGTGCTTTCCACTTCCAGGCTAAGCTTGAAGTAAAATTTCGAGCTTATACAAGCTTTTCTAAACTCGAAATTTTACTTCAAGCGCCACGCGTGTAAAACACTGTTTTCAAATGAAGTTAAAATATACTACTAAAGCGCTATGCTAAAGATCTTTAACTCTACAATATTTCAGTGTCGTGTACGCCTGGCGCTTGAAGTAAAATTTCGAGTTTAGAAAAGCCTGAAAATTTGGTTTGGTCGCCCCGCTTCGCGGAGCGCCCAAACCAAATTTTCAGACTTTTCTAAACTCGAAATTTTATTTCATGCTTAACCTGGGAGTGGACAACCCTCATTTGTAACTTCAACTTGAACCCCTTTCAAAAACAATAAATATCTCAAGATTTGAAAAAAAAATTCCCTGTACTCGTATGTACACATATAAGAAAACCCTGTATATTAGATTTAACTTTTTATAGAGTAGATTGTTTTTCTTTGTAATCACAAAATAGAATTACATAAGTTGTAAACTTACAAACACATGAAATGGTTTACAACTTGTGTAATTGAGGCACTTAGAAGTAAAGGGTTGTAAGTGCCAATTTGAAAAAAATGAGTATAGTCAACACATTACCTTTCTACGCTGACGTCATTAACTTCTATCTGTTTTCAATCAATGGATTCTGTTTGAAACAGAACATCTTCAATTGCTTGGCACGTCGCATGTGAAGTTTGCGTTTCTATCATCATGACATTCATGACGCCTGTCAAAATACTTCAAATGCGCCAATTTTATGAAAATGTTCAAAACTTCATCGGAACTGCGGCGAAACTATTTAAAGAAGACACATATCGGATTTCCAATATTGGGCGAAAGTATTGCATTATAAGTAAGTGAAAAAATAATTGAAATGTTAGAAATAATGAGAATCCATAGAGTTAGAAATTAAAAGGATCTATAGCGATTGAACACTTACAATTTTTCGCAGAACAAAGAGGAAATTATTGTGATTGTAAATGTATATTTTCTTGAATATTGTGACAAATACAGTACTGAGTACATTGTTAATATCCAGTTTAACTGATGTTTACTGTTCTGTGTTTGTTAGATCGTTTTCGTTCCTTCTTTTGAAATAGATTGCTCACTGACAGGTTTGTCAGATAGATGAAGTAATATCATATGTTCAATTTTAAAAAACCTCTAGAGTGCCATGAATTAATCTTTTTTAAAATTTAAGTTGGCTACACGCTTTAGGAATTGATATATAAAACGTCAGGCATAATATTTATAATGTATAATTTCAGAATTGCCTACCTACAATATTTTTCATTGCACTCCAGAGGTTTTTTTTTATTGAATATAAATATAATTATACAAAAACATCGACATGCATTTATGATACTGTGTTTTGTTTTTTTTTGACGTCAGGGTAGAAGAGTAATGTGTTGACTTTACCTGAAATGGGAACAGTTTTTTTTTGACAATTAGCAAAGAGATGTAGAGCTTTTATTCATAGCCACTACTACCCGGTATATTTTCTGTAAATCCTCATAACCATTCTGCTATTTTGTTAGTTGATCTTAATGTAATTTTAAATTTAAAACTGGATTTCATAATTTATTTAAGAGTCATTTACATTATTATGCTTCTTGGTGATTCAATGCTGTTTTGTGATTTTATAAATGCTAATATCTTTAGGGTAATAAGTTCTGAATTCGATGTATCAATTTGGGACAATATGGCGTTGAATATAAATGAAGGATATTAATTAAATTAAGTATGACAGAGAAGCCAATAAATAATCGATAATACCTCCCAAGATTTAATTTAGTAATTGTGGGGCTTCTGTCCCTACTATAATTGCAGATTCCTTTCGGCATAATTAACAATTAATTAAATCGTTGGTGTAATCAGAGCTGCGCTCAATTCCTTTTATCTTAATGACACTTTTTTTCAATAATACGGTGTTAAATGTAAATTGAAATTTATAGTATTTTATATAGAATAGTACAGTGTTATTAAAACTTTTTAAACTAACAAAATTATTCAGTTTTATATTATTTGTTACAATGTACGATTTTAGTCACACAGAAAATTATTGAAATATTTGTTATAGACTATAGACGACAAAACGAAATCCTATCTTGATAAATGTAGGGAATGTAATGCTCTTCAAATTTTACCGGTATTTCAGTAAATTATTTTACCTACGCCCTATCTATAATCTGTTTAATAACAGGAGCGTTTTAAATTTTACGCGCAAAAACCTACAACTCTGATTGGCCGAGAGCGCGCCCATTTTACACTATGCTGATTACGTCATTATTAGACGCAACAGCTGACATAACCTTAATTCAAAGCGTTACCGAGTTGCAACTTTGTCTGTTTCGTAATAACCTTTTGTGCGGTGTTTCTTTAGCATAGTTAAAAGTTAGTTTTGTTTATATTGTTGTGATGGATTATGGATCCAGTACAAGCTCGGTGATAATATCACCTTAACCTCCAAAAAAGCGTAAGAAGTTGGATTTGGGTCATTTATATCTGCCTGAAAAACAGTGCATAATAAATATGTATAATCAGATAATAACAGATGATCCACATAAGAAAATGACTGCTGTTGTATCAGACATTGTTGGTGCAGTAGGTGAGATATCAAATAGCATAAGAATATGCATCGAATAATAAAATGTTTAATTTTTAAGAGTTGTAAATTCCACTGTCTATCGTACCATTAGCAAATATAAGAGATCCGGAGAGATTTGTAGCCCAAACATCTTGGGGACATAATTTCAAGTTTTGATGACGTAGTGAAAAGATCCGTGCATAGTTTCTTCTATAAAAATGAACTGCCAACTTTGAATAAAGTTTTAAAAGAAGTAAACGATCATGCAGGCATGCTGAAGTTGAGTCGTTTTACCTTGTATAGTTTTATGAAACAAATCAATTTTAAGTAAGATAGAGACCAGAGCTGGGCAGGATTCAAATCATTCAGGATTCGAAGCCATTTAGAGAATTCAAAAGAGGCATTCGAATACTTTAGTTCAACTGGATTCGTGATCCGGATTTGTTACATTTTTTTAAGAGGATTCGTATTCGAGTCTAAACGTGGGTGATTTGAATATTTATAAAAGGATACGAATATTTATAAAAGGATTCGAATATTAATAAAAGGGTTCGAATATTTATAAAAGGATTTGAATACTTACAAAAGGATTTGAATCGTCAAAAATAATTCGAATTAATTGTGAGGATTAACATAAAAAATATTTTTTTGTGTGTTTTTGAATTTCTCATTAAATCACTGTTTTATACGCGTGGCACATGAAGTAAAATTTCGAGTTTAGAAAAGCCCAGAAAATTTGTCTCGGGTCGCTGCGCGACCCTCGACAAATTTTCACGGGGCTTTTCTAAACTCGAAATTTTACTTCATGCTTAGTCTGGGAGTGGAAACGATTGTTCGAAACTTCAAAGTGAATGCTTTGATAAGAACATTAAATGATCGAAAATGTATTTAAAGATAATCTAATCTAGTTTTCAAAATTTTGTTTAATATTGTTTGAAGTAAAACTGACATGGTAGCTACAATCTGAAATGTTAAATTTTTCCCTGACTAAAGATTTTTTCCTTGGCCTATTAATATAACTTTCTTCTGTGGGAAATCCCCATTCTGTTTAATAGTTATCATTGTTTTTGCCAATATTTAAGTTCATTTTATAAATTTTACGTGTTTTATAATTTGCCTGCTCATTTTGACAAATTTAATAATATCGTATGGCTTTTTTGTTAGTGTTTTGGTCAATTTGAATATAATTCCATGACTTTTCTCTGACTTTTCCGGTTTTAATGATATTCAGTACATTTTTTATTTACGTAAATTTCAGGCATTAGTCGATGCTATAATAGAGTTCAATTTGAAGTTTTGAACGAGTGTTTCCACTCCCAGGCTAAGCATGAAGTAAAATTTCGAGTTTAGAAAAGCCCCGTGAAAATTTGTCGAGGGTCGCGCAGCGACCCGAGACAAATTTTCGGGCTTTTCTAAACTCGAAATTTTACTTCATGCGATACGCGTACTAAACCCTGAATTAAAGTGGAGTTCAGAAACACACAAATACATCTTTAACCAGAGTAACAAAGAGTCAGATATTTAGTCTCTTATCAACGATGTTCAGTGGTAATAATAAATAATTAGGTTTTGAATATGTTTGTTAAAACAACTGGTAACGATATTTATATGTTAATGGTTGCAAAAAAATAAAAAAATCAAATTTATTCTTAAAGGATTTGTATTCGTATTTCGAAAAAACAAGATTCGAATCTTCGATTCGAATCATATTTGTCTCTTACGAATCCTTTATTCGAGTATTCGTGATTCGAATCATATTAGGTGATTCGGATTCGTAATTCGAATTCTTTTTACGAGGATTCGTCCCAGTTCTGATAGAGACACATTATTATATAAATTCCATATTATATTATGAACATAATGTAAATATGTTTAATTTCACAAATATATGGCGAGATGCCGTATAAGCATTTTAATTGAACTGACGATATCGTACGATGGAAAAGAAAATACTTAACCACAATTAAGAAGTACAGAATGGATATTTGATTTTATTTAAAGAGTAATTATAAAATTATTTAAAATTGCCGCCAAATTCATTTAGTGATATTTCTGGTAACTTTTTATAGTGTAAATTGGGCTTTGGCACTTACTCCTTCTAGTTTTAAACAGACTATAGTAACCGCATCATACCAAACTGTCATTTAAACGCGTATGATTGACATTACATCGACCAGAAAAATCATTTTTCATGTTGCAGTTTTTAAAAAATTATTTATTAATAGTGTATTTCAAAGAATAATGAGATCTGTAAATAAATGTAATAACATTTTTGACACTGACTTGTATTCTTTTAAATGGAGACATACTTTATTTGATGTATTTTCATTTTACAGTACAGGCCAAAAGTTTGGATACATTGTGTAGTTTAGTAGTTTCTTTAGAGTAGATACCGAGGTTATAAAAATGGCTATTAAACAAATAGGTGCTTTAATTCTAGAAATAAGATAAACTCATAATGATTAGAATACATTTAAACAACATTAATTAGGCTGAAAGACCGCTGGTCGAGGGCCAGTTTTCGAGTTCGAAATAAAAAGTATATAAAATCAAAATGTATTGTACTGCATGTATTTTATCTCATTTAAAATAAATCTAGTAAATATTATTGCTAAGTGAATAAAGATTTTATACTTGATACTTAAAAGTAAAATTGAATGTCCCAATTATTTGCAGAATATTAAAACAATATTAAAACCAATTAATATCGCCTTACGTAAAAATCTAGTGTATTTAAGACCTTCCAAAATATTAACCGAATATTTGGAAAATTCTACATTTTTGCATGAATTCTATTTTATATTTATTTTAAAAAACCTAACTTTCTTGGAAAGTTTCGGTGATATTCTTCTAAAATAAAATAAAATAACAGTTATCGGATAACCGTTTAAAAAAATGTAATTCTCAATTGTTTTTAAAATTATAAGTAAAAAATAAAAATATAACAAAAAAATATTTTGTGTTTGTTTTTGATAAGGTTTTCAGTCAGGTATAAATACAACGAAACACGATTGAAAACTATTTTTAACGGGAAAATATTACTACTTTTAATTAAGTTTAAGGTTGTTATAAAGTTATCAATAAACAATAACAATATCAAATAATTTAAGTTAGTAGAAAACAATCCTAGTAGTATAAATTCATAAAATTGCAAAATTAAGTAAATATTGCTCTTATTTTTTTAGACTTGGCTAATTTTCTTCTAACACCAAATAATTTAAGTTAGAACAAAATTATCCTAGTCTAAATTCATCAAATTTAGATTTTAAGTTGAAAGGGGTAAATTTTAGCATACAATTTTTGAAATTTAAATTTGAAATCGATAAATTAATAATTGAAGTTTGAAGAAAATTGAGTTTTAAAAATTGTTTTCTAATATGGGTTACAGAAACAAATTAAATATTGTGTAAATTGCAAAACTAGGTACATATTGCTCTTATAATTTTGTTCAAACATCAAATAATGGAGTTCTGAAAACTGTTCTTTAATATGGGCTACAGAAACAAATCGAGTATTGTATAAATATCAAAACTAGGTGGATATTGCCCTTATTTTTTTAAACTAGGCTAATTTTCTTCTAACATCAAATAATTGAAGTTAGAAGAAAATCATCCTAGTCTAAATTCATAAAATTTAGATTTTAAGTTAAAGGGGAAAATTTTAGCATAGAATTTAAATTTAAAATCAATAAACTATTAATGGAAGTTTGAAGAAAATTGAGTTTTGAAAATTGTTAACATTTGTTGCAGAAACAAATCGAATATTCAATAAATTTTAAAACTAGATAGAAATTACTCTTATTATTGTATTTTTTATAAAAGCATTCAAATTGATCCTTAAGAGTGTTTTCTACTCCTAGACTAAGCATGAAGTAAAATTTCGAGTTTAGAAAAGCGAAGCGAGTCGCGCCTCAGCAAATCCAAATTTTCAGGCTTTTCTAAACTCGAAATTTTACTTCATGCGCCACGCGTATAAAAGACTGATTTATTCTAAAGCTCAAAATCATACGCACATACACATCAACAAAGTGTACATAACTTAAAAAAGTCGTTAGAAATTCGAGGAAATCGTCGAATGTTATACAGTGTGTTTCATTTTATTAGATATGACATTTAAATTTAAAAAATATAACACATGATATTCAACTTAAATGTCCTGCTCTTTTCAACCGCGTAAAAATCACCATATTTTATTCTATTTCTAATTGCCATTAGCAAAATGTAAGTTTGATTATCCTATACTGAAACAAAATCTGTTAATTTTGTTAGGTTCCTTGGATAATAATTACGGTATATTTTAAAATTTAGCTCATTATAGTTTTAATTGGCAAAGTGTTAGCAAAAAAAAATTGTCGATTTTTACTTACTTCGCCATATCTTGAAATTGAATTACGATAAATGAAATTTGTTAAGTTAGTGTTATTTTGTATTAAAATTTAAAACTATTGTCTAATTTAACCGACTTCGTATCTCCAATAGTTTACGAAATCCCAATGGTAAGCACGATAAAACAAACGAAAGGTATAATTTATTTTATCACTATAACAACGATATTCTAATGTATCGGTAAATTATCGGTAAACTTGTATCGATTCACAAATTTACTGAATTACTGGTAATTGATAAAATCGATAAATATATACAATCCCCAGATAAAAAAGAGAAAATAGCAATCAATATAAATCCCTGAAAAAAAAAACAACGTAATTCGAAACAAACCTATCAGCCATTAGTTTTTCCTTGTAACACAATCCCAAGCCATCACAGATCCATTACGTATAATTAGTCCACACTCTGTGACAACAATTGCTCCGTCCATCTGTGAGCCCTTGTGTAATTCTATATACACTCACATACATACCATCGCACACAATAAAATACATACGAATGCAAAGTTTTCTCTTCAAACGAGGGGAGGCGAAAAAATGTACATGTTCACCGCCATTTATATGAAAATAAACATCGATAACAAAAGGAACTCATCTCCCAGATGCTTCTTCGTCCTTCCTATGCCCCTTCATTCCATCGCTCCCATTCCTGCAACGATAATATTTATGGGAAAAGGCGCAAATGGAAAATTGATCCGTCTGCTGACCCTACTCTTCAAGAAATTGCAAAAGGGAAAAGGGATCTTAATTACTTTATCTGGGTTTTAATATAAATTGTTTCTATTGTTTAGCAATATGATAAATATCTTGGGTGTTCTGTATAAATGTGTTTTTTTTTAAATTGATCTGTTTTTTGTAAGTTAAATCGAAAATTTGATAAAAGAAATCTTATAAATTATATTTCGCTCAAGAATTGTTCTAAATGCACAAAATGTGTTTTTTTTTTAGATATGACAGATTGTATCAGAATGGTAACCGTAAAATTTAAATTATTATTTAGTGGCAAAAAAGATTATGTATTTCTTCTTACATTGGCGTAGATTGGATTGGTTAATCCTCTAAATCTCCCCATCCCCTATATACGACAATGTAAGAAGAAATACAATATCTTTTTTGCCAGTGAATAGTAATTTAAATTTTACAGATTAATATATTAATATATTTTATGGTGTCATATCTTTAAGACGAATTATATATTTTTGGGGGTTTAGAGTCCTGCCGGGTGGGGTCAAAATGATATCACCTAGGTCCATGGATGAGTGTGAATGTGTTTGTGAATGTGTTTGTGGCGTATAAATATAGTAAATTACAAAATACAAAGGTGAAATAGTGAAATGGTTGGTAAAACCAATATCCAATAAATGTATAAAAAAATATACAGGGAGTTTTCCAAATTCAGCTTATTTTCTTCAAATCTTTAGATATTCATTGTTTTTTTAAAAGAGTTGGAGTGTTTTTCACTCCCAGACTAAGCATAAGGTAAAATTTCGAGTTTAGAAAAGCCCCGTAAAAATTTTGCGCGGGTCGCGCAGCGACCCGAGACAAATTTCTGGGCTTTTCTAAACTCGAAATTTTACTTCATGCGCCACGCGTATAAAACACTATAATATTGTCAAATGTATGTATATTCGAACTTCACTTAAAAATCTGTGTTTTATACGCGTGGCGCATGAAGTAAAACTTCGAGTTTGGAAAAGCCCAGAAAATTTGTCTCGGGTCGCTGCGCGACTCTCTCCAAATTTTCACGGGGCTTTCCAAACTTGAAATTTTACTTCATGCTTAGTCTGGGAGTGGAAAACACTCATTTAAAGCTTCAAATTAAACTAATTCAAAAACCCAACAAATATCTAAAGATTGAAAGAAAATAAACTGAATTTGGATTACGTATACTTCAAAGAAAAACTCCTGTATATATATTTTTTGTGTGTCAAATTCGACTATTGATACATTCTTGGCAAGTCTTTGAATTAAAGTGTTCAATTTGGGGGTTTCACAACTTCAATTTAAGATACTCAAAATTTCAATTTAAGATACAATTACGTTTTCTGGACTGGAAGGTAATTTTTGAAAAATTAAAGATTTTCAGTTATATTATGTAAAACAAAAATACCTGATTCTGAAAAAAATCAACTAAACTTTAAACTTATTTGTATGAAATTCACAAAAATGAGTATTACAATTCTTTCAAAGATATCAAATTGAGAATGTGTCAAACCGAAAGGAAAATCGCATACGCCTAAATTTGACTAAAACATCACTTCTATTTTAGTCATACATTTTACAATAAATAATAATGAAACAATAGTTTATAATTGATCATCTAACAAGGTTTTTCAAACAAGATAAATTTAAATTCAAAACTATTTGAATTCGAGAAAATAAGCTTACGCTTCTTATAGTTCAAGGTTTTTCAATCCCAGATTAAGCATGAAGTAAAATTTCAAGTTTAGAAAAGCCTGAAAATTTGGCTCGGGCGCGTAGCGAAGCGGTTTTCTAAACACGAAATTTTACTTCATGCGCCACGCGGATAAAACGCTGATTTAATGTGAAATGGTCTTTAACCAATTAACAAGTGAAATACGTTTAGTATGTCAATCATCAATTGTTTAAATGACGAGGAAAATGTTATGATGAACATTTCATCGTTTTTGTACTTGTTTTGTATAACTTTAGAAAACATAAATGTCCACTGATTATAGAGGCTTCTACTTCGTTATAAATTGTTGAACATAAATAAAACACTGTTTATCACTTTGTTTGTATAACAATTGGTTTATTTGGTGACTATAGTTTCGATACTACACGTATCATTATCAAACCGTTAGTAACAAAAAACTACAAAGGAACATTATTTATATTTGCAAATTTTCTAATAACAGCGTTAAAGAGGGGGGTGTATTTAAGGTCAAGCTGGTCGTTAATTACGGGAATTTCCCGATTAGCGCGGGCTCTGTGAATCTCCAAAGACTCCATCCATCTTTCTACCCTTCTCGGCAAAGTGAATAACTGAAAGTACATCCTCGCCAAAAGAATGGTTATTTTCAATCAAATGTTTTATTTATAAACATAAATGTATTTATACTCAATGACATTAGAAGCGTAACACCAAGAAGGAATGATTTTTTTGAATTCATATTTTAGCAACAGAGTGACTATATTTAAAGCATACATTGATAACAATTTCAACCTTGTGCCTTTTATATTTATTGTGAAAAAAAAAATATATTTCACTTTTTCTTTTTTGATAAAACTATTTATATGAGCTGTACAGATGTTTTTAGTTTTCGTGTTTCCGTTGAGTGTGTTAAGCTTAAATAAAATGCCTCGAGTCCGAAGACTTCCACAATATCACCATTTGAGCGATTTTGACCGGGGTCGAGTTGTTGCTTATCGAGATGTCGGTCTGTCCTATCGCGAAATTGCCCGCCGTATTGATTCCACTGCAGAAACTGTAATACGTGTGTATCAGGTATGGACAGAAGAAGGTAGAGGAGCAAGAAGAAGACCAAGGCGTACCACAGAACGTCAAGATCGGCGCTTAAGACAAATAGCCCTGCGAGACCGTTTCGCTACTACGCGTCAAATCGGTGATCAATGGATTGGAGAAGAAGGTAGGCCCGTTAGTATGCGAACCTTATATCGCCGCATTCAATCCTTTAGGCTTCTTTCGTACCGTCCAAGATTAGTGCTTCCTTTAACAGCGAGACACTGTCGCCAAAGGTTGGACTGGTGCAGAGAACGGCAGCATTGGGAGGCAGAATGGCACGATGTCGTATTCAGCGATGAATCACGATTTTGTCTAGGCACGCATGATGGCCGTAGAAGGGTACGACGCTACCGTGGAGAACGACCTGATCTTAGGTTTGCTATTGAGAGGCATGTACACAGGACTGCTGGAGTAATGGTTTGGGGGGCTATTGCTTATGGTAGTCGATCACCTTTTGTATTCATTCGAGGCAGTATGACAGCTGCGCGTTATATTGAAGACGTCTTACGACCGACTTTGTTGCCTTATTTAGATGGCCGCCCAGACGTACTTTTTCAACAAGATAACGCACGTCCCCATATTGCTCGTCGAACTATGAACTTTCTTAATGAAGCTGGTGTTAATGTTTTGGCGTGGCCGCCCCGTTCGCCGGATTTAAATCCCATTGAACATGTGTGGGATATCAAGGGGAGAAGAATATTCTCTTTGCACCATCCTCCACAGACTCTAGCACAGTTGATCGATGAAATTCAAGTTGCTTGGAACGAGATGCCTCAAGAAGACATCGACCATCTCATTTTGTCGATGCCCAGACGTCTACAGGAATGTATACAGCAATGGGGTCGCCAAACACATTATTAATTTTTATTAGATTGTTTTTTAATAAAATTTCTTAAAAATGTAATCATTTTATTCTTGATGTAAGACTACCATACTGGCAAAAAATCAAGTTAAAATAATAACTCCTTCTGGGTGTTACGCTTCTAATGTCATTGAGTATATTTAATACTAGCTCAAATTACCCTAATAATTATATTTATAGGAAAGCATGAAAATGTAGTTCTTAAGTATCTCCTCTGTTTTTATTTTCCAAGAATCAGAAAATGTAAATTTTCAGTTATTATTAATTCAGGCTTAATTAAAGCCTCTCCTCTGTATATATTTTCTAAAACTCAAGAAATGTAGATTTTTAATCATTATTTATTCTGGCGGAAATTCTTGAATAATTATGTATTTAATGTAGAACATTTGTTTGATGTAATAATATTTTGATTGATTTTGAACTACAAACTATAAACATTTTTTAATTTCTAAAACTCAAGAAATATAAGCATTTAATAATTATTTTTTGATTAAAATTCTTAAATAATTATGTATTTAATGTAAAACATTTGTTTGATGTATTCATTTTTGAATATCTTGAATTATTTTGAACTATAAACTATAAACATTTTTCAATTTCTACAACTCAAGAAATTTTAATTTTTAATAATTATTTATTTTGACTGAAATCCTTGAATGATTATGTATTTAATGTAAAACTTTTGTTTAATGTATTGATTTTTTAATATTTTGCATTATTTTGAACTAATAACTAAAAACATTTTTTAATTTCTAAAACTCAAGAAATTTAAATTTTTAATAATTATTTATTTTGGCTGAAATTCTTAAATAATTATGTATTCAATGTAAAACATTTGTTTAATGTATAATTTTTTTAATATTTTGATTAATTTTGAACTATAAACTATAAACATTTTTTAATTTCTAAAACTTAAGAAATTTTAATTTTTAATAATTATTTATTTTAGCTAAAATTCTTGAATAATTATGTATACTGCCTTTCAAAAAAATCAGAACACCAAGTATTTATTGCACGATTTTAATAAAATTTACACAATTGGATCATGTAAACGAACTGTATCGATGATCAAAAAATGAACTTGAAAAACAAGAAAACAAAAGAATAAAAATTAATAATGTGTCGGGCCTCCACGATTTCCCAAACACTTATTAACACGTCGAGGCATGCTAAAAATCAGGCTGTCAATATCGACTTGGGGTATTTCATTCCAAACTTCGATAATTTGACCTCTAAGTTCCATTACAGTGTTAGCGGGGCGCTGTAAGTTACTTATTCTAACACCTATCATATCCCAAACATGTTCTATTGGCGATAGATCTGGAGAACGAGATGGCCAAGGTAACAAATTGATTTCGGCACTATCAAAAAACTGTCTTGTAATGGCCGCTGTATGAGGTCGAGCATTATCTTGCTGAAAAATGGGGTTCTGCAAGCCATTTACATAGGGCACTAACACTGGCCGTAAAATGTTGTTAATATACCGAATCGCGTTAAGACTTTCTTCTAAAAAAAACTAGATGAGACCGACTACCATATGCTATCGCCCCCCAAACCATAACTCCCTGTGTAAGAGCCGTATGTCTTTCAACAGCAAATTGTAAAATTCTGCGTTCACCGCGTCGACGTCTCACTCTTCTGCGACCATCATGAGCCCATAAACAGATCCGAGACTCATCGCTGAAGATAATGTTATTCCATTCATGGGTCCAATGTTGTCTTTCCCTGCACCAATCAAGTTTTGCTCTGCGATGCTGCGGAGTAATAGGTAGACACAATTCTTCTGTAAACAGTAGCCATGGATACTCTTTGGCCATTTAGAGCCAACCAGTCATTTCCCAATGCCCGCGACGTTGGAAATCTGTCCCTTAAAGTTGTAAGACGAAGAGCTCGATCTTCACGCTCAGTGGTGCTTCTTGGACGTCCTGATCCAAGTCTACGTCGATTCTCCTCAGCTTCGGACCATCTAGACCAGCAGCGTACGATCACCGATACACTACGGCCTACCCTTTCAGCAATAGCACGAACCGAAAAACCCGCTTCTCGCATTCCAATAATGCGACCCCTTTCAAATTCACTTAGATGATGATATTGTGCACGCCGACGAACACGGGGCATCTTTTTATGTTTTACAAACTGAAACGTCAAACTACTCAGAGGCTACTTGGATATTAGAAGCAATTACATTAAAAAATCAGCAGCTCTTCATAATGGTGAAATCAAGGAAAAATACCATTAAATAGTAACCAAAACAATTTACATGATCAAATTCTGTTAATTTCATTAAAATCGTCCAATAAATACTTTGTGTTCTGATTTTTTTGAAAGGCAGTATATTTAATGTAAAACATTTATTCGATGTAATATTTTTTAATATCTTGATTATTCAAATTTTGAACTATAAACTATAAACAGTTTCTTTATTTCTAAAACTCAAAAAGAATCACAAAAAGAATTTTAAATTTCACTAATTATGTGATTTGCGTACATTTTTATAAATAGAAAAAGTCGCTTCTTGCAACTTAATCACTAGAAGCTATTTGGATAAAAAAAACGTGCATAAATATGTTCCAATTTATCTCGTATTCAAACGGAATGAGGTGGAGATTACATTTATTTTAATTTATACATTTAATATTCGATGATATGAAAATTATAATTCTTTTCGTAATTAAATTTAGCATAATTCTGCAGTAATTATAAATACGTCAATTGTGGAGCTTTAATTTAAATAAATTAAAACGATGATGGTATATTTTGCTTGTGACAGTCGTTGTGTATACAAATGTTTGTATGCCAGCATTATCGATTGAAATAACAAGTGGATGTTTAATTGAATTGCGCTTGCACTAACACCTAATTTTTGATTCTGCTGGAACTCCATACTGAAAAAATTTCATACGCAAATAAGTGCTAAAAATAATGACACACTTTGTTGTAATAATAATTTCTTAGATTGTTTCAAATCACTAAAAGGTTGCTTAAAATATAATAATACTTTTTAGGGATGATTCATTTTTTGCTCAAATGTTCAGGTTTTTCTAAACTACAATTTTAAGTTTAGTTTAAATTAACGTTAATAAACTTTACAAATATTAATTTTGTCTAAAGAAATATCGCACTTTCAATATTCGTCTGTTTTTTTCTTTAGGATATGTAAGAATAAAGAAAAACAATATCAATTTATCATATTCTGCAATCATCGGGATATGCATAAGAAAAAATATCTGTAAGTAAATTAATTTTAAAAAAATTGATACTTATATCTGGAATCCTCATTATTCCAGATAAAAGTATCAATTTTCTCAAAATTAATTTTCTTACAATTATTTTTTTCTTTAAAGTATGCATATTCCGATATTTGCAGAATATGATAAATTGGCATTGTATCTTTTAATTCTTACACATCCCAAAGAAAAAACGGACGAATTCTGAAAGTGCATTATTTCTTTAGACGAAATAAATATTTGTAATGTTTATTAACGTTTATTTAACGTAAACAGTATATTTTTGAGTTCACATTGAATCAGTGATTAATAAGCGTGGCGCATGAAGTAAAATTCGAGTTTAGAAAAACCTTAAAACTTGGATTGGTCGCGTAGCGACCAATCCAATCCAAAACATTACAAATATTTATTTCGTCTAAAGAAATCTCGCACTTTCAGAATTCGTCCGTTTTTTCTTTGGGATATGATATGCCTAATCAAGGATTGGAAACACTCGCTCGAAGTTTTTATAGAATCAATGGATGCTTGAAAACAAGTATACAAATCCTGATACATACGCTGTATTTGTTCAAATTCAAATTCAAATTCATTTATTGTGCTAACAGCATCAGCCTTACACGTGTCAATACATATAATATATAAACCTTAATCTAAAAACTTATACAAAAAAAAATAAACTAAATAAACTAAAGTACACAGAGAGGTTATACTTACATATATTATAAACACTATAAATAAATAATTAAATAGATAATAAAAAAATAAATAGTTCAATAAATAGTTTAAAACAGTCTCTACTAAATAACAAATAAATAGGTGAAGTGTATATAAAACAAATATTTAAGTCCTAAAATTAAAATTCAAATATTCGTTCCAGCTGTAAAATGCATTCTCAGTCAATACAGTTTTAATATAGGATTTGAAGCTTTTTAAAGGCAAATTCCTTACATGAGAGGGCAGTACATTAAAGAATTTAACGCCATAGTAACGTACTCCAGTTTGGGATTTGGTCAACCTAATCGAGCTTTGATATATAGCATTTTCATTCTGTCTAGTGCAGTAGTGATTTACACTTGGGCAAAGTTCGTAGCTGCTTTGATGTTTTTTTGTATACTTAACGCATTCATATATATATATATATATATATATATATATATATATATATATATATATATAAGTATGGAAGAGTTAAAATTTTCAATTCCACAAAGGTCTGTCTGCATTCTTCACGATAACCGAGGTTATTTTTTATGCGCACTGCTCTACGTTGTAGTCCAAAAATCCGGTGTCTTATGGCGGAATGACCCCATACAATCAGTCCATATAGGATTTGGGATTGAAATAGTGAAAAGTATACAATGCGTAATACATCCTTCGACACTTGCTGAGACAGATTTCGCATAGCAAAAAAGCTTCGATGCAAGTGTATCACCGTGATTCTGCCACGATAAATTCGACATAATGCTTATGCCCAGTCTCCACTGGTGCATTCTTCTTGAGTGAAAACATTAGAGTGACCGATTTGTCACTGTTAAGTTTAAGTTTATTGCTATTAAACCACTCCATTGCATCCGACCGTGCCTCCATATTAGCTATACTACAGGATTCTGTACATTCTGTATTATTTATCAGTGTTGTGTCATCTGCATACAAAACAGTGTGTGTTGCTTCGTTTATACTGGGTAAGTAATTGATATATATCAGAAACAGTAATGGCCCAAGTATTGATCCCTGTGGCACACCGAGATGTATAGGCAGGGCGCTATATATAGTACCATTTAGGATGACATGCTGAACTCTATTAGGTAGGTATGATACGATTAGTCTACAACTTTCTGGATGTACGTTGTAAAAATATAGTTTTCTTAGCAGTATAGTATGGTTGACACAGTCAAATGCCTTGGAAAGGTCGAGAAATGATGCTTTACAAGCCCTCTTGTTTTCAAATACATCATTTATCATCTCCACAAGGTTACTAATCGCGTTTGATGTTGAACGATTTTTCCGAAACCCAAACTGTTCGTTACAAAATAAGGTATTCGATTCAAAGAAGTCGGATAGTTGTGATTCTAAACATTTTTCTAAAACTTTGGAGAATATTGGCAGTAACGAGATTGGTCTATAGTTGTTCGGATCAGAATTATTTCCTTTTTTATGAATCGGTATAATTGTTGCTGTTTTTAATGTATCTGGAAAGACATTGTTTTTAATACATTTATTGATTACTTTAGTCAGTGGTACTAAAATGGTTGTTGAGACGACCTTTATAACATCCACTCGGAGGCCATAAAAGTCTCTGCTGTGGCTGGGTTTGAGACTCCGTATTACTGCACTGACTGTTGTAGTTGAGACTTCACTGAACTGAAAAGTCATTTCACAAGCTGGAACGTTTTTGCACATGAAACGAATCGGGTCATATTGTGGTACAGGTAGTGAATTTACGATTTTAATTGCGGCATTTGAAAAGAACTGATTAAAGTCTTCCACTGGTATGTCAACATGTTTATTTCTATAAGTGTTTCTACTAGAATTAATAATCTTCCATATTGCTTTAGGATCGTAATTCATTTGTTCTAAGTAGTTATTGTTTTCTTGTGATTTACTCAACTGTATTTGCCTTTTTTAATTGACCGATATCTGTTGCGTATTAGTTTTAGTTCAGGATCACCCGTTTTATTATAAGAATCTGAGACTAGAGCAAGCGTATTTCTCATTATATTCAAGTTAGAGTTAAACCACCTAACCGGTTTCTTCTTCGATTAAACATGAATGCGTTTTTCTGGAAATGCGGTGTTAAAATGAGACATAAATACACATAGGAATTGGTTAAAACATTGAGTCGCATCGTTAATATCGTCAATAAAATTCCATGATTCTTCGTCTAACAGATTGAATAGATTATATTTACCAGCCATACTAATGGGTCTTATAATTCTGTGACAAGGTGTGTTGGAAGGTAGTGATTCACTAGTAATTTTAAACAATATACCAATGTGATCAGAAAGTCCAGTTTCTAGTGGGTGAGTTGGATGCTTGTTAATATCGTTTGTGCATACATTATCGATACAGTTGTTCAATCGTGTAGGAAAATCTACAATAAATTTTAGACTATAACTATTAGCAAAGTCAGTCAGTTCTGAATGATGGTAGTTATTGCTATTGAATCTGACATTAAAATCAGTTGCAATGTATATGGTTTTACTAGCAAAGTTAATATTATTAAGAGCACGTGAAAGAATGTCTAAAAATTGATTAAAATCCCCATCTGGTGAACGATAAGCAGTTAATATAATAATATCTTTTATTGTGATACCAACAATTTCGCAGTTCTTCTCAGAGTTAATAGACGATAAGTTAATAGTAGAATATTTGACATTATTTCTAACAATTATTGATACCCTTCATGACGAAAATGTTGTCTTGAAAATTGTGTTGCAATATGGAAGTTGTCAAATGAAATAAACAATCGTTCGTTGTCGGTTAGCCAATGTTCTGCTATGCACATACACTGATATCGAGATTGTTATTATTTAAAATTATATTGACCTCATATATCTTTGACCGAATAGATTGTATATTTATATAGAAGCAAGTTATGTGGGTTTTGTAGTTTACGTCGCCTGGTTTAATTTTTTTGGTGAGGATGTAACTATTGGTTAGTTATACAGGCATTGTTTTTGAAAATCGTTCAATTTGAAGCTTCTAACTAGTTTATTCACTCCTTGAAGGATGAGGTAAAATTTCGAGTTTAGTAAACTTTCAAATTTCTAAATAATAGATATCAGAAAATCTTATTAAAAAACTTATTTTTAAAAATAAAGAATCAAGATGTAGCAAACCTTTAGATGTGAATGTATCTTCAAAATTTAAAAAATTACCAAATATTCCCTACTTGACGAATAAACTGATCAAAAATTTAAATAATATCTCAATAAAAATAATTACTTACAACAATAAAAAAATAGCTAACCTTTTGTCAAAAGTTAAAAACAAGACTCCACTTTTGCTAAAATCCAATGTAATATACAAAATTCCTTGTTCAGAATGTTACTTGGTTTATATAGGTCAGACCAGCTAATGGCTACGTTCACGATAAAGTAAACACAAAAGTGATACTAAATTGAATAAAAATTCAATTTGATAATACAAAAATTTAGGATTTGGTAAATAATTATAAATCAAGATTATTTTTGGAAAATTGTCATTACTACAATGACTAACAAAATTCTTGTATCAATTTTCAAACGGACACAAATGGCTTACATGCAATTTATTCATACTTATTAAAATAAGAATAAATAACATTTGGACATTTGTAAATCATAACGTTATTGATTTACAAATTTGTTTGCTGTAGAATTTTTAATAACAAACAATTATTTATTTACATAGATTTTACTCGTCGATATCTGACAATTTTTAATTTTATCTAAAGAAGCTCAGCAGTTAGATGTAAGTATTTTTCATTATGTTTAGATATAATGTTTTTCTCCTTTTCTTCTCTTAATTATGTTATCTTCTTATAAAAAAATACCTTTGTATTTATTTATTTTAGTTTTAACTTTCCCTGAAGAAGCTTAAAAATCATTTTCTTTTTCAAAATTTGTACAAAAAAAATTAAACGAATTTATTAAGAGACTTTTTAATATTGCTAGACAGAAAAGTACTAAAATTCTACGCTGGAAATTAAAAGCACATGTCTTTAAAGTAAATAATTCTTTGAAAATTATAAAATTTTTGTGTACAATTTTATTTGAAAAATCATAGACATATGATTTGTTGTCAAAAGTAATTTTAAAACTCTATCAAATTATATGATTGTAATTATAAGTGAGTTTTCTCAATATGATTGTACAGGGTGGTTTTTTCGTTGATATTATTTTTCGTTTAAGTATACATATGCATGCGCTGCAAATTTTCAGATATTCGTTGCTTCTTAAAAAAGTTCAATTTGGAGCTTTAAATGAGTGTTATCCACTCCCAGACTAAGCATGAATTTTACTTCATGCGCCACGCGTATAAAACACTGATTTCAAAAGAAGTTTAAATATACATAAATTTCACAATATTCTAATGTTTTGTACGCGCGGCGCATGAAGTAAAATTTCGAGTTTAGAAAAGCCCAGAAAATTTGTCTCGTGTCGCTGCGCGACCCTCGACAAATTTTCACGGGGCTTTTCTAAACTCGAAATTTTACTTCATGCTTAGCCTAGGAGTGGAAAACACCCATTTAAAGCAATATCTTTCTTAATATTGCGGCTAGATACCCTCGAATCAGCAATAACTGAAGCTAATGAATTTATTTCATTTTTTTCTCTATTTTCTTTACTGTAAATCTTATCTCTTGGTTTTCCAAATAATCCATACTCACTTAAATTGTGATATAATCTTTAAAATATTTGTTTTCTGGCTGTCGTCGTTCCGGATAACGCTGAAAATATACGTCTAAAGTTGCGTTTTTATATTTATAACTCTCATTATCTCAAACATGTTTAATTTTTCATAGTATTGAAAAATATTCATTTTAGACTCCTTTTCAAAAGAAATATAATCAAAAATATTTCGTTAACAACGGAATATCAAAACCAATACGTAATTGTTATTGAATTTTATGACATGTAAAAAAACAAAAACAAACGCTTAAAGAATTCAATTCATGGCCATCTAGTAAATCTTTTTTTTGTTTTTTTTAGTATTTTAGATATTTAGGACATAGCAAAATATTAAGTGTTACATATTGTTGCATTCACAAGAAAAAATGTAATTTTTTGAGATACTCAGATATAGGGTGTCCCATTTAAGAAAATGCTAGTTTTGATAATATCTCAAAAATGAAAACATCTATATTTTTTTAAGTACACTACTGGATTCTACGTAAAAAGTCATAAAATCTTCGTATTTAACTTTTTTTTTTATCTTCATAAATAACCAAATCACAAGAGATAATAAAAGTCGGCACATTTTGAGAATCACCCTGTATCTTCTAAACCAGTCTAGTTAGCTTAGATCTAATTGCGCCATTAAACTAAACACTAAAAAAGAGAACGGGACACATATCTTAGTTTTTTGTATCTCTTGACGTTTAGCCTTTACCCTATATTATCAACAACAAAAAAACACCCTGTATAGAGTTTAGATTAAAATAATTAAATTCTAGGGTTCAATTTCATTTAAAAAAATCATACAAAAAATAAAGGTTATCAACATATGTTCAAACTCTCAGAATTTATTAGGTAATAACCATTTGTGATAGTACTATACATAAAATCTAGATGAAAAATATTTTAATTTAATTATGATCATTTGCATTTGTTTGGATTAAATGATCAAAGTTAGATTAAAATAATTCTGCCCCAAGAAATATGTAGGACAAACCGGAAGATCGTTTCAAGAGAGGATAAAAGAACATTTTACCAGCTTCAAACAAAAGAAAACAAACTCCACATACTCCAACCACCTCATCGAAGTAAACCACCACTTCGATGAAAATTTCCAAGTCCTACATCTAGAAAGGAAAGGTCGGAAACTCAACATCATGGAGTGTTTAGAAATCAATAAAAGAAAATTTTCAGGACATCTTCTCAACGATCAAACAGATTTAACTAGTTCGCCCCTCTTAAATTTACATTTTTTTGAAAAACCCACCCCCCCCCCCCCATAAACATTGTATATATACCCGACCCGACAAATTGTATTTATCATTTCTTCGCCTGAAGAAGCCACAGTGTGGCGAAACAATTGTAGCGTTATTACAATATATCAAACATTAAAAGTGCGATTCTTTTCGCAATCTACAACAAGTTAGTCTTACAAAGACTATATCAAACACTCATTGAAACAACTACTTCCCGGGCTAATACCCCGACAGACATTGAATTATACAACAAGTGTTTGCCGTTACATACAGTAACCTACTGCAAATGTAACAAGAATTGGCAATTTCATTTATAATTACAATATATATTTGAATGTGTTTAAATTGTTTTATTTATATAAAAGTAAAATAATTCTCTTGTTTTATGACCAGATTTAAGAAGCATTTATTTTGTTTTTTAATCAGTTAAAATTAAATTCTAGATAAAAACTAAATTTAACATGGGATTTCCCTATGATGTGCCTTGAAACAAGATACACTGTATACATGTACCCACTTTTAATTTTTAATTTGACTATTGTAAACACGTACATTTATTATATTATCAGTTTAAAGTTAATAGCAATTAGAAATGAACAGTAGGGGGAAGTGGGGCAGATTCATACAAGGGGCACCGTCATACACTAGATATACCTGATGTTAGGCGCACATCAACTAAATGACATACATGTACGCGTAGCTTATTTATGTGTGTGGTTGCTGGCGGAGTTTGACAGCAGTCGGTGTGAAACGTGCGTCGGTGTGACACGGAACGTGATTCGGCCACGTGTAAGTAATTTAATAACCTCACTTTTAACATCTTTTTTATAATGAAAGCTGCTCTCTAGATTATTCAGTTCTATTTTATTTAAAAGGTAATAGGGTCACGTTTGTAAATTGATCTGTGAATAATTCTATATATGGTTGCCTTTTTTTAACAATATTTTTATTTTATATCTTGTGATGGGGTAGGTCCATACAAAAGTATGCGGGTACATTCATACTGTATGAATGTGCCCCACCTTTCTATTTTACGATGGAACTCAGGAATTATTTTAGTTTGTAGAATTGAAGACGAACAGGCAATGTTAAAAGCTATCGATGAAGTTTTGGAAAACAAGCTCTCTTTTCGGAAATCAGCAGCCAAATATGGAGTTAATGCGCAAACACTACAAAGCCGTATAAAAAAATTACGCAAAACACAAGATCTTTGTAACGAAACTCGTGTATTCGAATCTAAATTTGCATCGCAGCAAGTTTTTACAAAAACAGAAGAGGATCTTTTGAATAAATATATCTTAGAGTGTTCTAAGATGCACTATGGATTGACGTGTGTCCAAGTTAAAAAACTTGCATATGAATTTGCTAAGGCCAATGAGATTAAATATCCTGCAAGTTGGAATGATAATAAGATGGCGGGAGCAGACTGGTTAGCAAGTTTCCGAAAACGCAATAAAAATTTAAGTTTGCGTAAACCTGAAAATACTAGTGCTGCCAGATCATTCGGTTTCAACAAAACGGCAGTGAATGATTGCTTCTAGAACCTGGAGAATATATACCGCAAATACAATTTTACTGCCGATCGGATTTTCAACTACGACGAATCTGGTATTTCAACTGTGCTGAGCACACCTAAAATTTTTGCTGAAAAGTGCCAAAAACAGGTTGGTCAAATAGTGTCTGCCGAAAGAGGAGAGCTGGTCACATTTGGTGGTATTACATTAGCAAGTGGAAACACCATGCCGCCCTTATTCATCTTCCCTCGAGTACATTTTAAGGACCACTTTATAGAAGGTGCTCCAGAAGGCTCTTTGGGTTAAGCCACGAGAAGTGGTTGGATAAACTCGAGCATTTTTGTTGATGTTCTAAAGCACATCCAGAAACACACCTTATGTTCGAAAGAAAATCCAATATTGTTTTTATGTGACAATCATGAAAGTCACATTTCTATTGATGCAATCCACTACTGCCGTGACAATGGGATTATGTGCCTTTCATTTCCACCACACACGACTCACCGTCTTCAACCATTAGATGTTGGCGTATTTGGACCATTAAAGTCGAAATTAAAAACGGCATTTAATGACTGGCACGTTTCCAATCCAGGAAAGACACTTAATATTTATAATATCCCAAAACTTACAAAGATACCTTATTTAGAGTCATTCAATGGTAGGAATATTACCAGTGCTTATGAAAAAACCGGAATATGGCCTTTTAATAAGTTGATTTTCAATGATGATGATTTTGCGCCGGTTCAGGTGTATCATTCAAATCCTGTAACAAATCCCAATATAAGCACAAGTGGTGATGAGCTTGCAATAGCTGGTGAAGAGCTTGCTACAGTTGGTGTTGAACTTGGTGATGTTACTGCTCGAACACCGCCGACTTTGTCCAGAGATGTCTCGCCTACATTGCTTTCACAACAGCTTGCATCAACAGTGATAGATCTTGATAACCCTGCACCATCTACTTCCAAAGTATTGAAGACGCCAGAAATGATAAGGCCTTTCCCTAAAGTTCAAAGACGCACACAAACAAAAAAAGGTCGATCACTTGGAAAATCGAGTATTTATACGGACACGCCCGAAAAGAATAGAATTGAAGAATTGGAAAACATCAAAGAGATGAAGAGATTAGAAAAAGAACGAAAAAGTAAAGCAAGAGAAATAAAGAGAGCGTTGTGTTTATTAAATGAAGATTATGTCAAATCGAGTAAACCAAAAATAAATAAAACCAAAGAGATTGAAACAATTTGTAGCGACAGTGAAACAGATATCAGCCTAAGAGAAAGTTCTGCTTCACCTTTCGACGTGCTTGAAGAAAACGAAGAAGAAGATGATCATGAAGTGCCTGTTGACCCTGAAAATGTCAAAGATGGTGACTATGTGCTTGTAAAATTTGAAAAAAAGAAGTCCGTTATTTACTATGTCGGACAAATCATCAAACACTACAGTTTGACAGAAGTAATGGTTTCATTATTGAAGAAGAGACCAGGATTTTCTATGAATATTGTCTTTCCAGACGTCAAAGATGAAGGCTCAGTAGATCTATCAGATATTGTTTTGATATTACCGGATCCTTAATCAGCTAAGACAGCTAGGACCGCCAACATTTTTAGTTTCAACAAAGATCTCTCTTTTTATAACGTACATTAATATTATTGTTGCAAAGATAATTCCCTTCAAGATAATTAGTGTTTAACATCTAAGATTCCTCATGTTGATTGTGATATTTTTTTAAATTGTTCATTATTGATAGTATTAGTAAATAAGAATTAAGCAATACGTCACAGATATTTAAATAGTGATATGACTGATTAAAAAGACTATTAGGTTAACTTAGTTCCCTCTGTGCCATAAAAAAACTACCTATACTTATGTTATTCTCTCTTTATTATATGATTACTTAGTATTATTTGGTTATAGATACTATTATTGCTTTTGTTTTCATGAAAGTTGTGTTTTGATATTTTGATTTTGATAAATAAATAAACATTTCATGCTCAACTTGTGTATTTTCTCACATGTATGAATCTGCCCCATAGCCTGTATGAAAGTGCCCCGTATGTGGGGTACATACATACATTTTTATTTATTATTTTAAACTGTTACAAAATGCTTTCACGAGTGTATTTACACAATTTACATGTTTTTGATATAAAGTCAGATAGTAAGAGTATTGATTTTTGATGAATCGATATAGATATCGATTACCGAGAAAATTCTATAAGACAAAATATAAAAACTGTATGAAGCTGCCCCACCTTCCCCTACTGTATGCTCTTTAACAATTGGACTTAAGATTTAATTGTCAACGATTTAATTTTATTGAAGTAAGTGTGTTTTAGTTTGTAACACAATCGAATTTACAGGAAGTACTTTTGTAAAATATTTGTAGGTACATATTTTATATCACGGTTTGCTTCTCTCAATTTATAGGCAACGTTCTACTCTATCGTCTAAATTGGGGAGAGTCATTTTTCATGTGGGGAAAATGCACTGTCAAGATGCTTTAACACGTGACTATTTTGAACCAGATAACTATATTTATTTTTAGGCAATAAACACGACAATATTCAAATAAAAAAATCTAAAGAGAATAACGTTACATTTAATATAAGATGTATATGCATTTTCGTATATGTCACAAGTTAACATTTCAAATACGTGGGTCGTTTGATAAGTTCGGTAAACCAGTAAAACATTTTTTTTTAGAAATAATCTGTTTCATTTTATATTATATTCATATACACTCAGCCCAGCAAATTATAATTTTTTTAATAGCGTCGAAAAAAAAGGATGTCTGAAAGTATGCATAGTAACATTGATTTACAAAAACAAACAAAAACAAAAGCATGACTCGCGGTTTTTATGTCTGCTCAAAAACTAAGCGGGTTAATTATATTCTCTTTTTTAATCCTAGAAGTATAGATCTGTGCCTTTAAAACACGTTATTACTCGTCGGCTAGAAGTCACGGAAAGTATAGTTACTTTAATCTGTTTAATAACTAGGAGGAGCGTTTTAAATTTCTCGCGCCAAAACCTACAACTCTGATTGGCCGGGAGCGCGCCCATTTTACACTATGCAAATTGCGTCATTATTAGACGCAACAGCTAACATAACCTTATTTCGAAGCGTTACCAAGTCGCAACTTTGTCTGTTTCGTAATAACCTTTTGTGCGGTGTTTCTTTAGCATAGTTAAAAGTTAGTTTTGTTTATATTGTTGTGATGGATTATGGACCCAGTACAAGCTCGGTGATAATATCACCTTCACCTCCAAAAAAGCGTAAGAAGTTGAATTTGGGTAATTTATACCTGTCTGAAAAACAGTGCATAATAAATATGTATACGCAGATGATAACATATGATCCACATATGAAAATGACTGCTGTTGTATCAGACATTGTTGGTACAGTAGGTGAGGTATCAAATAGCATAAGAATATGCATCAAATAATAAAATGTTTCATTTTTAGGAGTTGTAAATTCCACTGTCCATTAGCGAATATAAGAAATCCGGAGAGATGGGCTACAAATCTCTCCGAATTAAACAGCTTGAAGGACATAATTACAAGTTTTGATGACGTAGTGAAAAGATCCGTGCATCGTTTCTTCTATAAAAATGAACTGCCAACTTTGAATAAAGTTTAAAAAGAAGTAAACGATCATGCAGGCATGCCGAAGATGAGTCGCTCTACTTTATATAGTTTTATGAAACAAATCAATTTTAAGTAAGATAGAGACCAGAGCTGGGCAGGATTTGAATCATTTAGGATTCGAATCCTAGATTCGAATCCTTTTAAAGGATTCAAAAGAGGCATTCGAATATTTTAGTTCAACTGGATTCGTGATCCGGACTCGTTACATTTTTTTAAAAGGATTCGTATTCGCGTCTAAATGTGGGTGATTCGAATCCTTATAAAAGAATTCGAATCTTTATAAAAGGATTCGAATACTTACAAAATGATTTTAATCGTCAAAAATAATTCGAATTATTTGTGAGGAATAACATGAAAAATGTTTTTTTTTGTGTTTTTACATTTCACGATAAATCACTGTTTTATGCACGTGGCGCATGACGTAAAATTTCGAGTTTAGAAAAGCCCAGAAAATTTGTCTCGGGTCGCTGCGCGACCCTCGACAGGAGGTTTTCAGGAGGCTTTTCTAAACTCGAAATTTTACTTCATGCTTAGTCTGGGAGTGGAAACGCTCGTTCGAAACTTTAAAGTGAATGCTTTGATAAAAACATTAAATGATTGAAAATGTTTTTAAAGATAATAATCTAGTTTTCAAAATTGTGTTTAATATTGTTTGAAGTAAAACTGACATGGTAGCCACAATATGAAATGTTAAATTTTTCCGACATTTCCCTGACTAAAGATTTATTCCCCGGCCTTTTAATATAACTTTCTTCTGTGGTAAACTCCCATTCTGTTTAATAGTTTTTTTGTTTTTGCCAATATATAAGTTAATTTTATAAGTTTTTACGTGTTTTGTAATTTGCCTGCTGATTTTGACAAATTTTATAATATCATATGGCTTTTTTGTTAGTGTTTTGGTCAATTTGAATATAATTCCATGACTTTTCTCTGACTTTTTCGGTTTTAATGATATTCAGTGAATTTTTTATTTACGTAAATTTCAGGCATTAGTAGATTTTATAATAGAGTTCAATTTGAAGTTTTAAACGAGTGTTTCCACTCCCAGGCTAAGCATGAAGTAACATTTCGAGTTTAGAAAAGCCCCGTGAAAATTTGTCGAGGGTCGCACAGCGACCCGAGACAAATTTTCGGGCTTTTCTAAACTCGAAATTTTACTTCATGCGCCACGCGTACAAAACACTGATTTGAAGTGGAGTTCAGAAACACATAAATACATCTTTAACCAGAGTAACAGGGAGTCAGATATTTAGTCTGTTATCAACGATGTTCAGTGGTAATAATAAATAATTAGGTTTTGAATATGTTTGTTAAAACAACTGGTGAGGATATTTATATATTAATGGTTGCAAAAAAATAATAAATTTAAATTTATTCTTAAAGGATTTGTATTCGTAATTCAAAAAAACAGGATTCGAATCTTCGATTCGAATCATATTTATCTCTTACGAATCCTTTATTCGAGTATTCGGATTCGAATCATATTAGATGATTCGGATTCGTGATTCGAATCCTTTTTACGAGGATTCGTCCCAGCTCTGATAGAGACACATTATCATATAAATTCCATATTATATTATGAACATAATGTAAATATGTTTTATTTCACAGATATATGGCGAGATGCTGTATAAGCATTTTCATTGAACTGACGATATCGTACGATGGAAAAGAAAATACTTAACCACAATTAAAAAGTACAAAATGGATATTTGATTTTATTTAAAGAGTAATTATGAAATTATTTAAAATTGCCGCCAAATGTATCTAGTGATATTTATGGTAACTTTTTATAGTGTAAATTGGGCACTTACTCCTTCTAGTTTTTAAACAGGCTATAGTCCAGCAGGCTATCAATTTTTTAATAGCGTCGAAAAACGATGTCTGAAAGTACACATAGTAAATAATCATTCGGGTATTATTCAACGAGAATTTTCTCTCATCGAGCCAAATTTTCAAGTTACGAAACGGAAAGAAATCACACGTGACCAAATCCGGAGAACAGGATGGGTGAGCAATTAATTCATAAACCAGATCCTGTAATTTTGTGTAAAATTGTTTAATCACTGCACGCAATTCGTTTTTTCCTTTCTTTCTAAGCAACTGCTAAGTCACTCGCTTCAAATGATAACCGAAGGTTACCTACATGTCATTTCTGCTTGAAATCTGGCTTGAGGGGATTTGAAGATATGTCAAGTCACCAAATGGATTTTGTAACCATTCCATAGAAATCCATACTTATTAATTTAGATTAAAATATACAGACTGTATAAATTCGATTAATAAAAAAATATTCAATTACAATTTTCCTATTGGTAATTTCAATTGTGCAAATTGAAATTGCGCCACTGAAACTTGAGTTGAGTTTACAGGACGCCTAGACAACAAAGGTTATTTATGCACTGAAACTATTGTTCCTATCTTCACATGCAATATTCTTTCATACAAATGCACACGCATATTACCATATTCACAGTCCTCTGGGCAAACGCCGACTGAATGCAATGAAATTAATTGCACGTCATGACATCCGAACAAACAATACGCTTTTCCCGCTCATTACTCCGACTTATACGCTTTTCACATTACGCCAAGAAATTAAAAATCCCTCATTTCGACGTCCCAGATTTGGGATTTATTCATTTTTGTAAAAGCCGCCCCTTTTGTGCAGTCCTTTTTTCCGTCGCGATAAAGAAAGGAAAAAATAAACCGAGTGCTTTCAGAGAAATTGTTTGAAGGAGTGTGCGCTAAACTTTCTTCTTTTCAATTTTTATGATATAGTTGTTATTGATTCTTTTTTTCAACTTTTTTATAGATTTCATAGCTAGGGCTGTTACTTGGTAAAATTCCATATGAATACTTTTAGTAAATAACAAACTTGGATAAGATTTCACTGGTTATTAGTGGACACTGCAACAATTGTTTCACCACACAGTAGCGTTATCATGCAGATGAATGATGATTTTTCATATACAGGGAAATTTTATTTCTCCACGGCCATTAGTGAATGTAATAATTCCGAAATCATATTTAATAATAGAATGAAAAAATGTTCACTCTTGAGTTAGAATATTTATTCTGAAACACTTGCTTCTTATGTGTTTTGCATGTAGTTTCATTCTATGACAAGATACAGAATGAATATTCCGTAATCGAACTAAACAACATAGATTGCCTTAAATTTCAAAACTGTCACTGTCAGTGAATTTCAAATCTGTCAGATGTAAATGCCGACGTCGTATTAATTATTTTTAAACAAGTTTTAATGTAAGTAAAATAATGAGTAAAATCAGATATAGAATTTGATAATACTCCTCCTGAAATTACAAATTATGCAAATAATATAATCAAGAAGCTGCTGCCGTAAAAATTGAGACATGAGTATGAAAAGTATTATACACTGTTAGGGTATTGGCAACAAGAAAAGAAAATGGACTCCCTTTCCAAAAATGTTTTAATTACATTTTTCAGCGATTTAGTAAACAAAAATGGAAATCCTCGACTAAATGTGAAACATGATATCGATATTTAAAATTTTGTTAAAAAGCTTTTTTGAAAAGTATGTATCTAAGAAATCGAAGGTTTTTATAGAAGAAAATGTTAAGCAATTCTTAGAAAATGCTCCGGAGATATATTTAGCTACAAAGGAAATAACAATTACAATTTAACACTAAATATGAATATTAATACAATGTAATACAAATGTTTTAATAAATAACTTGTTTTGTCCAGATTCATTTAATTGTTATTTGTTCATACTTTCTGGTCGTAGAGAAAATATAGTCTATTACTCGGTTAGAATAAGAAATTGATACTCGTGGTTCCTTACGCCCACTGGCGCTCCCGTTCGGAATCTTCCACTGATATAATTTTTTTTCATTCTATCCTCGTTACAGAATATACTATTTAGGTATACATTTTCCTATGTATACCCATATAAAAAACGCATTGCAATATTCGTGGGTATTATGCTTTATGTTTATAGGCAACCAAACTTTCATAAAATGTCAAAAAGTAATCAAATCAAATTTCTATTTAAAATTATTGTAAAAAAATAGTAAAGAAAATTAAACAATTTAGGAAGAATATTTATAAAAACCAAAATTGTTAAAATGTGCTATCGTATAAAAATATAATTTAAATTATTTCACGTAGCTGTAACTAACAGACATTAGAAGGTAGTTTTTGGATTTTATTAGACATCTTAAATAATGCTTAGTGGGGCATTAAAACTTATTACATTTAATTATAAGGCATATAATTATAAGGTAGATATTGTTTAAGAGGAAAATATCATAAATTCTAATAGTTTATAAGTATAATATGAATTAAACAATACAAAAAACACAAAAGAAGTTACAAGTGTTGGAAATAACCACTACCTACTTATGTAGTTTTAAATATCGTACTTCTTGATATTCCAAAACATTTTGCAATTTTGTAGTGTAGGAACAAGATTTTCTTGAACGAAGCATAAAGTATTTAATTTTAACTCATTACTTAAAACGTGATTCAATTTCTTCAACTTTAAATGTCAATTACCTAGACAGCCTTTTGAAGAAAACTTTGTGATGGTCTTTTGGGTTGTTCCTACACACGGAATTGGTCGTTCAGGATAGTTTGTGTCTTACACTCCTCAAGGTGCTACCATTGTGATGCCAGGCTATTTCAACTCTTTCTTCTATTGAATATATTACTACTGTTAACTTTCACGCGTACAAAATAGAAACAATCAATTACTGATTAACGTTTTAATTCGTAAGTTTGGTTGCCTACAATCCCAACATAAAGCAAGGGCCTCTCCAAAATATCTAAACCAGCAAATGTTTAAGAGAGACACCCTCTTCAAGCGCGAAAGTATAATGGAAGAAAAGAAATCCCAACTTATGGGGTGTTGATGTTACAATTTATGACCTTATCTGAATAGCAGGTAGTTTCCCATTTTTCCCTTTTTAGAGCGTTTTAAACGGTCGTTCATGTTCATTTGATGACTCCAACAATTTAACACCTTAATCAATATGGTATGCAATGGTATTATTTGGTTACGTTTTAATCGAATCAATTAAATAAAGCACGCTAATCTAGCAATAAAAAAAATGCAAAAAAGGTTATGATTGATCATCTAACGAGTGTTTCCAATCCCAGATTAAGCATGAAGTAACATTTTGAGTTTTACTTCATGCGAGACGCGTATAAAACGCTGATTTAATGTGATATGGTCTATAACCAACCAATTAACAAGTGAAATACGTTTAATATGCCAATCATCAAATGTTTAAATGAGATAAAAAGTTCTAAAATGAACATATGTATGATCGTATTTATTATAAACAAATAATAGCAATATATTTTAACAGTGGTTAATTACGGCGGTTAATTTTTCGTTTTATTATATTCTTATAACGGGTTTAAAACAAGAGAAGCGTACCTTAGTTCTAAGAGTGTTTAAATATATATCTTGATGGTCTATAAAAAATAGATCTACAAACATTTTTGAGATATTATTATTTATTAATTATAAAACCCTCATTTATAAACTCAAATTTCTCAAAAAATATAGGTTTAATCCAAAATAATTATTGAGCATTACTCACTGAACTCTTCGCATTCTAATCGAATAATCAAACGAAACAACTTTTATTTATAAAAAAAACTTGCCATCTACATTTTCTATATATTTGAACAGAATGTATGGGGATCTCGGTTATTTGAAGAGATAGAGAGTCGGTTAAATTAGAGCAAAGTTGCGTAATTAAGGGCCCAATAATAATCTAAAAAAAATTGAAATATCTTCTTTTGTTTTTGAGGTATTATCAAAAAAAGGGATTTTTTGAAATTTTGTTTTTTTTTTCTTATTCAAAAACTATTGAATTCAGACATTTACAATTTCCACATTACACCATAGCCAACTTTTGTTTTTCTTATGGGCGCCATTTTGGATTTTCATATTTTTTGGAAGAATATTTTTTTCTGAATTCAAAGATTTTTCACACTTATAGTTTTTAGTGCAATTTATTGTCAATTTAAAGTTAAATAAAACTAACCATCTTAATCCATTTTAATAGTTTCATATGTAATTTACATTTAAATTAACGACGTGAACACCATCTACTGTCAATAGCAGTAACGATACTACTCAAAAATTGGCAGCAGATGGCGTAGACATCGTCAATATATATGTAAATTACACATGACTACTAAAATAGTAATAGATGTTTAGTTTTCTTCTGGATTTTAAAATGCACAATCAATTGACATTTATAATAGTCAATCTGTGAGTACAATAGACAAGACTATTCACAGTTGATGGCGTTCAGGTCGTCAACTTAAATGTAAATTACATATGACTATTAAAATTGTCAATTTATAGTGCAATTTGAAATCCAGAAGAATACTAACCATCTTTATTCATTTTAATAGTCTTATATGTAATTTACAATTAAATTAATGACGTGAACGCCATCTACTGTCAATAGCTGTAACGATACTACTCAAAAATTGGCAGCAGATGGCGTTCACATCGTCAATTTATAGGAAAATTACATATGACTACTAAAATGGTTATAGAAGTTCAGATTTAAAAATGCACAATTATTTGACATTTATAATAGTCACTCTGTGAGTACCATCGACAATGCTATTTTTTTCTGAATTCAATCATGTATCACACATATAGTTTATTGTACAGGGTGAGCGAAACTCGATGTCTCAGCTCTATTTTATGAAAAGGAAAAACGATAGAAAAAATCTGAAATCTATAATCAAATGACAACAAAACAATATTTGTCAACCATTAGTTTAATTATTGACAGATGCGGCTTTGTCATTTGCTTCCAAAGGCTACTTGTTTAAGTCGTGACAATTGTGATTTTTTAATAATACTTTCTTTTAAGTTTGCTTTTAGTATTTTAACGAAAGAAGATAGCAATTTTTTTTTTCTACAAAGTTTATTCCGAAAAATTAGCTCTTTTGAAATATCCAAAAATATAGGTGTGTTTCTAGGGAAAAAAAAATCGATGACGTCATTACTTCAGTTTCAAAATTTAGAAAAATATGCAATTTCGGATTAATATGGACCTTACTCAATCCCATGTATGAACCTCTATTTTTCAGATTTTTTCTATTGTTTTTCTTTTTCTTATAATAGAGCTGAGACATCAAGTTTCGCTCACCCTGTATATTTTATATGTAAAATGTTAATCATTTATTTTTTGTAAAGAGTGTCTTAGAAACAGTTGAGTAACTCACTTATTTGACAACTCCTAAGACCCATAATTTGCATAATTTACCCCTGAAGACGGGCATCCAACGATGTTTATTTTACCAATTATGATGTATTTTAAACTAACGAGTGTTTTCCACTCCCAGACTAAGCATGAAGTAAAATTTCGAGTTTAGAAAAGCCCCGCATAGAAAATTTGTCGAGGGTCGCGCAGCGACCCGAGACAAATTTTCACGGGGCTTTTCTAAACTCGAAATTTTACTTCATGCGCCACGCGTATATAACACTGATTTAAAGTGAAGTAACGAACGCACAGAAAACCAACCCAACTTCGATATTTTTCAAAATTGGATGTGTTCTTTTCTATCCATGCTGTAAACCTTCAGATATTCGTTATTTTCTTGTAAAAAAACTTCGATTCCATGTAGTCCTTCGGTCTCCGAAGACCATGATTGGTCCTTCGAGCTGTAGCCTTTGTAAAATGGTAATAAACTAAGTAATCTAGAGTGATCCTTCAAACTTCTAAGAACAAGTGTTGTCCACTCCCAGATTAAGCATGATGTAAAATTTCGAGTTTAGAAAAGCCCCGCTTAGAAAATTTGTCTCAGGTCGCGCAGCGACCCGAGACAAATTTTCACGGGGCTTTTCTAAACTCGAAATTTTACTTCATGCGCCACGCGTATAAACCACTGATTTACAGTATAATTAAAAATATATAATGCTTAGATGTGATGATGATCAATATTTATCAAGATATAAACGTCAGATACGTTATAAAATAAATTATTGATCTAAAATGGTACATGTAGACATAATTCTTTACTTTATTTTACAAATGTCGTAATAATTATAATTACCTTTTAAATAATTTCATAAATATTAAATAAATATTTTTATCAAAACCACCCCATACCGGACAAAAGATAACGCCACGCGCGGGCTGAAAACAGATGGACTTCTTACTACCTGCTAATATCGGGTTGACATTGACACCCAAAAAATGCGGCTGTTGTTCATAATGGATTACCCCTTGAGTGCTCGGTCTCATTAGCATTACCCTCCAACATTTTAGGAAAGAGGTAGAAATCGGAAGATTTTAGAGTTTTTGGCCTGGTCGTTATAAAGCATAGTACACACGAACGATACAGTGCGTTTTTTTTTAATCCGGGTATACATAGGGATTTGTGAACCGAAATAAAAAAAAAAATCCCGCATTTATGAAACGACAGTTTTCTTTCATATTATCACACAAATGTAAAAGCTGGATAACGCAAATTTGATTTATTAATTGGAATTTGGATTACTCGTATCTAAAGTTTAAGTCAGTCACACTTTCCCATAAGAAATACATACAGGGATTTTTTAAGTATACATACATATCCCGATGATTTCAGTATCTGTCAAAGTTTCAGGAGTTGTCGTTTTTATAATAGCGTTTAATTTAAAGCTTCTAAAGAGTGTTACATTTATTTCTTGTTAGAATGTATCGCTATAAATTATATTTTCGTATTTTCTTCGCATAAGGGATGTAAAAAGTGTATCGATAATACCTCAGAGGACTGAAACAAAACGTTTTTACGGTTTTATTTCCGATGAGGGTTAATGCGGGTCTCGTTTAAATGCAACGACTTCGAATCAGTCGCTGTTCGCTGCAGTTGTAAAAGCTGCTGGGAAATACAAAATGGAAATGAATTGCGGATTGCGAAAGTCGACTTAGACGCATCTATTTTCCTAGTAAGGGTAAATTTATTATGCACTATAAAAGTTCCATATCCTGTGGCGAATATATATTTTATAGCCAGTTATTATTTTTTTTTTTCTAAAGTGATGCACAGAGCCGGCCCAAACAAAAGGCCCGGTGCAAACTTAAGTTGCGGGGCCGTGAACAGACACGGATCCTCGGGGGAAAGGGGGGGAAATCCCTCTTTCCCAGTAGCCAAACGACAAATAAATGAAACGCAATATGTTTACTAATTTCTCGTTGTTAAAATGACTATTAAATATGAAAAAGATAATATCTGAAAACAAGAGTTATAAGAAAAGATGTATTATTACATAAGTAAATAGTAAACATTTGTAGAATGTATTGAAGTGAGGATCAAACATAAGGGGTAGGTGTATTTTAAAATTCACTTTATGAATACAAAAACACTTTTTAAATTGATAATAGACATCAAAAGGCACATTTTTTGGACCCCCTTATTCGCAAAAAATCATTTATTTTTATTTTTGCTGTCAAAATTGACACGCCCTATCATAACAGTATAAAATAAGACTTATGTTACCAAGTTTTTAAATTAAAACATCCCCAATTTAATCAAAAACCCTAAATGTATAATCAAATTATATTATTACTATTATTAATTCAAGCTTTAATTACATTCATAATTAATTACAAAGTAAACTGAATATAAAAAAATCACTTACCCGAAATTAGATTTATTTTAAAAGTAGGACGTCATAAATCATAAATTACGTTTTCCGCACCGGCGAGAATTAATTTTCAATGTTGTTGGAATAATCCATATTCAAGTAATCGAGTTAAATCCCGACCAGTGCTCGATTAATTTAAGCGCAAGCTTGAGCGGAATCGGATTATAAAGTCGAGAACTAATCTTAATTTTCCGATCGAAACTGCAACAGCCTTTAAGGAATAAATCGGATATTCTTAGAAATTATTAAACCGACAATTAATTATCGAGATACGAATATTTTTAATTATTATTTATTTATAGAGTGAGTTTCTCTTTTGAGTATACATATCCCAATTACAGTGTATATGCTGTAAATCTTCAGATTTTCCGACACTCGTTTTTTAAAAGAGTTCAGTTAGAAGCTTTAAACGAGTGTTTTCTACTCCGAGATTAAGCATAAAGTAAAATTTCCAGTTTAGAAAAGCCTACAAAATGATATTACTGCAATATTGTGAAGTTTACAATATGCTACTAAAGCAGTATGCTAAAGACGTATATTTTGAACTTTACCTGAAACCAGAGTTTTATACGCGTGGCGCATGAAGTAAAATTTCTAGTTTAAAAAAACCTGAAAATTTGGTTTGGCCGCTCCGCTTTGCGCTTCGCGGAGCAACCAAACCAAATTTTCAGGTTTTTTAAACTCAAAATTTTACTTTATGCTTAATCTGGGAGTGGAAAGCACTCTTTTATAGCTTCAAATTGAACAAATTGAAGATTAATAGTAAAAGAGCATAGAGAAAAGAGGCAAAAAGTGATTGTAGGGTACCAAAAAATAATAATAGACAATATAGTATATAGGTGGGATAAAAAAAGAAAGAGGAGTGGTGCAAATCGAGGAAGACACAACAAAAAACTAAAACAGAAAACACTGAATAGAGAAAATGGTAACAAAAAGGCTACGAATATGAAAATGATAATGGGATATTGCAAAAACAATTATGTAAATGGTTAATAGGAACATGGAACATCAGAGAAATAAAAGATAAAAAAGAAGAGCTAGAGGATGAATTTGAGAAATTAGAAATAGAAGTATTAGGACTAACAGAAACAAAAAGAAAAGGTAAAGAAGCAATAAACACAGAAAAGGGACACCTAATAGTCTATAGTGGAGTACCTGATAACGAAAGAGCAGCTTGCGCGTCGGATGTATCGTGCATAGAAGTTTGGTAAAGGAAGTAACAGAGTTCCAGTGTGTGTCGGAAAGAATATTGCTGATAAAATTCAAAAACAAAAATTTATTCGTAAGGAATATAATTGTAGTGTATGGGCCAAATGAAGACCTAGCAACGGGGAAGAAGGACAAATTTTGGGATGAACTGAACAAAATAACATATACATTAAAGCAAGAAACACTAGTAATGGAGGACTTCAACGCTAGAGTGGGGAGCAGTGATCATATGTGTAGGAACGTACTGGGAAATTATGGAGAAACAATTAGAAATTACAATGAAAAGCGACTATTAAACTACTGCATGTTAAATAATCTAATAATAACAAACACATGGTACAAGCACAAGCAAATTCATACATACACGCGAGAGATGGCAAGCAGAGAAGAAAAATCCGTTATAGATTACATATTAATAGAAAAAAATAAAATGAAAATGATAAAAGATGTACGTGTCAGAAGAGGAGCAGAAATTGGTAGTGACCATTATCTATTGACCCTGCAAACAAAAAGTATTACAGCAAAAAAAGCTTAGAAATTAAAGAATCCAAGAACGCAGAATTTATATCCATAAAAACATATAGTATAAGCGAAACAAGCATATCAGACAGTTTTCAGAAAAAACTAAAAGAAAAATGGGACAAAACTGAAGAAACTTATGATACGAATGAACTATGGAGATACTTTAAAGAAACAGTATTACATACGGCAACAGAGGTATGTGGGATATCCAAGAAGAACAACAATAAAAAACAAACAGCATGGTGGACAGAAACGATTAAGAACGAAATAAAAAAGAAAAAACAACTCTGGAAAATATAAAAAGAGTAGACAAACAGTGAAATTAATAATAAAACAAGAAAAAGCAAAGATGTGGGAAAGGTTTGGAAATAATCTCGAGAACGAAAGCAGATCAAATATGAAAATGTTTTACGGAGCATTAAAACGAATGAGACGTCCCAACAACAATAATAGAGTGATAAATATAAAGAACAAAAGAAATTAAGTTTTGACAGACAAGGAAGGAAAATTTGTCTTGGGTCGCTGCACGACCCTCGACAAATTTTCACGGGACTTTTCTAAACTCGAAATTTTACTTCATGCTTAGTCTGGGAGTGGAAAACACTCGTTTAAAGCCATAAAATGAACTCTTTTCAAAAAACAACGAATATATATACAATATTAACAATATTATGTTGTATTCAACTTAAAAATTATTAAGTAATTAATTATATTAATTTTAAGATTTATTTCTTGCGACTGATGAAGGAGCAACTCTCTAAGCAACCCTAAGTATCTAATCCATGTTACATATCAAATATTTAGCTTAATATGTTTTGATAGTTATTGTTATATTATACGGCTCAGTCAACTTAGCCCCCGAAGTTCAACATTTTGAAAAAAACTTGTCAGTTACGCTACTGTCTTCTAGGCATCATCGCCGAAATATGAAAGCGGTATTTTATATACCAAACATGATTTTGTTTTGAAATTCAGCAAGTAAATGGTAATACGCATACAGGATCTGAAAGCTCTCGCATCAAAATTTGGATGTGAATATTTTATTACCTGATATTTTTGATAGAATATTTTTTCATATTCTGCTGGCGCTAGCTTTAAGCTATCCTTTCCATGCAATTTGATTAAAAAAATCTCATTTCGGGGGGCTAGAGTTAAAAATGTTTTATCATTTTTTGGAGTTGTGGGGGTGGCGCTAGCTTTTAAATTTGTAGCGCTAGCTCTGAGAAATCCGAATAGTGTAAAAAACTTGAAAAATCAAAACTCGGGGGGCTAGCATCAACCTAGCCCCCCCGAAATACGCATACAGGATCTGAATGCTCTCGCATCAAAATTTGGATGTGAATATTTTTTTACCTGATATTTTTGACAGAATATTTTTTTCATATTCTGCTGGCGCTAGCTCTAAGCTATCTTTTCCATGCAATTTGATTAAATAAATCTCATTTCGGGGGGCTAGAGTTAAAAATGTTTTATCATTTTTTTGGGGTTGTGGGGGTGGCGCTAGCTTTTAAATTTGTAGCGCTAGCTGGCGCCAGCTCTAAGAAATCCGAATAGTGTAAAAAACTTGAAAAATCCAAACTCGGGAGGCTAGCATCAACCTAGCCCCCCGAAAGTTCAAACCCCGTAACTTTCTTGTCTAAATGGCGCTAGCTCTAAACTCCTAAACTTACCGCTAGGAGGCTTGAGACTTGTAAAACGAAAAAAGAAATATAATTAAAGAAGTGTTTTCTAATTATTCAATCAAGTAAGCAAAATCTTGACAAACAATTGATTTGTATTTAAAATGTCCGTCTAAATCCACAAACGAACAAAAATTATATGGTGTTTCATTAAAATTTTTAAAACGAATGTCGTCTCTAGTGAAAGCTACCTGAAACTCGATTTTGTTTTTAGTAGAACCATGCCGAATTTCAATCTGATATCCAACATAATAAAAAAAACGGTGGGGTTTTGTCGCATTTTGGTCGGTTTCAAACCATTGTGTGTCGGCTAAAATACATTAAATGGTATTGATTCTCTGTGAATTTAATGACGTTTGCTTTCCATAAATAATTCTTATCAACATTTAATTGCAGATCGAAATACTTTTAATTAATTAATTTATTAGTAATCTGAAAGTTGATAATGGCAGATTATAATAATATAATCATCTGATAAAAGTAAAATGCATTAAGTAATATTGACTCTCTATGCATTTAAGGATTTTTACTTTCACTCACATGTGGGTGGTAAGTGTACACGCAGTTATAGTTTTTTTTTTTACCTTTTTACCAATTAATCTGTTTGTTTGCTCAATTATTTCAGTTTCGTGATATGCACATTTGGCAATTTTTAGTTTTGTGCCAATGCTTGAAAAGGATGGGCAAACAATGGTGATTGTTTTATTTTATAATTTTTGCAATAAATAAACCTAGTGCACAATATATATTAATTTTCCCGAAAACACAAATTAAATAATATGTGGTTTGCAATAATATCGTGCACAATTAGCAATTATCAGTATTATTCTATATATTTGATAAGTGCATGTAAATTGTTTAATTTTATTATTTTTGATATAATTGAACCTTTCCCAATAATATTAATAAAATAATTTATATTTTCAACGTAATTTTTATCGATGAATAGTCCTATTATTTGTTTTAACGGGGAAACAAAGTAATTAATACAATAAAATAAATCGTGTTAACAAGACAGGTTTTTAATTATTAATTAAAAAAAATGACTCTATTAATCTATTAACAGAGCAAATTATAGAGTTAACTGTAAAAGTTGATTTTAGGAAAAAATCTGCACTTTTTTATATATTTCAATGAATGACTTACTATATCATTTCCTGGGTTTTTCTTTTTAACCCTTTCAGCTTTAAAATTTGTCTGGTGCTAAAGAAAATGTTTTGTACACTGCATATTTTTTATTACTACCTCAGATATACAGAGAGATTTTCTATTAAGTATACATATCTTAATATACTACTGTCTACGCTGTATATCTTCAGATATTCGTAATTTTACAAATATTTCGAATTGAACTATCAAATAAGTATTTTCCACTCCAGCGTAAGGTAAATGTTTGTGTATAAAGAAGCCTGAAAATTTAGTTTGGTCGCCTAGCGAAACGCAGCGACCAAGCAAATTTTCAGACTTTTTTATACTGGAAATGTTACTTATTGCGCCACGCGTACTAAACACTGATGTGATGTGATGTTCAGAATATACTTTTTTAGCACACTACTTTAGTAGAATAATTTGAACTTCATATAAAATCATTGTATTATACGCGTGGCGCATGAAGTAAACTTTCGAGTTTAGAAAAGCCTGAAAATTTGGTTTGGTCGTTCCACGCTTCGCGCTGCGCGACCAAACCAAATTTTCAGGCTTTTCTAAACTCGAAATTTTACTTCATGCTTAATCTGGGAGTGATAAACACTCGTTTAAGACTAAATTAAACTATTTTTAAAAACAAAAGATTATCGGAAAAGTTTGAGCTTATGTATACATGTATGTATATTTAAAAGAAAAATTCCCACTATGTTTATAAAATTTTAGTGGTGGCAAAAGCCACCGTCAGGTATTCCTGTGAATTTTCAGGAATACCTCAATTTTATAAAAGAGTTGAATTTCAAGTTCAAATCAGTGTTACTACATCCAGATTAAGCATGAAGTAAAATTTAGAGTTTAGAAAAGCCTTCAAATTTTATTTGGTCGCTCCGCGCTTAGCAAACAAGCCAAATTTTTAGGCTTTTCTAAACTCGAAATTTTACTTCATGCGCCTCGCGTATAACACACTGAAATATTGTGAAGTTAGAAATACACTTTAAAAATTAGTTACTCTAAATATTTAAATTAAAAAAAATATATACATTTTTCTTCACATATTCTCAAGTGGAGTAAAATAATATAATGTACTAAATTAATATATTTACTAAATTAATATATTTGGTTAGTAACTACAAACTATAATAATATTGCATTATTGCGTAAATTGCGTAAAATCGTAATTATATATTAATCTACACGATAAAAATTAAACATTTATGCAGTATTCTTCTAAACTAATTTATTATTTTGTATTTAAAAAATTCTGTATGCATAAAGATGTTTAGTTATTCTTTGTGTATATGTACAATTTGTAATTATGTTTCGTAAATATATTTATTAATTAATTAAATAACATTGCAAAATTTCGTTTCTGAATATATCATCTTAAATTAATGAGTTAAAGATGGTAAATTCAGAAAATAAAGTTTGCAATGGTAAATAATTCAATATTTAACATACTTACAAAACATAATAAAAAATTGTACATATACGCAAACAATAAGTAAACATCTTTATACACACAGAATATATTAAATAAAAAGGTAAATCAATCAGTTTAGAAGAATACTGCATAAATGTTTAATTTTTATCGTGTAGGTTTCGCTATTTGTTTAATTAACATTCTTGAAATATGATTCTGGAAAATGGTTGGACCACAAATACCTAAAGGTGATGTAGTATGGAACGAGACTCATTTCTGTGTGTAAAATATATTTTAAAAATGCTTTGTATAGTTTCTATTCAAATCATTTCCTATACCAAACAATTATTTGGTCTTTTCCCGGCGCCTGCACCAAAAGAGATAACATGTAAAATGGGCATACTAAAAGCACAGTAATATTTCCTGGTTTTAATAATAATTTCTTTGTTACTAACTATATACAGCTTTTTATTTAATTATTTAACTAAGTGATACTGTGGACATATTTAAATCTGTGTGGCTGATTAAGTGATTTCCATGCAACTTAACATAAAGAAAAATTGAATTTGTCAATTTGTAATTTTTGCAGTTTATTAAAATTTCCTGTTGGTTCATTTAGTTTCGTAAGAGAATGATATGATCTGGTGTTGCATTTTGCGTATAAATTATGCATAGAACAGTAAATCTGTCGTGTAACTCAAATATTCATTATATAATTCAATATCTCATTAATTCATTAATTTACGGTATCACCTTTATACAATTAATATACGTTTAAGTATAAAACAGTATATGTAAAACTATAACAATATTAATATCTGTTGGGGTATTAGCTTGGGAAGTAGTTGTTTCAATGAATATTAGAAGAAGTCTCAGCAAGACTAAATATTTGCAGGAACTTGATATTAATTTGAATTCGTTTTTATATTTTGTTGCAAAATCTGTCGAGTAATCCAAATATTCATTGTATAATTCAATATCTGTCGGGGTATTAGCTCGAGAAGTAGTTGTTTAAATGAACATATGTAGAAGTCTCAACGAGACTAAATTCTTGCAGAAAGTCGATATTAATTTTAATTCGTTTTTATATTTTGTTGCATACAATTATTTCGACATTTATTTCGATGCCGTAATTTACCTCAAATAATTTAAACAAGTTATTTTTGGATAGGTTTGTTTTATGCGCGCAAACGTGTTCTCTTTTATGCCTAGTTAAAATAAAACGAGCTCTACGGAACTGTATTGTTTTATAAAATTTCAAGAATTCAGGTGTAATTTTCTCTTTATTTCAAAAAATGTTCACAGAGAAATAAATGGTAATTATATTTCGTGGAATTAACTGCCTTTTAATTTACGTTTAATGACACTTGTGTTTGGACTGTACAAAGCGCTTTGACAGCAAAGGCAATCCACTCATCAAACTAATTAATTATTTTTACTGATATGTTAAAAATGTCAGGATATAAAAACTATTCGCAATTAGTAGTAATGAAACAAACACACTTGTACACTTTTGTGGCACAACTAGCTGTTGCGCAATTTTAAAATAGCAAACTTTATCACAAACAATTAATTTTCAATTAACAAATAGATTTGAGTGACTTAATACTGACATATTGTTGTTTGCAAATAAAACTTGCTATTGAAAAATTGTACAAGTGTAATGGTGCTTTTACACTTGTACATTTTCAGTTGCACCTAATTGTTGCGCAATTTTTCAATAGCAAGTTCAGTTGCAAACAACAAAATGTCCGTTTCAAGTCACTCAAATCGGTCTGTAAATTGGCAATTTATTGTTTGTGAACAAAATTTGCTATTATATCTCTTTAGGTATTGACAGTGGCATTTGTCACCACTAAAATTTGGTAAACATACTGGGAATTTTTCATTTAAATATACATACATGACTGCATGAGCTATAACTTTTCCAATAATCGTTTGTTTTTTAAAATAGTTTAATTTGAAGTCTTACACGAGTGTTTTTTACTCCCAGACCAAACCAAATTTTCAAGCTTCTCTAAACTCGAAATTTTACTTCATGCACCACACGTAAAAAACACTGATTTTATACGAAGTATAAAATATTCTTCTAAAGCAGTATGCTCAAAAAGTGTATTCTGAACATCACATCACATCAGTGTTTTATACGCGTGGCGCATGAAGTAAAATTTCGAGTTTAGAAAAGCCTGAAAATTTGGTTTAGTCGCTCCGCGCTTCGCGCTATGCGACCAAACCAAATTTTCAGGCATTTCTAAACTCAAAATTTTACTTCATGCTCAATCTGGGAGTGGAAAACACTCGTTTGGAAGTTCAATTTTAAATATTTTTAAAAACAACGAATATCTGAAGATTTACAGAGTATACCGTATATTGATATATGTATACCTAAAAGAAAAACTCTTTGTATATCTGAGATAGTAATAAATAATATGCAGTGTACAAAACATTTCTTAGGCACCAGAAAAATTCCAGGGCTGAAAGGGTTAAAATTGCTCAACAGCAAGTTTCGTCATAAATGTGTACAAATCTATTTGCTTCATAAAAGCACCATTAGTCATTGTTACATCTATTTTAGTTTGAATTTGTAAGTTTGTAAGTTCTGTATTTATACCGGGTGTAACACAAAACAGGATCACCCCATTCAGTTTTTTTTATTATTTGAGATATCAATTTGAAAAACATTTTGGTATGTTTATACTAAAAGCAAATTGAAGTTAAGTAGTGACCAAGAAACTTAATCGCACTTGCGTTTTCACCGAAAGTGACAGCAATTTTTGACATTTTAATTGGAACACTAAATATTTTTTATTTTCGGATACATGATTTCATCATTTCACATACAAATCAATTGTAATTTTTCAAAAAAATTACAAGTGTCAATATTTTTTTTTCAAAAAATAATATTGCATTAAGGTGGCTGTGACCGCCGTAACATATTTGTGTGACCGCTCTAACATATTTTGTTTTGTATCATAAATGTATAAAAAAACAAAGATTATCAGTATTTGTTTCTTTATTTGCCCAACACATGCGTTTAAATTATAAGTGGATCACCATTTTAAATAACCCAATATTTTTAAATGGCAACATGGCGGCTGATAATGATTTTTTAGAAGGTTATCATACTACTTACTTAAATGTTTGTATTTAAGACTTGAGACACGAAAAAAAGATTAAAAATAAATTCAGAAACTGCATTTTTTTAATCAAGTAGACAAAGTCACAAAAAGAAATTGATTTGTATGTAGAATGTCATTGAATCTAAAAACAAAAAAATAAATAATGTGTCTCACAGGAATGATTCAAATTCAAAACTTTTTGAATTCGAAAAAATAAGCTTACGCTTCTTATAGTTTGCACACTTTAAACATAATATATAAAATTACGAAAATGTTATTCGTAAAAATGCAAACAATGTCTTAATTAATAAGACAACTTAAGACAATAAATATATATTAAAACAACTACTTCCCGTGCAAATACACCTCCGGTATTGAATTATACAATGAAATATTTAAAATCGTATTTGATTTGATTTGTTACAACGCTCTATCAAAGTATATATAACATTTAGGTCAAATTCTCTTTAAACCAACTAACAAATGAAAATTAAAAATGAAAGGAGAAATAACAAGCAATGGATATTTATTGTCTTAAGTTGTTTTATTAATTAGGACATTGTTTGCATTTTCACGAATAACATTTTCGTAATTTTATATATAATGTGTCCCAATTAAAATTTCAAAATTGATGTCACTTCCGGTCAAACCAGAATTACAACTAAAGTTTGTTGATAACCACTAAACTACAAACTAATTAAATTAATAGATTATAACTACATTGTGTCATATTTGACATTTTTGACAGGTGTAACATTAATTAAAGGTAATATATAAAGTGACAAAAAGGTTTTTTGTGTAAAATGCAAACAATGCACACCTAGGTCAGCTTCTCTTTAATATATTTATAAACGATGTCACCGCATGTTTCCAATATGCACAGTGTCTTTTATTTGCCGACGATATGAAAGTTTTTTATACTGTAGAGAAAAACAATACATCTAAACCATTTCAAGGTGACTTGAATAGATTTAATAATTGGTGTGCAATAAATAAAATGCCATTAAATCTAGATAAATGTAATGTGATCTCATTCTATAAAAACAGGTCACATATATCTCACGATTATTTAATTAACAATAGGCACCTCACTCCTTTAGACTCAGTTAAGGACCTAGGTGTGATTCTCATCAGAAATTGGAGCTTCTCTACTCATATTAGCACTGCAACATCAAAAGCATTTCAAATGCTTGAATTTGTGAAAAGAAATTGCGCTGAGTTTCAGAATCCCTATACACACATTAAACTGTATGTGGCATTGGTTCGTCCTCATTTGGAGTATTGGTCATTGTTTTGGTGCCCCCATACTGCCACTGAAATTAATGCGATTGAAAGGGTTCAGTGTAAATTTATTAAGTTTAGTTTATTTAAATTTGGCTTGGACGACGACTACCTTAATTTATTAAGTAAATTCCGTTTACATACATTGGAACAAAGTCGTTTTATTAATGATATAATGTTTGTGTATAAACTATTGAATAGTCAAATTAATTCACCATTTTTATTAAACAACATTAATATTCATGTACCATCTAGGTCTCTTAGAAGCAATTACAATTTTTTTATACCAATAAAAAAAAAACAGAATATGCGAAACATTTTGCAACTTCGCGTCTGCTTCATGATTCCAATATTGTAGATATGGATTTATTTAATGTTACTTTAGGACAGCTCCGGAGTAAACTTTTAAAATAAAATGATTTTTAATATATTGCTATACCTATTAAATTATATTGACGATACTTTAACTTTCCTAGATTATTTATTATTATTTCGCTTGTGAATGCGTTTATACCTATTGTCTATTTTATTGTATTTATTTTATAATTTATTTTTATATACTATATTTTATGTTATTATTGTAGAATGGTGATCCGTAAATAAAGATATTATTATTCTTATAATGTGTCTTAATTAATAAGACAACTTAAGACAATAAATATCCATTAATTAACACACATTGTTTGAATTTTACACGAAAAACATATTCGTGATTTTATAGATTATGTTTAAAGTGTGCAAACTATAAGAAACTTATTTTCTCGAATTACAATACTTTTGAATTAGAATTATTACTATTGAAAGGTTTACTACAGGCATTTTTATCATAATTTTAGTATATTTCAATTAGTATTTTACGCCATTATTGACATTTTATGTCATCGTCAACTTTTAAAACTTCTATCGTCATTTTATGGCATAACTGGCATTTTAATAAATTTTAATAGTATTTCTTAAATAGCTATCTCGTTTATCAGTTACTGAAAGATTTTGAACTAATAATAATAAAGGATACATTCAAAATAACACTTGGTTTGTTTTACTATTTATAAATTATGAAACAAACCAAGTTTTATTTTTGATTAATTACATTTTAAATTAATATCTCAAATAATAAAAAAAAACTGAAGGGGGTGATCCTGTTTTGTGTTACACTCTTTTTAAATAATAAATAACTTAAATGAAAATTATTTTAAAATTTTCTGTTCAAGAGTTCTTTTATTTTCACATTGAAATAGGATTAAGCGAATTTTTTGTTTATAAATAGAAATTTCCGGTTTTAAATTAATCCTTCGAACGATCCTTAAAATCCAAATCAAAATTCCTTAACGTTAATAACCGTGAATACATTTGTTGATGTGCTGTTAGGGAGTGTAATTAAAACTCCCGGCGGATTAAAACGAGTAGAGGGTTATTTTTCCCGAATCGCCATTATTATTATTCGTCCGTAAAATTTAAATTATTTCCACGCCCTATGGACATTTCCCGCAAAGATCAATACTCTGCACTTCTTCACACTGAAATTTCCTCGACCCGCACCCACACACTCAAACACCAAAAAGGTAAACACAATTGTCATTGTTTACGTACGACCCTAGTAATTGTTTGGGTGGGTTTTTGTCGAGAGGTTTGTGGATAGCATCTGCTTCAGGTAGTTTATTGTATGTAAACAGAAGAGAAGAAGGTTTCATTCACTATTAAAAAAATATTAATACGATTCTATACATCCAAATGTATAGAATCGCGACTAAAAATCTCTAACTCGTCTATAAATAGCCTGTAAGTGGTTTGACCTGAGTTTTTACATTTTACCGTAATTTACTGCTAACTAACTAACAGCAAACACTTGCGTGACCGCAAGTCAAAGGTGTCAAATTGTTTATAGGGAATGGCAAAGCTATACTGATGAGAGATAAATCTCGAAACGCGTCTATAGATGGCCTGAATAATTTGACCCAAATTGTTACATTTGCAGTAGGTTACTGTATGTAACAGCAAACACTTATTGTATAATTCAATGTCCGTCGGGGTATTAGCCCGGGAAGTAGTTGTTTCAATGAGTGTTTGATATAGTCTTTGTAAGACTAACTTGTTGTTGATTGCGAATCGCACTTTTAATGTTTGGAAGTATTCTGCAACCAAGAATTGGCAATTTCATTTATACTTATGTTTAAACACTTTATTATATAAGTCAATGGCCGTCCGGGCATTAGCCCGAAAATTAGTTGTTTGAAGTCGTCTTTGTCTAACAAATTTACTTGTAGATTGCGAAAAGTATTGCCAAAGGTATGTATCGCACTTTTCATATATTTTCATGAGCAGTATATTTTAAACTTCACTTGGAATCAGTGTTTTATATGCGTGGCGCATGAAGTAACATTTTGAGTTTAGAAAAGCCTTAATATTTGGTTTGGTTTCAGGCTTTTCTAAACTCGAAATTTTACTTTATGCTTAATCAAGGAGTGGAAACAATCGGTATAAGCTTTAAATTAACTGATTTATGAAAAAAGCGAATGCCTAAATATTAACACATCAGGATGTGTAGACTTAAAAAAAAAATCTGTATGTTAAAAAGCTGGGTAGAATCCTCAAAATGGGATTAAATCGGGAATCCGAATCCAAATCCTTTAATATAATATCATTCGAATAACGAATAACTAAACTAACAAACAATAATATGTGATTTTTTTAATTTTTGAATCACGAGTACAAATCCTTTTCAATATTATTTATTTATTTTTTATATCACTAACATCTACTTATCATAATTTAAAATAAAACAAAACTAAATGAAAGTAATACTATGTTTTTACCACTTTTATTAATTTATATACCGGGTGTTGACTTGGTGGACGCAACATAGGAAATCCCATGTAAATTTTGATATGTTAAAATTTTGGCTCCTCTATTTATTTTAGAAACAAAATGTATTTACCTTATTTGTAGAGGAAAGAAATTTGAATTCATTCGTGTTAACGTTTATCACTTTACGTTTCTCTAAGTTAAAATAATTAAGAAAAAATAATGTGATTTTATAAAAATAAAGACATGCCATGGAATTGAAACAACTGCGGATGTCAAAATGGCAAAAGATCGTAGTCACTTGATTAAAGTAAATGTTTTCGAAATGATTTACACTATACAATAAAAATGTCATTATTTTTATAAAATCGCATTACTTTTTCTTAATTATTTTAGCTGTTAATTTTATGACATTCGTTGATTTTTAAATCAGTTCCATTTAAAGCTATAAACGAGTGTTTTCCACTCCCAGACTAAGCATGAAGTAAAATTTCGAGTTAAGAAAAGCTCCGTGAAAATTTGTCGAGGGTCGCACAGCGACCCGAGACAAATTTTCTGGGCTTTTCTAAATTTTAATTTTAGTTCATGCGCCACGCGTATAAAACACTATAATATTGTAAAATTTATGTATATTCGAACTTCACTTAAAATCTGTGTTTTATACGCGTGGCGCATGAAGTAAAATTTCGAGTTTAGAAAAGCCCAGAAAATTTATCTCGAGTCGCTGTGCGACCCTCGACAAATGTTCACTTCAATTTTACTTCATGCTTAGTCTGGGAGTGGAAAACACTTGTTTAAAGCTTTAAATTGAACTTAAAAAAGCAGGGAATATCCGGAGTTGTTGTATCAATTCCATGGTATGTTATTATTTTTATCACATTACTATTTGTTAATAATTTCAACATAACAATAATAAATGATTCAGATAACAAATCAAAGGCACTGTGGAACATCCTAAAACTTAAAAAAGGTCCAAACGCACTTAAAAATCATAACTTAATACAGTATATTCGAGACATAAACAAGAAAACAATAACAAATCCATATGATATATCAAACGAATTGAATGATTATTTTAGTAAAATCGGTAACGCTGATGCACAAATACACACAGAACAATACAACCCTCAAACAAATGTATTGGGATGAATATTTCTATATCCTACATCCGAAAAGGAAATTATAACAATCTCACGTGAAATAAAAATAACAAATACTAAAGATATTGATGGACTGTCAACAAAAGTAATTAAACATATCATAGAAATAATATCATATCCACTAACATGTACAATAAATAAATCAATTGAAGATGTATTATTTCCCTCTTTATTAAAAATAGGTAAAATCCTCCCAATTCATAAAAAAGGAGACCCCCATGAAATGTCTAACTATAGACCAATAACAATCTTACCAGTTTTTTCTAAGATATTCGAAAGACTACTATAACAGAATAGTAAATTACATCAAATCCAAAAACATACTGTGTGATGAACAATTTATATTCAGAAAGGGCCTCACAACCACTCCTGCCATATTCAATTTTTTAAGTTTTATACTAGGAAATCTGGACAAAAATATAAAGGTCATGTCAATATTTATCGATTTAACGAAGGCGTTTGACTATGTAACTCACGAACGATTGCTAGCTAAACTAACTTTTTTTTTGTTGTTTTTGGGGCTTTAAGTCATCTATTTCCGCTGCTATGGCCTATCATGACGCCGGAGATTAGGTCTACAGCTATCCGGGAATTTTGCCGAACCCAGTGGGAGTTCCAACCCACCGGTAGGGATCTTTAACGTGCACGCAACATCTAGGCAGTACACGGGTCCTACATGCATTTAACGTCATATCCGAGAAGACGGAGTGTTTGGCATTTTAATCCTAACCTATATAAACGCAGACAACTTGTTAGGCCGGTATTTGAACCCCGGCCCGTGGCGTGGCAGTCCAACACTCTAACCACTACACCACCAAGCTGCCCACTAAACTAACTTCGTATGGCCTAAGAGGCAATTGTCACAAGCTACTATCAAGTTATATCGCTAATAGAAAACACATAACCAGTACATGAGTAACCAATCATCTGTATCATTCACAGATCGCCTACCCAACCGTTGGGGTACCTCAAGGAAGTATTCTGGGCCCACTGCTGTTCTTACTGTTCATCAATGATATGCCACTCGCCATTAACACACAAATAACAATGTTTGCAGACGACACTACGATAAACATGAAAGACCACACCATATAAAATCTGAACCTAGCTGCAAATCAAACACTTCAAGATCTGAACACATGGCTTACCCAGAATAACTTACAAATGAATGCAGCTAAAACAAATGAGCACCAATGGGGCAAATGAATATACAACTCAAGGAAGAAGATATCACTGAAACGGAGAAAGCACGGATTTTGGGCCTTATGGTGCAAAAGGACCTTAAGTGGGATTTCCATATACAGGAGATGTGCTCAAAATTAGCAAAATACTCCTATCTCATATATGTGACGAGAGAGGACGTTCACGAGAATGCCGCACGAACAGTATACATGGCCTACTGTTAGCCTCTTTTAACCTATGGATTATTATTTTGGAGCTGTACAACACAAATTAATATTCAAAAAGTATTCGTCACACAGAAAAGACTTATACGTGCTATATGTAACAAAAAATCGGGCCACAGCTGTAGAGAATTATTAAGGAGACAACAAATTATGCCAATTATTAGCCTATACATCTACGAGCCCATCAAATTTGTAAAGAGTAACATGCACCTCTTCATAATTCATCAAACACATCACAATCACGATACTCGGACCAAGGAACTAAAACTTCCCAAACACCACCACAGCTTTTATCATAACTCGTGCATGGTCCAAACCTTAAAGCTGTATAATAAATTGCCAGCAAATATTCGAAATTTGCCACAGAAAAAATGTCTGACAACAACGAAGAGAATACTAGAAGAGCAAGGATTTTACGAATTTAACAATTACTGTGATAATCTCGTATTCTAATAACTGATATAACGTTTTTAAAGTGTAAATTGTTTGTATTATTTTAGATTATAAAAAACCGTTATTTTATTGTATTCTATTATATTTTAATGTACTTTTAATGCATTTATTTCATGAGCTTAGACAATATGTTTTATATATACAACATAGTCAGTAAGGTTTTACCTAAATTATTATATGTGTTTTGACCAACCCATGAATTTAATGATTGTTTTTTCTGGAAATTAATAAATTGAATTGAATTGAATTGAATTGAACAGGCCACATAGCACAATGGGCCTAATGAGGCCTAAGTGCAGTGCAGAAATGCGCACTCCCCAAAGAACCAGAACCAGACCCTAGCCAACTTGATTAGTTTGGGCGATTTCTGGCATTTCCTAATTGTTAGCTATTTTAAAATACGAATTTTTCTCAATAACTATAATGCAATACTTGTTTGTGCAGTTTTCATCGTAGAACTTAGTGGCGTGCTTACTTTTGTGATCCTATCTATAATTTCAGAGCTATGACACAAAGATTTTTTTAACAGAATACCCTGTATATTTTTATGTCTTTAAAAAAATGACTTTAAATTAGCTACACATTAATATAACATAGTTAAAAAAAAATCATAAATATTTAGAAAAAGATATTTTTATTAAATAAGTCGTGTAGATATGCAATATCGGTTACATCCAAAAGTGGTTGTTTTAGAAGAGCAAAAAAACGTTGTATTCGTTGAGCCTTAATAATATTTATATTTAGTATGTGTGCATTCTACAGCTATACAGGGCACAAGCTAAAGCGCAAACATTAATATTGCCAAAATATCATGGTTTAAGAGATAATCGGTATTTTAGTTTAGTTTTCTTTTTTAAATGGATGTAACTGATCTTGCATCTAGACGACTCAAATATAATCAATATTCTTTATACTATCAGCAAACTTAATAAAATACATTGTCTGAATTTATTATAATAACAACAATTTATTAATGTTAATTCCGAACTATAATTTCAAAGTTATGACACAAAATTATATTTTTTTATTTAAAAAAAAATGTATGGCCTCCATTTTAAAATAAAAGTGTCTGTTGAAAACCTTTATATGTTTACGTATTAATTTGTAAAAAGTTTTATATCGATAAAATTGTGTCTAATACTCACACATTTTGAGAAATATATTGGATAATACCTATGTAATACATTAATCTATAATTACAGAGATTTCAGTATTACTAATAATTTAGGTTAGTTTATTACAAAAATCATCCAAACCAATACAATATTTGTTATTAAAATATAGTTCACACAAGGTTTTTCTATTTAGTTTGCTGTTAATATAAAATTAATGATTACATGAAACCTACACTATAATATAATTTTGTTATTCTCAATATTTCATGATTTTTTCTTAACTATGGTATATCAATGTGAAGCTAATTTAAAAGGCTTTTCAATGACAAAAAATGTACAGAGTATTCCATTTAAAAAGGTAACTTTGTTTAACTTTGTGAAATTAATAGTCGGAATAAAAAAAGTCGGTCCACTGAATTCTACCATGAAAACTAAACAAATAACAATTGGACTATTTCATATCTCATAGTTATTGAAATAAATCCATATTTTTAAATAGCCAACAATTGAAAATCGATCGACATTTCCTAAACCATAGGTTCTCAACCTTTTGCCCACTGCTCACTTTGAGAATTTATTATTTTCTAGAGCCCCCCCCCAAGTATTTTTTCTTACCATCTGTCGCGAATTTGAAACAGCTATTGCCTTTGTAACTTCTAACGAGTGATTCCACTCCCAGATTAAGCATGAAGTAAAATTTCGAGTTTAGAAAAGCCTGAAAATTTGGTTTGGTCGCGTAATAAAGCGAAGCGACCAAACCAAATTTTTAGGCTTTTCTACACTTGAAATTTTACTTTATGCACCTCGCGTATAAAACACTGATTGCAGGTATAGTTCAAAATATACGGCTTTTGAATACTGCTTACGCAGTATATTTTGAACTTCATGATATTTCAGCTTTTTATGCGCGTGGCGCATGAAGTAAAATTTCGAGTTTAGAAAAGCCTGAAAATTTGGTTTGGCTGCTTCGCTTCGCTACGCAACCAAACCAAATTATCAGGCTTTTCTAAACTCGAAATTTTACTTCATGCTTAATCTGGGAGTGGAAACACTCTTTAGAAGCTTCAAATTGAATGCATTTCAACAACGATTGCTTGAATTCATAATGTATATATCGCGGTTTGTGTACTTAAAAGAAGCATTTCCTTCATATCGTATCTAGTGGCTTCAATATGTTTTTAAAACTTTCTAACTTATTAATAATTTATTTCTATCAATTATTCATCTTATAAAAACAGTTCTACAGCGTATTATTTCAGTAATAGCGATGATTCCAATCCTATGTGGAGATTTGAATCCTTTTAGAATAATTCAAACTACCTCATTTGGATACGAATACGAATTCGTTCAAAAAAATGTAATTAAATCCTTTTTCGAAAAAAGTATTCGAATAGCTCTTTCGAATCCTCTAAAAAGATTCAAAACCTGAATAATTAAAATTCTCTGGTGTATGTATATAAAAACCGTTCCTAAACAGAGTATTATCTAAGTCCTGGGTCTCCAAACTATCTTCTTCGCGGGCCACAAATACAATTCTACATAATAAAGTCGGCCAAGATCCGATTAATTTTATAAAATTATGAATAATTTAAGGAACAATTGTTACAATATTTCAAAATATGACATTTACAAAAAAAATACAAACAATCGCGGGCCGGATTCAGGCAAGTCGCGGGCCGGATTTGGCCCGCGGGCCGTAGTTTGGAGACCACTGATCTAATAGCGATGATTCCAGGCTCTAATCCTTTAAGAATAATTAAAATTACCTCATTAGGATTCGAAAACAAATCGATTCAAAAAATATAATTGAATCCTTTTTCATAAAAAGTATTTGAATAGCTCTTTCGAATCCTCTAAAAATATTCAAATCCTGAATAATTAGAATTCTACCTAGCTCTGGTATGTCCACACATCCTCGAATGAGCCTTCCAGCGGGAGTCGGCGCTATAGTTTCAGAGTTGTCGCGGCGTGCCGACAATAAATAGGTTTCGTTGTCGGCACGCGCTATACAAGATGCACGCTCTCTTATAAAAATTGGCAGCTAACCTTACTCTGCGCACATCTTCATAAACATTGTATTATTAATAATACAGATAATTAACAATAGGTTGAACACAGAATAATTAATCCCTTACCTAAGGTACGCGTAGATTAAATATGTGAATTTTCCTATTTTGTTAGTCTTTTATATATTGTACATAGTTCAGTTCTTTTTTGTTTTATTCTTAATTTATATTGGACTTACCCCAAAGTTTTTGTAGAGATGAGCGGCGTCTTGAGGCTCAAGAATCCATTGATCCTGGATTTCTTGTCGGAGCTTTCGGCACGGTTGGAGGCGACTTCGGCGCCTTCTTCGTCCTCGTCTTCGCTGCGCTTCCTGCGGCGCTTGTGGAAGAAATAACAAGCCGCCCCGATGCCCGTGATTAGGATAAGCGCTGCTAACGAGGAAAAGACGGCTGTCAGGACCACGTCTCTTTTTTGCATAGTTATCTGAAAAGAAATGCCACCCTTTAATTTACATTATAATCATAGGAAAGATATAACGAAATTAATCCTTCATTTTTATGACCAATTCAAAAAAGTATGAAACAGATTTTATGATACTCATATTATAAGTAATTTCATAGAGTTGTTTTATTGCAGAGATCAATATATTTATTTATTCCAACAATATAAAATAGAATATTAGAGGTGACTGTTTCTTAATTTGCTAATTCAGTTCATAAGTTAAGGGTGTGCTGGATTGTACCGTATGTTCATTTAAAAAAAAATCTCTAGAGTGCCATGGAAAATGATCTAGGTTGGCAACTCTGAAAATATACATTATAATTATTATGTCTGAAGTTTTATATGTCAATTTCTAAAGTGTGTAGCCAACTTAAATTTTAAAAGTGATTAAATCATGGCACTCTAGAGGTTTTTTTTTATTAAACATATGATATATATCAGGGTTTGGACAATATATATCATGAGATATCTATCACGAAATTGATCATGATATGTAAATCGAATTTTTTAAACTCCGATATACATCATGGATATTTATGGAATGGACCAAATATTAACATCACACTTTCTTGAGTAAAATATTCGCAAAGAGCGAACCCAGGATTTTCCCTACGACATACAAATTTCATAACTTTCATATATTTTAAAGAACAATACTTTATTTTTCAATGTTTACAGATTATTATGTAAATTTTAAAAAATGACTTACAGAATGTTTGTAAGTGTTTGATTAAATGCAATTCAGCAAACTAGTTAAAGTTATAGAAGCAACTCTTTTCTTTAGGGAACTTTTATTCCTACGCTTGTTTGAAAAAGCCATACAAAAATAGCTTCTTGTTCTTCTTACATTAGGCCTGTTTTTCTAGCTTTTGGGGAGTCTTGAATTAGGCTCGTGGCCTGTTTGTTTCAGCATTTTAGGGAGTTTCTAAAATTAGCTTTCATTCAAGGAAAAACTCAAGCATATACAGGGTGTCCGTATTTCGTAGAAATGCATTGGGATCTCGGTTATTTGAAGAGATAGAGAGTCGGTTAAGGGCAAAGTTGCGTATTTTAGGACCCAATAATAATCTGAAAACAAATTTAAAACATTTAATTTTTGTCTCAAGATATTGCCAAAAAACTGATTTTTTGAAATTTCGTTTTTATTTTTTTATTCAAAAACTGTTGAATCTAGAGATAGCAACTGTGACAATAACACATTTTAATGAGGAATCTAGTAGCGTACAATTTGAGATAACTCTAAAATGTAGCCAGGAACCATATCCAACTTTTGTTTTTCTTACGGGTACCATTGTATATATTTTTTTAATTCAGTGAATAATTTATTTTAGATTTTATATGTAAAATTGTAACCTTTTCTTTTTCGTAAAGAGTGTCTTAGAAACAATTGAGTAACTTGCACATTTGACAACTCCTAGGGCCTACAACTTCTCACACATCTCCCCTAAGGACGGACCTCCAGCAGATTCGTTACTGAACTCCTTCAAGAAGTATAATTAAAATATTGATTATTATTATGCATTAGTGTTATGACTATCTTTTCTAAACGGCATGGAACTGGTGATAAAAGAGCAAGCTAAATATTTGGGCATTCTAATTGACAGGAAGCTTAGTTGGAAGCCTAATATTCAGGAGAAAGCACGGAAAGCGCTCGTCGCGCTGTACTCCTGTAGAGCAGTGGGCAAAGACTGGGGACCGAAACCAACCGTTGTTCACTGGATGTACATGGCCGTGGTAAGGACCATTATGTTCTACGGAGCCGCTGTCTGGTGGACTGCCCTGGACAAAAGGATCCACCAAACTGCACTGGGCAACTCTCAGAGAGCCGCCGAATTGCTCCAAAGCACCAGATATATTACTAAATCTAGCTCCAGTCGACCTTTACTGCAGATATACTGCAGCTACCACAGCGATCAGAATCAACTCAGTTGGCATATAGAGCACTAGTAATAGGGCCATGGAAGGTTCCTGAATGAGCTTGTCGATATCCCCCTGAAGACTGAGAGCTGCACTCCAGAACTTAATTTTGAAAATAAGTTCTCCACTTCTATCCCGAACAAAACCAAATGGTTAGAGGGCAGGATAGTTCAAGGCAACGACGTCTGGCTCTTTACGGATGGTTCCAAATCTGAAAACAGAGTAGGGGGAGAAATCATCTCATAAGATTTCAACCTCAAAAAGTCTTTTAGCCTCCTAAACCACTGTAACATTCTTCAGGCAGAGGTCATGGCCATCCGAGTGGCAGTGGACTGGATCCACAAAAATGACCTTCAGGGGAACCGCATCAGGTTCATTACTGATAGCCAAGCCGCCATTAAGATACTGAATAGTCCGTACTGCACCCCGAAGGTGGTCAGAGACTGTAAAAAATCCCTAAATAGGCTTGCAAATAACTGTGACTTGGGACTCATGTGGGTACCTAGTCACAGTGATATCAGGGGGAATTCAACTGCAGACGACCTTGCAAGGAAGGGGGCAAGAATGAAGAACCTGTCTACTGAACTCTCTACCCACATTCCTCTTATGGAATGCAAGAGACTACTTAGGGATCAAATGATAGCATCGGTCAACCATAGATGGGGACAAGAAGATACGTGGCTCATAACAAGGCAGCTATGGACTATATGGGATACTATAAACAACAACCGATTAATTGCACTAAGCAGAATCGATATAAAGAAGGCGGTAGACATCCTCACGGGCCACTGCCTCCTAGGCAGACATGCACAAAAGATGGATGAACAGAGGATGCCTGGATGTGGAGGAGGAAGAGACGGTACACCACTATCTGGGACAATGCCCTGCTCTTGAAGGGAAAAGAATCAAGTACCTTAGTATGCACTACGTGAATGGACTAGTGGACCTCGCACCTCTAGATGTGAGAAATCTGATCGGATTTATTAGGTGCTCGGATTGGTTTGTATAGGTAGGGAGGGGGGGAGATCTGACTCCTTTTTACCCTTATGGTATCACAAGGGGCTCTTTGGGCCTAAGTAAGCGGTCTAACTGCTGCCACTGAAAACTAACCTAACCTATTACTATCATTCGATGAAGTAAGATATGAAATTAATTTGATACCAAAATGTATTTTTTTAGATTGAAAACGTATTTACAGTAAAATCCAGATATGTGTCAAAATCATGTCGTTTAAAATATGTAACAATATTAAAAAATTAACTCAACAATAAATAACTTAAGTAACAATATATACTAAAAATATCAATGGAAATTATAGTCAGTGGTCGAACAAATCACCATCCACCTCTAAACATAATTCTGCTCTTTTCCTTAGATTTTGCACTGCTCGAAAAATATACCTACTTAATTGTTGTATGGAAACCATGTTTGTTCGCAGATCGTCTATGTCCTCTGGAATATTTTTGTATACTGTGTTTTTTAGAGCTCCCCAAAAAAAATATCCAGAGGAGATAGATTGCGTAAACGAGCTTTGCAACGTACATGACCGTTGTTTGCAATAACCTTATTAGGGAACATTTCAGAAAGGCAGTTAGTCATATTCCGGCTGTTGTGAGGTGGCGCACCATCTTGTTGGAACCATAACATACTTAAAGTATTCAAGGCAATGTTATCGTCCAAGTAGTCACTTAAAATTTCAAGGTATCTTTGTGAATTGAATATGTGATCATAAATGTGTGGGCCTAAAATAGTATCTCCTAAAATACCGACCCATACATTTAGCCCAAATCGCACTTGTCGTCTTTTTTCATATCACCTGGGGTTACTTATTCTCCAAAAATGATAATTGTATCCATTGAATATCCATGCGTTAGTAAAACGATATTCGTCAGACCATATCACATGTGATAAAAAATTGAATATTTTTCATTTAATTTGCCCAATAAAATAGTGCAAAAGTCTGTCCGTCGTCCAGTATCCCGTGAGTGCAGAGTTTTTGTAATTCTAATTTTAGTGGCCGGTATTTATGTTTTTTTTAAATTCTCCAAACGAATTAATACGTTACCCCAAACTGGTTCGAAGTTCTCTTGTGGATAAACAGGGATTATCTTGAATCTATACAAGGTGTTCTAAATTATCGGGCCACCATTGGTTACTTTGTTATATTTGGAGCTACGATATAGTTTAAATTAGCAAACTAGTAGTATTTTTGTACGTACATTACGATGGTGTAAACAGAAAAAGTGAGGGTCAGGTTTTTGATTTATTCGCAAAAAAAAACATTATTTTTAAATGGGATGCCCTGTATATTTTGACATATTTAGAAAGAAAAAAAAATACACAAACAAAAACGGCTTAATAAATGATTATCGTAAAATGTGACAAAAAAATATGTTTTCTACAATTTACTTAAACTTAGTGTACGTGTATTTAAAGTAATTACTTATTTAAAGTAAGTTTACAATTTTGAATTAGAACGTATAAAAATAGAATTAATAAATAATTAACTAATGCATTTTTTTGGCCATGATAAATAGCACTAACATGTCACATTTCTTGTTATGGCAATAAGGCATAGCAAAAATTACACTAATACAAGATACTTTGACAATATCCGACATAGTGTGTTTATCGCAACTTTGATTTCGAGTAAGTAATCCTGCTGTAAAATATGCAGCATTTTAATGGCCCAGACATCCTTTATCTTCAACTTTAGGATAATCATTCATTAGACTTTTTTTGTTTATGTATTTTTTTTCTTTCTAAATAAGTCAAAGTACAGGGCATCCTTTTTTTTAAATGTTGTTTTTGCGAATAAATAAAAAACCTGAGGTTCAGCTGTTCTTTTGTTTACGCTATCGGTATGCACATAAAAAATACTACTAGTTTACTAATTTAACCGACTTCGTAGCTCCAAAGATAACAAAGTTACTAATGGTGGCCCGATAATTTAGAACAGAAATGTCTGTGTAGTTTTGTAAAATAACTTCCACTTGGCTGGCGCCTTTCTGGATAGCGCTGAAGATACACCGTCTATGAAATTCGCGCATTTATATGTGTAGAATAATACACTTCAGTCATATCTCGTCGCTCTTGATTTGAAAATGATATTTTTTTACTTGTTATGTAATGTATGATAGGGGTTACTTATTGAAGAATGAAAAATTAAATGACAGCTGTCAATATTTCATTTATAAATGGATATGTCGTCATTGTTTCCATGGCACTTTTTACAAAAAATTAAATGATATAATTTTACATGTCAAATGTAAATTTAATTATGAATATGATACAATTCAATGAATTCAGAAAACAATAATCTTTTGAAAAATATAATAATCCAAAATGGCGCCCATAAGAAAAACAAAAGTTGGCTATGGTTCTCGGGTAAATGTTAAAGATATCTTAAAATAAAATACCGTACTAGATTCCTTATTTAAAGGTGACTCAATTATGTCAAAGTTTTAAATATCTAAATTCAATAGTTTTTAAATAAAAAATAAAAACAAAATTAAAAAAAAAAAACAGTTTTTTTGCAATATAAGATATTTCAAATTTGTTTTCAGATTATTAGTGGGCTCTAAAATTAGCAACTTTGCCCTAATTCAACCGACTCTCTATCTCTTCAAATAAACGAGATCCCCATGCATTTCTACGAAATTTCACTTATCTACACAAATTAAGACCATGTTGTGTATCAGCTTGGTGATGTCTTGTTTTACGTATTGTATGGAGGTGTATGGCCCATCGCTCAGAAAAATAAATATAATAAAGCTGCAAAAAGTGCAAAATAGCTGTATGAGATTAATCCAAAAAATTCTTCAAACAAAACAGCCTTTTTACCTTTTTAACCTCATATCCTTCAGAACTGACGTACATCACTTAAATTTAAGACGCAGAGATTTTATTACCATTCCGAGGCACCGCACAGCTTATATGAGTAGATCTTTTATTGTTCACATGAGTACCTTATATACCTCTATTCCAGAGAAAATTAAAAAATTAAACAAAACAGCGTTCAAAACACAATATCACCTTTATTTGTTAGAATGGCAATGAGTCCATTTGTGTTTTTTTTTTTTTAATTTCAATTTCGGTGAGTTTTAAGTTTTAAGTTTTGAATTTAAAATTTTGAAATTTCAAGTTTTGAAATTAAAATGTATAAAATGTTTGTTTATAATTATTGTATAAGTAAGATATAAGCAATATATAAAATAAAAACAAGGTCCCAGTGGAAGAACAGGGAAATTTAATTTCGCATCCTGAACTGGCACCTTGAGATTTTTCATAACTCTAAATTAATTTTTAATTGATGTGGCGGATACATGATGAAACTCCATACTACTATTTGAAATAAAACAACGCAGTTGGGAGGGTTTCACTATTATTGTTGAACACTGCAACATGTTTCACCACACAGTGGCTTCATCAGGCAGATGAAATAATAATTATTTCATCTGCCTGATGAAGCCACTGTGTGGTGAAACATGTTGCAGTGTTCAACAATAAAAGTGAAACCCTTCCAACTGCGTTGTTTTATTTCAAATAGTCTAATTTAATTATTAAACACTGTAAATTAATCATGTATGTAATCTTTGTGAAGTTATGGAAATAAAGACCTATTATTATTATTATTATTATTATTAAATGCGGACATCCTGTATATGGTCCACACTTTTTGAGACCAGCTCCCTCTCTGTGGGGAGTAAGTAGTTACATAGAGATTTGTGCTAAATGAGACAAATATCATAAAATTTAATATGTCACATAGGACATTATAATCACTTAATTGAAATCTGCCAGAAGATACCCATTTAGCCCACATTTATTTATCATCCTAATCTCTAGGCAATTTTATAAATCATCATCGAATTTTGCATAGTTAAGTCGATAACAGTGTCAGAAGGAATTTATCGCATCCCTGCGGTGACATTCAATTATATCCCCGTTCGCAATATCATGTACCAACTTATGATATTACACAGGACGTCTAGATTTACTGATACGCACTACGGACAGACTCGTGACCCAAATTGCACAAATTGGATACGACTTAGATTCCAAATTCAACGTTTCAAGAATTTTAACAACTATATACAGGGTGTTTCAGAATAAAATAGTCACAATTTGTTCAGGGGCTAATATGAAGGCCAGAGATTACATAAACGTAGGTCCGATTTTCATTATTTACAAAACCACAACTGATTTAAAATTTGTGAAATAAAGAATTATTATTAAACACAATTTAACAATTTAAACAAAACACGAAATAAATATTTGTAATATTTATTTACGTAAGATCTATATTTTAAACTTCATTTGAAATCAGTGTTTTATACGCGTAGCGCATGAACTTAAATTTCGAGTTTAGAAAAGCCTGAAAATTTGATTTGATCGCGTAGCGCTACGATATTTTTAAAGAGTTCAATTTGAAGCTTAAAACGAGTGTTCTCCACTCCCAGACTAAGCATGAAGTAATATTTCGAGTTTAGAGAAGCCTGAAAATTTGGTTTGGTCGCGTAGCGCGAAGCGCGGAGCGGTCAAACCAAATTTTCAGGCTTTTCTAAACTCGAAATTTTACTTCATGCGCCACGCACTGAAAGCACTGAAATATTGTGAATGAGTAAACTTCGCTTGAAATCAGCGTCTTATACAATTTAACAATTTAAAGAAAACACAAAATAAACATTTGTAATATTTATTTATCTATAAGATCTATATTTTGAACTTCATTAGATATCAGTGTTTTATACGCGTGACGCATGAAGTAAAATTTCGACTTTAGAAAAGCCTGAAAATTTGGTTTGGTCGCATAGCGCTACGCGCTACGCGCTACGCGACCACACAAAATGTTCAGGCTTTTCTAAACCCAACATTTTACTTCATGCTTAATCTGGGAGTGGAAACACTCGTTCGAAACTTCAAATTGAACGCCTTTATAAAATCGATGAATGCGATGCTACCAATCCAAATTTTCAGGCTTCTCTAAACTCGAAGTTTTTCTTCATGCTTAAACAAGGAGTGGACATCTATATTAAAAAATAAAATAAAAGACTATATTATTGACGTTTAATAATATATAATTATCATTACATATCCGCCACCAATAAGTAAGGAGCAGAACAACATAAATATTCTTCGGCACTTTTCGGGACAAACACTTTAAATTCGGGACAAAAAACAAGTTGCACAAAATCGGAGCTAGGGCAGAAAACTCAGGACTTTCCTGGGAAAATCGAGACTAATGGTTACCTTAATTTACAAGTTAAAATAATAAGTATAAGTATAAATAAGGGGGCTGCAATTTATTTGTCTTTTCGGGACAAACGCTTTATATTCGCGACAGAAAACAAGTTGCACAAAATCGGAACTAGGGCTAAAAACTCGGGACTTTTCTAGTAAAATCGGGACTTATGGTTACCTTAATTCATAAGTTAAAATAATAAGTATACGTATAAGTAAGGGGGTGCAATTTATTTTAAATAAAACGAATATGATACTAGTCAATTTATATCACTAATGTCAAGTTTCACCAACTTCAATTAAATCTTGTTCGTTGATTAAATTTATTTCTCGATTGGAGTAAACAGTTTCCATGTCATGAAAATCAATGTCATATTAGTTGATTGACTTTTTGACATGTATGTAACTATTACTAGATTTTAATTGATGAATAACTATTAGTCGATTTAACTGACGTTGGTGAAACCCGGCAGAGGTATATTTAGTTATTAAAGGTTATAGTTTTATGTACTTACGTATTAATTTAATTAAAATATAATAATAAAATATAATTAAACAACGTAAACCCCATCACAATTACATCGTTATCAAACCGACGCACAAACTACTACAAATAAATCAATAAATTTTAATCACATAATCCTTACACTGACGCACAGTAATACAAAAACGAAAAACCATTGAAAACTGTACTAAAAACTGTTCGCGAAGCGATGCGATCGCAAATTCCGGATGATTAATTATCCGAATGAAATTTTCGGCTGGAACGCGATCCGGCTTTAATGTCCGACAATTAAAGTCGCCGATACGGGCCATGAAGGGAAGCCCTTATCATCCAACGAACGCCATTGTTGTTGATAAGAGCCCGCTATTGAACGGGGCTATTTATCTGAATTAATTGCCGTTGACCGGATTTTCAGAGCGTTTCCTGATTTTCACTACATGCATTAATTTCTACAAAAAAAATTGATACAATGTCATTGTTTCGATGTCGGTTTTAATTATTCATATACAGCTAATTTTTCTTTTAAGAATACATATCTCGATGTGTACTCAGGCATTCGTTGTATTTTTATAAAAGTTCAATTTTAATTTTCTAACGAATTTATTAGTTAAAACATTGAAACAAATATTGTTTATAAAATTCCATTCTTTCCTAAGTTAAGCATAAAGTAAATCAAACCAAATTTTCAGGCTTCTCTAAACTCAAAATTTCACTTCATGTGCCACGCGTATAAAACACTGATTTAACCGATGGCGAAAAATGCCTATTTCGTAATTCAATAGAATATTTTATTTTCTCTTGAACCATTCAAAATAATAAATTCCAAAATAGGCGTACGATTTAATCCAGGGAGGTGCATAAGGTAACAAAATCTTAAGATATGTTTGTTCAATTTTATTTGTTTTAAATATTATTACTTATAAATAATGTTAGTGGTAACTTACATTGGTAATTACTACTGGTTTTTTACCGTACATATTACTGTATTTTACCCAGCTGTTTCGATTATGTTGTTAACCAGGGTTAAAAACAGCGGTCGTGTTTTAAACGGTTTTGTTTTAAACGTGTTTGAAACGTAAAATTTGTTTAAAACGTTTTTGTATTATTAAAAGTGCGAATCTTTTCGCAATCTACAACAAGTTAGTCTTACAAAGACTATATCAATCACTCATTGAAACAACTACTTCCCGGGCTAATAGTGTTTGATATAGTCTTTGTAAGACTAACTTGCTGTAGATTGCGAAAAGAATCGCACTTTTAATGTTTGAAGTATTCTGCAACCAAGAATTGGCAATTTCATTTATACATATGTTTGAACGGTAACGTGACTGCCAGTCTAAGGTGTCAAATTGTTTAGAGTGAATGGCAAAGCTATACTGATGAGAGATAAATCTCGAAACGCATCTATAGATGGCCTGAATAATTTGACCCAAATTGTTACATTTGCAGTAGGTTACTGTATGTAACAGCAAACACTTGTTGTATAATTTAATGTCCGTCGGGGTATTAGCCCGGGAAGTAGTTGTTTCAATGAGTGTTTGAAATAGTCTTTGTAAGACTAACTTGTTGTAGATTGCGAAAAGAATCGCACTTTTAATGTTTCAAGTATTCTGCAACCAAGAATTGGCAATTTCATTTATACATATTTTTGTATTATATTAAATTTGCTAAATTATATTTTTTACTACTTCATTAAGATTTTTTGTTTACATTTTTAAATGTTAGCTAAATCGTTGAAGATATTTCAAATTACATTATTAAACATAACATTTTATTACAAGAAAATATCAAATATGTGTCCATAAATGTGATTTTTAAATACAGGGAATTTTTCTTTCATACACTATAAATTTTACGACATTCGTTGTGTTTTTAAAAGATTTCAAATTAAGTTTTAAGACGAGGGTTTTCCACTCCCAGACTAAGCATGAAGTAAAATTTCGAGTTTAGAAAAGCCTGAAAATTTGGATTGGCCGCGTAGCGAAGCGGAGCGGCCAATCCAAATTAGGCTTTTCTAAACTCGAAATTTTACTTCATGCGCCACACGTATAAAACACTGAAATATTGCAAAGTTTAAAATATACGGCTTAAGCAATCCAATATGTAGATGTGAATAAAACGTGAGTCAAATTCTGCGCTAAACAATTTGTTTAAAACAGTGATTATAGGCAACCCCATAACTCTAACGTATATTAGGTTGCCTATAATCGTTGTTGAATGTGTGTGTTTTTTGAACTTCACTGTGAATCAGTGTTTTTGAGCGTGGCGCATGGAGTAAAATTTCGAGTTTAGAAAAGCCTAATTTGGATTGGCCGCTTCGCTTCGCTACGCGGCCTATCTAAATTTTCAGGCTTTCCCAAACTCGAAATTTTACTTCATGCTTAGTCTGGGAGTGGAAAACACTTGTTAAAATCCTTAAATTAACCACTTTGAAACAACAAATTCGCGCAAATTTAAAAAAACGCTGTAATTATCGGGATATGTATACTCAAAACCAAAATGCCTTATATGTTCTGTTTTAAACGTGTTTTAAACATGTTTTAAACATGTTTTTAATTGTTAATGTTTCAAACGCTGTTTCAATGAAAAAACACATTTTGAAAAAACTTTTTGTTTTAATTAAAATGAAAAAGAACGTTTTTTTTAACAACCCTGACGATGATACATATATTTATTGCTGAAACGTATTTATTTCAAGAGGAAGAGTTGTAGCTAGTAAATATGTAATATATTATGCCAATACAAGTTTTGTTTTTATATATTATTTTATTTATTTAAAAATACTTAATATTATTTTATTTATTTAAAAATAATTATTATCAGTATATTTTGAACTTAACATTAGATCGGTGTTTTACACGCGTGGCGCATGAAGTAAAATTTCGAGTTTAGAAAAGCCTGAAAGTTTGGTTTGTTCGCTCCGCTTTGCGGAGCGACCAAACCAAACTTTCAGGCTTCTCCAAACTCGAAATTTTACTTTATGCTTAACCAAGGAGTGGAAGACACTGGTCCACGACAAGCTATTACATTAAACGCCTTCAATTTTCCATGCGATTTGAAATTATAAAGATTTCTTTCGTTTTGTATAGAGTTTATCGAAGAATTTTGTTGTAATTAAAAATGTTAAGGATTTTTAACATAACACACATGCAATTTTTTTAATAGATCCATTCATTAATCTAATATCAATTTCAATAAAAAATTAACTACAATTATTAGAAAAAGGTTTAAAAAACAAAATTAATTACAAAATTAAAGTAAACAAATAGCATTATTAGTAATAGCAGCAGAACTTGCTTAAAGTAAAACGGATAATAATTTCTTGAAAAAGTAGAAGTTCGCTTAAGACCTTAACAACAAATGTTTTAATAATTATAATAATGAAATTAAAATAGCGAAATTAATTATAATACACCTTTCAAATCAACATAATTTTATATATATTGATTTTAAGTGATGTGAAGTATAAAATATACTAAAGTTAAAAACTAGGAGGAGTAAGTGCCAAAGCCCAGTTTACACTATAAAAAGTAACCAGAAATATTTCTAGATAAATTTGGCGGCAATTTTAAATAATTACTCTTTAAATAAAATCAATTATAATGTAAAAAATATTTAAAAATTAATAATAAATGATTATGTTTTATATAATTTGCTAATAAAATTCAAAATAAACGAATGACTAAATTATGGACTTTATAATAATAATTTAAAAAACTAGAACTTTTTCTGTAATTATATTTATTAGAAAAAAATAAATATAATACATGTGAGTCAAAATCGTCATACATAGGATATTGTTCTGTCGCCGTTAGCTCAACGGGGCAGCAAAACAGGCAGGGTACCTGAGGAAATTGGAGAAAGAGAGCACCGATTAGCATTCACGGATGGATTTAACAGTTTTGGACATTGTGCTTCTTACCCGAGCTCCAGCACCATGGCAAGGTAAGGCACCTAATACTGGAGTCAACCAGTAATTCCGGTAATTACTGGAGGATTACAAGACCAAGACAAGAGGCAGACACTTTAATACTGGGCACTAGGAGAGTGTTCCAGGGTTATTCTAAAAAGGGCACTTTTCCAAAATTTATGCACAAGGTTGGGCAAGATACCAGAATTATACAAATTTAAATTTAAAATGTGTTCAATGTTAGTCAGATAAGTCACGTTCATCTCGAAGGGAAATTAAAAATGGTTCTATTAAACTGTTTATGATACCATTAGGTTTAGATGATATAATCGAATTTGGACATTTTTAACTCCTCTTAGATGACATGCTCAACACAATTTTTCCAATGCATACTTGTTACATTTTGTAGTGCTTGTAACAATACATTTTTTACATCTGCCAATTTAAACGTTTGGTTTTTAGATGCCACTTCATTTTTGATTTGAACCCATATTAGTTCAATTGGGTTTAATTCGCAATGATACGGTGGTAACCTTAATAAAGTTTTTTTATGAACCTTAGCCATTTTATCTGTTACGTACAAATTATATTGTTCTTTGTGTAAACTGATGACATTTCAGGGTTCATACCGGACCATATCTTCATCAAATTGGATATTTTTTAATCGTAACCAATCCTGCATATCCTTTTTCTTTAATGATTTTGTTATAATTTTTTCTAATTTGCGAATGGTATGATGCATTGTCCATTACAATGACAGTATTATCTGGCAATGTGCTTAATAAATTAGAAAACCATTCTTCAAACACCATTGCGTTCATTTCCTCATGGTAATCGGCAGTTGTTTTACCCTAAAATAGCAACAATGCTCCATCAACAAAACCGAGCTTAGATCCAACGTGTAGAATTATAAAACGCTTGGATTTTCCTGATTTTGAGCCCCATTGATAGACCTTCAGTAAATGCCTGACGCCGATTTGTAACACAATTGTCCACCCACACTTTATCCAGATAAAAAAATTGAAATACTTCTACGGTTTCTTGCCATATATCTGTAAATTAAACATATTTTCGTGATGTTCATAATATAATATAAAATTTATATAATAATGTATCTTTATCTTACTCAAAATTGATTTGTTTCATAAAACTATACAAGGTAGAACGACTCATCTCATCTGGCTGAGCTTAGGCTGGGTAATCGACGGGAGGAAGCACAATGGGCCTAATGAGACCTAAGTGCAGTGCAGTAATGCGCACTCCCAAAAGAACTAGAACCAGAACCAGAACCACTCATCTTCGGTATGCTTCATGATCGTTTAATTCTTTTAAAACTTTATTCAAAGTTGGCAGTTCATTTTTATAGAAGAAACTGCACTATTTAGCGCACTGATCTCTTTATTACGTCATCAAAACTTGTAATGATCGCAGGTCGTCTCTAAGCTGTTTAGGGCTACAAATCTCTACGGATTTCTTATATTCGCTAATGGTACGATAGACAGTGGAATTTACAACTCCTAAAAATTAAACATTTTATTATTTGATGCATATTCTTATGCCATTTGATATCTCACCTACAGCACCGACAATGTTTGATACAACAGGAGTCATTTTTCTGTCATCATCTGCTTATACATATTTATTATGCACTGTTTTCGGACCAAGATAAATGACCCAAATCCAACCTCTTACGATTTTTTAGAAGTGAAGGTGATATTATCACCGAGCTCGTACTGGGTCCATAATTTATCACAACAATATAAACAAAACTAACTTTGAATAATGGTAAAGAAACACCACACAGAAGGTTATTACGAAACAGATAAAGTTGCAACTCGGTAACGCTTCGAATTAAGGTTATGTCAGCAGTTGTGTCTAATAATAACGTACTAAGCATTGTATAGGTTTTGGCGCGTGAAATTTAAAACGCTCCTCCTAGTTATTAAATAGATTATACTAAAGCCGATAATTTTTCAAATTAAAGTATTCAACGTATTCCAAAATATATTTCAAAAATATTTGAAATGATCGATTGTTCAAGTATTTGTTAGAAACATATTTTAATATGTAAACAATTTAGTGACTGAAATATTTATATTTGAATGTTCGAATATTCAACTATTTGAATTATTCGTTGTCAAATCCCAGGCTTACAAATTATTATTTGACTATTTCTCTTTTTAATTACTTGAAGAGATTTATATTGTATGTATGTATAATTTGTGTTTTTTTTTTTTTAATATGACTTATCAAATTTGACATTTCAAGAATTTAGTTGTTGCGTGTTTTAGGTTAGGACAAGATTAATCGCATGTTATGTTGTAAATCAACCTTTAATTTGTAGGTTATGTAAAGGGAAATTTGACATTAATATGACAATTCAATTTACTCACAAAGATTACGATTACAAATGTATTTAACTACCACCGCCTCAAATTATTTGTATTTACTACCAATTTAATGAAGTGTCTCTGACGATCTGGTAGAATAGGAGGATCAGGAATATTTGTCTTCTTTATTATTATGTTCAAATTTTAAAAAAGTTCTGCAACGTACGAAGGTATTTTTTATCGTTACGGTTCTTTTATATATTTTCGATTTCCTGTATTTGTCGTTGAAAACGCGATTTAGTCAACTTGGGTTCAATCACAGAGATTCGAAATTTATAGTTTTACGTGGTATTTAATTTGATACTTTGTAAATGAATTAACAGATTGAAACAGACTTAGATTTAAGATTTAGAGTTCAAAGATTCAGAGTTTAGGATTTAATATAGAGAATTAGAATTGACTGTCTTAAGCAACTGGTTAATTAGAAGTGTTCTGATCAACACCAGAACAACTTCATTTCTTTAGTGATAAGATAAGATACTGATTATGTGTACGCATAACATGGAATAATTATTATTACTAAGAAATGATTTTGAATGTAAAAAATATTTGAATTGCGGATTATTTTCAATATTATCTGTACAAGGAGATAATTACACTATAATGATAAATATATACAGAGTTATTTATAAACACAATAAACATAAATTAAACTGAGAGATACATTACAGCTTTAGATACAAGGAATTTTTCTTTTAGATATACATGTTACGATTTTGTTAATGTAAATTTTCAGACATTCGTGATCTCATTAAAAACTTTCAATTTAAAATCTCTAAAGAGTGTCTTCCACTCCCAGACTCACTAAAATTGGGAGTTTAGAATAGCCAAATCAGGCTTTTCTAAACTCGAAATTTTACTTCATGCGCCACGCGTATAAAACACTGATTTAAAGTGAAGTTCAAAATATACTTCGAATTAGTTTTGATCACATGTTCATAAATTTTACAAATGTTTATATAGAATATGTGAAAGTATACTTAAAACAAAAAAATCCCTGTATGTGTTGTAAAGTGGCAATTTGTAGCGTTCTCTTTTTGGAAAATCTCTGCATCGTGACAATTTATTTGACAAATTATTATTGATTTGTCACACAGATAATCATTTACCAACATCTCAAAACTTGATGTTTAAAATACCCTACTGTTAAAGCAGGACTGCAACTGTTCGCAGAAAATACACCCTAAGTCTGGTCATATTAAAAAAAAAAATACAGAGAATATACGAAATTTGTACTATTTCTTATATCACATTTTTTTATTGTGCTATATGCACATTTTTAACACCTTTATTTATCAATATAAACTAATGACATTATTATTTATTTTAATTTATTGAAAAAATAACAATGGAAGTTATAATACTAATTTTATATAAAATATTTGTCTCATTGTTTTAACTAATAAATTTGTAGAACTTAAACAATTTTTATTAATTATTAATTATATAGCAAGTCAAACTTTCCATATACATTAATCTAAGCTCTTCTTGGCAACTAAATGTCATAAAAATTGATTTTTTGTGTAAAATTATAAACTTTTTGCATGTGTGTAATATTCTGTTATAAAGATTTTTATGTTATATCAATGTAAGCTTTCAAATACGATGAATAATTTACACTTTACTCTACAGACACTGAGATGTTTGTTTAAGTCACTGTGAAGCAACTGTTATTATTTTATAAGTGGATTCGATAGCTAACGCTATCTAATGCTCTATAGTGGCTTCGTCAATGGCACGAATGGAGCATTAGATGGCATTAGCTATCGAATCCATTAATAGTTTTCACATATTGGCTGTAAATAATCAGAAATGTTTAGTATTCCTCAGCACTAGGTCGGGACCACACTGAAGTAGCGTAGCGACCAAACTAAATTTTCTGGCTTTTCTAAACTCGAAATTTTACTTCATACGCCACGTGTATAAAATACTGATCAAGCTTAAACAGTATATTACGAACTTCACTCTAAATAAGTTTTATACGCGTAGCGTATAAAGTAAAATTTCGAGTTAAGAAAAGCCTAAAAATTTGGTTGGTCGCTCCGCTTTGCGCATTCCATAATTTTCGTTCAATACAAACAACTTTTTCTATATTCATCGAATATAGCAAGAAGGATCCTTAAGGTCGATTTTCCTTTCTTTGCCGCATTCAATAATATTCACGGCACTACAGTGAATATATGTAAGGATTGTAGACATGCGTTCACAAAGATCGGGCTCTTTTACTGCCTTGTAGCACACTTTCGCTATGCTTTCATTGTCGTTTTGAACTTTCGAAACGTTCAGCCTTACAGATTCATCGATTACTCGTCTTAATAGTATTTCTCAATACATCTTATTTCTTTATAAACATGAACCTTCGGCCCAATAAACCTAAAATTGCAAATGAAGATGTAATCGTGATTTTGCTATTTATATTTTTTAAAAGATATAAAATATCATGATAGTGCTTCTATATTATTGTAATTATAGATAGAGTAAATGATTTTAACTTCATTCATGTAATAGTTATTTACAAAACAAGTGCGGGAAAACAATTTTCCCGAGTAATTACATATTTGAAGCACGAGCGACGAAGGAGCGAGTGCCTCCAAATGGGTGCACTCGGGAAACGAGCAAAATCATCACAATAATGCTGTTATAGAAAATGAGCAAAATCTCTAATATAAAATTCTTAGTTTTGATTACAGTTGTCTTGTGTAGCTCAATCTAAAATTATCCTCATTGCGAACGAGTAACAACGGTGCAAGGTGCCTCAAAATTGCGACTGCAAATAAAATTTGTAAGTCAAGTACAGTGCCTTGAAAATGAAGTTAATAATTAAATTAGGGCGTATTTTTATACAAAAATAATAATCATACAAAAACACATGCAAATTTATTAAACTCAGTTCTTATTCTGGACTTAAAATCTAAGTAAACAACTGTAAATAATTTGTTAGTGCCCGTTTGCACCCCGCTCGATTAAAATCTTTGAATAATAAATTAATGATTAGATTAATTAGTCTGCTTTGTTTGCGCCGACATTGGGTTATTAAATCAATGATCATAGAAAATACAAAAAAATTACACGCAAAAATGTTGGGGATTTTAGTTAATTAGTTAATAATAAACTCATTAGAGTCATGAAAATCTTGTTTTTTTAGTTTTATTGCGTAGGCAATAATTGGTTACATAAAGTTTATTAAAAAATTGTGGTTGAAAATCAAGGTAATTGGATGACGCACATATACATGAAATGGACGTTATCCAATGACGTTGGTTAGAAATGTTGTTTATTTTAGAATGTGTTCATAGAAATATCATAATTAATGCATAGCTTTAGATGTCACTGAGGAAATGAATTATGCTTAAACATAAGTTAATTAATTCAATACATGAAAAAATCAGCTTAGATGCTTTTTAAAACAAAGATTGTCCAAATGAAAATTCTTATCTAGATAAAATTCTAAACAATTTTTTTTCTAATGTTGACGATTTTCGACAGTTTTATTTCTTGGCTCCTGTTATGGAATTGATTATTAGAATTACTATTATGTGTGCTTCTGCTATTCGCAATATTTGAGTGTTTTATGCGCGTGGAGCATGAAGCAAAATTTCGTGTTTAGAAAAGCCCGAAAATTGGTTTGGTCGCTCCGCTTCGCAAATTTTCAGGCTTTTCTAAACTCGAAATTTTACTTCATGCTTAATAAAGTAATAGAAAAAATCTTTTAATATATTGTTAAATACACATTATTTGAAATTTTTGAGATTTAAATAAATTTAAATGTTTTTACGTAAAAGTGAATTTTCTGAAAAGAGACATATATTATTCTACAAATTTCGAAAAATTCGCAACTATTTCTTTGTATGTTAGAAATAATGTTTCAGCAATAAAAAATATTTCCTTAACATTTCTCTACTTTTAAACTTTGCTTAGTTTTGTTCTAAATAAATAGTTTTATGATTTTGTTTATTGAATAATTCATGAATGAAGCTAAAAAAAAAGAATTCCTTTTTTTGTTTAAGTTAATTCACAACTATATGTTATTTTTAAATTATTGGCAATATTTGGTAACTTTCCGTTAATGTTCATGAATTTATAAGACTTTAGTTCACGTTCAAAGTTTCAAGAATCTTCAAAGTTTTACTTAAACTTTAACGGTTTTCGTAACTTTTCCAAGATTTCCTTTAATTTTTGAAATCCCTGATTTGTTTAGATTTTCGGCAATTTTAAAAATGTTACATTAGGTCAATTTTCCAGTTTTTGTGAATTTCCAAGATTTTTTTAAATTTTGACGCGTTTCATGAAATTCCAGGATTTTCATATTCATATTTATAAATTTTCGTCGGATTTTAAAACGTTAGCAATAAACGTAAATTTCCCTAACTTTCGTTAATTTTCATGAATTTCCACAACTTTCGTTAATTGTTAAAATCTCGACCATTTTTCGTAAATTTTTAACGTTTTAGTCAATTAAAAAAAAAACAAACTCATTTCTTAAATTTCCAAGATTTCCGTTAATTTTCAAAATTCTGACGGTTTTCGTGAAATCCAAGGATTTTCGGTAATTTTCAGAATCATGAATTATTTAAGAAAAAAATCTTTAAATTGTGAATTTCTTATGTAATACAAATTTAGTATTTTTCATAAATTTTAATGATTAATAATTAATAAAATGATTTATGATAAATTTTAAATATCATCGAAAATTTATATTAAATTTCTCAGCATCGATTACTTAATTTAGACGTTTTATTAATCGTTAACGAAACTTCTACATAAAGACAATAACTCTATTATTATTATTATATTTCACTTCCCTCTGTAAAAGATTCTGCGAGCGCCCATTATTAAAATTAAACTTTATTTACCAACATTATTGATGTAAAATGAAATAATATTATTACTTTACATTGTATTGCATACTAATCGATTCTAAAATACAAAAACATGTATTTCTATATATATATAACAGTTTATAATTAGTTTATGATTTATATAACATGATCCAAATTTTAAATTATGGCAGAAATAATATATTTATTGTGACTATGTATTTTTTTAATAGCCCCAATTGAATGTTCACGAATGATTTAACATCACACAACTATATATACCGTACAGCAGATCGTATCCTGTTTATAGCAGTTCGTATTCTGTATTCAACTGAAGTAGTAAAAATGTTGAAATTCTTTGCTCTTGTATTTTTCGTAATTGCCACAGTGCAGGTAAGAAAAATATTTATTACTTTTTAAATTAAATTAAAATAAAAATCACTTAATCCGTGAATATTAGTGAAATTCAAGCAAGTGTTTTCTATTTTAAATCATAGTTAAATATGTTTCACCACGTGAAAGATGAGAAACTTGTTCAAGATATCACTTATCTGTTTTACTTTTTCATGCATATTTAATACTGTCAATAAAAATTAGTAAAGCCTTGGAAGAAATAATAAAATAATTTGTTATAACTAAATATTCTTATAAGCTAACATACTAAATGAATAAACAAATTCAGAGGTTGATAATATGATATACAGGGTGTTCATTATGTATGGAACCGGCCTAATATCTCCAAATCTACTTATCGGATCAACATGGAATTTGGAATGTAAATTGAATTAAGTAAAATCATTTGATGATATGTTTGTTTATCTCTCACACTTTTCAAGATACAGCACAAACTTGTTTTCTTTTAAATATCTATACTAATCAAAATTGTCATCATTCGATAGCTTATTTTTTCAGCAATACTCTTGATCTATTTTTTTTTTTCAATATTAAATACTAAAAAGTGATCATTAGGATTTTAGTCTAAAGTAGTTTAATTAATTAAAACCTTAGTCGACAGCTATTACACTATTACATTGACTGTAATTTACCTATTGGATCCTTTTTAACTTTAACTATGGAAATTGACATTCTTCGTCAATAAAACGATAAACTTATTACGTCATTTTTCAATTGTTTCAATGAAAAACAAACGAGAGTCTTCCACTCCCAGACTAAGCATGAAGTAAAATTTCGAGTTTAGAAAAGCCTGAAAATTTGGCTCGGGCGCGTAGCGAAGCGGAGCGACCGAGCCAAATTAGGCTTTTCTAAACTCGAAATTTTACTTCATGCGCCACGCGTATAAACAATGATTTAATGTGAAATGGTCTTCAAAAAATTTATAAGTAAAATAAGTTTATTATGTCAGTTATCCATTGTTTAGGTGATGGGGAAAGTGCTATGATAGACACATTACTAAAATTGTTAGCTTAGCAATAATCTTCAAGATCATTTTTTTTTCAATATTGAATACAAAAACTAATAGGTACTTCAAGATGATCAGGATTTTCAAAATTGCTCTTGAAGGAGATTTTTGAATAGAGAAGACCTGAAGAGTTTAATTAATTCAAACCTTAGTCGACAGTATTTTCACTATTAAATTGACTATAATTTACCTATTATCTTTAGAATCCTTGTTAACTTGTATCAAAATTGACATTCTCCGTCAATAAAACGATAAACTCATTACGTCAATTTTCAATTGTTTTAATGACGAAACAAACGAGTGTCTTCCACTCCCAGACTGAAAATTTGGCGCGTAGCGAAGCGGAGCGACCGAGCCAAATTAGGCTTTTCTAAACTCAAAATTTTACTTCATGCGCCACGCGTATATAACAATGATTTAATGTAAATTGGTTTTTAACCAATTTATAAGTAAAATACGTTTATTACGTCGGTTATAAATTGTTTAGATGATGGAGAGAAAGTACTATGATGAACACATCACTAAAATTGTTAGCTTAGCAATAATCTTCAAGATCCATTTTATTCAATATTGAATACAAAAAACTAATAGGTACTTCAAGATCATCAGGATTTTCAAAATTGCTCTTGAAGGAGATTTTTGAATAGAGAAGAGCTGAAGAGTTTAATTAATTTTAACCTTAGTCGACAGTATTTTCACTATGAAATTACCTATAATTCAGCTATTATCTTTTGAATCCTTTTTAACTTGTATTAAAATTGACATCCTCCGCCAATAAAACGATAAATTGATTACGTCAATTTTTAATTGTTCCAATGATGAAACAAACGAGTGTCTTCTACTCCCAGATTAAGCATGAAGTAAAATTTCGAGTTTAGAAAAGACAAATTAGGATTTTCTAAACTCGAAATTTTACTTCATACGCCACGCGAATATAACAATGATTTAACGTGAAATGATCTTTAACCAATTTATTAGTGAAATAAGTTTATTATGTCAGTTATCAATTGTTTACGTGATAGGGAAAGTGCTACGGTGGACACATCACTAAAATTGTTAGCTTAGCAATAATCTTCAAGATCCATTTTTTTCAATATTGAATACAAAAAACTAATAGGTACTTCCAGATTATCAGGATTTTCAAAATTGCTCTTGAGGTAGATTTTTGAATAGAGAAGAGTTGAAGAGTTTAATTAATTCAACCCTTAGTCAACAGTATTTTCACAATTAAATTGACTGTAATTTACCTATTATCTTTTGAATCTTTTTTAACTTGTATCAAAATTGACATTCTCCGTCAATAAAACGATAAACTTATTACGTCAATTTTCAATTGTTTTAACGATGAAACGAGTGTCTTCCACTCCCAGACTAAGCATGAAGTAAAATTTCGAGTTTAGAAAAGCCTGAAAATTTGGCTCGGGCGCGTAGCGAAGCGAAGCGACCGAGCCAAATTAGGCTTTTCTAAACTCGAAATTTTACTTCATGCGCCACGCGTATATAACAATGATTTAATTTGAAATGGTCTTTGACCAATTTATAAGTGAAATAAGTATATTATGTCAGTTATCAGTTGTTTAGGTGATGAAGAAGGTGCTATGATAGACACATCACTAAAATTGTTAGTTTAGCAATACCCTTTAAGATCTTTTTTTTTTTAATATTGAATACAAAAACCTGATAGGTACTTTAAGAAAATCAGGATTTTCAAAATTGATTTTGAGGTAGATTTTTGAACAGAGAAGAGCTGAAGAAACTCTTCAGCTCTTCTCAGTTCAAAAATATACCTCAAAATCAATTTTGAAAATCCTGATTTTCTTAAAGTACCTATCAGGTTTTTGTATTCAATATTAAAAAAATTGATCTTAAAGGGTATTGCTAAACTAACAATTTTAGTGATGTGTCTATCATAGCACCGTAATTCAAACCTTAGCGGTTCAGCAATGCTCTTTAAAAACAATTTTTGAAAATATTGACTACATAAAATTGATAGTTACTTCGAGATCAATAGAATTTTCAAAATTGGTCTTGAAGTTAATTTTTGAACAGCGAAGGGCTGAAGAGTTTAATTAATTCAAACCTTGGCTGTTTAGCAATGCTCTTCAAGATCAATTTTTGAAAATATAGAATAGATACAATGGTTAATTTAGCAATACTCTTCAAGATCAATTTTTTTCAATATTGAATACAAAAAACTGATAGGTACTTCAAGATTATCAGGATTTTCAAAAGTGCTCTTGAGGTAGATTTTTGAACAGAGAAGAGCTAAAGTGTTTAATCAATTCTAACTTTAACAGATTAGCAATGCTCTTCAAAACCAATTTTTGGCAATATTGAATACATAAAATTAATAGTTACTTCAAGATCAACAGGATTTTCAAAATTGCTCTTAAGGTAGATTTTTAAACAGAGAAAAGCTGAAGAGTTAAATCAATTCAAAGTCTAACGGTTTAGCAATACTCTTCAAAAACAATTTTTGGAACTATTGAATACATAAAATCAATAGTTACTTTAAGATCAACAGGATTTTCAAAATTGCTCTTGAGGTAGATTTTTAGACAGAGAAGAGCTGAAGAGTTTAATCAATTCAAACCTTAGCGGTTTAGCAATGCTCTTCAAAAACAATTTTTGAAAATATTGAATACATAAAATTAATAGTTTTTTCAACATCAACATGCTTTTTAAAATTGCTCTTGCAGTAGATTTTGAATAGCGAAGGATTGAAGAGATTAATTAATTTAAACCTTAGCGAATTAGTAATGCTCTTCAAGATCAATCTTTGAGAATATTGAACACATCACAAATAAACAGAGGAAGGTTCTTGATATAGAAAATATTGTTTCTTTTTCGCATAATTTCAGTATTTTTGAAAATACCATGTTGACATTTATGATAACTTTTAACGTTTATTAGACAATGTTTTGATACAAGTAATTATACTCGCGAATTCATATAAAAATAAGCTATCGAATAATGACAATTTTAATCAGTAGTGCTATTTAAAATAAATTAAGTTGCCTAATGAAAAAAAAACTATCATCAAATTATTTTACTTATGCCCGGTATTATAAACGATTAATAAATCACCAGATAACTATTTGTGGAGTAAATTTATTTACCTAGTCAACTAATAGGCAAATAAAATTGCGTATTATAAAGCAAACCTACCAAATAAATAGCAATTCTAGAAATAAATAATTTAATTAGTAGATTACAGACTGAAATTAAACATTTTTATTGTGGCCATAGCTGGAACCATTAATTTTTGAATTGTCAATATTTCAAATTAAATTGTCAATCAAATTGGGAATTTAGTATAATTCCTTATAATTATAGAGAATAACCGTGGAAGAGGACAGAATTACACAGAACAAGAAAAAGAAAGCTTATTAGAAATTATAAAAGACTTAAACGAGTGTTTTCCACTCCCAGGCTAAGAATGAAGTAAAATTTCGAGTTTAGAAAAGCCTGAAAATTTGCTTTGGTCTCGTAGCGCGAAGCGCGGAGCGGCCAAACCAAATTTTCAGGCTTTTCTAAACTCGAAATTTTACTTCATGCGCCACGCGCACAGTACACTGATTTCAAGTAAAGTTCACTTGTTCACGATATTTCAGCGTTTTCAGTGTTTAATACGCGTGGCGCATGAAGTAAAATTTTACTTCATGCGCCACGCGCACAAAACACTGATTTCAAGTAAAGTTCACTTGTTCACAATATTTCAGCGTTTTCAGTGTTTAATACGCGTGGCGCATGAAGTAAAATTTCGAGTTTAGGAAAGCCTGAAAATTTGGTTTGGCCGCTCCGCGCTTCGCGCTACGCGACCAAACCAAATTTTCAGGCTTTTCTAAACTCGAAATTTTACTTCATGCTTAGTCTGGGAGTGGAAAACACTCGTTTAAAACTTTAAATGGAACTAATTTAAAAGAAGCGTATGTATAAGTATAAAAATCCCTGGTTATGTCTGACTTGAAAAACTCTAGGTCTTCGACTTCTTAGAATGTCTTGAGGTTCGAATTAATCACTGTTAGGGAAGATACTATGAGCGAACTTAAATCTGACATGGATGATATGGTAGACATGATAACCGTAATGAAATTAATAAATACAAGTAGTACAATCTAAAGTAATTGTAATAATATAATAGACTTTGGACTTTTAACTGTCACATTATTTAGAGAATACAATTTACTTGGTAGAAAAACAAACAAATAATTTACTGAGGAGATTTATTAGCCAAATAAAGTTATTTTGTGTTTATAATACCAAAATCTTTGGAATAAATTAATTTATTTCTAAAGTAAATTTTATTAAGGGAATAAAACGTTTTATAATACCGGCCATTAATTAAATTTATTTTGGAAATTTCATGTTGATCCGACAAGTAGTTTTGGAGATATTAAACCGTTTTTATTCATAGTGAATACCCTGTATAATAATAATAATAATAATAATAATAAAGTTTATTTCATACAACACCATAAATATAAAAATAAATACACATATATGGTAACAGAAACAAGTTGGTTTGGTACATGATATATGAAACACTAACTAAATTTATTTTACATCAAAAAATTATTTTGTATTATGCGGATTCAGTTTACACATAATCTCTAAAACAGTATTTTTAAATTGACTATAAATTTCACTCTGCGAGGAAGATGATTTATTATTTTTATTTATTAATAACCGGCACCCTTTTTAAACTTGCTTAGCCTGTAAGTTCTGTAGTTATATTTACAATTTCTTTGGGAATAATGAGATGTTGGTGCACACCTTTGAAAAATATATTTGATTTTAATCCAGAATTTGACACATTCATACACATATATAGCGGTCAGAGTTGGCACTTTGTTTCTTTTAAATGCATTAACCACCAACTATAGTTAAAAAGCTATTTAAATTTGTTAGTGGAACAAAATCTACACTTTATTCGTCAAGTAACTAGTTAAATAAATTGTAACTGATATTGGCGAGAGGGATTAGAAAAGTAGGAAATACACCTGTAAGCCTTTAATAATAAAGCACTAATTAATGTTATTATGTTTTCTAATTTTAGGAGAATGAAGCACAGAATATTGAAAATGCTGATAACTATTTATCAGAAACAAGCAGAATTCTGAATAGACACGTTAGGGATACTTTGTTGCCTAATCCATCAAGGTTGAATTACGAACCAATTGCTGCAAGACTGGAAGGTGATAAAGGAACACTTAACATTTTTATTATCATATAGATTTATCCTATACTTATATCCAAAGTACCTCCATGAATCCGGTCGGAGAGTTGCACTTAAATTTTACGTAATGTCGTACTTTGAAATTTGCTAATGATTTTTGTGAAAGTTTTTGGAAATTGATGTAAAATTAGTTGGATCTTAGTCCACTAGAGTATGTAGAATTGTATACAGAGAGTTTTATGTAAGACCGAACATGTACACTTCTGTGCAATAAAATTAAGTACACAAAAGATGTTATAGTGTAAAACGGACATTATGAGTTTCCTAGTTACGTAAATATGTCAATTTTCTTTATTGTCAAAATGCCGCGTCATTTAGACAAAAATTCAAAAATTCGAATTCTAATTAAAATAGAAGATGGTTTTTCTATTAGACAAATTACTCGATTGGTGAACATAAGTAGACACAGCTTTCAGAGTTAAGGAACATTGGGAGTAGGAAAGAAGTGTGATGGTGTTTTATTATTTATTGAAATTGCTGCTAGGCAATTAAAACAGACCCGAATTATACAACTAGAATATTGTGAAAAGTAGTTATAAGAACGAGAATTGTTCTTTTAAGTATACATAAACATACGTTGTATATTTGCCGAGGCTCGGTTTATTGAAAGAATTTAATTTGAAGCTTTAAACAAGTGTTTTCCACGCCCAGGCTAAGTATGAAGTAAAATTTCGAGTTTAGAAAAGCCTGATAATTTGGTTTAGTCGCGTAGCGCGAAGCGCGGAGCGGCCAAACCAAATTTTCAGGGTTTTCTAAACTCGAAATTTTACTTCATGCGCCACCGGTACAAAACACTAATGCAATTTAAAGTTAAGCGGTGTGTTTTAAACTTCGTAATTTGTCAATGTTTTGTACCGGTGGCGCATGAAGTAAAATTTCGAGTTTAGAAAAGCCTGAAAATTTGGTTTGGCCGCTCCGCGCTTCGCGCTACGCGACCAAACCAAATTTTCAGGCTTTTTTAAACTCGAACTTTTACTTCATGCTTAGTCTGGGAGTGGAACACACTCATTTTAAGTTTCAAATTAAACTTATTTAAAAAAAAACAACGGTTTTCTAACGATTTACGGCATATACGCTGTAATTAGGACATGTATACTTGAAAGAAAAACTCCCTGTATGTACAAGTTAAAGCATTAATTGCGATCCAATTCACACATAACTTACAAATTAAAGGTGTCTAATTGTATTGGATGAAAATGTTCGATGTTACATAAAACTCTCTGTATGTATACTGGGATTTTTTCTTTTAAGTATTTATATGCATACTTTCTAACATCGTTCAACACTTGTTGTTTTTTTAATAAGTTCAATTTAAACCCACTGAGCAAACACATTAAAGTAATGTTTCATCAGCATTAAAACAACGTTTAATGTTGCTACAATGTTGATATAACGTTATTTGTTTGTTTTTTGCTCAGTGGGAAGTTTCGAACGAGTGTTTTCCACTCACAAGTTAAGCATGAAATTTTACTTCATGCTTAATCTGGGAGTAGAAAACAGTAGTTTAAAACCTTAATTTGAAATCTTTTGAGAAACAACGAAAATCGGATGATTTACAGCGTATATAATATATTAAGTATACTTAACAGAAAAACTGTCTGTATTTGGCTCGCCAAGGAAAATGCTAGGAGATCCCTGATATTGACCCAGTAATCAATTTAACATACAATACAAAATTTAATAACTAATTTATTTCACAATTATAATAAATGGAATTAAATTTATACCAGTAAATTAGACAAACTCAAAGACTGTCCTAATATTTAAAGAATAGGAATTTGTACAGACTTTTCCTGTAAACATTTCTATTCTTTAAATATTATTACCGTATTTATATCAACCATTGATAATGGACACTTCGTGTCCGAAATGTACATTTGGTGACAAAATAAAGTATTGAAGAAAGGTTCTAAGTATTTTATTCAAAGTTATAATTATCTTCAAGTAACTCAATCAATCCAAAAAAAATGATTACCGTATTTGAGTTTGTCTAATTTGCTGGTATAAATTTAATTAAATTGTTTCAATTTAAAATTAAGTATTTGAAGCAGACATTAAAAGACTAACAATAAACTAGAATAGAGTTTTGTAAAAGTAGGTATACTTACATATATCTTTATAAAACTGCGTAAATTGCAAAAAATGTAAACATTATTCAGACCTGGAGCGGATCCAGAGATCAATTTTTGGAGAGGACAATTATCTTTCAAAAACAGTTTTAAAATTTACGTTAAATTCCATTAATGTATGACTCATTGTTAATTGTATATTTTTGTTGATTTGGTAGATTTTTACATTTTGGCCAATTAGTTCTAACAGTTCTAAAGTTTTTATAAAATTTTATGATGTGGTTTTGGTTTTGACGATTTTATTTAAAATAGTAATAATTATTTAAAATGTTTTAATTAAATATTGGCATACAAGAATTTTTGTCTTTTGAGTATACTTTCACATATTCTATATAAACACTTGTAAAATCAACGAATATGTGATCAAACCTAAGCAGTATATTTTTAATATCACTTGAAATCAGTGTTTTATACGCGTGGTGCATGAAGTAAAATTTCGAGTTTAGAAAAGCCTGAAAATTTTAAGGCTTTTCTAAACTCGAAATTTTACTTCATGCTTAATCTGGGAGTGGAAAACACTCGTTTAAAACTTCAAATTGAACTCTTTTAAAAACAACATATATCGGATTTTCTAAACTCGAAATTTTACTTCATGCTTAATCTGTGATTCTTAACACTCTCTAAAGGCTTTAAATTGAAAGTTTTTAATAAATTAATGGATATCAAAAAATGTACATAGAGTTTACAGATCGTGATACGTATACCTAAAACCCTTATCATTTCATTTTATTCATTTTAACATTTTTATAATCGTTTTATTTATATTATTAACGTATTTTTTAAAATTCGAATACCAATTTTCAATAATATTGTAGTATTTTATATGGTAAGTGGATGTCGAAAATAAATAAATACATTTAATACGAGCGATTTGAACGAAAAATTACAGACATCGAATAAATTACAATTACATTTTCATTTTTGTTAAAATTTTCAACATACTAGTAAGTTTATTGATTGGTAAATTTTTATATTTATTGCTTTTGGCAATTTTACTTAAAATTTCTATTTTTCGACTATTTTTAGAAAGTTTATTACAAACGATTTTTATTACTTTTTACTAGTTTGAATTATTTCACTATTTGGTCACCAATTGTACGAGTTTTATAGATTTATAAAAATCCAAACATTTTCTTCTTTAAATTTTGACTATTTCTTTAATCTTGAATTTATTTTATTCATTTCATTCGTTTCTTTGTTGATATTTGTTCAATAAAGTGAACAAATATCAATAAACAACTGACGTCTTGAATTTATCACGATTCTTATCAATTTTTGTGTTGCTGCCATATTGGAATTTAACTTGAAAAAAATACATTTTTTTTACGCTAAATTATTACATTTTTTCAAGGTGAATAAATAGCACACATAGCAAATTAAAAACGGCGTGTCAGTGTCACCTTTTTTTGACGGTTGTAGAAAAAAATGTTGTTTGTATTTTGTGCGAAGAATTAGTATGTTTTTTGACGTATTTGAATTCATTTTTAGTCTCGGCCAGCGGCCTCGACTAAAAATGCATTCTCGATGCGTCAAAAAAAACACTGATTTTGCGCACATAAAACAAACAATATTTATTTATCAATTTATAGTGGATTTTCTAGTCGATTTCTAAATTTATTTTTAACTCTCACAAATGTTGCTATTTTATCAGTATTTTTTGTAATTTTTAAAATTCAATTTAGATTTCCAACAACTTTCACATTTCTAATTTTGTAATTTTTGTTGTATAAACATCGAGAAATTTTTAATATTTCACAACTTCTGTAAATACTAATAAACCAATTCAGTGATTTCGTCAATTTTTACGATTACATTCTAACTATTTATTTAGTTTCCAGTTTATTTTTAAATTAATTTTTATTATTGTATACAACTCTTGCAAATTTATTTGTAGAGTTTATTTATTTATTTATTTATTTACGGAAAACATCCATTTTTATACATTTAAATATACAAAATACTTAAAGCTATTACAAAATGTAGATCATACATGTTATATATATACATATATGGATGTGGGAAGTTACATACAACAACAAACCTGAATACGTTTGAGACCGGATACGAATTTACAGAGAGACTTACTAAAAAGATGGAAGTTTGGATTTAGCGACAGTTTGTTTAAAAAAATGTTATTTTATTATTATATTTTGTAATTTTTAAAATTCTATTTATGATATTCGACAACTTTTACATTTACAACGAATTCTGTAACTTTGGTAGTTATATAATAACGGAGAAATGTTTAATACTTCACAACTTCCGTAACTTCTAATAAACCCATTTAGTGATTTCGTCAATTTTCACGATTCCAACTTAACTATTTATTTGCTGTGTCTGGGCCTGGCCACATACAGGGAATTTTTTATTTAGGTATACGTATCACGATTTTCCGATGTATATTTTAGGACATTCGTTGATACATAAAACGTTCAATTTGAAGTTTCTAACGAGTGTTTCCAATCCCAGATTGAGCATGAAGTAATGTTTCGAGTTTAGAAAAGCCTGAAAATTTGGTTTGGTCGCGTAGCGAAGCGACTAAACCAAATTGTCAGGCTTTTCTAAACTCGAAATTTTACTTCATGCGCCACGCGTATAAAACACTAATTTAACGTGAATTTAAAAATACAACTTAACCTTATTTTTGATCCACGCGAAAATACATTCTACAAATGTTTACTACTTACTAAAATAATTATATAGTGCTTTCGAAAAGTAATGCATAAATTTATTAAAATCTAAATTATGAAGTTTAAATAGGTCGTTGAATTTCCCCCGTAGATTCGCGCCTGAATGTTAAAATGTATATTAATGATAAATCAAAAAGAATTAGCTTACTTTACTTGTTAGTAAAAAAAAACTATTGCTTAGATTTACAAACTAGAAGTATATTAGTTATTCCATTTCATAACTTAAAAAAGATGGAACAGTTCCTAAAACGATAGATCTTGTGCATTTATCTAAGCATTCTTTCTAGGTGGCGAAAATGGAGGAATCCGGCTAGAAAATGGTAAAAAATTCATATTTGTATAGCTTTGCTAGTTTGTTCTAATTTTACCTAATTTGTTATTTAGGACAAAGAGCTTCAAAAGGAAAAAAATGTGGATGATTATACAAAACAAATTATTATATTAAAGGATAATGAAGTCCGCTTACAATTAAATGACGAAACATAACTTTTGCATATCATAAACATTAGTTTTTTTTAATAACCCGAACCCTCCAAATATGCTTAAAAATATTAATGATATCGATAGCTAACGCCATCTAATGCTTCACTTTGTGCCACTATGAAGCACTAGATGGCGTTAGCTATCGAAATCATTAATAGTTTTCACATATTGGCTTGAAATAGTCAGAAATGTTCAGTATTCCTCAGCACTGGGTCGGGACCACACTGAAGAGGACCTTGAAGTCCGAAACGCGTCTGTGGGTACCTGGTGCCAGAATACTGAACACAAATTCAATTATGCTTAAAAATAGTATATTTCACAGATGTAGGAGACATAAGCCCGATATGTTACAATATTAACAAAGTACAGTTAATCTGAAATTTGAATTTAATATTATAATTGTGATAGAGATGAAACAAAAAAAATATAATTTCTACGTGGAAGTATTTTTTTTATTCTCAAAATGATTAAAAAATAAGAAAACAAAATTTTCCTGCGCCGATTTTTTTTTTCTCAGCAAAACATTGACTATTATTATTACACTGATATTAAAAACTGGAGAAAGAACAAGCTTATATTTGAGTATTCTTCTTTTAGTTATGTGAAGTTGTTTCTAGCATTTTTTATTGTTTTATTCCTTACTTCACTTCATTTTATTGTACAGTTGCGCGAGAAAAAAACTAGTACAGCAGGGTGCTTCAACCACGTCTAAATGATTGTATTTTTTTCTTGTAAAACAAATTGTCATGTACAGGTTAACAACAATTTCTTTCTTGACCAACAAGATATTCATTAGCAATATCCCTAAAGCTAATACCATCTCTAAATAAGTCGTTATTATCGCCTTTTGCGTTTTAGTCAGTTGAGGTATGTCGGCGTTAATTAAATTACATTTGAAATCTCCGCAAATTTGACAATTATATTGACAATTTGAAGAATCAAAATGAGTCTAGTTCACATAGCCAAATATTTTGAACACTAGTTTTCTCTCGCAACTGTACGCTATATGCGCATTTCGAACATATTGTCATATAGCTATTAAAAATGGACACTGTTTTCGAAATGCGGGTATAGCGTTCAATAAAATGAAGTAATTTAAGGAATAACACAATAAAAAATACTTATATTTGAGTATTTAAACATATTATTGGCCGGTATTATAAACGATTAATAAATTATTAAATAACTATTTGTAAAGTAAATTTATTTACCTAGTAAACTAATGGGTAAATAAAATTGCGTATTATAAAGCAAACCTACTAAATATATAGCAATTCTAGAAATAAATAATTTAATTGGTAGATTACAGACCGAAATTATACATTTTCATTGTGGCCATAGCTGGAACCGCCAATTATTTGAATTGAATTGTTAATATTTCAAATTAAATTGTCAATCAAATTGGAAATTTAGTATAACTCCTTATAATTATTGAGAATATTAACAAGAAAAGTAAAGCTTATTAGAAATTATACAATACTTAAACGAGTGTTCTCCACTCCTAGGCTAAGCATGAAGTAAAATTTCAAGTTTAGAAAAGCGTGAAAATTTGGTTTGGTCGCGTAGCGCGAAGCGCGGAGCGGCCAAACCAAATTTTCAGGCTTTCCTAAACTCGAAATTTTACTTCATGCGCCACCGGTACACAACACTGATTCAATATAAAGTTTAGCGGTGTGTTTTAAATTCCGTAATATGTCAGTGTTTTGTACCGGTGGCGCATGATGATGAATTTGGTTTGGCCGCTCCGCGCTTCGCGCTACGCGACCAAACCAAATTTTCAGGCATTTCTAAACTCGAAAGTTTAATTCATGCTTAGTCTGGGAGTGGAAAACACTCGTTTAAAACTTTAAATGGAACTAATTTTAAAAAAGCGTATGCATTAGGATAAAAATCCCTGGTTATGTCTGACTTGAAAAACTCTAGGTCTTCGACTCCTTAGAATGTCTTGTGGTTCGAATTAATCACTGTCAGGAAAGATACTATTAACTTAGATCTGACACGGATGATATGATAACCGTAATGAAATTAATAAATACAAATAGTACAATCTAAAGTAATTATAATAATATAATAGACTTTTAACTTTTAACTGTCAAATTATTTAGAGAATAAAATTTACTTGGTAGAAAAACAAACAAATAATTTACTGAGGAGATTTATTAGCCAAATAAAGTTATTTTGTGTTTATAATACCGAAATCTTTGGAATAAATTAATTTATTTCTAAAGTAAATTTTATTTAGGGAATAAAACGTTTTATAATACAGGGCACAAATAAATTGTTTTATTATTTTACATTGCAATAATCTATCTTTTCAGTTGGTTATTGACGCACAAATTCCACTACAAATGATTAAATTTGCCATTATCTGTATGCAATATTCAGCATACAGTGCACATAAATAAAATAACATATGCGGTAATTAATATTTCATCGTTGGTTTGCAATGTGCAATAAATTTTAATAATTTATGTATAAAATTAATCATCTACGACCGCATTTAGTTCAGTTAGCATTGAAATTGGTTGTTTATTCTCATTCGATTTATAATAAGTTATTGATTGGAAAATAAATTAAAGGCGAATAAATTTAAATTAATTATATTTGCAGTACACTTTTTAATTGTGGATTTAAAAATTAAGATTTACCATATTTCTGTAAGTCAATTTCGAGCTCGCGAAAGTTAAATACAGATAATTATGATGTTCCTTTCAAGTATACATATCCTGATGCATATACATTTTATAGCATTCGTTTTTCTTTTATTAATTTAAATTTGAAGTTTTGATGCAGATAATGTATATTTTAAGTATACATATCTCAATCCTTATCTATTTAAAGGCATTCGTGTTTTTTTTTTTGTAATTAGATCAATTTGATGTTTTGAACGAGTGTTTTCACTCCTTGATTAAGTAACATTTTCAGGCTTTTCTAATCTCGAAATTTGTCTTTATGCGCTAGACGTATAAAACACTGAAGCATTGTGAAATTCAAAATATTTTTGTATACTGATTTACCAGTAAATTTTTAATTTCACAATATTTTAGTGTTTTGCACGCGTGGCGCATGAAGTAAAATTTCGAGTTTAGAAAAGCCTTGCAAAATGTGTGGTCGCTCCGCGAAGCGGAGCGACCAAACCAAATTTTAAGGCTTTTCTAAACTCTAAATGTTACTTTATGCTTAATCTGGGATTGGAAAAACTCGTTCGAAATTTTAAAAAAAAGCTGTAAATGCCTGAAATTGTACAGCGCATGTATCGGAATATGTACAGGATGCAGCATTTTCGATGATATTTTTAAGTAAAGTACTATTTTTATCAATAAAATAACTTTTTTGTTTAAAACGATATCGACATGCTGTAAAAACTCTCTAATACATTTTTTTGAATAGAAAACACTAACCGATGTTTTAGAAAGCTTCAAAAAACGCAATCGACTGAAGTCAAGGCAAATTGTCATTTGTATTTAAAATAATACAACTTTATGTCACATCTCATAGAACTTAAACTTATAACAAAATCTGACATGGTCAGCGTATTCTACTTAAAAAAAGTACCTGAAGAAAGTTTTTACCGCATGTCAATACTTTTTGAAATAAATAAATTATTTAAATTTTTTTAAATTGCTAAATTTTGAGTTTTGACGTGTAACTCGAAACAATTGAAGATAGACAAATTTTTATTAGGTACATAGAACAAGATGCAAAAGAGAGCATTTATTAGTTTTTGTCTATCATTGATATCAACAGTACTTTACTTAAAGAAACCATAGAAAATGCTGCACCCTTAGAAAAGCCTGAAATGTTACTTCATGCTTAATCAAGGAAGAAAAACATAATCGTTAATTTATATATTATATTTTAAGTGTGCAAACTATAAGAAGCGTAAGCTTATTTTCTCGAATTTAAATATTTTTGAATCAGAATTATTCTTGCTTAATCAAGAACTAGAAACAGTTGTTAGAAGCTTCAAGTATCGAGAAACCAAACTGAGAAAAATAATTAACTTGATTTGAATTTTATTTGAATTTTATATCTTCAAGTAATTTGTAACTCAGGTCAAGTGTACAAATCCAATTTTAGTTATGTTCAGAGAAAGTAAAAGGAGATATCAAAATTGTAATGAATAATAGCATTAGTACATCACGTAATTGCATTATTTGTAATAAGCAGAGCTGGGCAGGATTCGAATCATTCAGGATTCGAATCCTGGATTTGAATCCATTTAGAGGATTCAAAAGAGGCTTTCGAATCCTTTAGTTCAACAACCTTTTAGTGAAACAAGAATTAAAACAAATTCAAAACTTGATTTATGCAACAAATAAAATAAATAAAAATAAATTTTATCTAATAACATATTTCGGAAACATTAGCAACCAAATTAAAAGAACCCTTGAAAAGTGTAACGTCAACGTAGTTTTTAAACCATTTTCTAAAATAGCAAATGTTATTCATAATCCAATAACAATTATAAATAGAAACAAAAAATCAGGTATTTACAAATTAACTTGCGAAACATGTAAAGGAGCATACATTGGTCAGTCTGGTAGAAATTTTGAAATAAGATTAAGAGAGCATTTAAATTCTGTCCGTTTAAAGAATAACAAGTCCACTTTTGCAACTCATTTAACAGAAAACAACCACACCTGCACAGAAGACAGCATGCTTTCCGTAATCCATTTGTCGGACAAAGGCCGAAAAATGGATTTACTGGAAGCGCTGGAAATTCACAAGTTGAAAGCTAATCTGGAAATTCCCCTCATCAACGACCAGACCGACATAATGTATACTCCCCTCTTTGATGCTGTAATATAAAAACAATGTACAATGTATTTTAGGTACTCAGTTTGATAATGACTAGCTTGTAGTCGAAACTATAGTCACTGTAAAAAGTTAATTAAAGTGGTAAAACAAAGTTAAGTGTTTTAATATTATTTTATAAAGATGTACCACAAAGTGAACGCCAACCAAATCAAAGATTATATTAAAAGGCCAGGGAAAAAAATCTTGAATCAGGGAAATGTCGAAAAAAACATTTCAGATTGTCGCTCAGTTTGACTTCAAATAATATTAAACAAAATTTTGAAAACTAGATTATTATCTTTAAAAACATTTTTAGTCATTTAATGTGCTTATCAAAGCATTCAGTTTGAAGTTTCGGACAAGCGTTTCCACTCCCAGACTAAGGATGAAGTAAAATTTCGAGTTTTTAACTTGAAAAATGTCTTATATGTGTTTTAAAATTTCTCGTTAAATCACTGTTTTATACTCGTGGCGCATGAAGTAAAATTTCGAGTTTAGAAAACCCTAAACTCGAAATTTTACTTCATGCGCCACGAGTATAAAACACTGATTTGAAGTGAAGTTCAGAAACACACAAATACATCTTTAATCAGAGTAACAGGGAATCAAATATTTAATCAGTTATCAACGATGTTCAGTGTTAATAGGAAATAATTAGGTTTTGAATATTTTTGTTAAAACAACTGGTACCGATATTTATATATTAATGGTTGCAAAAAAATTATAAAATCAAATTTATTCTTGAAGGATTTGTTTTCGTGATTCGAAAAAATGGGATTCGAATCTTTGATTGGAATCATATTTATCTCTTACGAATCCTTTATTCAAGTATTCGTGATTCGAATCATATTAGATGATTCGGATTCGTGATTCGAATCCCTTTAGAGGATTCGTCCCAGCTCTGGTATTAAGTGTTTTGCCAGAAATAGAAAAGTAAAAAGGAAATCCAAAGAAAAAGATCATGCGATGGCCGGGAATCGAACCCGGATCAACTGCTTGGAAGGCAACTATGCTGACCATTACACCACCATCGCACATGCATGGTTATTATATTTGATAAATACAGTTGGAATCTTTTATTTTAAATTAATTTGTAATCTTAAATATTTCGGATACAAGTTACCTTTATCAATGGTTTGATACAGTATCAAACCATTGATAATAGTTTCATTGTGTCCGAAATGTACATCTTGGAAAGAATAAATTGTTGAAGAAAGGTTCTCAGTGTTTCAATCAAAGATAAGTTTACAATGTTATTGACTAATATTTTATACTTATGTTCGGAAAGTAGATTGGTTTACACTTACACTAAATGATCAGTATTGCCAAGTGAGCGAAAAATGAGGTAAATGCGGTTTCTAAATTGTATTAGAAATATTTTACACTAGTGTTTCTTTTTACTACGATGTTGACTTGACGGACGCATCATACATAGGAAATCGCATGTTAATTTTGATGTGTTCAAATATTGGCTCCCCTATTTGTGAGACAAACTTTTTGGTAGAGAGAAAAATTCGAAATTCAATTATGTTCACACCTAATACTTTACATTTATCTTAAGTTAAAATAATTAAGAAAAAGTAATGTGGTTTTATAAAAATAAAACATGCCATGGAATTGAAACAACAATTGCGGATGTCAAAATGGCACAAGATATCGCTGTCACTTGATTACACTATACATTATCTCAAAACAAAATTCAGCCGTACTTAAATGAAATAAATTTGGGTTTCTTAACTGAACTCCTATTTCTCTCCCACTCATATCCTTATTTTTTTTTTTGACGGACAGCAAAATATCTAACTCTTTTTGATTTTGTCTTGCTGGATCTCGTTCTTGTATGTCCTCATTTTCATGTGCGAAAATGAGTTAATCAAAACTGTTCCACTAGCTTCCAATTTGCTTACCAATCGTTGAACAGTAGTTTAATTAGGTATCGCTCTGTCTGGAAAGTGAATAGAAAACATATCGCAAACATCCTAATAACTGTGGTCTTTTGACATCCGCAATTGCTTTCCAATTCCATGTCATGTCATTATTTTTATAAAATCACATTTCTTTTTCCAAATTATATTAACTTAGAGAAACTTAGAGCTTAAAACGTTACCACAAATGAAATCAGAATTTGTCCCTCTACAAAAAAGGTAAATACCTTGTTTCTAAAATAAATAGGTCAGCCAACTTTTGAACATTTCAAAATTTACAAGGGATTTGTTATGTTGCGTCCGCCAAGCCAACATCCGGTATTAGTTTATCAAAAAACAGTGAAGTAAATTTTTTATAAACCTAACAGATAACAATTTCAGTTGACAAAAACTGTTTATATTAAAATTTGTGGAAAATACAATTGGAAGTTGGGTTGTGATGTAATTTATAGAATTTAAAAGATTTTATTTTATGTGTAAAAATAATAATTATTATATCAATTAATTGATATTTGCATATAGAAAAATAAAGCTTAACCTTTCCTTTTACAATTCATGGATATGTTCAAAACGATCAAGACGAGTGCGCCAGTGCTGTGTTCGTGTTAATTAATTTACTTTAGAGCTAGTTATTTATTACCAATAATAATTGAGAGTAGATTCATCTGGAGCAGATAACATAAACAAGTGAGTAGTGCAAGTACCACAAAACAATTGTAAGCACTACTTGAATTGTTTTTGATTTTTATAATTAACCTCAATCCCGGTCACAGACACGATTCTCGAATTTTTCAAGGTCGCATTCATCGCACATTCTATGTTTCTAATCCTTTGTTTATATTTGTACCTATCCGTGGCCTTTTCACCTTGTCTGTCTTTCTATCAGTCACCACGACAAGCCGCGTTGGTGTGAAGAGTTTTTCCGTTTCCATTCAGGTTTTCATTCATTCATTGTTTAATTTTACTCCGTTTACATTCATAATTTAATTCATTTAATTTAAATCAATCGCTTTAATTTGCTTAATATTACTTAATAATATATAAAAATTTAAACAAATTAAAAAATGGCAACCTGTTCAACATGCACTAAATCTGTAACCAAGAAGTCGCCTGGACTTGAATGTTCAGATTGCAATATATTCTATCATGCTAAATGTGTTGAAATATCACCATTGACGCTCCAGTCATTTCAAACGCCCGGCGCTTCGTGGAAATGTCCGATCTGCCGTTCGGATACTAACAACTCCATCATAATTGATGAAGTAACACCAGCTTGAACTGATGAGCTATCTAGCAGTGATAAAATCATGAATATATTACAACGCATCCAAATTGAACTGAAAACACTCAATACAAAATATGATACTCTCATGAAATCGGTTGAATTTTGTAGTGACAAAGTTAGGTGATTTTGAATCAAAACTCACGGTGTTAAATGATAAATGTAAAGCCATTAACGTCTTAGAATCCAGTAATGAGATACTCAAAAATCAAATAAGCAATTTGGAAACTAGAATCATTGAAATAGAAAAATATGGAACACAGAAGAATCTTGAGTTGCAAGGAGTTCCCCTTAAAAAAGATGAAAATCTAATTGATATTATCGATAAGATAGGCACAGCTATAAAATGCAACATTTCTTCTGATGATGTAGAAAGTGTCAATAGGGTTTCTCTTAGAGATAGTACACACATGAGACCAAAAAACATCATAATATCTTTCGTATCTAAAACAGTAAGAGACAGATTCCTCGCAGCCTTAAAAGTCGCAAAGAAATATAATTGGACCACTAACAAAAAGACTGGAATTCAGATCACGAATATCTCTGATTCTTTATTTATAAATGAACACTTGTGTCCAAGTTATCAAGAGCTTTTTAGAGATGTTAGAACTAAGGCAAAATCGTTAAATTACAAATATACTTGGATTTCTAATGGAAATATATACGTTAGAAAATCAGACACCTGCCAAAGCATAACTATCAAATCAAGAACTGATTTAATTAAAATGTAACAAACTTGAGAATGCTAAGTACAACACAAAATTAACTAATAGTCAAGATGTATAATATACTGTATCAAAATGTGCGTGGACTGCGCACAAAAACTCAACTGTTTTATCAAAATACTTTAAATTCATGTGCAGATATTGTAATGCTCACTGAAACATGGCTAAACACCGACATAAACGATAGCGAATTATTTAGTGAAGAATTCAACGGTTTTCGGAGAGACAGACAATCCTTAGGAGGGGGCGTGCTTATTGCCCTAAAGAAGAACATTATCACTCATAGACGTACAGACTGGAACTCAACTGGTGAAGATATCTGGGTCTCAATCAAGTTAGCGAAAGGTGCGCGTGTGTGTCATCTGTGCTGTGTCTACCTCCCACCGCGAGATGACGCGGCCCTTCAGGCTTTCGCCGATTCCGTAGCGCAAATATCATCCCAAAATCCAGACGACACAATAATTATATGTGGTGATTTTAACTTGCCCAATATAACATGGCAACAAATTGGTCCAAGTTTAATTCCGGTGAACCATGCGATTGACTGTAGGTCAACATTATTTAAGAATTGTTATAATTACGCAGATTTAACCCAGTTCAACTCCCTCTGTAATCCAAGAATGATTGTCTTGGATCTAGTACTATCCAATAAAAATTGTATAAAATCAGTATATCGTTGTACAGAACCTTTAGTTAACGAAGATATATATCATATTCCGATTTTTATAGAAATACATTTATTATTTGCAAAAAATCTTACAAGAAAAAACGAAATCTCATTCAATTATAGAGCCGCAGATTACGACAGTATTAATAATGCTATCTGTCAAATTCAATGGCAAGCCTCAATGTTAAAATTGAACACTAACGACTCACTAGACTATCTGTATTCCGAGCTGGAGTTGCTTAAATGTTCGCATGTTCCCAGCAAGAAAAGAAAATACATCAAATATCCAATTTGGTACTCTGCATCCACTAGTAGAGCCATAATAGAGAAAAACAAATATCATGGTAGATGGAAAACATATAAAAATGATTGTGATTATCTAACTTTTAGCTTACTCAGAGGTCGTTCTAAGTATTTAATTAAATTGGACTACTCAAATTATACTACTAAACATGTCGAACAAAAAATTATATCCGACCCTAAAAGCCTGTGGGGTTTTGTAGCTCATAAAAATAGGTCCTTAAGTACTCCATCCAAAATGTCATATAACGATGTAACAGCTTCCGGAGGTCCTGAGATGTGTGAACTGTTTATTGACTACTTTAGTTCGGTGTATAAGAATAGTGTAACAACTATGCATAACATAAGAAACAAGGTACATCAATCTAATACCTTATCCTCTATTAATTTTCAAAAAAGTGAAATTCTTAATTGTCTCTTAGCGCTGGATATAAAAAAAGGTTGTGGAACGGATGGTATACCGCCATTATTTGTAAAACAATGCGCGCACACACTCTCAGAACCCCTACATCTTATTTTTAACAAATCTTTATCTGAAGGAGTATTCCCTGCGTTATGGAAAAAGGCGTATGTAGTACCGGTATTTAAATCTGGTGATAAGAGTAATGTTACAAACTACAGACCTATCTCAATTCTCAATGTATTTGCCAAAGTATTTGAAACACTAATGTACGACGTTCTTTACAGTTTAGTAGGAAATTCAATTACAGAACAACAACATGGCTTCGTTAGGGGTAGGTCTGTTGATACAAACCTCATACACTATGTACAATACATACTTGAAGCTTTGGATACCAGAACGCAGGTAGATGCCATCTATACTAACTTAAGCAAAGCCTTTGACACAGTTAATCACGAAATATTAATTTATAAACTTTCTGAATTTGGCATACATGGCGACCTCCTCAGGTGGTTTACTTCCTACATAAAAAATCGTTTGCAAGTGGTAAAGCTTGATGGGCACTCTTCTAAATTCATTGAAACTAACTCGGGAGTGGCACAGGGTTCAAAACTGGGACCACTTCTCTTCATAATTTACATAAACGACATCACATCTTGTTTTAAACATTCCAAATTCTTAATTTATGCAGATGACGTAAAGACTTTTCACAAAATTAGTAAACCAGAAGAGTGTCTATTATTAAATCAAGATCTACAGAGATTGTCAGAGTATTGCGAAATTAACCAGCTTACATTAAATATATCTAAATGTCATAAAATAACCTTCACTAGGAACAAAAACAAATTTAAATATCAATATTCCCTTAATGGTAATGGCATTGATGAAGTAACCTGTATTAAAGATTTAGGAGTGACCCTTGACCAGAAACTATTATTCGATAAGCACATGGAGACGTGCACAAACAAATCTCTAAAACAATTAGGATTTATTACACGCATAAGTAAAGATTTCATATCAGTCAATACATTAAAAAAAGTATATAATGCCTATGTTAATAGTCGCCTAGTCTATGCGTCAACGGTTTGGAACCCGTCATATGAAACTTATATAGAAAGCGTAGAAAGAGTCCAAAAGAAATTCCTTCGATACGTCTGCTATAAAACAGGGAATACCTATAGCAACTACGAAGAGGTTTGTGCACGTTTCCATATGTTAACGCAAAAGACTCGAAGAGATATTCGGGACCAACTTGTCCTGTTTAAAATAACAAACAGTATCATTGACTCTCCACACCTTCTCAGCCTTATTAATTTTAACGTTCCAATATATCAAACTAGAGATAACTTAGCCTTCAGAATTCCAGTTAGCAATACTAATGCGTGTTTCAATTCCCCCTTATACAGAATGATGCGTAATTATAATAATGAATATGATCTGTACAATCTTAATTTTAAAACATATAGATCTAAACTCCTGCATAGCTCCACTTTATCAATAGCTAATTAACTATTGATATTTTAGGAACATTCTTTATAATTTCGTTAATATTTTCATTATCACTTGTATTGTAATTTTTTTTCTTTTCAGTTATTTTCTGTTTATATATATATATATATATATATATATTTATTTTTTGTAATTTGTTTTAAATACCAGTTTATATATTATACTTATACTTGCACATACCTCATTGTAATCTGTTGCGTATTTTTCTTTTATGTAATAATAATTATTCTCTATGTAATTTAAGTTAAGCTTGTAGAAATGTAACAAAGTGAACACTTAGTGGGCTCGTCCTGTTGTGTTCCCATCTCTATTAAATAAAAAATAAAAAAAATAAAAATGTTAAGAAATCTGACGTTTCAGTAATTTTTAAGAAATTTTTTGAATGCAACGTGAATTTCCTGTGCAATTATGTGGTTCTTAAATAAAAATTAAGCTTATTTTTGTTTGTTATTAATAAACGTTATAAATAAAATTGGTAGAATATTTTTTTCAACTTTGAGCTCCTATCATTTGTATCGCAGTTGAAGATTTTTTTTTAATTCAATATAGCTCCTAAAAACACACCATTCATTGTGAATAGCATTAATATTTGCATATAATTTATATCAACAAGGCATTATGTTTATTTATATTATATGATTTTAATGTTTTACTAATGCTTAATGAATCTCCTGCTTTTCAAAATAACGAATTCTTATCAAAATTTTGGAATTCACTTGAAATTTCCAAATATTAATGATATTCACCAATATTAAGGTGTTTTTTTAGTAAACGTAATTTAAAAGAAAGCAACAAAATTAAAAGAAAATAGTTTTAAATTTGAAACATATTCTGTTCACGACAATCTTATAATCTTATAATCTTCTTACTTATCCGGAAGGTCACAGGCCGTGCGGATTGGTAGTGTTATATCATCTGAAATACTTGTAACTTTAATGGTTCCCCAAGGATCACACCTTGGACCTCTTTTAATATCTTTATAAATGATGTGGTTCGTTGTTTCCATAATTCCCAGTGCTTGCTATTTGCAGACGATATAAAGATCTTCTGTGTTGTTACAGGAAGACAAATAGATTTTCAGTTTGGTGTACTGACAACCGTATGAATCTCAACCTCAAAAAATGTAATTGTATAACTGTTACTAAAAAAAGAACCTCGACAGTGAGAAATAACTATATCTCTAACGTCCATTTAATTCGCGTTTCAGTTATTAAAGACTCGGGTGTATTATTGTCTCACAACTGGAATTTTGATAACCATTTACGCAACATAACTGCTAACGCATATCGTGTTCTAGGTTTTTTAAAACGTAACAGCAGAGATTTCTTAAACATTCATACCCTTACGACCCTGTATGTTTCCCTTGTCCGTCCCCACCTTGAGTACTGTTGCACTATTTGGAATCCTCATAGCAAATCTGACGTAAAAATGGTTGAGAGGGTCTAAGTTAAATTCACAAAATGTATCTCCTACAAGTTCGGGATTGTTAGCTCCTACAATGACGTCCTACAATCTTAAAATATCGATTCATTAGAGCAGAGACGAAGGAATGCAGACGTAATGCTACGATACAATTTATTAAATGGGGCGATTGACTGCCCCGATCCACTTAGTCAACTTAAACTCAATGTGCCAGCTAGAAGTTTGCGTTCCTTCGATCTGTTCCATGTATCATATTGTAGGACGGACTATGGTAAAAAATTTGGTATGGCCAGAATCGCCAATAATTGTAACGCTATCAATCCCGACTTTGGTGCAATTAGCCGGAAAGCTTTGAAGATCATCTTCCGACAGGGTATATAGTCTGCATATTTTAATCTGTTGTTTGTACCTAAATGTGGTGTTTGTTTTTTACTCTTTTATGTACCTATATTTATTATGTATTTCTTTTATATTCTTTAATTGTGTGAACATAAATGAGGTGCATTTAACACTGAAGTACATTAAACACGGGATTTGCGTGATAAATTAATAATTGCCTAGTTAGATTTTTTGCCGCTATCCAGTAACAGGGCTGTGCTAGTCAAATCAGCTTCTTTTGTCTTACATTTGACCATGGTGGTGATGACGTCGTTGACGCCATTTTGTTAAAGTACGAAATAACGCGTCAACATCTCCGCCGTTCTCACTAGTTTAACCAGCGTAAAACGCGTTTGTAAACATAAATTATTTTCAAATCAGTTAAACACTTGTGCTTCTATCCGTTGCGAGTGTTTTTTTAAAGCGGAACAAACGTTATCGTCGTGAAAACTCCATCCAAACGGAAGAATTCGTTTTTTGTGCAAAGAGCATTTTTCTATGTAACTTAGGCGAAAGGTTAGACTGTATGCCTGCCTGAACTTCGCCTACGCGAAATGTATAAAAGATAATTGTAACATTGTATTTCTTTAAATTAAATAAAGACATTATAATAATAATAATAATAATATTGAGTATTATTTAATGTTGAACGATTGTTCATATTTGTGTTAAAGTGGAATTAATCCGATTACACATTCAAATCATAATACCGCAATCTGTTATCATTTATCTGTCAAATTATTATAAAACAAAACCGACCATTAAAACTGATGTGTATTTGATAAATATATATAATAAATATTGTGTTTTATATTATTATTTTCGTAAATAAAGTGTAGTGTATAACTTGCATATAATGGCTATTATTCTCTCCACTCGCCTTCGGCATGTTCCGCAAACCTCGTTCTCGTGATTAATAGCTATCATTATATGCTCGTTATACAATATGGTATAATAATCAACACTTTTCAGTTTACTGAGAAATTCCCAATAATTATTGAGAAATTGATACTACAACAAATTGATTTGTGTTTATTCTAATATTAAACAGAGATGCTATATTTTTATTAAAAAATCATCTACTGTGCAAAATTTAACTCATTCAATGAATAAAACTGCAAAATAAGATGTTGATTAATGCCCAATGAGGGATGTGCAAACCCGCATTAGGCATTAATTAAGCATGAACTAAATATTTAGAGAAGCCTGAAAAGCGACCAATCCAAATTTATTTTATTTTGGGATAAAAACAATATTTTTTTTATTTTCTGTGTGTCTCTTCAAAAAAAATGATTGCTCATCATCGATTTTGAATATTTTAACACGCATCTTTAAACTAAACTGAAATTTTTCTGGTTCTTTGGGGAGTGCGCATTTCTGCACTGCACTTAGGTCTCATTAGGCCTATTGCGCTTCATTGTGGCATTTTTCTTTCGGTTCAGCTGTGGTTTTCATTCCGGTTTCCAATTTTCGGTTCAGTTCCTGTTGAAAGCCCTGAATAAAACACATTAAATTTATTATTCCAACAAAATGTTTAGTGCAAATACTGAATAAAACCCAACATTATTTTTGAAATGGATTACAATTATAATAATTTATGCATATTATATTTTATTAGTAATGACATGTATATTACATTATCATGTTTAATTTAAATATAAATTTGAATTTATAATGTTCAAAATTATATTATTTTACGAGAAAGTAGAGCTTGTTCCGTTTAACTAAGCGGACATGTTTATAGCTCTAAAATTAAAAAGTGTTTTTAATAAGATGCATATACTATATTTATATAATCTATTTATATCTAAACGTCATATTTTAGTAGAATTAGTACATACATACAGGGGATTTTTCATTTGAGTATACATATGCATACGCTTTTTAAAAAGTTTAATCTGAACCTTTCAATTAGTGTTATCCACTCCCAGATTTTGCGTGAAGTAAAATTTCGAGTTTAGAAAAGCCTGAAAATTTGGTTTGGTTGCTCCGCGCTTCGCGCTACGCGACCAAACCAAATTTTTAGGCTTTTCTAAACTCGAAATGTTACTTCATGCTTAACCTAGTAAAGCTTCAAATCGTTTAAAGCTTTAAATTGAACTCTTAAAAAAAACGAATATTCAAAGATATACAGCATATATTTGGGATATGTATACTTAAAAGAAAAACTCCGTGTATGTTCAGCAATAAATAAATATTCTCAAATTATTTTGTACACACAAATTTCGCAGTTGACTTATTGCAACGGCAATAATTTCACACAAAAAAAATCACTATTAAAAACACCAAAATCACTTTCTGTATCGGACATTTAATAAAGCTAAGAAATAATCACCAATTATTAAAGTCGACTTAATAAGCCGGCATAACTCAAAAAACGCAATCACTTTTGGACGTGTTTTTCTCTCAATTTCCCGAGAGATTAGCATTAAGAATTAATCTCAAAAATGCATAAACCACAATTATCAACACTATCATATTACACCGCAAATTGAAAACAGAAAACTGGGAGCGCAAGAAATTAGTCTTTTGTGACCTAACACTATTTTGCAACAAAACGACCAAAATCTTAGTAACGAGATATTGTGCTTATCGTGAGTAATTTATTTAATTTGTACGTGACCAATTCGCTTTGAAAAAGTAGTCATTTGTTTTAGTACGCAAATATTCAGTTCCCAGACGTGATTAGTGCGCACGGGTTTTTTTCTCTTTGGTGAAATGGTGCAATTTTGAAGGGATTTTGACAGTGATGCACGAGTTTATCTGTTTAATCCTGATCATTTTGGTTTTTGTAAGTTTTGTAATTTTATTCATAAATTAATACACACTTTCATCATACTTTCAAAAAGAGTACAAAGCCATGTGATGTCAAAATTGTTATTATTTCTTGTATTCCAACAAAATAATCCAGAAAACTAATTATTTCAATAATTCTATCAGAAGAATTATTTAACTATATTCTCTATATAATTGCTGGTAACTTATATTTTATTCCTATCAATTCCTATTGTTCATATTTATACAGGGAGTTTTTCTTTAAAGTATACGTATTCCAAATTCAGCTTATTTTCTTTAAATCTTTAGATTTTCGTTGTTTCTCCAACAAGAGTTCAATTTGAAGCTTCAAACGAGTGTTTTCCACTCCCAGACTAAGCATGAAGTAAAATTTCGAGTTTAGAAAAGCCCCGTGAAAATTTTCTGGGCTTTTCTAAACTCGAAATGTTACTTCATGCGCAACGCGTATAAAACACTGATTTCTGAGAGGTTCAAATATACATACATTTCACAATATTTCAGTGTTTTATACGCGTGGCGCATAAAGTAAAATCACGAGTTTAGAAAAGCCCAGAAAATTTGTCTCGGGTCGCTGCTCGACCCTCGACAAATTTTCATGGGGCTTTTCTAAACTCGAAATTTTACTTTATGCTTAGTCTGGGAGTGGAAAAAACTCGGTCAAAACTTCAAATTGAACTCTTTGAAAGAAACAACGAGTATATAAAGATTTAAAGAAAATAAGCTGAAGTGTTATACAAACAAACTAAAAAGTCATCACAATACGGAAGATAATCATTAATAATTTTATTGTTTATATGAAATTATTATCAACGATCTTTTATATTGGAAAGACTTTTTAAAGTAATAAGTTTATATAATACTTTTTTGATATACAGGGAGTTTTTCTTTAAAGTATACGTATTCCAAATTCAGCTTATTTTCTTTAAATCTTTGGATATTCGTTGTTTTTCTAAAGGAGTTCAAGCTGAAGCTTTAAACGAGTGTTTTCCACTCCCAGACTAAGCATGAAGTAAAATTTCGAGTTTAGAAAAGCCCCGTGAAAATTTGTCGAGGGTCGCGCAGCGACCCGAGACAAATTTTCTGGGCTTTTCTAAACTCGAAATTTTACTTCATGCGCCACGCGTATAAAACACTGATTTCAGTGAGGTTCAAATATACATAAATTTCACAATATTTCAGTGTTTTATATGCGTGGCGCATAAAGTAAAATTTCGAGTTTAGAAAAGCCCAGAAAATTTGTCTCGGGTCGCTGCGCGACCCTCGACAAATTTTCACGGGGCTTTTCTAAACTCGAAATTTTACTTCATGCTTAGTCTGGGAGTGGAAAACACTCGTTCAAAGCTTCAACTTGAACTCTTTTCAAAAAATAACGAATATTGAAGGATTTAAAGAAAATAAGCTGAATTTCGAATACGTAAAGATTTGAAGAAAATAAGCTGAATATATAATACATAAAGATTTAAAGAAAATAAGCTGATTTTCGAATCCGTATACTTTTAAGAAAAACTCCAAGTATATCAAAAAAGTGTTATACAAACAAACTAAAAAGTCATCACAATACGGAAGATAATTAATAATAATTTTATTGTTATTATCAACGATCTTTTATATTGTAAAGACTTTTTAAAGTAACAAGGTTGTATAACACTTTTTTGATATACAGGGAGTTTTTCTTTAAAGTATACGTATTCCAAATTCAGCTTATTTTCTTTAAATCTTTGGATATTCGTTGTTTTTTTAAAGGAGTTCAAGCTGAAGCTTTAAACGAGTGTTTTCCACTCCCAGACTAAGCATGAAGTCAAATTTCGAGTTTAGAAAAGCCCCGTGAAAATTTGGCGAGGGTCGCGCAGCGACCCGAGACAAATTTTCTGGGCTTTTCTAAACTCGAAATTTTACTTCATGCGCCACACGTATAAAACACTGATTTCAGTGAGGTTCAAATATACATAAATTTCACAATATTTCAGTGGTTTATATGCGTGGCGCATAAAGTAAAATTTCGAGTTTAGAAAAGCCCAGAAAATTTGTCTCGGGTCGCTGCGCGACCCTCGACAAATTTTCACGGGGCTTTTCTAAACTCAAAATTTTACTTCATGCTTAGTCTGGGAGTGGAAAACACTCGTTCAAAGCTTCAACTTGAACTCTTTTCAAAAAATAACGAATATTCAAGGATTTAAAGAAAATAAGCTGAATTTCGAATACGTAAAGATTTGAAGAAAATAAGCTGAATATATAATACATAAAGATTTAAAGAAAGTAAGCTGATTATCGAATCCGTATACTTTTAAGAAAAACTCCATGTATATCAAAAAAGTGTTATACAAACAAACTAAAAAGTCATCACAATACAGAAGATGATTAATAATAATTTTATTGTTTCATAAAATGATTATTAACGATCTTCTGTATTGTGATGACTTTTTTTTTATAACACTTTTTTAATTTAATGTGACTCCATTTTAGACTAATTTAGCTTGTCATTATTAAACATGAACTTCATGTTTGATAATGAAAACCTAAATTTCTCGAAACTCCAATCACATTAAATAGTAAAGTGCTATACAAACAAAATAAAAAGTATTTTATTTTAATAATTAGATTTCTATATCCTAAACTAATTTCTCTTTCTTTATTTATTAAAAAATATTTTAATATAATAATAATAATCTGATATAAAGAAGACACTTAACTTTTTTATACTACTTCATGTTACCCTAATTCACTTTAAATTAAATTAACTTTAAGTGAATTCTAGAAACAGAAAAATATATTTACTACTTCTTTCTGTAATTCCAGCGCAAATTTGAATGATTGTGAAGAATCGTTGAAATGTAGAGTATATTTGGGTTAAATATTTATAAAAAAAATTAAAAAGACTTAAATCAAATTGATATTCATTGAATTTACTAAAACATCAACGCGGTTTAAGCTGTTTCAAAAAAAATTAAAATATTTTCTTTTTGTTTTATTGGCCTCGGATTTCTCCATACAGCCATCTACCATTGTATTATTATTTAATTTAATTAATTAACTAATGCTCATTTATTCAATTCGATTTCACGCCACAATACATTCACGCTACATCCATGGACCCGGATGGAATAATTTATTATTCATAAATTATTCCACCGGACGGGATTCGAACCCGCGACCCCTTGGTCTGTGGGCAGGGTCTCTACCCACTCGGCCACCGAGGCCCCAAATATCTTCACTAGTGTTTATATACCATTCAGCCAAAGTTTGATTTTATGAGAAAAATTGTAATTTTTTTTTTTAAATTAACGAAATATTTAATCAACTTTATATTAACCCAATTTACTTGGAATGAAATTAACTTCAAACTTATTCTAGAAAGGAAAGATTTCTTTCCTACTTTTTCTGTAATTCCGGCGCAAAATTGACTTTGTATGAAAAATTTATGAAATTAGTAGAATATTTGGTCTAAAAATTTATAAAAAAATTAAAAAGAAATTAATCAACTTAACATTTATTGAATTTATTGAGAAATCAACTCTAACACAAGAAATAAATTATCTTGATCGCATTGCTCTATAATTCTAAGAAAAAAGTGAAAATTTAACATTAAGAAAAATTGAGTTTGTCAATAGTTTGCTGAATATTTACAAAATATAGAAAGGAATTAAAATTAATATCGACTATTGCAGAAAGTCGATATTAATTTTATATTCGTTTTTATATTTTATACCACTTTTATTAAATCAAATCAAGAAATTGCGAGTGATTTTCCAAAAATTATAATTAGGTAGAAAACAATGAGAATAAACTTATTTCAAATATTTACACCAATCTTCTAGAAGATATAAATAATGTGAATTTATTAAACGGAGATAATAAAGATGTAAATAATGCTTATCAATTGACTAACTTTATAATGAATTATGAAAATAAAAGTGGTATAAAAAAGTTAAGTTTCTTCTTTATATCAAATTGAAAATGTACCACGAAGTAAACGCCTCCAAGAAATAATAGTGATCTTTGTTTTTTATATATATAGATATTAATGAAGGTAAAAGTGAACAAATTTTGTTTTCAGGATCGAGGATTTTCGAGGCCTGCAACTGACGAAGGTGATAATAATGAACATTTAAATCAAATCACTGAAGCTTCTCAGGTTTTTGAAAATAGGGATGAGGTATTAATTCATGATGTTTTCAATCATAACAGTAAGTACGGTGTCGGGAAATATCAAAATGATCATTTTGGAAAGCTTGAAGGTAAGATTGAAAATGCAAATGCATATGAACCTATCGCAGTGAGTCTTGAAAATACTCAAAAATTGATTGAAACTAATAATGGGGAAAATCGTTGGATCAATGAAAATATTGGTGGAGATGAAATATTGATGATTCTAAAAAAGAATGGAATCTTGGAAAAAAACCAAAGAGATAATGAAAACAGTATGAAAGCAAACGGAGATTGGAGAAGAAATGTTATTAATAATGATGTTGGAATTAATTTGATCAATAATCAAAGAAATATTGGTGAAGATAGTATTATAAAGTATGTTGAGGCAAATGGCAAAATAAATGAAAATAATGGATCGGTTGAATCAAATCCAGAAATTGCGAGTGATTTTCCAAAAATTATTAATTGGGTAGAAAACAATGAGAATAAACCCATTTTAAATGCTTACACAAATCTTCCAGAAGATATAAATAATCTGAATTTATTAAACAAAGATAATGAAGATGTAAGTTATGATAATCATTTGACTAACTTTATGAAAAATTATGAAAATGAGGAAGACATAAATAATCTAAATTTATTAAACGTAGATAACGAACATGTAAATAATGATAATCATTTGACCAACTTTATGAATAATTATGAAAATAATCAAACGTCTACAAGTAAAATAGCCAACAATTATGACACATATTTTGCAGACAAATATGATTCTAATATCGAACATATCGTTGAAGATTTAATCAAAATACAGAAATTAGTTGATAAAAACTTAAAACAAGATCAAAAAATTGAGTCTGAAAACCAAATAAATAATGAACCACATCTTCGAAATCTTGAGAATGATGATCAAGTAAATTTTAAAAGAAATTTTCAAAATGTTGTGCCAAATAATCAAGCTGTAGTTGAGGAAAGTATTAAAAACAATTTGGAAGATGTACAAAATTTTTATGAAAGCAGCGAAGAGATATTTAAAAAGAAACCAAGACTAAGAAAAAAGGAAAAGACAAAAAATGATGAAGAGAAAATTTCGAATAATGAGGACTTTATAAATTCTAAAAATATTTACGTAAAATCATTTAAAAATGAAAATAACAAAAAACACGCTTTTAACGAAAATGATTTTGAGAGAAATATTGCAGAAAAGAAGTTTTATTCTCAATTAGAAAGTCAAAGACGCTTCAATGGTAATTATATTAAAGATACTAATGCGAATTTAGGAGACAAGGTTGATTTGGATCAAAATACCAATTATTTACTTCAGAATAAAAACTTATACTTTGACAAATTTAATGACACTTTTAATCAGAAGGAAAATCAATTAGGCATTGAAAAGTATGATACATTATCACAAGATGGGAATATTCTAGATGAAAATTATGATAATAATTTAAAACAAATTAAAAATAATTATGTCAATGAAAACCAAGATGAGCTAATTATTAATAAGCCCAATATTCAGGGATTTGGGAATACAAATATTTTTCCCAAATTGAATGAAGAAGGACTAATTTTCAATAAAAAAATGGTTTATACCACTGATTTTTATTTACAACAGAATAATAATGAAATTATTAGAAAATACAGTAATGATAATAAAATTATTGATAATTCAGAAATAAGGGAAAATATTGTTAGTGAGGGAAGTAAGAATAATTTGATTGATACTGGTGCTAACAATTTACTTATTGATAAATATAGTGAGGGAAGTATAAACAATTTAATTAATACTGATGCTAACAATTTACTTATTGATAAATATAGTGAGGAGAGTAAAAATAATTTAATTAATACTGATGCTAACAATTTACTTATTGATAAATATAATAAGGGAAGTAAGAATAATTTAATTAATACTGATGCTAACAATTTACTTATTGATAAACATAGTGAGGGAAGTAAGATTAATTTAACTAATACTGATGCTAACAATTTACTTATTGATTATTACATACAAAACAAGAAAACTGACAGCAACCAACCCGAAAAAAATCAATTAAACTATAATTTAGATGAAAATGATTATGTTTATGGTGAACAATATTTACCAGCAATTCCAGAAACGAAAGAAACGTTTGTGAATGATAAATTTCCTAGGAATTTAGATCAAGTGAGAAATAATCAGAAACACATTTTAGCTCAAGGTGAAAATATTTTTCATGGAATTGAAAATAATGATGAACATAAAAATAAAATGTTGGGTAATAACTTAGAGCTTGGAAAAGATACTCTTAGCAAGAAATATTTTGGAAGCATGAGTGAGGAACAAAATAATTCTAACGATAATATTTTTCAACGTGATTCTCTAGATAAGGAATATGTAAAAAGTTTGAGTGAGAAAGAAAATGAAAGAAACGAAAATTATTTGAATGAAATTAATTTTTCCAATAAAGAATATAACTTAGATAATATGAATGAAATTCGTACTAATAAAGATATTCTGAATATTAAAAATAGTCTGCTAAAAAGTGACAATGAAATTTTTGAAAACGGACTAAATGAAAACTACGCTCTTATAAATGACAATGACAACAACGAATTCGAAGATTTTGAGAATCAAGAAGTACATTTTTACAGTAGACGCACTCGTGAGGTAAATTTTGATTTGACAATAACACCTTCGCAAATAAAACCGGCAAATCACTTAAATGATGTTTTTACTAATACAAAATTGACAACAAAAAATTCAAACGAGAAAGATGGAACAAACATTAATCATATAGATCCAAATTTAAGGACATTATTGACTACTACTGAATTACCAAACGAAAGTACAATTAGGATAGAAAGTTTATTAGATAAAGGTAAAAATATACATGGAACAAAAACTAATCATATAAATCCAAATTTAAAGACATTGACTACTACTGAAATACCAAACGAACGTACAATGAGGATAGAAAGTTTAGTAGATGGAGCTAAAAATATACACCATTCAATAATTCCTGCAAGTTCAAGTTTTACATTCTCAAGAGCAGGAGATAGCAATAATAAGCCGGATGTTTATTTAACTGATAATGCTAATAACAGAATAATTCAAACTAACTCTAAAAGAAAAATAATTCTTCGAAGTAAAGATAGCCCCATTGAGCCAATAATTAATGACAAAGGAACTGGAAATCTAACAAACTTATTTACCAAAGAAAATAGTACACTTTTACCTCAAACAAGTCAATTAAAAAATAATGCTGATAATTTAATTAAAAATATGAATTACTCTTCACATAATAATTCTTCAGATAATATTAATGATTTTTCAACTACTTCAAAAATTATAAATGCAGAAAATAATAAGTCAGAACCTTTGAATGTTAAAAATACAAAAGAACAAGTTTTTGATGCTCCCAAAAATATCGACGACAATCAAGATAAAGTTATAACTGTTTTTGAATCAAAAATTAATACTCTGGATACTTTCAATAAGAAACAAGATGAAGTTAAAACTCTTGAAGAATCAGAAATCGTTCCAAAAGACATAATTAACATCGAAGTAACTAAAAGCGGGGATTTAAATGAAGCAATCACTAAATCTCCGAATGGAGAAGATGTAAAATCTCTTATTGCTTTAAATAACAATGATGAAATAAATAATACAAGTAAAAAACTTGTTCCCAAAAATGACGATATATCATCCAAACTTAATATTTCAAAACAGAATGTTCAAATAATATATAAAAACGAAAACGTGAATTCAGAAGATGGAGATGCACAAGTAAAAGATATAATATCTAACACTGAAGATATGATTAATAAACGAATGCAGGTTAATTTAGATGAATTTGTAACTCTGGCAACACCAACAATAGAATATAAATCAGCTGATATTAATACAAAAACTATCTCCATTGACGATTTCACAAGAAACATTTTAGATTTGAAGAATAATCCTCCGATGAATCTTGCTGCAAATTTTCGAAAAAATCAACATTTAGATAATTTCAGACGGAAATTAATAGGTGTTCCAAGGACAGTAACTGTACCAGAGAGAAGTAGACAAGCTCCTATTACAAACTTTAGAATGAATAATTTAAAGGAAATTAAAAATATTCTTCCAGCTCAAAAAATAGCAAGTCCCTTAAACACAATTGAGAATACAAATGTAAATAATCAGTTCCTTACATCTACAAATATACCTGTTATGAAAAATGATCCAAAATATTCAGACATTGAATTGAAAAATCAACATGTAGAGACAAATTCTGAAAACAATTCCCAGCATGCCTCTGATGATTCTGAAAATAGACCTGTTATGAAAAGTGATCCAAACTATTCAGATATTGAATTAAAAAATCATCATGTAGAGACAAAATCTGAAAACAATTCCCAGCATGCCTCTGATGATTCTGAAAATAGACCAACAATTTCTCTACCAGAAGTTCAAGAGAACAAACAGAATCCTGAAGACATTTTACGAAATAATAATCCCAAGGAAGATATTGGTATTGATGAAATTACATTAGGTGAAAAGCAAACAGAGAGCAAGAATGAATTAAATTCGAAAACAACAGATAATTTCGAAGAATTATCAACAATTCCAACAATATCCCTAAATAACGAAAAAACTCAAGCTGAATCCAAAATTGACATAGCCGTGGATACAGACATTAACATAATAAAAAGACATAAGAGAGATCAATTTCAATACATTCCTCAAATAAATCACAACTACGTTTATCCTCCAGATTTGGCTCATTTTGAAAACGATAATACATTTTATTTTCCAAATTTAGAAAACATTCACTCATTAAACTATCAAAACATGGAGCTTCCTCATAACATGGCGATTCAACTTCACCCAAACTTAATAAACACTGACATGAGGGATCTTGCATTTCAAAACATAGATAGTCGACACATTAAAAAACCTATCATGCATTACAAAACGGCTAACAAAGCATTTAAAAATAATTTTCATAATAGACGATCTAATTTGCATAAAAATCGTATTAAATTTTCACAAAGGGAGGAAAAAGAATCAACGCCGAGTGCAGTCAATGAGAAAATTTTGAAAATTGTAAATAAGTACGTGAATGCTAATGATGAGTCTCCACGACTGATTAAAGAAAATCCTGGTTTTGAACAGTTTTTAGGGAATAAGGTAGATTTTCGAAAAATGTCAGCAAAGCGTAAGTTTCCAAGGATTCATAAAATGAGAAGAAACCGTAAGATGCCCATCGTTGAGGAAAATCTAAATACAGTCAATCGCCTTATATCTTTTGAAGAACGAAGTACTGATAACGAAATAACACCATTGAGTAATGATGATGAAAATAAAGAACATACGAATACTGCTCAAATTCCCAATGAAGATGACCGATTGTCATACATTAAAGAAACTCAACATTTTAATGGAAATGACAATCCTAATAAATCACTTGAAATGAATAAAGAAAAAATCAATTATATCAGAAAATTCGTATATAATATGCAGAATAGTCAAAGTACAGAATTTAATAATGAAAAAGTTGATATAAATCCTAAACCGGATGCAGTTGTTTCTAAAGATTTTGTTAAAAATGGCAATAAAACTGACGAATTAAATAATATACGAGTCTTTTCAAATCTTAACGAAAACATAATAAATTCTTCTAAATCACTAGTCGATGAAAATTCTGAAACTAGAAGCGAAAATATAACAAAACCAAATTCATATAATTTATCGGGAATCATCAATAGAACAGATTTTAATAATACTAACTATAATCTAGAACGAACGAAAACTTTAGAACCTCAGTTTTCTACAAGCGATGGAAACATTCCTCAACTTAATATGTACAATATTAATCCACAATTAAATCCAGAATCAAAACTTGCTTCAGAAAGTCAGTTGCCTAAAAATTCGAATGATTATAGTAGAAGACTCATTTTAGAAACTCAAATACCAGAAAATATTAATTATAATAGAAGACTTATTTCAGAAGCTCAATTACCTCAAAATATGAATAACAACAGAAATCATATTTCAGAAACTCTATTATCTGAAAACGTTAATAACAATAGAAGACTTATTTCAGCAGCTCAATTACCTGAAAACAGTCATCACAATAGAAGACTTAATTCAGAAGCTAAATTATCCGAAAACTTTAATAACAGTTCAAACCTTATTTCAGAAACACAACTATCTGGAAATTTTAATAATGGAGCAAATATTCCTTCAAATGTTTCAACATTTGAGCCCAACTCGCCCACCAATGTTGCGGATTCGAAATCTCATTATATCGAAAACAGCGAGAAGAGAATTGAAAGTCCCAGCCGTGATAGAATCATTCAAAATTCTAAAGAAGACTTGGTATATTCAGAGAAAACCGGGTATCAAAATAACCAAGATGTATATCTTAAAGATAAATTTAACAGTACTGTCATCCAAACTAATGTTCAACACTCCCGATCAAATTCAACCATCCCTTCCAATTTTCTATCGAATTTTGCTTCTGTAACAAAACAAAATCCTATTTTATTTAATTACTCAAATTCAGCAATTAATTATAATAACAAATTTGGAAAGATATACCAAGAAGGATTTGCTGGTACAAATGGTAATTCTTTATCTAAGGTAGAGAAATTAGGTACATCAAACGATAATGATGGAAACAAATATTCAATATCTGCTTTAAATAACATGAATAAAGGTAATATAGGTAAGAATATCCAACCTGTGGAAGACATTTCGAAAGTGGCTCCAAATGAAAGTAATAAATCTAATAGTACCTTATTTTATGATAAAGGGAATGATTTAATAACAAACACAGATAATACAAAAGAAACAAGCCCGAGTATTCAAAAACAAGTCAATGAAACAAGGCAGCCTAATATCCAGACAATAGTAGAAAGTCAGAAATCTAATTTACAACCAGATATTCAAACAGTGATTGGAAATACAAAATCTGACCTAAAAGATAATCCTAACTTCCAAACAAATAGCTCAATCTCAAGTCAATCATTAAATAGCAATGGTACAAATTTGGAGCACATTACTAATTTAGCGCAAATTTCTAATGTAGCACTTACTGAAAGGGAAAATCAAACTAAACTAGATGTCATGGAAAATCAAATATCTAACACTTCCGCAATCGAAAGAATACCAAGATCAAACTCAACCCAACCATTTCAAATACCTGATGTATTTCTAAAGGACGCTGCAAACAACATGGTTATCCAAAACAACGTTCAAAGACTAGGTAGATGGAATTCAACCTACGTTCCTAGATCGTCAAGATTCCGAGCGAATTCAAATTTTTCCCCAAGGAAATATTCTTCGCGTGGAATGATCAATAACCGTGATTCAAATGTGGCGGTTAATTTTGGACAAAAATCAACAGGAATTTATCAACAAGGGGTTGCAACTAAGAACGGAAACAGGATTTACACTAGGACTGGAAAAATTAGGCCAATGTCTTTTAAATATGGCGAAAGCGATGCAAAATCAGATTCAAATTCAATTCCAGAAGTAAACACAAATTCATTTTCACATATTTCAGGATATAATAATAAACCTGATGTATATATAGCAGATAGAGATAATAATGTAGTAAGTCAAACTAATTATCAAAACACAAACCCATTGAATTTCCAAAGTGTTCCATCTTACATTCCAAGAAAACATTCACATGCGAATGAGCAAGCATTACAACCCAAAGTAGAAAATTCAGGAATACAAAATGAGGATAGAATTAACTATGAGGAAATGCAAAACGGAGATTCATATTTAAATTCAGCACAATATTCAACTGCAACAGAAAACACTGTTGAATCCAATCATAAGTTTACTGACGTAGAAGCAAACCCAATAAATGAAAACTCACATTCCACGAATTTAGCTACTGAAAATCCTAACGTATTCTTAAGTGATAAGCTTAATAATATGATGCTCCACAATAACTATCAAAGCAAAGGTGATATCCCAAATCAATCTTCCTATGGAATAGATAATAGCTTTCCGACTTCAGGAGAAGCATCTGATGTGGCAAATCCTGATGTGTTTCTTGTAGATAAAGCTAACAATATGATAATCCAAAATAATTACCAAAATAGACCTTACAGAATTGGCCCAAAACACAAATTCTCTCAACCAACGCGCTTTTCTACTGGAATAAACAGTAATTATAATTCAAACTCAGCTGTTAATATAGGACAAAAATCTTCTATAATATATCAAGAAGGTTATCCTAGTGGCATTTTCAATGTGCCGGAGAATATAACACCAATGTCTTCGGAATTTGAGGGTGGTCATGTTGAAAAAAGGAAGAATCTTGGTTTGGATTTTGATGAGGGTACAGAATCTAGTTTTCAGCCAATGCATTATAAGGAAAACACTCTTCATCCAATAAAATTGGATTTTGAAGATGACAAGGAAACCCATTCTGATCCATTGGATACTGATTTTTATGACGGTAAGAAATCGACTTTTAATCCAAACTTGGATTTTGATTATAGTAAGGAATCGACTTTCATTCCAATGAACTTAGATTTTGGTTATGGTAAATCGACGTATAATCCAACGAATTTAGATTCGGATTTGCAAGACGGCCATAGCGAATTCAAAGATAATGAGAAAAGGTTGTCTTCAGATTATTATAATACTGACAAAGGTAAGAATAGAAATATTGATGATCTGATCATCCTTTCTTTCATTTTCGATCCTAACCTTTTTCTTAAAATACCAATAATTTGGGTAAACTGAACACAAAAATGTCTCAACTATTACTGATGGAATTTACAGAGAATTCGAAGTAAATATAATATGTTAATGATGTTAAGAACTCAACGAATTTGAATGAAAATAAATTTAAGAAAATTATAAAAGAATTCCAGTAAATGGATTTTAATGTGCTTTTGCAAAACAAAAATAAGAGTACATCTAAAAATGTTAAAGCAAAAATGCTATAATTTCGTTGTGAACAAATTAATCTCGGCTATTGAATATTTAAATTATGTAAAAATATGTATTTACGACGAGAACTTGAAAGTTAATTATATAGAACACTTTTTATATACAAGTTAGAAAATGGTATCTTTTTGAAACAACCGAATTATAGATAAGAGCATAAGTAAGACAATATAATCACATTATCAATACATATTCTCGTAAAATAATTATACCAATAAAGTGGATTTTATAAACTAGAAATTTAACTTCCTGCGCGACGCGTATAAAACAATAAAATATGGCGAAGCAATGTGGTAAAGACGTCCATTTTTAACTTTACTCACAACCAGTGTTTCATACGCGTGGCGCATAAAGTAAAATTTCGAGTTTAGAAAAAGCCCCGTGAAAATTTGTCGAGGGCTTTTCTAAACTCGAAATTTTACTTTATGCGCCACGCATATAAAACACTGAAATATTGTGAAATTTATGTATATTTGAACCTCACTGAAATCAGTGTTTCATACGCGTGGCGCATGAAGTAAAATTTCGAGTTTAGAAAAGCCCAGAAAATTTGTCTCGGGTCGCTGCGCGACCCGAGACAAATTTTCACGGGGCTTTTCTAAACTCGAAATTTTACTTCATGCTTAGTCTGGGAGTGGAAAACACTCGTTTAAAGCTTCAGCTTGAACTCCTTTAAAAAAACAACGAATATCCAAAGATTTAAAGAAAATTAGCTGAATTTGAAAATGTAAAACCAAATTTTCAGGCTTTTCTAAACTTGAAATTATACTTCAATTTCGAGTTTAGAAAAGCCTGAAAATTTGGTTTTACATTTTCAAATTCAGCTAATTTTCTTTAAATCTTTGGATATTCGTTGTTTTTTTAAAGGAGTTCAAGCTGAAGCTTTAAACGAGTGTTTTCCACTCCCAGACTAAGCATGAAGTAAAATTTCGAGTTTAGAAAAGCCCCGTGAAAATTTGTCGAGGGTCGCGCAGCGACCCGAGACAAATTTTCTGGGCTTTTCTAAACTCGAAATTTTACTTCATGCGCCACGCGTATAAAACACTGATTTCAGTGAGGTTCAAATATACATACATTTCACAATATTTCAGTGTTTGATATGCGTGGCGCATAAAGTAAAATTTCGAGTTTAGAAAAGCCCTCGACAAATTTTCACGGGGCTTTTTCTAAACTCGAAATTTTACTTCATGCTTAGTCTTCGAGTGGAAAACACTCGTTCAAAGCTTCAACTTGAACTCTATTCAAAAAATAACGAATATTCAAGGATTTAAAGAAAATAAGCTGAATTTCGAATACGTAAAGATTTGAAGAAAATAAGCTGAATATATAATACATAAAGATTTAAAGAAAGTAAGCTGATTTTCGAATCCGTATACTTCTAAGAAAAACTCCATGTATATCAAAAAAGTGTTATACAAACAAACTAAAAAGTCATCACAATACAGAAGATGATTAATAATAATTTTATTGTTTCATAAAATGATTATTAACGATCTTCTGTATTGTGATGACTTTTTTTGTATAACACTTATTTAATTTAATGTGACTGCAGTTTAGACTAATTTAGCTTATCATTATTAAACATGAACTTCATGTTTGATAATGAAAACCTAAATTTGTCGAGACTCCAATCACATTAAATAGTAAAGTGTTATACAAACAAAATAAAAAGTATTTTATTGTAATAATTAGATTTCTATATCCTTAACTAATTTCTCTTTCTTTATTTATTAAAACAATATTTTAATATAATAATAATAATCTGATATAAAGAAGACACGGAACTTTTTTATACTACTTTATGTTACCCCAATTCACTTTAAATTAAATTAACTTTAAGTGAATTCTAGAAACAGAAAAATATATTTACTACTTCTTTCTGTAATTCCAGCGCAAATTTGAATGATTGTGAAAAATCGTTGAAATGTAGAGTATATTTGGGTTCCAAAATTTAACTTCATGCGCGACGCGTATAAAACAATAAAATATGGTGAAGCAATGTGGTAAAGTCGTATATTTTGAACTTCACTCACAACCAGTGTTTCATACGCATGGCGCATGAAGTATAATTTTGAGTTTAGAAAAGCCTGAAAATTTGGTTTTACATTTTCAGGCTTTTCTAAGCTAGAAATTTTACTTCATGATTAGTCTGGGAGTGAGAAACACTCGTTTAAAGCTTCAAATTCAAGTTTTTTTTTTTTAAGCAACGAATAAGCTCATCGAATAGAATATATTTTTAATAAATAATTAATTTAAAACAAAAAAATACAAGTAAAGTAAAGATTTTGCTTTACTAATAGTTTAATAAACAGTTTGTAAAGTAAAAAATTAATCGAAAAAACAATGTTGAAGAATTTATTTAAATATTTAAGGAATAAATATAAGCTCATGAAAAGTTTCAATATAGAATGCATTTTGAGCAACGAAGCCACCATCTTACTTTTTGTAAAAAGTAAGTTTAAGATTCATCAATGTGATTACATACATTTTAATTAACACAATTAATATATAAATAGAGATGACTAATAGATCAAAGAATCATATAAAATGTATGCTCATTTCAAGAAGAAACGGTCATCAGTGTTCGTTTACAGATTATCACTAATGAAAATCATGGGAAATGAATAGTAATACAATTACATTAACATATTTTTTAATCATCATGTCAAACAAACATTACACAAAACATCGAATAACATTAAAGCATAAAAATCATAACCTCTAAGATTCAAGAAACCTGAAACATTTGAAAATTGCATAATCAGGATAATTATCGATCAAACTATCTTGAATTTATTGTAGTTAAAAAATGTTTGCCTAAAATGAAATCGACATGTAAAATTGATAAGAACTATCAACATTTCAAACCACCATTATTTAACCCTTACATAAAAACTAGAACCATAGCCTTTTCACCGCATTAACCATAATATCCATAAGATCCAGATGGTATCAGAATCTCTATATCCATACACTATTGTACTCACAAAATAAAAATAAATTCAAATAATTATAATTATATTGATGGCTTAATAATATTACAAGAAACACGAGATAAATACAAATTTTCACAATACAAAGGGTGTCCCAAAATTAACGCAAGATTTGAATAAACTAGAATACACAGTTTTCAGTCTTCAGATTGTTATTTTTTTATTGAATCATAAAGTACATAGGATAGGGATATTTATGGAATAACACGTCGGGCAAATGGGCTCCACGGCTTTGCTGGCTCATAAGCACTGTTTTGTGAACATTGTTCATGACCATTCTGCATAAATGTCGCTGAATTTCGTTGATGCAGCGTTTAATTTCTTCCTGAAATGCACGGATGCTTGTGGGTTTGTCGACATAGACCTTTGACTTCAAATAACGAGAGAGTACACGATCAGGATATGTCTCATGCAGTAATTGAATTGTTTCACGGGCTGTATGCCATGTGCCGTCTTGTTGAGACCACATATTGACCACATCAATATCGTCCAATTTCGGCAGAAAGAACTGTGATATCATTTCGTGATATCGAGCACCAGTAACAGTCACTGCTTGACTAGCCTCATTTTCAAATAAGTGTGGTCCAATGATGCCCCAGCCTAAAATCCGCACCAAACAGTGACACGTGACAATCACATATGGGTTCTCCGAACCTCAAACACGGCAATTTTGGCGATTAACAAAGCCATCAAGGTGAAAATGTGCTTCATCTCTTAGGATATTTTTTTCTCGAAAAATCAGCATTCACTTATTGATGTTCAGTAATCTATTCAACGAACTCTCTTCGCTGTGCATGGTCATTGGGCTATGGAGACATAGATCTTTTGTAAATATACGCTGTAGAACACTTTATGAAATGTGCAATTCTTGTCCACGACGCCGAATTGATGTGCTGGGATTTTCACCAACACTCTCAAGCACTGCTTCGATATTGACATTGCTTGTTTTGGACGACCACTGTGTTTTTGGACGACTCCAACTGATCCAATCTCCCTGAATTGTTCAATTAATCTCTTCACAGTTGACAAAGTTAAAACACTATTCCGATCATATTTTGTATGAAATGTTTGAACTGTGGCCGCCAAACTTTCATTATTTTTTAGATATTGTTCAATAATGAAAACACTTTATTGTATAGTGTAACGCTCCATTTTTACTAACCCTAAACTCATAGCTGTGAAATTGTTTTTTTTTTTCAGCACCAATGGAGGCAAATTCAAATCTTGCGTTAATTTTGCGACACCCTTCACCCTTGATTCAAAATGTTTGTTTAGTTTTTGTTATTTGCTTCATTTAACTATTAGGCCATCGGTATCTTTATGTAAATATTATTTAAATGTTACTTCAGATTTTCTTATATTTAATTTATATATATATATATATATATATATATATATATATATTTATTATAGACTCGCCTATTTCTACCAACGATGATCAGGAACAGGGTCTGGACTTCCATTTCCCTCTTCATTTCGGTGAAGACTTCGAAAGGGAACTACAAATGGCAACGGTGGTGCCCGATACGACGAAACGTCCCGTATTTTACGCGACGAACGCCCCTTCGATTTTCTACGATAACGTTCCTCAAAAAGTGACTGCCCCACGATGGTTTGCACATGAAAACCATCAAGCGAATTCATTTTACGAACAAAATTCACCTTCAGTAGCTCCTCCTGTTTTTACAGAGAGTGGCGATCTAGATGCATTCGATGTATTTAAGTTGATAGGAGATCCAGGTACACAACTAATTTAAATTTTTATCTTTTAGAAAAAAAAATCTAATTCAATAGTAATAGAAAATTTTCAAAAGTTCAGTAACTGACAATCAGAAATCGAAACGGAAACGATCCCGTTTCGATTTCTGATTGTGTCAGTTACTGAACTTTTGAAAATGTTCTACTTATAAAAGATTTTTTTTTAAATTAATCGCTTGACACTTTTCATAATATTGCAATTTTTATATATTTTTTTAAAATATGTACACCTAAAATATTAATAAAGTTCAAATATTCGAAAAATGCATGTGTTATTCCAAAGCCTAAGAATGAAAAATCGAAAATGAAGGCCAGTATTTCTTGTAGCGAGGCAAATTCATTTTAGTAATCAATTATTACGTGCAATTTATTTATTTCTGTCTAATCTAAGCTTAAGGCAGTGTTTCTTATCTATTTCAGAATTACGGGTGCTTACAAAATTACAAAATGTTTGAGGAGCATAATCCAGTATACGTTTTTTTCTAAATGACTGCCAAGTTCAGCAAAAACCATCAAAGATTGTGAATTGAAACTTTAAATATTATTGCAATTTTCGGTTTTGATAAACTGTTGATAAAATTTTGGGAACCAAGAGTAGTTGTTAATATACAATGTAATATCAGCAAACCTGTTTATATTTTATATATCTTTTTTAAACACTGGATGTAACTGATTTACATTTAAACGACTCAAGTGTTTTTGTTTGTCGAAAATATAGTCGTCTAATCACATTGCCATTCTAATCTTTCAACCCATTCACTTTTTAAAATTTCCAGATATGGAACAAAACGACCAATTTGAAGATCCCACCAAATATTTCGAATCCTCAACTGCATCTTATCACACAACATCCAGTCTTCCGTTTAATTCAAATTATGGGTCCGCAAATGATGTCGATAAAAGCATAAAATACAATTTCATGGACAAATCAAATAAAAGCGATTATTTCGAAACTGCAACACAGACAGCTTACGAACAACAACCTGTAACATCCACAAGTCGAAACTATTTTGAAAACTTCACACCAAATCCACAAAAGGAAAGTTTAGACCCAGCTTTTGGATTCTTTGCTACCACTCCTAGTTATTACGACCAATGGCAGAAACTGTATGGAACGTTAAATTACCCGAATGTTGTGACGGAAACTTCGAGGGAATTAAAACCGCAGATTACCTATCATGGCGCTCCGGCTAAACAAGATTTTGACAAATCTGCTATTGGTGCAATCAACATAACACCTAGTAGTGTTTTAGGAGACACTGCTGGAGAAATATTAGAAGATCAAATTAATATAACACCTTCTGCTGATTTAAGAATGGTATCTAATCCTGAGAATAGTTTGAATTCAAATATTGGGAAAAGTACGGACGATAAAGTTAAAAACCCTATAATTAGCGATCCTAATATAATTAGCAATCCTAATTTAATGAGCGATCCCACAAATACAACACCTACTGGTGACTTATTAGATGATTTAGATTACATAGATAATGATGATAGAGGTTTGATGTTGCATTTAATTAACAAGAAATTAAGTAAATTAACTGTAGAACTGCTAAAAACCACAGAACAAGCAAAGAATTTATATAGAATGGACCAAAATTTGCGCAAGACAACCAAACAAATGCAACCTACAAAGCGTTACAACAACGATTACCCTCCAATTAAATTAACAACAATAAAGGATAAACAAAATCCTTACAATTATGGAACCACTCCATGTGCGGACAAAGTTCACTATGTGGTGCAAACACCTAATATCTACATAGTTCAAACTGGACCTCCACCTAAAAATACGAATTTTTACTATGCGCAAACTCCAAAGCCGAAAATTTCAAACAGACCAAAAAATCCTGTTTATTCTAATAACATGGAAATAATAAACCCACCTCCACAAAATTACTTAAACTACGGTATGCCATTCCCAAATTATCCGCAATATCCAAGGAGAAGGCCTTCTAATTCAATCAACAGTGGGAGAAGACGCGGATCACCGAGTTCTATAATGGGTTCAATTAATTTGAGTACGGGGAATCAAAATCCTAGTATAAATATGCAGGGTGGAATTTTAGGAAAGAAAAAGTGCAGCAAAACTCAGAGTGGAGTTATTTCAAATCAACAAATTGATTTTGATAGGATTTTGAATCCTCAAGATAAGAATAATAGTTTGTCGTATGTTCAGCAAGGAAATGTTCCAAATCAGACAATACAGGATTCTCTCATTGATATTAAAGTTCCAATAAGTATCCTTAATTCTGGGGGCGGAAACACGCAAAATCCTGCAAATCAAGGTGGTGCTAATGCTGGGCTGCCTTTATTGAATCCAGGAAGTTCAACTCAACAAAATTCTTCTTTAATAGGTAGGGGTACTTTAAATGTTCTCATGCTTTTATAAGGTTTTCTTTTTCTGTCTGTACAAATTATGTTTCGTTATTAATCGAATGATTTTTCCGCTTACAGGGATTTTTATTCCTTTAAGTAGGTATACACTTATCCCAAATTGCCGAAACAAACAATTGTAAAATGTATTAATGTAAGATTAATTAACATTTAGAACTTCACTTAAAATCAGTGTTTTACACGCGTGGCGCATGAAGTAAAATTTCGAGTTTAGAAAAGCCTGAACATTTGGTTTGGACTGACTGTCTATACGTCCCTGTATATATTATATATCACACATTTTCTCATTATATGAAATGTGTTTCCAAAATTTGTTGTTGTTAGTAAAATAATTATAAAAAATGATACCAACTATTTTTATTTTAGGTCAAAACTCATCACTCTCTAACGTTCCAAATATACTCAATCCAATACAAAGCTCTTCGTATTCCGGCGCTGTACCACAATCACAACTAGTTGGAAAAGTATTAGCTGATAATGGAACGCATGCTATAATGCGAACTGAGGATGGAACGCTTGCACTTATACCAATCAATATGTTAGGTGCTGGATCCACGAATACAAACCAAAGACCAATCATTGATGATAAATTATTAAACTCTCCAAATGTTGAACAGATAATACCAGCAAATCAAAATAACCCAACAGAAACACGACCAAATCAAGATGGAACATTTTTGACCGGGTCTCAAAATATTCAACAGCATCATCCAAGCACAGTTTCAAATGATAACTCTAGCCCTCTTATTACTGTACTAGCTCCAATTAATGTATTAAATTCTGTAAACACAAACGCAACACAACAACAAAAACCACACCAAACTCAAGATTCTGGAAGAAATAATCCTTATCAACCATCCAATACTGGAATTTCGAATAGCCTTAATCAAACAGGTAGCAAAAATGTTGATCAAAGTAACAACTACATTCAACAAAATTCAGATCACAATAAGAAAAACTTAATAAACGTTGTAGGTCCTATAGATATTTTAACTTCAACTTCGAATCAACCAAATATGCAGAATCCCCAACAAAATCAAGCATTTGCATCAGCAATAAATCCATCATCAAATTATTACAGTTCGAATCATCAAAATTCAGATCAAAATAAGCAAAGCTTAATAACCGTTGTAGCTCCTATAGACATTTTAACTTCAACTTCAAATCAACCAACTATGCAGAATCCCCAACAAAATCGAACATCTGCATCAGCAATCAATCCATCATCGAACTCCTATAATGGAAATCCTTATCAATCACAAAATTACGGTACAGAACCTTCACCAAATAATAGCTACAAACCTAGACCAATCGATGTAACTCTTCCACAAAGTGAAGAAGAACAACTGTACAACGAGATGATGAAACACTTTGGAAAAAATCAGCAAATAAAAGAAAATCCACCGGATTCGAATAACCATCAAAATGGATTACTTAACCTTTTAGGAGACAATAAGCAAAATCAAAAGTACGACAAAGCACCTTTACCTAACTCAGTTATTGCGATTCCTATCACTGCTTTGAGCACCAATACTCAAAACAAATTTTCGAATAATGCTGGTCAAAAAGATATAACGGAAGATAACAAGTTTCGCGGGATTGATGTAACGGAAAACACGGCCAAACTAAATCAAAACTATGGTTTGGATCAAATACGCCAAAGGATGTCCGAAGGAGAGGATTCTATTGCTGAACAACCAACCCAAGGATTTCGAAATGAGAAGCCTATTGATATAACGGAAAACTACTTATTTCGCGAAGAAACAAATAAATATATAGATGTAACAGAGCCAACATTAGATGACTCTGATGAAAGGAAAATTAATTGGAATTTTCCGCACCTAAATATTTTTGCAACAACAGAGTCTAATACGGCAAATTTAAAAAATGATTTAAGCACAACGGATAATGTCCAAACTAATATGCAACTACGAAATCTATTTCAAAGATACAGAGAAGCGAAGAATAATTTCTTAAAAAGTTATAAAGCACAATCGAAAGTAAAAAACCAAATCAATCCCGTGGTGGATAAACCTGAAGTGATTAAAACACCCCCTCCATGTGAGAATCAAAAAAATCATCCTAAAGACAATTCAAATTCAAACAATCCTGAATTAGTTACCTGGAGGATGCCAATCATGGATGACAATTTGAAAGTTGTCACTTCACAAAATGAATTGGTAACGTGGACAATACCTGATGTAGACAAAGGAGTTAAAAAATCGGATCAAACGTTTCAAAATATGAACGAAGAAACTTCGGATTTAGAGAAAGCGAAAGCCAATACAAAGTTTTTATTCACAAAAATTGAATCAAGAACAACAGAAAAACCGAGGCTTTCATTTATAGATATATTGAAACCAACAAAGGAAAAACCAACACAAAAGCCAAACTTATTAAATATATTCAACGCTATGCAAACCACCCAAAAACCCGAAATTTTAAATTTAGCGCAACTGCTGCAAACGACACCAATTCAAGCATCAATGCTGCAAGATTTCTTAAAACAAGTTAATAATGGACAAAATGCCTGGAAGCTCAATACTGATTCCGAAGCAAGAACGAATATTCCTGATGGATTACTCGAGTCTTTTATTACGAGAATATCCGGAGATAATGATGGAAATCATGGACAAAGTGGAAGCAACGAAAATGTTGAATCTGGTAATCCTGAATTGATTACTTGGAAACTACCTGAGCAGCTTGGTGTGACACATAATCCACTAAGTCAAAAAGCTGAAAATAAACCTAATTTATTAATACAGCAGGGAATTCAAAATCCCCAGTCACCCAATCAAAACCAACAAAGAGAAGGAAATGTTAGGATACCTAATCCTTCGCAAAATATTCGAAAGTATGGAAACAAAGAACCAGAGCAATTTAATTATCAACCTTCCTACAATTCTGAGACTAATCAAAGACTTGTATATTTCCAAAACCCAACAACTTGGAGACCAGGTTATTATCAACCTCAAAGTTATCAAAATTTGTACAATTATGAAACAGTCACTCGACCCACTCCACGAAAACAATTGGCACAAACAAGAATGCCGGAACCACAACGAATTCCAATGAGTTATAATTTGGCGACTCCAAAAATGTATGAAATGCAATTTGGATTGAATCCACAAACTCTATACACAAATTCTCCCTACGCGAAACAATATTTCGGAAATATTGCATACACTCCAAAACCAATCGACTATTACAATCATCAAAGAATTCAACCACAATCACAAAGATATTATAACCAGCCTAATCAGATAAGGTACTATCCAAACTCAGAGTTTAGATCTTTGAATACCAAAGATAATGAGAATCTCACTCACAACTCAACAAATCGGGACGATGACGCAAACTTTAAAAGTTTAAATGAGGACCAAAAAAAAGATTTTGGTGTTTCAAAGGAATATTCACAAGAGCTAGTTTTTAAACCAGCTGGTTCGGGGTTTGATTTTTTCGTAGCAACTGCATCACCAAAACCTGACACCGATACCAACAGAAAAACTACTTCTGAAACCTTGGTAAACCAAAACCAATATAGCGATGATTTTTTAGGGGAAGTGGAGAAGCCTAATGAAAGATTTAGCAGAGAAGATGTTAATTCTTTCAGGATTACAGCCTCGGAGGCTTCTCCTGAAAACCCAAAAATAAACGAAACTAATACGAATTCAATGGAAAGCGGCGAAAGGAATATTAATAGCTCAACAAAATTTAAAGGTGTGCTAAAACCTGCACAAAAAAAGATTATCAGAAAACGTCCTAATTTCCATAGCTTTCCTGATTCTATAAATCATCAAATAAAAAGTATGTCTAACAAATTACTTACTGATTATACTAAAGGACCATCTTTTCAAGAATTAATTAATAGTCGTTTACAAAACAACACTTACAGCTTCACCCATTCACTTTCTACGAGAAGTATTAATGATGAAACCCAAACCCAACCCATCATAACGAATATGCAACAACATATCACAGCAAATAAGAGACAACCTTATAAGAAAAACATCGCCAATCAGCAAAAAGGAAGAACTGTTTCTGACATTTCAAAACTTTCTAATTTACAAGAGCAGGCCCCAGTTTTGAATGTTGCTAAGTATAATAGCCAAACGCAACAAAGTAGAGTTTTAAAAAAAGGCATTAAAAGAGGCGCAGGGAATTTTTTGAACAGCCAAAGGGGAGAAGAAATTATTCCAGGTAAAAGGCTAAAGAATCAGAAGCTAATGGAATTGGATGCCGAGAAATTGGAGAATTTTGACGAAGAACTTTTGCTTCATTCAAAAAATGATGATTGCTCGAACAAAAAAGATGCAGATCATGCAAGTTTTACTGATTATAGAAATCATTTGTCTGATGATTATAATCACAATACCATAATTTCAAAAAATGGAGATATGTTTGCAAGAAATAAACCATCTCTTACAGATAACACAATTTACAATAAACCGTTAGGTATGAAAAGTATAAATAATTTTCACCAACAAGGCAATGCAATTATTTACAACAATCCTCCAAACTTCAATAATGGTCCAATATTAGATTACATAAATCCTCAAGGTTACATAGATCCCAATAATTTTATCTACAAGAACCCTTCAATTTACAATGATGACAAAAATGTTTTCTACAAAACTCAACCGGTTTTTAAAAATGGTAAAAATCGGAAAACTTACAAAAATTATAACCACAAGAAGCAGCAAGCTTTAAAATTAAAAACTGAAACCCTATCAAAACTACAAACCGAAAAGCCGGATGAAGATCAGATTTTGGAAAATCTGAAGAGAAATGAAGCACATTTTGAAACGTCAAAACCTCTGAATCTAACACCTACAGAAGAAAGCTCCACATCAGAGAATGCAATACTTACTCTTGAAGGAGAAAGGGAGAATGGTGGTCAAAAAAATCCATCTTTTAAAAATGAAAATAGTGTACCAATTTCTCATGCATCTTTTGGTGGTGACAAGAAAGCTCCTAACAACGAAGCAAATTTTGACGCTCCTACAGATTTACCAAATACTGAAAATATTGTACCTAGATTTGAAAAATCATCAGATGAAAATGTTGGAAACAATGTAAACAATCAATTACCAGATAAACTATTATCAAAAAATGATCAATCACATCTTTTTAAACCAAATGATATTTCAACCCAACAAATAATACCTACATCTTCAATACCATATGATAAGAACATTCATAACGTTGATAAACTAGAAAATGTTTCAAACAATCAAACACAAAAATATACTCAAGTTGAATCGCCACAACCTGAAAAAATTAGTAAACCTAAAACGCCTGATGAAATCTCAAATTTACAAAAATCTTTAAAATACTCATCCAAACTACCTTCTTCCTTTAACAATTCAGCCTTTGAAGAATTCAAAAAGAAACTGAAAGCATTAGGCATGTCAAACACACAAATCGAGGAGAACATTAAAACACAAGTAAGGGATTTAAAAGATAAATTAGAACAACCCAAATCGGAATTTAAAAATAATGAAATATTTGCAACGCAGGATAAGGAATTTAAAAAGAAATTAGATGTGTTAAAAGCTGAGTTTAGTGAAAATGAATTCGAAGAATTGAAAACAATGCTGGAATTAAGAGATTTGTCTGACTTATCATTCGAAGATAAAAACTTCAAGAGGAAACTGGAAGATCTTAAATCACGAAATAATGCATTGCATTTGGATGATGAAAGTTTTAAAATCAAGAACCAAGCAAGAAAATCTTTTGAAGAAAAAGAATTGGAAAAAAACAAAGAATCTTCAGATTCATCATTTGAAGAAACTTTGAAATCCCTTCTGAAGCACTATTCGAAATATCTGCGCCACCACAAGAAACACCCGCACAAGAAGCACTTTTCGGATGAATCTTTGTACTTAAATAGCGATTCTTTGGAGGATTACAGGAGAAAACTCCAGGAAAGAAAATGGAGGAGCAAGTTTAACAGTAATCATGAGAATCATAATCATCACAGCTCAGAAATGGAGGAAGAAATTGAGAAGATTTTAAAATCGGCCGAAAGGAAATTAAGGTTGAAGTTTTATGGAAAGGATTATCATATTCCAAGAGATGCTTTCGAAGATTACGAAAACAAGCATTCTAAGCTAAAGAAGATGACAACATTCTACGAAGAATTATTGAGGGATTTTGAAAATCATAAAGCAGATAAGTTGGACTTGAAGAATTATGGAGACTTCCTCGCTGCTGAAGATAGTTTTGGACATAATAAGCTTGATGAAATGTTAAATTCCGTACATAATACGAATCATTTAGAGTTTTTAAAGTCAAAGCCAGATTTTCAGACCCATCAAAATTTTGAGAAGAACAACAAAGAATACTTACCTGAAGAATTAGAAAAGTTGTTGTTTTTAAATGCTGTGAAGAATTCTCAGACTTATAATAGAAATAATCATGACGATTTATTATTAGGAAATCATAATGATTTAAAAAAAGTCCATTACGCAAACTTGAAAGATTTTCATGGTATAAATCCTGAAGTTGTCAAATTAAGAAATTTGGAGAAAACTAATGAATTATCCCTTGAAGATTTAAAACTATTGTCTTCTTATTATAATAATTTAAATCAAATTCATCCTGAGTTATCTTACAAGAAACCTGGACTAAATCCTGAATTATTTAAAGGAATTCATCCTGAACTATTTAATGGACAAAATCCTGAATTGTATAATGGAATACATTCTGAATTGCTAAAAGAATTTCATCCTGAAATATTTAAACAAATAAATCGTGAAGATTATAAAGGATTTCCACATGAAAGTCTCAAAAGTCACAACGAATTAAATTCTGACAAAATGTTTGAAACATATAGGAAAGATAGAATTCTAAATCCAGGAAAATATCATCTAAAGAATCCTACTTTTCAATCAGAAGTAAGCGGCTCAAAAATTGGTTTTGAGGATGCCACAAAAGCGTTCTCTCCAGTCGGAGAGACAACAAATAAGGATTATCTGAAAGTGAGTCATATAAAATCAAGAATGGATCGTGATTCAAATCAAGAATCAACTACAGATTTAGTTGGGAGTCAAATTATGGAAGCTTCGAGAACTATAGCTCAAGAACTTTACAAGCAGTTTGATAAAAAGATTGAAGAGATGAAGCGCGAGGGAATTTTAACGAATGGAGATCATGTTTACAGCAACGCTGAAGGTACTAGGTCTCCCCTGACGGCAAAAAGAAGTGCAGCAATTGGAGATAATAAAAATTCTATCCCTTCTAAGAAAATAGATGTAATTTGTAAACACGAAGAATTTGATGGAGATGTGGTTAAAGGAGAGCCGAAAGTCAATTTGAGGTTTCGTATTCCACTGTCAGAAAATGAAAATGTAAGTAAAGAAAATCTGTCTCTTAAAAAAATAGCTCATGAGAAACATAAATTAGAAGCAGTAAATGAAGCAACATCTTTAAATGAAAAAAGTGCAAATAAAATGAGAAATATGGAAACAAATGAAAGAGAGATTACGAAATTAGAAAATGAGCGAACAAATATTGACATAGATGACCTTGATTCGAAAAAAGAAGAGCCTGTTAATAACAAACAAAGAACACCAGAAGAAGAAGAAACAACAAAGGATGCACATAATAAACCGAAAACACCAAATGAAAATAAAAAAACAAATAATAACGATGATCATCCAAAAAATGAAACAAAATCGGAAGGGAAGAAACCGCACACATTAAAAGAAGCAATTGAAGTTGCTAAAGTCGACAAACATCCTGGATCGATTAAATCAAATTTAAATTCTAACAAACATTTTAATGAAAGTAATGAAAAACCTGTTGTAGAAAAATTGGAAAAAAACAAACTAAAATCCAAATCCGAAGAGGAGGAACAAAATACACTTCAAAAAGAAACTAAACTTGTCGAGAATCATAATCAAGGAATGGAAATAGTAAGCATAAAACCTACTTTATTTAATGATAATACTTCCGAAGAAACAACTGAAGATTATCTTAATAATGAAATCAGTAAGGCAAAAGTGAAACTAGAATCGAAAGAAAGCAAAACATCCTTAGATCAAGGATCTATTAATGCTGGAGATAACTCACAGAAAATTGAATTAAAGTTGAAAGAAAATGCATCTAAAAATCAACGTGTTGTTGTTGACATTGAAGATGAAGCAGAGAAACTGAAAACAAAGTCAAAATTTAAGGAAGAACAAATCAACGTTAATACTGAAGGTAAAGGATTGAAAACTGAAGCAATTGTTAAAGAAGAAAATGAGATCAAACAAAATATTAAGCATAAAGGCAAAACATTGAATCTTATTAATAAAGAACTTGAAGGTAAAATTATAAAAAATTTGAAGGTAAGTAATGCAGAAAACAGTGAATTAATATCAAAAGAAGGAGATACTGTAGGAAATTCACATGAAAGAAAACTTAAAGGTGCATTAAGAAAAAACAGAGAAGATGGCGCTGATAATGAAAAAGAACGACAAAAACAGAATAGTATAATTGAATCTGATAATGCAAATGTAGAAGGAAACGTTCAAAGTTCAGAAAATGCCAATCAGCAGAAATTTACAAATAAAAGTGAATCAAAAGAGAGTGTAGAAGGAATTACTGAAAAGAATTCTAAACACAGACACCTGCGAAAAAATGAAATATTAGATATATTAGAAAGTCCAAGCAAATCGAGTATATCTGAAGAAATTACTGGGGATATACTACAACCTAAAACGAAATCAAAACACAAACACTCACAAAATGATAACAAATCTGATACGTTAGAAAATTTAAGTCAGCCTGAACAAAGCACGGAAGAAAATCAACAACCTTATAAGAGATCAACTGAAAGAAACTTGGAGGAAAATCAACTCCACAAACATAAAATAAAACAAAAAGAGAAACACGAAATTGATGGAAACATATCAATAATTAGTTCAAACGAAAATGTTGGTAAGGTAGAGAAAGAGCAGCTTCGAAAACCCCACAGAAGCCACTCGAAGAAAATCAAAACCCATAATTTGGAATCAATGGAAACCCGCGGTGTGGAAGCAAAGGAAAACCACAAAGGTGGTAGGTGGGCTTTAAAATATAAATCTAAAGAAGAGGAAGAAGAAAGCGAACACAGTTTTGGTGGGGAAGGAACCAAAATGGAAACGGATGAACATTCAAAACCACACAGGAGCCATTTGAGGAGAGTCAAGACGCACAGCTTGAAAAGATCATCTTTCGAAAATGAAGAAATACCGAAAATACACAAATCCCGATCGAAATATAACAAACATAGTCTCGAAACAGAAGAAAGTGAAGAAGTGCATAAAGCACATTCGAGGAGAAATAAGTTAAAAAGCTACAGTTCTGAATCGGATGGAAGAATAAGTGAAGGTAGTCCAAGAACGCGTAAGAGCCATTCGAAATATAGAGCGGATAGTTTGGAATTGGTTGGAAGGTCGAAATATAGGAAACAAGATTCCGTAGATGAAGAAGAAGAAAGTGAAGCACCTGCTGTTGGAGGGTTGATAATAATGCACTCACCTCGGCGTATACATAAAAAAGTTGAAAGTTTTGAAGATGGTGATAAAGGTATGAAACGTGGAAAACTTGAACGTGTTGAAGATAGCAATAATAGTCATAAAAATAGGAAGCATAGAAAATTTGAAAGTATTGAAGGTAGTGGTGTAAGCCATAAAAGTAAGAAATATAGACATTTTGAAACTGTTGAAGATAATAATGAAGATAGGAAGTATAGAAAATTAAGTAGTGTTGAATTTGGTGATAATGGTCATAAACATAGAAAACATAAGAAATCTGGTAGTATTGAAAACAGTAGTAGTCATAGAAATAGGAAACATAAATATAATTCTGAAGAAGATTTGGATAGGAGTGATGATCACCATTATTCTGATCAAGTTTGGAGGGGCAATGGTGGTAGACATGGGAGTTTCGAATCGTCGGAAAGAAGACCAAAAGGTTGGTATAATAATAGTAACGCAAAATGTTTTGAAATATAAGTTGTGTAAGGTTAACAAAATGGGCCAAATTCAAACAAAAATTTAACTTTGTTTATGGGTAAAATGCAGTTCAAATGATACACTATTCTAATACTTGTTCCAAAATACCAGGTGGCCATAAAAGTAGTGCCTACGTAATTACTTAAGCAATATTAATGGTAGACGTTTAAGTTGTGGGGTGTATACATAAATTAACTATAGCTTGATTTTGGCATAGTATTAACTGGGAATAGTACTTCTGGTTTAGCCGAAAGCGATATTATTTTTCTTGTTTTAAATTGCAGCCTCAAGTTTTGTCTAACTTGTAATATTCGTCTCTAAATTTCCTTTCCATTGATATAAAACAAGTTGATTTTTACGTTAAAACTAACCTTAAAATTAATATTTCTCGAATTTGATTTAGTAGGCTGTGAAATTGTAACTGGAATGAAACATCACAAAGTAGGCCGTGAAATAGTCATGTTACCTAACAACAATTTTTAATTACATCGATTTTCTATTTTTTAAATTCAGTTTTAAATTCCCTATTTAATTATGTATTGCAAGTTGATATTAGTTCAAGAATTGACCGTATTAGAGTTTTTAAAAGTTTGCACTAAGTACGCTTAATAATAATAATGGATACAAAATTAATGGAAGGCTGTTCTTAGATAAAACAAAGGCGTTGAATGGACTGTTTTAGACATTTCACGACCCACTTTGTGATGTTTCATTCTAGTTTCAATTCCTCGGCCTCCTAAGTCAATTTTGAAAAATATTATTTTTTAATACATCACTGGAAAGGGAATTTTGAGGCAAATATGATAAGTTTGAAACAAGTTGGGGTTGTATTGCAAAATAAGAAAAACTCAAAACTCAAATGTCTACCATTAATATTGCCTAAGTAATTGCGTAGGCCATACCTTCATGAGCACCCGGTATATTTTTAATATTTTTTGTACAAAAAGATATACCAAAATTAGCTTAGTTATATTATTGAAACTATTAAAAAAATAATTCATGTATTTTGTATTTTTAGGGAAACACCGAAACATTGGTAGCAACAGATATCAGAGAAGGAGTTGATTGTTTGCAATTTTAGGGTTAAACATAATTTATGCTTTAGTGTTAATTATAGTAATAATAAAATATAGGAGTATGTATAATTTAAAATAACATTTATTTATGACAACAAATTAAAAAAGAACCTTTTATAGAACATCTTACAATTTAAATTACAATTAATTACGGGACATTTCAAATACAGCGATTTTTTCTATTAAGTATACATATGCATGTGTTGCCAATTTTCCGATATTCGTTGTTTTATACAATGGTTCATATTGAAGCTTTGAACGAGTGTTTTCCACTCCTAGACTAAGCATGAAGTAAAATTTCGAGTTTAGAAAAGCCTGAACATTTGGTTTGGTCACGTAGCGCGAAGCGCGGAGCGGCCAAACCAAATTTTCAGGCTATTCTAAACTCGAAATTTTACTTCATGCGCCACGCGTATAGAACGTTGGTTTTAAGTAAAGTTCAAAATATACGTTAATAGCATACTGCATTAGTAACATATTATGTACTTCACAATTAATCAGTGTTTTATACGCGTGGCGCATGAAGTAAAATTTCGAGTTTAGAAAAGCCTGAAAATTTGCTTTAGTCGCTCCGAGCTTCGCGCTACGCAACCAAACCAAATTTTCAGGCTTTTCTAAACTCGAAATTTTACTTCATGCTTATTCTGGGAGTGGAAAACACTCGTTTAAAGCTTCAAATTGAACTATTTAAAAAACAACGTATATCTACTGGTTTACAACATACAGGGTATCCCATTTTAATCCGCCAGTAGCGATAATTCTGAACCAGTGCATTGAAGCAAAAAGTGTTCCGAATAAAAAGTTAACGGTTATGAGGGGGACATCTGATGCCGTCGACTTTGCCCCCCCAACCCCCGGGGGGAGCGGGAACAGGGGACAACTTTAAAATCTTAAATGGAAATCCCTATTTTGTATTGCAGATTCGGATAGTGTTAAAGAGTAGGTCAATTTTATTCGGGGTGTTTTTAAAATTTGTTGATAGATAGCGCTGCAAACATCAAAATCTGTTTGTGGGCCAATAAATCGCAAAAATCATCAGATAATTAATTATTGTTTTTACCTAAGACTTACTCACAACATGACAAGTTTGTTCCCCTTTTTGTCTCCCCACCCCACACAGATAAAATGATGGCAGAGATGAAAAAAAAATACAGGGGAATTGAAGGAAGAAATATAAGAGTTAAGAAGGGAAATGAAGAGGAAAGAAGAAAAATGGGAAGAAGAAAAAAATAAAATGAAGAAGAGGTGCGAAAAACTAGAGAGCAGAATAGAAATTATGGAGAAAGATAAGAGAAGAAACAATATTGTGATAAAAGGCCACAAAATAAGAGAAGAGAACGTAAAGACTGCAGTAAAGAAGTTCAAAGTCAAAAGAAATCAAAGTAGTCAAGGCCCACAAAATGGAAAAAATAAAAGGAGAAGAGATAATAATAGCGAAAATTGAAACGAGAGAGAAAAAAGACGAAATTATGAAAGCCAAGAGCAACAAACTGAAGAACACTCAAATATATATTGACAACGACATGACCACAACAGAGAGAGAAGTACAAAGAGAAATTAGAATGATAGCCTGAGAGGAAACAGACAAAGAGAACAAAATACGGGTAGGCTATAAGAAATTAATAATAAATGGAGAACAATATAAGTGGAATGATCAGAAGAAAGGACTAGTAGCAGGGAGCCAGTAACATAGGCCAAAAATCTAATAACACAAGGAAAAGGAAACACAAACCCAACCAAAGCAGATAATAAGGACAAACCTAAGAAACAAAAACAAAAAAATACAAACACAGGAAATTTACGACCGAAAAAAAGGAATAGGGGAGAAAAAACGAATTGAGAATAGGCACATGGAACGTAAGAAGCCTTAAGGGAAAAGAAACAGAACTAATAGAGAACACAAAGTTGAAATATTAGGAATAACAGAAACTTAAAAGAAAGGTAAAGGAATACAGAGAATACATAAAGGATACTGGATAATCTGGTCAGGAGTGGAGGAAAAAGAGAGAGCTAAAGGAGGAGTAGGATTAATAGTAGCACCAGACAGGCTGAAAGACATTATAAAGGAAAGACAGGAAAGGAAGAAAAGTGGACTATAATAACAGCATATGGAGAAAATGAAGATGCAAGAAAAGAAGACAAAGACAAATTCTATAAGGAACTATAAAAAGAAATAGACAAGGGATCAGAGAACACTATAATCATAGGAGACCTTAACGGGCAAAAAAGTGGGCAAAAAAAAACGAAGGAATAGAGGAATACATGGGGAAAGAAGGAGAAGCAACAAGAAATAATAATGGAGACAGAATAATACAACATTGTATAGAAAATAACCTAATAATCACAAACACAAAATTTAAACACAAAGACATACATAAATATACGAGAGCGCAAGCTGCGAGGAACAAAAAATCTAATAGATTACTGCCTAATAAACACAAATATTGGAAAATGGTGAAAAACGTAAAAGTAACAAGAAAAGCCGATATAGGAAGCGATCACTCATTACTCAAAATAGACATAGCAAGAAAACAACAAGAACAAACTGACAAAAGAAGAGAAAGAAAGACATACCAAGAGATAATAAATAGAGAATTCGCTAAAGAAAAAGATAATAAAGAAATAGAAGAAAAATGGACAATATTTAAAAAATGTTTGATAGAAGTAGCAAAGAAAAATTGCGGAACAGCAAAGATAAGCAACAAATATAGAAAGAAAACAGAATGGTGGTCCGAGCAAATAAAAGTAAAAATAAAAAATAAAAAAGAAAGCTGGAAAAAATATCTAAGTACCAACAAAAACGAAGATTATGAAGAACACAAAGAGAGAAGAAAAGAAGTAAAATTGGAGGTACAGAAGTTCAAACAAAATTCATGGAAGGAATTTGGTATAAAGATGAGCGAAAATTATCGGGATAATCAGAAATTATTCTATGGAACTCTTAAACAATTGAAAAAAAAAAAAGAAAGAACACAGTCTAATGAATATAAAAGATAAGAACGGAATGATAGTGACAAATGAGGATAAAATAATGCAAAGATGGAAACAATACTTTGAGGAGCTGACAGATACAGAAACGCAAACGAAAATAAAACGATATATTAAAAATGAAAATATATCTATAGAGTAGAATATAGGAATATTCCTACCCATATACAAGAAAGCAGACAAGAAGGACTGCAATAAAAATAGAGGAATCACATTAACAAGCATACCAGGTAAAGTAATGACAAGAATACTTAAAAAAAGAATTAGAGACAAGGTAGAAAATACAATAGAGAAAGGACAATGTGGATTTAGAAGAGGAAGAAGCACCCAAGATTTAATTTTCATACTAAGAGAAATAAGCGAAAAAATAATAACGAAGAACAGAGAGGCACATGTATGCTTTGTGAACCTTTAAAAAGCATTCGACAGAATAAAGAGAGAAGACATATGGAAAACTTTAGAAGATAGAGGAATAGAAAAGAAAACAATCAGAACAAACCAAGCCATGTATAAAAATAACAAGAACATCATAAGAACCAACAACGAGGAATCAACGGAGTTCACAACACGAATAGGAGTTAAACAAGGAGGTGTCCTAAGCCCCCTCTTGTTCACTCTAGTTTTAGACTCTTCAATAAAAGAGGCAAATAAAGAGATAAAAACACTGAAAGTAGGATTTTGGAAATTGAGAAGAACGGAAATATCAGAACTGCTTTTCGCAGATGATATGGTCATACTAGCAAAAACTGAAAAAGACTTGCAACAAAATATGCAAATTCTAAACAGGGAACTGGCAAACATAAATATGAGGATTCATTTACAAAAGACAATATCAATGGTAATATCAAAGGAGCATAAAACACATAATATTACAATTAGGAGGAACAACAATAGAACAAATAGAAAGCTATAAATACCTGGGGACAATAATCGAAAGCAATGGCAAACTAGAAAAAGAAATAGAAGACAAAGTAGGAAAAACTGGAAAACTGTACAACATGATGAAACATACGTTCTTTGGTAACAAGAAAATACCTAAAGAAATAAATATAGAAATAGTAAAAAAAGTGATAAGACCTACGTTAACATATAGCAGCGAAACCTGGACAATGACAGAGCAACAAAAAGGGAGAATAACCGCAACAGAGATGAGATTTCTTAGGAAGATAGAAAACAAGACAAAACTAGACAAGGTAAAAAATGAGGAGATTAGACAGAACCTAGACATCGAGCCAATTAATAAAATAATAGCAAAGGGACAGATAAGATGGATTGGAAATGAAAGAAACACGAAAATGATACACGAAACAAGAGTACAAGGGAGGAACCAGAGAGGAAGACCGAGAAAAACTTGGAATGATGGAATCAGGGATACAATAGAGAAAAGGGGAATGAATTGGGAAGAAGCAAAACAACTAACACAAGACAGAAAGAAATGGAAAGAAGCATACAGATTAAACAGATGATAACATAATTATATATGAATATGTAAACCGCCTTACACCGCAAGGTACAAAGGATTAAGATTAAATAAAAATCAAAATAAAATAAAATATGTGATGAATTTTGCTATTTAAATAATAAAAAACACATTTTCACGTTTGCAGCGCCATCTATCAACAATTTTGGAAAACAACTCTAAAAAAATTTACCTACTTTTTTAACGCTCTATCCGAATCTGCAATATAAATTGGGGTTTCCATTTAAGATTTTAAAGTTGCCCCCTGTTCCCGCCCCCCTGGGGAGCTGGGGGGAGGGGGGGGGGCAAAATCGACGGCATCAGATGTCCCTCTCATAACCGTTAACTTTTTACTCAGAACACTTTTTGCTTCAATGCACTGGGTCAGAATTATCGCTACTGGCGGATTAAAATGGGAGAAATACTCTCTATATACCATATTTAAAATGTTAGCACTTGATTTTAAAACATTTTCTGTGACTAAAAAATTATTAAGAAAATTTACTTTGAGTTTTCAAGATGTAACATGTACATTTTTAGTGCATGTTATATCTTGAAAACTCAAAGAAAATTTTCTTAATTATTTTGTAGTTACAGAAAATGTTCTATTACAAAGAAAATATATTTGAAATTATGTTGATTTTAGAAATCTTAGAGTGCAGACATTTTTTATGTGCAAAAGGACTCTACCCGCTGAGCAAACCCATTTAAATAATGTTTTATCAACATTAAAACATTTAATGTTGTTGCAATGTTGATAAAATGTTATTTGTTTGTTTTTTTGCTCAGTGGGTAATGAATAAAAAAATATATATGAATGCATAAAATACAAGTTAAAAATACAATGTACGTTTTGTTAACTGTTACGAGAAAATAGGAAAGAATGTGCGAAAATTTCGAAATAATCCCTTGACAGCAATTGGTAATTTCGGAAAGCCCTTTCCTCTCTCCACGTACATATCGATTCCCTTGCTAACTTTCGCACTCGAGGACTAAAACTACCCTTGGGCGTCACGCTGTCTTAGTTCCGGCACACCGGAGTACCACACACCCGGATTATTCCTTACGCCCCCCTAGTGCCCTTCGAGGAACACGTTAATCTCACACGAGGACGTCTCGTAACTATTAAATTTTCTACGTGGCGCAATTAAATTTGCGAAGATTATAATCCTCAACAAAACCAATTACCCCATTAAGCGCAATTGATGGAATAACGCAACATTATTAACTTTTTGCTTATTAAATTACTAAATATGTTAATGTGCTGCATTGAATGTTAAATATACTACCATGCGATCACAGCAATCACATCTTAGTAATGCATCATCAACGTTTAATGTTGCGACAATGTTGATATAACGTTATTTGTTTGTTTTTTGCTCAGTTGGTTAATACATGATTTAAAGTAGGCTTTGAATTTTAAATTAGATTTGCACAACTGACCGCTAACACATAGTTTACCATAACCTAAAATTAATTTCATCATTCAATTAGCATTCTGATATGATATGATCGCACGGTAGAAGTGTAACTAAATGCGTTGAATGATAAATATACTAGAAGTGTAACTTAATGGTAAATTCGGGTGACACTAACTGCACGCAATCCGATGTTCACGGTAAATTATTCCACTTCCATAAAATACATCGACAGTGATAGTCAGAGCTATTCAGTACACGAAATGTTAAATTTAAAGTACATGTTATTCTTTATATCACAGTCTAAGCGCGTTTACTACTTAATATGTATGCTTAGGTTGTGAGGGTAAACGTATACGTTAAGACACTCTTTTGATTTTGTCTCAAAATTACCGCAAGATTTGAATTAAATAGAAAACACAGTTTTTAGTCGTCAGATTGTTATTTTTTTATTGAATCATAAAGTACATAGGATAGAGTTATTTATAGAATAAAACTGTAAAATATAGGTTTTTTATATTGATGAGAAGATAAATGACTATTATAATCAACAAATAAAATAAAGTTAGTAAAACTGACCAATCATTAATAATTTTGTTCATTATAATTATTTTGAGTGGTGGAAATAAATCCTCTTATTATTATTAATTATTTCTTGCAGCGAAAAGGAGAGACATAATTTATAACAGTAAGGTATAATGCGAATAACAAAGAATGTAATTTAGGTTAGCTTGATGGGATAGCACGTTATTAGACTTTAAATTCGGGTTGATTAATATACTGCGACTCCAAAAATTCCAGACGACTAATTTCGTGAATAAATTGAAAAGTGCTTCTCCTCCTTAGGCCTGGTACAACAAAACACTTCAAATATTTACTAATACAAAATATTATTATTATGTATCAGAACAATTAAAATCAAACATTATTTATATCATTTTTACTCAGTGGGATTAGGGATTGGTCTTTAATTAAATAAAGTAAGGGTGTAATACAAGAACTATTCCACTGAGCAAAAAAATATTTAAATAATGTTTGATTAATGTTTTTATAACAACATGCAACATTGTTATAATGTTAATATAATATTATTTATATGAGTTTAACACAGTGGGATGCTTGATTTTACGTCTGATTGAATATAACTATCGACAGCCTTCGTCAACTGTGAAGAGATTAATTGAAAACTTCAGAGAGACTGAATCAGTTGGAGACGCTAAACACACTGGTCGTCCAAAAACAAGCCGTTCAAATGTCAATATCGAAGCAGTTCGTAAGAGTGTTGGTGAAAATCCCAGAACAACATCAATTCGGCGTCGTGGACAAGAATTGCAAATTACAAGAAGCTCTCTACAGCGTATACTCACAAGAGATCTGTGTCTCCATGCCTACACAATTCAATTAACACAACAACTGAAGCCTAATGACCATGCACAGCGAAGAGAGTTCGTTGAATGGATTATTGAACAGCAAGTGGATGCTGATTTTTCAAAATCATCCTAAGCAATAAAGCACATTTTTGCATTGATGGCTTTGTTAATCGCCAAAATTACTGTGCCGAAAAACAAATGCATTCACATGTGCTTATCGAAAAACAAATGCACCCACAACGTGTCACTGTTTGGTGCGGATTTTGGGCTGGAGGTATCATTTTTGCCATACTTTTTTGAAAATGAGGCTGGTCAAGCAATGACTGTTACTGGTGCTCGATATCGGGACATGATAACACAGTTCATTCTGCCGAAATTAGATGATATTGATATAGCCAATATGTGGTTTCAACAAGACGGTGCCACATGCCATACAGCCCGTGAAACAATTAAATTACTGCATGGGACATTTCTTGGTCGTGTACTCTCTCGTTTCGGTGATCAGAATTGCCCCCCTAGATCGTGTGATTTATCACCATTAGATTTCCTTTTATGGGGTTATTTGAAGTCAAAGGTCTATGTCAACAAGCCTACAACCATCCGTGCATTACAGGAGGAAATTAAACGCTGCATCAACGAAATTCAGCCACATTTATGCAGAATGGTCATGGAAAATATCGACAAAAGAGTGCGTATGTGCCAACAGAGCCGTGGAAGCCATCTGCCCGATGTGTTTTTCGGGACCCTATTAAAACATCCACACTATTTTTGCCAGCCGTAATGTTGGTCATCTATTCACTTGTTTGGCATAATGTTGATTATTTCTTTTAAATAAAAAATTAAAGTACTTACTAGTATGTACACTTCTGTGCAATAAAATTAAGCACACAAAATATGTTATAGTTTAAAACGGACGTGATAAGTTTCCTGGTTACAAAAATATGTAAATATGTCAATTTCGTTAATTTCAACATGCTGCGTCATTTAGACAAAAATTCAAAAATTCGAATTCTAACTAAAATAGAAGATGGTTTTTTTATTTCGGCTTTGTTTTATTTATTAAAAAAGGTTTTTTTTAAAGGTGATAGTTTTGGTTTTTTAATAAAGGGTATGGTGTTTCATCATTTATTGAAACTGCTGCTAGGCAATTAACATAGACCCGAGTTATACAACTAAAATATTGTGAAAAATAAACTTGCGTGCATAGAAATCGGCCCACTGTTAACTTTTGACTTTAACTAGTTTATTTTTAGAAACTATTCATCAGATTAAAAAAAAAATATGCTGCTTGAAAGACAATTTAATTTGCTTTAATATTAGTTAAAATTTATCAAGAGTGCTTATCGTTTCAACCGGTAAAAAAATGAAACGTATTTATGTGGTGATTATAACGAAAATAACAAACTTGTGAAAGATTGAAATTTTTGCCTTTGCAATTGAAATTTGGACAATATTCGTTTTTCATAATTTGATTAGTTTTCAAGTGTGTTAGTGAAATGCATACTGCACCCGAAAAAGCCGCCCAAGTAATTGCCTTAATCGAGAATGGACTTAGCCAGCGAGCAGTTGCTCAACAACTCAATATGACACGCGCAGCGGCTCGAAGAGTGACTCAACGATATGGGGAGACTGGATCCTTTCATAGGCGACCGGGAACAGGCAGAAAGCGATTTACAACGGCTCGTGATGACCGCTTTATTGTGTCAACAACATTAAGAAATCGTCACCTTAATGCGGTGCAAGTGCAACAACAGCTCCGTGAAACACGAGGAGTGGCTATTAGTCAGTGGACAGTAAGACGAAGACTGCAGGAAAGTAACCTGACCCCTAAAACACCTGCGATTTGTCCAAAACTTACCCCAGCTCATCGTCAAGCACGCCTGCGTTTGCACGGGATCATCTGAATTGGACAGTGGAACAGTGGGGGTCTGTTCTGTTCTCAGATGAGACTAGGATATGCCTCTATGGTAGCGACCGAAGAAAAAAAGTGTACCGGAGACCAAGAGAGCGCTTTGCAGAATGCTGCATTGAAGAACGGATTGCTTATGGAGGTGGTTCCTGCATGATCTGGGGTGCAATTTCTATGGGAGCACGAACTGACCCTGCTTTCATCCGCAGGGGCGACCGTGGTCACGAGAGAGGAGGTTTAACGGGTGCTAGGTACATCGAGGAGATTTTAGCAGTCCATGTGGTACCTTATGTCGACTACATTGGAGACGAATTCCGTTTTTGCAATAAAAAAGTTAATTTGTTTCATGTATTAATTTCACTATGTTAAGCCAACATACAATTTAATAAATTTCTCATATTAAAGCATATTAAATTGTCTTTCAAGCAGCATATTTTTTTTTTGATCTGATGAATAGTTTCTAAAAAAAACTAGTTAAAGTCAAAAGTTAACAGTGGGCCGATTTCTATGAACGCAAGTGTAGTTGTAAGACTTGTGCTTAATTTTATTGCACAGAACTGTACAAACTTTAAGAAATTTAAATACTTGTAATATTTTGCACTTTGTCCATTAAAATATGCAGTTTAGATTAAAAGTAGTGTGCTTTATGTTTCGCGAATTGTAAATATTTTCTTTAAAACCAATCGTGTTGGTTTTGTTTTTAAGGTCCACTTTGCTTAAACAAAAACATTAATTATGTAAAAGAAATCTCTGCGCATTAAAATTTCATTCTTAGGCATTCCTCCGAGAGAATGTGTGGATGTTTTGATCGGGTCCTGTTTTAGTCTTATACAGTGTTTCCCAACCTCTTTTTAGACCATGCCCTACATTTACAATTCCGATAGCCCCAATGTAGATCATTCATTTTACACGACAATTGAACACATTTAAAAATGTCGATAGCTAACGCCATCTATTGCTCTCCGGCCGTGGCATCGACAACTTGTTTAGGTCACATAAATTGTAAACTATATATTCGGAATGCAAATTTAGACTGCGACTTTAAATACAATTGAAGAATTAGCCTTAACTCTCTTATCAAACATCCTCAACTTAATTTCACATCTTAAAATCCACTTTTGGTAAAACCAGGTAAATAAAAATGAAATAACTATTCTAAAATTCAGAATAAATCGGGGTTTTGCGCGCACGGTACATTAAGTAACTAGAAAAGAATAAAAATGTAGATTACAATTTTCAAGCTTTTCTAAACTTAAAATATTTACTGCATACTTAATCAAGGAGTGGAAAAGACTCGTTAGAATAATAGCAAGGACTTCAATAAAACAAAACATACTAATTCGATATAACAGCGATTTAATTGAAAAATCATGATTTTGTCTAAGCTATTTCACCGATTTTATTTTTTTGATTAGTTTTTATTAATTATTCCAAATCAATTAATGTAATACCACTCAGTACGTAATTTTATTTAATTACTCAATGGTAATAGTTCAAATAGTATTCAATATTAACTATGTTTTTGTAAATTACTTTTATTGTAGATTTTACAATAAAATAATATTAACCCATTAAGCGCCATTGATACAATAACGCAACATTATTTATTTTACTAAATAAGTTAATTTGATACATTATATTATTTGGCCTGACCACAGTTCATATATATCCTATACGTATTCCAAATTCCGCCTATTTTCTATAAATCTTTAGATATTCCCTGTTTTTTTTTTTAAGTTTAATTGGAAGCTTTAAACAAGTGTTTTCCACTCCCAGACTAAGCATGAAGTAAAATTTCGAGTTTAGAAAAGCCCCGTGAAAATTTGTTGAGGGTCGCGTAGCGACCCGAGACAAATTTTCTGGGCTTTTCTAAACTCGAAATTTTACTTCATGCGCCACCCGTAGTAAACACTAAAATATTGTAAAATTTATGTATATTCGAACTTCGCTTAAAATCTGTGTTTTATACGCGTGGCGCATGAAGTAAAATTTCGAGTTTAGAAAAGCCCAGAAAATTTGTCTCGGGTCGCGCAGCGACCCGAGACAAATTTTCACGGGGCTTTTCTAAACTCGAAATTTTACTTCATGCTTAGTCTGGGAGTGGAAAACACTCGTTTATAGCTTCAAATTGAACTCCTATAAAAAAACAACGAATGTCAGAAAATTTACAGCTTATGTATGTTTACCTAATAGAAAAATTTCCTGTATAAATATATTGTATATTCAAACTGAGCAAAAACAAACAAATAACGTTATATCAACATTGCAGCAACACGTTGTTTTAATGTTGATCAAACATTACTTTAATGTGTTTGCTCAGTGGGTTAGAAACTATAGTCTTAACTAAAAAATAGTATGTTATACGAACAAAGTTAGTGTTTTATTTTATTAAATTGCTATTATTTTTACTCCTAGAATTAATAAATTGGCCTGACTGAAAAATGTGTCAATAAAAATGTGAATATTTTGTTATTTAGGGTCAGGTAGGGTAAATGTAAACACGGGGTAATTGTAAACGGTACACCTGTGTCTCTATTATCGGCAATATTCGAGTCTCATGCAGTTGTTCCTGTTTCCTATTATCTCGCATATGTCCGGACGCATCAGGCACCGATCGGTCTCAGCTGTGTTATCGCCAGTCGAATGTCGCGTTGTTTTGTGCAAATACACGTGTTTATAAATTCAGCAGGAGTTTAATAAATTAACATTTCTAGTAATACAGAGTGAGTATTTATTTCTTTTAATTTTATTAGCATGTTAATTATATACACAAAGTGAACGTATACTGGTCTAAGCTAGAAAATATTAAGATAAACAAAAACAGTGAAGTGTTTACAATTACCCCTACAAAATATTGAAATGGGGTAAATGAGAACAAGTTTTTGGGGTATATGTAAACAAAAATATAACTAGAAAAAAAATGATCATTCTCTTCCAGAAACAACAAATATGCCGAGAAAATGTGTAAAGAAGAAAACTATCGAAAAATATTCAAAACGTGATCTTTCTGCAGCAGTTGAAGATGTAAAAAATGAAAATTGCACATATCGTCAAGCATCTGCGAGATACAACGTCCCTGTAGCTGTAATATATCACAGAATTAAAGAAAGAAAGGTGGCAAATGGTCGAGTGGGCGGCGGACGATCAACTGCGCTGACAATGGAAACAGAAGAGCTGATAGTCGAATGTTTAAAAGCACGAGCAAATATGGGCTACCCCTCCAAAAAAGAAGAGCTTCAAGACTTGGTAGCAATTTACGTTAAGGAGAATAACATCAAAACTCCCTTTAAAAATGATCGCCCAGGAGTTGATTGGTACTACAATTTTATGAAACGACATCCTTCACTTTCATTCAAGAAACCTGAACATCTACAGAAAGCAAGAAAAACCCAACGAAAACCTGTTGTCATATATGGCTTTTATGATGAACTGACTAAAGTTATTTTGGAGAAGAAGATAAACAGAACGTCGTTTGTTTTTAACGCTGATGAAAGTGGCTTTGGCAATGATCCCTCACGCATCAAAACCATTGGTGAACGGGGTAAGACTCTCTCAAGGGTTTCTGGTGGCTCCGGTAGAGAGTCCGCAAGTGTGCTGGTATGTATAGCAGCAGATGGATCATATTTGCCTCCATTCATTATTTTTAAAGGAGCAGCAGTACAGGCTCGATGGACATCGGAGAATTCATATCCTGGGACTGTTTATTCAGTTTCAACAAATGGGTGGATGGAGGAACCACAATTTTTCACCTGGTTTAGTACAGTCTTTGTTAAATGGATCGCAGAGCTAAGGAAGAAGCTGAACCAGCCAGGAGAAGAAGCATTATTAATGTACGACGGACACAAAAGTCATATAAGCTTGAGAATAATCACATGCGCTATTGCCAATAAAGTGACTTTAGTAAAATTTCCGAGCCATTTAACCGATAAACTTCAGCCTTTAGATAAATGTGTTTTCGGCCCAGTGAAAACTTGCTGGGAGAAGATACTAATTGCACATGGAAAGAAACAAATGGGACGAAGCACAGGAAGACTGAAGAAAAATGAATTCACTGAACTTCTAGGAATAGTATGGAAAGAAGCGTTTACTGTAAATAATATAAAAAAACGCATTCGTGAGTACCGGTGTCTTCCCAGTAGACCCCACAAAATTCTCAAGAGATGAAGTTGATCAAATTGAATTGAGGAAATACGAAGAAAGACGTCATAAAACATCGCAGGTAGTTGATGGGCAAACTCTGGTAATAATTAGAGATACTCATGTCACTCCAGAGCCACAAGCGAGCACATCTGGTTCAACTTCCACTAGAGATATTGTTACCGTATTTCAATCAGCACTTATTTCAAACCTAAGTAAACAGAATGATTTATCTACTAAGTCAAAAACGGTCACGCCTAGATTGAAACAACAACAATATGGAGAAGTCCTTACAACTGATGAAGTGAGGGAACGCCTGGAAGAAGCTGAACGTTTAAAGGCAAAAAAGAATGAGCCAAAGACAAGAAAAAAAGGAAAAAAAAAGGGAAGAAAGTGAAGGGACCCAGGAAAGAAAATGTAAGAGATAAGGAACGTAATGAACAAAAATATTCGGAAAGAGAGAGCTCTGATAATGATGATGAAAATGATTGGAGCCAAGAAGTAATCAGAAACAATCTTCCGGAGGTTGAATATATTAAACCGGATTGGGAAACAATACAACCCCAGATGTATATTTTGGCAAAGTTCCTTGGCGGGCAAAGAAATAGCACAACTTTCAAATATGTTTGTCGGGTGAATGCTGTTGATTCGTATAATGGAGATATCGAAGTTGTTGGGTATAAGCAGAACGATGAATACTCAATAGAATTCGCAGAAAACAGTAAAGACATCTCATATATAAGCATGGCAATGATTGAAGCCGCATTGCCAAATCCACAAGTTATGGTCAAGTCCAGAAAAAACGTATTCGTCTTCCCAGGACCAATTAGTGTTTTCGAAAAGTAAATTTATTTATCACTGTATTTCTATCTTTATGCAAATAAAACTGTTATTTGTATGTTTTGATTTTTTAACCCTCATAATCTTATATAGGAGTAAATGGTTATACAAACTTGAGGACGCAAGAAATTTAATCGAATACTTAACTAATTCACATTGCCCCCAGAAAAATTCCTATTGACGCCTAGATATTGTAAATGCAGCTTTATATTACGGTAGTTGTAAACACTTAATAATATTTTAGAAAATTGACAAGGAATCCTGGAAACAGGAAATATATAGTTTAAACATCTTGCTTCCATATTTCGTTATAATTAATACTCAAAAATACAGTTTGGGTAGAAATAATTAAATATCTAATTCATTCTTGCAAAAATCGTTTACAATTGCCCCACCTGACCCTAAATATTTTTATTTTTACAAATTTTAAAAAACCATTTTTAATTCGAGTTAAGAAAGGCCTGAAAATTTGGTTTGGCCGCTCCGCTTCGCGAAGCGACCAAACCAAATTTTTAAGTTTTTCTAAACTCGATATTTTACTTCATGCGTCCCCGTATAAAACACCGACTTATGATGAAATTTAAAATATAGATAACTTGTATAATTCAAAGTTTCTGAAGAACTTTAGAAGAATACATTTGTGAAACTTAATACTAAGTCAAATACCCCCCATGGCAAAAAGCTATCTACGCCACTGCATCTATTATGCTGAAATTTCGCAATTTCTGTGTCGTAAAATATGAGAAATTGTTCAAGTTAATTGTTACAATGATAAGTCACAAACGATAAAATAATATAATTTTATGTTAATCTTCATACAATTTGTTTAAATGTAAGTTAATTGCAGTATTCTTTATCTATAATGTAAATTTTAGATTATTCATCTTATTCAATGTTATAAATTATATGCTAATCAACTAAGTTATATCAAGGGTAAACAATGCTTATGGGAGAACTGGATTCCGAGTTTTCGAGGATAGAAAAGGAGAGACTGTGGTCGGGAAGTGGGTCCATCTACTTATGAATAGAGTAAACGTAGAAGTATTCTAGAGAAAACTGCTCCGGTTGCGTCTACACACACACACACACACAAACGCGCTCGCTCTTATTTCGTCGTGTAATTTGATCCTGTCTACACCACTTGTACGATGATAAATTTGATGACCTTCAGAAAAAATAAACTGTTCCGAAACACTTTTTTTATTTTCAGATTTCCAGCGTGTTCAAAATTATGGACTTTGGGAATCAGATATATTTAAAAAGCTCCTAAATAAACCTAAAATTTAACTAAAAATCAAATAATAAAATTCAATGAGTTAACATTAAAGAATTCATTTGATATTATTTTGATCTTGATTGTTTTTTTTTCTTCATAAATTCAATTAAAACTTTGGTATGTACTAAACTTGGCAAATAATTTATATTATTGATTAGTTATTCAGACAGTTTTTTAAGTATAAATAACTCAATATACAGAATACACTATACATTTTTCTGGGCTTTTCTAAACTCGAAATTTTACTTCACGCGCCCCGCGCACAAAACACTGATTTTACGTTAGGTTCAAATATATTTAAATTTCACAATATTTTAGTGTTTTATACGCGTGGCGCATAAAGTAAAATTTCGAGTTTAGAAAAGCCCCGAAAATTTGTCTCGAGTCGCTGAGCGACCCTAGACAAATTTTCACGGGGCTTTTCTAAACTCTAAATTTTACTTCATTCTTAGTCTGGGAGAGGAAAACACTCGTTTAAAGCATCAACTTGAACTCTTTTAAAAACACAACAAATATCTACAGATTTAAAGAAAATAAGGTGAATTTGAAATATGTATACTTTAACGGAAAACTTTCTGTATATGAACTGTAGTAGAAGAATAATAAAATTTATTATCACCACAAAAAGTCTATTTGAAAATATTTCTTTTATTTGGAGATTTCAAGCGTGTTCCAAATTATGAAATTCGGGAATATATTTTATAAAAACAAATTTGCAATGAAATTAACAATTCTAAAATATATTTTCAACGTTTTTAGTTATTTTATATATTTTTAATAAAAAAATTGTTAAAATTATTAGATTAATAGATTATTGTTTCAAATATTCATAATTTGTATAAATAAACAAAGTTATTTTACAATGAAAACATGTAAAATATATTTCCAACATTTTTAGTTATTATATATATTTTTAATAAAAACGTGTTTAAAAATTAATAGATTTTTAATATATTTATGTTATTAAACATTTTTTATTTAAAAGTTAGATAAATACAAAAATCTTTTTACAATGAAAAAATCAATTTGAAAAATGTTTGATGGGTATTTTAATTGGAATTGATAATAAAAAAACAGAAATTATTTCAATAAAATAGATAAATTATTTACGAATACACAAAACTAAAAACATAGCAATATAGATTCATATAAACATTCATATATACAAAAAACTAACAAACATTAAAAAACTATATTAAATATACATATAACTGTTTTCTTATTTATTAACGATATTTTAGAAGCAGTTTTTTCATTTTTTTTTTTATTCAGTAATAATTATACAGAATTGATCGAAGTGTAACACAAAATCAACATAATATATTTTAAATAAAAAGCCAACAAATCAACACCTCATCATTTGCTTGTTTAATTTCATGACACTCCGGTTTTTAAAAATGCAATAAATAGCAAAGCTCGGTGTGTATATTTTTACTCTAATCAAATGAATATCATAATTTCGCTGAAATAATTAGGGAAGATAATATTTTAATTTTGAGAAATTAACATTAAAAATGCTACGTTCCGTTTCATCCATTTACACTCTGAATAACGTGTATGAATATCGAATTAACTCTTTTCCTTGACTATTTTCTTTTTGGACAATATTCATTATTTTAGTGGGGATAGCTTTATAGAAGGGATGAAAAATCAAATTCTTCGAAGTGATCTATCTGTTTCTACCTATTTGTAGGCATTTTTTCGACCACGTTTTTATTATGGTGTATACCCTCAAGTATTGGGCGACCAGAACAATACCACTGCAACTTACAGATAATCCGCAACCTTCTAAAAACCATAAATATTTTGGGATTTAAAAAGATTATTTACTGTTGACACATTTAATCCGTATCCGCAGAATCCAATTCGGTAATTTCTTATCATGTTTTTCACTAACCGATATTTTAGTTAAACACTTTTTTTTCTTAAATCATTTTGAATTATTTTTACTTACCTATTTAGTCTGTAACATAATCCCATCGGTACCTTTTGTAAATGTAATCTGACTAAGAATATAACCATTGAAATAATTGAATTAACCTGACATACAAAACATTGTAAACTGGAAATAGAGTATTCAATAATTTTTGCAATTACACTTCTCAGAGAAAATCTATTATACTTATTCTATTAAAAGACATCTTGTTGTTTTCGAAATGTTTTTGATTATCATCACTTAACGAGACTTTTCAACATATTTCAATATTTGAGCCAATTATCTCAAATATTATCGATAACACTTGTTTCTGATTCCTGGGACCCTAAAACGTATATTTCCGTACAAAAAAGATAGCCATGAGGTCGGTAACAATTATTAAAATGTAAAATTTATAATGTTATTAATGTGACTATTTACTTGATTTAACAAGTTTGTTTGTTTCGCAGTTTTTGATAATATTCTCAATTATAAAGTTTCATGATTTTTATATAATTTGTACTTTCTCTATATAACATTTCGTGTTTCTCGGGAAGTATTGAGAATATCGAAAAATATTTCTGCTTATTCTTTTTTAAATTATTCCCATGCAGCCGAACGACGGATGCCATAAATTTTAATCCAAAAATTAGGTAACATTTTAGTGCCCGCTGAGTGTTGTCGGTGTTGGTCAAATGGCACACAATAAGCGTTTATAAAATTTCAATCGGAAAAGTACAAGTTGATGATGTAACAATCGTTCAAAGTAAACTGATAATTAAAGTAGTCAGTGCAAAAACCACAAATTTCTGAAACTGTTAATATTTATTAAAAGTATGGTTCATTTAATAAAATACGCATCGTGATTAAAATATATACTGAGTCCATTTTGGTATCTGATTTTTTTCTTTTGCAGAATAAACACTCATGTTAAATTAAATTATTGCTTTGTGTTTTAATAAATTTGATGCCAAACACTGACTTTTCGTAGCAACTACTGTTTTGACGATTTTATTTTCGTATAATCGTTCACTATTTTCAAGCTATATTTCAAATGAAACTGAGGAGAACTCAAAAATAATACCTCGAAAATACTGCTAGTAGGTAAAGAAATGATTTTAATTTTATTGTAATCGTTTTGGTTCAATAAGCGATACAAACTCAAATTCCAATTACATTGGAAATCTTTACATAAAACATACAATGCGCCTTGAAACGGGACACATAGTATATTTAAAACTATTTTAACCCATTAACGGCCAAGCAATTTTAACTCTAAAAGTTAATTTTAATTAAAATTCTACACTTCTTTTTATGATTTCTATGAATGACTTATTGCATTACATACTGTGAATTTTTTTTTAATACACATAATGTATACGTGAATTTAATAAAAAGTTAAAAATCATAAATAGTTTATTATTATTATATTAAAGTGATAATGGATTTTCAAAAAATTAGTGCCTCAACAATGTAATGCATGCGCTGTTAATGTTCAGGCATTCGTCGATTTTATATAAAAACGTGCAATATGAAGTTAAGAACGAGTGTATCCACTCCCAGACTAAGCATGAAGTAAAATTTCGAGTTTAGAAAAGCCTGAAAATTTGGCTCGGGCGCGTAGCGAAGCGGAGCGACCGAGCCAAATTAGGCTTTTCTAAACTCGAAATTTTACTTCATGCGCCACGCGTATAAAACATTGTAATATTGTGAAGTATTTATAATACACTTTAAATAACAAAATATTTAAATTTTTCTTGGTACATTTTCAATTCAGGACAAATAATATAATATATCAAATAAACTTATTTAGTAACTTAATTATCAAAAAATAATAATGTTGCGTGTATGCATCAACGGCGCTTAATGGGTTAAAAACCTCAAACGGTAATAATTCAAAAACTAAAAAAAAATGACTTAACTGCATTTTGCACTGACCCCTCTAATTAAAAAAGAAACCCTTATCGATCAGTAGATTTGATCTGATCAATAGGATTGATCTGATTAGTTAATAAAATGATAAGTTGAAAGTTAAATAGTTTTGTATTTTAAGTTTCTTGTACAAAATAAACAATACTTAATGAATTTTACAACGTTCACATATAATTTCATAAAATCTATTCTCTAATAACGCAGAAAATAAAATTGTAGAAGGAAACGCATGAATGAATGTAACACGCATCCTTAGCTCGTTAAAAGAAAAAAAAAACGTGTTTTCAAGATTGAAAAATCAACATCTGGAATATGATACAACGAGAAGCGCGGAATAGAGGGAGAAAGAAATTGTCTCTCTCTCACTCTCTCCTGAAACTTGATTTCACGACATCTTGAGTAAAATAGTCGTAACCGACCGACCGCAGGAAGCCAGACTGATGTATATAGGCAGCCATATACACCAATTTGGTATCCAGCGCTCTGCTCCCATTCGCGTGTACCCAAAATTTATATGGGGACTGGCTAACTGGATATATATGAATTGTGGTTATATGTAAGTTTAAATTTATTTCTAATATAATTCAAACGTAGTATTTTATTATAGGCAACTGCGCGTACAGATGCGCGAGTGCTTTTGCATATGATCAATACACAGGATCCAAGTGGCCCCACCTATATTCCCCAGTCCGCGTTCGTCATTCTTTTTACAACCTTCCTCAATGTCGTTACAGCTCGATTCAAATAATTGTAAATAAATATGAAGTGAAATCATTACAATTATTCAAGGATTGACGTATAAATCTGCGTTATTCAAGAAACGAAAATATGGGGTTTCCATTCAACGAAGAAATCCTGCAGATCGTTCGTGAATTGGTGGTGAAGTTAACAGGTTTCGAGGTATGTATACAAAAACATAACCTCAAAAAACAAATTAATATGATAGGAATTTATCAAACAGCACGTCATATTCATATTCCTATTCCTTGCATTCCCTTCTAGTGTACCTCATCCTGCTAACTGCACGTGTATTCTCCTTTTCCTATCCCTTGGGAAGGGCATTAGTCCAAATTTTAAATTCAGTCGACACTCCAATAATCTTATTATCAAAATAACTATAATCATTCCTATAACCTTTTCCTTTGATAACTACCCCTATATTTATCAATTTATTTATTTATTCCATTGGTTAAACAAACATTTGTTTAATTAATACTGTGACTGGTCAACAGGGCTTAGGTGCCAAGGCCATTAAATACGCGAAAGAAGAAGAAGAATTTAACAATTATAATTTAATTATGACTTATCAAACCTCGACCACGAATTATGTATTTGCCGTAAATCCCTTTTCTTTCCTCGGGCATCCTAAAGAAACTCTATTAAATTATTTAAAATTAAGTCAATTGCAGGCCATTAAATATGTGAAAGATGAATTTTATTTATACATTGGATAGACATTGGATTTTTTGTTACAATTTTAAGTACAAACATGATTTATGCTTTAGTTTTAATTAATAATAAATAATTTTTTGATCATTTACAATTTGTTTAGAACAAGGCCGTAGCCAGGGGGGTTCAAAAACCTCTCCCGAAATTTTCAAAATGTAAATTTTTGGTATTTAAAAGCGGCCCTGAAAGAGGAAAAACAATATTTTTACCAATATAACCCCCTTCAAAATGTTTATAAAAAAAAAGACCTTTATTGCCATAATACTACATTACATCCAGATCTACACTAATCACTGCCCCCTCTCTTCCTTCTGCTTTCCCTCTCTTCCCCCAACTTCTCAAGCGTCCTTACCCCGGCCCCATCCTCTCTCATCCATTCCGTCACTCTTCTATTCCCTCTTATTCCCACCTATTCCTCCTTCACCCCCTCGCATTCCTCTGCCAAATGACTCCACGTATCCCTCCCCCGCTCACACATTACACACCTCCCATATTCTGTTTATACCCCCCCCCCCCCCAGCTACAGCTTTGGTTTAAAATGCAAATAATTAATCTTTTGAACCATTATATCAAATAACTACTTCCTTGTAAGTCCCAATGTTTCAAAAATGGTACAAGGACCATTTTTGAAACATTGGGATACATTCAGATATTAATTTATTCATATTAGTATAACCATCTATTCAAAATACTTATTTAAAATCGCTCATGATTAAGTTGTACGTACCATAAAAAAGTCAAAATTATTATACAGCTCATATGATAAATCAGTCGCCTTATTCCAAAAACCCCTAAATCCATTTGAAAAAAAAATGATTTAGGGGTTTTTAAAAATAGGTGACTGAAATAACTAGTATTTTGTGTCTCAAATAAAATTTTACAATTTGGACTTACGAGGTTTCGGAAGTAGTTGATCGATAAGATGTTTCATATTTTATTAAAAAACGAAAATAGTTTTACCGACTATTTAAAAGAAATCAAGTCGTAGTATATGAATTAAATTTTAGGAAGATTCCGACATTTTCCGCTACACATACAAACATGTCGTCAACGATTTGCAAAATGCTGACTCGTTGGCCTTTGTCACTCAAAGTGAGATCGAGAAAAAAGTCAGCGGCCTGTCTGATAAGTTCATGATTCATGGGTTTATAAAGCCCGGGCAGGATCTCCTCGTACTCTATGAGAGGTTCATGGGAAAAGGAACTCCGAAAGATGAAGTTCGCAACAGGTATTTATAATATGAATATTAATCGAAACTGTTTTTTTTTTTATTTCTGATACTTATCAGGCTGAATGTTATGAAGTTACTCTTCTGCCTATCTGAAAATCCCACATCTTATTTAGCAACTTTACCAGAGCATTTGCAATCAGTTACAGTTACGGAAGAAGAGGAAATCGATTGGAAAAGTTATTTATGGGAGGGTGTTGAGAGATGGAGTCCACCACCAGATACAGACTCAGTACGTACTGCTCTAATTACTGTGTTTTAATTAATCTTAATTTACTCCATGAAAAAGTTAATGTTTGTACAGGGTGCAGCAATTTCGATAGCATTTTCTCTTAACGTAAACTCTGATTTTTTTTAATTAGACCAAACTTAAATTATATTTACTGCGAACAGTTGAAGTCCTGCTTAACAGTAGTTTATTTTAAACATCAAAGTTTAAGATGTTGGTAAATGATTATCAATGTGACAAATAAATTGTCACGATACAGAGACTTTCAAAATATGCTACAACTTGCAACTTTACAATACATACAGGGATTTTTTCATTTAAGTATACTTTCACATATTCCATATAAACAATTTGTACAATTAATGAACATTCAATCGCAACTAAGCAGTATATTTTGACCTTGTCTTTAACTCAGCAGTTATTACGCGTAGCGCATGAAGTAAAATTTCGAGTTTAGAAAAGCCTAATTTGGCTTGGTCGCTCCGCTGCGCTACGCGACCAAGCCAAATTTTCAGGCTTTTCTAAACTCGAAATTTTACTTCATGCTTAATCTGGGATTGGAAACACTCGTTAGAGTCTTCAAATTGAAAGTTTTTAATAAGATCACGAATGTCTGAAAATGTACGTTAAAAAATCGTAACATGTATACCTAAAAGAAAAATCCCTTGTATTTAGAACTTTTTCAAAATTTGAACATATAAATGGGCACAAAATAAGGAAGACAGATATTCCTAAGTAAGGAGCATTTACCTGATCCTCAGAGACACTTTATTAAATAGGTGTATTTTTAATCGTAATCTTTGTTAAATGAATTATCTATTTTATGAGTTAATTGAATTGTCATATTACTGTCAGATTTCCCCTCATATAACTTATAAATTAATAGTTGAGTTACAACATACCATGTGATTAATCTTGTCCTAACCTAAAACACACAGCCTGTGATGTGAATTCTTGAAATGTCAAATTTTATTGGTTATATTAAAAAGAAACAGATTATACCGTTTTTATAAATGAAATATCTTCTTTATTTTAAAAGATATTGACATGCAGTAAAAACTGTATTATGCATTTTTTTAAGTAGAATACCCTGATGATTATAAAAAAATGCAATCGACTGAAGTCATGGCAAACTATGATTTGTATTTAAAATAATAGAACATTATGTCATATCTCATAAAGATTAAACTTAAAAGAAAATCTGATATGGTCAGGGTATTCTACTTAAAAAAACTTTTAAAGAACGTTTTTACTGTATGCCAATGTCTTTTTTTCAATATTTCAATATTTCAAAATTGCAAAATTTTGAGTTTTGGCATATACCTCAAAAACAATAGATGATAGACAAATTTTGATTTGGTACAAGAACTAAGCTCCAAAAATAGCTGTGAAAAAATATATTAATTTTTGTCCATCATTAATATTATTGTTTTTTACTTGAAGAAACCATCAGAAATGCTGCACCCTGTACAAACAGTTGTGTATGATTTCTTTAGATAAAATACTATTTAAATATAGGATAAATGGTCGGACGATGAGGATGAGGGTATGCAAACTTCGTGTTTGGAGAATGCAAATCTTGAGTGCACAAACATTAGTGCAATGCAAATGGAATCTAAAACTTGTGTAAGTCCACCAGAGGATGAATTTAATTATAGGGATTGTTTGTTGAAAGTCAAAGAGTCAGTTCAAAATTATTGGTTTAACACAGATGAAATACGTATGATTCCTCCTAGCTCACATCCTGAAGCTAATTTAGCTATTGCATGGTGAGTTAATTATTTATCAATAAAAAATGATCTACTGTATTTCAACACAAAAAAAATACACATTTCATTGTTTTCTGTTAGATCATTCCTTTCTAACTTATGCATTTTTTTTAGTACAATATTTAATTGTTCTTATTTATTGTATTTTTCCTTATTTTTTAAATATTATTTTTGTTATTCTTATGCCTTCCATTTATCAAGCATGACTAAAATAAATAATTAACACTGTTGTATCCTTTCTTCACACTTTATATTTATATAAAGTGTGACGAAAGGATACAACAGTGTTAATTATTTATGATTATACTCTTCACGAAACTCAAAAACAAATATCCATGACTAAAATGTTTATTTCTTACATATTCATTGATTCATTGATGTGCTTATAGATTTGTTGTTTATTTCAGTCATATATTAATAATCATCTACTTCCAACTACACTTGAATTTTTATAAGGATTCCAAACTGTTGTAAAACGGTTGTAACGCATTGTAAATCACCTGCAGGGGCTGCGGCTGACCCCTCGTAAAGTGTCCAGGACAGAATTATTCTCTCCTCTCTAGAGAGCTAGTGAAATGGGTGACTTTGGTGTTCTGCCTTAAGGATTGGTTGTCGGGAGGGCAGCCGCAGCCGTGCCCACTTAGGCCAAGTTTTAGGCCCATTGTAGTGCCTCCCTCCTGATGGTCAGACCCACTCCGCACTACTGGCAATTGCCAATATTTGTGCGACGGACCAATTCCATCCGGGTTCTTCACGTATGGGCTGAGTTTCCCTTGACATAGTGTCCTGCCTTTGTGGGAATTATTTCTTTGCTAATGTTCAATGCGGTCCAATGACAATTTAAAGATACACCCATCCCATTTTGACATACTTATTAAACAGAACGAGTAGAGGTTCGCCTTTCCAGGAATCCATTTGACACTTTTACCACAGTTTGGAATCCTTAAATAAATTCAACTGTATCCCAATTGTTGTTTGGAGTTTTTTTCTTGTGTTATAAATATTTAATTGTAACATAACACTAATTTGAAGGGAGAGACATATTGAAACGGTGACTTTTGGATTACTCACCATTAAGAAGCCTAACATAATTTCTGAATACAAAGTGGTGAGGGAGGTGATTTGGCAATTTTGGAATTGCCACAACAGTGTGTCTTTCAAATTCTCTGGAGATAAGCTTATCCCAAGTAGCGACTTAACAATTTCCAGTTCTAGACCAGTAAGTTTTATTTTTTATGCCTGTTAAAAATAAAAATATATTGCTTTGTAAGATTACTACTTTGCACAAAAGGACCACGGAGACCCTAGTGCAGGGACACTAAGCGACACAACCTCATGTAAAAAAAAAAATCCATTCTAAAAATGATTATATTGCCGTTCCAGTGCAACAACGACGTAACTGCGATATTCATTTCACGAATTTTCAATGTAAATATATTTTTAATATTAAAAAATACAGATATAATAATAATAATAATAATAGCCTTTATTGTCCAACAGGATTTCCTACTTACAGGACAATATAATAGAAGGTACAGTGCAAATAAACTTAAGTATTACAAGAAAAAAATATACAGAAAATTAAATTACATTTTATAAAAATAAATCGTCGAAAGACTTTTCTGCGCAACGACACATTGTGAAAATTGGCGACCGCTGCAGAACACACGTCCTTGGTGTGGGTAGTCGGAATGATGAAGCGAATCTGGTTGATTGTTGAGGAACATTGAAGGGTATCCCGGAAAGTAATTGGGGGCAGTCGATTGTTCCGTGTACCAGTTTCCTGAGAATTGTGGCGCAGTGGTGGTCTCGTCTGGTCGATAATGCCATCATTTTATGCCTTTCAAGTAGATGTTCTTGGTTCGCTCCAATAGATGGATAAGTACCGTCAAGTTTGTAGGACAAATATTTTAAAAATCACCGATGAAGGCGATCTAGTAGAAGGGAGTGACTAATACTTGTCGGATACCAGACTAAGCTACGGTAGTCCAATTTACTTGATACAAAAGCGAAGTATAATGACTTTACAGCATCAGTATTTCGAAAATCACGAACGTTTCTCAGTATAAAACCTAGTGATCTGGAGGCTGCGGAGCGAATAGCTTCAATATGGGTAGTGAATATATAATTTTGAAAAACAGCAACATATTACAAACATTATTGTCTTATGCTGGTAATGTGCGTTGTTTTCCAAAATTATTTCTGTATTTTTTAACTTATAAATAAATTTACATTACAAATTGGTTGAAATTATTTTTGCAGTTACGTCGTTGTTGTACCGGAACAGTGATATATAGCTTAACTTTATTATGCAATGAAAGATGTCTTCAATTCATATCTTTTTTTGAGTATGATTTCTAAATATATCCCTTTTTCAAAAAATATCTCTTTGATAGTTGTAATTTTATATGTATCAGTATTTTGTTTTCAGGTGGTATTTCAAAAATTTCTCTGCGAGTTTTTACCATACATAGAAATGCTGCAGGAATTTCGTGCTTTCGAGACTGAAATATTGGGTACAAATCCTGCAGATATATCCAGCCATGCGCCAAATACTTATAAAAGCTACATTTCTTCAGTTAGAAACATCATACAGCCTACTATGGAGAGTTTAGTGGATTTAGAGATTGATATTCTTAAACAAGGCAAGAAGAGATTGCAATAATCACTTTATTATTTACATTTTAAGATCCTACTAGGTGACGCTAAAGTCAATTTTTACAAATGGCAGCAAATGTCGATTCTGCTTTGAAATTTACTTCATAAAAACAGATACAAAATACATGTCAACAAGGCATGAATCGCTTCTCAAGAACGTGGAATAATAATAATAATAATAATAATAATTCTTTATTAACGGACAAGCTATTTACAATGTAGAGCCAAAAACATATAACTAAAATGTAAGACACAAAACATGAATCACAAATATGCACAAAGACACATATGTTAATCTGCGTAAACCACAATAGGGTTATAACATTTAGTGCACACCATCCGCGAGACTCCTCCTAATTAAACCTAAAGATGAGTTAAAAAAGTCAATACCGCTACAAATGTCATTAGCCGTGCGCGTTAATCGAGTCATGGGGCAATTTAAACTGCAAGTCGTCCTGCAAAATTCGTAATGAAGTAGCATGCGGCTACGTGCATGTCTAGGTGGTACATGATAATTAATCATACTAACAATATGACTTGAATCTATTTTGCATATCTAATTCCATGCCACGATGTTGCAAAGTTGTGAGTCCTAAGTATGCCATCGTTTCCTCGGTTGTTAGGTGTATATTTTTCTGGGTCAATTTATATGACATAAACTTAATGAACTTAGTTTGCACTTTTTCCATCCTGTTGACATATGTAACGTATGAGGGCAACCAAATCGTTCTACAATAATCAAAATGAGACCGAACAAGGGAGTTATACAGGATGTTAAAAGTGCATACATCGACCAGATCTTTGGTAACACGTTTAATGAATCCTAGCGCCTTATTTGCTTTATTGTCTACGAAGTCAAGGTGCGACTTAAATGACAGCCTTGAATCAAGCATGATCCCAAGATCCTTTACTAAATAAACTTGACTCAATGTTAAGTTATTTAACCTGTAGTTATATGTTATTCCGTTCCTCTTATGCGAAAAACATATAAAACTACATTTATTGATATTTAGCTGCATATCATTCAGTGCACACCATTTATTGACCGAGTCAATATCTTCTTGAATTTTGATACAGTCTGCTGTGTTTTTTACGGTATAATACAATTTTAAATCATCGGAAAAAGCAAATGAGGACACCTTAGCGATTCGGACAGGTCGTTTATAAAAATAATAAATAGTAGTGGTCCTAAGTTGGACCCTTGTGGAACACCAGACGTTGAAATATATGGTTCTGAGAGGTAGGATTTAATTTTTACATACTGTTTCCTCTCTGACAAATATGTTGCTAGCTAGTTTAGAAACGGATTACCTAGACCATAGGCTTGCATTTTTTTTACGAGAATAACATGGTTGACAGAGTCAAATGCTTTGCTGAAGTCCGTGCAATAACGTATTTCCGGGTCCCCTTTAACTGTTTCAGACTTCCTTTTGTGAGGTTTCTTAAAGTCACGAGTCTATGTTAACCACCCTCAGACTCTTGAAGCCCTCAAATATTTATCAAGAATGCTAGAAACCTATCACCGAAAGTTCTGGCAAGAGTGATGGAAAATGCCACAAATCAGGCCAGTATGGTCATCAATTCTGCCAGCGACCACTTGGTCGATATATTTTCTCGACTTAATGAAAAAAAAAATATTGACATTAAATAAACACAATCCAAAAGCAGAACCAAAGTTTATCATTCATAAAAAAAAATTACAGCCAAAGAACATCGGGTGGCAACTTCTGCTCCACCTTGTATTTTCAATTAAAAATGATACTAATGTTCCTTCGGGATTTCGAACAGAAAGTTGTTAGCAATTATTAGCAGAGCTGGACGGTACTCAAGTACAAGTACTCCAAAATTGTACTCTGAGTACTTTTCATGTATTCAGTCCACGAGTACTGTATTTTATAAGTACTTGTACTTGTACTCGGCGCCTTTTTAACCACAAAATGTACTCGAGTAAATACTTTTGTACTTGAATACATTTCAATGTACTCAAGTACATTTCAATGTACTCAAGTACATTTCAATGTACTCGAGTACATTTCGATTTACTTTAAAGACATTTTAATACTTCGATGAAGAGATCAGAGAGAGTTATATAAAAACTTTACGGTACTTTTGTCTACAATAGACTATCTTTTATCAGTGGTTCTCAACTTTTCTTACCTTGGGACACCCAAACACAAAATATGAAACAAGATAAATTCAAATTCAAAACTATTTGAATTCGAGAAAATAAGCTTACGCTTCTTATAGTTTGCACACTTTAAACATAATATATAAAATTACGAAAAAACTATTCGTGAAAATGCAAACAGTGTCTTAATTGATAAGACAATTTAAGACGATAAATATCCATTGAAACAACTACTTCCCGTGCAAATACACCTCCGGATATTGAATTATACAATGAAATATTTAAAGTCTTATTTAATTATATAAATATGAATATTTTAAAGCACCCTGATATTAAGTCTCTATACAAATGACCAACTGTTTCACGTATTCTTTAGCTTTATTGAGAAGTGCCCTAAAAGATTGAAAATGTACCTTTATTGCTTGTTATTGCTTACTATTTATTTTAAACTGTCATCGTGCGTGTGCTATATTTTTGAATGGTGTAAATTTATAATTAGGGCAGGTGTTGGCCGAGCGGTAACTTCGCCGGAGGGTATATCGCTCAGCGAGCCACAGACCGGGTTCGGTTCCCGTGCACGGGGAGTTGTTATTTAAAAATAATAACCCGTGATGTCCCTGGATGTGGTGTGAATGTGTCGTGACGTCCAAATATATGTTAAATTAAATATATATAAAATCATCGTTAGAGGCTGAATGGTATAAAACCTATGCCAAATAAACAAACAAACAAAAAAATCTATAATTTGAATGTGTTAAATCTATCTTACTTAGACGTATCAAATAGACTCAGGTTACTAAATAAATAATTAAATAAAATAAGAAATATTACTTTTGAACTTCAACTAAAATCAGTGTTTTATACGTGTGGCGCATGAAGTAAAATTTCGAGTTTAGAAAAGCCTAATTTGGATAGGTCGCTCCGCTTCGCTACGCGACCTATCCAAATTCTTCAGGCTTTTCTAAACTCGAAATTTTACTTCATGCTTAGTCTGGGAGTGGAAACACTCGTTAGTATCATCAAATTGAACTCTTTAAAAACAACGAATATACAAAAATGAACAGTTATATACATACAGGGAGTTTTTGGGATTTTCTAAACTCGAAATTTGACTTCATGCGCCATGCGTACAAAACACTGAAACTTTGTGAAGTTTATTTATTTATTTATTTTATTTATTTATTCATATTCAACGGGAAACCCCTTTTACAAAAACAAGTTAATGCTTAAATATATCATGTATTAACTATACTAAATTTAAAATACACAATGTAGACAATTTAGATAGTAATGCAATGTATTTGAAATAAATCTAAAACTAAAACTAAATAATTATACTATGCTCACTAAAAAGCAGTTATTTTTTATTGTATTAAACACCGAAATCATGCAAAAAAAAAAAAAAAATTAACAACACTAATCAAACAATAAATATGAATTATCACACAGTTTATCGGCTATTTGTTAAAAACCTCTAAGTGGGTTAGATGATTCTTAAATGTAACTAAATTGGATCCGAATAACGATATAAATTCCGTGTCCAAACTATTCGCAGCTCGCATCATCCTTGCAATGGGATTATTATGACCATAATTAGATGAAAACGTCCTCAGGCGAAAAATTGGGTTAGACCTTAGACTACGATCATGGCAGGGTACGTAGAAGTCAAGCATGGATAAAATCTCTGGACAATCAATCGCTCCGTTTACAATTTTATGTAGATAAATTAAGTCGTTAATTGTGCGACGATCTTCTAGGGTTTTCATTTTTAATTCAGCCATTATATCTGAATAAGAGCCAAGTGAATGGTATTTAACCAACTTGTACTCTATCGTACGAAAGAACTTCTTTTGTATGGTTTCTAATCTGTTGGTGAGACCCGATGTATGCGGTGACCAAATTATTGATGCGTATTCCAAGTTCCAAGAACGAACCATAGAACAATATAAAGTTTTCAAACACGATGGACTCAGAATTCTACATACTCTCCACACGAAACCCCACATCTTTAATGATTTGTTGCATATATTAGTTATATGAGATATAAAAGATAACTTGCTGTCGAAAATTACACCCAAATCTTTCATTTCATTCACTTCGGGAATGATATTTTGACCAATTCTATAAGAATAATTAATAACTGAATGCTTCCGAGAGAATGAAATTTTAGTACACTTATTAATATTTAAATAAAGTTTGTTATTCAAGCACCAGTCATGAATTTTATCCAAATCTTCTTGTAAATATTTACAGTCTTCTAAGGTGTTAATAATTCTAAATATTTTTATATCATCTGCATATAAAAGTATTTCGCTATTGCAAATGCTTCGTTCAATATCATTAATGAATAATAAAAACAAAATTGGCCCCAAATGTGTGCCTTGTGGGACCCCCGAAGTAACAGATATAGGTTTTGATATAAAGTTATTGATTTTTACCATTTGTGTTCTATTATTCAAAAAATCAGCGAGCCATCCAATCGTAAGTGCATTAAACCCAAGTAATACTAATTTCTCTAATAAGATAGAGTGATCTACTCTATCAAAAGCCTTCGAAAAATCTAGATAAATGGAATCTACTTGATAGTTATCATGAAAAGCGTTAACTAAGTATTGGTGGTAACATAGCAAATTTGTGGCTGTCGATCGATTGGATATAAAGCCATGTTGTTTATTAGAGAGAACGGATTTAGCCATCCAGTAAATCTGATTGCAAACCAATTTATCTAGAATTTTTGAAATAGGAGACTGAAGGCAAACACCTCTATAATTAGAAATCATATTACGATCACCAGATTTATAAATTGGGTTAATAAAGCTCATCTTCCACATTGATGGAAATACTCCAGAAGATAAAGATTTAGAAAAAATATCAAATAAGGGGCTACAAAGTGAATAAATGCAATTTAACAGAATATAAGTTGAGATTCCATCAGGACCTGGGGCCTTGCTTACTTTCAGATGTAAGATTTCATTAAATATATCTTCCATAGATAATGAAAGAGTGCTGCTACCAATTGCGTATTTAGAAGGTGAATTAATATTATTTGGACTATTATCCGTCGCATAGACTGTAGTAAAATAATCAGCAAACAAATCAGCGATCTGTTTAACATCGGAACCTTTTCTAGAATCAAAATGCATTAATTTTGGTATACCGTTATCATTTTTTAAGTCCTTAACGTAAGTATTTAGGATTGGAATTGAGCTTTGATTCAACATTAGCTATGTAGTTATGGTATAAATTATTTGACAGTGTTTTACATTGGCTGCGTATTGACTTAAAAACTACATAGTCGTTATAGTTACCAGTTTGTTTCGATTTTATATGAGCAAGTTCAAAATATACTCTCTGTTTGTTTTTGATCTTTTGCAAACTAATTTAACAAATGTTTATTTTTATTAATTCGAATGTCTGGAATTCTTTTGGAATGTATAAAAGTACACTAAGAAAAAAAATAACTGTGCATCTTAAATGTAATGTTAAATCATTAGTCGAGGGGTTACAATCATTTTCCCTTATTCACTCAAAGTTCTCAGCACTTTGTACTCATAAAAGTACTTAAATATCTATTGTTACGTAATTGTACTTTGTCTTTGAGTATATATTTCCCAGAGTACTTGTATTCAGTACTCGAGTACATTTTACTTGTACTCGAAACAGCTATGATTATTAGTGATTTATTTATTCAAGAATACAATTGAGGCGTTTATTTCATAAACAGCATTTGTCCAAAAATGACCTTTTGAGAATATCGAAAAATACTGTTAAACTTGGTAACCGTTACAACTTCTATTTATACAATTATTTTTATTAGTTATCAGAGCTGGGCAGGATTCGAATCCTTTTAGAGGATTCAACAGAGGTATTCGAATACTTTAGTGAAAACGGATTCGTGATCCGGATTCGTTACATTTTTTTAAAAGGATTCGTATTCGAATCCAGACGTAGATGATTCGAATCCTTATAAAACGATTCGAATTCTTATAAAAGGATTCGAATCCTTATAAAAGGATTTGAATTCTTATAAAAGGATTCGAATCCTTATAAAAGGAGTCGAATCCTTATAAAAGCATTCGAATCCTCATACAAGGATTCAAATCCTCCTAAATAATTCGAATCATCGCTATTCAGGCTGGGATTCGAATTCGATTAATTCAAATAGTTAAATATTCTAATATGAATATTTTAATCACTAAATTATTCATATTTGAATATAAATATTGAAATTTTCGAATAATTCAAATATTTGTGAATGGATATTTGGTTACAAATAGAAAGACTGTTATTCCTTACTTCACTTTTTATTTTTATGTTAGATGTACATTTCGAGACACAAGGTGCTCATTATCAATAACAAACTAAATTCTTAAAACTATGTGCGCGGTATATATAGTTGACGGGATATCGGAAAAACCAAAAAGTAATTAAACCTATTGTTAGCGGCTAAAGGTTCTAGATGGGTGTCGGTGTCATTACATTATCTGCGGGATGGGACGGCGCGGGCGGCTTATGGATCGGGAAGTTGGTCGGTAGGATTACATTCACTGAAGGATTATTTTTGGGTAACACATCTAATAATGGATTAACTGAGGGACTAAGATCGAAATTCAGCAAAACATTTTTATTTTTATACATTTCAATGGATTCAAGCATATTTAATCTACGATGACTTGATTGCTTTAAAAGTTTAATATTGTTTACCGAGAATGTGTGTCCTGTTTCAATTGAATGGTGTGCAACTGCTGATTTGTCCGGGTTTTGAATTTTAAAATAATACTGGTGTTCTTTAAATCTTTTTAATATGTTACATTGTGTTTGACCTACGTATATTTTATTGCAATTGTTGCAGTTTATTGAGTAAATTCCGGATTTTTCTAGGTGGGTTGTTTTAGTGAATGTGTTGCCAAGTAAACATTTTAATTTTGTGTTGACAAAAAAGTATGCTAGATTCGTGTACCACCCAGCAACTTGTATGAAAATTGGTGGTTTATTGAATAAATTCAACCTTTCTCCTGCATTTTATGTCAACAAAAAATTAAAATGTTTACTTGGCAACACATTCACTAAAACAAACCACCTATAAAAATCCGGAATTTACTCAATAAACTGCAACAATTGCAATAAAATATACGTAGGTCAAACACAACGTAACATATTAAAAAGATTTAAAGAACACCAGTATTACTTTAAAATTCAAAACCCGGACAAATCAGCAGTTGCACACCATTCAATTGAAACAGGACACACATTCTCGGTAAACAATATTAAACTTTTAAAGCAATCAAGTCATCGTAGATTAAATATGCTTGAATCCATTGAAATGTATAAAAATAAAAATGTTTTGCTGAATTTCGATCTTAGTCCCTTAGTTAATCCATTATTAGATTTGTTACCCAAAAATAATCCTTCAGTGAATGTAATCCTACCGACCAACTTCCCGATCCATAAGCCGCCCGCGCCGTCCCATCCCGCAGATAATGTAATGACACCGACACCCATCTAGAACCTTTAGCCGCTAACAATAGGTTTAATTACTTTTTGGTTTTTCCGATATCCCGTCAACTATATATACCGCGCACATAGTTTTAAGAATTTAGTTTGTTATTGATAATGAGCACCTTGTGTCTCGAAATGTACATCTAACATAAAAATAAAAAGTGAAGTAAGGAATAACAGTCTTTCTATTTGTGATTAATCACTTCACGTAAACTCGAAACAATACAGTTATGGATATTTGGTTACTTAACCATGAAAAATATTAAACGTTAATAGTATATTTTTTACTTCACTTGAAATCAGTGTTCTATACGCGTGGCGCATGAAGTAAAATTTCGAGTTTAGAAAAGCCCCGTGAAAATTTTCTACGCGGGGCTTTTCTAAACTCGAAATTTTACTTCATGCTTAGTCTGGGAGTGGACAACACTGGTTCTTAGAAGTTTCAAATTGAAGAATCACTCTAGATTACTAAGTTTATTACCATTTTACAAAGGCTACAGCTCGAAGGACCAACCATGGTCTTCGGAGACCGAAGGAATGCAGGAAATCGAAGTTTTTTTACAAGAAAACAACGAATATCTGAAGGTTTACAGCATGGATAGGAAAGAAAACATCTAATTTTGAAAAAATATCGAAGTTGGGTTGGTTTTCAGTGCATTTTTAACTTCACTTTAAATCAGTGTTTTATAAGCGTGGCGCATGAAGTAAAATTTCGAGTTTAGAAAAGCCCCGCGAAAATTTGTCTCGGGTCGCTGCGCGACCCTCGACAAATTTTCTACGCGGGGCTTTTCTAATCTCGAAATTTTACTTCATGCTTAGTCTGGGAGTGGACAACACTCGTTTGAATTTTAAATTTAACTTTTTTAAAAAATCGACGTATGTAATATAATAAATCATTCATTGAAATCATAGAAAAAGATTCAAAATTTTATCTAAAATTAACTTTTAGAGTTAACTTTATAATTTGGTCGGCTCTTAATGGGTGAATATTCTATTCATACAAAAAAACCGTTTTTATTTAATATCAAAGTTGCATTTAATACAATAACAAACTGTGAATAAATCGACATAAATCTAGAAATATCGAAAATTTCGACATGTAGAAAATCTTGACGGTCCACTCCCAGACTAAGCATGAAGTAAAATTTCGAGTTTAGAAAAGCCCCGCATAGAAAATTTGTCGAGGGTCGCGCAGCGACCCGAGACAAATTTTCACGGGGCTTTTCTAAACTCGAAATTTTACTTCATGCGCCACGCGTATAAAACACAGATTTAAAATGAAGTTCAATAACACATATATCATCATTAATTAAAATCATTATATAATCAGATATTTAGTTAATAGAAACTGATGGAATAAAATATTACTGGTTGCAAATAATAGATTCAAATTTATTTTTAAAGGATTTGTATCCGTGATTCAAAAATGAGGATTCGAATCTTTGATTCGAATCATATTTTTCACTTACAAATCCTTTATTCGAGTATTCGTGATTCGAATCATATTAGGTGATTCGGATTCGTGATTCGAATCCTGTTTTTGAGGATTCATCCCAGCTCTGTTAGTTATCATAGATAACTGACAGTGTTAAGTGACTAATCATTTCAAGTACTGTTATCTTTTTTCTCCACTTCTGGCTGTCCACATCCATTCCTGCACCTATTCTCCAAACAGATTTTTTAATAAATCTGGTGGTTTTCGAGAAATCCCATAAGGTTTTGGATTTTGACTGAAGCTGTGTCCTGTATAAGTGCTGTTTTGATCAGAAACTTGTCGAATCAGCTAGAACTCAAAGGGGTGTAACTTTGTACATGTGTGGTTTTTAAATGAACCACTTTCACCATCGGATAGCTTGCAAAATACTCTATCAGATGCCGCTAAAACGTCGATTTTTAAAATTTTGGATATATGCTGTTTATAAAATCAACGCCTCAATGGTAAAAATATTTCCTAGAATCAAAATTGCAAAGTAATTTATTTAAATTCATTGGTTTTAATCAATTTTTTTATATAAATAATATGAAACGATATTTTTTTTATAATGTGCATCTTTTCGCATTTTAACTTACCAATTCTTGGATTATTCATTGGGTGTGACTGGCTTACCTGTAACAAAAATATGATGTTAAAAACATTAAATCCACTGATGTGTAAATGGTGAATATGTGAAATTTACTTCAGTTTCTGCACAGGCTCTTAAATTGAAAGTTAGAGATTAAGAGCTCTTACTTTAATGAATTAAGAACATGCGCAGGTCACTATTGAGAACTAACGCATTGGAATACTCCACCTAGTGGCAAGAAAAAATGTTAGAGAAAGGACTACTGCTACAGGGTGGGGCAGAAAAACCTATCCGATTTCAAAACGTTCAACCACTCAACTTGACAAAAACATTTTTTTATTAACATATCGCAAATTTTATGCCATTTTTAAATTTAAGTTTTGAAAAGCACATAACTCAGATGTCGTCCTTGGGAGCGGATACACTGATTTAGGCGCTCGCGGTAGCTTTCCATGACTTTCGCCGTCATTTCCACAGGAATTTCTTCAATTGCCCGAGCAATTTCCCTTCGTAAAGCAAGAAGGGTCCTTGGTCGATGCTGGAATACCTTCGATTTGAGGTAACCCCAAAGGAAGAAGTCACATGAAGTGAGATCCGGTGAGCGCGGCGGCCAGCCAATATCACCTCTCAGAGAAATGAGGCGTCCGGGAAACATTTCCCTGAGAATGTCCATTGATCGTCGCGATGTGTGGGCGGTTGCACCATCCTGTTGAAACCACACACTTTCCACGCCATTTTCTTCCATTTTGGGTTGAAGAAAATTTTCCAGCATGAAACAATAGCGCTCTCTGTTGACCGTTACGGTTTGCCCATTTTCTTCAAAAAAGTAAGGCCCCCAGACGCCTAGGCGGGAAAGAGCACACCACGCAGTCACTTTTGGGCTATGGAGGGGTTTCTGATGGATTTCCCGAGGATTTTCGTCACTCCAATATCGAAAATTCTGCCTGTTTAAGGCGCCACAAAGGTGAAAATGGGCTTCGTCCGTGAAGACCACAACATCGTCTATTGGGAGTTCTCGGAGATCGCGACACAGGTTCATACGGGTTTCAAAATCCCTTTCAATTAATTCCTGTGCAACAACCATTTTGTAGGGATGCATTTTGAGGTCCCGGTGCAAAATTCGCCGAATACTGCGGTTGGAAATCGCCAAAGCGAGCGATTGTTTTTGTACCGAACGACGCGGGGAACGTTCAATCGCGGCTCTCACATTGGCCACGTTTTCAGGTCCTGTTGCTGTCCTGGGACGTCCAGGCGACTTCTTTTTCAATGCTGAACCCGTCTGTCGAAAATTTGACACCCACACTTTAATCGTAGCGTGATGTGGAACAGGATCATGACGCCCGAGTCCGAAATGAATTCGAAAAGCACTTGTGTAGCAATTATCGAACCGCCGTTTTCGATAAACCGCTCAACAACAAAAGCACGATGTTCGCCAGACCAAGGCATGTTGACTAATGACAAATGGCATAAAACCGGCTTTCTAACGGTTTTTACCCCACTACTCTACCTGTTCCCTCTTCTGAGAAAAAGGGATTTGAAATAGGATAGCTTTTTCTGCCCCTCCCTGTATAAACGTTTGTTTTGTTGTGCTTTATTTGTCTTATAAATGTTGAAATTAAACCTAAAAGGTGTATAAACTGCTGTTTATAGGAGTGCAATTACATAGCAAGTTGAATTATGGCACTTATCATCCATAGATTTCCAAATCGTGCAAAGAATTGAAAGTTATGTTTTGCTTGGGTGTTACATTAACTAATGAAAAAAAAGATTATTTTTTAATAAGTTAGTTAAGTGTTAGTGAAAATGAGTGGTGCGGCCTACATATTGTGTCTGAAAAATTAATTTAGTTTTTTTTACTGCACAAAGTATTGCTTGTCCCCATTTATCATATCAATAACATCAAAATGATCACCTTCAAAAAAGGTCCTCTCACCCCCTCCGAGACAAAATTTAAGATTCACTACAAATGTCTATAATCTGTTTTTTTTTAAATTTGACCAATCAAATTTGACATTTCAAGAATTTAGTGGTGTGATGCAGGTTGTGTGTTTCAGGTTAGGACAAGATTAATCACATGTTATCCTGTAAATCAACTTTTAATTTGTAGGTTATGCAAAGGGAAATCTGACATTAATATGACAATTCAAATAACTCACAAAGATTACGATTACAAATGTATTTATCTAGCACGCCTCAAATTATTTGTATTTAGTACCAATTTAATTAAGTGTCTCTGAGGATCAGGTGGTATAGAAGGATCAGGTAATATTCCTTGTTCAGGAATATCTGTCTTCTTTTTTATCTGGCCATTTATATGTTAACGCTTTAAAAAATACAAGGAATTTTTCTCTAAGACGATTTTTCTATGGAAATTTTCAGACATTCGTGATCGTAATAAAAGCTTTCAATTTAAAAACTTATATTTTTATACCAAATTATATATTATTCTACTTCATTAAAATTTTTTGTTTACATTTTTAAATTTTTAGCCAAATTGTTGGAGATATTTCAAATTCCATTATTAAACATAACATTTTATTACAATAAAATATCAAATATGTGTGCATAAATATGATTTTTAAATACAGGGAATTTTTCTTTCAGGCATACACTGTAAATTTTCCGACATTCGTTGTTTTTTTAAAACATTTCAAATTGAATTTTTAAACGAGTGTTTTCCACTCCCAGACTAAGCATGAAGTAACATTTCGAGTTTAGAAAAGCCAAATCAGGCTTTTCTAAACTCGAAATTTTACTCATGCGCCACGCGTATAAAACAATGATTTAAAGTGAAGTTCAAAATATACTTCGACTTAGTTTTGATCACCAGTTCGTTAATTTTACAAATGTTTATATGGAATATGTGAAAGTATACTTAAAAGAAAAAATCCCTTTATGTGTTGTAAAGTTGCAAGTTGTAGCGTTCCCTTTTTGAAACTCTCTGCATCGTGACAATTTATTTGACAAATTATGATTTATTTGTCACATTGATAATCATTTACCAACATCTTAAAATTTGATGTTTAAAATACCCTACTGTTTAAGCAGGACTGCAACTGTTCGCAGTAAATACACCCTAAGTTTGCTCATATTAAAAAAAAAAACAGATTATATGTTTCTATATTGCACTAAAAGCCGGAACAGCTGATCGACAATACTCCTTCCACCAGCGCCCTCATTGGTCATGTTAGTTCTCAATTATAAAACTACAAACTCTAGCCTACTCACTAAATTGCATCGAGAACAAGGACCTCAACTTTAATTGATTTTTCTCTTATTTTTTATTATAGATGATACGATGACACTTTTGAAACTTGCCAGCATCTGTAAAGAATTGTTCAAAACTGTGAAAGTATTAAAAGAAATACATGATCGTGTTATAATTGATTCTAAAACAAGTAATCCGTTGAAGTGTACCACAAATTTGCTAGTAAAATTACATGATGGTTTGAGATATGCGGATACCAAGATGATACAGGATATCCATTTGTGCTTATATTTGGAGAGTTTGTACACTTACATGGGCATTATAGATAATTGGCTGACCAAAGGGAATTTTATTGATATTTGTGAAGAATTTCCGATAATTGAGTAAGTTTTCAATTTTTAAAATACAGGGTGATTCAGTTTGGTTTTTCACTCCCTTCTAACTTTTTTAATTTGAGAGTAAAGTATAACAAACTATAAATATTTCTAAATGGCCGGAAAGTCTATTTAATGGTGTCACCGAATTGATAATACGATGACAACTGTCAAAGTAGCGATAGTCAACTATTTTTTTTCAAATGACACCATACCTATTTTTTGTTCAATTCACTTTATTTCATCCGAGCATCCTTCATACTATACGCTAAGGATAACAACAAAAAATTATTAAAATATCATATGTGGCTATGAAAATGATGAAAAATTAAACAAACTATTTCATTGCGTGTTTAATTCTATCAAAAAAACGCAAATGAAGATAAAAAAAGTGGGCATTCTGGTAAATCCTTATATTTCTATTCTATAGACATATGATTTTTTTATAAATTAAACTGATTTATTATTAACAAAATAAAACACTTTTAACTTTGTTTATATAACACAATTTATTTTTATGTGACTGCAGTTTCGGCAAATTCAGCTTGCCATTATCAAACATTCATGTTTGATAATGGCAAGCTGAATTTGCCGAAACTGCAGTCACATAAAAATAAATTGTGTTATACAAAGTTAAAAGTGTTTTATTGTGTTAAATTAACATGTACAACAAAGTAGAAGCCTCCACAATTCAAAATATGATTTTTTTTTTTTTATCTAAGTGTATAGTTGAGATAAATATGCGGATGTAGGAAAGTACCCTTTATCCGAATTGAACAACAAATAGGTATGGTATCATTTAAGAAAAAAAAGTTCACTATCGCTCCCTTGACAGTTGTCATCGTATTGTCAATTCGGTGAAGCCATTAATTAGCCGTTTACAAATATATATAGTTTGTTATACTTTGCTATCAAAATAAAAAAGTTAGAAAGGGGTGGAACACCAAACTGAATCACCCTGTTCTGGTTCTTTGGGGAGTGCGCATTTCTGTACTGCACTTAGGCCTCATTAGGAATCACCCTGTATTTAAATTGAGAACAGCTAATGGTAAAGACAATTTAGAAACTATTTCTGATAGTTGAAATATTACATTTTTCTTTCCCCCTACTAGTTCTAGAATTGTAAAACTGAGAGATGATGGATCGTCATTTTCTATACAATCAGAAGATTTATGGTGAGTTTTTGAATTAAGGTATTTTTTATTTTTTAATTCCATTCAATTATTTGTGTTGTATGTACAAAGTTTACCTATGTCAATGTTTATATTGTTCTACACTTAAATTTGACTCGTTTTATTTTACTTTGAATGTAAAACGTGACTTTTTCAATAATTAGATAAAATTAAAAAATAAATAATGAGATACAAAGTGTATAGTAATAAATAAAGTCTTTTAATATTGTTGATATGGACAGTGTTGAGTTATTTCTGTTTTAAGGGGAATTTTTTGTCACAACACTCTTCAGGGCCCGTATTCACAGCACCCATGCAAGTTGTCATCGGTGAGAACTTGCACTAAAATTATGTGATTTTACTCTATACAGTTTGGTAAATTCTTCCCAAAATGACGTAATTTCAGTGCGATTTCTCACCGATGACAAATTGCATCGGTGCTGTAAATAGGGGCTGAGGTATCTAAATATTTCTTTTAGAATCGACATTTATAACTCTCAGATAATATATTCGTCCTTGTAATTATTGTTAATATATTATATATAATTTTTTCAGTGAAATTCATGAAGACTCAGATGGTTGGCAGTTAGAATACAAACTAAACAATATATTATGTGATGTCAAAGACGGCTTATTCAATGTAATATCTAAAAGAATACTGCAAATCGGCAAAAACATTCATTTGTTAGGCATGCTAGGGAAATTACATCTAATAAACGATTTCGACTCACAATCAGGTAATAATATGTTATGTTACGAGAGTGGTATGCAGCATATGAGCGGATATGTTGCGCACGAGCCGCGCAGTGGTGAGTGCATTATTTTGTGAGTATGTAATTGCCATACCACTCGAGAATCATACGATACTTTACCTATGCCCTAACACAATAAACAATGAACATGAAAGAACAATTTATTTATTCAATAATTTTATATAGTAACATGACATTGATGAAAACTAAATGACTACTTGATCAATATACATCAAAGAAATGTCATTTGGTTGTGCGGTAATCAATCAGCTGTCAGCATGTAATATACTTGCCAAAGCTATTACATGCATGTGTAGATAATGTCAATCATACGCACCAAGATGACAGTGTGGTATGATGCGGTTACTAGGGCTTATGTAAAAGTGTGTTATTGATTAAAATATTTAATATTAAATTCGGCAGAAAGTTTTATTAATGAGTAAAATTGTATAATATTTTTCTTCACATCATAGATTTTGGGTTTTGTTCTTTAACGATTTGTGCCACATAACAGCATTTCTAGCGATTAATAATATTTAATACTTTAACTTCTAAAGAAAATATTTCAAACAATATATATCAAAATTGAGTGAAACTATTATTACATTTTTTACTACTTTTGGAAATGGCAAATACATTGTAATAGTTTCATTCAATTTTAATCAACCCTGATTGAAAAAACTTTTTTTCATTTTAACTAAAACAAAGTTTTTTTTTAAATAACGTTTTTTTTTTATTGAAACAGCGTTTAAAACATTACCAATTAAAAACATGTTTAAAACGTGTTTAAAACAGAACATACAGGGCATTTTCCTTTTGAGTATACATATAATACACATAATTACAGCAAATTTGCGGAAATTCGTTGTTTAAATGCGGTTAATTTGATACTTTTAACGAGTGTCTTCCACTCCCAGACTAAGCATGAAGTAAAATTTCGAGTTTAGAAAAGCCTAAGAATTTGGATTGGCCGCGGAGCGAAGCGGAGTGGCCAATCCAAATTAGGCTTTTCTAAACTCGAAATTTTACTTCATGCGCCACGCTTTAAAATACTGATTTACAGTGAAGTTAAAAAAACACACACATACAACAATGATTATAGGCAACGTAATATTGGTTAGAGTTAATGGGTTGCCTAAAATCACTGTTTTAAACAATTTGTTCAGCGCAGAATTTGACTCACGTTTTATTCACATCTTCATATTGGATTGCTAAAGCCGTATATTTTAAATTTTGCGATATTTCAGTGTTTTATACGTGTCGCGCCTGAAGTGAAAATTTTAAGTTTAGAAGAGCCTTATTACACGAGTGTTTTCCACTCCCAGACTGAGCATGAAGTAAAATTTCGAGTTTAGAAAAGCCTAACGATTTACAGTGAAGTTAAAATACAACAACGATTATAGGCAACCTAATATCCGTTAGTTATTGCGTTGCCTATAAACACTGTTTTAAACAATTTGTTCAGGCAGAATTTGTCTCATGTTTTATTCACATCTAACTATTGGATTGCTAAAGCCGTATATTTTAAACTTTGCGATATTTCAGTGTTTTATACGTGTGGCGCATGAAGTAACATTTTGAGTTCACATTTAACACTCCCGTGTTTAATGCACCCCATTTATGTTGCCCACAACATTAAATAATGCACATATTATTAGATTGTCGTAAACAAACGTGTTTTAAACAAATTTAAGATATAAAACATGTACAAAACAAAACCGTTTAAAACACGACAGCTGTTTTTAAACATGTTTAAAACACTATTTTAAAACAAAATGTTTTAAACATAACAACTCTGATTTTAATACAATAAATGTTAACTTGTGTTATTTGCAGAAACATTATATGAAGAATTTGTCAGGGAAGTTTTATTGGATATATCCAACAGATTTGGTGATCAGACACCCGACGATAGTTCAGTAAAAGAGGAAGAAATGGTGATTCAGCCTTACAAATTCCCAGCAATATGCAATGACTTTTGTAAGTTCCGCACTGAAATGGACAAACTGGAGAATTTAGTGGATACAGACGATCCATTTCTCATGAAGGCTTTCGAAAGCTTTTTCACAGAAGATACAGAAAGTGAAACGAATTGTCATAAGAGTGAAGAATTATTATTTTCCAGGTACATACAAAATATAGGATGTAAAAGTTATTAAGTGCAGAAGGAATACTAAATGAAATTAATTATTTAAAGTAACGTCTTTTTTTGCATACTTTTTGATAATTTGATATGCAATGCACAGTGAATTGAGGTCAATAAGATATTATTATTATTCATCTTATTATGAACTTGAGTTTAAATGATCTTAACGGATTAAGAATAGTTTGGCGGGAGGGCAGCGTCAGCCGCACCCACTTAGGCCACAGTCGGACCCATTGTAGTTCCTTCCCCCCTGATGGCTAGACCCAATCCGCACTGTCGGCAATTGCCAGAATTTGTGTGGGTGACCATTGCCATCCGGGTCCTTCACGATTTAGGGTTACTTTTCTTAGTACCTTCCTTATCTTTGACAGTGCTGGACACTCGTGAAGTATGTGTCGTGCTCTTTCTTCTTCTTCATTGCATCCTCGACAAAGGTCATCGGTTGTGATTCCTATTTTGGCAAAATTATGCTGGAAGCTGTAGTGTCCAGTAATGTAGCCAGTTAGAGTACGAAGTTTCTGTTTTGTGAGTTTTAGAAATTTCTTCGTTTTTTAGTAGTCAGGTGCCGACAAGTATGTCTTCGTTTGACTGCATGTTGTGAGGTTCTTCCACCTTACCCTGTGTTTTGCAGTGTTAAACTCTAGCATGTGATTGGCTAAGAACCGAGGGGATAGCCCTATCTTCGCGTGATTTGTAGTAATTTTGGATGCTTCACGTGCTAGTTCATCTGCTTTGTTGTTGCCCTCGCTGTTGCTGTGTCCTTTTGTCCACGTCAATGTTATGCGGTTGAGTACTGCTGCCTCGTTCAGCGTTTCAACGCATTTAAGTATAAGTTCAGATGTTATTTTGAACTTTTCTAATTAAATTAAATGATCTTAGTTCTACATTTTCGGTGCAACTCTTCCTTATTGACTTTACTTTTAAACATGTGATTGTAAGTAAAATAATTATTTTATGAAGAAATGGGTTGTTTGATTTTAGAATTTCAAAATTAACTTCATACATATTCCCAGCATACGATTTGATTGAAACGGTCTTTTCAAAAATTCTGCGCAAACGATATGGTGGTTGTGGAAGGACCGTAAAAAATCTCCTGAAGTATGATTATCAGTTGGATGATCATTTGGAATTTCTGAGACATTTGTTTTTGTTTAAAGATGGTGTCATCTCAGAATTCCACAAGTCCTTATTCATGAAGGTAAGACTTGTACAAAATGTTATTGTTGAGTTGGCCATGAGACTATGCAACAAGTCTACTGGTATGCTTGGAAAATGAAATTTATAATTTGTATCAAAGTTTTGTTGTTCAATTCATAATCTGTTTAATTATTAAAATAAGATAATTTCTTTTATTCCATATTTGTTCTACTACTTTTTCAATGGAACCAAATTTTTACATTGGGTAAAGTTAAATGTAAAGGCAATAGCAGTCAATAGAACAAATTTACGTCACAAAATTAATAATAACAAAATAGAAACAAAAGAAAAACTAAAAAGATCAGCGATTTATAAAATAAATTGTGGTGGCATATACATAGGCCAAACGGGGAGAAATTTCAAAATAAAACAACACAAACATAGAAAATCAATAATTAACAGGACAACAAACACAGGATTAGCGGACCATTGCACAACCACAGGGCACCACATGGGGGAGATCAAACCAATCCATATTAAAATAAAAACATGGAACAATACAAGTGTTTAACTTTACCCAATGTGAAGATAATTTCAATTAAATCACAGAATTGTCTTGTGTTATTCATAGCCAATTTCAAAACATAATTTCGTGCATCACATGATATGTGGTTATTTAATTATTGAAAATTGATAAACCATTCTTAAATTGCATGCTTTGTCAAATTTCAATAATATTTATTTTTGTATAGATAATGTATTTTATTTAATACCTCTCTTAATAAAGATTTGTTGTTGTAGATATGTAAACTCTGCTCACATTTTATTCTCACCGCAGTAGGCTTTCTTAGGGTAATATTTTTGTTGGTAGTAAAAAAAGTTACTAACAATTTATTTATAATTGTATTTTTTTTAATATGACCAATCAAATTTGATATTTCAAGAATTTTGTGGTGTAATGCAAATTGTGTATTTTAGGTTAGGACAAGATTAATGACATGTAATGTTGTAAATAACTTTTAATTTGTAGGTTATGTGAAGGGAAATCTGACATTAATATGACAATTTAATTAACTCACAAAGATTATTATTACAAATGTATTTACCTATCACCGCCTTAAATTATTTGTTTCTACTACTAATTTTATAAAGTGTCTCTGAGGATCAGGTAGGATGAGAGGATCAGGTAATATTCCTTGCTCAGGAATATTTGTCTTCTTTATTATCTGCCCATTTATATGTTCACATTTTAAAAAAGTTCTTAATACAAGGATTTTTTTTGTTTAGGTATTATGTACGATTTTTCAATGTAAATATTCAGATATTCGTGATCTCATTAAAAACTTTCAATTTAAGAACTCTAACGAGTGTTTTCCACTCCCAGACTAAGCATGAAGTAAAATTTCGAGTTTGGGAAAGCCTGAAAATTTGGCTTGGTCACGTAGCCCAGTGGAGTGACCAAGCCAAATCAGGCTTTTCTAAACTCGTAATTTTACTGTATGGGCCACACGTATAAAACACTGATTTAAAGTGAAGTTCAAAATACACTGCTTAGTTCTGATCACAAGTTCATTCATTTTACAAATGCTTGTATAGAATATGCAAAAGTATACTTAAAAGAAAAAATCCCTGTATGTGTTGTAAAGTTGCAACTTGTAGCATTCTCTTTTTTGAAAATCTCTGCATCGTGACAATTTATTTGACAAATTATGATTTTTCGCATTGATAATCATTTACCAACATCTCAAAATTTAATGTTGAAAATACCTTATTGTTAAAGCAGGACTGCAACTGTTTGCAGTAAATACACCCTAAGTTTGGTCATAAAAAAAAAAACAGAGTATATGTCATTGCATTTTTTTGTTATGTGAATTGTAATGTTGCATTTTATAATATCTCTCATTCACATGTATAAATATTACTTTTGGCATTTTGCCACGATGTTTGTCAATGTTTTATTGACATTATAGTTTAATAACATACTTCAATGATTACTATCAAAAATACAGCATGCCAATATAAAGAGAAATAAACAATCCTACTGCGGTGAGAATAAAATGTGAACAGAGTTTCAAAGATTTGAATACATTTCTTGCTGATATATCAGTTTTCAAACTAATTTATATTTTGGTAATCAATTTATCATCAATAGAAACAAAGTGGTACAAATCAACAACAATAAAATGTCTGTTAACAATTAACAGTTAATAATTTTTTGTTTGTTAATTTTAATTGTCTAGATTGAAAATCAACAGCAATGGGGTGAAGATATGTCCTTAACTTCACATTTACAAGACATAATGATTGACATACATCCGGAATTATACGATAAGTTGACTATAATCGTCGATGATTCATGGGATGATTTCATTGACAATCCTTTGAAAAGCAGCGCATTGTTTAAAATTAATTTCAAAGTCAAAAGTCCTATCAACATAATCATTCAACCGTTGCACATCAGGCTTTATAATGAACTGTTTTTCTTCATATTTCGGATCAAATGGGGACTGTATATGCTGAGTCGATTACAATTCAAAGGTGAGTAATTTATTGCACAAAGGGTTTATGAAAATTCCAAATTATAGTAACATTTTTAGTTGAGATTATGTGTCTATTGTATTTTCAATATTACTGCAAACATTTGTACAAGGTTAATTTTTAAAGTAAGAACTGCTAGCACCCTCTCTCTGCGCATATCGTTATCCACGATCATTTAAGCTATTAACATCTTCTCTGGTCATTTGTTAACGCTGTCAGTTAGTCTCAAGTTGCTAGTGAAAGTAGAAGATATTGTGCAGCAATTTAACATCAGATATGTCAATTACTAATCCCGTCAATTGCAAAGTTTGCGCTGTGATTCAATTCTTAAAGCCAGATTTGAATAATTATAGATTAATTACCAATAAATTCTAAATGCATACAAAATTTGTCTAAAGGGTGTTGATGCGATTAGGTATGCATAGGGATTTAACATCTAAAACCACATTTACGTTTTTTCCTGCTTCCTGGGTCATTTTAAAGGAATCGAATCAACACCCTGTATATGCAACATAGTACCAAATTATACTTTTCGTTACTTTTTAACTTTGCCTTATTACTCTCATTGGTGATATACTAATTATTGTTTAAATTTGGTTTATTTCACTTTAATTCAGCTGTTTTTTTTAACGATAATTAATATTTACTGTAATTTTATAGATATTCGATGTAAAAATGTAAACCGTACTCTTAACATAATAAAAATGCGTTTGAAAATTTTGCGCTTCGGTTTGGTGAATATTTTCACTTTAATCCAACATTATGTGATGGATCATATTTATGGAAAGTGTTTAATGGAAATGGAGGAAAACTATAATGATGCCCACGATTTGGATACACTCATCGACTCACATGATACGTTTATTAAAAATATTTACAAACACGCTGCTTATTTACGCGATTTTAATGAAAATAATCACGGTGTTTATACGGTAAGCTATACTACAGTTGTATGCCTAATAATTGGTTTTAATAATTGCTTGTTTTATAGTTGTTATATTTAGTGAGGAAGTTGTACTTTATATGGAAGAATTTAAATAAATTCGATATTAGGGAATTGGAGAAACATGAGCAGAGTTATAAAGCTTGTTATGAGAGTTTGATGCCGATTCTATCTCCAAGTGATTGAAATTAATAATTTAATTTGTTTAATAATATTGTTAAAGTAAGAAAATATTTATTAAACCCGCCTAGCCTATTTAGCTGATAAATTTGCCTCAAACCCCACTTTTTACAGTCTCCTACACCATTTATGCATTCCTCGAAATCATAATATCACTCCCAAACGTAAACGTTTTACCTCCACAATTCATGATTTCATTTCATCATTACATAACTTTATCGATCATGGCGATTAAATTCGTTTGACAAGACCATGGACGACATTAGCAATCAAAACATTTCCTACACAATAACTGACAATGACAGAACAGCATAACTCCAGGCAGAAAGACCAATGGTCGATAGCCGATTGGCAGATTATTTAATTTTTATGTTATTGTATTATATTTTGGTATCATTGCTGTTAACAAAATCTGCCAATACAGATTTATATATATATATATATATATATATATTTAATAAATTAATAATTAAAGTATTTAATTTTGTTACCTAATCTGTGTTTATTTTTTTTACCTTACCTTACCGTCTAGTGGCAGAAAATAAAATTATCGAAACTTTTTGATACAATATATTTTAGATTTAATATTTATATTTATGAATTACTGCAAATTATATTTTTGTAACTGTCATTAAAAAATTCCTAACAATATTATCTATCTTGGGTGAAGTCAATATGGTTAATATTGCCAGGAACATTTTAATGACAGTTACAAAATTAACCATCAGCCGTTTTATCAAAAATTATAATTAGTCGAAACATCAATTTGAACTGTACTTTAGATCAATGGTTTACACGCGTGGCGCTGAAGTAAAATTCCGAGTTTAGAAGAGCCTGAAAATTTGGATTTGCCGGGGCGCGCGAGCTAAGTGAGTCGAGCCCACCGCAAATCCAAATTTTCAGGCTTTTCTAAACTCAAAATTTTACTTCATGCTTAACCAAGGAGTAGAAACACTTTTTAGACAATAATCGAAATCCTATTTTGTAGTTTTCTTAATTGTAAAATTATGAGTGAAAACAAATAAACTGGGTGATTTTTTTTATGGAAATATACCAGCTCTTTTTGTTCAATATTACAATAAACAAATCAATGTGTTAAGCATTTATAATGGAAAGAAATTTTGTTCATTTTTCAATATTTTTACTTGGATTTCAAGTTAAATTTGTTAGTTTTTTGTAAGATTATAATTTTGAAAAAAAACATCAAAGCACATGATTTTCCTGAAATTTATAGAGATTATATACGTGGATTTCATGTTAAATGGAATTTGTTAGTTTTTTTAAGATTATAATTTTGGAAAAAAAAATCGAAGCAAATGAAATTTTTGAGAAATGAATAAACGTTGAAAATTTAAAAATTGAACACTGAAATAAAAATGCGGACCGAGAAAATTCGTGTGTATTTATAAATTAAAACAAACAAAACTATCGAATTTTTATAAAATTTGCAGATTATTGAACAATGAGTAAACTTGGTATGAACGTTAAAGAAATTAAAATTGAACAATTGGAAATAAAAATGCAGTCATAGAAAATTCATGTCCAATTGAAATATTTTGAAAAAATGATCGAATTTTAATGAAATTAACAGGGATTATAAGAAATAAATGAACTTTGTAGGAACGTTGAAATAAATTAAAATACAACAAGTTGAAATACAAATGCAGACATTAAAAAAACTTGTGTCTACTTGAAATTGTCGAATTTTGATGAAATTTACAGAGAGCATTAATTAAAACCGTAACTCTAGTTTGGTGTGGATGTAGCTTTCTTCATTTAAAATGTTTTATTTCTTTCGTAACAAAATATATGAATAACTATGTACTATCGTATGTAACACTATCGGAAATATGTTGTTGATACTAGCGATGTGCCGGAAAAAGAAATATCGACAATTGCATGAAAATATCGATACACAGGTATATCGGACATCCCTAATACAGTTGCCATTCTGAAATGTATCGCTCTAATAAAAAATATTTTTGTAAGGTACGATTTACGAGAGGTGTCCCATGGTTTCCTTGATTTGTAATGCTTTCTGCACCAATACATGTAATACGAAAATAGTTTGATGTCATCAGATTATGTGTGTGAAAAGAGACAGAAAACTTCATAATATGTCAGCTATGGTTTTTAGATGGAACATGCGAAAACGTATGCACCGGTATGCAGCTTTAAAATTTTAAATTTAAACGTCACATTTTGACAATGTCTTCGTAAAACTAAATCTGTAAAAAGCCAGCCACAAATTATGGGTTTTCTCCAGAACGGAATTCTAAGATTTTTGAAAGTTTGCCAGCGGAACTGGAAGTAAGGGTGTGTGTGGGACGCACAAATGTTAAGATAACGTTCTTTCGGAGACTTACCGTTTAGCCGCAAATTGTATTTCAAGTTCCAATTTTGAGGTTATATAGGTTGGTATATTTGGGTAAATAAGCACATTACAGGAATAAATTGTATACATGATGAAATTATTTCCAAAATTAGGGCGTAAATAATCAAAATTGTAGTATTATCTTTATTTATACAGCCAAAATCACGATATTTATTTTACACTAAATATGACGTGTACTGACGTATATTTGAAATAATGGATATATAAATTGGATCCATTAGAAAATTACAAATATTTTAATCTATGATATAAAAAATTAAATGGTGCTACCTTTACGCGGAAACGAGAATATTATCATATTGTACCATTACTTTTTAGTAAATTGATCTCGTAACAATATCACATATACTGTAATTATAAAATCAACATGTACTCAGTTATGTATAAAATTATAGTAAACACTTAACTTTTGATTTTCAATAAATTCACATTTACCGTTTACGAAAATCAACTTGGGTTGCAACAGTGGAGTAACAACAAAATTGTTGGCCATCAACGCAACTAGAAGTTATGGTTATAGAAGTTAGAGACAAATTAGAATATTTCAATTACAAAATTAATTTTTTACGTTATAATCCCAGTCATTGGCAAAACATTTTAGTAAGCGGATCTTTTTTAAAATTTAAATACACTGCGCCATCTATTTTTTATACCAAAAGCTAAAATACGCATAATCTAAACATGAATAATAATCAATCTAGAATTATATATCCATTTAGTGTGAAATTAATATTGTGATTTTGGCTGTATAAATGAAGATAATTCTACAATTTGGATTAATTACGTCATCATTTTGAAGATAATTATATTATGTGTACAATTTATATCTGTAATATGCTTATTCACCCCAAAATACCAACGTATATAATCTCAAAATCGGAACTTAAAATACGATTTGCGGCTAAATGGTAAGTCTCCGAAAGAACTTTATCCTAGCATTTGTGTGTCCCACACATGTCTACACCCGGCTCAATTTAAAACAATTCAAAAATCGGAGTATTTCGATCTGGCGAGTAACCGGAATTTTCTATTAGGTATACATATGCAAACGTTTTTTTTCAAGAGTTCAATTTGAGGCTTAAAACGAGTGTTTTCCACTCCAAGACTAAACATGAAGTAAAATTTCGAGTTTAGAAAACCAAACCAAATTTTTAGGCTTTTCTAAACTCGAAATTTTACTTCATGCTTAACCTGGGAGTGGAAAACACTCGTTTAAACTTCAAATTGACCTCATTTAAGAAAACAACGATTATTTAAAAATCTACAATACGTAATTGGGATATGTATACTAAAAGAAAAAAAAAAAACACACAATAAATTATGATTAAAGCTTTTCTAAAAGAAAGAACACTAATATACTCGCGACCTAAACAGTATGACATTGTCATGTAACGTCAAAAGTTCTGCTATGCACGCCCTCCTAAGTCAGGTTGAAAATTCCATGTGTAAGAAAGAGTTCACGTTGGCGGTATTCCTGGATATCGAAGGAGCCTTTAACTTCGTGCGCCCAGGGGCGATTTTGTCGGCCCTTGGCAATCTGCACATGGACGAGTCGATATGCCTCTTCGTAGAGGAGCTGCTAACGAGGAGGCACATTGTCTCTGCGCTGGGCGGCTCACGCTCAAGAAGAGAGGTCAGTAGAGGTACCCCTCAAGGAGGTGTCCTCTCTCCACTACTATAGAATATAGTTATGAATGAACTACTGAGAGGACTAGAGTCTACGGGGTGTAAAACAATTGCCTATGCTGATGACGTGACCCTCGCGGTCTCTGGTAAACACGTAGGCATCCTATCTGAACTCATGGAGAGGGCACTCCGCAAGGTAACCCGCTGGTGTGAGGAATGTGGACTGGGGGTAAATCCCCTCAAAACTGAGCTTGTACTCTTCACCAGAATGCATAGGATACCAAACTTCAAAGCTCCCGTCCTAAACGGCACGGGACTGGTGGATAGGAAGTTAAGTTGGAAGCCCAATATTCAGGAGAGAGTACGGAAAGCGCAGGTCGCGCTGTACTCGTGCAAAAGAGCTGTGAGCAAGAACTGGGGACAAACCAAGCGTTGTCCACTGGATGTACACGACTGTGGTGAGACCCATTCTGTTCTACGGCGCTGCAGTCTGGTGGACTGCTCTTGATAAGAAAATTCACCGGACCGCACTGGGTAAGGTACAGAGATCAGCCGAACTGCTCATAACAGGCGCGGTTAGATCTACCCCCTCCAAAGCGCTAGATGTAATACTAAATCTAGCTCCTGTTGACCTTTACTGCAGGTATGCTGCACCTACCACAGCGATCAGGATCAACTCGGTCGGGATATGGAATAGTAGCAAACAGGGCCATGGAAGGATCCTGAATGAGCTTGTCGATATCCCACTGAGGACTGATAGCTGTCTTCCAGAACTTACCTTTGGGAACAAGTTCTCCATTTCCATCCCGGACAAAACCGAATGGGTAGAGGGCAAGATTGTTCAGGGAAATGAAGTCTGGCCCTTCACGGATGGCTCCAAGTCCGAAAACAGAGTAGGGGGTGGAATTTTCTCACATGAGTTCAACCTCAAAAAATCTTTTCGACTCCCAAACCACTGCAGCGTCCTACAGGCGGAAGTCATGGCTATCCTAGTGGCAGTGGACTGGATAGGTAAAACCGACCTTCAGGTAAACCATATCAGGTTCGTCACCGATAGCGAGGCCGACATTAGGACATTAAATAGTCCTTACTGCACCTCCAAGGTGGTCAGAGACTGCAGAAAAGTGCTTATCAAGCTCGCTAACAGCTGTGATGTGGGGCTCATCTGGGTACCAGGTCAAAGTGATATCAAGGGAAACTCAATTGCCGACGGCCTCGCAAGAAAGGGGGCAAGGATGAGAGACCTATCTACTGATCTTTCCGCCGACATTCCTCTTGGGGAATGCAAGAGACTATTAAGGGACCAAATGACATCATGGGTTAACCTTAGGTGGAAGGAAGAAGACACGTGTCACATAACAAGGCAGCTATGGCCTATGTGTGACACTATAAACAGTAAAAGATTAATTGCACTTAGCAGAATCGACATAAGGAAGGCAGTAGGCATCATCACGGGTCACTGTTTTCTGGGTGGACACAAAAGATGGGTCTCAAATACAATGACTACTGCAGAGAATGCCTAGATGAGGAGGAGGAAGAAACAGTACTCCATTATCTAGGTCAATGTCCTGCTTTTGAGGGGAAACGAATGAAGTACCTCGGTCTGCACCACGCAAGTGAACTGGCGGAGCTCTCACCTATAAAGGTGGAAGATCTGATCGGATTCATTAGGTGCTCAAATTGGGTTGTATAGGGGAAGGATCTCTCATGGTATCACAACGGGCCCTATGGGCCTAAGTAAACAGCCTTGGCTGTTGCCATATAAACCTACCTACCTACCTAACGTCAAAAGTTGACACAACTAGCAAAAATCGTTGCAGATACAACTGTCGACATACTCTCTAAAAACATGTAACCACACATTCCACATCAATGAGTCATAGGACATCTTTCCCGAATTCCATTATACAGGTATATCGATCATCCCTGATACAGTCGCCATTTTGAAATGTATCGCCTTGAAACAAATATTTTTATAGTTTATTACTTGTGTAATAAAGACCTTTATTTAAAATTTCGATTTATTTCATTGCAATCGCTTAAAAATAACATATTCTCTTTTGAAGCGATTGTAATGAAATAAACGGAAATTTTAAATTTAGGTCTTTATTACAAGAGTAATAAACTATAAAAAATTGTTTTCCAAGCGATACATTTCAAAATGGCGACAGTATTAGGGATGCATAATTTTCGGTTGATATGATTTCGCGTAAATAATTTATTAAAGATAAATATGTCGTTTAACGATTTATCAAATAGGCGTTGTTAAATAACTATCACGGGCTTTATATGATTACGCAACGCCGAATACGTGCGCTGCAATAATTTTTGTGATTAAACAAACAATCGTTAAACGGTTACACAATGTGTAATTTTCATAAAAGCTCTTGTGCATTGAAATTTCCCTGCACACCTATAAACATTAATTAGTTCATTCATTTCATTACGCATAAAATATTAACAATAATGATAAAATATAATTTGCTTCAATAGAATAAGAATAAAGAACAGCACCTCGTGCTTTAGCAAACAAATTTAAACGCTTGATTTATTTTAAAATTGAATTAAAAACTTTTAGCACGTGATTCTACTTCTTGATTAAGCATGCAGTAAAATTTCAACTTTAGAAAAGCCTGAAAATTTGGATTATTCTTTACGCGACCAAGGCCGTAGCCAAAAAAAAAAATCGGAGGAGGGGGGTTAAATGGTAAAAATATTGTTTTTGCTCTTACAGGGCTGCTTTTACGTACAAACATTGGTCATTTTAAAAATTTCGGGGAGGGTTTGAACCCCTATATCCCTCCCCCTGGCTACGGCCCACTGAGCAAAAAATAACATGATATCACCATTGTAGCAACATTAAACGTTATTTTAATGTTGATGAAGCATTACTTTAATGTATTTGTTCAGTGGGGGTCTTGTACGCGACTAACCCAAATTTTAGGACCCGATCAAAACATCTACACTATTTTTGCCAGCCGTAATGCTGGTCTTCTATCTACTTGTTTGGCATTATATTGACAATTTCTTTTAAATACAAAATTAAAGTACTTATTAGTATGTACAAACTTTAAGAAATTAAATGCCTGTAATATTTTGCAGTTTGTTCATTAAAATACGCAATTTACATTGCATATTGCATACACATTGCATACACAAAGTAGTGTGCTTAATGTTTCGCGAATTGTTAATATTTTCTTTAAAACCAATTGTGTTGGTTTTGTGTTTAAAGCCCACTTTGCTTAAACAAAGAAATTAATTTTGTAAAAGAAATCTCTGCTCTTTAAAATTTCATTCTAAGGCATTCTTTAGAGAGGCTGTGTGGATGATTTGATCGGGCCTTGATTCGAATTCTGGTCGATTTTTAAGTGCATAAATATTCCCAATTATTTAGCGAAACACTCAAAATTAAAACCGATTTCCATCAATAAATCCATTCGCTTATCACCAAACGCGCAAAAAACTCAGGTGAACATCGAAAATAATTGCACTCTTCATCGATTTTAAAAGCGCCTCTATTCATTCATCTTTTCAACTCCAGTCAAGATCGATTATTCACGTGGTGTATTTTGTGTCTTCGCTTTTTAGAAAACACTAAATCGGATATTTCAGTATTTTACACGCGTGCCGCATGAAGGAAAATTTTGAGTTTAGAAAAGCCTAAAAATTTCGATTTGTCGGCGCTTGTATCTGAAGTTAAGTCCTTAATTATTATTGGAATTTAATTGAATTTAAATTAAGACTATATTAAAACAAATCCTCGCGAAACTCAAAATGTCTCCCATCCAATTAGAAATTACCCCATCCCCATCCATTTAGTCCCTGAAATGTATTTCTCATCACACGCAACCAAACTCCAGGATAAACAGCGAAGCGGACAAACATTATCCGGAGGGAAAATCGCAGAGCAGCCGGCCTCTCTGAAAAGACGAGAACTTCTCCCATTCTTTATATTCCGGACACAAATCAAGTCGGAAATGCGAGATCCCGAGAATAATATTTCACGTGTCCTGAGTTTTGTTTTGTTTTTAATCTCGTGCATTATGTAAATATCGTAAACCGTGAAATCATGATGAATTCCCAACATAAAACGGAAATATAAATGGTCAGCAATAAAAGCACAGCGGAAAAAAATTGTGAAGTGGATGAAAAGTTTAAATATGCATGTTTTCATCTGTGTTGAATATTCTAGTGCTTTAAATAGCCTTTCGAATTTTGACAGAAATATGGAAAATTAAAAAAATATGTGTATAGTGGAATTCGGAAGAGATGTCCTATGACTTGATGTGGAATGTGTGGTTCATTTTTTTTTAGAGAGTATGTGAACAGTTGTATCTGCGCCGATTTTTCCTAGTTGTGTCAAATTTTGACGTTACATGACAATCTCATACTGTTTAGGTCGCGAGTATATTAGTCTTCTTTCTTTTAAAAAAGCTTTAAATCATAATTTCTTGTGATTTTTTTCTTTTGAGTATACATATCCTAATTACGTGTTGTAGATTTTTAAATATTCGTTGTTTTCTTAAAAGAGGTCAATTTGAAGTTTAAACGAGTGTTTCCACTTCGAGGTTAAGCATGAAGTAACATTTCGAGTTTAGAAAAGCCTGCAAATTTGGTTTGGTCGCGTAGCGCGAAGCGCCACGCGTATAAGACACTGATTTCAAGCGAAGTTTACTCGTTCACAATATTTCAGTGCTTTCAGTGTTTAATACGCGTGGCGCATGAAGTAAAATTTCGAGTTTGGAAAAGCCTGAAAATTTGGTTTGGCCGCGTAGCGCTTCGCGCTACACGACCAAACCAAATTTTAAGGCTTTTCTAAACTCGAAATTTTACTTCATGCTTAGTCTGTTACCGGCGCTTGTTCGCAAGCGACGCTAACTTCCGCTCAGTGAATAATTAAATTCATAACAACAGCCTCATTTAAATTTTGTATTCACTTCACTTTTTTATTTCTCAAATGATCAAAGTCGTGTCAAATCAATTCGTTAAGCATAAGTCCATTCTATAACTTTTTTCTAGCTACATGGAACCTCAAGTTTAATTTTAATTTTTTTTTACATTCGCATTTTCCACATTTAGGCAGCTCGAAGAAATTTTGTACAAACTGTACTTTGGCGACAAAGCAGGTAATTTCTCTCAGCTAGACAGCGTACCTTTTGTGTACAAGAATACACAAACCGCACCATCCCACTTACCTGAGTTGGGGATGCGTACGTATTAACAAGGGTTGATACAACATCTGTTGTGACGTCAGCGGACCAACCCGTAAATTCGCCGAATCGAAAAGCTATACAATGCGATGGAAAAACCCTAGCGTTTTTCGCGATTTATAGCTCAACCACGCATCGTACAAATCAACGATGAGAACCACGAGATAGCTGAGAGAAATACCTTTTGAATAGTTACAAATTCGATAACAGAATTCATGCGCCAAACACGTAAAACTTCGAGTTGCCATAATGTGGAAAAACATTTTTCACGTTTTTATTTTTTTTTTTTAACTGAAACTTATTTGTCTTTTATAACTTCCCGAGTTTCCATGTAGCAGAAAAATAACATTTCATTTCTCAGTATCAACATCGCTTGAGCAAAACATAATTATTTTTAAATAATTTTTACATAAACTCTTTGTTCTTATTAATTTGCTCAAGCATAATAACGGTTAGTCGGAACAACAATTTTAAAATGGTTTTGACACAATTTGCGAAAGGAAATGACCTATCAAAACATATTTAAACATATCTACTTTAATTTTGTAAATATTTTTAAATGATTTTATTTTGACACAACCATTCTTTCGCCAAAACACGGTTGTGTAAGTCACGCACGGACATAGAACAATTTTCTCCACATTTTCATTCTCACATCGTAGAGAAAATTAGTTCAGAATGTAATTCTTTTATTTATTTCATTTATTTGCGTCCGTGCCGCTCCGATGAGCCATCAACCGTGTTCGGGCGAAGAATGGTTAATTCACCCCCAAAAGTCATGGTGGGGGTGCTAGCCCTTAAATAGCGCGGCACTTTTGGCACCAGGACGAGTGTTCAATCAGTTGCAGACCGGTGTTAAATCAGTTCCGAATCAGTTGTCAAAAGTGTCGTTTTTGTTTAAACCGTAAGTTGTGAAGTCCTTTCGTGCCGCGTTATTTAAGTTTTTCGTATATTGTTCTTCGTAAGTTTATTTTGTTATTTCACTTATTTTTCTCTTTTATTCTTTTTTTTTTTTGTAAAATTTACTTGTTCGTATTTTCTTTGCTATTTTTTTTGTAAATAAATTTCATTGTCTTATTAAAAAAAAGGCTTTACTTATATTCTTTCAATTCCATTTAATTTCAAATTAAATTTTACACAAGTAAATAAAATAAGTGAAATTACAATTCCGTGTGTGTGATCCCGTACTGACGTCCGCGCCTACAAGATTCGAGAAAACCAAATCTACGTACTAAAAGGTAAACCGAAACATTTCTTTCTTTATTAAGTTCTTTTTCTTGTGACCGTGTGAACCATCGAGCTAACCGGGTAATCGCGGGAACCGATTTAGATTACTTGGCCAGCGAATTATTTTGTTCTAAATCGGGGTTTTCGACTCAAAAGTCCAAAGCCACAAAACCCCCCGTTGATAATTGGCGCCCAACGTGTATTTTTCTTGCAAATTATCTTCATTGATAATTTAGTTATTAAAATTCAACTCACGATCCTGAAGAATCAGAAATAATTTGAATTTATCTAATTTTAAAGATTCATTTTCACCTCACTATTCAAATTATTTCGTTATTTTGGCCAATTATTCTCATTGTTCATACTGTGTGCTAATTTTTTTTTTCAGCAGTGCTAAGTGATAATTACTTTTTTTAAATGTCTTTTGAACAATGAGAATACTTTAATTCACATAGTCACAAGTTAGGTTTTTAGTGTATCCTCCCTATAGATTTCTCGACGGGGCCGAGTGTTTATATTGTGTATCTCGTGTTAAATTATCTTATTTAAACAAATATAATGACAAGGTAAATAACCCGGACAACATCCTCGACGGGGCCGCCAGTTCTGATGAATCAGACGCGACAGATATCACCACCGTACCGAGCGAACACGCTCTCAGCATTGGGGGACACACATCTGTATCGCGTTCTTCATCGCGCTCTTCATCACGAGCTTCGTCACGTAAGCCGAATAAGCTAACGGAGATCGACGATTTAATGAAGAAAATGCATCGAGAATATGCAGAATTAACACAGCGGCTTACTCAGGAAAGAGAGGACGAGCTGCGGAGGCTAGCAGAAGAAGAAGAGGAGGAGGAAGAAGAAGATGACGTGGAATCGCTAAAAGCAAAGCTCCAGCAAATGATGGAAATCGCAGCTTCGAAGGAAGCGGCCCTTCGTAGAGAAGCCAAAAAGGCTAGAGCTGAGAGAGACGCATTTGCACAGCAACTACGGAATCAGGCCGAATCCCGGAACTCGGAGATCATGCGTGATCTACCAACACCACCCACGAACCCGGTGATGCCCATCAACGTAGTAGCCGATATTCACACATCGCCTGCAAATAATAGCCCCGCCCGCCCCATTACGCAATTTCCGCCAACTGCAACTTTTAACTCCAACGACAACTACGTAATAGAGCTGCGACGTGAGTCACTATTCTCAAAATCAAACGAGAAATCGAAATTTGACGGCCGCGACCCCGGAAAATTTCTCACCCAGCTGGAAGCTGACTTTAAGGGCCTGAACTTAAGTGATGAAACGAAGCATAAATATGCGTTAAGTCGTATGGACGTCGAAGACGCTGAGCGATACAGAGGCTATTTCACCGCTGATCTGACTTGGGAACAGGCAAAACAAGTTTTCATCAAGTCAATAAATCCAGCGTACATCGCCCACGAGGAAATGGTCGAATTAATGACGAAGCTGCAAGGTGAGACTCCAGCAGGCACGTACGTCGTCCGAAAACAAACCCTCTTTAATCGGCAGCTTCCTTCTTGGAGTGAAGAGAATAAAACGACCGTAATCTGGCGGTTGGCATCACAAACTCTACGCCAAGCTTTATTCTTTAGACCAAGCACCGTATCCGACTTCGTAAATCAAGCTGCTGCAATTTCGTTTTCCGAAGTGAACTTCATCCCCTCGGGTTACGCAGCCCCGAAGCCTGCACCCACAGAAGTACTCTCTCAAAAGGATGTGCCGCCTTCGAAAAGCCAACAAGTGCATCACCAACCTAACTCATCGTATGTTCACCGCCCCAAGAAAAACACGGCCAGCCGCCCCCGATCACCATATTACCATCAACAGGACAGATCGCCTCAAAAAGCTTCAAACACAGGTGAGCAATCCAATAATGAAACATACATAAATGTTACAGAACCACCTAATCGAAATAAGCGGTACACGAGGAAGCCAAACCGACCCCACGAGCCACCATTTTGCCTGAAATGTAATAAGGGCTATCACTGGCACAAAGAATGTCCTCAGCGGTCGGGAAACGCAAAAGAGCGGCAGGATCACACCTAAATAACCTCTGTTCACCTGCCGCCTCCGTACATCGTCAACGCAACGCCCGAAGGAAGAGAGACAAGGCCATTGAGAAAAGTCATCCCGGTACGACTTCTACGATGCCCGCCCACCCCGGCGCCTCCACAACGATGACTGCTCATCCCGGCATATCCGCTAAGAAGCCCATCTATCCCGACGCCTCCACGATGACAGCTCATCCCGGCGCCTCCACGATGACAGCTCATCCCGGCGCCTCCACGATGACAGCTCATCCCGGCGCCTCCACACCGATGACGGCTCATCCCGGCACCTCCACTGAGGCGCCTGCTCATCCCGGCGCATCCTCAAAGATGTCCGCCCACCCCGGCGCCTCCACATCGATGACAGCTCATCTCGGCACCTCCACAGAGGCGCCTGCCCATCCTGGCGAATCCACAATGATGACCACTCATCCCGGCTTCTCCGCAAGGAAGCCCATCTATCCCGACGCCTCCACGATGACAGCTCATTCCGGCGCCTCCACATCGATGTCTACAGCGAGCCAAGAACATTCCAGAGCCATTCCACCGAGGAAAGTTGATCGCCCCAGCACCGACGCAGGACACAACAAGCATCATCGCAGTGGTCTACCTCCGTTCGACAACGTGAACGCCTGTTCAGCTAGAGATGATAGCAGAACGCAAGACGTATCCCAGCCCCTCCACCAGGATAGCTGCGAAAACCAGCCCTCGCGACAACAGGAATTTCCTAGCGCCCACCTGGATGAAGAGGAAAAGAACCGGCCGCTGTGTGTTGTTTCGATACACACCTCGCAACTCGTGCTCCTGCCACTCAAGATGCGCGAAAATACATTAACATGTCTCTTGGACCTCGGGGCGAATCAAAACTACGTTCGACCAGGAATTTCCGAGTACGTCCGACCACTGCGCGGAAAAACAAACTTAGCTGGGGAGAACATGACCGCAGAAGTGACGGGAATAACAACATTGGAATTCCAACTCGGCACCCAGCATTTTTCCGAAGACTTTTTAATAATGCCCGGACTTCGCTACGAAGCAATCCTCGGGATTGGATTTTTCATACGGCATGATGCGGTAATCGACTGCAGCAAACGCTGTATTCATCTCGGCACCGGGTTACGCCAAACAATCCGGTGGACCGAACTGCTCAAGCACGAAGATGACAAATCTCCTCCGCGACTGGACCATGATTTCACTGAAGACAACGCCGAAACATTCGACGAACTAGTCGAAAGATTTGCGAGATCTTTTCGACCGAAGGATTTATTCACTCATCACCCACGCACTACTGAGCATAAAATCCAACTTACAACCACGAAACCCATACGTATCCGACCGTACCGCGCTAACCCAGCACGTAAACAAGAGATCGATAAACAAGTGGAAGACCTTCTAGCCCAGGGGATAATCGAGCCTAGCACAAGCCCTTACGCATCTCCGATCGTTTTGGTTAAGAAGAAGGATGGAAGCAGCCGTTTCTGTGTCGATTATAGGAAGGTCAATGAAGTTACTATTTCGGAACCGAGCCCAATGCCTATAATTCAAGAAGCGCTGAGGGACCTTGGAGATGCTAAAATATTTTCGACACTTGACCTCAAGAGTGGATATTGGCAAATCCCCATGGAGGAAAAATCCAAACTGTACACCGCCTTTTCCACCCCAGACGGTGGACATTATCAGTTCAAAGTGATGCCGTTTGGACTGAAAAACGCCCCTGCTACGTTTCAGAGATTAATGTCACAGGAAGTGCTTGCGGGGATGATGCACGACTTCGTCATGGTGTATTTGGATGACATAATCGTCTATTCAAATACACCTGAAGATCACCTCAGGCACCTGGCATTAGTCTTTGAGCGTCTAGACCAATTCGATCTCCGCCTAGGCGTTGAAAAATGCTCTTTTGGAAAAAAGGCATTAGAGTATTTAGGGCATATGGTTGACGCCGATCGAACCCGTCCGTTGAAAAAGCACCTGGATCAGATAACCAATCACACAGTTCCGAAAACACGCCGTCAATTGCGAAAATTTATGGGAATCTGCAACTGGGTTAGGCAGTATATTCAAGGATTTGCCGACATCGCCGCTCCACTTAACGAATTAACTGCCACAACACGCCCATTCAAGTGGACACCTGCTGCTACCGCCGCCATGGAGACGTTACGCCTGCGAGTTCAACAGCCACTACAACTCCATCGACCCCTGCCGGAACTACCTTATACAGTGCAAACGGACGCTTCGCAGTTAGGAATTTCGGCAGTGTTATTTCAAACGACCGCAACAGGGGAGAAGAGGATAATTTCATTTGATTCGGCAAAATTGAATGAAACACAGAAGAGATACCATATCAACGAACAGGAGTGCTTAGCTCTTGTGTGGGCTCTTCAACGATATCGCCCTCTTCTAGAAGGCCGGCATTTCCACGTAGTTACGGATAGCACGGCGTTGACGTGGTTATCGAAATTCAAAGACCAAAAGTCAAAACTCACAAAATGGGCTCTCCAATTACAGAGTTTTGACTTTGAGATTAGCCACTGTGCGGGGAAATCCAATCAACTGCCAGATATGCTAAGTCGCGACCCGGAAAATCAATTAGTTGGAGAATTGCCCGACTTAGAAGACATTTTGCCACCGCAATTAAATACGATAGGCGTCCCTCTTCTCCACTCCATTATGGAAGCGCAAAAACTCGATGAATACGCGCAGATGATGTTACAACTACTTGCTGATCCGAAGCACACCGAATGGATTGAATATAACCGGATATGGGATGAAATAGACGGATATATTTATCGCCGACCAGAGGATGATCGTGACAGAACTTTCTACGTCCCCGTATCAGCAATTCCCAGAGTTCTACACGCAATGCATGATGAGGCCGTTCACCCAGGACGTGATGAAACTTTGCGTAGCATTCGTAGTCGATATTACTGGTCTACGTTACCTACGGATGTTAGAAATTACGTGAAGAAGTGCCTCATCTGCATTGCTACGAAGCGTGGTAAGAACCAGAAGAAAGCGCCCATGAAAGCACGCATTCCCTTCGCTCCATTCGACACGCTAGCTGTGGATTTAATGGGCCCATACCCAGCAACGAGCATGAAGAAGAGGTTTATTCTCGTGGTAACCGATCTTTTTACTAAATGGGTTGAAGCATTCCCGATTGGCCAAGCTCGTTCCAACAATATTCTGAAACTGTTGGAAGAGCAAATATTTCACAGATTCGGTTACCCGAGGGTAATAATCAGCGATAACGGACCGCAGTTCGCCGCTAAACGATGGCGCGATCAACTACGTGATTGGGGAGTGGATGCGTATTATACTCCGGTGTACCACCCGCAAGCGAATCCGACAGAGCGCAGAAATCAAGAATTGAAGAAGTGTCTCCGGATTCGAATGCTAGGACAACCCGGAAACCAGTGGGCTCGTCATCTTCCGCCTATCCTATTTGAGCTTCGATCTCGTTCGAACGCCGCCACAGGGTTAACACCAGCACGCGCTCTTCTAGGATATGACCTACCTCGTCAGGCGGAACGCCGAATTCCAGCAACCTTACCAGGAAGAGAGCGAGCAGAAAGACTGGAGGACATTCAACAAAACCAGCGGCAGTACATCCGCCGTTACGACCGTCCAAACGAGCCTGCTAAGTTTACAAGAGGACAGCAGGTTGTTATCCGGAACCATCCGATTAGTGACGCGCACAATCCGGCAGGGTTCGCGCCCAAATGGACAGGACCTTATGCGGTACGTGAACGTGTTACGGATGTCGTGTATCTGATCGATCGAGATGGCCACGACGTTAGAGTGCATGCGGATGATATACGGCCTGCAGAGCAACGAGATATCCCTACGCCGGATTTTCCCGATGCAGACGACGCCGCTGACGACCCACCTCCAGGCCCTCCCGGTCAATTGTGATCACAGTGCCTAGTTCTCCGCGAAAAGACGCTACACCGAAAACTAGAGACACTATACCCTAGGACGCTTAAGTGTGCAAGTAATTTAGTGTAAGTTAGTGTAATTTTCTGTAAATAATTTATTCGACCTCGTGAGTTCGCGAAACTGTTGGTACATCCGGTACAGCAGATATACAACGCGCGAGAAAGTGTTAGACTGACAATGGGCAGTCTCTTAATCCCATTGTGGCGCCCAAAACTGCAAAACGCTGCTATATACAGACTGATGCCAACACAACATACCGATGCAGCCAACGAAGAAGATAAGAAGAAACCATTTGGGATTCGTTTCACAATATTTTTATGTTCATTTTCTCGTTCTTCTTATATGTTTTTCTTCTTTCTGTTGTTTTTTTTTCATACTTGTGCTTTCCATACATCTCATATACACGAATTTTGATCATTTGACGGGGCCGAATTGTTACCGGCGCTTGTTCGCAAGCGACGCTAACTTCCGCTCAGTGAATAATTAAATTCATAACAACAGCCTCATTTAAATTTTGTATTCACTTCACTTTTTTATTTCTCAAATGATCAAAGTCGTGTCAAATCAATTCGTTAAGCATAAGTCCATTCTATAACTTTTTTCTAGCTACATGGAACCTCAAGTTTAATTTTAATTTTTTTTTTACATTCGCATTTTCCACATTTAGGCAGCTCGAAGAAATTTTGTACAAACTGTACTTTGGCGACAAAGCAGGTAATTTCTCTCAGCTAGACAGCGTACCTTTTGTGTACAAGAATACACAAACCGCACCATCCCACTTACCTGAGTTGGGGATGCGTACGTATTAACAAGGGTTGATACAACATCTGTTGTGACGTCAGCGGACCAACCCGTAAATTCGCCGAATCGAAAAGCTATACAATGCGATGGAAAAACCCTAGTGTTTTTCGCGATTTATAGCTCAACCACGCATCGTACAAATCAACGATGAGAACCACGAGATAGCTGAGAGAAATACCTTTTGAATAGTTACAAATTCAATAACAGAATTCATGCGCCAAACACGTAAAACTTCGAGTTGCCATAATGTGGAAAAACATTTTTCACGTTTTTTTTTTTCTTTCAACTGAAACTTATTTGTCTTTTATAACTTCCCGAGTTTCCATGTAGCAGAAAAATAACATTTCATTTCTCAGTATCAACATCGCTTGAGCAAAACATAATTATTTTTAAATAATTTTTACATAAACTCTTTGTTCTTATTAATTAGCTCAAGCATAATAACGGTTAGTCGGAACAACAATTTTAAAATGGTTTTGACACAATTTGCGAAAGGAAATGACCTATCAAAACATATTTAAACATATCTACTTTAATTTTGTAAATATTTTTAAATTAAATTAAATTTTATTTTGACACAACCATTCTTTCGCCAAAACACGGTTGTGTAAGTACGCACGGACATAGAACAATTTTCTCCACATTTTCATTCTCACATCGTAGAGAAAATTAGTTCAGAATGTAATTCTTTTATTTATTTCATTTATTTGCGTCCGTGCCGCTCCGATGAGCGGGCGAAGAATGGTTAATTCACCCCCAAAAGTCATGGTGGGGGTGCTAGCCCTTAAATAGCGCGGCACTGTTGGCACCAGGACGAGTGTTCAATCAGTTGCAGACCGGTGTTAAGTCAGTTCCGAATCAGTTGTCAAAAGTGTCGTTTTTGTTTAAACCGTAAGTTGTGAAGTCCTTTCGTGCCGCATTATTTAAATTTTTCGTATATTGTTCTTCGTAAGTTTATTTTGTTATTTCACTTATTTTTCTCTTTTATTCTTTTTTTTTTTGTAAAATTTACTTGTTCGTATTTTCTTTGCTATTTTTTTTGTAAATAAATTTCATTGTCTTATTAAAAAAAAAGGCTTTACTTATATTCTTTCAATTCCATTTAATTTCAAATTAAATTTTACACAAGTAAATAAAATAAGTGAAATTACAATTCCGTGTGTGTGATCCCGTACTGACGTCCGCGCCTACAAGATTCGAGAAAACCAAATCTACGTACTAAAAGGTAAACCGAAACATTTCTTTCTTTATTAAGTTCTTTTTCTTGTGACCGTGTGAACCATCGAGCTAACCGGGTAATCGCGGGAACCGATTTAGATTACTTGGCCAGCGAATTATTTTGTTCTAAATCGGGGTTTTCGACTCAAAAGTCCAAAGCCACAAAACCCCCCGTTGATAAGTCTGGGAGTGGATTACACCCGTTTTAAGCTTTAAATTAACTCCTTAAAAAATGCGTATGCATATATATATATACCTAATAGAAAATTCCCTGTTTGTATACTTAAAAGAAAAATTCCCTGTTTTAACAGATTCATCGGATGATTATCTGCCAAATCTATTGAATGCGCATTCGATTCAACTAACATTTTCGTTTGAACTTACACAAAATCAACATAAATGCATTATTTTTTTTGTAAATACCTAAACTATTTAGTAGATGTGGAAATTGGGATTATACCACTTAAACTCACATCTAAAACGATTGTGCACATTAATTAAAATAATTTGTGGCTGGGTTTTTGCAGATTTAGTTTTACGAAGACATTGTCAAAATGTGACGTTTAACCTTAAAATTTTAATGCTGCATACCGTAACATACTTTTTCGCATGTTCCATCTTTTTTAGATAGCAAACATATTATGAAGTTTTCTGTCTCTTTTCACACACGTAATCTGATGACATCAAACTATTTTCGTATTACATGTATTGGTGCAGAAAGCACTAAAAATCAAGGAAACCATGGGACACCTCTCGTGAATCGTATGTTATATTCATATTTACTTCCTTAATTACAAGTAATTTGCATAGTATTTTTTTATGAGAGTAGCCATGAAGGGGATGGGCCATGACACAAAGTATAAAGCCGAAATTAATGAGCTTAAGAATAGTCAATTAAAACACGTTTCCTCAACTGATCTTCCTTTAAAGTTCATGGAAGAAACTATCGCCGAAATTACTGAAAGGGCCAAGAGATCGCATAACATCATAGTTTACGGTTCTAAAGAAACTGGTAATTCTAAAAATCATTAATCTGATCTTGACACCGAACTATTAACAACGGTACTCACAAAATTAAATCTAAATGAGACGCCGATTCAACCCCAACGCCTAGAAAAATTCGACAATACAAAACAAAACAAACGCCCAATCAAACTTCGCCTTAGTTCCATCGATAAAGTTCACAAAGTTGTAAAAAAGTTTTACAACCTCAAGGAAAGTCATCCCGAACTTAATCAACTAAGCATCTCATTTTATCGAACACCAAAACAAATAGATTATTATAAAACCGTAAAGTATGAACTTGACAATAGTAAACAAAATGGTGAGACGAATATTTCAATAAAATATAAGAACGGCATTCCGACCATTCCATCTTCGGAAAACTAAATGTGTCCAACAGGATAGCCAACTCACTCAATATTTTGTATCAAAATGTGCGTGGCCTATAATCCAAAACCCATGAATTCTACACTAAGTGCTGTAACTTGGAAGCTGATATTATTCTCCTATGGGAAACTTGGCTGGACAACTCGGTATTTAATGCAGAACTTTGACGTTGTTCGATCCGACAGACAATTCCATTTGGTAAATCGCTCCAAAGGTGGGGGAGTTCTACTTGCTGTCAAGAACCATTTATCCTTTTTCGTAACAAATACAAGTGACATTGCAACTGCAACACCTCTAAGAGATTGTATCCTTTGTAGGTATATATTCCACCTGACGTAACATACCAAGACCTTGAAACATTCACATCTTTTCTAGAGGTTTATCTACTTGATAAAAAATTCATACTCATGGGTGATTTTAATTTGCCTAATGTATTTAACAAAAGATTGCCACTGAACAAGAAGGGCACATGTTTTAAATATTTTACAGAAATTCTTAACATCAAACAATTCAATAATATAGTCAACAGTCACAACACAACACTTGACCTAGTTCTCTGTAATTTTGATATCAATTTAAATGTTATTCACTCTAATTACCCTTTAGTTACCGAAGATAACTACCACCCTGCGCTAGATATTGTTGTACCAAAATATGTTAAACCTACCTCTGAGACCTTTCCTTCGAACGATAACTACAGGTACAACTTTCATAAAGCCGATTTTCCAGCCTTATATGACCAATTTTTCAACTTAGATTGGAGGATTCTAGACTCATTTAATGATGTCAATGAAATGGTATAAAAATTCTATGATATACTCTTCAATGCTCTCAATAAGCACGTTCCTAGGTGTCTCACATCAAAACCAAAATATCCACTTTGGTACACGCGTCAAATCCGTCTTAACCTAAAACGGAATTATCCTACAGACTTAAGTGGCAGAAAACAAAAAATCCTAAATACCTGGCGGAATTTAAGAGAGTTCGCAACTTAACAATACACCTTATTGCAGAAGCGTACTCCAATTATATCTCCAACACTGAAAATAATGTTAAAATGAACCCCAAGGACCAATTTAAAAATGGAAATTTATCTCCAGCAAGAAAAGGACAACAAGAATACCTGGCAAGTTATATAATGAAAATCGTGAATTTACAAAACCTAAAGATATAGTAAATAGTTTCGCGGATACCATTAAAAATGTCTTTTGCAGTAATGCAACTCCCACCGTTGACACCATTTATTCTAACTGTCCTCCTTTCACAATTTCTAAAGTAGATGAAGCACAGCTTGCATCCATTATGGCATCTCTTCTAAACAAACTCACAGCGGGCGATGATAAAGTTCTAAGTTTTCTACTCAAAGATTGCAGATATGTCTTAGCCAAACCTCTAACATCAATTATTAATCTTTAAATATCTAAAAGTGAATTTCCAAACCGTTGGAAACGCACACTATTATGCCCAATCTGCAAGAAAGGCAACGCCTCACAAATAAGCAATTATCGTCATATCGCAATCCTATCGAACTTCGCCAAGGTATTGAAAACAGTGTAATATAATAACATTTTTTAACAACGTGCGATTATACATCTCGCCCTTTCAACACGGATTCATGCCAGGACGGTCGACACTAACAAATCTTGCTACTATTTCGCAGTTCCTTTCTGAAGCTTTAGATGTGCGAGGCCAAGTTATGTCATATATACCGACTTCTCCCGAGCGTTTGACTCTAACAATCACAAACTGCTGTTAGAGAAACTTGGGTCATTTGGGGCTGTGCCAGCGGTTACTCAATTTATACAATCCTACCTGCACAACAGATCTTGCTTTGTGTACTACAACGGTTTTAAATCTTTTGAATTCTCACCGTCGATTGGTGTCCCATAGAGATCTAGTCTTGGCCCCCTTCTCTTCAACATTTTTATTAATGATTTGCTGGGGATGCTCACCTGCCCTGTGTTAGCATACGCCGACGACCTCAAAATTTATCAGAGGATCCAATGTCAGAACGATGTCGATATGCTGCAATCGAATCTAAATATCATATCTAACTGGTACTCCTGTGTAAATTTATATCTCAACCATATTTCCATATTTCAGATGATTATCTGTCGGTCATTGACTTGAAAGACCTAGGAGTTACTTTTGACAAGAAACTCACTTTCACTACCCATATTGAAGCTATTCGCTCCGCAGCCTCCAAATCATTAGGTTTTATATTGAGAAATGTTTGTGAATTTCGAAATACTGATGCTGTAAAGTCATTATACTTCGCTTTTGTATCAAGTAAATTGGACTACTGTAGCTTAGTCTGGTATCCGACAAGTATTAGTCATTCCCTTCTACTAGATCGCCTCCACCGGCGATTTTTAAAATTTTTGTCTTACAAACTTGACGGTACTTATCCATCTATTGGAGCGAATCAAGAACATCTACTTGAAAGGCATAACATGATAGCATTATCGACCAATTCTTAGGAAACTAGTACACGGAACAATCGACTGTCCCCAATTACTTTCCGGGATACCCTTCAATGTTCCTCAACAATCAACAAGATTCTCTTTATCATTCCGATCTTCACAATGTGTCGTTGCACAGAAAAGTCATTCGATGATTTATTTATATAAAATTTAACTTAAATGTTGTTTCTACTGTTAATACTTGTAATTTTCTGTATTTTTTTTTCTTGTAATACATATTTTTTTTTGCATTGTACCTTCTATTATACTATCCTGTAAGTAGGAAATCCTGTTGGACAATAAAGGCTATTATTATTATTATTATTATTATTATTATTATTATTATTATTATATGCCACATTTATTAAAATGGTATAATTGTCATAAAGATATGAATATCAGGAAATTGATGTTAATAATGATACAAATCAAGATAATGATAAATATCATTATGATAATGATAAATATCAGGAAATTGACGTAAATACATTGTTAAATTCTAACAATTTCTGTAAGATCTTGATTTTCATCATGTATATCTTTCGCATTGAAAGAGGGTCTAAGACCGCGGGCTCGAGGGTATACAAAAACATACGCAATTTTTTTTAAAAATTGACAAAATATATCTAATAAAATATTCCAAACATAACTCTCATATAATCTTTGTCTTTTAGTCAGTTTTAATTAATTTTGTTATATTACTTATTAAAAACAAATTGCTAATTTATTTTAATCTCGTGGTGAATTATTGTTATTATAGATGAAGTTTGTTTTGAACTTTACAATAAGTCGGTGTTTTATACACCTGGCGCATGTATTAAATATTTTGAGTTTAGAAAAGCCTGAACCACCAAACTAAATTTTCAGCTTTTTCTAAGCTCAAAATATTTACTTTATGCTTAATCATGGAGGGGAGAACTGTTTACCCCATTAAACGCCATTGATGCAGTAACGCAACTATATTATTTTTCTGTTAATTATTGTTTAAATTGCTGAATAAGGTAATTTGATACCTTGTGTTATTTGACCTGACTTGAGAATGTGTGAAGAAAAATGTAAATATTTAGTTATTTAAATATTCTGATTATTGCTCATTCAAAACAAACCAAAATATTTTTCGGTGTATTTCTAACTTCACAATATATCAGTGTGTTATACGCGTGGCGCATGTTTTACTTCAATGGTCAGGCTTTGCTATACTACTACTGTTTGCGGTTTATACGAATTTTCTCGTAATTAAATGTTCCATATTTAATATTCTGCAAACTAAAAACGTAAGCAGACATTATTTTTCAAATACAAGCCAGCTTTGAATTCGAAATATATTTAGGAAAAATGTCCGGTAAATATATAACATATTTACCAGAGATTTTTCATAAATATATTTCGAATTCAAAGCTGGCTTGTATTCGAAAAATAATGTTTGCTTACGCTTTTAGTTTGCAGAATATTAAATATGGAACATTTAATTACAAGAAAATTGATAAATAAAGCACTAATAACCTTTCTTTGCACTTTTATTTGAATTACCAAATGGACATTTCGGACACAAAGTGACCATTATCAATAGATTATTATTATTATCATCAATGTATTAATCAATTAGTAATGGAAACACTTTGTGTCCGAAATCTACATTTGGTAGTTTAAATAAAATTGTGAAGACAGGTTATTAGTGCTTTATTTATCAATTAAATTTGATCTTCACGTAACACCCTATCAATTTATGTTATGTTTATTTTAAAATTATTTTTTATATTTAGTAAGCATGTCAACTACCTGTTCGTTTTTTTTTTCGAGTCATAAAATACCATTTTTAAGGCAAACGTCGTTAAATAAATATTAAAGTAGCTGCACTTTAAGAATGTTACTTTTAATAGAACTATAAACCCCATAAGTATATATATCGCAAACATAAAATGTATATTAACATTCCTTTTTAACAAGGATTTTATCTTTGCTTTCTTTTCTATCAGCAAGCACAGATTGACAATTTACAAGAAGTAAATGGCGGCTCGTGTTTTATTCATCTCAACACAGGACGTCTGATTATTTAGTTAACAATCGTTAGAGAAGTAGTCGTGTTTGCTGGACAAATTCGATAAAAACCGAGCGACAAAGATGGCAAATCTGTCGTTAGCGTCCGACTGCATCGAGTGTGAAACTGTATTTTATACTCATCGTATATATTGGTAGGCACTATTTGCCGTGCTGAAAGGATTTTCAGGAAATTGCCTTCGTCTGGTACGAATCAACTTTAATTTTACACAAAATACAGTTATTTCCTCTGTATTTTGTGAAGAACATCTGCACGAATTGAATATAATACATTTCAAGCCACTAAACATCAAAATTATGAAGAATGTAAAATGAACGTAGCTAAAAAGAGGCAGGGTATTTTTTCAAGTTATCGAATCAATTACGATCAATTATGTACTTATTACATTTACATCAAACTGAATTAAAAAATTTACAAAATTAAAAAATAATTATACTCTCAAGTTTTCTGCAAGAGCTTAGCAAGAACTTTGCTTTGATGAATACTTTAAAATGATAATAATAAAGATATTAATAAAAATAATATAATGTATAGTGTTAAATGACGAATACTAGTATTTGTCATTCGACGCTTACAGCCAATAAATTGTAAAACTAAATTTTGGAGTAATTTGCATTAAGCTTTATAATTTTTAACATTTCTATGATTAACCATTATAAGAATTGTAATAGGTTTGGAGGTGTTTCTAACATTTTTTTTTTAAGTAAAAGAAATTTTTCTTTTAAGTATTCCCAAAAACTTTTTATTTAAACGGGATGCCCTATATATTTTGACATATTTAGAAAGAGAAAAAATACATAAAAAAAGTCTAAATAAATAATTATGCTAGAATTAAAGATAAAGGTGTTAGGGGCCATTCAAACACTGCATATTTTATAATAAAACTACCTATTCGAAATTAAACCGGCGATAAACAAACGATATCGGATGTTGTCAAAGTATCGATGCGTATTGCTGTTTAGCCACCCAAATTTTCAGGCTTTTCTAAACTCGAAATTTTACTTCATGCTTAATCACGGAGCGGAAACAGTCTTTAGTAGCTTCAAATTAAACGCTTTTCAAAAACAACGAATGCCTTAATATTTGCAACGCATATTTCGAGATATGTATACTTAAAATAAAATGTCCCTGTATATATTTCTTCAGTAATCTTGTGTTTTGTCATAGAACTAATTTTATTTAACTAGGCAAGAAATTGGGATAATTATGCGCACACAATACTTCAAGTTCTAAGAAGATATTCGTTAAACTTATCAAAAGTAAATTACTAACTTACTTACTAAACTCTGTTGAGTTTTACTATTGTTTCGTTGTTTATGGTTTATAGCAGATAGTGTATATGGAGAATGTACAGCTTGTAATATTAAGCCAAATAAAGGTTATATATATGTATACTAACTCAGTTCCATTTTTAAAAACTTTAATCAAAATTTATTTTAAAAATGGTGATGAAATCCTTTGTCAATATACCTCCCCTTAACGTACATAATCACAGATAATAATTAATCATTTATTACGATAAATAACCTTGTTAAATATAAATAGAGCAATTGCGACGATAATAGACATGTGTTACACGAAGCGTTGTTGAATTTAATAATTCACATGTTGCGCTATTTTCTATTAAATATGCATCGCCGAGCGTATACATTTTCACTGCGTCAAAAGTTTGTTACATTCTAAAATATTCACTTTTCACGACATCGATTCATACCTTCACCTTACGTTATAAATAAACATGATATTGACTTTTTATCTTTACTATATCGAAAATGTGTGAATACTTTTTTAAATTGAACGATAATAATAGAAATATTAATATACCAACTTCCTCTTTTCCGTGGTCGAGTTAACCTTGTTGTGTCTACTTTTATAAGCCGATACGACAGACCCCGTGTCGTGAAAAATTTGTGTATTGTTTATTTTACCTAATTCCCTGCTTTTTTAACCTTTGTTTTTCTCCTTTGTTGCTTCAATTACAACAACAACATAATGAATTCAAAATGCCACAGATGCAAAAACAAGGTGAAATCTGGAATTGATTGTACTGTTTGTAAGACTTGTTTTCACCGAAGTTGCATAAAACGCTACAATGGATTTTTTGACTTTGATGGCCCTTCATCGACTTCGAATTGTCCTAAATGCAACAAGACTGATGAAACTTCGGAGAACCTAATACTGAATATTCCGCCTACACAATTGCAACAAACTTTGCATCCAGGATCGCCTACGCAATCCATCTCGGCTCCGTGCAGTCCAAATTGTGTCTCACATCTACTCTTGTCGTCACTGCAGGATGATATTGTTAATTTAAAACGTGAAATACTATTTATTAAAAACGATAGTGTCTCAATGTTGAAACAATTAATTAATGAGAATAGCAATGGGCTACGAAATGACTTGTTTTTATTCTTTAAATCTGAGGATTTTGGACAACTATATAACAATCGTACTACTACTTGTAATAACCATTCAGCATTATCCCAAAATGTCAACAATCCTTGATTTTCGAATATAAGTAGTGTTATTTCTGAAAAATCGACTACTTCGTCTGTTCCGGGTATTTCTTCTGAAAACTCTACTGCTTCTTTTTCTAAAACAACTGTACAACCAGTCCAAGTACAGGAACTACAAAATTCTAATAAAAATGACATAAAGATCGTCTCAAAGGAAAAGAAGTCTGGATCCGCGCGAACAGTTGTTCTTGGGACTGCTGAAAACGTAGGAATTACATCAGCCCAACGTCGCACATTTATTCATATTTACAACTGTACACCCGGCACTTCTACAGTGGACATCGAAACACATTTGAAGAGCAACATTGGCGTGTCTAATGCGACTTGTATATCGCTCACCAATAATAGCATATACTCTTCGTTCAAAGTTGGCGCACTATCTTCTTCAATTGATGACATCCTGTCTGCCGAAAAGTGGCCTAAAGGTGTAACTGTTCGCCCCTTCGTTAATCGTCCTCGGAAACGCGTGGGTACCTCAGAAAAGCCGGAATCTACAAATGCGAGTAATAATATTTTTTTACATCAAGCAACAACGCCTTTTCAAGAAATCTAGCGCTCTCTAGTGGACCTCCGTCTCCATCATCGCATAAAACGTTTTCCTCAAAATTACCTGTTTATTATCAGAATGTGCGTGGTTTACGTTCTAAGTTACACCTAATGAATACCACTATAGCGTTGATGGAACATACTGTCATTATTTTGACTGAAACATGGTTGTTAAACTCTATTTCCAATTCGGAGCTAGGTTGTTTTGATTATAACGTTTATCCGCGGGGGTGGAGTTCTAATTGCAGTATCCAAACGTTACACTTCTAACGTAGTCTACAGTTATAACTCTCTTCACGAAGAGCTGTATGTGAGCATTTGCTATGGTTGTGATACCGTTATATTTGGTGTAGTATATATTCCTCTTAACTGCGATTATACGTCGTATCAGACGCATTGTGAGATTATTGAGTCGATTGCTGATTGTAACACCTTGTTCATGTATGGTGACTATAATTCACCTCACGCAACTTGGATTAATGACATCTATGGAGTAAATACGGATTCCACCTGTCCAAAAACTACACTGGTAGCTAACTTATTTGGCTTTTTTAACTATCATCAAGTGAACTTAATTTGTAATAACAACTCAGTTATCCTTGATTTGATTTTTGTGCCCTTAGATTTTAACAAGAATAATATTCAGCTCTCTGAATCACTATTCCCGATCGTCCCTTGTGACACCCATCATCCAGCATTGGAGTGTTTTTTAACACTTCAATCTGCCCCTAGCAATGCATGGCTGGAGACAGAAAATAATTTTACTTTTGATTTTGATTTTAAGCATGCTGACTACACAGCCTTAAACAATGCATTTATTAACGTTAGGTGGGATGATTTATTTAGCTGCTGTGATATTAATGAAGCGTGTGATAAATTCTATTCAACCCTTTTTGAAATTGTTGAGCTTTACGTTCCTAAAAAACGCCTCAAAGCAAAAGCCTCTTGTTTCCCAGTTTGGTTTACTAAAGAGCTAAAAGATCTTATATTTTTAAAGAAAACGCTCCATAAAAGGTACATAACATCTCAATCAGCTGAAGACTATGTTTCATTTAGCAAAACTCGTGCTCAATGCAAGAGACTAGCAAACGAGTGTTACTTAAACCATATCAATAATGTTGAGTATTCCCTAAAACACAATCCTAAAGATTTTTGGGGTTACGTTAAGTCTAAAAGAGCTTCTAACCAGATTCCAACAACATTTGAGAACGGAAATTCCCTTGTTAACGACACTGATAGCATAGTTAACCTCTTTGCGCATTTTTTTGGATCTGTTTATCATACGCCGAACCTAAACTCGTCATCAAATATTAATGTAACTTTGACCACTTATAGTAACAATCACATAAACGAATGCATTCCTCCTACATTAAGTATAGTAGATATATTGAATGAGTTGTCATCTTTAAAAAACAACAGTAGCCCAGGGCCTGATGGACTTAGCGCCACCTTCCTTAGTAATTGTGCCTTTTCCCTTAGTCGCCCATTATGGCTTTTATTTAATGCATCTCTACGTGAAGGTAGTTTTCCCACGTGCTGGAAAAGTGCTTATATTACCCCAATTTTTAAATCTGGTAATCGAAATCGTGTTGACAATTATAGACCGATCTCTATTTTAGCTGAAGCACCTAAAATTTTTGAAAAACTACTTTGTGATTACCTAACAGGGGTACTGCAATCCTCGATCTCTATGCGTCAACATGGATTTCGTACTGGTGAATCAACTTCTACTAATCTTCTAGTGTATGATGCATATATTGTTCGTGCTTTTGAGAAGCGGTGTCAGGTGGACTCCATCTATACTGACTTCTCCAAGGCATTCGACACGGTCGACCATAACTTACTAATGAACAAATTAAGGGACTTTGGTATTGACAATACTTTGCTAAGTTGGATAGGGTCATACCTCTCGGGAAGATTCCAATTTGTTAAAATTGGGCGCTGTCATTCAAGACCCATCTGTGTCCTTAGGGGTCACACTTGGGCCCCCTTCTATTTAATATATTTATTAATGATGTAGTTAAATGTTTTTCCAATGCAGAATGCCTTCCTTCTCTTTGCGGATGATATGAAAATATTCATGAAAATCCGTTCCGTCGAAGATGCCAAAGTTCTCAGTAATGACTTACAATCATTTGATAGTTGGTGCAAGACTAACAAGCTATCTTTAAACCTAAAAAATGTAATGTCATCACGTTCTCTAGACGGCAAACAACGGTAGATTTTCAGTATTCCATGCTGGGCGAACCTTTAATACGCGTAAATTATCTAAAAGATCTAGGTGTTACGTTTAATACTACTTTATCTTTTTCAATGCACATCTCAAAGATTGTAGCAAAGTCATACCAATTACTTGGATTTATCAAACGTAACGTCCAAGATTTTCGGAACCTTGGTACAATTATTGTATTATATAACGCGCTAGTTCGTCCACATTTGGAATACTGCTCTTGCGTGTGGTCTCCTTATAGCGGCGCTGATATTGAAAAAATCGAGCAAGTACAAAAAAAAATTGTTAAATTTGTAGCTTACAAATTTCATCTAGTTGGTGACTACTGCGACCTGCTCGATAAGGTTAATATTACGAGTTTATGTGCTCGGCGTGTCAACCAAGATATTGTGCTGGTAAAAATAGTGTTTGATGGAGCTATTGACTGTTCCGTATTTCTACAGCTTCTTGGACTCCATGTTCCCGCTCGTCCACTGCGAAATGTAGTTATATTTCACATACCGTTCCATAGAACTGATTATGCGAAACAGTCGGCTACTACACGCATTTTAAGGCATGCTGATCAATTTATCACTCGCACAGATTTTGATATATTTGTAGGAACTCTAATTTTTTGCGTCGTGCACTCAGTGCAAAATAGTTAAGATTTTTTTTAAATGTCTGTAATATGTTTATATATTTGTAATATTATTGTAACTTTTCTGTATGAAATGGCCTCCGTTAATTAATAAATAAATAAATAAATAAATAATGTAGTTACATGTACATTACATTGCATATATTTAAGGGAATGTCAATATTTTTAGGCAACACAATGCACACAACATAGTAATAAAATTGAGTATTTAACAGGAAGGAACGGTTTGAATAGGAAAATGAAAAACGCGATAGTAGTGCCACTAGGTGAGCAGCTGGTAGAACTAAATTTTATAAAACTATATAATAAAAGGATTATTTCAGTATTTAGAAGCACAATTCTCTAAAGTTTTATTTTGTAAATACCTAGTAATAATTATAATATCAATATAGTATTGATTTATCATTTAGATTTTCTTATTAATGTATGGTTATCAAAATGTATGACATGACATGACAAAATGTCATGTTGAAAACCGCAAATCATTCCGCAAATAAATGTCAGTCAGTGAAAGTTTTAAAAATAGTTTCAGTTTTAAATAATACAAATCAATTTATAAGAGTGTATTATTCTATGTAAGTTATTTGTAAATCCATATGAGTCCATGTGTGTGTACTAATTTGTAATAATTGTCATCCAGTTGAATCTAACTTCAAGTTAAAGTTAGGTTGAAATATCAACAATTATTTCTTTCGACTTCCCTAATGCATTAAGCAATGATTGCAATGGTTAACAGTAATTAAGAGCGCCTTCAACACAAATATTAAAATAAAATAAATCGTAAGAGTGTTTGCGAATATCTTCACAAGTATATCGTTCAAAAATTCTTTACAAAATAAAATTATATCTTCCAATGTATTTCATCTTACTTACATTATATTAAACAATGTGTATAATTTTGATAATATGATTTTATTTATAATTCTTTATATTATATATGACTAATGCCCGGTATTATAAACGATTAATAAATCATTAGATATGATATATTCCATTTGTTTTTGGATCTCGCCTAGCCATGCTTTCTTCGTGTTGTTATGTTGCAGTATCAACATTTACATTTTTTATTAATTGCCACTTCTGATTCCTTATTTTAACAGTGTTGCAATAATTTATGATATCATAAGTAATCATCTTTTTAATTTTCAAGAGGTTTATTGTTAATCTTGCAACAATTATTTCGCCACGCGGTCGCTTCTTCGAGCATTTTATTATTAAATCAAACTAATCTAGTGTTGCAATGCTGTGTCAATGTCAAAGTGAAAAATAATTTCAGGCACATATTAAATATTAACATGCCAAAGATTATCTCCGAATCAAAAAGGTTACAAATTCTGTAATCCTACAAACATTTTAGGCAAAGTAATCCAAATCTACAGCATCACAATATTATTACGATTTTAATAGATATTTTTAGGGTATGTCTAGTATTTTAATTATCATATATATTTAATTAAAGATAATTACGTTTCAGGTAGGGAGATCTTCATTACAATTAATTTTACGACAAAGACCTGCCGAATTGAAATCTACTACTTCTGGCAAACGATCAAAAAACAGCCATTTTTGTTTGTATGTACAAAAACCAAGTAGTAAATTTTGTTAATCTTAAAACTGCATATTATTATCCTTTTATATCTGAAAATTTGTAAAACAGGCAACAGTGTAAGATCACAATAGTCAGAAATTATAACCTTAAAATCGAACATCTGACAGTGACATTTAAAAACCCTGATTTAAAACACAACCAGCCCCATTTACAATACTTAACCTGTCACTTTTCCATAGCTAGGCGAGATCCAGAAACAAATGGAATTGTGTATAACTATTTGTGGAGTTAATTTATGTACCTAGTAAATTAATGGGCAAATAAAATTGCGTATTATAAAGCAAACCTTCCAAATGAATAGCAATACTAGAAATGAATAATTTAATTAGTAGATTACAGACCGAAATTAAACATTTTCATTGTGGCTATATCTGGAACCACCAATTTTTTAAATTGAATTGTCAATATTTCAAATTAAATTGTCAATGAAATTGGAAATTTAGTATAATTCCTTATAATTATAGAGAATAACCGTGGAATAGGACATAATTACACAGAACAAGAAAAAGAAAGCTTATTAGAAATTATAAAAGACTTAAACGAGTGTTTTCCACTCCCAGGCTAAGTATGAAGTAAAATTTCTAGTTTAGAAAAGCCTAAAAATTTGGTTTGGTCGCGTAGCGCGTAGCGCGAAGCGGCCAAACCAAATTTTCAGGCTTTTCAAAACTCGAAATTTTACTTCATGCGCCACGCGTACAAGACACTGATTTCAAGTGAAATTCACTTGTTCACAATATTTCAGTGTTTTCAGTGTTATATACGCGTGGCGCATGAAGTAAAATTTCGAGTTTAGAAAAGCCTGAAAATTTGGTTTGGTCGCTCCCCGCTTCGCGCTACGCGACCAAACCAAATTTCAGGCTTTTCTAAACTCGAAATTTTACTTCATGCTTAGTCTGGGAGTAGAAAATACTCGTTTAAAACTTTAAATCGAACTAATTTAAAAAAAGCGCATGCATAAGTATAAAAATCCCTGGTTATGTCTGACTTGAAAAACTCTAGGTCTTCGAATCCTTAGAATGTCTTGTGGTTCCAATTAATCACTCTCAGGGAAGATACTATAAGCGAACTTAAATCTGACATGGATGATATGGTACACATGATAACCGTAATGACATTAATAAATACAAGTAGTAGAATCTAAGGTAATTATAAAAATATAATAGACTTTTGACTTTTAACTGTGAAATTATTTAGAGAATAAAATTTACTTTGTAGAAAAACAAAAAAATAATTTACTAAGGAGATTTATTAGCCAAATAAAGTTATTTTGTGTTTATAATACCGAAATCTTTGGAATAAATTAATTTATTCATAAAGTAAATTTTATTTAGAAAATAAAACGTTTTTTAATACCGGGCATAAGTGGTAATAATAATAATAACGATAAGGATTTCAAACTCCCGCCATTAGCATGGATTCAAAACTTACTTTGAAGTTTTATCCTTTTGTGTATCGTGCTATTAGTTCATCCAGCTGGCCACCGGGAGCGCTAGTAGGCGCTTCGATAGATTACTATTGGATCTGACTCTCTTCAAAATTAATCTCTCTATGGTATTTAAACTAAAATTACTATATCGCATTATGAGTACAATATGCAATATTTGCTTACTTATTCCTTTGTGTTGTAAAAGGAAAAATTCAGTTAAGGACAGATTGTAGGACTTCTTTTAGTTAAAAGGCGACTGGAAGATCTTTTCCACTTTACCGCGGTTGACTGTTACCATCTTACTTACTTATTATTTTATTTGTTATATAAAACGCACCTTCTAATAGATCAGTGGTTTTCAACCTTTTTTTAGCGCTGGTAGCTGCTAAACAAAAAATATGAACATTTAATAGTACCCTATCTACTTTTAATTTGACGATATTCATATTTTACATGCTGACTGATACTGTCAGGGCATATATTACCTCCTCTTCCATTTACTCCCAGACTCTAAACACTCAGATTATGTATATACATATTTGTTCGGGGAAAAGTAAAAAATAAAATTATTTTTAGTTATTTTTAAAAATGCAAAAATTGTATATTATGTATAGTATTATAAATAATCATACAAACCAACGAAAGCATCAAATGGGTGAGTTTTTGTGATATTTGGGTGGCGCATTTTTATGGCCCACCCAGAAGTCTCCATAGCGGCCCAATATTATGTATTTTTTCTGTGGCTCTTAGAACACGTTGAGAATCTCTGATCTAAACTAGCCTAACTCCATCATCTCAACTCAAGGTTGCGATTTATTATAGGAAAAATCCAACATTTTTGGTAGTCACTAGTTACAGCACCATTCATCTTCTGATTATGGGACAATATTATATGATACATTAAAATAATCCTAAAACTTAAGGGCTTTTAATACCACCAATGTAAAACGATTGAGATATTTAGTTTTTTTGTAAAAAAAATCCTGAAAATAGCTATATTTTGAGTCATTTAATTACTCCTCTTTAGGCAACAAAAACTTGTACTAAGTACAAATTCAAGGGTGTCCGTACAATGCAGAATGTACGGACACCCTTGAATTTGTACTTAGTTATTAGCTCAACATTCATTAAAAAAATGTTCATGATATATAACGTTTAACTTTTTATGCTTAAAATAGAAATATAGGTCTATCTCACTCTAGTAAACCGCAATATTAACGTATGTTTTAAATGAATAAAATAATAATGTATTTAGGGTGAAAGCCGTTTTATATGCTCACGGCACACTAGTTGAGAACCACTGTAATAGATATATCCATAGAATGTTCTAATTGCGACATGAATAATTTATTTCATAATCACAAATTAGCTGATACGCCCTTGTTGGGTATTGAATTGATGCAGATACCGTTCTAATGCAAACTTAATCGAATCAAATGCCTGAGCTGAGTCTGAAATAATTGACTTGCTTGTACCCTGATTAAGAGTGGATATAACTATAATTACACTACATAACAAACTTGTAGACAGAGCCTGTTCGACAAATCGTCCTAATTTAGAACATAATTTAAATAGTTTATTTTTGCTTTCAAAGCTGTATTTCAGTGACGGCCCGTGATCTAAGGAAGTGGGTCGGCCGAATGTAGGCAAGTTACAGGTAGTCAACTTAATTTTTTGGTAGCTATTAAATATTATTCATATACTGTCGGTGCACTGTGTGAAAATACGGTCCCGGCAAATTTACCGTACTCGAGTAAACCATTTGAACGTATGTCCACGCTGCAGGGAAAATGCAACGACCAGTGCTGCTAATCCTAAAATGCCGGTTTACCCCAAACCCTAACATAAAATACCCCTTTTAGCAATACTTTACTCCCAAAAATGTTGAATTTGCTCTTCATATAAATAAATTTAATTCGATTTAAAAAATATATATTTCAAAACTGTTTTTTTTACTTTCCCCCATATGTAAAGTAAAACAAAGGAAAAGTATTGCTTTCGCGATAAATTTTAAATCAAAAATGTTAGTGGATTTTAAGTTCCCCCGAATTAATGAAGACCTTTTTTTTTAAAAAAGTGTGTTCGTTACCATTGTACAGCCAATCAATATGTGGAGATGACACTATAAACTTAAGCTTTTTATTACATTCCTAGAATGGGAAAAGCTTTTGGTGAAAATGCGAAAACCGAAACCGGTAGTTTACTCTTGGCATTTTTTTGGACTTTTCTCTTAAAATGGTCATATAAAAAAATCTTTTTAATAAAAGTTGTAGATAATATAAAAATTAGCTTTTTACATATGTTTAATTAACCAATTATGCGGTTTCAAAAATATTTTTATAATATAAAAATTAGCTTTTTATGTATGTTGAATTAACCAATTATGCGGTCTAAAAAGTATATTTTTTGGTTCAACCATCAAATACTTATTATTGTGAAAAAATTACAGAGGAAAATAGAAAGTTTCCCTTAATTTTATTTTTAATAAATGGAAAAACGCAGTGTATTCAATTTCTTTCTAACTAATTTTAAATAGAAGAAAAAACGCAATGTTTTTAATTTCTTTTTAAGTAATTTTAAATATAAAGATAAACGTCGTTTTTATTTTAGGGTGTGAAAAGAAAATTCTAAATTCTTCTAAAGTTAGGTATAAATTGTTATACAAATAAAACCCAAACGTAAATATTCAACACTGTTGGTTTTTTTTCTGTACACAATTCTAATTCGTTTTTATATTTTATAAACATTCTGCAAACGATTGACAAACAAAATTTTTCTTTATGTTAAATTTTCTTTATGTTACACAAGTAGTAAAAAAGTGTAATTGTTGTAAAAAAAGGGTGGTAATGTGTCTTAACTCGTCATTTAAACAGTTGATAATTAACATATTAAATTTATTTCACTCTTAACAATTGGTTGAAGATTCCACTTTAGGTCAGTCTTTAGTACGCGTGGCGCATGAAGTAAAATTTCGTGTTTAGAAAAGGCTGAAAATTTGGATTTGCCGGGCGCGACTTCGCTTTGCTTATAACTTTGATTTTATATTTTATTAACTTCAGTAGAGATATTTAAATTTCTATTATAACAAATCAAAGTTTATTCATTTCTGTGTAGATTCTTTACATTTTAGGTTGATTTGATAATCCGTCGATTTTTTTACAACTCTCTCAAAATAAAGATTCTTAAAGTCGTTTGATTTATTGCAGAATTTCAACTTCGGCTTAATATTTTTAAAAAATAAGTTGACATAATTTTATTTTCACTAAAGCAAATGCAAGTGTAATCAATTCTAAGTAAATTCTGTTAATTGTATGTTGATTGTATAAAACATTATTTTTAAATGCACACAAATTTTTGTTTGTTCAAAATTTAAACAACAAATCTATCTTGTATGTTAAATTTTACAATAAAGGAAATTGCAAAATAAGTTTCTGATTGATCGTTTAACGAGGGTTTCCACTCCCAGGTAAAGCATGAAGTAAAATTTCGAGTTTAGAAAAGCCTAAAAATTTGGTTTGGTCGCATAGCGCGTAGCGCTACGAGACCAAACCAAATTATTAGGCTTTTCTAAGCTCGAAATTTTACTTCATGCGCCACGCATATAAAACACTGATTTAAAATAAAGTTTAAAAACATACTTCATCTATAATAATAACACATTACAAGATAACGTAAAGGTTTATTTTGTCCAAGGTTTTTCTGTGATTCAGATTAAATAAAGAATAAATAAAAATTAAAATTTGGAAAGTTAACTAAAACTCACGGAAGTAATCAGCATTAAAGAGTATTGATTAGAATCATCAATAATTTTAACAAACTTATGTTTTACAATATTTGATTTTGATTGGTAGATGCAATTGAGGTTTTAGTATAATTTTTGTCTCATTTCATAATAATCAAATTACGAAATAGTTGACGTATCTGTAAATTTAACAAAAAAATTAAAAACAATAGCGATAAAACAATAAACTGATACATTTTTTGGGGTAAAATACCCCATTTCATCATCAAATATATAGATCTCCCACAAAAAACCTACACATCTTTGAATACCCCAGTTTGGGGTAAAATCCCCAAAATCGGCAGCACTGGTAACGACAGAAACTGCAGCGACACTTGTGACGACGTAGCATTAATCTGCATATTCTGAAAATTTACGGTTGGCCAATTATTGGGAATTCGAAGTTGCGTAGTAAACATTTATTAAATGAAAATAAATTCCTGCATTTATCGGTCTTATACTGAGTACTTATTAATATTATTATTTATTAGTCTATTATATCATATGTTCAATAAAAAAACCTCGAGAATGCCATGGAAAATATTGTAGGTTGGCAACTCTGAAATTATACATTATAAATATTACACCTGACGTTTTATACGTCAATTCCTAAGGCGTGTAGCCAACTTAAATTTAAAAAAAGGTTAAATCATGGCATTCTAGAGGTTTTTCTTAATTGAACATACGATATATTAATTATAAAAAATGCGCAATATTTATTTCTGAGAAAATAAAAATTTATAATATATGTTCAATCAAATTTAACGGTACGGCCCGGCCGACCCTGCCGTCCCTGACGAGCCGTCACTGCTGTAGTTCATATTATTAATTATTAATTATTATATTTCTAAAGATAAAGGTTTAATTTTAAAGTATTTGTATTATTTGTAAAAGTAAGTAATAATAAATTACTTAAATTTATAGTTAGACAGTTGGAATTTGGCGACTTTTTTTACTTTTCCCCATATGCAAACCAAAGGGAAAGTATTCTTTTCAAATAAAAAAAAATAGTGGATATATCCATTATAAGGTCCCCTGAGTTGACAGTTGACACCAGTCGGAACTACAAGGTGGCGCAAAAGTTGTCACCCAATGAATTTTTTTTTTATAAATGAAAAACTTTGGTTCTGCTTTTGGATTGTGTTTATTTGATGTCAATCTTTCTTCCGTTAAGTCGAAAAAATGATATCGACCAAGTGGCCGCCGGCAGATTTGTATTTTCCATCACTCTTGCCGGAACTTCTGTCGATATGTTCTCGCATTCTTGACGGATATTCTCTTTATGGGCTTCAATAATCTGAGGCTTGGTAACATAGACTCGTGAATTCAAGAAACCCCACAAAAAGAAGTCTGAAGCGGTTAAATCGTGCGATCTTGCCGGCCAGTGCAAAGCATCAACACAAGAGATTATGCGACTCGGAAATGCAATTATTCATTTTTTCCGCTTTCTTGAGGAGTATAGCGATTCATATCTGGTTGACGTGTATTTTGTATCTGTTTACTTTTCATATGTCAAAGCAGAACTGATTTTTGCCGCCATTTGCAAAAATTATAGCATCTTCCAATGGGGTGATGACTTTGCGTCACCTAGTATAATGAGATCGCCATGTTATTGTTTTTCTTTGTGACAGTTACGATACACATTTTAATAGTTGACAGTTGACATAAGTCGGAACTATAATGAGATCGCAATGTTATTGTTTTTCTTTGTTACAGTTACGATACACATTTTAAAAGTTGTGAAATATTTTAAAGTAACGAGTGTCTTTCACTACCAGACTAAGCATGAAGTAACATTTCGAGTTTAGAAAAGCCCTGCGTAGAAAATTTTCACGGGGCTTTTCTAAACTCGAAATTTTACTTCATGCGCCACGCGTATAACACACTGATTTACAGTAAAGTTAAAAATATATAACGCTTAGATGTGATGGTGATCAATATTTACCGAGATGTAGCAAAAATATGCAACTATTACTTTGTATGTGAATAGTTTTGGAAAAGTAATTAGAAAAGTAGAATTATTTTAGTTTGAACAACTTTTCTATATTGTTGATATTTAAATATTATGCAAGAATTACTTTTTATGTGAATAGTTTTAGAAAAGTAATAATAAAAGTAGAATTATTTTAGTTTGAGCAACTTTTCCATATTTTTGATTTTTAAATATCACAAATATGGAAAAGTTGCTCAAACAAAATTAATTCAACTTTTATTATTATTTTTCCAGAACTATTCACATACAAAGTAATTCTTGCATATTTTTGCTACATCTTGTTAAAAATTGATTACCATCACATCTATGGGTTATATATTTCTAACTTTACTGTAAATCAGTATTTTGTACCCGTGACGCATGAAGTAAAATTTCGAGTTTAGAAAAGCCCCGTGAAAATTTGTCTCGGGTCGCTGCGCGACCCTCGACAAATTTTCTACGCGGGGCTTTTCTAAACTCGAAATTTTACTTCATGCTTAGTCTGGGAGTGGAAGACACTCGTTACTTTAAAATATGTCACAACTGTTAAAATGTGTATCGTAACTATCACAAAGAAAAACAATATAGTCACTTTTTAAGCTCTATAAAATGGCGTCTTCACATTTTTTATCCGATGTTTCATCTTCGAGAAATCATCAGCAACCTTATTTTATTATATGGCCACAAAAGTAGAATCACCTTGTATACGGTACCATTTTTTATTACAAAGTCAACCATGTATCACTTATTATGCTTCGTAAGCCAAAAAACAGAGAAACATAAGTTTTAATATTTTTGTTGGTTTTTAATCTAATAGGCATTGGAAAAGGAATTCAAAGATTATTGTAAGTGTTTAAATAAGTTCCCATTATTTTCTAAACACAAGTATTCTCTTTGTACAGTTAAATTTAAAACTTTCTCTAACATTTCTGAGGAGATTGTGTTTGCTGCTGCTATAACCGATGCCAATAATCCATTTTTCAGGAAACCTCTGTCACCAATACTCCCGCAAATTTCTTGAGTAATGCGCTAGGGCACCATCTTGCCGAAACCAGCAGTTGTTAATTATTGCTAGAGGTAATTCATCCAAGGCGTTTTCTAATTCAGTCTGCAGCAGGTCAATATACCGCTCGGAATTTAAATTGTGATAAATAATGGGTCCTATTATTCTTATACCTAAAATACCTATTCACATATTAAATCCAAATCGGTGTTTTTTTTTTTCAGAGGATTGCCTGTTGCCCATTAATGTTTGTTACGCCGGCTGAAAATGCCATTGTTGGTTATCATACTTTCATCAGACCAAATTACTTGAAAAAGAACAGTTTGATTTTCTTGACAACTTCTGGTACACCATTCACAAAAACTTGCTCGCCTTCTCTCGTCACCAGGTCTAAGACCCTGACAAACTCTAAATTTGTATGCATGAAACTTATTTTGTAAAATGAAGTGGGCTGTAGATCTAGCTACACCAGTGTGACGTTCAATTAGTCTTGTCAATATTTCAAGGTTTTCAACAACGGCTAGTAGAACAGTATCCGCTTTTTCTTTCTTAGAGGTAAACACGGTGATTTGAATTAACCAAATTTCCTTAAATTAGATACCAAACGTCTAAACATGGATTTCTCAGGTTGTCTTCTTTTAGGATAATTATCAGAATACATCTCCTCAGCAGCTACACAATTTCTGTGGCACAAGATGTAATACTCAACATATCAAATTTTTCTTCGTTTTTTAAATTTCCTTTTTCCATCGTATCACTTACAAATACATTTTAACACTTTAACTTCTTATAAACAAAACAAACAACTTTAAAATACGTTAGAACGTTTTTAACAATAATGTGACAGATCAAACAGAAATATTGCAATTGTTCCAATGTATACTATTTAAACGCATACTGGATTAAGAACCTGCAAAAATATTACATTTTATTTTTCTCTGTTTTTTGGCATTAGAAGCATAATGTGTGATACGTCGTTGAATTTGTAATAAAAAATACTACCGTATACAGGGTGGGCCATCTAGTGGTTTCTTTTTAAATCATAGGTTATTTAGACACTGACATCATTTTCCCGCTCGAAATCTTGACAGAAAGTCGGTATCATTCCTCCGCGGTACGAAATGAGTCGCTTTACGCTTGAACAACGTTGGAAAATATTGCAAACTTATTTCCAAAGTGAGTGCTGTGTAGCCCAAACTGTGCGTTTGTTAAAAAGAAGTTTTGGCCGAATTGAATCACCCACCGCGCCTGCTGTACGCAAGTTTGTGCAAAAAGTTCGTGAGACTGGCATGCTAGTGGACAACACTCATGGTCCTCGTTCTCGTACGGTGCGCACAGATGAGAATGTGGCTGCTGTAACCGAGAGTGTGAGGCTCAATTCACGAAAATCAACTCGCCGTCGATCTCAACAGCTCAACATTGCACGCACTAGCCTTAGGAGAATTCTGCACACAGATCTCGGATTATTCGCTTACAAGGTCCAATTGACTCAGCAATTGAAGGCGCATGACCATCCGCTTCGTTATCGCTTCGCAGTTTGGGCCTTAGAGCAGCTTGAATTGGACAACGATTTTGGGCGAAAAATCATCTTTTCTGACGAGGCTCATTTTCATCTTGGCGGATACGTTAACAAACAAAATTGCCGCATCTGGGGCTCGGAAAACCCGCACGTTATTGTCGAGAAGCCAATGCATCCCCGGAGAGTGACAGTTTGGTGCGGATTGTGGAGTGGTGGCATCATTGGACCATTTTTCTTCGAAAATGAGGCTGGAAACAACGTTTCGGTCAACGGTGAGCGTTACAGAGCCATGTTATCCGACTTTTTTTTAATGAAATTGAAGACATGGATTTGGACGACCTCTGGTTCATGCAGGATGGCGCGCCATGCCACACAGCCCACGCCACAATCGATCCTTTGCGCACCAAATTCCCAAATCGTGTTATCAGCCGTCTTGGCGATGTCAATTGGCCGCCTCGGAGCTGCGATTTAACCCATTTGGATTTTTTTTTGTGGGGAACCGTGAAGGACCGATGTTATGCCAACAATCCAGAAACGATTCAAGCACTTCAGGCCAATATCATCCAAGCAATCCGTGAGCTACAGCTCGAAACCATCAACAAAGTCTTGGAAAATTGGAGTGACAGAATGCGCTACTGCGAAGCCAGCCGAGGCAGCCACTTGAACGAAGTTGTGTTCCATAATTAATGGGAATGTTTGCTCTTACTATTAAAGCCATAATACATGAAAACAAATAATTTTGTTCATTTTATTGCATTTTTAAAAAGAAACCACTAGATGGCCCAGCCGTTACAAAGTGTTTCTACTTTTGTGGCCATATAAAAAAATGAAGTTGATGATGATTTCTCGGAGATGAAACATCGGATAAAAAATTTGAAGACGCCATTTTGTAAAGCTTAAAAAGTGACAATAACAAAATGTCACAGTTTTTTTTAATATATTTTAAAATAAATACAAAAACTGGAAAAATCAAAAATACAAAAAATTGATTTTTTTGAAAAAATTCGAAAACTATAAACAATCATGAATTTCTGCAATCGTAATGTAATCATACTCTAAATAGTGCAACCTTTTTCTAATTTAAGCCACCCTGTATCATTTACCGTTTTCAAGATCCCCATGCTGTGCATTCTTATCTTGGACACGGTGTATATTGAATATAGAAATAAATATATTAAATGTATTTGTTAGTACTTCCTTGTCTGGGCTATCGACCCTAAGTCTTTCTGCCCTCAGTTGTTTTATTTATTCAGCAATAATGATTTAGATATCTTGTTTTATTAAACTCTCAGCTATTTTCATTAAAATTTGTAAACTATTTTAATCAAACAGTATATTTGTATCTTAAATCCGTACCATATACACAGCAAAGTTATTTATTAAAATATTTGGAATCAGATTTTCTGCGTTCTTTTTGATCTCGGAAATAAGAGACGAGATTTACCGAAGTTTAATATGAAATTCAAAGGGAAATTCCGCCGTGAAAATCAACGACTCGTCGTTAATTAGCGGTCTTTATCAGGCGGGGAAAACGCTGCGTTCTCGGCAGGTGCTCTAATAGAATTCTGACAGAAGCGGATGCTAAATTCTTTTCTTGGGATTTCCTCATTTTCCTTTTTGCAATTTTAGCACCCCTCGGAGATTTTATAATGGAGCAAATAATAGGGCTTTATTTTTAACTGAATAAAACGTTATACTTAATATTAAATAATATTGAATGATAAGAATATCAACAAATTATTGTTATTATTAAATTAATATGAAAAAGGAGCAGAAAGACCAATGGTCGATAGCCCAGACAGAGATGTACTAATATATTAATGGAATTGTAAATAATTGTATAACTAATTAATGTAAATGTAAATAGTATGCCTGAATATAGATGATGTATATACCGGGTGTTGACTTGGCGGTCGCAACATAGGAAATCCCATGTAAATTTTGAAATGTTCAAATATTAACTCCCCTTTTTATTTTAATAACGTAATGTATTGATCTTTTTTGTAGAGCTAATAATTCTAAGTTCATTCTTGTTAAAGTTTATCACTTTAAGTTTCTATAAGTTAAAATAATTAAGGAAAAGTAATGTGATTTTATAAAAATAATGACATGCCATGGAATTGAAACAACGCAGGATATTCTTTGAGGCAATTTAAAATCAAAAATGTATACAAATATACATTTTGAGACCGTTCAAGTATTAAAAAACCCAATTTCTGCAGAATCTGACAATATCTCCAATTATATATAATAATATCTTTATTGACAGTAAAGTGATTACAGTATATTTACAAAACAATTAAATTTTATTATTTATAAAATGGATGAGTGTCACTGTCACTGTCAAATGGCTATCGACCTGAGGTCTTTCTGCCTAGATTGATGATTAGTGTCGCACGTCAGTCCTTAATGAGTGTATGGGTGAAATGATGAAATTAATTCAAATCTGGTTGTTAGTGGTTTTTTTTATATTTGGGAAGTATAGTGGGATTTCGATGGAAACAGTAATAAGAAATGGTGCGGTAATTAAAATGATTTTTAGAGAATTTTTCGGAAAGGAATTGGAGGCGTTCTTCTATGGGGGTTATCTCAGTTGAGTTGTAGAGCATCCCTAAAAACCCTTACCAAAATCCGTCAACCCATAAATCCGCTACATAACCCTAGATGGGTTATGTAGCGGATTTATGGGTTGACGGATTTTGGTAAGGGTTCTTAGAGATGCTCGCTTACTAACTTGGATGTGGTAGGGTAGGATTTTGGGATGTGAAAAATAGGATGGAACCATAATCAATCAAGGGACGACATATCATTTAATAGATGATTACAGCAGTTTTAGTGTTTATTCCAGATTGTTTGTAGGTTACGTTTCTAAACAATTTTGCCCGAGTTGTTATTTTACTTTTTATGTTACATGCATGTTTTTTGAAGTTATGTTTTTGGTCGAAAGTAAATCCAAGATATTTTACATGGGAGGAGGGGTGGATTTGGTTTTGTGAAATGGAGATAATAAATGGCTAGTTATTGATTTTGCGGTAAGGAATAAGGAGTTGTGATTTACGGGGATTAATTTTTATTCTCCATTTTGCGAACCATCGTTCAAGAGTACCGATGAGTTCTTGGAGAGTTTGGAGAGCTTTCGTCGGCGAACTGTAGGATATATTTTAAGGGATTGAAGTATTTTGGGTCAGGATGGTATATGTCGGAACAGAATATATTGTATTGTAGTGGAGAGAGGGTGGAACCTTGGGGAACACCTTGTTCTTGGGAAAAGGTAGAGGAGAAACGATTCTTGATTTTTACTTTGAAGGATCTGTTGAAGAGAAATGAATGTCGTATGCGGATAAGATGTGCAGGGATATTAATGGAGTGACTTTTTAAAAGGAGGCCTTTATGCCAAACAGAATCGAAAGCTTTTTGGATGTCGAGGAAAAGGGTTGCATAGGATTTGCCTTCGAGGTGAGAGGTTTGTAGGTTGGAAGTAAGGATAGACAGTGGTAGACTGGTGGAGCGCTTCGGGAGAAATCCAAATTGGTAACTGGGAATACGGTCAGAGATTAGTGAGAGGATTTTGTTTTTGAAGAGGGATTCATATAGTTTGCCAAGGACCGGAAGGAGAGTTATAGGACGGTAACTAGGAATGAGAGATGTGTTGTGGTCGCGTTTAGGTATGCATGTGATGATGCCTGTCTTCGATTCAGGTGGGAAATAGTTGTTTCGGTAGTTGTAGTTGAGGATGTTCAGAATGTGGTGGTGGATGTGAGGTGGTAAGGATTTAAGGATGCGTCTATGTACGTAGTCATGACCGGGTGCAGTATGTTTTCCTTTTTTCATGATTTTATTGTATTCGAATTCAGTAAAGGCGTCGTTTGGTTTTGTAGGGTTAGTGTTTTTTAAGAATTCTTTGTGCTATTCCTCGACATGTTTGAGAAAATTCTTGTCAAAGGTCGTGTATTCTGTCATCTTATATATTTCGTTGAAGTAGTCAGAAAATTTGTCTACGATTATGTCTGCGTCCGCAATTGTCTCGTTAGTGCCGGGGTCCGTTATTTGTTGAAGTTGGTTATTTTTTTTTATATTTTGAGAGTTTTTGTATTTGTGTCCAGAATGTCTTGCCGTTAAGGTCGTTTATGTTTTTGCAAGTATTTAACCATATGCCCGTCTTATATTGAAAAATTAATTTCTCTGTTCAGTTTATTAAATGTATGTCTAAGTTCCGGTGTGTCCATAAGTCTAATGTTGCGATATAATTGTCGTTTGTGTTTTATTAGCCTTAGGATAAAATTAGGGAGGGGGTATTTGTAAAATATTTCGGTAATTTTTAGAGTATTTTTTGGATGGAGTCGGATAGAGTTTTGTTGAATTGTTTAATGGAGTTGGGATTTATATCGGGGTTACAGGATATGAATTGAGTAAGGTCTAGTGAAACTTTGTCTATGTCACAGTTTTTAGAGTCATAGATGGAGTCAGGGAAGGCGTGGGGAATAGGTTCGTTGGATATTATTTGGAAAGTGATAGATAGGTGATCTGAGCATAGGTCGGGCGTGAGGTTTACAGAATGGATAAGATGTTGAATATTTTGTGTGCAGAGGAATATGTCTGGAGTGGTGGATTGGTTTTTGTTTATTATAAATATTGGAGGGGTATGGATATGTACAAAATTTGAATTGGAGAGGAAAAAGGATATCTCCAACTATTAATTGACTAATGACCGAAATGAATTCTACAATCGCTTAGGATATTGTTTGGGTGTTAATGGGAGTTTATTTGAACACTTAATTTAAACTTCATAATTTTATTTACAATTTTTTAATAGCTAGCAAATTTTAAACTCCTAGTTTGTCTTGCTTAATCGTTTTCTTAATTATCGTTATGCTGTGGATTCTTCGGGTATCCGTCTGTCTTGAAACTGGATAGAAAACATATCGCAACCATCCTGACAATTGTGGTCTGCATAATACCACTTAATTAAGAGGATTTGTCCTTGTGTAGTGTAAATCATTTCAAAAACATTTACTTTAATCAAGTGACAGCGATATCTTGTGCCATTTTGACATTTGCAATTGTTGTTTTAATTCCATGGCATGACATTATTTTAATAAAATCACATAACTTTTTTGTAATTATTTTAACTTAGAGAAACGTAAAGTGATGAACGTTAACGCGAATGAATTCAGAATTTTTCCCTCTACAAAAAAAGTAAATACATTTATATGTGATCACTAATGTGTGTGAATGATGTGTGATCACTAAAAAACTCAGATTTTATCCCCCTACAAAAAAGTTAAATATATTTTGTCTCTAAAATAATATTTGAACACTTCAAAATTAACATGCGAATTCTTATGTTGCGTCCGCCAAGTCAACACCCGGTATATACGAAAAATGACAATAACCTCAATAGATTACTAAGTTAAATTGATTGAATCAGTATCATGAAGATAAAATTTAATTTACATGTTTCGAAAGCGTAAACGCCATCTAATGCCCATTAGCTTAAATAGATGGCGTTTACGCTTTCGAAACATACAGAGAGTTTTATGTAACACCGAACATTTTCATTCAATACAATTTGACATCTTTGATTTTTAAGTTATGTGTAAACTGGGTTGTCTATATGACCATTACAAATTGTAGACAATCAATCGCAATTAATGCTTTAACTTGTACATACAGGGAGTTTATGTTTCAAGTATACATGTCCCAATTACAGCGTATATGCTGTAAATCTTTAGATAATTGTTGTATTTTTAAAAGAGTTCAATTTGAAACTTGATATGAGTGTGTTCCACTCCCAGACTAAGCGTGAAGTAAAGTAGTTTAGAATAGCCTGAAAAGCCTGGTTTGGTCGCGTAGCGCGAAGCGCGGAGCGGCAAAACCAAATTTTCAAGCTTTTCTAAACTCGAAATTTTGCTTCATGCGCCACCGGTACAAAACACTGACATCTTACGAAGTTTAAAACACACCGCTAAACTTTACATTGCATCGGTATTTTGTACCGGTGGCGCATGAAGTAAAATTTCTAGTTTAGAAAAGCTAGAAAATTTGGTTTGGCCGCTCCGCGCTTCGCGCTACGCGACCAAACCAAATTTTCAGGCTTTTCTAAACTCGAAATATTACTTCATGCTTAGCCTGGGAGTGGACAATACTCGTTTAAAGCTTCAAATTAAATTCTTTTAATAAATCGAGCGTCGGCAAATGTACAACGTATGCTTATGTATACTTAAAAGGAAAATTCTCGTTATAACACTGTTCGGTATTACATAAAACTCTCTGTATGTAAATTGCACAGGCCATAGTACATAGTCAAAGATGTTCAGTAATCTTCAAGCACTGGTTCGGGACTATACGTTATACGTTATATGGCGTTAGAGCTTGAAACGCGTATATAGTTATCCGGTAAATGAATGAGTACTGAACAGAAATTCATATTCTTCAAATTTATTTGATAAATAAAGCACTAATAATGTTTCGTTACAATTTTATGTTACTTCGATATATACATTTCGGACAAAAAGTTACCATTATCAATGGATTATAACGTACTGAGTAAAATAAAAGTGTGAAAAAAAGTAATTAGTGCTTTATTTATCAATTAGATTATAAGGTATTATAAAATATATAAACACAATTTTTTTCTTAAATTAATTTCTCATCTGGCACTTGGTGAAACATAATACACTATGTAAAGTTCCTTTCAATAACTTCACATAATATAAAGACAAGCGTTTTCATAGATTACAATAATTCGTAAAAAATCAAAATAATGCTGATTGGTAACGCCTGCAAATCCAACTTTTAACGCTTTTCTAAAGCCAAAATATAGTTTCTCTCATGCACAGTACAATATGAAGGAGCCAGAAAAAAAGCAGTATTTCTCCAATTTACTAAATTTTACTGGAGATTAAAAATGATATATAGTATGACAGTTATGTCGTTTATAAATAATTGGCCATTACAAGCGTTTTAATAGATTACAATAATTCGTAAAAAATAAAAAAAAATGCTGATTGGGAACGCTTGCAAATTCAACTTTTAACGCTTTTCAAAAGAAAAAATATAGTTTCTCTCATGCATAGTACATTATGAAGGAGCCAGGAAAAAAATCAGTATTTCTCTAATTCACAAAATTTTACAGGAGATTAGAAATGATATATTGTATGACATTATTATTATTTGTAGATATTTGTTGATAGTCTTTTTAAAAAACTGGTTCGTTTGTTTGTTCTTTTCAAAATTGATTAGTTTCTCTTAGGACTACAAGATGACAGAAAAATAAAATCGAAAAAAATAAATGAAATAATATTGTTTTTCACGGATTCCTTTACATTAGTTAGGAATGGTTTATTTTCGCTTTTAAAACTGTAATTTGTATAATAATTATTATTTGTAAAAATAAAGGTTTTCCTTATGTGTATATTAGACTTAATTATTCGTAAAAGTAAGTAACTAAAAATTACTTTCAATCATAGTACACTGGCGAAAGAAATTAACGCATCACATTAATTTTTTTAATTTAAAAATAAAGTTTTGATGTTTAAAAACAAAAAAAATAACAACAAAACTAACTGAACTATAATAATGATTTTCAACACATTTTCTTTCATTAATGACTAAAATAATGTCATAAATAAAAAGAGGAAAAATGTTAACATGTGATTATAAGACTTAATATCTAGTGTTTCCTCCTCTTGCTCGAATGACTGCCTGACAGCGACGGCTCATACTGTTAATTAATGATCCAATTTCATCCTGGTTAATATCTTCCCAAATTTCCTGCAATCTTTGTCCAAGCTCTTGTTGATTGCTTGGACGCCGAGGAAGTGCTCTAAGGCGTCTGCCCATCGCGTCCCATAGGTGTTCGATCGGATTAAGATCGGGACTCCTGGCTGGCCATTGCATTGTGTTTATGCCCACTAGGTCAAGATACTGTTGTACAATTCGGGCACTGTGTGGTTTTGCATTGTCATGCATAAACAGGAAATCTTTTCCTCCAAAGGGAGCAAAAGGCATTACGGATGGTTTTAAAATGTTTGCAATGTAAGACGCTGCCGTGATGCTTCCTCTTGGTATGACCACCAACTCCGTACGATCCTCTAAAGTGATACCACCCCACACCATAACAGAGCCTCCACCAAACATAACAGTCGGAACAATGTTACACTGCGCATAACGTTCACCTGGCCGTCTGTACACATGCATTCGTCTGTCACTGCCGTAAAGACAAAATCTGGACTCGTCGCTAAACATAACATTAGCCCAATCGGCCTGTAACCAGTTTACATGTTTTTGCGCAAATGTTAACCTGGATCTGCGATGGTCCGCGGTTAATTGTGGTCCTTTTGCCGCTGTTTTCGGAGTTAAATTAAAACCACGTAACCTTTTTCTGATGGTAACGGAACTTACATGAACATTGTGGATCTCTGCGAGCATATTTTGTAGCCTAGGAGCCGTAATAAACCGTTCGCGGAACATCTGCATCATTAAAAAACGGTCTTGAACAGCAGTTGTGGCCCTTTTTCTCCCTTGTCCTGGCCTTCTTGAGTATGCCTGAGTTTCCCGATGTCTCTTCAAGACACGGGATACGGTCGATTGATTAACACCAAGACGCTGACTGATGTAACGCTGACTCCTACCTTCTTCTGCAAGTGTAACCACAATCACAGCTTCTTCACTGCTTAAATTAAGATTCGGATGTCTATCCATATTCATTCTTCACTATTTAGCACTTAATTTTAACAATTACTTGAAAACAAACTCAAAAAGACATTTTATATGAACCTTTCTTACAGTCAGAATAATGAAAAGTGCTTCATTTTATTTATTTACAGAAAACTATGAGAACAAAAGACAAAACACAACATGTAAAACAGCATGCTTGATAAGATTTCTTATTGTAAAAATATGTTTGTGTTCAAAGAAAACTCGATTCCAAGATATCAAAAAAATCACAAATGATGCGTTAATTTCTTTCGCTAGTGTATTTATAATAGGTTTTTGAGTATTTAAGGACTATCACTTGGATTCTGGCGACTTCCATATCTAAACTAAATTCTGCTGTTATTACTATTATGAACTATTTTTTATAAATACATTTTTTATTTTTATATTGTTTTACAATTTTATTTTAAAGTAATTGTTATCACTAATGGCCGGTATTACAAACGATTATTAAATCATTAGATAAGTATTTGTGGAGTAAATTTATTTACCTAGTAAACTAATGGGTAAATAAAATTGCGTATTATAAAGCAAACCTACCAAATAAATAGCAATTCTAGAAATAAATAATATAATTAGTAGATTACAGACCGAAATTATACAGGTTCATTGTGGCCATAGCTGGAACCACCAATTTGCTAAATTAAATTGTCAATATTTCAAATTAAATTGTCAATAAAATTGGAAATTTAGTATAATTCCTTATAATTATGAAGAATAACCGTAGAATAAGACAGAATTACACAGAACAAGAAAAAGAAAGCTTATTAGAAATTATAAAAGATTTAAACGAGTGTTTTTCACTCCCAGGCTAAGCATAAAGTAAAATTTCGAGTTTAGAAGAGCCTGAAAATTTGGTTTGGTCGCGTTTGGTAGAAAATCAATCAAATAATTTACTAAGGAGATTTATTAGCCAAATAAAGTTATTTTGTGTTTATAATACCGAAATCTTTGGAATAAATTAATTTAGTACTAAAGTAAATTTTATTTAGAGAATAAAACGTTTTATAATACCGGGCATAAATAAGGTTATAAATAAGTATATACATACATACCAAGTGAATTTAATTTACAAACCATTACATATATATATATATATATATATATATATATATATATATATATATATATATATATATATATATTTATTTTTAGGTTTTCGCGAGCAAAATATAATTGGCTGAAGTTTTTTGGGCTGCTTTCCCATAAGCTCTACGTTTTGGCAGCATCACTTCTGCCATCCTCAGGAGATTTTTTATACTGAGTGATAGATGTCACGTTCACTGTCAGTACATTTGTCTTAAATGTACTGACAGTGAACGTAACATCTATCACTCAGTATAAAAAAGCTCATGAGGATGGCAGAAGTGATGCTGCCGAAACGTAGAGCTCAAATAAATCAATTAACGCTAGAAAGCATTCGTTCTTAATTCTAATGACAGCACAACAAGTTAAAAATATGGTTAACATATAATATATATAGGGATAAAAATAGTGTGTAAAGACAAGCACAAACAGTTTAAAAAATTAAATAGTAAATATATAGATTAAATAAAAATTAATTACATCATTTGATTAGTTTCTCTTAGGACTACAAATGACGCAGAAAATCGAAAAAATAAATTAAATAATATTGTTTTTTACATTAGTTAGGAATTTATTTGAAAATAAAATCATAAAATCTCAATACAAATCCTTTCAGTAACATTACTTGAATAGGACGAAGTAAATAGGTAAAACGCCCCTTGATTTATGGTGGATGCGCCGGGAATTGAATTTCCTGAAATAGATTACGTCTATATTGCATTTAAGAAAAATCATGTATTAAACTACTTTTCAATGGCCTTATAATTGCTAAATACTTAGAAGGTTTCTTACAAAAATTATTAAAGAGCTAGCAGAAGGAATATTTTCGCTCGAAATATATTTTAATATACCAATATTTAATGTATTTATCCAAAGGGATTTTTTCTTTTGACCATTGAAATGTTGTGAAATTCAGTATGTTCTTGTTTAACAGTATATATATTTTTAATCCTGCTTTGACTGATTTAACAGTATATTTCAAATTTCAGAATAATTCAGTGTTTTATACGCGTGGCGCATATAGTAAAATTTCGAGTTTAGAAAAGTCTGAAAATTTGGTTTGGTCGCTTCGCTTCGCTTCGCTTCGGTACGCGACCAAAACCAAATTGCCAGGCTTTTCTAAACTCAAAATGTTACTTCATGCTTAATCAAGGAGTGGAATCATTCGTTGAAAGCTTTAAATTGTACTCTTTTATAACAACAACGGATGCCTAAAAATGTATTGTATAAGAAGAAGTATTGTTGATTTGTTTTAAATAAATCAAGTATTATCGATTATCTATGCTAAAGATCATAATTTTTATGTAAGCCATTATTACATGGTAAAAATTATTATTGTTTTTTGTTAATATAAACAAATAACAATAATAATCCCACTGAGCAAATCCATTTAAATAACGTTTTAACAACATTAAAACAATGTTTAATGTTGCTACACAGTTGCTATAACGTTATTTGTTTGTTTTTTGCTTAGTGGGATGTTTGCTATGTAATGGCATTAATAAAACGAATGATCTTAAGCACAGGTTAAAATACAAGAAAATTAATAAATATTCATGAGTCTAAGCCTTAGCTCAAATTCTCACTTTGAAATAATAGAACGTACTTAAGTACAATAAAACGCAATCAAACACGTTTTATGAGATTTGTGGAGAACAATAAATCGATTTTCCAACAATCAATCACTATGTATTCATTATTACACCATTCGACTGAAATAAATCAATTACCAATAAATCACGCACACAAACACCAATCTCTACATCCTCGATGTAGAGTTGAAATCCATTATGTATACAGGAAATTGATAGCACTTAATGACTTTGACTTATAAACCGATAAATTAATCTGTTATGGCACCAAATTGATGCATCAATATGCACATGTGTCTATTTGAAACAATAAATCACGTTTGCCACAGAAATTACAGCAAGCTGGGTCATTCAGTGAAATGAAACTATGCACAAACTGAAAATTGCATTCAACTAGAAAAAATAAACTTTTTATGTAAATTATTTCCCGCACTGAAATCGTTGAAATAAATTCATTTGGTGGTGGAGAGAGATAAAGGTTTGTATAGTGGAAACGTTTCGTTTATAGCGGTGTAGAGAATAACGAGTTTTAGATGAAATTTATTAATTCGAGGTGAAGAGAGAAATAAAAACTAAAGAGTGCTACAGAACAGTTTGAAATTCAATTTGCATGCCTAATAGAAAATAATATTAAATAAATACATCAATTTTAAATAAAAATTACTATACAGTGTAAAATTGTATTTGTTGTGTGCAATAAACTGACTGTTTGAGCATAACAATGAACATCAAATATGCAAGGCACATACAGAGAGTTTTATGTAACACCGAACATGCTAGAATGTACTCGATACTATTTTTCCTATGTTCGATGTGTACTGGGACGCATCAAAGCATGGAGTACGATATGATTGGCTACGATTTCTAATGGTAATATAGTCAACACAATGTACACTCTTGCCGTCAAAAATAAATTGAATTTGTCAATTATTATGTCAGCCACAATATGTTGTATTATGAATATTTTAGCAAGGGAATGCTTATCAACTTTTGTTATATTTTTAATCAGTAATATTTGTTAAAGAAGGTAAGAAGATATACGCCTCATCAGTATACACAATTTTTTGCAACATTTTTTTGTTAAATTTATCTTATTAAATATTATTATACAAACATTTTACCGCTTAATTTTGTCATACAGCAACTAGTATTGTTGGAATTTGTAGGACCTAAACTTAAATTCTTATAGAACTCATGTACAGAGAATTTTTAAATAATAAATGATTTTGCAATAGTAAGAATATTATTGGACACTCTACGACATAACAGAAATTTGTTAATTTCACCTCATCCGATTATATCGACGGACTTCTAACTCCTCGCTTGTGAAATTTATTTAATCAAACTGTTTATAAGGTTCAAAATAATTAAAATAAATGGTATTGGTTAATCAGAAAATTTTACAGAAAATAAATCATGGGCATTTTTTAAACTGAATTCTCTATGGTATAAGCTTACCAGAAAAATCTGTTCCTCTTTTGTATACATTATTGATATGTTTAACTCTCCATTCTTCGTCTACGTCTGCTTCAAGTGCCAGAACAGCAAATATCACTTGCTTGAAATAACTGACAGATTTAATTTATTTTTAAAGGGAAGAGTGTAAATTGTGTTGAATATATTTCAATTAGAAATCGTAGTCAATCAGATCGCACTCAATGATTTGATGCGTCCCAGTACACATCAAACATCGTAAAATTAACATTGAGTATATTTTAGCATGTTCGATGTTACATAAAACTCTCTGTATATTGCTTTGTATATATATTGTAGATACATTTTTAGGAATTTGCTGTTATTAAAAAGCGTTCAATTTGAAGCTACTAACGAATGTTGTCCACTCCCAGATTAAGCATAACGTAAAATTTCGAGTTTAGAATAGCCTGAAAATTTGGTTTGGTCGCGTAGCGAAGCGAAGCGACCAAACCAAATTTTCAGGCTTTTCTAAACTCAAAATTTCACTTTATGCGCCAGGCACATAAGGCACTGAAATATTGTGAATATTCAAAATATACTGCTTTATTATATTGCTTTGCCAGTATATTTTGAGCTTAACAATTTTTTAGCATTTTATACGCGTGGCGCATTAAGTAAAATTTTGAGTTTAGAAAAGCGTAAAATTTTCAGGGTTTTCTAACTCGAAATTTTACTTCATGCTTAATCTGAAAGTGGAAATACTCGTTAGATACTTTAAATTGAACGCATTTAAAAAAACAATTATCGTCTGAAATTTTACACCGCGTGCATCGTGGGAGTTTTTCTTCTAAGTATACATATCCCAATTATATGCTGTATCTTCAGATATTCGTTGTTTTTTTTTTCAAAAGATCAATGTAAAGATTTATATGAGTGTTTTCCACTTCCAGACTGAGCATGAAGTAAAATTTCAAGTTTAGAAAAGCACCGTGAAAATTTGTCGAGGGTTGTGCAGCGGCCCGAAACAAATTTTCTGGGCTTTTCTAAACTCAAAATTGTACTTTATGCGCCACGTGTATGAAACTTATTTCTAATAAAGTTCAAAATATACTTCTAAATCAGAATTAAAAATTAAATACTAAAACAGGATTATAAATATACAGCTAAACAATATTATTTTGAAATCTTTGATTTGGTTAGCATTCACTTTGTGTTACATCTTTATATGAAATATTAATAAAACACTTAACTTTGTTTCATCACGTCATTTATAAGTTTAAATAAAAGTGGTAAAAGAAAATTAAGTACTTCTAAAAATATTTTGAACATCACTTGAAATCAGTGTTTTGTACGCGTGGCGCATGAAGCAAAATTTCGAGTTTATAAAAGCCCAGAAAAATGTTCACAGGGCTTTTCTAATCACGAAATTTTACTTTATGCTTAGTCTGGGAGTGGAAAACAGTCGTTAAAAGCTTCTAATTATACTCTTAAACATTAACGAATATGTATACTGAAAAGAAAAATTCCCTGTATTTAAGTGATGATCTTTACATAAGTTGCGGACACCACAAAACAATTTAATGCACAACTTATTCGTTTTAGGGCGCATTTATTTGTAAATTTAATGTACATTTATGTTTTTAATATTAGATTGTTCGGAAAAAAAATCGTTATAAATGTCCTTTTTTTTAATGTATTAACTTTATTAGTAAGCCATTAAATCATATTAGTGTAAATTAAAAATAAACCAGTCTTAAGTTTTTATTTAATATTATTTAAGTTTATGTATTTTGTGAAATATAATCATTTTGAATTAAAAAAGACATTTTTTTCGAAGAACCAAATACACCCATTTTTTGATGCATATATATCGTATGTTCAATAATAAAAAAAAAACCTCTAGAGTGCCATGATTTTATCTTTTTTAAAATTTGAGTTGGCTTGACGCTTTAGAAATTGACATATAAAACGCCAGACATGATAATTATAATACATAATTTCAGAGTTGCCAACCTACAATATTTTCCATGGCACTCTAGAAGTTTTTCTTTTATTGAACATACGATATGTTATCTAATGTTTACAATAATTGCGCATATTATTTAATCTAAGGTATATTTAAATTATTCTCATTGGTTGACGATTGATTAATACAATTTCATAATAGTAACTTACCATTTTTTGGGTGTCAATTATTACATCCATGTTGTTCGGATAATACGTCCCCCCTTCTTCAATTACCTGCCCACCAATTCCAAGGTGGACCATTTTGTTGGTTATCACTAATAAATTAACGCTAGTTAAATAAAATTGCAAATTTCTGACACACAATGTTTGGAATACAACAAATCGAGATTAGTATACCTAAGCAATCTATTCTTAGTAAAGTTGTGTAAACATTTTTAGTAAATAAATAAAATAAGGCTTCGAACCAATACTGAAATGAAAACCGAAAACTGGAAAACACTGTTATTTTTGTCGAAACGAAAACCGAAACTGAACCGATAAAAAAGTTTATTTATTTATTTCTGTTTGGTTCAAACATGCATTTAAAACTGATCTAAATTATGGTATAATATATAATTTAGTATAATAATAATATATTTATAACACAATAAAAACATTTTTAAAACAAATAGTGATGTATGTTTACCAGTAATTTAAAATTAGATAATATTTTCGGCAACATAGTAATATTCGGAAATTTGAAATTAAAACTATTTATTCTTAAATATATTAGATATCTGATTTCGTGTTATTCAAATTAACAATGATGTTTTTATGTATTTTAGAACTTCACTTTAATCCGTATTTTATACGCGTGGCGCATGAAGTAAAATTTCGAGTTTAGAAAAGCCTGAAAATTTGGATTTGGACGCTACGCCAAGCGTAGCGTCCAAATTCAAATTTTAATACGCGAAGCGTAGCGTCCAAATCCAAATTTTCAGGCTTTTCTAAACTCGAAATTTTACTTCATGCTTAATCAAGGAGTGGGAACTCTCGTTAATGGTAATTCTTTAAATCCTATTAATTATCTATGTGATTAATGATTTTTACCACTAAAAAAAAACGGTACCTTGATTTCTCGGTAAGTTATCTTGAATCTGTTTTGGTTAAACATTTACTGAATTACCGGTAGTTCAAATAGTTGGTAAATTTACAATCCCTAATAAAAATCTAATTAATTTGACAAATCAAATTCTAGCGTATTTTGTGATTAACTAGTTACTTTCACAAGATATTAAATTAGTTAAAAATTGGTACGATAGGACGATTTAACATGCATGATATTTTCCTTTAGATTATTTTTTTTAGTTAAAATGATTACAAAATATGTGTACATTAATGAAAAAAATGTCAAAAATATGTTATGTGATATAAAATATTGAATATTTTATGTCACATTAGATTTTTTTGACATTTTCCCATTAAGATACACATGTTTTGTACTCATTTTAATTGAAAAATAATCTAAAGGAAACAATTATGCATTTAAATGTTAAATCGTCCTATCGTACCAATTTTTAACTAATTTAATTTATATAACCCTTAAATGCATATTTTTTTCCTTTTGATGATTTTTTAGGTAAAATGAATATAAAATTAGTGTATGTTAATGGAAAAATATGCAAACAATGTTATGTGACATAAAATATTCATTATTTTATGTCAATATCCATAATTTTTTTGTCACATATATTAATGGAAAAATATCAAACAAAAGTTATGTGATATAAAATATTTATTACAAAATTGGATTTATTTAGAAAAAACAATTAGATTATACCGGGTGTTTGATTAAGCATAGCCACCGGCTGTATCTCAGAAACTATGCAGCGTAGGATGTTGGGGTAAACATTGCAGAGTAAAAATGGCAAAAATAAATCACTGGAAATTATTTATAAGTACCTAACTCCGCCGCTAGAGGGTGTAACATCTATCGTCAAATACAAAAACAGATTTTTATCAAAAAAACTGCTAATTTGAGCTAGGTTGAAAATATAAAAATCATAATCTACGCTGAATCTTACTTAATTTTAATTACTCACTTGTTTTTTTTTTTTAATTTCAAACAGAAGAGAGCGGGAAAGTGTGATCATTAAACTGCATGTAACTTTGGTTAGGATTAATCGAAATTATTAAAATTAGTATCATTTGATAGGTAATTGAAAGCACTTCAAATCACTGTTAACTCTGGTTTACTTTGGTTCTTATTAAAAGCGCGTACAACCGACATATTTTGTAGATTTTCTTAGAAATTTCAAATTATAAGCTATAGTTCTCCTACGCTAGTTTATTACAGGAAAGTATACCGAGAAAAGTGGTGAAAACCTCATACTGATATCTTTATTCCAACCAAAGATAAAGTAAAAAGTCTGATAGATTTGCCTATTTTCAGCCGCCCACAATATAAAAATATATTTCAAAATCTAGTAGGCTTTTTTGTTTTATGTTCAAGAGGTCAAAAATAATAAATTAAAAAATAACGGAGATCACTTTTGCCTATTTATGTTTTGGAAAGCGAATATGTAAGTAACTCCGTGATTATTTAAAATCTCAAAATATAGTAGGCTATGAGATTAGTAAAATGTTTAAAACAGCGTATATTACCTACAATTAAAAACACTTATTTCAATACTTTATTGAAATAATAACAAACAAAACATGAGAACATGAAACGAATACAATAATTGAACCTTGCTTCTCTGGTTGAGGGCGCAATCTCTGCCTCAAAGGATAGAAATAAGATTTTATTCAAAATGCCAAATTAAGCTTCATATGTTAAAAATATGTAAATAATAATAATAATATTTATTACCCAACACGAAAAATCCTAATTACAAGGCAATATGTACAATAATATAATAGAATAATATGATAGTTAACAAATAATAATAAACAAAATAAATGATAAACCTAAACAATAAAATGCTAACTTTTAAGTTACATATTAAATTAACAATTAACACAAAGCAAAATTGACTCTAATGAGTCATGAAATATGTCACAAGTGGCAGGCAAACTATTGAATATATTACAGACAATGTGTACGGGTGATTTTGATCTAAATTTATTCAAAATGAGCTAAATCTTAATCTACTCTAAATTTTGATCGATTTCAACTACCTTCTCGATTGTTTTGCTTTCATATAAGATGTAGATGAAATGTGTTTTATATAAGATGTGTCTGTGTCTGTGTCTGTGTCTGTGTCTGTGTCTGTGTCTGTGTCTGTGTCTGTGTCTGTGTCTGTGTCTGTGTCTGTGTCTGTGTCTGTGTCTGTGTCTGTGTCTGTGTCTGTGTCTGTGTCTGTGTCTGTGTCTGTGTCTGTGTCTGTGTCTGTGTCTGTGTCTGTGTCTGTGTCTGTGTCTGTGTCTGTGTCTGTGTCTGTGTCTGTGTCTGTGTCTGTGTCTGTGTCTGTGTCTGTGTCTGTGTCTGTGTCTGTGTCTGTGTCTGTGTCTGTGTCTGTGTCTGTGTCTGTGTCTGTGTCTGTGTCTGTGTCTGTGTCTGTGTCTGTGTCTGTGTCTGTGTCTGTGTCTGTGTCTGTGTCTGTGTCTGTGTCTGTGTCTGTGTCTGTGTCTGTGTCTGTGTCTGTGTCTGTGTCTGTGTCTGTGTCTGTGTCTGTGTCTGTGTCTGTGTCTGTGTCTGTGTCTGTGTCTGTGTCTGTGTCTGTGTCTGTGTCTGTGTCTGTGTCTGTGTCTGTGTCTGTGTCTGTGTCTGTGTCTGTGTCTGTGTCTGTGTCTGTGTCTGTGTCTGTGTCTGTGTCTGTGTCTGTGTCTGTGTCTGTGTCTGTGTCTGTGTCTGTGTCTGTGTCTGTGTCTGTGTCTGTGTCTGTGTCTGTGTCTGTGTCTGTGTCTGTGTCTGTGTCTGTGTCTGTGTCTGTGTCTGTGTCTGTGTCTGTGTCTGTGTCTGTGTCTGTGTCTGTGTCTGTGTCTGTGTCTGTGTCTGTGTCTGTGTCTGTGTCTGTGTCTGTGTCTGTGTCTGTGTCTGTGTCTGTGTCTGTGTCTGTGTCTGTGTCTGTGTCTGTGTCTGTGTCTGTGTCTGTGTCTGTGTCTGTGTCTGTGTCTGTGTCTGTGTCTGTGTCTGTGTCTGTGTCTGTGTCTGTGTCTGTGTCTGTGTCTGTGTCTGTGTCTGTGTCTGTGTCTGTGTCTGTGTCTGTGTCTGTGTCTGTGTCTGTGTCTGTGTCTGTGTCTGTGTCTGTGTCTGTGTCTGTGTCTGTGTCTGTGTCTGTGTCTGTGTCTGTCTGCGTCTGTGTCTGTGTCTGTGTCTGTGTCTGTGTCTGTGTCAGTGTCTGTGTCTGTGTCTGTGTCTGTGTCTGTGTCTGTGTCTGTGTCTGTGTCTGTGTCTGTGTCTGTGTCTGTGTCTGTGTCTGTGTGTGTGTGTGTGTGTGTGTGTGTGTGTGATAAGCCTAAAAATTTGGATTTGCCGTCACTCGTTTCGCTCGTGCCGGCAAATCCAAATTTTCAGGCTTTCCTAAGCTCGAAATTTTACTTCATGCTTAATCTTTGGAGTGGAAAACACTCGTTTGAGCTTCAAATTGAACACTTAATAAAAACGAATTCATATGTATACTTAAAAGATAAATTCGCTGTAAGTTAAATTATCAATAAAAAAACGTTTTCACTTTGTTAGAAGTTTTAAATTTAACATTTTTATAAAATTACCGGGAAATTAAATAATTATTAAATATCAAATAATCTGTTTTACATGCACAAAATCTTTAATTTTCAAAAAAAGTATCAAAACTGTTTCGATTTTACTTGCTCCAGGGCGGTAAAAATGTAGCTATACCACTGCTCTTAACGACCCTATTTGATATTTTAAACAAATCTACTCAATTGTCTGTGTTAATTTTAATTTTATCAAACCAACTATGCTTATCTTGGTGTTTGATCTCACTTTAAAGAGGCAGGTATTAAATTGTATGTTTAACAACAAATTTAATGTCGTTCGTAATGCTGTCAAGAAACTAAGTTATGTTGCTTTAAATTAATAATGCATGTACTCAAGTTGTGAATTAGTAATTAGAAGGCATCATTAGAGCGATTAAATTATTGATCGTGTTTATGTATAGACTTGAAATTGCACCCTTCCTACGCATTACCTCCCACACAACTAAAATAATACTTTCAATAAATATAAAAATCGTATCTCTAAATTATATTTTCTCTGAAATATAGGCAACACTCTATCCTCCTACGTAAATTGCAACAGTAATGAATTGATAACCGAATTAAATTTTGTTTACTCATTGATTTTTAAATGATAAATAAGTTGCTTCTTATGACTTTTGATTTTTTGTGCACAAATAATTGTAATCTAATTTCTCATCTAGCTAATTAGAATGAGCTCTAATAATAATTTTCAGGCTTTACTAAACTCGAAATTTTACTTTATGCGCCACGCGTATATAACGCTGATTAAAAGTGAAGTTCAAAATATATTGCTATAGATTATAATTCATATCAGACTCAGCTTGTTTAAGTGTTTGAGTTCACGTTACAAATTTTGTAAATATTTATTTTGATTAACGTAATCTTGCGCCTTGGAACTTCGATTCCCTAGATCATAAATATTTCGCCTAAGTTGTTACTGGACTATAGTTACAAATGATTAACCCAATCGAAAACGGATTGCGTAGAATGGTGTTTAAAAATTATAAGCTTCCATTTTAAAAAAAAAAGTTTCTTAGTGTAATTTTAAACTACAGTTCTAAAATGACTCAGTGCAAAATATAACGATAAACATTAAATAAAAAAATAACACTTTTTTGGTGGTTTAGAGATAAACACTCAACTAATAAAATAGCATATATATTTATGCGTTATATTAGATAAACATAGAAAAAAAATAACTCTGTTTTGGTGGTTTAGAGATAAACACTTAACTAATAAAATGGCATATATATATATTCATGCGTTATATTAGGTAAATACAAAATCTATTATTTTCCAATACATTTTACTATTTATACCTTTAATCCATAGGTTTTCAACGTAGTGTCCGTGTATTTAAGAGAGTAGCGCAAATTGGCATCCATCTTGACGCCTTTAGGCGCCAAATTCAAACTAAACCAATCATAGTCTATAATTATTGACGGGCGTCCTGTTAATTTGATTTAGTTTGAATTTGGCGTCTAAACGCGTCAAGATGGAAGCCAGTTTGCGTTAGTTTCTCAAAAACAGGGACACTATTTCATCATAACACGATAACGCCCCCCTGTGGGTGGTTAAGACTTTCAGGAGGACAGTAGAAAACCCATAGAAAATAATCGTGGCAAAAGCTGTTTTAGATACGCGACAGATGGTAATTAAAAAAGTTTGAGGGCTCTAGAAAAAAAAAATCTCATAGTGGGCAAAATAAGGATAAGAACCTATGCTTTAAACCGATGATATTTACAATTTACAGCCCACTAAACATTATTTCAGATTTCATGTCCCTTTATATAAAATATTATGAACAATACAATAATGGAATATCACGTATACATTTCCCGGTACGAGTATTTAGCGGTTTTCTCAAATTTGCGGCGTTTCCTCTTCCGCTGCCTCGCAGCTAACTTCGTTTTATATTTAAGAAAATATTTACTCAACTGCAGCCGGGAAACTAGTTTCTCAACCTTCCGACGCCAACGACGAAGTTTCACTCTGTATGTGCCTAATGTAAACACAAATTTAAGCCTTAATACACTCATTTTATGTGCACAAGTCCAACACATATATTAAGAGACGGATTATACACACATGAAGGTTGCCATGTAAATATTAAATAATTAATTGAATCAGAAAAATTTATCAGATTAGATTTGTTTGGGATTCAATTATGTCAAGTTTCATCAAAGTCAAATAATTTAATTTTGGTACTCGTCGTATAAATTTAAGTAATAATTAAATACTGAGCGTTAATCACTAAATTTAGGATTAATGAAATAGTTTTTTTAATGCTCTAAATTAGGGTTTCCCACAGAAATTAAAGAATAATATATACCGACCCATTTAAGGTTGCGGCTTACTAGAGTGAGACAGACTCTTTCCAGCTGTTAGCTAGAGTGATAGGCTTATATTACTATTTGCAGCATAAAAAAGTAAACGTGAAGTATAATAACATTTGTTTTAATAATTGTTGAGCTAATTGAATGGAATATTCACGGTCACCCTGGGATTTTATGTAGCACAAGTTTTTATTGATTAAAACTGAGTTATTTTTTGCATTCGGTTTTTCGTTCCGGTTCAATTATTAAAATATATATCGGTTTGGTTCCGGTTTTCCTTCTGAAAAAAATAATGGTTTTTTGCGGTTTTCGGTTCAGCTTCAAGTGATTGTTATAATTTTTAAGATGTTCTTATTTTATATTAAGAAAAATGCTGATATGTCCATCAAAGTCCTCGTTATAGATATGATTTAAATATTAAGTATATGGAAAAGTGTCTCAAACAAAAAATGTTGTACTTCTATTATTATTACATTTACAAAATAAATGTTTTTTTGATTTTTTTTCGCCATATCTTAGCAAATATCTATTACATCTCAGCCGTATATATGCGCGTGGCACATTAAGTAAAATTTGGAGTTTATAAAAGCCCTCTGAAAATTTATGCGAGGCTTTTCTAAACTCGAAACTTTACTTCATGCTTAGTCTGGGAGTGGAAGACACTCGTTAGTTTAAAATATACCACAACTATCAAAATTGTGTCGCAAGTGTTATAAAGAAAAACAATAATATGACCATCTAATAATATATTTCAAATATAGGGTGCGGCAAAAGTTCCCGCACACATTCTTTAAATAATAACGTTTTTATCGACAAGTAAACTACAATAACAAAATACAACAAGAGAAAGCCAAGAAAATTCTCTACAAGATTATTTATACAGAATTACGAAATGTACACCTTTAGCCGTCACACACACATCGAGAAACTTCCAAAAACGTTTGACGATGTTCTTTAGTTAACGGTTTGAAATGTTGGCCCATTCTCGCTGCAGGGACGCTTTCAGGGATTTTATTGATGTGTCGTTGGTAGAACAGCCTGTTTTTCTCCAGATAGACCTCTCCAGATGGATCAAATGGAAAAATAAATCGGGTTTAGGCCAGGCAAATTTTAAGGCCACAAACTTGATTTAAAAATGATAATGATCACTCAGAGCTCGTAATTCAAAAAAGTAATAACGATTTGACACATCAAACAAATAAATGAACATTGTTTGTAGAGAATTTCAAGGGCTACGGTAAGTAAATTTGCATTTAAAAAAATGTGTGTTGGAACTTTTGCAGCACCCTGCAATAGTTGTCTCAAACTGACAATAGTCGACTGACGCCGATTTGTATCAAGTTTGTACTACATGTCATTTCAAGTTGACAAGATAGACTAATGTCGGCTGACGGCGACTTATGTCAAGTAAGTTGACACAACTGACTAAACCCCGACTATTGTCAAGTTGAAACGATAGATTAATGTCAGTCATAAAGTCAGAATAGTGAAAATACAGTCGATATAGAGATTTAATGACAAAATCATATCATAATCAAAAGACAGTAAACAAAGTGACTTACTGTCATTATATCGCAATAGTAAAAATACAGTAAAATAATGACAACATCGCTTCGTTTCGCGCCGGCAAATAAAAATTTTGAGGCCTTTCTAAACTCGAAATTTTACTTCATGCTAAGTCAAGGAATGGATACTTGTTAGTATAAATAAATTCAAAATTACACAATGCTCAAGTTTGGTGACTAACGCTCAGAACATGATAAAAAAATCATTTGATGCCAGGAAAATATCTATTTTATGCGGTAGTTAAATTTAATAGTCGACAAAATTTGATGAAATAAAATGATGAAACCGGACATGAATTAGTAGTATTTCCAGACTATCCTTTAGAAAACAAAAGAAATTACTTAATGGCTTTTACCTCTAAATTAACGCAATAATAATTGTTTATACTCAACTCTTCCGGATTGGATCTGATAAGAATAAGTAATAATGACCCGATAAGAGTAATTGAGCTGGTAATTTACAGTGAGAACGGGAAATGGAAAACTTGCCGGTCGATTTTCTTGCGAGTTATCTCCGGAATATTTGAAATTGTAATTACTTGAAAGCCCAAATAAATAATAGACGCGAATGAAATCCAATTAAAACGTACCCAAGCACACCTTAACAAACCTAAATATAACAATATACCTACCAATTAACAGACAGTGATATAATCGGCCAAGTAGGAACTGATTTTAATTTCAATTATAATATATTAAAATATAAAGTTTGTCCAATTATAATTATTTTAATCATTTATTAAAAAAAAATCCTTGATTTTAGAACCTGGGATATGTCATATATCCCAGGGTTAATTAAGGGTTAAATAAAATCAAATAAATATAATTAATACATATAAATTCTGCGTATTCTGTCTTTAAAGTTCTGGAAAATAAATATGAAATAATTATTAATAATTTAGAATGTTTCTGTTGTGCTTTTTTAACTCGCAAAAAATCAAAATTAAATGTTTTTATTTGTTAGCAGAAATTCACATCGCTGCTTTGCTTTGATACAGGCACAACTAAAAAAAATAGTCTTGTGTCCATCATAACATTTTGACCGTCATTTAAACAATTAATAATAACATACTAAACATACTAACATATTTCACTTCTAAATTGGTAAAGACCATTTCACAATAAATCAGTGTTTTATAAGCGTGCCGCATGAAATAATTGATTTTATTACATAATTTTAACTTTGGGTTTATATTTTAAGAAAATGTGCTGAGATCATTTAATATTCTTTAAATAAGATGTAAGTGCTATTGATTCTAAGTAAATTTAATGAAATACATGTTGATTGCATAAAACTTTGATTTTTCACAATTTATCAAACAAAATAAATTTATGACTTTTAGGTTAATTTTCAACATTTTGACGCTTGTCATAATTAAAAAAAAATTAACGATTAGATTTTGAAATTTAAGTAAATATATTATTATAATTATTATTGTTTTCTTGGAAATGCACGAAATACCTTAACGTTTTTAAAGTTAATAAAATGTCGTTAAGTATCGAATTTTTAAAATGAAGAAAACACATTTTAAAATATAATAAACATTTAGGAAATTTACGAAAACTGCCATGATTTAAAAACCTGGCAAAAATTCATTAGAAACATAAATAATAATCAAAATTTTAAAAATAAACGGAAATCTTGGAATTTCAAGAAAAACTTTAGCATTTTTAAAGTTGAAGAAAAATTAAGAAAATTAACGAATTTTGTCAAAAATTTAAAAATCAACAAAAATCAAAGTGATATCATTGTATCCGCATTTTCCGAATTATCGAAAATCTAGGAAATTCTGAAATTCAACCTTTAAAAATTAATTAAAATTTTGGAAATTCACAAAAATCGCCAAGATTTTAAAAAATTAATGAAAACAAGAATTTGAATATTAACAAAAACCTTGAAAATTCATGAAATAGTAGTTTAAAAAAAATGAATGATAGTGATAACAATTCACGAAAACTGGAAAAAATTGAAAATTGATTAAAATCCTAAATACTCAAAATATACTCGACTTTTAGAAAATATCTTAGATTTTCGTAATTTTTACAACATTTGTGTGAGATTTTCAATATTTCGAAATTGTTGTTAATTTATAAAATTTTTAAGAGATTTTCAATGATTTATAAAATGTTCGGATATATGTATATGTCAATTGTATAAAAATATTTGACCTAGTCTAGTTTACCTCTTACATACAGATATGTATAACTGATGAATACAAATTCAGCTTATTCGTAAATTTTGTATCGTATACTTTAATACGATAATAAATTGATACAATTGATGAATACAAAATTCTCGTAATGGATAATAAAAGTAAGTATAGAAAAATAATAAGATTTTAACTTGACCTATTTAGTTTAATTTATTAACGGAATCTCTAATTTATTTATACAATACAATGCAATGAATTTACAAAAAAAATCATAACAAAATTTAAACTACCAAAATATTTTTAGATTTATTAAATTTCAATTCCAAAAACTTGACAATATATAACGTGCTCATTCCCACCTATAAGTTACAATAAATGTATTAATGCATAAACTAATAAATCAATTCACTAATCATTAATCCATTAAGTAATCAATTTACAAACAAATAAATCAACTAATAAAAACTAGGTTACTGAATCAAACACTTACTATGTTTTTACCACAAAATATTTATTGTATGTATATATATTATATTACACAAATATACACATAAATTCACGACTTAAGTTTCGACGTGATCATGAATTACCACGTAGTTACGGTCGCAACCATCATTATGATTAAGAACTAGGTTATTAGTTTATTTTTTGATTGTAAATTGATTAGTTAATCGATTACTAAATTTAGTAAATTTAAAGATTTTATTAGAAGATTTAACTCTAGTAGAGCTTTGAATTGATTGATTGACCTATTAGAAGGCTCCAATAGCATGTCGTAACAACATTCAGTTGGTACAAAGTTTACAGATTTTCAAAACTATTAAAAAATAAAAATAAACACTCTAAAGCAGTGTCAGCTACACACGTGTCATTTATCTTTCTCGTATATTTTGAACGTATACTTATTAAAACTTCAACTAGACTTTAATATATTTCAATAAAGTACGTCTGAAATTAAAGTTTTAAGTGCCGAACTTTCCTCACCTTATCCGAACAATATTTTGTGCGTGTGCGATTTTAAGTGCTTATTCAACATTTTGTCGCATCTTTTCCTAATGTATTACTTAAATTGATTTACTCGTTATAAAAGTATATGTAAATTGAATTGTTAAAAGTTTAGAAAGTCAAGGGTAATTTTTATTTGCAAATTATTAATACAATGGCACATTTTAATATAGAAATATGGGAATATGTATTTTTTCGAGTTAAGTGAAAATTTCAACTAACTTGGAATGAAAACACTAACACTTTCTTTTGAATATTTTTTATATTTGCTAAATGTAAATTTCGACTACTATGTACTTATTATCAATAGCTTACTGAGCTAAGCTATTGATAATGAGTACATAGTACTCGAAATGTACATCTAACAAAAATAAAAAAATATTGTAAAGAAAGTGTTAGTGTTTTCATTCCATGTTATAGAAATATGGATATAATAACCAATGTTATTATTAATCAGGGTGACGACTAACCGGGAAAACCGGGAAAGTCAGGCAAAAGTCAGGCGATTTTATTTATCGGGAAAGGTCTTTGAAAAGTCAGGCAAATTCGGCCTTTTTAGCGAAAAGTCAGGGAACTTTTAAAATAATAATAAATATTTAAATAATACGATTAAGGAATTGACAAATTGTTCGTTCTGGTAGGAGCACGAATTAGACACAATAAATAATATTGAATCTAATAAAAACAAAAATGGTAAATTGTCTATCTATCACAATTGATAATTGACGTACTAAATTTATTTCACTTTAACCAATTAATTGAAGATTTCACTTGAAGTTAGTGATTTATACGGTGGCGCATGAAGTAAAATTTCGAGTTTAGAAAAGCCTGAAAATTTGGATTTGCAGCAAATCCAAATTTTCATTCCATTCTAATCTCGAAATTTTTACTTCGTGCCTAATTTGGGAGTGGAAACCCTCGTTGGGAAATCAATCAGAAACTCATTTTGCAATTTCATTTGTTGTCAAATTAATGACATAAAGAATTGATGTATTTTTTTAGTTCAAATTTAGAACAAAAACAAATTCCCGTGCATTATTTATGTGTTACTAAAGTAACAAATTGGAAAAACCTAAATTATACCGCAATGTTATTATTTTTTTCTTTGTGACAGTTACGATACTCATTTTAACAGTTGCGACATATTTTAAGATAATGAGTGTTTTCCACTCCCAGACTAAGCATGAAGTAAAATTTTGAGTTTAGAAAAGCCTGAAAATTTGGTTTAGTCGCGTAGCGAAGTGAAGCGACCAAACCAAATTTTCAGGTTTTTCTAAACTCGAAATTTTACTTCATGCGCCACGCGGTAAAAACATTGACAATATTGTAAAGTTAAAAATATATTGCTTATGTTTGATTTGGCGTTAATTGATCTTTTAGTTGAAAGTATTATCAAATCTTGCGATTTCTAAACTCTTGCTTTATAATATATTTACTTTTTACCCCTTAAATTATCCGCCACTGCAATAACGAGTGTTTGTTGTTCAAATATCTAAAATTTACTACAGGCACTTTAAAGTTGCTTCACCCCTATATTTAGTTTAGTTATATGAAGTAATTTTAGGGCGTCAGAGAAAAAATCTGGAATCAGGGAAGAGTCAGGTTTTAGCATTTCAAATTGATAGTCAATATGTTAATTCCCCACTTACCGTAATATATTTTGTTCACGACAATCTTATTATATGTGCAACATTTAATTGTGTGGGTACCGTAAATGGAGTGCATTTAACACTCAAGTACATCAAACACGGAGTTTGCGCGATAAATATGTTTTTTTTTAACGCGAATATAAATAATTCCCTAGTTACATTTTTTGCCCCTATGCACTGACAGTGCTGTGCTAGTTAAATCAGCTTCTTTTGTTTTACATTTGACCATGGTGGTTATGACGTCAGGAAGTAACGCGTCAACATCTCCGCCGTTCTTACTAATTTAACTCGCGTTAAACGCGTTTGTAAACATAAATCATTCTCAAATCGGTTAAGCAATTGTGCTTCTATCCGTCGCGAGTGTTTTTTTTTAAAGCGGAACAAATGTTAACACCTTGAAAACTCCATCCAAACGGAAGCGTTCGTTTTTTGTGCAAAGAGCGTGTTTCTATGTAACTTAGGCGAAAGGGTAGATTGTGTGAGTATTATATATTGTTGAACGGTTGTTCACATTTGTGTTAATGCGGAATTTATACTATTTTATTATATTTTAATACCATATTTCCGTTACAAATAAAATAGTATATTGTACAAGGAGCATATAATAATAGCAATTAATCACGAGGACGAGGTTTGTGGATCGAGCCGAAGGCGAGCAGAGTAAGTCGTTATGCGAATTATACACTATATTTTGTTCACGACAACAGCAATATATAACACAACATTTATTATATTTATTTATCAAATACGCGTCAGTCTTAATGGTCGGTTTTGTTTTATAATAATTTGACAGATAAATGATGACAGATTGCGGTACTATGATTTGAATGTGTAATAGGGTTAATTACACATTTAAATCATAGTACCGCAATCTGTCATAATTTATCTGTCCAATTATTATAAAACAAAACCGACCATTAAGACTGACACGTATTTGATAAATAAATATAATAAATGTTGTGTTATATATTGCTGTTGTCGTGAACAAAATATAGTGTATAATTCGCATAACGACTTACTCTGCTCGCCTTCGGCTCGTTCTACAAACCTCGTTCTCGTGATTAATAGCTATCATTATATGCTCCTTGTACAATATACTATTTTATTTGTAACGGAAATATGGTATTAAAATATAATAAAATAGTATAAATACGACTAAAATAATATATTGTTAAATTTAACTAAAAATGCGTCAGGAATAGGGAGTCTAATAAATACTTGGTAATCTTAAAAAAAAACTTCGCTTCGCCCGGCAAATACAAACTTTCAGGCTAATCAATGGGTGGGAAACCCTAGTCAAATGTAAATATTTAAAGGGTATTAATGCTCCACGTATTTAATTACTTTTGCCCCTGAAGCAACTATCGGTTACCGGAAAATAACGAAGTATAAATACATATGTATTAATGTTATAGTTTCGGCTTTTTCTTCAGTAATTTTTATGGCAGTTGTGTCCTTGAAAAATAATTACTAGAAAAACATTTCATGTCTTCCCCCTTTTTTTTAAATTTAATATCTATGTTACAATAAATGTTGATGGAAAGTTTAAGTAGAACATAAAAAACTGCAGGTATTCTCGACAATCCTCTTTTCATAAACTTTATTACTTATTTCAAACGTGGAGGCTCAGGTCTTTGTTAGAAACTGGGAGGAATATAAATTCCGTGACCTTTCACATTCATATCTCACATAACTTAAATCTCCCTTTTCACTAATAGAAAAAAATATGGTGATACATAATTGTTCAAATGATTCTATACACATCTGGATGCTCTGTTACATGTAATAATTATTCGTTTTTTTTTAAGTAAAAAATACACATATTCTTGCGTAAATTGTAACAATAATAAGGTACGAGCAAGATATTCATTTAGGTTTCTTAGACTTCATGTCGAGAGCTGTTAAATTATTCGATTCAATATTAATACTAAATATGTTGTAAATATTAAAATATTTCTGCTATTAATCGTCGAATAATAAATCCTTTATTTTATATTCATTTTAAAAAAAAGATAATTTACAAATAATAAAAATACTCTACATAATAAGTTTACAAGATTTGTCTTAGTGACTATTATAAGCATCATTTCTTTACATATAACGTTTCTAGTTTTTGCTTTTTTTGTTGTACTTATTACACCGTTAAAATAAATCAACTAAAATATTCTTCTTTTAGTTAAGTAAAGTGTTTTCTATTAATTATTGTAGTAATTCCTTTCTTCACTGATTGCTTATATTATACTAAATGTACATTTCGAACACCAAGTGTTCATTTTCAATAGTAATTAAATTGACAAATCTATTTAATTTGTTAATTGGCAGTGCCACTCAAACAAAAATGTTAACATTACTCCTGAGTACTATTCACAAATTAATTCAAGGGAGTACTTAAAAAATAATTTGTAAACATTTGGTATCTACCCAATAAATTGTAACAATTGTGAAAAAATGTATGTAGGAAAAAATAGACAAAATTTATTAATTATATATAAAAAACACATATACCATATACAATCATTTAACCCCTATAAACAACCAGACATAAATTTAGTATAAATTATGCTAAATTATTAAAAGAATCAAAATTTTATAAATGAGGCATGTTAGAAGCAATTTATATGTTTAAAAATAAAGATAAACTACTAAATTTCGATTTAAGGCCCCCAAATAATCCCCTCCTTGAAATGTTTGTTGGAGTGACACTGTCAATTGATGAAATAAATATATTTGTCAATTTAATTTCTATTAAAAATGAACACACAGTGTTCGAAATGTACATTTGGTATAATAAAAGTAATCAGTGAAGAAAGAAATTAATACAATAGCAGAGCTGGGACGAATGCTCGTAAAAAGGATTCGAATCACGAATCCGAATCACCTAATATGATTCGAATCGCGAATACTCGAATAAAGGATTCGTAAGAGATAAATATGATTCGAATCAAAGATTCGAATCCTGTTTTTTCGAATCACAAATACAAATCCTTTAAGAATAAATTTGATTTTATTATTTCTTTGTAACCATTAATTTTTAAATATCGTTACCAGTTGTTTTGATAAAAACATTCAAAACCTAATTATTTAGTATTAACACTGAAAATCCTTGATAACAGACTAAATATCTGATTCCCTGTTACTCTGATTAAAGATGTATTTGTGGGTTTTTGAACTTCACTTTAAATCAGTGTTTTGTACGCGTGGCGCATGAAGTAAAATTTCGAGTTTAGAAAAGCCCGAAAATTTTTCTCGGGTCGCTGCGCGACCCTCGAAAATTTTTCACGGGGCTTTTCAAAACTCGAAATTTTACTTCATGCTTATCCTGGGAGTGGAAAACCGCCGTTCAAAACTTTAAATTGAACTCTATTATAAAATCGATGAATGCCTGAAAATTACGTAAATAAAAAAATCACTGAATAGCATTAAAACCGGGAAAGTCAGAGAAAAGTCATGGAAATATATTCAAATTGACTAAAACACTAACAAAAAAGCTATATGATATTATTATACTTGTCAAAACCAGCAGGCAAATTACAAAACAAGTAAAAATTTATAAAATTAACTTAAATATTGACAAAAACAATGCAAACAGTTTAACAAAATGGAGGTTTCCCACAGAAGAAAGTTATAATAAAAGGTCAGGGAAAACATTCTTGAATCAGGGAAATGCCGGAAAAATTTAATATTTCATTGTGGCTACCATGTCAGTTTTACTTCAAATAATATTAAATAAAATTCTGAAAACTAGATTAGATTCTTTAAAAACATTTTCAGCCATTTAATGTTCTTATCAGAGCATTTAGTTTGAAGTTTCGAACGGCCGTTTCCACTCCCAGATCAAGCATGAAGTAAAATTTCGAGTTTAGAAAAGCCCCGTGAAAATTTGTCGAGGGTCGCGCAGCGACCCGAGACAAATTTTCTGGGCTTTTCTAAACTCGAAATTTTACTTCATGCGCCACGCGTATAAAACAGTGATTTAACGAGAAATTTAAAAACACACAAATGACATTTTTCAAGTTAATTCTCACAATTAATTCGAATTATTTTTGACGATTGAAAACCTTTTGTAAGTATTCGAATCCTTTTATAAATAATCTTTTTATAAGGATTCGAATAACCCACATTTGGATTCGAATCCGAATCCCCTTAAAAAATGTAACGAATACGGATCACGAATCCAGTTGAACTAATGTATTCAAATGCCTTTATTGATTCCTCTAAAGAGATTCAAATCCAGGATTCGAATCCTGCCCAGCTCTGTACAATAGTTAATAAAATCAACTGAAATTTTGTGAAATTTTCAGTTAAAACATGCTACTTATTGAACGTTTACCTATTTTATAATATTTTAATTTTATGATTATTCATCCTAATATCTAACATTTTAGAATTAAATGTGCATTTTAGTGAAATTTATTTTTTTAAAAAACATGTTTTACACTTAAAGTATACACTCAATCGAGGGATTTTGTGTTTTTCTTTTTTTATTATCCAAGAATGCCTTACAAAGGAAATCACTTTCTGGACCTTCCATTAAAACCGACGAGGCAGGTGGATGCGCCGGGATTTTCTTTCGAGATTATTTCGAACCGCCCTTTTATTTACTTTTCGTTAGTGGAAAACAGGGTCACAAAATTCTATTTCGCCGCACATTCAACCTCATTTTAACATGAAATTGAAAACATGTTTATAAATTAATATAATAATATAAGACAATATCGTTTAGAATTTAATAATATAAATCCTGTATGTGTTATAATAATTGTTCTTTAGCCTATACTCGTACATTACCCGATGTGTACCCTGTACATTTTGAGGCATTTCTTGTTTTTGCAAAATAGTTCAATTTAAAACGTCCAACAAGTGTATCTACTTCTTGATTAAGCATGTGGTAAAATTTCGAGTTTAGAAAAGCCTGAACATTTGGATTTGCCGTGACGAAGCGAAGCGTAGCGAGCCAGAAAATCCAAGTTTTCAGGCTTATCTAAACTCAAAATTTATGCGCCAAGCGTTTTAATCACTGAAATATTGTGACGTTTAAAATATGTTACTTATAAAAACATAAAAAAATGCGATTCTTTACGTAAATCTACAACTAAAAAAGGAGCCGCATTTTTAATATATTTCATACATTGTACAACCAAGTATTGGTATTTCAATATATTATATACCGGGTGAATATTTGTAATCTAAACATAGGCGGAAACATGGGAAAAATGCTTATTGCAGATTGCTGCTACCTGTTATAACTTTTTAATATAAACATTTGTTGAGACCTAAAAATTGTGCTTAGAATGAGCGCTCAAAATCAAACTTTAGGGTGTTTATTAGTTTTTTGTCGATTTTAAAAGTCGATAACAGTCGAAGAATTTTTTCTTGGGGAAATAATCACTTCAAGTAATTTCTTATACTAGTAAGAGTGTCTGTGATTTTTTTAGAATTTTTGTAAAGGTTTTTTTGTAAATAATTGCCCTTACAAAATTTGCGATTTTTTGATAAAAAATTTAATTTTTATGAAAATCTGAAAACAAATTTAGAAATTCTCCTAGCTGAAAACTATTTCTAATACTAGTAAGAGTGTCTATGATTTTTTTCAAATTTTTGTAAACGTTTTTTTTTTGTAAAAAATCCCCCTTACGAAATTTGCGATGTTTTGATAAAATTTTAGTTTTTATAAAAATCTGAGCGAAAAATCAGTTAATCTCTATCTCTATTATTCTATGTATTAGAAACCACTTAAACAATTTTTTTTTCTTATAAAAGAAACATTTCAAAAATAAATCAGAAATTTAATAACATTTGAAAACTGTTTAAAACCAATGTGACTACAACTCAGCATCTATAAAAAGAACAATTTTTAAAATACGAATACTTAGTTAACATTTATTTTAAGCTTATTTTGTTTGTAAAATCATCGTCTTAAAACAAACATAATTTCTTTTATAAATTTAACTTTAAATGCAGTTTTCATACGAAACGGAAATTATTTTGTTTATTTCCTTATTGTGTTTGAAGTGCTACATTTCACAAAGTATTTAACTGGTTTAGATTATTAAAAAATTAGACAAGTTGCGATTAAGCGAGCTTTAATTTGATGTATAAACATTGTTTGAAACTTAAAAAGTGTTTTTAGAACGAGCTTTCAAAATCAAATTTTAGTGGGTTTGTTAATTTTCCGTCAATTTTAAAAGTTGAGAAAAGTCCACGACTTTTTTTGTCTTTAGCAAATACATAGCTCAGATTATTTATAATATAAGTAAGAGCGTCTGCAATTTTTTCGATTTTTATGAAAATATATTTTTTTGATAAAAATATGGATTTTCCTTACGAAAATTGGGATTTATCAATAAAAATGTTGATTTTTAAAAAATTCGAAAATATATTCTCAGTTATTCTTTCTGGTATTAGAAATCGTTACAACCATTTTTTTAGGACCCGATCAAAACACCCACTCAGTCTCTCTGAAGAATTCCTAAGAATGAAATTTTAAAGAGCAGAGATTTCTTGTACAAAATTAATTCTATTGTTTAAGCAAAATGAGCTTTGGAAACAAAACCAACACGATTTGTTTTAAAGAAAATATTAACAATTCGCGAAACATTGAGCACACTGTTTTTAACGTAAATTGCATATTTAAATAGAAAAACTGAAAAATATTACACGCATTTAAATTTCTAAATTTAGTACATACGAAAGTACTTTCATTTTCTACTTCAAAGAAATTATCAAAATTATGCCCAACAAGTAGATAAAAGACTAGCATTACGGCTGAAAAAAATAGTGTGGATGTTTTGATAAGGTCCCTTTTATTTATAAAAAAATATTTCAAAAAAATTTAGTTATTTAATACTATTTTAAAACTGTTTAAAACCAATGTGACTACAATTAGGCATCCGTAATGAGCGAAATTTCAACGTACGAATATGTAATTTACATTTATTTCAAACTTAATTTATTTTTAAAAAAATACTTTTATAACAAACAATATTCGTTTACTAAATTTAACTTTAAACTCAGTTTTTATTTAAAACGTACAATGAGTCGATTTTTCACTTATTGCATTTAAAGTGCTATATTTCATTAAATATTCAACTAATTTGATTTATTCAAAAAGTAAGCAGCTTAAGATTAAAAAAAACTTTCATTTCATGTATAAATATTGTTTGAGTCAGTCATAAAAATTATTTTATTGGGTTTATTAATTTTTCGTTCATTTTTAAAATTGAGAAAAGCGACGAATTATTTTTTTCTTGAGGAAATAAATAGCTCAAATTATTTATAATGTTAGTAAGAATTTCATTTCAAATTTGTTGTTATTTCTCCTTTCATTTTTAATTTTTATTTGTTAGTTGGTTTGAAGAGAATTTGACCTAAATGTTACATATACTTTGATAGAGCGTTGTAACAAATCAAAACAAATAAGATTTTAAATATTTCATTGTATAATTCAATTTCCGGAGGTGTATTTAATAATAATAATAATAATAATAATAATAATATTCCTTTATTCCATAGACCATACACAGTATACATATACATATATTGTCACAGTATTGGATGCGTCAGATGCGGATTTCGCTTCATAAGTTTCTTAGTTAGAAGAACATATTATTTAAATCATAATATAGGTGTTTTAAAAGAAACCCTTTTAATAGGTTTTTGAAAGTATTTGTTGATTTCGAACATTTTATTTCGCTAGGTAGCTTATTATACAATTTAGGTCCCAATATATTTGGTGAAAACTTTGTAACATTCAAGCGGTGGCGGGCGATGCGCATATCATTGATATTCCTTGTATCATAAGTATGAATATCATTATTTGTTAAAAAAATATGTCTGTGTTGATGAGTGTATAAATCCAGTTCATATATTAGTAAACAAGGTAATAGCAGGATATTAAATTGACGAAATAGTGGTTTACACGATTGCGTTTGTGGAACACCTGCCATAGATCTTATAATACGCTTTTGAGCCACAAATACGGAATACCAGTGGACTGATGTTTCCCAAAAACACAGCCCATACACCAATCGCGATTTTGCATTTGCATGGTAAATATGTATGAGTTGATTAATACTTAAAATATTCTTTAAACATTTTATTTGGTATGATGTTTTATTTAAACTTTTGATTATGCTTTCGCACTGCTGTTTCCAGTCAACACAACTATCTATTTGAAGGCCTAAGAATTTTACAGAATTATTAGAATTAATTGTTAAATTATTTAAATTAAAATTGATATTAAGATTGCATTTATTTTGCTTTGTTTTAAATAGAACATAAGTGGTTTTACTCATGTTTAGTAGTAATTTGTTATCTGAAAACCAATTATGCAAAGAAGTTAGAGTAGTATTGCACTTATGAATTAAAGAAATATTATCTAATCTAATAATATTATCTAATAATATTAGTTTGCACGGGAAGTAGTTGTTTTATTGGATATTTATTGTCTTAAGTTGTCTTATTAATTAAGACATTGTTTACATTTTCACGAATAACATGTTCGTAATTTTATATATTAGTAAGAGTGCTGTGAATTTTTTGTGAGTATTGTGCAAATATTTTTTTTATATATAAAATATTATATTTTCCATACACTCTCACGAAATTTGCGTATTTTTCGATAAAAACATTTATTTTTACAAAAATCTGAAACATTTCTCTTCTATTCTTCTTGACATTAGAAACCACTTGAACTATTTTTTCTTATAAAAAAGAAAATTCATTTCGAAAAAATGCAGCTATTTTATAACATTTGAAAACTGTTTAAAACCAATTGTTAAGAGAGGGTTTAGTATGACAGTTGTATTACTTTATTATTTTTGAAATTTCTTTTGCTATGTATTGATATTATGAATAATAATATACCTCATTGCCCAACAAATAAGCCAATTACAGGACAATTTAATTATAAAAGTATATCAAAAAATACAATAAAAAATATAATTCGAAAATTAAGAACTAAAAAGCTGTAGACAAATATAAATAAATGTAAAATATAAGTAAACTTGGAATCAGTTAATTTTCAATTGTCTTTCTAATAATTATTGAATTAGTCAGAAATTTCATCAAAAAAATCACGGTGAGCTTGCCTGAAATCAAGTTATTAGTTTATGATAACTGTCATTAATTATTTTTTAATAAACACGAGGCGACGGATGCTAATGAAGTTCACTGAAATTTACATATAGCAGAAATTCATCCAGAGCTTCTTCAATTCTTTAGAAAATGTCCAATTAATTTCAGTAAAGAAAATTGGAAATCTTAAATTCATAGTCGCCAACGGCAGAATGAATCTGTCCCTTGAATGACGTTTGAATCTGTTTATTGACTTGCGAGTCCTGGCTCAGCATGATTTTTCGAATGGGTTTTATATTGAATTTTTGATAAAACAATAAGAAATATAACTGAAAATTAACTAATTCCCATATCGTTAGATAAGGAAAAAAATCTTCTTTTGATTGGTGTCATTATAAACCCTCTAGGTTAAAATGGGGAGCAGCAATCTGCGAAAAACTTTTTTCCATGTTAATTGCCTATGCTCGGATTCAGAATATTCACCCGGTATAACTTATGTTTGATCCCACATTAATACATTTTATAAAAGTTTATTTCGTCTAACAAAACTTTGAGCATTCAAAATTAAATTTCGATGTCCTGGAGCAATTTGCTTTGCTTAAATACTGAAAAAAATAAAATATGTATGTTATAACATTATGAACTCAATATTCTCTTCCTTTCCTTCATATACAAAATAAAGAGAAAGTATTGTTTTCGCGAAAATGTTCAAATCAAAAATGATAGTGGATATATCCATTTTGAATATCCATTTTGAATAGCGTCCAGTGTAAAACCCAAATATTTTGCTGTATCAGCATATGGTACCTGGATATCATTCATACTAACAGGGATATGTTGATTTCTTTTATTTGTGACCGATTTAGTCTCATTCAATTTGATTCGCCATTGCTTAGTCCAGATGTTAATTTTATTTATCGAGGTTTGCAGATTTACTGCTGCTTTTTCGTGATCTTTGCCTACAGCCAATATAGCAGTGTCGTCGGCAAATGTGGCTATCGTATCATGGTCTAATTCAGGTATATCGCTGGTGTATAATAGGTAGAGGACTGGTCCTAGCACACTGCTCTGTGGCACACCTGCCTTTATTTCTTTTAGTTCAGAGTAAGCATCTTCCTGCTTAATTCTGAAAACTCTATCTGAAATGTATGATTCTAGTATTTGTGAATATGGTCTGGGTAGAAGTTTTCCTAATTTGTATTTAAGTTCGTCGTGCCACACTTTGTCAAAAGCTTGCGCTACATCAAGAAAGATAGTAGAGCAAACCTTTCTTTCTTCCAGTGACTTTTCAATTACGTTCGTTATTCTGTGGACTTGATCTATAGTTGAATGACATTCTCTGAAACCAAACTGATGTTCTGGTATTATGTTTTTGCCTTCAATAATTGGTTTTAATCTTTTAAAAAGTATTTTTTCAAACAATTTTGAGATTACAGGTAATAAAGAGATTGGTCTGTACGAAGAAAATTCATTTGGTGGTTTTCCAGGTTTAGGACTCATTATCACTTCTGCTACTTTCCATATCTTAGGAACATATTTTAATCTAAACGATGCATTAGTAAGATATGTAAGTTTTACTATTGCTTTACGAGGTAGTTGTTTCAGAATTTCGCCAGTAATTAAGTCAAATCCTGGAGCTTTCTTAGTGTTAATGTGATCTTTAATTATCATTTCAATTTCTCTTGGGGTAGAGGGTCTGATTTCACCTTCTTCCTGGGTAATATTTTCCCAGTCCAGAATGGCTACACCCTCATTCGGTTGGAAAGTCCATTCAAGATATTCGGCAAACCTATTAGCCTTTTGGTCTTCGTTTCTTATTGAGGATGACAAGTTGATAGTGTCTTCAAGTTGAAGTTTAAAGCTCTGCCAATCGGTAAATTTGTTAGTCAATCTAGCAGGTATTTCCTTTTGTATAATACTATCGCTTAGAGTGAGGACAATCGGAGAATGGTCAAAATTCATATCCCAAGCCTCTTCCACGTGCATGTAGTTAACAGACACATTTCGTGTCATGAAAAAATCAATTAAATCTGGAATTTTATTAGGATCTGTAGGCCAGTATGTTGGTTTGCCGCTTGAAATTGTTTCGCATTTTAGTTGGTTGACTGCCTGTAGTAGTTCATTTCCTTTTGTAGTTGTCAGTCTAGATCCCCATTGAATGTGTTTAGCATTAAAGTCGCCTTCAATGATAAATCTATATCCCTGTTTATTTAGAAAGTCTAAATATTGTTCTTTTTTGAGAGCATGTCTAGGCGGACAGTAGACTGCAGAGACAGTGATATCGTATGTTTTTGTTTTAACATTTACAGAAGCGGCTTGAAATTCATCTGTTTTATATAAATAAATAATGATGTTAAGAAAAATTGTATATAATCGAAAAATTAGCATTTAATGTATATTTTAATGTATATACAGTTAACAGTTGTGACATATTGTAAGGTAACGAGTGTCTTCCACTCCCTGACTAAGCATGAAGTAAAACTTCGAGTTTAGAAAAGCCCCGCGAGACACATTTTCACGGGGCTTTTCTAAACTCGAAATTTTACTTCATGCGCCACGCGTATAAAACACTGATTTATAGTAAAGTCAAAAATATACAACGTTTAGATATGATGGTAATCAATATTTACCGAGATGCAGCGAAAAAATGCAAGAATTACTTTTTTGTAAATAGTTTTCGAATAATAATAATAAAAGTAGAATAAATTTAGTTTAAGCAAATTGTCCATATTATTTATATTAAAATCATCATATCACTGCTTTGCTTTGATAATGGCACAAGTGAAATCTTTAATTTTTTAAGGAGGAGCATGCAACAGTTTACAAAGTTTTATTCAAATATATAAGTAGGAATATTATTTAAATAAAAATCATTCGGTTCGTTTCACAAAATATTTATTATTTTGTGAAACCAACCAAGTGATTTTTATTTAAATAATATTCATACTTATATATTTAATCATGTTTCACCAAGTGATTAATGAGAATATAGTGAAAGATATTTTATTCAAATATTAAAATCTCTATCTTCACTCGATTTATCTTATTTTTTGCACGTATTTTAATTTGTGTGTTTATGACATTATTAATTAATTATTCATTAAATAACTGTATTGAAAACAAATCACTTTTTTTTAGTTGTACCACTATAAAAGAAAAGCGGTGATATATTTAACTAGGAAAGTGCTAAGATAGACACATCACCACTTTTATTGTCATATTTCATCTCTGACTTTTTCAGTTGAATAAAAATGAAAAACAAAAGGTTTATAAATAATTAAACTATTAGTTCCTCTATGTTTAAAATAAAATTTATAGCCAAGTAAAAGCGTCTACCATCAACTAAAAATATGATATTTTAGTTTACTATTTTATGCATTTATTGAGGACATTTTACGCATTTATAAAACTTCCTGTTTGTACACGTACATTTTTTCGAAATCAATTTATGACGTATGTACGTGCTTTCAACATTTACAGAGAATTTCCTTTGTTGGTAAACAAACGGGATTGAAATTGAGTTTGAAGTTTGCACCATTACGTATTCCTATTTAAACGGGTTTTCTACCTGTCTGTGCATTAATCGAACACAGATAAAACGCTGGATTTACAAGATATATTTACAATACCCGAGTATGAAAAACATAACGTGTTCTATGTATACCGGGTGTTTACTTGGCAGACGCAACATAGGAAATCCCATGTAAATTTTTAAATGTTGAAATTTTAGGTCCCCTATTTATTTTAGAAACAAAATGTATTTACTTTTTTTGTAGAGAGAAAAATCTAAATTAATTCGTGTTAACATTTATCACTTTACGTTTTTCTAAGTTAAAATAATTAAAAAATAGTAATGTGATTTTACAAAACTAATGACATGCCATGGAATTGAAACAACAAATGCGGATGTCAAAATGGCAAAAGATATCGCAATCAACTGATTAAAATAAATGTATTCGAAATGATTTATACTATACAGGAAAAAATCCTTCTAATAAAGTGTTATTATGCAGACCACAGTTATCACGATGTTTGCGTTATGTTTTTCGTCGTTAATTAAGTAACAGTAATGTCTTGTGGTATTTTGGCATCCGCAATTGTTGTATCAATTCCATGTTATGTCATTATTTTTATCAAACCACATTACTTTTTCTAAATTATTTTAGCTGTAAATTTTCTGACATTCGTTGATTTTTCAAAGAGTTCAATTTGAAGCTTTAAACGAGTGTCTTCCACACCCAGACTAAGCATGAAGTAAAATTTCGAGTTTAGAGAAGCCCCGTGAAAATTTGTCGAGGATCGCGCAGCGACCCGAAACAAATTTTCTCGGCTTTTCTAAACTCGAAATTTTACTTCATGCGCCACGCGTATAAAACACTATATTGTCAAATTTATGTATATTCAAACTTCACTTAAAATCTGTGTTTTATACGCGTGGCGCATGAAGTAAAATTTCGAGTTTAGAAAAGCCCAGAAAATTTGTCTCGGGTCGCTGCGCGACCCTCGACAAATTTTCACGGGGCTTTTCTAAACTCGAAATTTTACTTCATGATTAGTCTGGGAGTGGAAAACACGTGTTTGAAGCATTAAATTGAACTTTAAAAAAACAGGGAATATCCTCAATTGTTGTATCAATTCCATGGTATGTCATTATTTTTATAAAATCATATTACTTTTTCTTCATTATTTTAGCTGTAATTATTCTGACATTCGATGATTTTTAAAAGAGTTCAATTTGAAGCTTAAAGCGAGTGTCTTCCACTCCCAGACTAAGCATGAAGTAAAATTTCGAGTTTAGAAAAGCCACGTGAAAATTTGTCGAGGGTCGCGCAGCGACCCGAGACAAATTTTCTGGGCTTTTCTAAACTCGAAATTTTACTTCATGCGCCACGCGTATAAAACACAGATTTTAAGTGAAGTTCAAATATACATAAATTTGACAATGTAGTGTTTTGTTTGCGTGATGCATGAAGTAAAATTTCTAATTTAGAAAAGCCCAGAAAACTTGTCTCAGGTCGTTGCACGACCCTCGATAAATTTTTACGGGGTTTTTATAAACTAAAAATTTTACTTCATGCTTAGTGTGGGAGTGGAAAACACTTGTTTAAAGCATTAAATTGAACTTTAAAAGAAAAACAGGGAATATCCGCAATTGTTGTATCAATTCCATGGTATATCATTATTTTTATAAAATCACATTACTTTTTCTTAATTATTTTAACTTAGAGAAACGTAAAGTTTTAAGTGTGAACATTCATAAATTTAGAATTTTTTCCTTTACAAAAAAGTGAAATACATTTTGTCTCTAAAATAAATATGGAAGCCAATATTTAAACACTTAAAAATTAACATGCGATTTCCTAGGTTGCGTCCGCCAAGTCAACACCCGGTATTTAAACAAAAATAATCCTTATTAATTCATAAACATTAAAATATTCATAAAATTAAATGTCTGTGTAGAGAAATATATATGTATATGAGAGACACATGGATATTGAATCCAATGGGGTATTTAAAAATAAATAACGTGACATTTGCGCAGAGGCCAAGCCTTTGGTTAATTCGCTAATGTGACACAACAGAGCACATTTACACATATTGTGGTATTAATTAATACTGCGTGACTGGTTAAATGGCTGCTCCTGTTGTTTGCATAAAACAACCCCGAACTACTGACCCCCTTTTCCAATAGCAAATGGCAAGGTAAATTAGTGATGCCTGCGATTAAAAATAAAGCTTACCTTGTAACATTTGATCAATTATCCGATTCATGGATGAACTATTTAAAATAGACAATTATAAAACAATTGCGGCTTTTTGTAATACAAGAGTTTGTAAGATTTTTGATAAATTAGTTTATTTGAAGGTTATGTGTTTTTTTTAATACTAAATTAATTGATAAAAATATAATAATTATACTATCTGTTACAAACAACCGCAATTGTTTTATTATAGTCATTATTTCAATTAATTATTTTTTGTTGTAAATAAAATAGAAAATAGTTAATAACTCAGTTAATAAATGAATAAATGTGTCAAGTGATTAAAGAGAAAAAACCCTTCCTAATGATGACATATATTTTTATATTTTATGTATACGTTAAATTTTTACATTGTTATTTGTATACTTAAGTTACGATAATATTATTTGTATACTTAAGTTATGATGTTACACTGTCACTGGATTCTGTATGTGTTGGGTAACAAAGTATTATTTTTATTATAACCAACTATGATTTCCATTCAAAACAATATAAATGTGTGTTATATCTTGAAAACTGAAGTCGATAGAAGAAATCTGATAAAATTTTATTATTCAGTGTAAAATTATCTAAAACTTTGCCATTTGTAGATTTTTTCTATCTCTTTTAATAACTAAAAAGAAATAATTTGCAAAAATTGATACTTACTACATTTTTTAAAATATCTAGTTACCCTTGACTTTTTTGAAAATTTTACAAATGTAATTTTATTTAGCTCGTAAAGCTGCACTACTTTTCCCTTTTAAACCATTCTTTATCTCTTATAGTTTCCGAGATCTCTATAGATAACATGACAAAAAAAAACTAAAAAAATTAAAATGTACAACAAAGCGAACGCCACAAAAATTCAACAGTTTATTTATTCAAACATTAAAAGTGCGATTCTTTTCGCAATTAAAAGTTAGTCTTACAAAGACTATATCAAACACTCATTGAAAATTGCCAATACTTGGTTGCAGAATACTTCAAATATTAACGGTTACGTAACCGCCAGTCTAAGGTGTCAAATTATTTAGAGGGACTGGCAAAGCTATACTGATGAGAGATAAATCTCGAAACGCGTCTATAGATGGCCTAAATAATTTGACCCAAATTGTTACATTTGCAGTAGATTACTGTATGTAACAGCAAACACTTGTTGTATAATTCAATGTCCGTCGGGGTATTAGCTCGGGAAGTAGTTGTTTTAATGAGTGATTGATATAGTCTTTGTAAGACTAACTTGTTGTAGATTGCGAAAATAATCGCACTTTTAATGTTTGAAGTATTCTGCAACCAAGTATTGGCAATTTCATTTATATTCATGTTTATTTATTTATTCATTATAAACTGATATAAATGAGACACTCATAAAATTACTCTTGATATAAAACTTCATTAATACAATTTCTTGTAAAGATAAAAGCAGACAGCATAAAATTGACTTTAAACAAACATTTGTATAGAATATTTCGTATACAAACACCCACTTACGTTTCTGAAACAGGAAAGGATCGTTTGTTATTTGTGTAGGGCTACAAGTAAAAAATGTAAAAACGTGACGCATTGTTTATATCAAAATGTATAAATGCAATTCTTTTGTTAGAAAGCAAAGACTATATAAAAGGGGTTTTAATTAAATGATAAGTATATTCCCGGCGCATCCACCATTCATTTAAATGTAATTGCGAAGTAGATAAGTATAAAATTTTGTATACATTTCGTTAGGGGTTAAATGGTTAAACCGATGCCAGTAAACAAACAAACAATAACTGTATACATTCACATATTTTGCACAATATTACCTTGAAGATAACACGAAAACTGTTTATTAATGTTTAATTACAACCTTAAAATTGCACAATAAAACATTAATAAACTATTTTCGTGTTATCTTCAAGTCACAATTGTGCAAAATGTGTAAATTACAACTCACTTCCAGATCACATAAGAGAAGAGCCAATAAATAAATGTAAAGTAATCATTAAAAATTATTTAATAGAAAATGCTTTTTACAGTTGGGAAGAATTTTTGGAGAATATTAAATTCAATGTTTATTCTTATTTATTGTTTTATTGATTTTAACCCAACATATTTTATTTATATAACCAGATTAGTGCATTTTTTACTTTTCGTGTTTATTTGTAATGTAATTCGTTATTATTTATTTATTTATTACATTTTATTATATATTTTACAGTGACTATTATATGTTTTTGTAGGTATTTATATTAATTTTATTTTATAAATTACTGTGATAACAAATAACATTTCTTGTAATTTAAGATCAAAATATTTTATTATTCCTGCTGTGTCGGCGTAAGTTTTTTTATTAATATTATTAATATTTTTAGTCTCAAGCTTTTCATTGTAATAGTATAATTTGACCTATGTAACACATTTGTATGTGATAAATTCTAATAGAAAAAAAAAAGTATACAAAATTTGAGTTTGAAATTTACCTAGCTTTGATACTTATTGAGATATCTTGATGACAACATTGTGTCTGTAATTATATTGTATCTAGCCAATAGACTTCAGTTCGTCTCTTACATAGGAGTAAAGTCAAATGCTTTTATCGCAAGTAGTGGTGTGCCTCAGGACTTAAACCTGGGCCCATTAATGTTTTTAATTTATATCAACAGTGTGTGCGATGTATTGGACTGTGAATATCTATTACACGCAGACGATATCAAGCTATATTCTGTAATAAATAACTTACAAGATACTTTTAAATTACAAAATATCTTAATTAAATTGAGCCAATGGTGTTCCTCAAACAGTATTGCTTTAAATGTTTTTAAGTGCAGAATCATGTGATATGCAAGATCCACTGCCCCTACTATATACAACTATTGTTTGCATAACGATCAAATCTTACGCGTAAATTGTTTAAAAGATCTTGGAATACATTTCGACGATAAACTCACCTTTAACACTCATGTTCAAAACACTACGAGTAAATGTTATAAACTATTAGGATTCCTAAAACGCAATTGTAGTGACTTAAAGTCCACAAACACAGTTATGAATTTATATACGTCGCTAATTTTATCTAAAATTAATTATTGCGCTACTGTGTGGACTCCTGGATATTCAACACATATTAACATACTTAAGAAAGTTAATAAACGCTTTCTCAAATATCTATACTTCATAAAACACAAACACTATCCAGAACTCCACACAAGTTATTCCACACTCATAGACGAATTTAAATTAGATACCATACACAAAAGACATCGACGCATATCTATTGTTGATTTATATAAATTAATTCATAATTTTACTGACCATTCTGAATTGTTATGCAACATCGATTTTATTGTACCCAGACTATTCTCTAGATATAAACAAACCTTTAATTATTCGACGCCCCGTACTAATCACTACACGTGTTCTTCATTATATGAAATGTTGTGAAATTATCACGAAAATCAACGCTTTGTCGATATTTTTTCACCCTGTATAGAACAGTTTATGTGTGATGTTACCGAATGTGTTTACTGAATTTGTTAATTAACTTATTAGTTTGTACCCTACGCACTTACACTGTAATCCTATATTTAGTTTATATATATTTCTCTGTAATTAGGCTATGGTTGTTGAGATATAAATTATTATTATTAATATTATTAATATTATTATTATTATTATTATTATTATTATTATAATGACATTTTCGATTGAGCGAATATCGTATTTCGTAAGTTCAATAAAAAAAACATGGCACTCTTCTATGGAAAATATTGAAGGTTAGCAAATTATATATTTTATATATTTTTAAATTATATATTTTAGGTTATAACATTTACCAGGATTTTAACGATAAAATACCATTTATTATATTAATTTTAAGATTTATTTTCCTATGTTAGATTGATTTTCAATGATTTTTGGTTATAGTGTAGGTAGTTCAGTTAAAATTAAAACAAAAATTTAAACAGAGCCTCAAAAGTTACAATTTAAACTCTTCTTTTAACTGGAAATACTGTATATGCTTTATAAACATTAACTTTTTTTATTAAACGAACCTATACAAAATAAAATTTGCACTCAACAAGTTTTAACTAAACTACTCATTGTTTTACACCAAGAGAAAAACAAATCATGCAATAAACCAGACCGATATGAAAGTGCTAGCAAAACGGAACTTACTATACTGAATTGGGGCACGAAAAATTGAAAAATGCTTTTAAAAGCATAATTTTATGCAAAAAAGCATTCTTTTAAGCAAAAAAGGATAGTTTTAAGTATACCTGGTATATATACTTAAAACTATCCTTTTTTTGCGTAAAAGAATGGTTTTGTCCAAATTACTGCCTAAATTGGTGTTTTTAAAAGCACTTTTTTTCAATTTTTTCGTGCTTAGAAATCCGAGCTCTAATTATAATTATTATGTCGGACGTTTTATATGTCAATTCCTAAAACGCACAGCTAACTTAAATTTTAACCAAGACTAAATCATGGCACCCTAGAGTTTTTTTTTTTTTATTGAACATACGATATTTCTGTTTTAAATGTGAAAGTATTGTGCGCTACTTTTGTTGGAATGTTAATTTGATATTGTTGATTTTAACGTGAATATATTTTGTGTTATTTTCGTTTCGTCGCTAAGCTAATATTGTTGTTATTAAGTGAATATATTTAGTGCCATATTCCTTTTAACCTATTAAGCCTTATTGAATCAATAATTAAACAAACATAATTAATTTTTTCTTAGTTACTAAATAAGTTCATTTGATACATTGTATTTTTTGACTTGAGCTGAGAATGTGTGAAGAATAATGTAAATATCTTGATTATTATTAATATTAAAAAAGTATTTTTAAGTGTATTTTTAACTTTACAATATTTCAGTGTTTTGCACGCGTGGCGCATGAAGTAAAATTTCGAGTTTAGAAAAGCCTGAAATTTTACTTCATGCTTAATCTGGGAGTGGAAAGTCTCGTTTGAAACTTAAAATTGAACACATTTGAAAATCGACGAATATCTGAAAATTTACAGCATATACATTATGTATATTTAAAAGAAAAATTCTCAGTATGTAATATAATATGTTATTTATAGAAATTATAAAACGAAGTGCAGAATTTTACCTAAAATGAACTTATAGTGTTAACTCTTTAATTTCTCGGCCGTTAATGGGTTAAAGTTAAGCAGAGCTGGGCATGATTCGAATCATTTAGGATTCGAATCCTTTTAGAGGATTTAAAAGAGGTATTCGAATACTTCAGTTAATTTCTTGAATTAATTTCTCATTTGGCACTTGGTGAAACATATTAGAATATGTAAAGTTATTTAAATTAAAAACACTCCTTTAAAAATGGTCTAACAAACCAAAACTAGTCGGAATAAAGTTTTACTTTGTGAAACAATACAAAGTAAAACGTTATTCCGACTAGTTTAGGTTTGTTAGATCTTTTTTTAAAGAAATGTACAGAAAAAAATATTGTCTAGGTATATATACATATTTTTGTTTCAGGTAATAAGGGAAGTCACAATTGGGGATTTCCCAATCTCCTCGTTGTCGTTTACTATGTTCTTCCGCATTTTTATGGCCCTATTATTCTCCAGGTCTTCTTTTAGATTTAGTGTGTATCCCTTATTACCTGAATGCAAACTCTTAAAATTATGCGGATTAAAGAAGTGATTGAATACGATGCAATGTTTGGAAAAGCCAGTTGTTGGTTAATTATCTAAAACAGATTTTCTATGTTCTTTCATTCTGGTTTCGAATAATCTGCCGGTTTGACCAATATAAATTGCATCGCATTCATCACATTTAACTTCATAAACTCCATATTTCTTCGAATTCTCTGTTTTCGATTTCGTTCAGTTAAACTGGATTCGTTACATTTTTTAAGAGGATTCGTATTCGAATCCAAATGCGGGTGATTCTAATCCTTATAAAATGACTCGAATATTTATAAAAGGATTCGAATACTTGCAAAAGGACTCGAATACTTACAAAAAGATTTGAATACTTACAAAAGGATTTGAATCATCAAAAATAATTCGAATGAATTGTGAGGATTCGCCTGAACATTTTGTTTCTGTGCTTTTAACCTTCACGTTAAATCAGTGTTTTATACGCGTGGCGCATGAAGTAAAATTTCGAGTTTGGAAAAGCCCCGTGAAAATTTGTCTCGGGTCGCTGCGCGACCCTCGACAAATTTTCTACGCGGGGCTTTTCTAAACTTGAAATTTTAGTTCATGCTTAGTCTGGGAGTGGAAATACTCGTTAGAAGCTTTCAATTATTTGCGTTGATAAAAAAAACAAATGAGTTAAAATGTATTTAAAGAAAATATTCTATTTTTCAAAATTTTGTTTAATATTATTTAAAGTAAAAATGACATGGTTGTTACCGGCGTTTTACCGGAAACGCCGCAACTATGATTATTTCGGCGATTTAAATATTTTTATTCCTTCTCGCGATAACAACGGACCCCACATTGTTTTTAATCACCTTATTTTCACCTTCATAATCATTTAGTATCAAATGAATTAAGTTCGCTTACATATACGGAGTGTTCGGGTTTTTGTAAATATTATTTGTAAATATAGGATTAGTTTATTTTCATATTTTTATTAGGGTTTAGATTTTAGATTTATGACCTTACGCGGCACAAATCCCTTTTGGATCATAAAACGCAAAATTCCAAGCAGCGGCCCTAATCCGGGGAAATTTCACAATTAGGGCATTTCGTGATCACAACAAAAGCACGACAGATTTGCTCCCGAAATGCTCACAGCTAGGCACCGCCCTCCGGATTACGAAAGAGGCTGCATTTACAACCTAGCTGCTTGGAATTCGGATTAAGGGATAATACCGAATATTTATTCATGTTTATTTTTCTTTTCTTTTCGCGGATTGTTTTATTGATAGCTAAATCAATCACGTCACACATAGTAGATACGTAAATTATTGTACATATTTTATAACGGCCGATCATTTCACTTATGTAAACATACGATAATTTCTAAACTCACTAACAACAGAAATATGAAAACTTGCACACTTCAAAGTGACAACAACGATAAGATTTAGAACCAGGATATATATGGATATATGTATGTATATATATAATAATAATAATTAGCAGCATTAATTTAATATATAAAAGCTATGATTATTAAACAAATAATTAGCAATTCGGATGCCGATTGCATCATCCGTTTACGCCAAGGCGCGTAATGATCAAGCGCAACTCACTTGCGCACGGCACCCCTAACCGCTGAACCAATCAGAGGCAGGAGCCTTAACCACCTCCAGCTCTCACATTCCTCCATGCGAGAATTACGGGAAGGGAGAAGGTGGTTAACAAAACTGTTGGTTCACGGGGGTGAAGAACAATCGTCTCGAGTCTGGTGAATAGTGCGGTAACCAGTAAGTAGTGTTGCATAAATCATTTTTGTTTACGAAGTGGTCGAAACCGTTAAGAAGTAGTCGCGTCGCGTAAGGTGTAGTTTTATTTAATTGTATATATATATTTCTCTGATTGTAAATTCGTTATTTTCATTTGTTTATTTGTAATAAACAACCTTTGTTAATGTTTTCGGAAACCTTAATCTTTCATTTAACGAACCTTTTGCATTTACCTGAAAATACGAAATATATATATACACAGTGAGTTGTTCCTGTAAAGGCTGTTCCAGGACCTGATGTTTAGGGTGAGTTATTTATTATTATATTTTTCTCTTTCATTATATTTAAAGTAACTGTGTGGTACCTCTGCCTACGAGCTGCTAGGTAATCGAGGGTGATCCGATTTTGAGTATAAGGCCAATAACTTATTGAATATTATTTCTTTCAAAATCGGGGTGATTGTCTCCCAGAAGGCAACACCTTAATTTTCCCCCTTTGATATGGTGACCACAATTGAAATGTTAAATTTACCCGACGCTTCCCAGGTTCGATTTTTTTTTTTTGCTCTATATAATCTTCTGTAGAAAACCCCCTATTGTTAAATTGTTCTCATTGTTTTTGTCGATATTCAAGATAATTTTATTAATTGTTACGTGTTTTGTAATTTTTATAACGCCTGTTGATTTTAACAAATTAAATAATTAGGTTATAACATCACAACTTGTCATCTACCCAACTACACTAATTGTGAACCTAACCTTATCATCTAGTCCAATGACACTAAATTGTGACGTAACCTAACTTTGCAGGTTGTTATCTAACTCAACTACACTAAATTGTGAACCTAACCTAATCTAACTTCACAGCTTGTCATGTAACCCAACTGCACTAAATTGCGAACCCAATCTTATCATCTAGTTCAATGACAGTAAATTGTGACCTAACCTAACTTTACAGCTTGTCATCTAACTCAACTACACTAAATTGTGAATCTGACCTAACCTAACATCACAACTTGTCATCTACCCAACTACACTAAATTGTGAGCCTAACCTTATCAGTGAAGTTAGATTAGGTCACAATTTAGTGTCATTGGACTAGCCAATGACACTAAATTGTGACCTAATCTAACTTCACAGCTTGTCATCTAACTCAACTACACCAAATTGTGAACCTAACCTAACCTAACTTCACAACTTATCATCTAACCCAAGTACTCTAAATTGTGAACCTAATCTTTTTGTCTAGTCTAATCCAATAACTCTAAGTTGTGACCTAACTCAACTTCACAGCTTTATACTTTTTTGTATTTTTTATTATTGAATTTGTCAATAGTAATTACATTTTTTTTATTTCGCCAACTTTATATAGTATTTATGTGTTTTTTATTCTGTAGAAAATTAGAAATAAATAAGTTTTATATTTTTATTTGAATAATATTTGCTTAGTGTTAATTTAACAATTTTGAAGATTTTTTTATAATTGTTATAATCGTTTGTTGCTTTAAAAGATTTTATATAAAATAAAAATATGGTTTTAAAATTATAATTTGTAATTTTTGAGATATTGGTATTTAATTTTGATGTTTTCTGGATGCGATAGATTTTTTTTCCATTTTTTACAAAAAAAGCAATGCACAAATCGAAATAAATATAATTATACTTTTTAGTTTATTTTGAAGATTTTGATATGTATTTGCCAATTTATATATTTATTCAGTCAACGGAATACAGGGTGGTGCATTTTGGAGGTGCCGCATATGGGAAACTGTTTTATTTGAAGAGATATTGCGAGTGTCATAGGGGGAAGGTACCCCAAATGCACTTCAAGCTAGCTCAGGGGTTTAGGGATGGAGAGCACGAGCAACTAGTCCTTAGAACACCGATCCAAAAACAACAAATTTATTTAAACAAGAAAAAAAAACACAGCAAAAAAAACTCACAGCACAAAAAAAACACAGCACAAAAGAAACACGGGCAACAAATAATAACTAATACGTGGGCGTAGTAGGCGTGGACCGTGGCAGGCTGGTCGTCAGAGGTGGTGAGTGACGGCAGCGAAATCCGGACGAAAACGGCAGAGTCCGGTAAACAACGATAAAGTCCGGACGGCTTCAGAAAAGTCCGGATGCATCCGGAAGGCGTCGTCGGAGTCCGGAGAGCAAAGATAAAGACCGGCGGCGTCGGAAAAGTCCGGTAGGCGTCGTTGAGAGTTGAGTGGTATCGGAAAAAGTCCGGAGGGTTCCGGAAAACATCGACCAATGGCTGCTTTGGCAGTAACGAAGACCGGAGCGGTGACTATCGGCACTGGGAGTAATTCCGGTTCTTCTGATTAGTGCACTTGCACTAATCAAAGAAAAAAAAAACACAACACGAAGTTGTCAAAAAAAACTTATACACCACTGACTACATTTTACTTAAACTTGTTGTTACTTTTGTTACTGGTTTGCCACTGTTGTAGAAGTGCCGTCCTCCATTATTTAAATGCCGAAAACGAGGGTGGAGAGGGGTATTTTTCTTGGTGGACGTGACCAGCCGGCCCAAATTCGCCGAATTCGTCGCAATTACCAGATTCGACGAATTTCGAGAATTTTTGAATCTCATTTAATCCGTTCTTCGGAAAGAAGAATGCAAAAGATTACACAAATCCCTTTTCCGAAAAACGGGCTGCCGCTGGTCACCAATCCTCCCTCTAGGAGGTCTGCTCGGAGTGCACTCCAGCTGTTCGGCCTCTAGTCATATAAATTACCCGAGATAATCCCCGATCGGTCCTCAGGTAATTGCTAGGGATAAACTCATTTTATATACAAAAAAATTAGAATTAGAAATTTAATTTTTGTTGCCGACGATTGAAAGAATCGCCGGTAACACGAGCTCGGGTCACTTTTTCGTGTTTTACTCAATGGCGAAAAGAAAATTGATTTATCTCTAACAGTTTTCGCTCTATAACCGGAAGTTGAAAAATGCACCACCCTTTACATTTAAAAATTCATAACATAGTATCGTATGTTCAATAAAAAAAAAAACTTCTAGAGTGCCATGATTTAATGTTTTTTAAAATTTAGGTTGGCTACAAGCTTGAGGAATTGACATATAAAACGTCAGACATAATAATTATAATATTTAATTTCAGAGTTGCCAACCTAGAATATTTTTCTTGGCACTAGAGGTTTTTTTTATTGAACATACGATACAACTTTTTGCGGCTCATATGTACATTTATCTATAATATTTTGTATGCCTATTTTTTGATATTCTGTAAATTTATTTCATAGTTAACATTTATTTTTATTGCAGATTATTTATATTTATTTTTATATCTGCGTTGCTATACTAGACATTTTAGATAATAGGCTTTTGATTTCAATGCATTTTTTTAATGAGCTGTCGTAAAATTAAACAGACCCTTTCTCACGCCGGGAGGTGTTGTTTTGATCATCTAATGTTTCGTGGAAATTGTACATCTGCAAACTCGGGGAAGCATTATGGTACGACTGTACAGTTAATTCTTAGAAAAAAAATCCCTTACTTTACTTGAAGGAAGGGATGAGAAAAACACACCCACGAAATATCAGTGACCAATTACAATGCACTCCCCACTTTGTAAATACTTACATTTTTAATTTATAGTTTCATTTTTAAAAAGTCTATATCAACTCTTCAAACTGTCAACATCTTCATTAAACTATATTTTTAAACCACCAATTCACAAGTTAGCGATTAGTCAGAAAATGTAAATGTTTTGTAAATATTTCTACATATTTAGGTGAGAATATAACTCATAGCCTACTGGAACGAATTTTAAACCAATGAGATGCAAGGAAAGCCTTAGGTACATGTCTATCACCGCGATGATAAAAAACAAAAGAAGCGGTGGGTGTAAAGTTGTCCTGTCATTCGAAACGTCAAAATAGGTAAAGTTTCGTGCAGTGATATTAATAGAAAAGTGAAAAGTGCGACGCCAAAAAACACCGTCATGAATAAAGAATCACAGTGGCGGCAGTTTACGAACTTTTGTGCGGTTTAAAAATTCTCAATCAATAGGGAAACAACAATATCTCAGCTGTCGATAATGTTAAGGGACTCACATTATTTTATTCGTTATATTCTCTCACTAAATATAACTCGTGATATGATTAATTATCGATGATATTTTGTCGTTGAAACCGAAGCAGCACATTCAACTCGCCCTTCGGGCTCGTTGAATCTGCAGCTCGGTTTCAACTCCAAAATATCATCGATAATAATCATACCACTCGTTATATTACGGCTAAATATATTTATATAAGTGCAACGAATGTTTTTATTCCACTTAAATTCACCCGCATGATAAATAGTGGCGATCTCTAGAACCAGTGAGAAAATAAAAAGAAATCGGCCACACAAATTTAATTAAAACACCACAACAATAGATATAAAATCACACATTAAAACTTAATTAACAATGTTTGTTTATATTGACAATTTTATTGAAAGTTTATGTTTTTTGACAATTTTTGGAAAATAAAAACGAATTAAAATTGATTAAGAATTATATTTTGTAAATATTTGGCAATTCAATCTTTCTTTATGTTAAATTTTAAAATATTCATATAAATATTATTGATTTTAATTTGTTTGACTATTATTTAATAATTTACAAATTTATTAAGAACCACTTCTATAAGTTTTATCGATTTAGAAAAACTATCTAATAAAAATGTTATAATTTTTTTAATTAATGTTGACGATTTTTAAGTGTACACGTCTTTTTAATTTAATAATAATAAAAATATTTATTACCCAACATGACAACCGAATTACAGAGTAGTATTAGAAAGATACATTTTTAAAATAATATCGTATGTTCAATAAAAAATACCTCTAGATTATCAGGATTTAACCTTTTTTCAAATTTAAGTTGGCTACACACTTCAGGAATTAGCATATAAAACGTCAGATATAATAATTATAATGTATATTTCCAGAGTTGCCAACCTAGAATATTTTCCATGGCACTATAGAGATTGTTTTTAATTGAACATACGATACATACAGGGTGTCCCAAAAGTTTGGAAACGGTTGAATATCTCGAGAACACCTCATCGGATCAAGATGGTATAAAATACGTCTTTCTTTATTTTTAAAGCTCTATTTAGGCATGCTGTGCGATAGCCACCCACACCCCTCTGGGGGGTGGTTCGAGGGGGTAGTTTAGAAAACTTAAATGGAAACTCCTATTTTTTTATTGTTTTATCACTCCCTCCCCAATCCCGTTCGGTGGTGGAAAGGGTAGTTTTGAATTTTTCTGCGAAAAAAATTATTTTGCTTGCACTGTTGCATTTTGTATCAAAAACGGTTTATGGATTTTTTAAATTGCCACTCCCCCCCCCCCCCCCCACACACACACCCTTTAAAAGTAGAAAAAGTGGTATTTTAAAAAAAAGTACCACCATTTTTTTTAGACAAAAATGATTTTTCTTGCAGAGTTTCATTGTCTATCAAAAACTCCTTATGGAGTTGCAAAATATCCACACCTTAACCCCTTTTTGGATGGTGGAAAAAGGAAGTTTTCGCTCAGTTTATAGTCGAAATTTTTTTCCATTTTGTTATGTTTACAATTTTAAATGAAAGCACAGAAGTGTAGTTGTTGAACATTTATTTCGGACTGTCAATGTTGACGTTCTCGACGACTCCGTGAAATTCTAAGAAATGGGTAATAGCTCAGAAACTTTAAAGCTAAATTAATTAAGCTGCTATCTGTCGTTTTGAGATGAGGTTATCGGAAAGTGAACGCATATCATTATTAATGATGCGTGGGTCTGGGGAGAATGTGAGATCTTACGAGGAGGTGGCAAGAATGTTTAATGCATCCAATCCGCATCGTGATCCAGTGTCAAAATCGACGGTTCAAAAAACAGTGAAACGATTTGAAGATACTGGAGCAGTGAAGGATCGCGAACGCAGTGGCAGGCCAAGAACGGCATCAAACGAAGATCAGAAGGTGGAAGTGTTGCAGCATTTCGTGGAAGACCCTCATATTTCTGTAAGGAGAGTGACGCAAGCTCAAGGCATCAGCAAGACTTCAGTACATCGCATAATGCAGGAGGAAAAGTGGCACCCTTACAAGATTCATCTTGTGCAAGAACTTTTGGAGGATGATTTTCGAAGGAGGAACGAGTTCTGCAGAGACATGGTGCGTCGTTGTGCTGCTGACCGTGCGTTCCTGGATAACGTGGTTTTCTCCGACGAAGCGACATTCTAGCTGAATGGTCAAGTAAATCGCCACAATTGTCGTTATTAGTGTGACGCGAATCCTCACTGGATGAGCGACATTCACAGCCAGTATCCGGAGAAGCTAAACGTTTGGGCAGGTTTTTCTAAACATGGAGTTGTGGGGCCGTTTTTCATCGAGGGCAACTTGACTGGCGAAAAGTATTTAGATTTGTTGCAAGATGAAGTGGTACCAGCAATTAATCATTTGTTCCATGGAAACGTGCAAAATGTGTGGTTTCAACAAGATGGCGCCCCTCCCCATTACGCCGTGAGAGTGAGGCAGTTTTTAGACCGTACATTTCCCAACCGTTGGATCGGACGACGCGGCCCTCTTGAATGGCCTGCGAGATCGCCGGATTTGACCCCACTGGATTTCTTCTTCTGGGGATTTGTGAAGAACAGCGTGTACACTAACAGACCTGCCAATTTAGCTGACTTGCGGAATCGCATCATGGACCAGGCTGCATTAGTTATACCGCAAATGAGGACCAACGTGATCAAACCACCGGAAGTGCAACAATCAGCCCTTTTCAGGGCTACATGATGTGCAAAATCCGATCATGCAACCTCCCCGTGGTGCACATCGGGTCACGCTAATGCCGACGGTATTGTAAAGTTAATTTTTATCTTAGTAGAAAGTGGGGAAAAAGCCAAAATAACGAAATGATTTTTTAATAACAATAACATAACCAATTTTAGATCAGGGATCAAAAAATGAGACAACCAAAATTACTTTGATTAAAAAAGCAGCAATTACCCCTTATATGCCTAAATTGAGCTTTAAAAATAAAGAAAGACGTATTTTATACCATCTTGATCCGATGAGGTGTTCTCGAGATATTCAACTGTTTCCAAACTTTTGGGACACCTTGTATAAAGAGAACAAAATTACAAAAAAAAGATTTTGGTCCTATTTGATTTTTTACAAGTTTTTTTAATTTTTTTATTCTTGAATTCAATATTAACAATTTTTTGCTGACTAAGTTTATTTTAATTTTATTTTTTAATTTTAACGTTTTTTTTAAATGAATATTATTTGTATAATGTTAAATTTAGAAGATTTCCGTCATTTTCAGTTTATTTTACCAATCGGAATGTTGACAATTTTTATTATTATTCCCATTATACATTATATTTATAGCAGAGCTGGACAGGATTCGAATCCTGGATTCGAATCCTTTTAAAGGATTCAAAAGAGGCATTCGAATACTTTAGTTCAACTGGATTCGTGATCCGTATTCGTTACATTTTTTTAAGAGGATTCGTATTCGAATCCAAATGTGGGTGATTCGAATCCTTATAAAAGGATTCGAATATTTACAAAAGGATTCGAATATTTATAAAAGGATTCGAATATTTATAAAAGGATTCGAATATTTATAAAAGGATTCCAATACTTACAAAAGGATTTGAATCGTCAAAAATAATTCGGATTAACATGAAAAATGTCTTTTGTGTTTTAAATTTCTCGTTAAATCACTGTTTTATACGCGTGGTGCATGAAGTAAAATTTCGTGTTTAGAAAAGCCCAGAAAATTTGTCTCGGGTCGCTGTGCGACCCTCGACAAATGTTCACGGGGCTTTTCTAAACTCGAAATTTTACTTCATGCTTAGTCAGGGAGTGGAAACGCTCTTTCGAAACTTCAAACTGAATGATTTGATAAAAACATTAAATGACTGAAAATGTTTTTAAAGATAATAATCTAGTTCTCAAAATGTTGTTTAATTTTATTTGAAGTAAAACTGACATGGTAGCCACAATCTGAAATGTTACATTTTTCCGACATTTCCCTGATTCAAGATTTTTTTTCTGGGCCTTTGAAAATAACTTTCTTCTGTGGGAAACCCTCATTTTGTTAAATTGTTTTCATTGTTTTTATCAATATTTAAGTTAATTTTATAAATTTTTAAGTGTTTTGTAATTTGCTTGCTGATTCCCACAAATTGAATAATATATGGCTTTTTTGTTAGTTTGGTCAATTTGAATATAATTTCATGACTTTTCTCTGACTTTCCCGGTTTTAATGATATTCAGTGAATTTTTTATTTACGTAATTTTTAGGCATTCGTCGATTCTTATACTCTTAGGCTAAGCATGAAGTAAAATTTCGAGTTTAGAAAAGCCCCGTGAAAATTTGTCTAGGATCGCGCAGCGACCCGAGACAAATTTTCGGGCTTTTCTAAACTCGAAATTTTACTGCATGCGCCACGCATACAAAACACTGATTTGAAGTGAAATTCAGAATCACACAAATGCATCTTTAATTAGATTAACAGGGAGTCAGATATTTAATCTGTTATCAACGATGTTCAGTGTTAATAATAAATAATTAGGTTTTGAATGTTTTTGTTAGAACAACTGATAACGATATTTATATATTAATAGTTGCAAAAAAATAATAAAATCTAATTTATTCTTAGAGGATTTGTATTCGTGATTCGAATCATATTTATCTCTTACGAATCCTTTATTCGAGTATTCGTGATTCGAATCATATTGAGTGATTTGAATTCTTTTTACGAGGATTTGTCCAGCTCTGATTTTTAGAATTTGTTATTGTCTAAATTTATATAATTTATAATCTGAATAATGATAACTGTCAACATTTAAAATAAATAATGACAACAATTAATATTTTTAACGCTAATAAAACTATGAGATACCCGAAGGTGATGATGAGATACTCCTAGAGAATATTGATCGAGAAGAACCAAAAACAACAAAGCCCCAGGAGAAAACGGAATAACAGTGGAAATGCTTAAAATGGATGGAGATACTCTAGTGAGAAATATATATAATATAATACATACAGTGTGGGAGAATGAAGTAATGCCAAGTAGATGGAAAGAGGCTCTAATTTGTCCTATGCATAAGAAAGGAGACAAAGCAGAATGCGGAAATTATAGAGGCATTGCACTAACTGACACTGTATATAAGATAATGGCGATTGCAATAAAAAATAGACTGAATAGTACAGTAGAAAATAAGATTGGACTATACCAAAGTGGATTCAGAGAAAAAAGATCAGTCATGGATCAGATTTTCACTTTAAAACTAATAATAGATAATAGTATAGACCAAAATCTACCGCTGTATATGTTGTTTATAGATTTTAATCAAGCCTATGACACAGTAAAGAGAGAAACAATATACAAGGCAATGAGAGATTTAGAAGTAAAGGAAAAATTAATACGGTTAGTGAAAACGACCCTGACAGAAACAGACTACAAAGTATTTATGCATGGACAAACATCAAACATCTTTAAGGTTACGAGAGGGCTAAGACAGGGAGATCCACTATCGACATCCCTATTTAATATAGTATTAGATTCAGCAATAAGAGAAAGTGGAATCCAGACAAAAGGGACAATATATAACTACAGACACCAATTAATGGCATATGCTGATGATATTGTCATTCTAACAAGGACAAAAGAAAATCGAGTAGCGGCGACAAAGAAATTAGAGATAGCAGCGAAAAGGAAGGGATTAATAATAAACCAAGATAAGACCTAATTCATGGTAATAGAAAGCGGTACAGAAACCCAAGATGTAAATAGATGTAAAGATAACTACAGAAGAAATAGAGCACGGATTCCAAAGAGTAGAGAATTTTAATTACCTGGGAGTCAAAATTACATGCAGAGGGGACGAAAAAGAAGAAATACAAGAAAGGATAGCCAAAGGAATAAAATGTATGGGAGGAATAACACATATTTTAAGATCAAAAAATGTCTCAAGAAATGTCAAAAAAACAATCTACAAGATTATAATTAGGTCAGTAGTAATATATGGCGGAGAAGCATGGAAACTCAACATAAAAGAAAGGAATGCGTTGGATATTTTCGAGAGTACTAAGAAGGATATATGGCGGAAAGAAAATAGAAGGACTGTGGGAAAGAAGAACTTATAAGGAACTACAAGAACTCTACGATGAACCTTCAATAACAAACGTCGTGAGAGCACAAAGGTTAAGATGGTTGGGCCATGTAGAGAGAATGAGTAACCAGACACCGACAAACCAAGTGCTAAGAGGAGGGATAGCTGGAAGACGAAAAAGAGGCAGGCCACGAACAAAATGGTTAGACACAGTAGAGAAGGACCTAGAAGAAATGGGAATTGGAAACTGGAGAAAGAAATCAGAAAATAGAGCAATGTGGAGAAGGATTTGCTACCAAGCCATGGGCCAACTTGGCTCGCAGTGCTGAATTATATAATAAAACTAATTGATAAAATAAACTAGAAAGAGGATTTTTAAAAATTGAACATTGCACAATTATTATTGACTTTTATAATTTTCCAGATTTCTATAATTATTGACGGTATTAATATTTTTTTATGATTTCCTATTACTCTGCTAATATTGATATTTTTTTTATTTTTAAATGATTCTTGTTAAATGTCAATCATTTTTATATTTCTGTATATTTTGTTACTTTTCACGATTTATTTAAAACGCTTTTTTTTAGTGTATTGGCCAATTTCTCCGGTTTTAAGGATATTCAGTGAATTTTTCTTTTACATAATTTTCAGGCGTTCGTCGCTTTGCTACAAGAGTTCAATTTGAAGTTTTGAACAAATTATACCACTCCCAGATTAAGCATGAAGTAAAATTTCGAGTTTAGAAAAGCCTGAAAATTCGGATTTGCCTGGGCGCGCGAGCGAAGCGAGTCGCGCCCCGGCAAATCCAAATTTTCAGGCTTTTCTAAAATCTAAATTTTACTTCATGCGCCACGCGTATACAACACTGATTCCAAGTGAATTTAAAAAAACACACATTTACAAGGTTAACCAGAGTAACACGGAATCAGATATTTAGTCTGTTATCTACGATATTCAGTGTTAATAATAAATAATTAAGTTTTGACTACTTTTGTTAAAACAACTGATAGTGATTTTAAAATATTATTATATAGGACTTGTATTCGTGATTCGAAAAAATACGATTTGAATTTTTGATTCGAATCATATTTATCTCTCACGCATCCATTATTCGAGTATTCGTGAATCGAATCATATTTGGTGATTCGGATTTTTGATTTAAATCCTTTTTTCTAACTTTCATTATTTCTGTATATTTTGTTACTTTTAACGATTTATTTAAAACGCCTTTTTAGTGTTTTGGTCAATTTGAATAATATTCCATGACTTTTCTCCGGTTTTAAGGATATTTTCTTTTGCGTAATTGTCAGGCATTTGTCGCTTTGCTACAAGAGTTCAATTTAAAGTTTTGAATAAGTGATTTCACTCCCAGACTAAGCATGAAGTAAAATTTCGAGTTTAGAAAAGCCTGAAAGTTTGGATTTGCCGGGGCGCGCGAGCGAAGCGAGTCGCGCCCCGGCAAATTCAAATTTTCAGGCTTATCTAAACTCGAAATTTTACTTCATGCGCCACGCGTATACAACACTGATTCCAAATAAAGTTCAAAAACAACAATTACTAGTTTCACCAGAGTAACACGGAATCAGATATTTAGTCTGTTATCTACGATATTCAGTGTTAATAATAAATAATTAGGTTTCGACTATTTTTGTTAAAACAACTGATAGTGATATTAAAATGTTAATGGTTAATGTAGTAAAATCAAATTTATTTTTAAAGGACTTGTATTCGTGATTCGAAAAAATACGATTTGAATCTTTGATTCGAATCATATTTATCTCTCACGTATCCTTTATTCAAGTATTCGTGAATCGAATCATATTAGGTGATTCGGATTCTTGATTTAAATCCTTTTTTGCGGATTCTTTCTAGCTTCCATAATTTCTGAGTATTTTGTTACTTTTCACGATTTATTTAAAACGCTTTCTTAGTGTTTTTGTCAATTTGAATAAAATTCCATGACTTTTAAGGATATTTTTCTTTTACGTAATTTTCAGGCGTTTGTCGCTTTGCTACAAGAGTTCAATTTAAAGTTTTGAACAAGTGATTCCACTCCCAGACTAAGCATGAAGTAAAATTTCGAGTTTAGAAAAGCCTGAAAATTTGGATTTGCCGGGGCGCGACTCGCTTCGCTCGCGCGCCCCGTCAAATCCAAATTTTCAGGCTTCTCTAAACTTGAAATTTTACTTCATGCGCCACGCGTATACAACACTGATTCCAAGTGAAGTTCAAAAACACACAATTACAAGTTTAACCAGAGTAACACTGAATAAGATATTTAGTCTGATATGTACGATATTCAGTGGTAATAATAAATAATTAGGTGTTGACTATTTTTGTTAAAACAACTGATATTGATATTAAAATGTGAATGGTTAATGTACAAAAATCAAATTTGTTTTTAAAGGATTTGTATTCGTGTTTCGAAAAAAAACACGATTCGAATCTTTGATTCGAATCATATTTATCTCTTACGAATCCTTTATTCGAGTATTCGTGATTCGAATCATATTAGGTGATTCGGATTCGTGATTCGAATCTTTTTTTCGAGGATTCACCGGAGCTCTGACGTTAAGGTATATTGTTGTTATAAAGAGACCACATTTTGTCAGTTTCGTCTGAATATTGATCCAATATCTCGCTTTTACTTAGTTTTATTTTGTGTTTTTTCAATTGAGGGGTCCAATGCAATAATCTGCCAAGTCCATTTTAATGAGAAAATGGGTTAAGTATTCAATATCCTTATAAAATTTAAAAACCTGTGTTATAGCATGCAACAATCTGGTTTAAATTTGCAGTGCATTGGTGTATTGTTAGTTGCATGCATAATAATCATTATGCTTTTTCTTCTTGCATGTAAACAGTTTTTTGTCTCTCCGCAACATTTTATAAAACTGAACTTGGCTGGTTATTGCATTGGACCCCTCAATTGAAAAATTTTAGTAAATCTAGTTGTATTTTATCTTGCACCAATATTTGTTTATTTATATTTTAGTTATAAGTTACTTTGTTTTTGTTATATAATGCATATAGTCTTTATTGCTTTAATAACAGTATTATATGTTAATAAAAAAATCAATTGTCAAAAAAATCATGCTTCTGCCTGATGAAGCCACTGTGTAGTAAAACAATTGTTACAGTGTCAACTAATAAACAGTGAAATCCTAACCAAGTGTGTTAGTTACTAAAAGTATTTATTTGTTAATTGAAATATTTATATTATTCTGTTGTAAGAAGGTTTGTTGTCGTTAAAAAGTGAAGTAAGGAATAACAGTCTTTTGAGTGTAATAATCACTTCTGGTAAACTCAAAAACATACAGTTGTTAATAAGGAAAATGAATTTGAATTTGAATACTATTTCTTACAAACGATATTATACATAAATTAAATACTTAGTTAATTTATTAATCTATGCATTATTAATTGTTATTATATGTGTTCAATTTACGCAGTGTAAATTTGAATCTCGATGTGTGTAATCTTCCAAACATGTGTGATTATTGTTTTTTTTTAAATAAACACACTCACACAGGTAATTACGTGCACGTTCGAGTGATGAAAACAAATCACTAAAACAACCGCACAGAGGGCGACGACTGCCAACGACAACGAAAGCCGGTGGTTATATGTTCGCAGAACGAACGTCAGGATCGTCCTTAACAGTCCTTAACGTCGGCGCGAGTCGGCAATTTCCGCTGGCTGATTTATATCGCACGTAACAAGTGTTTTACTGTTGCACACATGGATCCCATTGAATTGTTCGAGGGGATGAAAAAATATAATTGAGAGGATGATAATTGTTCTGGAACAGGAAAAGTGGGGGTGGTCGGTCGAGAGAGGGTTTTTGTTTTGTTTCCTCGCTCCGTGAAATGGGTAGACAAATTGGAGGGTGGAGTTTTTTTTTTTTTGTTGAAGTTAGTTAATTGGGTTTTAATGGTGATAGGTTGTGATGGAATTTTTTCTTGTTTATTATTAATTTACAGGGGAAAGTTTATTGCTTTTGCCGTGTGTAGCATATGTGGGGAAGTTTTTGCGAAAAGTTTAGTAATCAAAAACGCTGACGTAATGCGAAGTTATTTTATCTATTTACGACATTCCTTATTTTACAATAAAAATATTAACAACAGAATAAATATTCAGGGTGTATTTGAAATAACGAACAGGCATTTAAGGGCACATACACAAAATATGTGTGAACCCATCTCCACCCAAACTTTTTCGATTTTTTTTTTGTTGAATTTTCAACATTTTTCGAGTTTTTTTCTATACATTTTGAGAACCAATGCTTTTCTCGTTTAATTCGGTCTGCGTGGAATGCGTGTTTGTTTACTTTAAACGCGAGAGTCTTTGCCTTCGAAATTTGAAGTGTAATCACGTTTTTTTGTAAAAGATAAACATTCCTCAAGTTCATTCACATTCATTAAGAAAAATGCACTTGACTTGAGCTAGTAAATTGATATCTTCTACACATGTTATTTTCATGTATAAATAGCAGTAAAATAGCAGTTTTACTACGATAACACTTACCACACACTCGTGCATGCAATTTGTTAAAAGTAGGTCACATATAAAACAATTAAAAGTCGGTCACAATTGTTTTATAAAAAGTCACATGAAACTAAATTAAATGTTCAAATTGACGCCCTTCGCACTCAATACACAATTGGGCTCTCATTAGCCAGTTTTCACGAACCAAAGTGAACATTTGCCGCGGTTTTTTTTATTGCGTTAGCTGCGTCGTGAACTCGTTGTCTGAGTGTATCAGCATCGTCAATTTCCTTGACATACACTTCACTTTTAAAATACCCCCAAAGAAAAAAGTCTAATGGGTTTAAATCCGGACTTCTAGGAGGCCATGGAACAGCCCCTCCACGTCCAACCCATCGTCCTGGAAATTCATTGTTTAAATAATTTCTAACACGCCGATCGTAGTGCGGAGGTGCACCATCGTGCAGAAACCATAACTGTCTCAGCACAGCTAGAGGCACATCTTCTAAAAGATTGAAGTTCATTTTCTAGAAAATCTAAATAACGGCCGCCATTTAAATTAAATGGAAAAATGAAAGGTCCAATTAATTGGTCATTTACAATGCCTGCCCAAACATAAAGGGAGAAACGATGCTGAAAATACGATCGGCGCGTAGAATGGGGATTATTCTCTGCCCAAACATGCATGTTATGAAAATTAAAACAGCCATTTCGCGTGAAGCACGATTCATCCCTCACTAAAATGTTATTAGTGATGTTTGGATTTCGGGCACTTTGTTCTAAAAGCCATTCACAAAACGCAACTCTCTGTTGAAAATCACCTGGCTGAAGATGTTGAACCCGTTGATAATGATAGGGATGAAAATTATTTTCGCGGATGATTTTATGCACAAAGCTATGAGAAACACCCAACTGCCGAGAGATAATCCGTGTACTTAAACCGGGATCCGCTTCTAACAAATTTAAAATTTGATTTTCCACTGCAAACAAATGATCTGCTCGGTTAACACCTCTGTCAACTGCGCCAACGGGTTGCAAACTTCCTGTATCACGTGCTCTTTGAAGTAACTCCCGAAAACGATTTGGTGTTGGTAAATGCCGTTCGGGAAACCGATCCTGATAAAGCCTTACTGCTTCCGCGGAATTGCACCTAGCTTCGCCGTAAATAATTAACATATCGGCTAGTTCAATATTAGAATAAATGTGTCGCGCCATTTTCACAAAAAAAAGATGTTTGAATAAGTTTCAGCAAAGACTAAACACAAACATATTTTTTCTTGAAATCCGCCCTTACCACCCCTACTTAATTCATTGTACATTTCTAAAAATGTGTAAGCAATAAATGTTTTTACAAGTGTGCCATAAATCCCGAGACCCGGCCGTTGACCTGCTCCATTGACACAATACGGCGTGACGACCTTGCATTAAGTGCACTCCGATATTTTTCCTAAGCGCTTGTTGTAATTTGATAAAGCTGATGTCGCATGCTGTTTAAAAATTATTTCTAATTGCCAGTTCTTCCAAAAATGTTGTCTATTTTTACTCATTTATTTTAATAATTAATTGCGGGCTCATTGTTAGTACTATAAACAAAATAATTGTGAATTATGTTTAGAAATAATATAATCTCTTTGTGGTTAAGAGCCTGTTCGTTATTTCAAATACACCCTGTATACAGGGCGCAGTATTGTCCTTGGTGCTTCATGTACAGTAGTATTTACATGAATGAAATAATTTCTATATTTAAAAAGATATTCACATGCAGTTAAAACTTTACTTAGCTCTTTTTTAAGTAGAATACGCTGTCCACATTTTTGGAAAGGTAAGAACAAATGCAATCGAGTATTGTCTTGGACAACTATAATATACCTTTAGTTTGTTTTATTGTGCTAGCCATTGGGATTTCGTAAACTATTCGAGGCACGAAAACGGTTAAATTAGACAGAATTTTGTATTTTTAATACAAATTAAAACTGCGTTAACAAAGTTTATCTAGCGTTATTTCCTTTGAAGTTATGACAAAATGTCAAAATCATCTATTTTGCTAGAACTTTGTTAATTGCGTTAATAAAGCTCTTCTAGCATCATTTGTTTTCAAGTTTTGACAAAAAAATAGAACACCGACAAAATTATCTTTTTTGCTAGAACTTTTTTAATTATGAGGGTAATTTCATTAATAATGCACAGTTTGGCAACACTGTGGAGTGAAGTACCTACCAAAAGTAATTTTTACGTAATTTATAGTTTAAGGCTTCAGGAAAAAGGCAGTGTTTGTGTTTGTTTTTTTAGATGGTATTCTAAAGCTTCTCAGAAGTCGAGACTCGGTCATTGAGAAACAGTGAGATCATGTTGAAGTATTGTAAAGAGATTATATCAAAAAATAAACATTTAACAAAATAAAAAATAAAGTGCATTATTTATGGCATAACCCACGTCTAACCGTGATGTGCTGAAATTTGAAACGTACCCAAAATAACATCCGAGAAACAACAAAATTATGATGTTTTATACCAGTTGTTCCATTATTAAGATACGATATAAGAGTAAAATATTTTTGTATTAATAAAAAAACAGTAGCAGAAGACTGGTATATTTGACCGGCTAGCAAAAATTCTTAGCATTGAGACACTTTAATAATAATAATAGCTATGGAAATAAAGAGGATATGGAAACAAGAGAAGGAAACATAATCTAAATGTACTAAACATGCCCGTACATACACACGAAAATACACAAAAAGCTGTGTTACTGGCAACACTTTCCTTAACAAAAACGTTTCTGCCATAGATAAAAAAAAATAACCTGGCTTAGCCCGTTTCCTTTTTATAAAACCAAGGCAAATCCTCGAGAAACAAACATATTAATAATAATAATCTATTTATTGTCCAACAGAAAACATTTTCCAATTACAAGACAAAAATAAAACACAAGAAAACATACAGGGTGCCAGTATTTCGACAGATCTAAGGTATTTAAAAAGGTAGAGAGTCCGTTAAATTGGGGAAAAGTTGCGTATTTTAAGGCCTAACAATAATTTTAAAACAATTTAATATTTTTTTGTTTACGAGATATCAACAAAAAAATGTTTTTTTGTATAATCGTTTTAATTTTTTTATTCAAAAACCACTGAATCTCGACATTTGGAAATTTGACAATATACAGCCACTTTTTAATGAGGAATCTAGAAGCAAATTTTTTTCAAGATAACTACAATATTTACGCTGGGACGTTAGCCAACTATTGTTTTTCTTATGAGCGCCATTTTGAATTTTCATATTTTTTGAAAGAATATATTTTTCTGAACTCAGTGATGTATCACACTTATAATTTATTTTAGATTTGATATTTAAAATTATAATATTTTCTTTTTTGCAAAGAGTGCCTTGGAAACAATGACGTCATATCTGTTAATCAATAAAATCTTGACAGCAGTCAATCATTGTTAGCACTCAAAATGAATTAATAACTGTCAATTTTTTGTAATAATAATAAAAAGTATCGAATATCACATAAAAGTTGCACAAACTAGATTTATTCTACTTATTATTCAATATTTACCGAGATATGGCGAAAAAATGCAATTTCTTGTAAATAGTTTTGATTCACAAGAAATTGCATTTTTTCGCCATATCTCGGTAAATATTGATCGCCATCACATCTAAGCGTTATATATTTTTAACTTTACTGTAAATCAGCGGTTTATACGCGTGGCGCATGAAGTAAAATTTCAAGTTTAGAAAAGCCCCGTGAAAATTTGTCTCGGGTCGCGGCGCGACCCGCGACAAATTTTCTACGCGGGGCTTTTCTAAACTCGAAATTTTACTTCATGCTCAGTCTGGGAGTGGAAGACACTCGTTAGTTTAAAATACAATCACAACTGTTAAAATTTGTATCGACGGGCATCCGACGATACATATTTTAACAGTTGGGATGTATTTTAAACTAACGAGTGCAATCTACTCCCAGACTGAGCATGAAGTAAAATTTCGAGTTTAGAAAAGCCCCTCGTAGAAAATTTGTCTCGGGGCTTTTCTAAACTCGAAATTTTACTTCATGCCACACGCGTATATATTCAGGGGTGATATGTACGCAAATTATAGGTCCTAGGAGTTGTCAAATAAGTGAGTTACTCAACTGTTTCCCAGGCACTCTTTACAAAAAACAAAAGTTTAAAATTGTACATATGAAATGTATAATAAACTATAAGTGTGATACATCATTTAATTTAGAAAAAAATGTTTTTCCAAAAAATAAGAACATCAAAAATGGCGACTGTAAGAAAAACAAAAGTTGGCTATGGTCCGTGGGTAAATGTTACAGTTATTTTAAAATAAAATACGTTACTAGATTTATCGTTAAAAAGTGCCTTATAATATCAACGTTGTAAATGTTTCGATTTAATAGTTTTTGAATAAAAAAATGAAAACGAAACTTTAAAAAATCTGTTTTTTGACAATATCTCAAAAACGAAAGACGATATTTCAAATTTGTTTTTAGATTAATTTTGAGCCCTAAATTACGCAACTTTGCCCCAGTTTAACCGACTCTCTATCTCTTTAAATATCCGAGATCCGTTTACATTCTGTTGAAATACGGACACCCTGTATATATGTATAATAATAATTAAATTAGAATAATTCTGTAACAATATAATTAATTAATAAATGTTGAAGGCGTGTCCTGTGAATATATTAGACATATTTTTGAATAAAAATAATTAGTTCACAGTTGGCTCAGTTACTGAGTAACAATGATTAATAAACATAGGCAGGCACATTGTCAAAAACATTACAATATAATTTAGGCTAACTATGTCAATAATGTCAATATATTTAAAAAAAGTTATTTCCAAATCAAAATGTCAAAAGTAGACCATTTTTATATACTCTAATAAAAATAGACAGACATTTTATTAAAACTATATAAAACTATTATTAATAGCACTTATAATTAATGCTAATTACGTCGATAGTATCAATTTATGCCAACAAAAATCAATTTATATCAAAAACAATAAGCGTTTTGTGTGATTTTACGTTAAAATATCAAAAATGCATTAACTTGCAATACAAACAAATATTGATTCAGATTAAATTTATTGTGTGTGTTTCATTTTGAACTTTAGAATAAATCAGTGTTTTATAGGCGTGGCTCATGAAGTAAAATTTTAAGTTTCGAAAAACTTGAAAACTGGGCGCCTCGCTTTCTCGCGCGCCAGCAAATCCAAATTTTCGTGCTTTTCTAAACTTGAAATTTGACTTCATGCTTAATCAAGGACTGAAAAACACTTTTTCAGATAATATTAAATGCTTTATACAAAAATGCAATGAATAAAATTCAATTTAATTGTGCAATTTATAGAATAGTTATATTGATTTATTTGTTTTTTGTAACTAATAATAAACAATTATTTAATAACTCTGTTCGGTTTTGTTTAATTTCCGTGAAAAAGACGAAATGTAATTCTACATTTCGTCTTTTTTACGGATAATTTTTAATTTTTAATTTATATTTTAAATATTCGCGCGCCTAGAAAGTGCGCACGTATAGGGTGACGCTCATAGCGCCACTTTCGGAGGAGAAGTCGAGTGAGACGCGTGCAACGCGAGTGTGTTCGTTAAAATACAGTTCCAACTCAAAAAGACCATCGTGTCTTTAGCCCACCAACCACCGACGCACACATAACACAAAACCGGGGTAAGTCACCCTCAAAACACCACTGTCCAGCGGAGTCCACAGATCAGTAAAATAAATAATTAGTGTAAGCGCCTGTATACGCGCATCACAACCCTTCAGCAAAAAACTGAAGTTGTGAATTATACAAGCTAATTTCTACTTTTCTAAACTTGAAATTCTACTTCGTGCTTAACCGAGGAGTAAAAACACTCATGTTCAATTTAAATACTTTTATAAAAACAACGAATGCCTGAACATTTACACAGTATCGGAATATGTATACTTGATAGAAACATTTACTTTATGTACTCGTATGTAATTATTGCTATCTATTAGAAAAAGAGAAAGCAGAGGTGTATTTATTTATGTATATTATAATTATTTCTTGGTTTGATTAGAATGATTTGTTGTTTATCATCTTAAGAGGGGAGTTGGGCCATGTAAAATTTATATGTTGGGACTTCGGTTCCAGCGTTGTTATAGGATAATATTTTACAAATGTTCTTTTACAAAGATATGCATTGAACCTTTCGTAATAAAATGGCGAAAACAGATTTGTTTTACCTTTTTTACAGGTTTAATTTACGCAGAAATATTGTTTGTTTAGAGGTTTATTTCGACATTAGGTAATTTATTATTTATATATACTCAATGACATTAAAAGCGTAACACCAAGAAGGAATGATTTTTTTTAATTCATATTTTAGCAACAGAGTGACTATATTTAAAGCATACATTGATAACAATTTCAACCTTGCGCCTTTTATATTTATTGTGAAAAAAAAATATTTCACTTTTTCTTTTTTAATAATACTATTTATATGAGTTGTTTAGTACAGATGTTTTTAGTTTTCGTGTTTCCGTTGAGTGTGTTAAGCTTAAATAAAATGCCTCGAGTCCGTAGACGTCCACAATATCACCATTTGAGCGATTTTGACCGGGGTCGAGTTGTTGCTTATCGAGATGTCGGTATGTCCTATCGCGAAATTGCCCGCCGTATTGATTCCACTGCAGCAACTGTAATACGTGTGTATCAGGTATGGATAGAAGAAGGTAGAGGAGCAAGAAGAAGACCAATTGGTCAACCAAGGCGTACCACAGAACGTCAAGATCGGCGCTTAAGACAAATAGCCCTGCGAGACCGTTTCGCTACTACGCGTCAAATCGGTGATCAATGGATTGGAGAAGAAGGTAGGCCCGTTAGTATGCGAACCTTATATCGCCGCATTCAATCCTTTGGGCTTCTTTCGTACCGTCCAAGATTAGTGCTTCCTTTAACAGCGAGACACTGTCGCCAAAGGTTGGACTGGTGCAGAGAACGGCAGCATTGGGAGGCAGAATGGCACGATGTCGTATTCAGCGATGAATCACGATTTTGTCTAGGCACGCATGATGGCCGTAGAAGGGTACGACGCTACCGTGAAGAACGACCTGATCTTAGGTTTGCTATTGAGAGGCATGTACACAGGACTGCTGGAGTAATGGTTTGGGGGGCTATTGCTTATGGTAGTCGATCACCTCTTGTGTTCATTCGAGGCAGTATGACAGCTGCGCGTTATGTTGAAGACGTCATACGACCGACTTTGTTGCCTTATTTAGATGGCTGCCCAGACGTACTTTTCAACAAGATAACGCCCGTCCCTATATTGCTCGTCGAACTATGAACTTTCTTAATGAAGCTGGTGTTAATGTTTTGGCGTGGCCGCCCCGTTCGCCGGATTTAAATCCCATTGAACATGTGTGGGATATCATGGGAAGAAGAATATTCTCTTTGCACCATCCTCCACAGACTCTAGCACAGTTGATCGATGAAAATCAAGTTGCTTGGAACGAGATGCCTCAAGAAGACATCGACCATCTCATTTTGTCGATGCCCAGACGTCTACAGGAGTGTATACAGCAAAGGGGTCGCCAAACACATTATTAATTTTTTTTAGATTGTTTTTTAATAAAGTTTCTTGACAATGTAATCATTTTATTCTTGATGTAAGACTACCATACTGGCAAAAAATCAAGTTAAAATAATAACTCCTTCTGGGTGTTACGCTTCTAATGTCATTGAGTATAGAAATAAAAGTTCATATAATCTTATATTTTCACCATTTTTTTGTATCGTATGTTCAATAAAAAAAACCTCTAGAGTGCCATGGGAAATATTGTAGGTTGGCAACTCTGAGATTATATATTAAAATTATTATGTCTGAGCTTGTCGATATTCACCTGAAGACTGACAGCTGCACTTCAGGACTTAATGTTGAAAATAAAATCTCCACTTCCATCCCGAACAAAACCAAATGGTTAGAGGGCTGGATAGTTCAAGGCAAGGATGTCTGGCTCCTTACAAATGGTTCCAAGTCTGAAAACAGAGTAGGAGGAGGAATCTTCTCACAAGATTTCAACCTCAAAAAGTCTTTTAGACTCCTAAACAACTGTAACATTCTTCAGGCAGAGGTCATGGACATCCAAGTGGCAGTGGACTGGATCCATAAAAATGACCTTCAGGGGAACCGTATTAGGTTCATTACTGATAGCCAAGCCACCATTAAGATACTGAATAGTTCGTACTGCACCTCGAAGGTCGCCGGAGACTGTAAAAAATCGCTAAATAGGCTTGCAAATAACTGTGATGTGGGACTCATGTGGGTACCTAGTCACAGCGATTTCAGGGGGAATTCAATTGCCGACGACCTTGCAAGGAAGAAGGCAAGAATGAAGGACCTGTCTGCTGAACTCTGCACCCACACTCCTCTTGTGGAATGCAAGAAACTACTTAGGGACCAAATGATAGCATCGGTCAACCATAGGTGGAGAGAAGAAGATACGTGTCTCATAACAAGGCAGCTATGGCCTATATGGAATACTATAAACAGCAACAGATTAATTGCACTTAGCAGAATCGACATAAAGAAGGGGTAGGCATCCTCACCGGCTACTGCCTCCTAGGATAATGGGTCTTAAGCACAACGACTTTTGCAGAGGATGCTTGTGGGGGGGGAAGAGACGGTACTCCACTATCTAGGACAATACCCTGCACTTAAAGGAAAAAGAATCAAGTACTTTGGTATGCACTACGCGAATGGACTAGCGGACTTCACAACTCTAGATGTGAGAAATCTGATCGGATTCATTAGGTGCTCGAATTGGTTTGTATAGGTAGGGAGAGAGGGGAGATCTGACTCCGTTTTACCCTTATGGTATCACAAGGGGCCCTTTGGGCCTAAGTGAGTAGCCTAACTGCTGCCATTGAAACCTAACCTAACCTAACCAATGTCTGACGTTTAATATGTCAATTCCTAAAGCGTCTAGCGAACCTAAATTTAAAAAAAGATTAAACCATGGCACTCTAGAAGTTTTTTATTTTATTGAACCCACGATATAATGGTCACTCTTGACGTGTGATAGACAGAAAGCAATACATCAAAGCAATAATCTCTCTGCATTCGATGTAGTTTTGCTTCCATATAACGAATTTAAATGTTCCGCAATTTTATATAATGTTAAGAACTGACATAAGAAGGTCAAGTGATATATGAAGTTCAAGTAACCAATTTAAATGTTCCGCAATTTTATATGACGTTAAGAAGTGACATAAGAAGTTCAAGTGACTTGCCCCCTCTTAATTTGAACGTTCTGCCATCTTATGTGACGCTGAAAAGTGACTATGAAGTTCAAGCGATATTTAAGCCAAAATCGACAACCGATTACCTAACCCCCCTCTTAAAAGGCGAAATAGTTCAATAACGATAGAAACTTCAAATCAGCGTCTCTTTTATATTGCTGACATCATATTTTTTAAATTAATCTTTCCATTAACAAATACATACATAGCTAAATATCATGAAGAAAGAAACATATATTTGAAATTGTGTACTTTGTCGATTTTTGTGTGAATAATAAAAGCGTAGGGCGTAGTGTAGTGAACCGTGCTGGCCGGAGCAGACGAAATATAATTAAAGCGGAGTCGAGGGAAACATTCCCAGTGCTGAATAATGGTGCTCAAAAGTTGGGCCTGCAATTAATTCCATTTGATGTAACGTCGAAAACTAAACCAATTACTAAATTAGATTTTTTTTAATACTCCAGCTGATTGCGAATGGAACGCAAATGAAAATAGAGACTGATTATTATTTTCAATTGTAAACTACTTATTCAATCACGCTCCTAAATAATAATAAAATATTTCTTAAAATAAACATCTGATTTTATTTACCGCAATCCTAACATCACTTCGAAATACGAATTCTCACCAGAAATCCTTTAGTAATTAATTTATTAGGTCGTTTCATCTAGACCGTTAAAGAATGATTCATCTAGATAGTTAATTTTTACTTCACTAAAAAATACTGTTATTCCTTACTTCACTTTTTATTTGTATCGTTAGATGCACATTTTGAGACACAAAGTGCTCATTTTCAATAAAAAACTGTTTGTTATTGATAATGACCACTTTGTGTCTCGAAATGTACATCTAACGATACAAATAAAAAGTGAAGTAAGGAATAATAGTCCTTTTTAGTGTAATAACACTTTAAGTAAACTCAAAAACATATAGTGATTTTTACTTTTCAAATAACAAATAGTAGTGTCAGATAGGTGACAAAGTTAACATTGCGAAATATGCTTCTATCAGCATATTTTGTAATGAGTGCTATAAAGAATTGTTAGTGCATTAATTATTCACAGCAGTGTTGAATTGTCAGCTGTACAGAAAGTTCAAGAATTAAATGCAGTAAATGGTATTTTAAAGTTATTCTGTAAATCGTTGGATATTCGTTGTTTTTTAAAATAGTTCAATATAAAGCTTTGTACGAGTGATTTTCAATCCCAGAGTAAGCATGAAGTAAAATTTCGAGTTTAGAAAAGCCTGAAAATTTGGTTTGGTCGCGTAGCGCGAAGCGCGGAGCGACCAAACCAAATTTTCAGGCTTTTCTAAACTCGAAATTTTACTTCATGCGCCACGCGTATTAAATAATAAAAATGCTAAAATATTGTGAACAAGTCAACTTCAATTGAAATCAGTGTCTTGTATGCGTGGCGCATAAAGTAAAATTTCGAGTTCAGAAAAGCCTAAAAGTTTGGTTTGGTCGCTCCGCGCTTCGCGCTACGCGACCAAACCAAATTATCAGGTTTTTCTAAACTCGAAATTTTACTTCATGCTTCGTCTGGGAGTATAAAACACTCTTTTAAAGCTTCAAATTGAACTATACATATGTGTACTTTCAAGAAGCATTCCCTGTATTTCTTTGTCTCGTTTCCCTCCTTGGTCAAAATACTGGCTACACCCTTAAACTGTAGCCCTATTTCACAAAAAAACAAAATTGTTTGTGTATTATAGCATATACATTTATTTATTTGATATTTCGATTATTTTCGCTTCGCGCTTCGCGACCAAGTCAAATCCTTAAGAATGAAATGCAGTAAATGGTATTTTAAAGTTAAGCTGTAAATCCTTAGATATTGATTGTTTTTTAAAATAGTTCAATATAAAGCTTTAAACAAGTGTTTTCCAATCCCCGACTAAGCATGAAGTAAAATTTCGAGTTTAGAAAAGCCTGAAAATTTGGTTTGGTCGCGTAGCGCGAAGCGCGGAGCGACCAAACCAAATTTTCAGGTTTTTCTAAACTCGAAATTTTACTTCATGCGCTACGCGTATTAAACACTGAAAACGCTGAAATATTGTAAACAGGTCAACTTTCATTGAAATCAGTGTCTTTTACGCGTGGCGCATGAAGTAAAATTTCGAGTTTAGAAAAGCCTGAAAATTTGGTTTGGTCGCTCCGCGCTTTGCGCTACGCGATCAAACCAAATTTTCAGGCTTTTATAAACTCGAAATTTTACTTCATGCTTCGTCTGGGAGTGGAAATCACTCGTTTAAAGCTTCAAATTGAACTATACATATGTGTACTTTAAAGAAACATTCCCTGTATTTCTTTGTCTCGTTTCCCTCCTTGGTCAAAATACTGGCTACACCCTTAAACTGTAGCCCCATTTCACAAAAAAACAAAATTGTTTGTGAATTATAGCATTTACGTTTATTTATTTGATATTTCGATTATTTTCGCTTCGCGCTACGCTATCAAATCAAATCTTCAAGAATGAAATGCAGTAAATGGCATTTTAAAGTTATGCTGTAAATCCTTGGATATTCGTTGTTTTCTAAAATAGTTCAATATAAAGCTTTAAACGAGTGTTTTCCAATCCCCGATTAAGCATGAAGTAAAATTTCGAGTTTAGAAAAACCTGAAAACTTCAGGCTTTTCTAAACTCGAAATTTTACTTCATGCGCCACGCGTATTAAACACTGAAAACTCTGAAATATTGTAAACAGGTCAACTTCAATTGAAATCAGTGTCTTGTACGCGTGGCGCATGAAGTAAAATTTCGAGTTTAGAAAAGCCTGAAAATTTGGTTTGGTCGCTCCGCGCTTCGCGCTACGCGACCAAACCAAATTTTCAGGCTTTTCTCAACTCGAAATTTTACTTCATGCTTCGTCTGGGAGTGGAAAACACTCGTTTAAAGCTTCAAATTTAACTATACATATGTGTACTTTAAAGAAACATTCCCTGTATTTCTTTCTCTCGTTTCCCTCCTTGGTCAAAATACTGGCTACACCCTTAAACTGTAGTCCCATTTCACAAGAAAAAACAAAATTGTTTGTGTATTATAGCATATAAATTTATTTATTTGATATTTCGATTATTTTCGCTTCGCGCTACGCGACCAAACCAAATCTTCAGGCTTTTCTAAACTCGAAATTTTACTTCATGCTTCGTCTGGGAGTGGAAAACACTCGTTTTAAGCTTCAAATTAAACTATAGATATGTATACTTTAAAGAAACATTCCGTGTATGTCTTTGTCTCGTTTTCCTCCTTAGTCAAAATACTGGCTACACCCTTAAACTGTAGTCCCATTTCACAAGAAAACACAATTGTTTGTCTATTATAGCATATACATTTATTTATTTAAAATTTCGCTTATTTTCAAAAATGCGAAATTGTTTTGGATTACACCAATATTAAAAACTAAATTAAAATCGACATCCTTGTGCAAATGTCGTCTTTTGTTCTACATACATGCATATGTATTTATGCACATATTTGAAAATTCCACATCCTTTAAACATGCACATTCCACTCTATGAATCCACCCTTTGCTGCTCGAGGCACTAACGTGCATGGTGTAATATTTGACAAACAATTTCACAAAAATGTAGACCTATGTTTAGTCTTAATTAGGACTAACATTCTGTACAACAATAATTTGTGGTGTATAGAAATAATTGCGCAATGTTTCGCCAAGTGATAAATGGAGAAATAGTTTAAGAAACCGCTTACCCACTGAACAAAAAACAAACAAATAACGTTTTAGCAACATTGTAACAACAATAAATGTTGTTTTAATGTTGATTAAACATTACTTAAATGTATTTGCTCAGTGGGTAAGGAAAAAATCAATTAAGAGTTATTATTTTTCAATATATCTAATCCAATATATATACAAACATATTTATTCAGACAATACAATATACGGTACAAAAATGTATACACCTATCATACATGTGGCTGTTGCCATATAAACCTAACCTACCTAACCTATCATACATGTTAGTGTTAGTCTGTCCGGGCTATCGACCAAAGGTCTTTCTGCCCTGTCTGAATTTATGATGTGCAATGAAATGTCTGTGCTAGCTAGCTTAACTATAGTTGGTTTTTTTGTTCAATAATGGTAAGCTAAATTTGCCGAAACTGCAGTCACATAAAAATAAATTGTGTTATACAAACAAAGTTATAACGTTTTTTATTGATAAATTAACATGTATAACGAAGTAGAAGCCTCCACAATACAAAAAAATAGTTGAAATGTTTTTAGTATAATATTGTAAAATTGTGGATACATTTAAAAAAACCGACGCCTTTAAAATAGCATTAAAAATAAAATGGCACTAGACAATTCGTCTATTTAACACGTCGCTGTTGTATAAATCACAATAAATTTGACTAATAAGCTCGGTGAATCGCATTCGATTCACAGCATGGTTTTAATTTCCTGCGTAGTTCACTCGTTATTAATATCGTAATGAAATGCTTATTAGTAATGCAAATGAAAATCTTGGATAAGAGCTCTACTCACAATACACGTATATAATTAATTTTATTAATTTATGTAGCAAGAAAATAACGTAACGTTCCGATTGCGATGTATTAAAATTATACAGGGTGTGTTACCGGCGATGCTTTCAATTGTGGGCAACAAAAATTAAATTTCTAATTTTAATCTTTTTTGTATATATAATGAGTTTTTCCCAGCAATTAACTGAGGACTGATCGGGGAATATCTCGGGTAATAGAGTCCGAACACCTGGAGTGCACTCCGAGCAGAGCTCATAGAGGGAGCATTGGTGACCAGCGGCAGTCCGTTTTTTGGAAAAGAGATTTGTATAATCCTTTGCATTATCTTTTCCGAAGAACGGATTAGATGAGATTCCAAAATTCTCGAGATTTCCCGAATGCATGTAATTGCGACGGATTTGGCGAATTTCGGGCGGTGTTTTTTTTTGTGTAAATAAATTTGTTGTTTTGCATTGGTGTTTAAAGGACTAGTTGCTCGTGCTTTCCATCCCCAAGCCCCTGAGCTAGCTGGAAGCGCATTTGGGGTACCTTCCCCCTATGACAGGTGTCCACAGATTCATTCTCAACATAGAGATCTCCGTAATTATTTGGTTAAACGGGATGAAATACTCCTTAGCTAAAATTGTACTAAACCCCACAAAATACTTTAGACACTTTACGTAGTTTTGGCGCTATAATAAAAAAAGTGAATGTATGATTTCATTATTTTTCGTTATAGCTCAATTATTTTCAAAGGAAGTCTAGTTTAATTTGCATGTTCTTGAAGGACTTTTTTTAATAGGAATTTCGTAGTGTACTTAGATGGTATTATTGATAAGATTTATTTTTGCTTTTCAGAAATGTATAATTTGTTGTGTCTAATATGAAAACGAATGGTAAAAACAACAAAATTGATTATTTTAACACTGACAGGTTGAGAATTGAAGACTCTGAAACCAAAAAAATAAGGAAAAATTATTTTATAATAATTATTTAACAAAAACAGAACGATTTGAATAATATTTAGACTTTTCTTGAATCAAAAGTATAAAAAGAAGTTACTGACGATGTTCCAACACGCCTTATTTTGAATCTGTTAACACAACGTATTCAGTAATTATATTTTTAAATTTATCTATCGCATTTCTGAAAAATCTTGCTATATTTTATATTTTAAATGTTTTGCGTCGCTACTTTTAAATAGTCTAAGGTCAGAATTTTCAAAATAATTATGGTTAATCTAAAATGTACGATACCATTGGCTACACTTATATATCTTCAGTAGCTGCAGATTTGTCAATTTTTTTTTTAATTTTAAAAGATAAAAAGAGTGAGATGTACAATTTGGAAAGTGTCATTACAGTTGTATTATTCAAATACAGGGTGCGGCAGGGAAACTTGCTGATTTGAAAGGTCAATAAAAGAAAAAGTATTTTACATATTGATTTAATTCTTTCTTATCGTATTGTACACATTCTGAATTTTTGTTTCAAGTGGTTTTACAAATGACATCGGACAAATGACGGCTTTCATTAGCGAATCACAGATCCACCCGCTTTTTGAAGTTTCGCTCCACTCTTTCGAGCATGCATATCGACGGGAATGTTGGCGATGGCTTGGCGAATGTTGTCCTTCAGGTGTTGCAGGCTCCGTGGTTGATCATTGTAAACAATGGATTTAAGATATCCTCATAAAAAGAAGTCACAGGGAGCCAAATCGGGGGAGCGCGCAGGCCACAGTACGTCACCCCTCAAGGAGATTAGACGCTCGTGAAAGTGTTCCCTCAAAAGTTCCATTGAAGTTCTCGCTGTGTGTGTGCCGTGGCTCCGTCCTGCTAGAACCATACGCCCCCAAGTTCCATTTCTTCAAGTTTTGGGAGAAAAAATGTCTCAATCATTTCTCTCTAGCGAACTGCATTCATAGTAACAGTGTGTTCTTCTTCCTGTTCTGGAAGTCCGTTGATCTCCATGCCCTTTTTTTGCCACACTGCCACTTTCCCTGAATGCGTCCACCCACGAAACGATTTATTGCCGGAGAGGAATGGGACCCGTGGGATTATTATTAACCCGAGTTCGGAAGGCACGTTGGGTGGCAGCCACTGAACGGCCATTGGAAAAGTAGGCCTCGACGGCGAACGCACGCTCCTCCTTTGTTCAACGCATAACGACAGGTGTCTTGCGCGGTAACAAAACTGCAAGACCCCCTTTATCAAATGAGACCCTCCGTATCCCTTTCTGACCACGCCTCATTGGCGCACAATTTAAATAAACAAGTTTCCTTGCCGCACCTTGTACAGTGCCTAATTTTCTTAAAAACTCTAAATTAACAAATTTGTAAACTACCAAATCCATTGAAAAAACAATTGAACAATTTCTTACTTGACTGTTTGTATTATAACGTGTGTGAACTAATCACTTGATTTTTATAAGAAATGGAATTTATTTTAAGCTACATTTATGTTCTATGTTTGATGCACTCTATACTCTAACATTATTTTATATTTTGTTTATTGTCTTTGAATAAAGTTATTATTATTATTATAATTGCCTGCATAAAATTAAAAAAAAACCTGAATTTGATTCTGGAATAATTATTCTCAATCACTCTGTACATGGTAATTCGTACATCAGATGATTTATTCGTGTTTGTTTCCAATCTTTATTTTTAAAAAATGTTTAGTGCCAATTTGTATCATATGTTCAATAAAATAAAACCTATAGAGTGCCATGGAAAATATTGTAGGTTGGCAAGTCTGAAATTATATATTATAATTATTATGTCTGACGTTTTCTATGTCAATTCCTAAAGCGTGTAGTCAACTTACATTTAAATAAAAATAATAGCACTCGAGAGGTTTTATTTTATTGAACATACGATACAATATATTGTTAAATAATGCAAAATCAGGGGAGAGAAATCGATAAGTCTATCAAGAATTGAGTATTATAACATAGGTAAAGATTAACGAGTAATTCTAAACTGGCACTTAAAGTAATGCGATCATTAAATAGAGAAATGTAGCGCTATTCACGAAATTTCGTTACAAATTGCACTTCATTTAACTCGTTTATTTTAAAGAATTGCATTGGCTCAGCAAAAAAAATACCTTAATTTAAATAATCGTTGAAGCTAAAACATTTCACCATTGAATAATGAATTGTATACCTACTTAATCAATTGGTAAAGCATTATTAAGATTAATGGTTGATGTTTAATATTCCGTCTTAAACAAGACGTATCAAAATATTTTGTATGTGAAGGCTTCTACATGTTAATTTAACATTAAAACACTTTAAACTTTGTTTGTGTAACACTTATTTATTTTTCGTGTCCGCAGTTTCGGCAACTTTAGCTTGCCATTATCAAACGTGTCACGTTTGATAATGGCAAGCTAAAGTGGCCGAAACTGTAGTCACGAAAAATTAATAAGTGTTATACAAACAAAGTTTAAAGTATTTTATTGTTAAATCAACATTTACACGTTTGATAATGGCAAGCTAAAGTTGCCGAAACTGCAGTCATGAAAAATAAATAAGTGTTGTACAAACAAATCAAATATCAAAATATTTAACGAGGATTTTTTATCGTACAAAATATAATTTAGTTTATTCATTCCCTTATTTTATATTGTTTGATGCGTCATTGAATAAATTCAAGTTTCATTTAAAACTAACAGACTTGTCGGCTTTTATTACCGATTTTTTATAAGCGTATCTTTAAAATCTATATTTGTTAATTAGTAAATGTTAATGTATACTTGTATAATTATTTACTTTATTTTTATATTATTTACTTTACTTTCTTTGTTATGATTTTTGTAAAAAAACGATTGCGGTAAATAAATATTATTATTATAAGATATGTTGATAAATTACCTTAAATAAATGAATTTTATGATTCACAGATTTTATTCAAATTTACTCTGTAATAGATATTGTATGTTCAATAAAAAAAGACGTCTAGAGTGCCATGATTTAATCTTTTTTTTTAATAAAGTTGGCTACACTCTTTAGGAATTGTCATATAAAACGTCAGACATAATAATTATAATGTAGAGTTTCAGAGTTGCCAACCTGCAATATATTCCACGGCACTCTAGAGGTTTAATTTTATTGAACATGCGATACTACAGATTGGAGTTAGTGTGATTTTTAATATTTTATTGTATAATTCAATATTCGGAGATGTATTTGCACGAGAAGTGGTTGATTTAATGGGTATTTATTGTCTTAAGTTGTCTTATTAATCAAGACGTATTGTTTGAATTTTATACGAATATTGTCGTAATTTTATATATTATGTTTAAAGTGTACAAACTATAAGAAGCGTAAGGTTGATTTCTGGAATTCAAATAGTTTTAATTTAGAATTATTCATGTTCTTAAAGATACATTTTAAACACATCTATACGTTTGTTTTATTATAACATTATAAATTAAAACCACAGAGATTGGATCTAGTTTATTGAGAATGGTACTATTGTTACAGGTGTGATGAAGATTGAGTGATAAGTTATTTTTTAAAATAATATTTTGTCATCTCTCCAACGCGATGTTAATTTTTTTTCTGTTTTTACCATTTAAATTAGTATAAAATTTACGAACAAAATGACACTTTCTCCGTCGTTTAAACATTTGATGATTGACATACTAAACGTATTCCACTTAAAATCAGCGTTTTATACGCGTGGCGCATAAAGTAAAATTTCGAGTTTAGAAAAGCCTAATAAAAAGTAATAGTAATTTTTATAAATTTCATACAAGTAAATCTGAAGTTTATTTGTTTTCTTTTTTTTAGAATAAGTTATTTTACTTTTACATACTGTATCTAAATCTTAAATTTTTCAAAAATTACAATTTTTAATTATTCAGTCCAGAAAACGACAATATTGTATAGTAAATTAATGTTGTAAGACCCCTAAATTGAACACAAAGGCTTACCAAAAACGTATCGATAGTTGAATTTATTTTATATTCGACACAAAAATATATAATTCTTTCACGTCTTAAAGTTATGAGACCCTAAAGTAGATTTGCATAAGTGAAAATAATTGATTTTCTCTAAGACATTTTTGTATTTGTATCTGTTTATTTATTATGGAATCTCCAATTAAATACAATACATTAAATAACGTAGACAAATCAAGATAACGTGTTAAAATTAAATACGGGGATTTTTTTTTTATATAAATTAATTTAAAGCTCAAAACGAGACTTTTCCACTCCCAGATTAAGCAAGAAGTGAAATTTCGTGTATGTAAAGTTATTTAAATTAAAAAACACTTGGTATTGTTTCACAAATTAAAACTTTATCCCGACTAGTTTCGGTTTGTTAGACCATTTTCAAAGGAAGGAAAATGGTCTAACAAACCGAATCTACTCGGATATAGTTTTTATTTGTGAAACAATACCAAGTGATTTTTAATTTAAATAACTACATATTCTAATAATATGTTTCACCAAGTGCCAGATGAGAAATTAATTAAAGATAAAATTTCGAGTTTAGCAAAGCCACGCGTATTTAACGCTGAAAACACTGAAATAGTTAACAAGTAAACTTCACTTGAAATTATTGTCTTATACGAGTAGCGCATGAAAGAAAATTCTAATAAAATAGATCGCTAACGGAAAAATAGCCTTTTATTTAATTCTCTTAATTTTTAGCATTCCAGACTCCTTTCTACGCTACTGGGTACTAATATTTATCTTTGCTATTTGTTAATGATTAACTTAAAAACTAATGTTGTGGCTTTAATATTGTAATATACTTACAGCTTAATTCGTCATAAAACAAGATAAAATATGATGCCAAAAGAGTCATTATAAAATGATGCTTTGCGTATTTAAATCATTTTGTCTGTTATTTTTCGTATATAATTTTATATGATATTAAATTTTCAATAATAATATTGTCTATTACATTTTTACAGGAGATTAAATTCAATTCAATTATTAAATTGTATTCCATTAATCGTACATTTTTTTGTACATCAATTTCACAACTACAAACGACTTTGTTATTCAAGCTAAATGATGTTTTAAACTATAAATACGCATGCAACATAAAAATCTTCACTCAACAGATATCATCCAAATATGAAGTACCTTCTAGCAGTAACACTTTTCATTTATTTGGAAACCACACACGTAAGTTTAAAACAATATTTTTCCATCTGTTCAACAATATTAGGATTAATTATAATAAATAAAAAATAATAATAAAATAACTGGATTTGTTTCACAATCCGGTTATTTTATTATTATTTTTTTTTTAATATTTATTAATGTTTTACTACTGATAAAGTTAAGGATATGAGTGTTTGATTTAGTCTTTGTAAGACGTAGATTGCGTAAAGAATCGCTCTTTTTTGTTTTGAACGTAATTAATGACCCTGGCGACCGCCAGAGCAATCAACATCAAACTTTTATCACAATTATTTGTATAGAATCGAATCCAAAGAAAATAATGAAGTATAATGTATTCGGTGCGTTACATACGATATACTGGGCGCATTCATCAGAAAAATATACTCTCAACAAGTTTGGATTTATTTTTTCGCTCTATGTTGGTATCTGGTAAACGCTACACTGGCCATTTCAATTTGGACGCTTGCGAAAATGACGAACGTGTTTGCTGTTGACAGTGCGTTTATCATAAAATTCCCCAATTGTTGCTATCAAACTCCCAACAGTTTTATCTGATGAGTCCGCCCATTTATTACGTTATTATCTTTGTGTGATCTGTCCTTGTACCCATTGACGTCACGACCCTCCCCTTGCTTCTCCAGCAAAAACGTGAAATTGTGTCCATACCCAAGGACGGTCAAGTATACGGTAAGAAGGATCAACAGAATCAAAGATTTTGGAGTAGGGGTAGAGATCGCTTACTTCACAAATGCGCGCTGAATTTAAATGTGGTTACATCATGGTAACGTCACAAATGCGCGCTGAATTCAAATGTGGTTCCTTCATGGTAAACTTTGAGTAAGCATGCATAAGCTGTACATTTTCTGACATTCATTGCTTTTTAAAAGAGTTAAATTTGAAGTTTTAAACGAGTGTTGTCTACTACCAGACTAAGCATGAAGTAAAATTTCGAGTTTAGAAAAGCCCCGTGAAAATTTGTCGAGGGTCGCGCAGCGACCCGAGACAAATTTTCACGGGGCTTTTCTAAACTCGAAATTTTACTTCATGCGCCACGCATATAAAACAGATTTTAAGCAAAGTTCGAATATACATAAATTTTACAATATTTTAGTGTTTTATACGCGTGGCGCATGAAGTAAAATTTCCAGTTTAGAAAAGCCCAGAAAATTTGTCTCAGGTCGCTGCGCGACCCGAGACAAATTTTCACGGGGCTTTTCTAAACTGGAAATTTTACTTCATGCTTAGTCTGGGAGTGGAAAACACTTGTTTTAAGCTTCAAATTGAACTTAAAAAAACAGGGAATATCTAAAGATTTACAGAAATTAGCCTAATTTGGAATATACGTATTCCAAATTTTTAAAGAAAAACTCTCTGTATAATGTAAATACATATTGAAGGAGGTGCGAAAAGGGGAAATTAATAATACTCAAGGGATGTTAATAATTTTATTTATTTACAATTTATTAAATTTTCTCCTCTTTGCATTTTATATTATTCAAGAGATTTTGTTTTTAAAATCTTTGTTATTTTTAAAAACTTAATATTAGTAAATTAAATAATGAATTCTTATAAATATTCTTTGTTTCAAATATGATTTTATTATAACCCAATCAACGTCAACATATTTTTTTAATTTAATTACACGTAACACAAACTATTATTTTAATTACACTTAACACTAACACTAAATCCTATTTTAGTAACACTTATTTTTAACACAAAATAGTAAAAAATCTATCTATGAAAGTACAGCGAAACCGGAAAGAGAGGTTATGATAGACTTAAAAACGTAACCAAACACAACGTCATTGTTCTCTTTCGCACGAACTAGGGCCTGCGTGAAAAGGGGTATTGGAAAACATAGAAAGATTCAATTCTGTCATACCTTGTTACACATATGTATTACGCCCATCGACGTACTTTGGTCATACCTAGACACATAGTATATGTGTCATGTAATTACTTTAGTGCTCGGTTGCAAATACTGGCTTAAGCACAGCGTACCGCCATCTTTCAATTATCACTTGAACTTCTTATGTCAGTTATCAACGTCATATAAGATGGCGGAACATTTAAACTGGATATATGGAAGCAAAACTACTACGACTCCAGAGAGATTATCGCTTAGATGTATTTTCTTTTTCTCAGACGTCAAGAGTGACCATTATATAATAAAATGGTATATGAATTTTTATATCCATATAAATAATAAATTACTATATTTTAAAATAGACCTTTAAACAAAAAATATTTCTGCGTTAAATAAAAAAGTTACAAAAAATCTGTTTTCAAAATTCTGTTACGAAAGGTTTAATCCATATCTTTGTGAAAGAAAATTTGTAACATGTTATCTTATAACAACGCTGGAATCGTAGTCCCAGCATACAAATTTTACACAACCAAACGCCCCGTTTAACTAGTTTAAAATGTTGGTTTCTTTATACGGTTATTTATACATTTATTATTATTGGTTTATATCTTTTAGGCAAATTCCTCTACATCAGATATAGCTCGTGGGATCTGGAGCACCATAAAAGAATCCACAAAAGAACCGAAATGCACCCCCTTCTACGTCCTCAACAAACTCAACCTAACTGACAAAGATGGCAACTTGCAAACCAAAAATATCCCCTATTTCAACCTCTACAACAACGCCACTTTAGTCCAATGCATGGAGACCAATAAGAAGAAAGAAAAATGCGATAAGATCAATTCCGTTGCACGATGCTTTGTTGATACAGAAACGAAGAAATATATAGATGATGTTAAAGCATGCTCGAAAGAGAGTAAATTCGAGATGAGGCATTTCCATTTAGGGGATTTCATCGCGTTATATTCTGATGATAAGTATAAGTGCTTTGTCAGGTGCATGTGGATTAAGCAGGGTGCTATCGGGGATGATAATAATTTCACGAATGGCCTGATTGGGAATTCGTTGCATACTTTTGGGCCGTTTGTTCCAGGCGTTGATGCGGCTATGAAAAAATGCGGGGCGAAGAAAGATGGGAATAAGTGTAATGAAGCGTTTGAAAGAGGATCTTGTTTTATTGAGGAAATGATTTTTGCTAATATTTAATTGTTATAGAAATATGTATGAAGAATGTGGATAAATAAGTTATAGTATCTATTTTTCATCACAAAGTTTTTGCGATGATATTTATGATATTTTAAAACCTGTCTTACATTTATGGGTTATTTGTAAAACGAACTTTAAAAACATTATTAGCTAAGACATTTTTCTTGAACATTAATGACCTTCGCTGTTTGTCTTATAACAATAACCAGAACTTGTAAACATTGCACAATTTGATATGATAAATACACAAAATGAGTAGAAAATTGAAAATTTATTGGTCCTTTCCTAGTTGAAACTTTTGTAAATTTATCCTTGAAATATACGAGGGTTGCCTTTTATATTTCGGGATTGGGCAACCCTAGTGTTGCAATCTGGCAACTGAGAGCTCTATCGTAAAGTTCGACATTTTTGAGGTTATACGTACTCAGAACGTTTTGACATATGAGCGTTATTTGTGTCGTTTACACTAACTTAAAAGATTTATCTCGGCCAAAGAATGGAATTAAATCGTGAACATTTTCGTGCGATTATTTTTTACAATTTCGACGTGGATTAACTCAACAACAGTGCATGGATGAACTTAATTCAATATTTGGCGATGAAGCTCCATCAAGGACCAGTGTTTATCAATGGTATGGTGAATTCAACCGAGGTCGTAGCTCACTCCAAGACGAATTTCGTGGAGGTCGTCCAAAATCAGTTGTTGTTCCGGAAACCATTGATGCTGTGCGCAAACAAATATTGCAAGATCGTCATGTGACCTATCGTGAGATTGAGACAACCTTAGGCATTAGTGGGACCAGCATACATTCAATATTGCATGAACATTTGACTGTCAAAAAAATTTGTTCGCGTTGGATCCCACACAATTTGTTAATCGCTCAAAAAAGGCTCGTGTCGATTGGTGTAAAGAAATGCTAAAATAATACGATTGCGGTGCTTCGAAACACGTCTATGACATCGTGAAAAAACAGGCGACCATTTGCTTGGAAGTGCTTCGTGCGCGAACAACTTTTGTTGGATTTGGCTCATCTTGAAACACCCATACGGTAGACTGCTGTTTACTTTCGGGCTCATACGCGTAAATCCATGATTTATCATGATTCATCACGCGTATGAGCCCGAAAGTAAACAGCAGTCGACCGTATGGGTGTTTCAAGATGAGCCAAATCCAACAAAAGTTGTTCGCGCACGAAGCACTTCCAAGCAAATGGTCGCCTGTTTTTTTCGGAAAAACTGGACATGTCGCAACCGTACCACTAGAACAACGCAGAACAGTCAATTCTGAGTGGTACACAACCATTTGTTTGCCAGTTGTCATCCAAGAAATCAGGAAAACCAACCGCCGACAATGCGAGCTCTTCACCACGACAATGCGAGCTCTCACACATCGGCTCAAACAACTGCATTTTTGAGCACGCAAAACATCGATTTGATGAGTCATCCGCCATATAGTCCTGACTTGGCACCGAATGACTTCTTTTTATTCCCACCCGTAAAAAATAAAATGAGAGGTCAACGTTTTTCGACACCTGAAGAAGCGGTTGATGCGTTCAGAATGCATGTTTTGGCGATACCTTAATCAGAGTGGCAAAAGTGCTTCGACAATTGGTTCAAACGCATGAAAAAGTGTATAGATCTTAATGGGGAATATTTTGAAAAACAATAAAGCGATTTTCAATGATTAATATTTATTTTTGTTCTCTAATCCCGAAATATAAAAGACAACCCTCGTACATATCCAGGGATGGGCGGTGTCAACAATGTCATTGTCAACGCGTCGAATTCAAGTCGTCGTCGACTATTTGTACGACGTTCCTGACGTCGACAATGTCGACAATCGTTTTGATCAGTATAACATTTGAACTATTCAGCCTAATGCGTTTCAATTTTGTTAGTTAACAGAGTAACTCCCAAAATCACCCAAAATCGCAACATATACAATATAATAACATAACCTTTAAATAGTATTGTTGGCATTTTTGATGTTTTCGACATTGTCCACGTTGTTGACGTGTTGTCACGTCGACTAATTAAGTCGAAGCTGTAAAAGTTCAGACACTCGTTGATTTTATCAAAGCGTTGATTGGATTGGCCGCTCCGCTTCGCTACACGGCCTATCCAAATTCTTAGACTTTTATAAACTCGAAATTTTACTTCAGGTTTAGTCTGGGAGTGGAGAACACTCGTTAAAAGCCTTAAATTAATCGCTTGAAAACAACGAATTCCCGCAAATTTAAAAAAACGCTGTAATTATCGGGATATGTATAGTCAAAAGAAAAATGCCCTGTCTTTCGCTGGCTTAATATTACAAGGTTCTATGAGACATTTTTTTCGATTGTGATGTTGTAATGTTACAATGCTCTATGTGCATACATAGAGCCTTGTAACATCACAAATTGAAAATCGAAAAAAATGTCACAGAACCTTGTAATATTAAGCCAGCGATATGTGCATACATAGGGCCTTGTAACATCACAATATCTTACGATTTATATACATTTCATATAAATCGTAAGATATTTGAGTAACGGTATTACTTTAATGTCGAAATCGATGAATTCATCCGATTTATTCTCGAGCACGGAATGACAATTACAAAACTTATGAATATTCATGTCATTTCGGTGCACAATTCCGCCTGTCTTTGATTTAAAACTAGTTTTCAGTTAGAGCTTGAACGCAAATCTGGTCTTCAACAATTCGATCGATTATGCTAAAATCGAGCTCGTGCGTGGAAAACACGTATTTTCTAGGCGAGTATTTATGAGATTTTGCCTCGTTTCAAAATATATGGATATAAGATAACAATTCTTAGTTTGTTTACTCTTATATTTAAGTGTGCAATATAAAACATAAATGCCGAATACACGATAAATAACACATCCACAGTGTAAATAAACATTGACAAATGTTGGAATAATAATAATGATCTTTTTTTACGGAAATTCCACAAATTCAGGAATAGCTGTAGCGGTTACACTTTGACAGTAGCTTAAGGATCCCCTTCTACAAATTCATGTTTTTTACGTAGGGCTCTCCATCAATGTTCTCTACAGGGCCCTCAGCTCTACCTACGCCGCTGTATAACCTGTTACATTTACAAACATTACGGTAATTCGAGTATCGACCGATGTTTTTACGAGCTTGAAAGAATATTCATGACTGATTTTATTTCTATTTAAACTTTAATAAAATAATAAGTAGAGTAAATACATTGGATAAAGTTAAACACTGGATAAATTTATAATGTCAATTATCAATTGTTTAAATTAAGGGAAAGTGCTATGATGGACACATCACAATTTTGAAACACTTGTATTGTTCCATGTTGTTATAAATGTAAAAACATGGAACAATAAAAGTGTTTAACTTTACACAACATGAAAATCTAGTTCCATTAAGAAAGTATGAGAACAAGTATCGAATGAAGTATTAATAATTTATTATTATTAATATGATACTGTTTTTAATTAATTATTTTCTGTTTTTATTTGATATTCTGGCAGAGAATAATAAAGAATATGTAATAACGAAATCAGCTCATATTCCATCAGTTTTATTATCTAGTTGGAATAGCTCTTTTCTAAATAGGAAACCTTGATCTATATAAAGTAGTCAGCACCCATCCCCAAGGAATAAACGATCCCAATTGAATTCCGGAGATAACGGTCGATACATACTGACATTCAATATTTTAACGACGACAAAGATTTCATATATTTTTTCATACCTATCAATGCAATAAATACAATAATCGTATATTATTAATTTCATAAAATGTCGAATTAATTTCTAGAATTTAATTAGTAATAATATTAAATCCAATAGTAATATCTGACTATATAAATTATCGAACATGACATTGTAATTTGTTATTTGCAATGGTCTGTATGGTAATTTTAAGCAAATAAATTGCTATATATAAAAAAATAGTGATTTGTCCGTCATAGCACTTTCCCCGTAATTTGAATAATTGATAATTGACATTGTAATTTGCTAGTTGCAATGATCTGTATGGTAATTTTAAGCAAATACATTGCTATATAAAAAAATAGTGGTCTGTTCGTTATTGCACTTTCCCCGTAATTAAAACAACTGATAATTGGCATTATAAATTTATTTTGCTCTATCTAATTAGTTGAAGATTTAACTTGAAGTTAGTGATTTATACGCGTGGCGCATGAAGTAAAATTTCGAGTTTAGAAAAGCCTGAAAATTTGGATTTGCTGGGGCGCGCCTCGCTTCGCTCGCGCGCCCCAGCAAATCCAAATTTTCAGGCTTTTCTAAACTCGAAATTTTACTTCATGCTTAGTCTGGGAGTGGAAACCCTCTTTACACGATCAATCAGACACTTATTATGCAGTTTCCTTTATTGTTAAATTTATAACGTAAAATAAAGTTGATGTTAATTGCTATATAGAAAAATAGTGATTTGTCCGTCATAGCACTTTCCCCGTAATTTAAACAATTGATAATTGACATTGTAATTTGCTAGTTGCAATGATCTGTATGGTAATTTTAAGCAAATACATTGCTATATAAAAAAATAGTGGTCTGTTCGTCATTGCACTTTCCCCGTAATTTAAACAACTGATAATTGGCATTATAAATTTATTTTTCTCTAACTGATTAGTTGAAGATTTAACTTGAAGTTAGTGATTTATACGCGTGGCGCATGAAGTAAAATTTCGAGTTTAGAAAAGCCTGAAAATTTGGATTTGCTGGGGCGCGCCTCGCTTCGTTCGCGCGCCCCAGCAAATCCAAATTTTCAGGCTTTTCTAAACTCGAAATTTTACTTCATGCTTAGTCTGGGAGTGGAAACCCTCGTTACACGATCAATCAGACACTTATTATGCAGTTTCCTTTATTGTTAAATTTATGACGTAAAATAAAATTGACGTTATTTATTAGTTCAAATGAGGGACAAAAACAAATTCGTGTGCATTAGTAAACTTTAACAAACAAATTTCAAAAGCTCAAATTATACCGAAATTATGTAAAATATATACATTTAATATGAGTTTATTTACTTTTTTATAACTTCAATTAACTTTAAGCTTCTGCAATTTTTCCCCAAATTGAGAGATATTGTTTAATTTTACGTAAAAACAAAGCACTGTATTTTTTTTAATAATACTCGCAAATCTCATAAAAATCTGATTTTTCAGTTATTTTTCAAAATTCTTTAAACAAAACATCAATTCAATGAGATTTTGTTTACTTTTTCGTAATTTCAATAAATTTTAACTTGTGGTAACTTTTCCCAAAATTAACAGATTTTGTATACATAGAAACAAAGCTTAATCTTGTCTTCATTAACTTCTAAATCTCATAAAAATCAGGTGTTTCGTTAATTTTATATATATATATATATATATATATATATATATAAATAATATTGGCAAATTTTGGTAACAGTACTAGTACAAAAATATCATACATTTAAATAAAGTAAAAATTAAATAATTTGCCAATTGGCTATCAACCGTTGGTCTTTCTGCCTGGAATTAGAGAGTTCTGTCCTTGTCAGTTATTGTGTAGGAAATGTCTTGATTGCTAATGTCGTCCATTGTCTAGTCAAATGAATTTAATTGTCGTGATCACTATGAAATGAAATCATGAATTGTAGAGGTAAAACGTTTACGTTTGGAAGTGATATTAGGGTTTCGAGAAATGCATAAAGGGTGTAGGAGATTATAAAGGGTGGGGTTTGAGGCGAATTTATCAGCTAAATAGGATGGGCGGGTTTCGATGGGGGTAACTTTTGTTAGTTTGTACAGCAGGAGGTTGGAGGGGTTGTGCAGTGGGTTTTGGGGGTGACGGATTTTGGTAAGCACTCTCAGGGCCGATCTTTCGGCGACTTGTAAATGTTTGAGTGTAATAGGATGGGGATTGTGGAAGAGATTTTATAAATATAACCGGCTGTTTTTGTGGTAATTCCTTGTTGTTTGAAGGTCAGACCTTTAAAATGAGCCGCCCTATTCTTGATTTTTGCTTTAAGGATTGTGGAGTGAGCTTTAAAAGTAAGGTTGGGGTCAAAGAGGATACCTAAATATTTGGAAGTGGTTGAAGGGCGGATAACTTGATTGTTTAAAGAAATTGAGAATGGGGATTGGTTTGCGCGGTGAAAAGGGATTAGAGGCTGGGTTTTATTGGGGTTTATGGAAATTCGCAAAACATGGTTTGTTTAAGTGGTGTCGATAAGGCCCTGTAGAGTGCTGAGGGCTTTTGGGAGTGTGGGAGCATGTGCGATTAACGCAGTATCATTGGCGTATAGGAGAGGGTAGGCAGATTTATTAAAATAGTTAGGATCGGGGTTGTACATATCATGGACGAGAAGGTTGTAAAGAAATGGTGATAGCGGGGATCCTTGTGGGAGGCCTTGCTCAGGAGTAAAGGCGCTGGAAAAGGTGTGGCGTATTTTAACTTGAAGGGATCTGTTGTGCAGGAAACTGTCTAAGAGGTTGATTAGGTGTGGAGGTATATTAAGGGAGCTGCACTTAAACAGCAAGCCCTGGTGCCAAACTGAATCAAACGCTTTTTGAATGTCTAGGAATATTATGGCAGATTTACGACCTTCAAGGCTTGCTGTTTGACAGTTGGACGTGAGAATGGATAAAGGTAGAGTTGTGGAGCGGTGTTCGGGGAATCCGAACTGGTAGGGAGGGATAAGGTCCGCTATGCAGGACATAAGTTGGTTTTTGATTATGGATTCTGATAATTTTCCTAGGACTGGGAGAAGGGTGATGGGGCGATAATTGCTAGGATCTAGTGGGTCATTTCCGGGTTTGGGTATACAGGTAATTATACCCCGCTTCCACTCTGGCGGTAACACTTGGGTAGAGTATATATGATTAAATATTTTTAGGATATAGGTGTGGATGTTTGCTGGAAGAGATTTGAGGATAATTCTAGGAATGTTGTCATAACCGGGTGCCGTGATTTTGCCCTTTTCGAGATTTTTAAAATATTCTTCCTCCTTTATAGCATCATTTGGGGGAAGAGGTGTTTGGGTGATTTTAAAAGACGCATACCAGGAGTTTACACTGTCGAGGAATTCATTGTCATAGTCTGTGTGGTCTGTCATTGTGTACGGGTGTTTGAAATAATAAAATCGGTTTTCCGGTACTTGCTGAGTTTTCTAATCTCCTGCCAGTAGTGTTTACCATGTAGGTCGTTTATTTGTTCTCACGATTTTATCCAAAGATCACTTTTGTACTGTGTAATTATCGTATGTATGTCCTTATTTAGTCTGTTGAATTTTTGTTTAAGTGTCATGTCGTCCGTTTGTCTAAAGTCTCTATATAACTGTCGTTTGTATTTAATTAAGTGGGGATATATTTGGGAAGAGGATATTTGTAGGGTTTTTTGGTTATAGTTGGTGTGTTATGTTTGATAGATTGAGATAGGGTTTCTAGGAAAAGGGAAATCGTGTTAGGGTTAATAGATTCATTTTCGGAGATGAATTTTGCCATTTCGTCGGTCACGTTTGTAGTGTCACAGTATTTGAAGTTTAAAATTGTCTTGGGAAAGGATGGAAGAGGGGAGCAAACATTAAGGGAAAATTGGATATATAAGTGGTCTGAACATAAATCAGGGACTAGGGTGACATTATCTATAGAGTGTTCGATGTTGCTTGTACAGAGAAGGATATCGGGAGTGGTGGATTGGTTGTTTGACATGATGAATGTGGGACTGGTATGGATACACACAAAGTTGGAGTTTGCTATAAAGGAGGCGAGTTGCTTTGATTTTGTTTTATTAATGTTAAAATCACCGATTACGACAACATGATCATAAAGGGAAGCCTTTGTGAGGATTGTATCTTCAATGGAAGAGGAGTTGTGGATGTATATAAGAAAAATGTGGAGTGAGAATTGAGGCAGCTTAATGGTGCAGTGCAGACATTCGTTCATAATATTGTTTATTTTAGGTGGATTTGATTTCAATAATTTTATTTCTGGTCTGGCTGCCACCAATGAGCCACCTCGTTGGTTTTGTTGGGGAGTCGAGGAAGGAATTTGGATGTAGAACCAATTATTAAATGAAAAAGAGTTTTTTGTTTTTGTTTCAACCATCATAATGACATCGATGGGATTGTTGGTAAGGTAATTGGAAACTAGATGGGATTTTAAGGAAAGGGAGTTGATATTGCCGTATATAAAATTATACACCGCCATTTTTGCTACTTTAATTTTTTAAAATTCGGTAAACCAAACATAAATTTATTGTGATTTTTTCCATTTTCACATTTTTTTGTTTTTTAATAAAAAATCAAGCGGTTATTAGATTCAAATTAAACTCACGAGGAATATTGAGGATAAAATGAAATTTATTTTGAGCAGCAGATGTTTTCAATCTGTTAAAAATGCGCTAAGCACTAGCGCTCAAAATCAATAAATCCACTAAAGTCTAAGTTGATCTATTGATTTACTAATAAATGTTGCAAACAATTAGCATTTTTGAAAAAAGAAAAAGAAAACAACTCGAATTGTTTATAACGTTGTTCATTTACGATAATTTTTTAAGATTAAAAAATAAATAAAAAATTTCACAAGAAAATTGTTATTATTTAGGGAATTATGAATTTTTTAAAATCTAACAAAATCGGATGTGCTTATATTAACCTGTCATTTCTTTTCTACGAAAACAAAAAATCTTAACGCCTCTTACATGCATTTTATTTATTTATTTATTAAGGGTATTTTAATTAATAAAATTCAAGCCTAGTTTTTTTAAAATACCCTTAATAAATAAATAAAATGCATAATAGAGGTGTTAAGATTTTTTTGTGTAAGTATAAATAAAAACGACAGGTTAATCGTGAGCACATCCGATTTTGTATTAAAAAAAACCGGACTTGAATTAAATTCGTGACTTTAATTTGAGCTAAAGGGCATGCTTCTCATGTAAAATTGTGGTTAGCACAAGCACCCTAAGCTTGTGCTAACCACAATTTTACATGAGAAGCATGCCCTTTAGCTCAAATTAAAGTCAGCTTAATTCTAAATCGATTGATTTTAAGCAATTTTTAGTTTAACGCTTAATTCAATTTTTAACAATACTTTATTTCAAGAAGCGCCAGTTTTACGATTTCTTCCTCCTTCAACTTTGTACTCGTGTAATTTAATTTCCAGCGACCGGATTTTGTTTTTTTAAACAGAACAAAATTTATTTATTTCTTAAGAAATAAAAAAATACATTTTGAGTTTACAAAAATTCACCTTTTGGTTGATTTTCCAAATTTAAATGAAAAAGATAACTTTGATCGCCTGTAATTTTATTTCGAGAGCTCGGATTTTGTTTTTTAAAACGTCAGAACAGAGTTTGTTTATTTATTAAAGAAAATCGTCTTGATTTTATAAAGATTAAGTTTTTGGTTGAGTTATTATCATAACTAAAAATCATACATTAAAATCAGATTTTTCAGCCTAACTCTAAATCGATTGATTGCATTTTTTACAATACTTTAATCCAAGAAGCGCCAGTTTTACGATTTGTTTCCTTTCTTCTTTAAACGTAAACTTAAACTCTTCTTTAATCAACGTTTGTTTATTTCTTAAGAAAATACATGTTAAATTTATAAAATCCACTTTTTGATTCATTTTTTATATTTCAACGAAAAGGCATTGTTTTTTATTTATCATCACAATTAAGTTGAAAATAATTTTAGAACTTTGAACGCCTGTAATTTTATTTTGACAGCTCGAATTTTCTTTTTAAAACGTCAGAACAGAGTTTGTTGATTTATTAAGAAAATCGTCTTGATTTTATAAATAATTAGTTTTTAGTTCAGTTCTGATAATTTGATAAAATCATATTTTGAAATCAGATAAAATAAAAAAATACTAAGAAAATAACTATTCGAGTTACGGCAAAAGTGTATATACAATAAATGCATATTTTTTGATTATTTACAACTTTTCTTAACAATATTTTTTTATATGATCAATATTAAACAAAAATATAAAAAAATGCTAAGAAGAAAGTACCACTGCTGGTTTCCTCATTATCACCAAAAGTTGATGGATGGATTTTTCACCAAAAGTTGATGGGATACTACTATTGTAATAAAAAGCTGAAGTTTAAGCAAAGCAAATTTAAGTAAAGCTGTTTAGACTTTGTCGTGGCAGACTGATAGACATTTTTCAAAAATGGTTTTAATCAACTCGGGGGACCTCAAAATGGATATATCCACTAACATTTTTGATTTGAAAAATTTCGCGAAAACACTACTTTCCTTTTGTTTTGCATATAGGGGAAAGTAAAAAGCAGAAAAGCTCATGTGAGACATGTGTATTGTTGTTATTGCAGAAAAAATGATCATGAGCTTATTTACACTTCAAATGTCTGTAATAGTCTATTAGACAACTTCAATTTGAACTTTAAGCTCTACTAATTTTTTAGATTATACAGGAGTTTTATGTAACATCGAACGTGTTAGAGCATTTTCAATGTTAAATTTCGTATATTTGATTTGTGCTTAGGCACTCAACGCGATATGATTGGCCACAGTTTTTAAATGTCATTGCAACCCAAGGGTAAAAATTTAGGATGGTCGCCAAGTTTTCTATAAATGATATTGATCACGTAAGATCAAACACATGTAAAATCAACCCGATTTGCTGTAAAACTTATACGTAAAGAGAGAGTATATAATTTGAACTTCACTTTAAATTAGTGCTTTGTACGCCTACCGCATGAAGTAAACACTACAATACCAGATGGGAATGCCTTATATTATGGAAAACAAAGTAATCTAATGTAGAAAAATACTGGAATATTTTTGATTGACTTAATCCTAACTTAGTCATCTAATGCCAGAACATTTTCAGTAATAATTATCGTATGATGATTTGTGCTGAAACGCATCATATACAGAGTGTCTACGCTAAACTGTTCGTTAAAAGTTTATGGGGTTGCCGTTGCACTAAAAATCTGAAATCTATCCTTGTCATATGGTTGAATCTGTTCTCCTCATGTGAAATATTTTCATTTACTTTACTTATGGTTCTACAGGAAGTAGCACTAAATTTGTTATTTTAAATGAATCACCTATATATTAGTCATTTTTTAGATTCCTCGTTTAAATCGCAATATATTTTATTCGAACATATGTACACTTATCTCTTATAGTTTTCAAGAAAAAAAAATATTTCTAAAATTTTGACCTCAAAAAGCTAGTTTGAAATCTGTCTGTAACTTCTCTTAGGAATATCATAAAAATATTATTTATACCTCAACTTGTACCTGGAGGATGTCTCTATGAGTAAATTAATTAGAAACTGTCAATTTTGACAAAATGTGTTCTTAAAATGTGAATATCTAAGTGCCCTCTTCAATATCTAGTAATTCATTTTTTTTTAAACGGAATGACCCAATTTTTATCATATGGTACGATGAATGGTACAAAAAAGTATTAACAACTATACTCCTATCATGTGATAAAAGATGGGTCATTCCATTTAAATAAATTTAATTACGAGATATTGAAAAGGGCACTTTGATATTGGCATTTTAAGAACACTTACTATCAAAATTGACAGTTTCCAATTAATATACTCATAGAGGCATCGTCTAGGCACAAGCAGAGATATAAATTATATTTTTATCTTACTCTTAAGATAAATTACAGACAGATTTCAAGATGCCTTTTGCTGGTCAAAATTTTAGAAATATTTTTTTTGCTTGAAAACTATAAGAGTAAAGTGTACATATGTTCGAATAAAATATGTTGCAATTTAAACGAGGTATCCCAAAAGTTACTAATATATAGGGTGTTCTATTTAATATAGCAAATTTGGTGCTACTTCCGGTGGAACTGGAAGTGATATATAGTTGAAAATATTTCACATGAGGAAAACTAATTCAACCGTATGACAAGGATTTTATTTCAAATTTTTAGTGTAACGGCAACCCCATAAACTTTTAATGAACGGTTTAGCGTAAACACTCTGTATACGTAGTGCATCCAGAAAGTAAGTTCTGTTTATATTTCTTGCGCGATATATACCATAACTTATTGAAATGAACTTGACGTTAAAATGAGTTAGCTGAGTGTTGTGTTCGGTTGGTGGTACTTGTTTGAAGTGGCGAATAAAATTAAAAATCCCGCCGTATGTGCGATAAGGTGTGCAATTCCTTTCCTCAATGCGAAGAACATTAAACCAGTCCACATTCATCAACAGATCTGTGAGGTGTATGGAGAAAATATGATAAGTGATTCAAATATAAAGACATGTTCACCCACTTCCTTGCCATTGAATCACATTTTCAATGAAGGATGTGAAGGACGTGATAATGTGCATGATGAGGAACGAAGTGAGCGTCTATGTTTCACCAGTAATGAACTGGTTGCTGCATTTCAAAAAATGATTCATGAAAACTGAAAAAGTACACATTCTGCTCTCTCTTTGAGTTTTGAGGGCAAGATGTTCAACAATGAGATCAAAGAACATATTGTTACTTGGCTGACATTACAGGCGGCACCTTCTTATAATGAGGAAATACAAAAGTTTGTGCCTAGCTACAACAAGTGCCTACAAAATGATGGGAGTTATATCGAAAAATAGTTTAAGGTTTAACGATTCTTACACTGTATTTTTTTTTCTGAATATGTATTTGTTTTCTTAAACCGGTCAATCGGAACTTACTTTGTAGATATACCACGTATTTCTAATATAAACATGAATACATTTTCAATTTTAAATGAAGCATTGTAAAAAAAGACTGCCAATAATTTTCCTAAAATAAAATAATATAATATATCCATCACAGACTTTTACTATCCTTTACTTGATTAGATCACTTTTAATTTTTTTATTATAGATTTAGGAATTAAGTCACAATCGTTAATAAACTCTGGTAATTAATATAACTTGCAAATGAAGAACAGTACAATACAATTTAACAGGTATTTCTACTTCAAATTTGCGTTAATTTCAGTTTCGTACAAGCCATTGTATTTTAATCGTAATTTCGTCACATATAAAAGAGAGAGCCGAATTTTTTGAATCGTCATTCGTCCGAAAATGTTCAAGGTGATTTTATTGACCGCTACAATTGTATTTTGCGCTTTGGTGAGTAGATTATTATAATTTAATAATAACAATACAACCATGATTTATTTTAATAAAAATATTGAACTCTTTTATCATATCTATTTTGATTAGGATTTCATTGTATACACAATTACTCGTTTCCATATATCAAAAACCTAGGAGGATATAGGTATTACTTAAATAATTTTAATGTATTTGATAAATATAGCACTAATAACCTTTCTTCGCACTTTAATTTTACTTTTAAACTAAGTATGGACGTAAAATGTAAGTGGGAAGAAAGCTTATTCGTGCTTTATTTATCAATTAAATTTGATCGTTACATATCTCACTCGATCAATTTTTAATGTAAGTCTATTAAAATAATTAATTCAATCATGTCGTTTCGTTACTAAAGTTAATTACTTAGTTTTATTCTTAAGTCAGGGGTGTCTAATTGTTCGTACGTAATACAAATAAAACATATAAAAATGTATATACAGGGATTCCAATTTATTGTAAATGGCTTGAATTTTAAAAGCACCAGTCTTGCTAATACGAAATAAAGATTTGTAAAATGTGTTAATCATAAGAAGTATAAATATTATTAGTAATGTAGTTTTCTCTGTAAATAACATCATTAAAATTCTTTACCTGAAGAAGCTACAGCGCAGCGAAACAATTGAAGTGAAAGTAAATATAAAATGTTCAACATCACATTTATTTTATTTATTGAAGATGAATATTAGTATTGTTTTAAGCACTACTACGCCCACTAAGCAAAAAACAAACAAATGCCGTTATATCAACATTAAACGTTGTTTTAATGTTGTTGAAATTTTACTTAAACGGATTTGCTCAGTGGGCGTAGTATTCTATATTAATTAATGGCTGAGGAGTATTTCTATATTTTTATGCTACTTTATTTATACTTTAGAAGCATTGTGCATTAATAAAGTCTTGAAAATGATATTGAATGTGTCGAAACTCTATTCGTGTAAAGTATAAATAAAGTGGTACAGAAACAAAGAAATACTCCTCAGCCATTAATTCATCAAGGAGTATATTTTAAAATTCACAATATTATAGTGTTTTATACGCGTGGCGCATGAAGTAAAATTTTGAGTTTAGAAAAGCCTGAAAATTTGGATTTGCCGGAGCGCTACGCGCCCCGGCAAATCCAAATTTTCAGGCTTTTCTAAACTCAAAATTTTACTTCATGCTTAATCTGGGAGTGGAAACACTCGTTAGATGCTTCAAATTGAACTATTTTATAGAATCATTAAAAGCTTAAAAAATGCCAGCATTTAATTTACATCACGACATGTATACTTAAAAAAAGTTCCCTGTATGTGTGCAATGATCATTTCTGAAATACATAAATATTTAGAAAGTTACATTCAGTTTTAATTAGGTAAATTTAAATTTAGAATAAATACAATTATTTTACATATATTGTAAAAAAAATAAATGTAAAATTTGGCATGGGCTGACTTAACAATACTTTCATAATCAAGTTGGTATGATGACGTAGCTAATCGCAAGCATTGACTGTGTATATGTGTATTTTTAATTTTTTGCGGGTTTTCATTTAAAAACGCAGATTTTGAAAAATATGTTGGTCCAAAAGCAGCCAAGATTTTTTGAGTAATACTCGATACCAAAAACGAACCAAGAGTGGTATGAAAATGACTACTAGATAGTCAAAACTATAGTCACAGAATTAAGTGTAATATACAGAGGTTAAACAAAGTTAAAAGGAATTTTATTTACAAGTGTATTTAAGATGTACCACAGAGTGAACGCCTACAATACAAAACAACAACATAATAAGTAAATTTATATTTATTTCAGGCACAAAATAGTATAGTAACTGAACGACAAAAAGCAGTAACAGAATGCGTTGCAGCACAACCAACAGAAAAAAAATTCAAAAACTATAGAAACACCCCGATAAATAGAGCATGCGTGAAAAAATGCATTTCAGAAAAATTAGGCTTCACAGACTCATCAGGCAACCCTATTGAATCCAGCTACGACGAAAAAGAATTAGGTTTTGTAAATAAATGCGACGAGGACACGAAAAAACACGATCCCTGCAACAGAGTCGACGCTTTCGAAATTTGCCTGGAGGACAAACGTAAAGAACAAAGGCAGTTAATCAGCAGACAGTGTCAGGAAAATAGTGACTATTTGGATTTGAGTAAGCCCTACTTGTTGAGGGTGGCGTGTTTTCGAAAATGCGTTGCAATTAAGAATGGTTTGTTGATGGAGGATGGGGAAATTGATGTTAAGGGTGTGAAGAAAATTGTTGGTGAAGGTGAAAATGTTGATGATCTTATAGAGAAGTGTAGGAAGGATTTTGATGCTTCTTCTGGATGTCAAAAGTCTATGGATGTTATGCGTTGTGTTATTCAAAAGGCAGGAGATGAAAATGGAATTTATTAAATAATTGTATACTTGAATAATTCAAATTTAAAACTATTTAAATTGTATACCTTAAAATATTCTATGTAGGAAGTATTTATTTCACATTTTGAGAGTAAATAAAACACTTTTAACTCAATATTCGGTTGTTAAATAAAGTATATATTCTGCGATCAATGAGTATTTTTATGCATCATATATTTAGTTTCACGATTTTCATTTTATTGCTGTAATATGTAAATATTATTGTAATCTTACTGAAATAAACATATAAAAATGAGTTTTTGACATGTGACGTCAGTATAAATTTTTAATGTTTAACATTTGATTAACGAAGTGTTTGCAGTATAGTTAGTTCTATTTGTACACGATTAAAAATAAAGTTACGAGTAGTAAAGTTTATATCGTGGTATCATTTAAGATACAAAAATCCTATCGTACCTAGTGGAAGTCATCTTTGGGAAGTGCGTTTGGCAAGTATCCTCGTTAAACAAATACCACGGGAGTTTGTTTGCAGAACCACCAACTTCACAACAAATTACTACTCTCTTTTTTTCTATTAGATTTTGTTTTAGTAACCCTGTTCAATAATTTTTAGTTTAATGAAAAATATATATTTTTTTTCTATACAGGAAATTTTTCTTTTATGTATACATATAATAATAATAATAATAATAATAATAATAATAATAATAATAATAAATTGTCTTTATTCAATTGAAAGAAAATACAGAGTAAACAAAAAACAAAATACAGGCGAAGTTCAGCGATAGCTTAAAAGAAAAAAACTATCTCTGCTTCCACTTAACCTGTGAGGAAAAAAAAATTTATATATCGTTTAAGAGTGCTAAAAGAATTACAGATTTTTTTTATTTCAATGTTCGTTCTAGAAATTATCTGTTTTATAACAAAAAGAAATAAAGAGAGAGAGAGAAAAAAAATATATTTATAATGACAATAATTAAACTAAGATTCTATGGGAAAAACTTATTACATAATATATATTTTTTCATTGCTTGTTTGAAACTATTGTTTGTGAGATTTTTGAGTAGATTGGGTATGGAATTATAAATTTTGTAAATACTAAATGAAAATGATCTAAGAAAAAATGATGTTTTATGTTTAGGTGGAGAAATCCTGCCTCTAAATCTCACATTAATGGTATGAACGTCAGACCGAAATACAATTCTGTCATAAAGATAGGGAGGATGGCGCGTCTGAATAATTTTATTATAAAGGGTACAACACTGTAGGTTTCGTCGTTCGGTCATGTCTAGCCAATTCAAATCACGTAATTTACCTGATAGGTGACCATATTTTCGAATATCAAATATGAGCCTTAAACACGCGTTTTGAACCTTTTGTATGCGCCTTTTAGTATTACAGTCTAAGCAAGCATTGTAAACAACGTCCGCAAAATCAAAGTGACTCAGAACCAACGTGTCGCATAGAAATCTTTTTATTTGCAAAGAGAGGACATTCCTATTAGAATAAATCATCTTCAGATTAGGGTATGCTCGGGAAATGCACTTATTAATGTGAAGCTTAAAACGCAGATTCTTGTCGAAAGTAAGGCCAAGATTCCTTACGGAATTGACAAATTCTAAAGTGTCGTTACCAACCATAATTTTTAAAAGAGGTTTTGCAAGAGGCGTTAAGCTATTGGGACCAAATAGCATAGCTGTCGATTTTTGAGGAATTGATTATCAAAGAATGTTTAGTTGACGTTTCGACCAGTTTTGCTATATCGGAAATGATACACTCACAAGCGGACTCTGTATTTTCAAGTTTAAAAGAGTATAACAACTGTGTATCATCCGCATAAATATTTGCCGAACAGTACTTTAGAACATCGGTTAGGAAAGATGTGTAGATGCCAAAAAGTATAATGCCTAAAATGGAGCTTTTGGGTACACCCGCGGTGACGCTTAACGACCCTGATATAACCTTATCAATTTTTACGACTTGAGACCTTGCTTTTAAGAAGCTCGCTATTAAAGATATTGCTTCTCTTTGAAATCCCACATAATGGAGTTTAGCAATTAATATATCATGGTTTATAGTGTCGAACGCCTTACTATAATCAAGTAAAATAACTGATGTTAATAAACCTCTGTCAGTAGCTGTGATAATATCGTCAGTTACATTGAGCAATGCAGTACAACAAGAATAATTGGGTCTAAAACCAGACTGTTCCTTAGGGAGAAGGTGATTAACCTCAAGAAATTCCATTATTTGTGTTTTGATAACACGTTCCAAAATTTTTGAGAGTGTTGGTGGTATACAAATTGGCCTAAGGTCTTTGAAATCATTTGGACTCTTTGTCTTAGTGATGGGTTTTATTATACCTATCTTCCATAAATCTGGGAAAGTTGATTGCTCAATACAGCAATTTATAATATGGGTAATATACGGAACAATGAATGGACAACAAAGTTTAATCATAGTAATAGATATCTCATCAGCGCCTACGGTATTCGATTTGATTTCTGATAAAATTCGAACAATGTCTTCATTATTAATTAATTTAAAAGTTAATCTATCGGTTACTGTGGAGTAACTATTATCGTTATAAAATGAGACCAAATCATCGTTCGGATTACTTTTAATAGAATTTATTAAGTAATTGTTATATCCGTTTACATCCTTTAGAAAGTTACGAATGTTGTTCGTTTTGTTAATTAAGACATCACTGCTTTTTAGACATTTCCAGATATTTGATCTATCATTTTTCATTACATACTCAAAGTAAGCTTTTTTCTCTTTAGATACTGCCGAATTTACAGTATTTCCTAAATGTTTGTAATATAAAAAATCAGTTGGATTTTTAGAGTGTTTGAACCTTTTATAACTATTATTAAGCAAATTTATCATTTCCCTAATTGTCGAGGTTAACCAAGGAGCTCTTTTTTAGTGATTCTAGATGTTGTTAATGGAGCATGTGTGTCAAATAAGTAGATTAAACAGCTGCTTAAATATTTTATTTTGTCTTCAAGATTATTCAAGTATAGTAAATTGTCAATATGCAAAAGTTTTAAATCATTTAGAAAATTATTTACATCAAAATTGACAAAATTTCGGTAAGTTTTAAAAATTTGGGTACGGCTAATAGAGAGAGAAAGTTTACAATACACTAAATCGTGATCAGTGATGTCGTGAATCTTAATAACATCTGACTCTATACATTTATTTTTGTTGGAAATGATAATCAAATCTATAATTGAGATGGAATGAGAAGTCACACGTGTGAGTTGCTCAATAACTTGGCTCAGACCATAACTGTTTAAAAAATCAACAAAAGTAGTCGTATTATTGGAATTAAGATTCAAAAAATTTATATTGAAGTCTCCCAAGCAAATGAAATTATCACATTGTGGAGTAATATCAATGATGGTATCTTCAAATGTATCAATAAATGTACGAATACTAGTGTTAGGCGCCCTGTAAACAACACCTATACAAAATGTTTCACTATTAAATTTACATTTTATCCATAGTTGTTCTAAAACATTCGAAGATTTGGATGTTACATTTTCGAAGTGTAAATTGTCTCGAATATACAGACCGACGCCTCCACCACGTCCAAATTCCCTATCTCTACGCAAGAAAGCATATCCATCCAGATTAAATGTGTCAATAACAAAAGTTGAGTTGAGCCATGTTTCTGTTACAGCAATGAAATCATATTTTAACGGGCATACATGAGTTTTGAAATTTATGAAATTACTATTAATAGAACGAACATTAATATGACAAAAACCAATATTCATATAATAATAAAACTAACTTATATTTTAGAAATATATATATATATATATATATATATATAATATATAATAAATGTGTAGCCGTCGCAGCAATTTAAAGATAAACATTTGGAAAATACTATTAATATGAGACTGAATGCATGCATGAATTTAAATGCATGCATGACAATAAATTGAAATAAAGTAAGTATATTAGATTTGTGAATTACATGCATGATATTTATTATTAGCGGTTAATTATTCAATAGAAGTCTTAAAATATTTGTCCAGATCAGAGGAATCAAAAATAATCTTGACATCCTTGTTGTCCCCCTCATTATATGAAATAACAATTTTTCCATCCCATGACCAAGCGTTGTTATTTCCTAGTTTATCACGTGCTAGTTTTAATAACCTGTATCTTGATGGTATCAGATAATTATTGATGAATAAACCGGATTGTATTAGTCGGCGCCTGTTTTTTAATATAATTTTACCAGAATCGGGAGAAGAAACATTGGCGATAACAGGACGGTTCTTCGTGCCTTTTTTACCTATACGGTAGCTGTGTTGTATGTTGATTATTTCCGTAATATTTAGTTTATTAATAAAAAGATCATGTAGTGTATTATTTAAAGTTTCATTCGGTACTTCATTGAGGCCTGTAATTCGAATATTACTGGTTCGATTAGATTGCTCGATCTGATCAATACGTTTTTTAGCTCTTTATTTTCATTTTCTTATTCTACTAAATGTGAATTAAATTTATCGCGGAGTTCGACTTTGACATTACCGATAATTTTTTCCATCAGGCTCAATAAAAATGTCTCCTCGTTAAAAATTTCCATGACGGCCTCTTTAATTGTTGCTTTTAATTCCTCTTTTCGAGTGAGCGGCATGGTGGAGATGGGTATAACAATGAGAGTACTTACAGAGTACTTGCAGGACGCTTTCGTTTGGTTATTATAAATTAACTTTGAGTATAACCCACACAAAAACTTATTGCATGCGGAGCTCACAAAAATCGACTATTCGCACTCGCACATAATATGAAAAGTTTAAAGCATACACTGTAAATTTTACCACATTCGTTGTATTTTTTAAAAGATTTCAATTTTAATCGTTAAACGAGGGTTTTCCCATCCCAGACTGACTCTTTTTTTCTATTAGATTTTGTTTTAACAATCCTGTTCAATAATTTTTAGTTTAATGAAAAATATATTTTTTTTTCTATACAGAAAATTTTTCTTTTAGGTATACATATGCATACACTGTAAATTTTACCACATTCGTTGTATTTTTTAAAAGATTTCAATTTTAATCTTTAAACGAGGGTTTTCCACTCCCAGACTGAGCATGAAGTAAAATTTCGAGTTTAGAAAAGCCTGAAATTTGGATTGGCCGCGTAGCGAAGCGGAGCGGCCAATCCAAATTAGGCTTTTCTAAACTCGAAATTTTACTTCATGCGCCACGCGTATAAAACACTGAAATATCGTAAAGTTTAAAATGTACGGCTTTAGCAATCTAGTATGTTAATGTGAATAAAACGTGAGTTAAATTCTGCGCTGAACCAATTGTTTAAAACAGTGATTATAGGCAAACCAATAACTCTAACGTATATTGGGTTACCTATAATTGTTGTTGTATGTGTGTGTTTTTTTTAACTTCACTGTAAATCAGTGTTTTTAAGCGTGGCGCATGAAGTAAAATTTCGAGTTTAGAAAAGCCTAATTTGGATTTGCCGCTCCGCTTCGCTACGCGGCCAATCCAAATTTTCAGGCTTTTCTAAACTCGAAATTTTACTTCATGCTTAACCTCGGAATGGAAACTTTAGTTGAATCTAAATACTTGATTTTGATTACATTATTATCAAACGAACAGAAAATATGGATTTGTATATTTAATTTATACCATTTACATATTTGTAAAAAGGTTTCGATATATTTAGTAATCCTTCTTTAAATTATTCTGATTAATTATTAAAAAATGTATGTGTAGGCTTTTAAGTAAGGATAATTAATAATCTGAGGATGAAGATGTAGGACCCGCATTATACATAATTAGAAATTCCGGAAGGGTTTGTGAAATTAAAGGGAATGGTTTTGGCCCATTGACGACGATGACTTTGATATGCCACAAGCTCGAAGGGATTGTCCCTTCGCGGAGGGTGGTTTTAACCCTTGCAGGAAAATCGATGCAGGTGCGCACGGCAGCTAGTTCACGGCCAGGGTTGCTAAATACTACAAAAAACGCACAGATGGGGACACTTAACAAAATTAAAAATAAAAAGAATAATAAAACATGAATAGCATTATGTTCACATGATAAAAATACACTTTCCCTGTAAAACATTATGTAATACACATACCAAATTTTACTGCAAAGAGTTAGTATGTGACCTTTACCCTTTAAAATTCTTGCCTTAAACATAAATCCTTAAATGTGAAGGCTCACATTAAACGGTTTTAATAAAGTATATAATTTTTAAATATAGGTCGACTAATTGAGTATATTCATCTATTAATCATTGATTAAATTTTTGAATTTCTTTCATATATAAATTGTTAAAATAAGGAATATATCACAAACTTGTTTTTTTTAATTATAATGTAATTGTCTTAATAAGGGTTTCCCAACCTGCTTCTATCATCGACTCCCTTTAAAGGAATTGCAATATTCATCGACCCCTTATTAAATATCTAGCAGTTTTATTTTCTGGCACACAATTTTAAATTTCAATATTTACAGTATTTTATTGTTTGCACTTATTCATGATTCTGATCAACTTTTTTCAACGCCAATGACTTTCCTCAGTTTTATTACGTGTAACTAAAACCAATTTTGATGCAGAAAAAAAAATGGAAATATAAATTATTCTTTTGTTTTCTTGCAATGTATTATTATTATTATTATTATATTTCTTGTTTTCTCGGCGATTAATCTGCCGGGGTCTTTCTTGCTGACGGGTTATACCAAGTCTCGCAAGTGCTCTATCGTACGAATTTTCGCGTAATACTGCAGGTTTTTAAAATAATTGCCTTTTAGATGTTGGTATGCATAAATGGCTCTAAATGTAGTCTTTTCAGATTTGGTTTAAATTCATTAGAGTAATACCGGTGGTGGATATAATAAATGGTAGTATATGTGTACGATCTTGTTTCCATATTCTTTCTATCTCAATGGCTAGCGCTGTATATTTTTCGATTTTCTCCGTGTATTTTTTGGTAGTGTTGTTGTCTACCGGTATAGCAATATCTATAATATATGTCGTTTTGTTTGTTTTATCTTGGAATGTGATGTCCGGTCTATTGCACACGATGGTCTTATCAGTGTGTATGGTTATGTCATAGTACAATTTGTATTTGTCATTGTCTATTACAGTGGTCGGCACATAGTTGTAGTATGGTACTTGCTCTTTAATGAGGTTGTATTTTAGAGCTATAGCTTGGTGAATAATTTTCACTGCAGTGTTATGGCGGTCGGTATATTCTGTTTCTGCCAACATTTTGCACCCTCCTATAATATGGTCAATTGTTTCTGGTTGTAGCTGGCATTTTCTGCAGGAATCATTAGTTATTGATGGGTTTTTAATTATGTATTTTTGATAGTTTTTTGTGGCTATCACTTGATCCTGGATGGCTAGTAGGAAACCTTCAGATTCAGGGTGCAGTTGTCCTCTTCGTAACCAGGCGTACGAGTTTAGTTTGTCTATACTGTTGTTGTTCATTATGTATAAGTGTTTACCATGTAGTGTTTTTTTCGACCATTTTTCCATCTTTTGTTGTTGTGTTTATGCCTGTTCTGGTACCTCCTGTGATGAAAGATTCAGTGGTGTGTAGTTATTGTCTGATTGTACTATTACCGAATGCAGCGATGTTGTTTTATTGTAAAAATATTCTTTAAGAGTTTTGATTTTTTTATCGTGCAGTGTGTGGATATCTATTAGTCCTCTTCCCCCTTCTTTTCTGGGTATATTTAATCTTTCTTTGCAGGCATGTGGATGGTGTGCTCTGTGTTTTGTAAGCTGAGTTCTAGTAAGTATAGAGGTATCGCGTATGTATTTATGGCTTTAAATATCTTTCTAGCATTTAGTTTAGTTTTTAGTATTGATGATAGCCTCTTTTTATATTGTTCTTTTAGATGTTCTTTGATTGTTGCGTGATCCAGTCTTGTATTTTGTTCGAATCCTAAGTATTTGTATGTTTCGTTCTTCTGTAGGTTCATTAATGAGTGTTTGTTGAGTGTGTGAGGTGTGGTAGTGTCCTTCCATTTTCCTCTGTCCATACATAGGGTTCTGCATTTATCCATTCCAAAATCCATGTTTATGTCTGTTGTTATGTCTTCTACTAGTGTTAGTAAGCCTTTCATTTGTGTTTCTGTTGGTCCGTATAATTTGATATCATCCATCTATTCTATGGTTGATAGTATGATTTGTTGTTTTTCGGTTTTTGATTTGGAATCCATAACTTGTTTCATTTAGGGCATTGGAAAGGGGGTTTAGACGTATATATATATATATATACATATATATATATATATATATATATATATATATATATATATATATATATATATATATATATATATATATATATATATATATATATATATATATATATATATATATATATATATATATATATATATATATATATATATATATATATATATATATATATATATATATATATATATATATATATATATATATATATATATATATATATATATATATATATATATATATATATATATATATATATAGGGTGAGTCGGGAGAAGCGCACCAAACTCTAGGAGTGTATTATACACGTGAAAATAATGTAAAAAAACTCATTTGTTCTTATCCGATTTTTATTTGTTTTCAAGTTATAGCATATTAACAAATAAACAAGTTATTATACAAACAAATTTTCTTAATCATAGCGTTCTTTCAACAAATGTTCAAAAATACCGCCATTGACTTCTAAACATTTTCTGCTTCGTCTACGAAGAGCGTTTGTTGCTCTCCCAATTGATTCATTTCATTCTTCTTTTATATGGGCTGCAGTATTCTCAATTCGTCTAATTAGTGATTCCCGTGTGTCCACATTTATTTTGTAGACTTCATTTTTCATCCAGCCCCATAAACAAAAATCTAGTGGTGTGAGGTCTGGAGATCTTGCAGGCCAATTAATAGGACCTCCACGACCAATCCAACGCCCTGGAAAACGTTAGTCCAAATGTTGCTTGACTTGACGAGCGACATGTGCAGGAGCTCCATCGTGCTGATAGTACATCTGCATTCTAATATTTATAGGAACATCTTTTAGCAGGCCTTGTAATTCATTTTGTAAAAAATTGAGGTAGTTGCCTCCTGTGAGACGATTCTCCAAAATGAAAGGGCCGATTAAATAACTGTCAACCATACCACACCACACGTTTACAGAAAACCGATGTTGAAAATTGCTTTCGACTGTTGCGTGGGGATTTTCATCAGACCATACATGAGAGTTACGAGTGTTGTTAATGCCATCACAGGTAAATGTAGCTTCATCCGTAAAGAGTATACTCGATACATTACGATGATTATTATTTATCCACCGACAAAATTCCGTACGGTTAGCGTAATCCCCTGGTTGTAGGTGCTGTACTCTCTGAACGTGATAAGGATATAAGCCTTGCTCGTGTAGCGTGTTCATCACTCTTTTTTGTGGAATTGCCAATTGAGTGGCAATTCTCCGTGAGCTAGTAGTTGCATCTTCTTCTACTAGATGCAGAATATTTTCTACTTCTACAAAACCTTGTCGAGCAGCGCGCTCATATGTTATGTTAGCACTGGGAAGCTTACCAGTCTCGCACAATTTGTTGAAAACTCTAATAAATATTTAATTGATGAGGCGGATACATGATGAAACTCCATAATACTATTTGAAATAAAACAACACAGTTGGGAGGGTTTCACTTTAATTGTTGAACACTGCAACATGTTTCACCACACAGTGGCTTCATCAGGCAGATGAAATAATGATTTTACAAAGTACAGGTAAGAGCTTATATACTAATGCAATTAAGTTAATAGAAGGGGGGGGGTTAATAAGGTAATTAGGCTGAAACTAATACAAACAATTTTGAGCGACTAAATATTGATTAGGGGTGAGTTGTTTACTTCTATTTGGTCATTTAATAGAATACCTTTTTTATTATATTTATTAATTTCTAATTCTTCTAATAAGTTTAATTTACGACTTTTGTTACATTCGTGCAAAATTTTGAATTTAGGGTTAAAGTTATGTTGGTATTCGATTAAATGATTGGCGTAGGTTGAAGAGGTTTTCTTAAATTGATAGCATTTTTGATGTTCTGAAATGCGATCTGGGAAGCTACGTCCAGTTTGTCCAACGTATACCTTAGGGCAATCTCCACACTCTAGCAAATACACGCCAGAGTTCGTAGTTTTATCAGATTTGTCTTTAGAATTATTGATGAATTTATTAAGTGAGTTGACCGTTCTAAAAGAAGGAGTTAGGTTTAAGGATCTGAGTTTTTTGCTGATGGCAATCGAAGGGGGACCGTTAAATGTTAATGAGCAATATTTATTACTCTGATTTTGAAAATTTGTGGGATATACTAATTTCAGGGCTTGTTGTCTTTGTTTTTTAAAAAGGATGTCTAAGATGAGCTTTTGACGAAAGCCGTTGTTATTAGCTATTATGAGGATTCTGTTGAGCTCATTATTAAAATTATTAATTGATAGGGGGATAGTGGTTAGCCTATGCAACATGGAATGGTAGGTGCTAGTTTATGTTGCATAGGATGGAATGATGTGTTATGGATCGTAGTATCTGTATGGGTCGGCTTGTGAAAAATATTGAATTCATGTTTTTGACCTGGATGTGAAATTGTTAAGTCTAAAAAATTAATAGATTTATTAGATTCGATCTCCCTAGTGAATGAAATATCCTTGTGAATTGAATTAATGAAATTTAAAAGTTGATCTAGCTGTCTCTCCGTTCCTGTGAAACAGGTGAGAATATCATCAACATATCTAAACCAGTATAGGCATTTATTAAAAAGTGGGTGTTTACTAATTATTTCTTCTAATGAATTCATGAAAATTTCGGCAAAGTAACGGACTGAGGGGATTACCCATGGCTAATCCTTTGTTTTGGATGAAGAAGTTGTTATTGAATTGAAAGTAATTTTGTCGTAAACATTCATTAAGGAGATCAAGAATCTCCGACTTAACAATCGGATTAGTCCCCCGGGCGGTCAGCAATCCCTCAACCAGGTTTACCACCTCTTTAGCGGCACGCTAGGAAAGAGATTACTGACATCAAAGGACACCAACCGGCTTTTCATCGGAACTTTGAGGTCTTTAATTCTAGTGATTAGGTCTAATGAGTTTTTAATAGCAAATGTGGATTTGAATTTCGTGTGTTCGCAAATCTGACTAATTAAATATTTTGAAATATTTCGACAAGGAGCCGAAACATATGATACTACTGGCCTAATAGGGGAATCTTCTTTATGGATTTTTAACAATCCATAAAGTTTTGGTGGTTTGGGATTCATAGGGATAAGGAGTTTTGACTGAAACTCGGAAAGGATGGCATTGCAGTTTTTGGTGATAGACTTAATCTCTTTTGTGAATTTATTGGTGGGATTTGATTTCTGAATCCTCATAATAGCTAATAACAACGGCTTTCGTAAGCTAATAGCTGCATTTCTGAAAAAACCTCTCGATGATTAGAGAATATTGTTTAACTATCAAGCGATTTATCAAAATTTCAATTTTGGGTGTAAATTATAGATACATCAAACGATGCAAACGATCTACAGGGTGTCTACCCTAAACCGTTTGTTAAAAGTTTATGGGGTTGCCGTTACACTAAAAATTTGAAAAATATCTTTGTCATACGGTTGAATCAGTTCTCCTCATGTGAAATATTTTCAACTTTATATCACATCCGGTTCCACCGGAAGTAGCACCAAATTTGTTATTTTAAATAGAACACCCTATATATTACTAATTTATTGGATTCCTCATTTAAATTGCAACATATTTTTTTTTCAATTTTGACAATAAGGGTTCTTACAATGTCAATATCGAATTGCCCTCTTCAATATCTCGTAATTCACTTTTTTTAAATGGAATGACCCATTTTTTATCACGTGGTACGATTGGGGGGAAGATTTCCTATAAAAAAGTATTAACAACTACGAGGGTAGATTGAAAAGTTTCCGGAATGGGCAAGAAAACGCAGTAATTGAACATGTTTTATTTTTTATTTTTCAACATAGTACCCTTGCAGGGCGATACACTTTTCCCAGCGGTGCTCCAACTTTTTTAAGCCTTCAGAAAAATATGATTTCAGGAACTCTGCAAAATAAGCTTTAGTGGCGGCGATGACCTCCTCATTTGACGTAAAGCGCTTGCCTCCGAGCCAAGTCTTCATGTTTGTGAACAAAAAAAAGTCGCACGGGGCCAGGTCTAGAGAGTACGAGGGATGCGGCACCACTTCGTAGCCCAATTCAACCAATTTTGCATTTGCGATTCGGGATGAATGGGCCGGCGCGTTGTCGTGGTGGAAGAGCACTATTTTCTGCTGCAAATGAGGCCGTTTCTCCTTCAATATGCCGTTGAATTGATCCAATAAATCGCTGTAGTATTGTCCCGTGATAGTTCTTCCCTTCTGTAAAAAGTCGATGTGTATCACACCTTGCGAATCCCAAAAAACGGTGGCCATGACCTTTCCAGCCGATTGGACAGTCTTTGCCTTCTTCGGAGCAGATTCGCCTGGAGAAATCCACTGTTTCGACTGCTGCTTGGTTTCTGGTGTGTAGTGGTGGATCCATGTTTCGTCCACGGTCACGAATCGGCGAAAAAAATCCGTTGGATTACTCTTTAACAAGGCCAAACACTCTTTCGAAGTGGTCACACGATTTCGCTTGTTGTCCATAGTCAGCAAACGCGGCACCCATCGCGCCGACAGCTTCCTCATGCCCAAATGTACGTGCACGATATTATGCACACGTTCATATGAGATGCCCGTGGTCTCTACTATTTCGCGCAACTTCACTCGTCGATTGGCTAACACGAGATCATGGACTTTGTCGACCATTTCTTCATTTGTGGCCGTTTTTGGACGTCCACTGCGTGGTTCATCCTTGGTGCTCGTACGGCCACATTTAAACTCGCTCACCCAGAAACTAATAGTCGAAAATGAAGGTGTGGATGTGCCATGAACTTCCTGCAAAATATCTCGTATCTCCGTCGCCTTTTTCCCATCCATCCAGAAATGTTTGATGACTGCACGAAATTCGTTTTTAACCATTTTTCCAAAGGTGCCTGACTTGCTTCACAAGATATCCTAGTAAACAAAAACGGAACGACGCACGTGTCTGAAAATTTGACAGCTTACCTAAGATAGGTTAGCCTTGACAACCATCATAACAATTTCACGATACGCGCGCCATCTCTTGCCCATTCCGGAAACTTTTCAATCTACCCTCGTATACTCCCAAAGCAAGTGGTTTTCGAAATATTTCGAAGATTTGTTTTTCGTCGCATTTATGCAGGGAATATTGCGCGCATAAGTCGCAATTGAATTTTAGTAGGCAAGTAGTAATGCTTTTGTTTTGTGTCTTATGTAATGCGAAATGCCAAATAATAAAAACAATTAGTACAAAGTTATACAGAAATCAACAAAATGAATAAATACACCCATCAACAAATTATCAATATATTCTTTATACATGGCAACTGCGATAGAATTGGTACTCGAACATGTAGAATATAAAGAATAAATTGATAATTTGTTGATATGTGTTATTATTCAATTTGTTTATTTCTGTAAAACTTTGTACTAATTCATTTTATTATTTTACATTTTGCAATACAATCGCGACAAAACAAAAGCATACTACTGGCCTACTAAAATTCAATTGCGACTTATGCGCGCATTATTCCCTGCCTAAAAACAAATTTTCGAAATAATTCGACATCTGCTTGCTTTAGGAGTATAGTTTTATAATAATAATTTATTTGTAGGAAATTTACCCCCCAATCGTACCACGTAATAAAAATTGGGTCATTCCATTTAAAAAAATTAAATTACTAGATATTGCAAAGGGCACTTAGATATTGACATTTTAAGAACACTTATTGTGAAAATTGACAGTTTCCAATTAATTCACTCATAGAGGCATCCACTAGGTGCAAGTAGAAATATAAATCATATTTTTATCCTACTCTTAAGAAAAGTTACAGATAGATTTCAAGATGCCTTTTAGAGGTCAGAATTTTAGAAATATATTTTTTTCTTGAAAAATATATGAGATAAGTGTACATATGTTCGAATAAAATATGTTGCAATTTAAACGAGAAACCTAAAATATAGGGTGTTCCATTTAAAATAACAAACTTGGTGCTTCTTCCGGTGGAACCGGAAGTGATATAAAGTTGAAAATATTTCACATGAGGAGAGCTGATTCAACCATATGACAAGGATTTTTTTCAAAATTTTAGTGCAACGGCAACACTATAAACTTTTAACGAACGGTTTAGCGTAGACACCCTGTATGTATAACATTAAAATGTTTATTATTTATTATTTGTATTAACGAAATAAAATCATTATTGGCATTTTTGAAAAATTATATAAAAAATCAAAATTTTCTCAAGCTTTAAATTTTTACAGCAAGTAGTCCTATGATAAATCTGTACAAGAAAAAAAAATTAAAGGTAAGTCATTAATTACCGTTCAATTTTGTATACTAACTATAACTCTGGAACCAGTTGAGTTTTAATCATCAAATTCATATCATATGGTATGTCATAAAGAGATGTTATCTGTATTCATTTCATAATCTTTCATTTAGTCCCTTTTGAGATAATCTACTTTAAAAATTGCCAAAACACGATTTTTGGCATTTTTGAAAAATTATATAAAACCAAAGTTCTTAAGCTTCAAACTTCTACAGCAAGTAGTGCTATAATAAATCTATACAAGAAAAAAAAAATAAAAGTGAGTCTTTCTTCCCTCTGATAATTTTACAGCACTAAAACTCCCGCTTTACGTTAATTTTCAATTTATAGTTGTGAATTTTTGTCTGCACTTTTCTAACTACTTAGGTAATACTATACCGGGTGTTGACTTGGCGGACGCAACATAGGAAATCGCATGTTAATTTTAAATTGTTCAAATATTGGCTTCCCTATTTATTTTAGATAGAAAATGTATTTCATTATTTTGTAGAGAAAAAAATTCTAAATTTATGAATGTTCACACTTAACACTTTACGTTTCTCTAAGTTAAAATAAATACAAGAAAATATTGTGATTTTATAAATCATGATATACTATGGAATTGATACAATAGCGGATATTTCCTGTTTTTTTAAAGTTCAATTTAAAGTTTTAAACAAGAGTTTTCCACTTCCGGACTAAGCATGAAGTAAAATATCGAGTTTAGAAAAGCCCCGTGAAAAATTTACAGCTATAATAATTAAGAAAAAGTAGTGAGATTTTATAAAAATAATGACATACTATGGAATTAATACAACAATTGCGGATATTCCCTGTTTTTTTTTAAAGTTCAATTTAAAGCTTTAAACAAGTGTGTTTCACTCCCGGACTAAGCATAATGTAAAATTTCGAGTTTAGAAAAGCCCCGTGAAAATTTGTCGAGGGTCGCGCAGCGCCCCGAGACAAATTTTCTGAGCTTTTCTAAACTCGAAATTTTACTTCATGCGCCACGCGTATAAAACACTATAATATTGTCAAATTTATGTATATTTGAACTTCAGTTAAAATCTGTGTTTTGTACGCGTGGCGCATGAAGTAAAATTTCGAGTTTAGAAAAGCCCAGAAAATTTGTCTCGGGTCGCTGCGCGACCCTCGACAAATTTTCACGGGGCTTTTCTAAACTCGAAATTTTAGTTCATGCTTAGTCTGGGAGTGGAAAACACTCGTTTATAGCTTCAAATTGAACTTTTTAAAAAATCAACGAATGTCAGAAAATTTACAGCTATAATAATTAAGAAAAAGTAGTGAGATTTTATAAAAATAATGACATACCATGGAATTAATACAACAATTGCGGATATTCCCTGTTTTTTTTTAAAGTTCAATTTAAAGCTTTAAACAAGAGTTTTCCACTCCCGGACTAAGCATGAAGTAAAATTTCGAGTTTAGGAAGGCCCCGTGAAAATTTGTCGAGGGACGCGCAGCGACCCGAGACAAATTTTCTGGGCTTTTCTAAACTCGAAATTTCACTTCATGCGCCACGCGTATAAAACACTATAATATTGTCAAATTTATGTATATTTGAACTTCACTTAAAATCTGTGTTTTGTACGCGTGGCGCATGAAGTAAAATTTCGAGTTTAGAAAAGCCCAGAAAATTTGTCTCGGGTCGCTGCGTGATCCTCGACAAATTTTCACGGGGCTTTTCTAAACTCGAAATTTTACTTCATGCTTAGTCTGGAAGTGGAAAACACTTGTTTAAAGCTATAAATTGAACTCTTTTAAAAATCAACGGATAGAAAATTTACAGCTAATATAATTAAGAGAGAGTAATGTAATTTTATAAAAATAATGACATATCATGGAATTGATACAACAATTGCGGATGTCAAAATAGCACAAGATATTGCTGTTACTTAATTAACGACAAAAAATATAACGCAAACATCGTGATAACTGTTGTCTGCATAATCCTAATTTATTAGGAGGATTTTTTCTTGGATAGTGTCAATCATTTCGAAAACATTTACTTTAATCAAGTGACTGCGATATCTTTTGCCATTTTGACATCCGCAATTATTGTTTCAATTCCATAGAATGTCAATATTTTTATAAAATCACATTACTTTTTCTTAATTATTTTAACTTAGAGTAACGTAAAGTAATAAACGTTAACACTAATAAATTCAGAATTTTTCCCTCTACAAAAAAGGTAAATTCCCTTTCTTTCTAAAATAAATAGGGGAGCCAAAATTTGAACATTTCAAAATTTACATAGGATTTCCTATGTTGCGTCCGCCAAGTCAACACCCTGTATAAGGACAAAAACACTAAAGCATTATTCTGATAATTTTGCTTTTTATTTTGTCTTGATATCAATAAAATTAATAAAGTTATATACATTTGAGTAAAACTTGTTTTCAGCCGAAAAACGGTTACAAAGCAAACTTAAAATGTCCGCCAGAATAAAAGTATGAGCCTGAAAATTTTCCTAACTATACTTTTGACCTCGCCTAGTATTGGGGAATAACTGGTAAAAAAATTTGAAAAAACAAAAATGTTGAGCAACGTGGATTTCTAATGGATTGACCCGTCAATTTTTGAGAATTTGTCAGTTTGCGCGAATTTTTAAGATTTTCGTTAATCTTCAAAACTTTGAAATCGTTTGCAAATTTCCAAGATGTAACAATTTGACGCCTCTTATGATTTTTTTAAGATTTAAAACAAATTAATCGAATTACATTTTTTTTCTTTTTTTGCAGTCAAATTGACAATATTAATTGGGTTATTTGGTTTTAGCGGCGAAAATTAATTCAAAACATAAAATATAGTCTGAGACATTATCATAGAATGTGTATGTAATTTATTTTTTATTGTAAACAAAATAAATTACATACAAATTCTACGATAAAGTCTCTATATTATTTTTTGAATGAATTTTCGATGCTAAAACCAAAAAACCCAATTATTAAAAAAAATTATCTTGACAATTTTCGTGAATATCATCGATTTTTCATTATTTTAAAATTTTAGGACGTTTTACATGAATTTTCAATATTTCTATTTATAAAATTTTGACGCTTTTCATGAATTTACAACATTTTTATCGATTTTTATGAAAACTGATGATTTAAGCTTATAATACAAAACATCATAGTTTGTTTTCTCATTGTTAACAAATATCATAGCTTTTCTTAATATTTACCATTTCACGACTAAAACTAAAACCTTCAACAATATATGTATACTATAAAAAACTAAAACAGTATAAAATATATAATGAACATGAGAAACTAAAGCAAATTTAAATGCGAAATTAAAGAAAAACTGCTCAGAAAGCACAATTTAGCTCTGGCAATTTCATGCCTTTCTAAATTTGAAATTTTACTTCATACGCCACGCGTAAATAATTTAATTCATTACTAAATATTTTCAATTCAGGAAAAATAATATAATATATCAATTATATTATTTTACCTGAATTGAAAATGTATAAAGCCAAATTTAATATTATGGTATTTATAAAATTTTTCGATTATTACTTAATAAAAAAAATCAATGTATTTCTAACTTCACAATATTTCAGTGTTTTATACTGAAATATTGTGAAGTTAGAAATACACTGATTTTTTTTATTAAGTAATAATCGAAATACTTAATAAATACCATAATATTAAATTTGGCTTTATACATTTTCAATTCAGGTAAAATAATATAATTGATATATTATATAATTTAACCTGAATTGAAAATATTTAGTAATGAATTAAATTATTTAGTAATTTAATTAACAAAAAATGTTGCGATTATGCATTAATGGCGCTTAATGAGTTAACCCTTATGAGTCATGTTCGTCAAAACAAAATTTGAATATCCATGATGTTCGAACAAAGGATTTTCAGAGAATACTAATTTTCTTAATAAATAATGACAAAATCTGCGAAAAAAATGAAAAAGATGTATCGCCTTTAAATGTGTGAGCTTTCAATTGAGGAAAGACATCTCTACATACGAATACAAAAACAAATGAATACAATTTCAATTTGGCGATTTTCTGTTAGTAAATGTAACGTAGAACATTTGCCGCCATCTGCAAGAGGATTGCGAAAATGCGTTGGAAAATCTAGTATTGATTTTCCCGAGCGCACATTCCCCTGGGAATTGCAGGGAGCAACCAATGACTGCGGATTTCTATAATTTAATTTACAGAACAGTTCGCTACAACCCTTTCTGAATACAAAAAAATTGAAAAAATATTTATACACTTTACCCAAAAAGCTTTCAGCGTAAAGTTCACGAGTCGAATAAATAACGTCGGTATAAAAGGTAAGCGGCATTAAGTGCTATGTACTTAATTGCTTTTACTATTATTAAAAGATATTAAAACAAAATGTAAATAGTAAATTGAATCCATGGTTTGCTTATATGCCAATTTAATGACCCTTACATTCGAGAACATATTTTATTTAAGATTCAAAATCAAAATCATAAGGTACAGTGTTCAATACAGAAGCATACAACTACTAAACCCGATTTGTATAGTATTTCGCTAATATGATTCTGACTTTTCTAAAAACTGTATCAGTAAGTTATTAAATTTCAGTTTTATTTGATGTTTAAAACCTAATAAATTGTATTAAGTATTATAATACTACATGTATTTTAATTCAATACTTGTGCAACTCTTGATATATATATTATTCTAAATTGTGTAACAGTTCAATTTTAGCAAACACCTTAAATACAATAACAACTTAAATAATTGAATTGCTGATTTCATCAACATGTTAACACTGTAGAGGTATTTCAAATAATTTCAAAAATCACTTGGTTTTGTTTCACTTTCAACTACGGCAAGAAATCTTTACATATGAATAATTGCAAAAATTAATGTGTACAATTTCAATTTAGCGATTTTCTCAGTTAGTTAATGCAACGAAGAACATTTGCCGCCATCTGTAAGACGATTGCGAAAATGCAACCACTTGAATTATAATTCACATTTACAATTTAAAATAGTAAATGTACGCTTTTTATTGAATAAAACTGTACATCACACTTATCGTTTTGTAACATAATTAAAATGGTGTATAATTTTTGTTAAAGCTTTCATTTTATTGTATTAATTGAAGCGTGCTATATGCAAAAAGTCGTAAGTACCAAATGACATATTTTACAGGAGGCAGCACGTTGTAAATGAAAGTAATATGACACTTATGACGTTTTGATAATCGAGTCCCTATTTCTGCCACTTGTAGTAGCACTATCGCCCCGGTATTTATTGTATCGTATGTTCAATAAAATAAAACCTTTAGAGTGCTATGGAAAATATTGTAGGTTGGTAACTCTGAAATTATACATTATAATTATTATGTCTGACGTTTTATATGCCAATTCTAAAAGCTTTCCTTATTCTTTAAATTCTGAAATTATACATTAAAATTATTATGTCTGACGTTTTATATGTCAATTCTTGAAGCGTGTAGTCAACTTAAATTTTAAAAAAGAAAAGATCATAGCACTCTAGAGGTTTTTTTATTAAACATACGATACAATAAATACCGAGGCGATAGTGCTACTACAAGTGGCAGAAATAGGGACTCAATTATCAAAACGTCATAAGTGCCATAGTACTTTCATTCACAAAGTGCTGCCTCCTGTAATATATGTCATTTGGTACTTACGACATTTTGCATATAGCACGCTTCAATTATTACAATAAAATGAAAGCTTGTACAAAAAATTATACACCATCTTAATTATTACAATAGTATTACTTAAAAATTGGCACCTACGACTTTTTTATATGGCACGCCTCAATTATTCTTATATTACAAATTAATTCATATTTTGCTAAATTAATAATTAAATTCTGCAAGCTTTAATTGTATTTTGATAATTATTTCTATGTTACAACTTAATTCATATTTCATTAAATTAATTAAGATGATATACAGAACATGTATTTCTCATAAATTAATCTAAAGTCAATATCTATGTATATCTGCTGAACTAGGTCAAAATAATTACTACATTACAATTATATTGATTACAATGATTATTAGTATTCAAGCGAGGTCTGTTAAAATAATTAAAAAATATCATGGCAACTCCGTTTAATGCGTTTACTAAAAATAGTCATTAAGTGCATAGAAAATCAATAGGAATTAATGTAGATGTTACCTTTATACCGGCGATTTCATAGAAAACACAATAGTTTTACTAAAATTAATTGGAACAAACAACCAAAACACTATTTTTAATAAATTTTACGTATTGGGGGCAAATAACAAATATGTAATAGCTTCAACAATTCATCATCTATCAATACTGAAACTATGACACATTAAATCGCATTTGCATCCCGACTGATTAACTTTAATTATACTCTAATCATTGATTTAACCTCTAATTAAGTCTAAATTTTAAAATATAGGAATGTTATGAATTTATGAAATGTTTAATTAATTACTCACTTAACCCGTAGTGAAACATTTTTAAAATAATTCTGGATATTTAAAACACTTGGTTTGTTTCACTAGTTTTACATTCCTCCTTGAAGATGACCAATGGTCGAAACTAGTCGGAGAAAATATAAACTAGTGAAACAAACTAAGTATTTTGAATATCCAGAATTAATTTATGAAATATTCTTACATTGTCTCTTTGGTAAATATGTGATTGTGTAAACAATTTCTAAGTAAAATGGTTCTGTTTTTAAAAAGTACTAATCACTGATTAGATTTATCGACTTGGATGCAAACCGGAGTTGCTAAAAAAAAGTTTTTATTTTCATTTTAATTAAAACAAACTGCTTTTTTTAACAAAACGTGATTTTTTCATTGAAACGGCGTTTAAAACATTAACAGTAAAATACATTTAAAAAGACTGTTATTCCTTCACTTTTTATTTGTATCGTTACAAGTACATTTCGAGACACAAAGTGCTCATTATCAATAACAAACAAACAACAGTTTGTTATTGATAATGAGCACGTTGTGTCTCGAAATGTACATCTAACGATACGAATAAAAAATTAGGTAAGGAATAATAGTCTTTTTTAGTGTAATAATCATTTCACGTAAACTGAAAAACATACAACAGTTAAGAATATGTTTAAAATATGTTAAAAACACGTTTAAAACATGTTTAAAACAGATCATACAGGGTGCAAGCGGACATTTTTCATTTAAGTACACATATCTCGATAATTACAGCGATTTTTAAATTTTGCGGCAATTCGTTGTTTAAAAACGGTTAATTGAAGGCTTTTAAAGAGTGTTTTCCACTTCCAGACTAAGCATGAAGTAAAATTTCGAGTTTAGAAAAGCCTAAAAATTTGGATTGGCCGCGTAGCGAAGCGGAGCGGCCAATCCAAATTAGGCTTTTCTAAACTCGAAATTTTACTTCATGCGCCAATCATAAAAACACTGATTCACAGTAAAGTTAAAAAAACACACACATACAACAATGATTATAGGCAACCTAATATACGTTAGAGTTATTGGGTTGCCTTTAATCACTGCTTTATACCATTTGTTCAGCGCAGAATTTGACTCACGTTTTATTCACATCTACATATTAGATTGCTAAAGCCGTATATTTTAAACTTTGCTATGTTTCAGTGTTTCTTACGTGTGGCGCATGAAGTAAAATTTCGAGTTTAGAAAAGCCTAAAAATTTGGATTGGCCGCGTAGTGAAGCGGCCAATCCAAATTAGGCTTAGTTTGGGAGTGGAAAACCCTCGTTTAAAGATTAAAATTGAAATCTTTTAAAAAACAACGAATGTCGTAAAATTTACAGTGTATGCATATGTATACCTGAAAGAAAAAGTCCTTGTATTTAAAAATTATATTTATGCACACATATTTGAAATTTTATGGTAATAAAATGTTGTGTTTAATAATGTAGTTTGAAATATCTTCAATAATTTAGCTAAAATTTAAAAATGTAAACAAAAAATCTTAATGAAGTAGTATAAAATATAAATTACCAAATTTAAGATAATAAGAAACACTTTTTAAACAAATTTAACGTTTAAAATTTGTTTTAGACAAATTTAAGATTTAAAACATATTTAAAACAAAATAAAAGCGTTCAATAATTTAGCTAAAATTTAAAAATGTAATCAAAATATCTTAATGAGTTGGTAATTAGTATAAATTACCAAATTTAAGATAATAAGAAACACGTTTTACACAAATTTAACGTTTAAAATACGTTTTAAACAAATTTAAGATTTATAACATGTTTGAAAATAAAACCGTTTAAAACACGACGGCTGTTTTTAAAGATGTCTTAAACACTGTTTTAAAACAAATTGTTTTAAACATAAGAACCCTGGTGCAAGCAGGCATAAATAAATTAAATCAGGTCTATATTTTATAAAATAGAGCAATTTATATGCAAATTTTAACTATTTGCATGTAAATTGCTTTACTTTAAACTTTAAACATTCAATGCTGGTAAAAAGTTGATATCAGCGTTAGCAAAGCCAAGTTATCTGTTTCACTATCAATGAGTATATGCGTACTTTAAATAAAATTTCATGTTTAAATAAAAACCGCAACGTTCGCAGTCTTGAAATATTTTGTAGGATAATGGTAAAATCCATTTCTCTAAAACTGTTATAAGCGACCTTCTCAATTTAATAATTATTTTATTAGATCAACGTCAAACTTCGCGTTGAGTTCGTAAATTCAAACGCGGAAGGAAAAATAGAAAATTACGCTGGGAAATCCATAAAAGCCCTTAGTTTACCACTGCCCCGTGAGATGGCGCCACGTGTTCATACGGTGATATTTACCTGAAACAAAGAAAACAGAAACTATACTTTAAGTAATCTTCCCACTGAGCAAAAAACAAACAAATAACGTTAAATCAACATTGTAGCAACATTAAACGTTGTTTTAGTGTTGATGAAACATTACTTAAATGGATTTTCTCAGGGGGTTATATATAATTACAATAAAAAATAAAGAAATAAGGTCAAAAGACCTATAGTTGATAGCTATTTTATAGAATTAATGTGAATTTCTGTATATAAATTACTATCTGTTTTATTTATGGTTATTATAATTATTCTATAAATAAAGATGTATATATAAAGAAATAATTAAAAATAAAAATAACAGCTTTATCATATTTATTTCTTCTTAGTCCATATGCGTATTTTATTAGTCGTAATTGTCATGTCTTGTCTAATTTACATGTGACGTATTTTTTCAACCATTGGCATCCTTATTAGAATTTTGTTAATTGCGAAGTGAAATGTTATTATTTGAAATAAAACAACACAGTTTCACTTTTATTGTTGAACACTGCAACATGTTTGACCACACAGTGGCTTCATCAGGCAGATGAAATAATGATCCTTATTTCATCTGCCTGATGAAGCCACTGTGTGGTGAAACATGTTGCAGTGTTCAACAATAAAAGTGAAACCCTCCCAACTGTGTTGTTTTATTTCAAATAGTATTATGGAGTTTCATCATGCATCCGCCTTATCAATTAAATATTGAAATGTTATTATTTTTAGTTTATAGTTTAATAACTTTTTTGTTAATACTAAATTGTCTTGTAATTGGGAATTCGTTTCTTATTGGGCAATAAACGTTATTATAACGGCCACCCTTCCATTGATAAATCTGCTTCTAGGATACTAAAAACTAAACATATATTTCCAAAATGTAGGTGGCATCAAAGTAGTTACTTGGAGTGCAGTAAATTTGTGGAGCAATTGTTCGTCAAAGTAGCTGATAAATATATTATAGAGTCGATATATATACCTCCTGGGTCTGATTCTAACCAGTATACTACCAATGCAAACATCATTGATGACATCTGTTCAAAAAATCCCAATTGTGAATATATCATCTGTGGCGATTTTAACATCCCTGATGCGAGGTGGGAGCAATCGGATGATATACTGAACACGAATTTTGATTGTCTTCCGGCCAACGTTTTGTCAAATGTTATTAATTTTCATCATATGCAGCAAATCAACAAAACTGTTTTATATTCATATTTCTTTTTATATAGAGTGCTCATTGTGATATACATATTAATATTGTTATACTTTTACATATACTGTTTTATACTTAAATGTATATTGATTGTACAAAGGTGATACCGTAAATAAATGAAATGAATTAAATTATTATTAGGTGCTTGTGGAATTATAAATTCTCTTAACAAATTAGATGTTTATAAAAATTATTCCAACTAAAACTTTACTTATTTTATGTTATTTTGGTGATTTATAACTTAATTAAACATAAGTTGATTGATTGAGTTACGTTACGTTAATTGATTGAGTTACGTGAAGATCAAATTAATTTGACGAATAAAAGCACTAATAACCTTTCTTCACACGTCTATTTGAATTACCAAATGTACATACATTTCGGACACAAAGTGACCATTATCAATGGATTAACACTGCGTTAATCATGTTAATCCATTGCTAATGGTCACTTTGTGTCCAAAATGTATGTATATTTGGGTCATTCAAATAAACGTGTGAAGAAAGGTTATTAGTGCTTTCATTCGTCCAATCAATTAAACATGTTATTCATTTTGCAATGATGCAAATTCAGCTGTAAATTCTACCATTTGTTTATTTTATTTTCCATTTGGAAAGTTTGTGCGTAAAAGGAAAGGTAGTCTATATTCATATTTGCATATAAAACGTTTGTCTTCATTTCATTTATTATCCAATCCAGCATAAATATCCCGGAATCCGCCCCACTTTAAGATCCCGAATTTCCCAATTTCTACCCCTGCCACGAAAAATATATAACCCAGCTGAATTGAAATTGCCAAATCCCTACGCGATACGCTTTCCATTATAAACTGAATTATTCGTGGGGTACACAATATTTGAATCATCATAAATAAACTTGTATTTTGGTAAATATTAAAATTGTTTTTATATTCATTAATAATTACTTTTGCGTTAAATGTAAGAAATTCAAGTATAAATATTGTTGGCGCTTAATACCGCGAATTTTCTAAATAGGTGCACATTTTTTCCTAGTTGACCGTTTTATTTTCTTGTTGTGAGAACTGGCATTTTATGACAACATAGCGAGTCAGAGACCAAATAAACAGCAATCCAATACTTTGTTAAGCATAACCAATGGATTTTCTATCGTAGATAGTTGAGGCACTTAATTTTTGAAAATCCATGATCACTTAAATAAAACACTTAATGATTTTCAGGTAATTGTGTATTTCTCTGCAATTGTTTCGCAACGTTGTTGCTTCTTCGGGTGAAGAACTTATAATGTAATTATAAGTTCTTCACCTGAAGAAGCAACAACGTGCGAAACAATTGTCGTGAAATACATAATTACTTGAAAATCATTAAGTGTTTTATTTAAGCAATGGGTTTTCGGCTCTACGTGCCCGATGAGTCATGAAATGCAGGCCAGTTCGAGGGATAATTTATTCTGTATTATCTACTTTCATCTTATTTCTGTGCATGTTGTATGATTTTCTTTCTTTATTCAAAGTTTCCTCTACTTTCAAACTCACGACCCGATCAAAACACCCACAGAGTTTACTAAAGAATGCTCAAGAATTACATGTTAGAAAGCGGAGATTTCTTGTACAAAATAAATTTTTTATATTAACATATTGGTTTTTAAAATTATAATCAATAGGATTGGTTTTAAATAAATAATTACAGTTCGTGTAACATTACTTTCACAAATTATAATTTAAATCGATTATTTTTAATGGAGGTGACTCCGTTAAAAAAAATCGAGGTAAATTAAAAGTTAGGAAATATTAACAGATTAAAATTTCTAAAAGTTAGTACATAAGAGTACACACTTTATTTTTAAGAAATTATAAGAATTATATGTAAAAATGTGGATCTGGATTAGCACAAAGGTGTGTGGATGTTTTCAATGGGTACCTTTAACTCTTATGCTTTCTATCTTACAAAAACTAAAATCTTTGAGTTTTGTTCTAAATAGCGCACTAGTAACCTCTTACATATTCTAATCTTTACGTGAAACTTTAACTTTGTACATTCTAAACTATAACTTATCATTTCTTATCTTAGCTTGATTTACTTTATTGTACTTGTGTTTTCATTCATTGCTCATTATTTATTTTTGTATATATTAAATTGTAAATATTTGTTAATGCACAGTGTTTATTACAAATTATCGTGTTAATTTAATTATGAAAACCATTCGCGTAATCTGCGTAAGCACATATCTTTTGAATACGAAATATCAAAATATATAATAAGAAAGTTTCATTTTTTTAATAAAAATAAAACATTGTATAATGTTTTGTACTACCTTTAATTAGCACTCTGTAAGTTAAAAAGTCAAAATCAAAGCTCGGGCGAATAAGTTTTTTGTTTATTACAAATTATCGTGTTAATTTAATTATGAAAACCATTCGCCTAATCTGCATAAGCCCATATCTTTTGAATACGAAATATCAAAATATATAATGAGAATGTTTCATTTTTTTAATAAAAATAAAACATTGTATAATGTTTTGTACTACCTTTAATTAGCACTCTGTAAGTTCAAAAGTCAAAATCAAAGCTCAGGCGAACAAAATTGAATCTTAATATCTGGCTATAAATACCTTATCATATATATATTTGAAAACATGCCAGCCACAATATCTTTGGAACCGTAACAGTTAGACAAATTTTTTCAAAACCGTTTCTAGGATATGGAGGGGAAACTATTTTGACCCACATAACAATCTTCTGCAACCAACCCCCTAGGCTGTAGCCACCATTGCCCATTTTTTTAAATTGCATGACCCCACTTGTGATATATCATTACAAAGGTCTTTCAAAATGCTAATTGGTGGTACCAACTAAAATTTTTATCATCACATAAAAAATGCAAAAAAATGTAAATCAATTTATTTGATTTTAAAATTGTTGTCAAATTAGGTATTATAACAATTTATTTTTACAAAATACAAATGAAAAAGCACAGATAAACACAATAATACCCAATATTTATAAGAGTTATCAATTATTTTCTTAAAATATAGATAACTCTAAAAAAAATATTATAATAATAACAAAACTGTGTTTATCTGTGCTTTTTCATTTGTAATTTGTAAAAATAAATTGTTATAATACCTAATTTGACAACAATTTTAAAATCAAATAAATTGATTTAAAATTTTTTTTGCATTTTTTATGTAACAATACATTTTTTTCTAGGTACCACTGATTAGCATTTTAAAAGACCTTTCTAATGATATATCACAAGTAGGGTCCTGCCGTTTAAAAAAAAATGGGCAAAGGTGGCTACAGCCTATGGGGTTGGTTGCAGAAGATTGTTATGTGGGTCAAAATGGCTCCCCCTCCATATCCTAGAAACGGTATTGAAATATTTTCTCTAAATATTACGGTTCCAAATATATTCTGGCTGGCTTGCTTTCAAATTGACACCCTGTATATATATATATATATATATATATATATATATATATATATATATATATATATATATATATATATATAATCTTTATTGCCAGTATAATATACAAAATTACATATAAAAAATAGAATTAAAAAATACAATAAGAAAAATAACAAACATTAAATATTAAATATTACAAGCAATCGGCTATCGGCCAGCAGCCTTTCTGTCGAGGTTTTTTGTTTGTTTAGGGGATATGTTTAGTTAATGATGTAAATTGAATTTTGATATCAATGTTGGTTATGGAATGTGATGAATTGAAAGATTGTTTGTGAGGGATTTTTAAATTTAGGAAGAATGTTGTCAATTCTGTGGGTGCAAAGTTGTGAAAGGATTTGAAAATTGGATTGTTTTTTGAAGAATTTTTTGGATATATGAAGGAGACGATCGGTAATTAGGATAACTTTTGTTCGATTGTAAAGGAGAATATTAGATGGGTTATAAAGTGGATTCAATGGATGACGAATTTTTGTAAGGGACCTCAGGGATAAACGTTCGCTGACTTGGATGTTGTGAAGTGTGGGATTGGGAGAAGTGGAAAATAGGATGGATCCGTAGTCTAGTGGAGAAAGAGGTGATCCTTGCAGTACACCTTGCTCAGGAGTGAAGGTTTGGGATGTGGTACTTTGGATTTTTACTTTTACTGATCTATTAATTAGGAAGGTATTTAGGATAAAAATAAGGTGTTTAGGTATGTTAAGGGAGTGACATTTATACAGCAGACCTTGGTGCCATACCAAGTCAAAAGCCTTTGGGATATCTAAAAAGACAGCGGCAGATGAGCGTCCTTTGAGGTGTGCAGTTTGTATGTTGGAAGTTAGGATAGAAAGTGGGAGAGTGGTGGATCTGTGGGGGAGAAATCCGAATTGGTAGTTTGGAATAAAATGTTATATATGGGAAATTCTTTTTTCTTTGAGAAGGGATTCATAGAGTTTGCCAATGACAGGAAGAAGGGTGTTTGGTCGGTAGCTGGATACGAGGGATGGGTTTATTTCTCTTTTGGGAATGCAAATAATTACACCAGTTTTCCAGTCAATAGTAAAGTATTGGGAATGGTAGCAAAAGTTTAGGATTTTAAGGATAAATTGGTGAATTTCAAATGTAAGAGATTTTAGGATATTTTGCCGTGTATGGTCGTGTCCTGGAGCAGTGTTTTTTTTTTCCTGCATGTAGTACTTGAAAGTACCTTATCATTATAATAATTTCATTTTAATTAGGTTATTGAATAATTGAATAAAAAAATGGTGATTTGTTCATAATAGCACGTTCTTCGTTAAAGAAGGGACTATTTAAAAATTAGGAATATGGAAATGTATCTCAAACTAAATTTATTAGTTATTATTTCTAAATTGTTTCAGCTCTTGCGGACGTGCTGTAAAAATTAAATCTATTTTTGGAATTTATATTCTTATGTTTTGTTATGTTTATTTCAAACTATATTTTTTGTATCTGAAATTCTTATATTTATGATAATTTTTCCCTGTAATTAGATATGTATATTATTATTATTTCAAAATATTCACAAAAAAGGTAATTTATGTATATTTTTGCTGTAAATCGGTAAAGTTTGATCCATCACATCTCGTCTGTATATACTTTTAACTTTACTCTAAATCAGTGACACTAGTCATTTTTTTGCAAAAAAACAATTGATTTGTATGTAAACTGAGATTCTGTACACAAAATCAAAAAAATATATAGGGTATTCCATTTAAAATTTCAAAACTGAAATCACTTCCGGTGAAGCCGGATGTGCTATTAAAGTTTCATAATCACCACTGAACTCTAAATTGTTTTTAATATAAATGTAGAAAATTTTAAATTGATATCTCAATTAATAATAAAACTAAAGGGGGTGATCCTATTTTGAGTTACACCCGGTATACCACACCTGTCAAAATGTGTTACAAAAAAAAAAACAAATGTGATACTTTTCTTTTCTTTTCGAAATAACATAGTTCACTAATTTTTGAATGATTTTTATGATTGAATCTTAAGATAATTGAAAAACTGGAGATGGCTTTATTTTTATTAATAATAATAATAATATACATTATTTATTAAAAATGCCATGTTACATGGATTTGACACGACTGCGTAAGTACACTTTAGTAAGATATAAACATTTAATACATATAAAGCATAAAAATACTTTAGGGGATAAGTATAACCACCATAAGACTACATACCGGGTATTAGATAAAAACGCCCGACTCCATAACTCTGTTTTATTTATTTATTTATTTATTTATTTATTTATTCCCAACAGAAATAATCCAATTACAGGGAAAATTTTAAAATATAACTATTATAACATATGAAAAATTAAACTAAATTATATACATATAAAGACTAATCTAAATATATATATATATATATATATATATATATATATATATACTCGTACATAACGATAATTATAAAAAATTAAAATTAAAAACAAAAAAAAAAAGAATTACGAACGGCTAATGGCCAGTTTACAATTATGTGAAAATGTTAGTTATTGACCGATTTGAATGAACTATAAAACAAAGTCAATTGCCGTTTCAATACTATTAATTGATAGTAATTATATATTTTTCCAAAATTAACTTCATTGCCAAATAATAATCAACTTAAAATTTTTACTTTTCTTATTTTATTATATTAAACATTGTTTAATTTAATATTAAAATAAATTCAATGAATGGTGTTCACATAATTTTTTGGCAATAAATGTAGTGTGCCTTGAAAAAAATTAAATTTGCTGTTTAAATTGTTAATTGGTTTATATATAATCCGTTTAATCCGTTAACTAATTCATTAAACATTCACAGTTTGTTATTATTTTAAATGAAACTTTAATATTTAATAAATACTTCTTTTCTCAGAAATATAATAATAACCCATTAACGGAACAGCAAATTATAAAGTTAACTCTAAAAGTAATTTATAGGTAAAACTTCTATTTATGATTTCAATAAATGAGTTATTATATTACATATTGGGATTTTTTGTTTTAAATATACATAATGTAAACTATACTGTATACCAGAGGTTCCTAATTTCCATTCTCCATGGAACCCTAATTGATTATACTTTTTTTTGCGGATCTCCATTTTGATAATAACATAAATGATTGTACCTTGTAGTGCAGTTTAAATATTTTCATGTTTGATATGAAAAGCTAGAATTAATTATAAATAAAAAAAAATATCGTATGTTCATAAAAAAAAACCTCTAGAGTGCCATGGAAAATATTGTAAGTTGGCAACTCTGAAATTTTATATTATAATTATTATGTTTGACGTTTTATATGTCAATTACTAAGGCGTGTGCAACTTAAATTTAAAAATAATTAAAATCATGGCGCTCTAGAGGTTTTTTTTTATTGAACATACTATATTATAAGTATTATAAAATATTTATTGTACAGAAAAAATACAACGTACTTATTTAATTTTAAGAATGAAATTTTTTCACATATTTTCTTATAATAGCTTATAATAGCTAGCACGTGAAATATGTATCTAACGATTAGAAAATAAAATAATTTTAATTAATGAAATAATCTACTTGAAAATTGACTATAAGCTGTCAAACTTGATCAAATTTTGTAAACAAAATTTGTATGTGTAATCAACTCAGAAGATTCAACACAATTTGTCAACCAACCTAACAAAATAAAGGCTAGTATTTTTTTAAACTTTACAATACTTCAGTGTTTTATACGCGTGGCGCATGAAGTAAAATTTCGAGTTGAGAAAAGCCCCGCGAAAATTTGTCTCGGGTCGCGCAGCGACCCGAGACAAATTTTCTACGCCGGGCTTTTCTCAACTCGAAATTTTACATCATGCTTAGTCTGGGAGTGGACCGTCAAGATTTTAAACATGTCGAGATTTTCGATATTTCTAGATTTTTGTCGATTCATAAAATGTTCATGAGATTTTCAAAATGTTCAGATTTTGTCAGTTTATAAAATGTTCATGATATTTTTTAATTTCGAGATTTTTGTCGATTTATAAAATTAAAGTTTGTATTAATTGATTAATTATTCAATTTTCAATTTTTTATTGAACTCACATTGACGTCACGCAAATGTCATAATATATCAAATGTAACAAACGTCAAAACATTTCGAATGTCACATAAACTGTTTGAAATTGTCATAATTATAGAAATTCACTAAATGCTACACAAAATGTCTAAATACGTTGAAATCGAAAAAAAATTGCCAAATTTCACACAAAATATCATAATCGACTAAATGCGTCGAGTGTCATACATAATGTCATAATATGAAAATCATCTAAATTGTGAAAATTATTAAAAAATCGACAGATTATGACAATTGTAATTATCTTTATTTTTAAATAATAATAACAATAATTGATAGATTTGAAATCACATTTTTATAAATTGATCAGAATTTATTAATTTTTTGATGAATTTACCTTAAAAAAATTGTGTTAAAAATTACTGGAAATATTTAGATTTTGTATGAAACGACGGAATTATAAAATATGTTTTATTATGTCGGATTGAACAACAAAATGTTGAAATTTCTCGGATTTTATGCGAGGCATAGAAATATGTCACACTCGACGAATTATGTCAAAAAATATTAAGAAAATAACTAAAAGAGCTACGACAAAAGTGTATACTTATACAATAAATGCATTTTTTTTAATTACATTTTTTTAACACGATGTTTGTATATGATTTATATTAAAGAAAAAATTCTAAGAGTAAATATCCACTTCCTCTTTTAAAATGTTCAACAAAAGCTTTTCAAAATCCAGGATTGCATCAGAAACCTTAAGTTTATAGTAGCATCTCAATATTAAGGCGACTTCTAGACGGACAGACCTTTTTCAAAAATGGTTTTAATCAACTCGGGGGACGTCAAAATGGATATATCCGCTAAAATTATTGATTGAAAATGGTTGTCAAGCTGGATTAGACAAATTGCTAAGTTAAGTTTAATAATAATAATAATAATAATAATAATAATAACTTATTGGTGCTATTACATTGCAAGTATGATTAGGCAGGTCAAATTAACTAGAAAGTAAAATAAATATACATAGATAAATTGTTATAATAATATATTAAGGTAATCAAAAGTTGTCATCCAAGAATTGTTTCCAGGAGTAATAGGCTTTTTTACAAAGTAATAGTTTTATATTTCTTTTGAATGCGACAATGGGTAAGCATCGGATTGCAGCAGGGAGTTTGTTGTAGAATTTGAGCGACCAGTAGTTAACAGCGTCTCTCAATTTATTAAGTCTACGAAAAGTACACATGAGATTTTCTTTGTGTCGGGTATCATATCCGTGAATATTAGCCGCAGAGGTGTAATTGTCCATATTTTTCCTGATAAACAATAAACATTGAAAAATGCACAGGCATGGTAATGTAAGTATATTCATTTTTATGAATACATGCTTACAGTCATCCCTGTAATTTACACTGCCTAATATTCTAACTGCACGTCTTTGGAGTGCAAAGAGCCTATGTCTACACGCCGAGTGCCCCCAAGTAATCAAGCAGTAAGACAATAGTGATTGGCATGTGGCAAAATATGAAGTTCTGAGAACAAACGGTTGTACAGAATTTGCTAGATTCCTTAACAGAAATATATTTTTGCTCAGTTTACTAGCAATGTAGTTACCATGCTCGTTCCAAGTAAGCAGTGGATCGATTTGAACGCCAAGGAATCGAATTGATTGAGCGAGTTGATGTTTGTCGTTTCGGAGACAAAAGCACATGTGACCTGCCTTCTCAGCATTTAAATGTAGCCGATTTGAAAGCAACCAATTTCTACATGATTCCTGTTCATTTATACTGATCTCCACACCCCTGTCAGAGAAATTGCCTGATGTAAAGAATGTTGTGTCATCGGCATATAGAATCTCATCACTTTCCTTGACATTAGAAGGAAGATCGTTAATGAAAATGAGGAATAGAAGTGGCCCAAGGATTGAACCTTAGGGTACACCGTGCTTCAGAGACAGAGGTGTAGAGACCTGAGATCCCACTCTTACAATCTGCGATCTGTTGGTTAGGTATGATGCTATAAGATCACGAGCACCTGAACAAAAACCATGAGAGACTAGTTTAGAAATTAATATTTCATGATTGACAGTGTCAAATGCTTTACTCATATCTATAAAGGTAGCCAATGCGAACTCATTCTCAAAACATTCAATTATTTTGCCAATTAGAGTATTTACAGCATCACATGTTGAAACACCCTTACGGAAGCCGTACTGTTCATTGCAGAAAAGCTCATTGCTCACAAAGTAGTCATGTATTTGGTTGAAAATAATTTTCTCGAACATTTTAGAGAAAACAGGTAGTATAGAAATAGGACGATAGTTGTTCGGATCGTCCATTTCCCCCTTCTTATGAATTGGTATAACAACTGCGATCTTAAGTACGTCAGGAAATACATTTGATGTAATACAGTTATTAAGTATTACAGTAAGAGGACCTAATATTACTTCCTTGCAAGATCTGATAACTTCAGTAGAGAATCCATTGAAATCTTTTGACCTACTGATTTTTAGGCTTTGTATTGCATTTCGTACATCGCTTGTTGATATTTTTTTGAAGCCAAATCTGCTGCAATGACAGTACCGCATCCTTTGGGTTGACACAATTCGTAAAACTACTTACAATTTTTGCAACTTGTTGTACAAATGATAAGTTAAAATGTTCCGCAGAAATGTTAACGGAACTTGTTTTATTTTTTCTGTTCGTGCTATATGTGTTTATAATTTGCCACATGGCCTTATACTTGGATTTGCTTTTAGTGATGAAATTATCATTCGCTCTTATTTTCGACAATTTAACTTCTTTATTATACACATGCCTATACTTTTTAAATGAATTAATTGTTTCAGTTGTTCGACAAGAAACACTAATATCTTTTAGAAGCTGTAATTTATTTCGCATATCAATTAGGTTTTTGGTGTACCAGTGTATATTATTTATTTTGGAAATATCATTCTTTAACTCTTTCAGAGGGAAAGCTTGGATAAAACAATCTTTGAAAACCGTGGTAAAATTTTCTAATTGCTTGGAGGGAGTATCGCAAAAATTCCAAACAATATCATCCAGCATCTGATAAAGTATACATTTACCAGATTCAGTAATTGGTCTAACGATTTTTTTTGTAATTAGCTTTAGAATATTATTACAGTCCAAGTTTCCTATGATACCTATATGATCTGATAATGAATTGTTTAAAGGCATAGTATTATGTTGATTAACATTAATAAACACATTATCAAGAGTATTGTTTAAACGAGTAGTGTTACGGGGTGGGGTGCTTCGCTGTTGGAATTTAAATAAAATCTTTGTTAAACAATTGAGGTGTTAAACGAAGACCCACATCGCAACTTCGGGCTAGCTATTAAGTCACTGAATAATAAAATTATGCTTACCAGGGTAATCACTTCACTGATTCTAAGTTAAAAGGAAAATGAAAGGTTTGAAATTGAACTTTAAAAGTGAATGAAAACTTTAGTCAAAGAGTAACAAAATGTATTAACACGAAACAAATTAAACAACGAATATAAATTTACAAATGAAGATAGAAAAATTAACAAGCAAAAAAAAACAAGGAATACAATTAAAAAAATAACTTACGTACGACCACTGGGTCGTAAGGAATACTTGTAAATACTTTCGCGGACGCGGACGCGGACCGAAATTTAGCGTAGTGACGATGCACGAAGACTTTTTCGAAGTGATGTTGACGGGTCAACAGACTTTTTTGAAGTGATGTTGACGGGTCAACAGACTTTTTTGAAGTGAGTTTAGCCCCTGAGGCCGGCGGTATTTATTTGGTTTTTGGTCAACCCTCTTCCCCTCTGGCGACCACCAACTTTCGTTGGCCGAAAGAAAAATGGCAAAATAAATATTAATTATTAATATTTTGAAATACAAAATATGTCATTATATGCGTGATATGATTCTGCGTCCGGGCATACATGACATATTTTGATTCGAGCTAAGAACAGGGTTTAATAGACGTTTAATTTAATTAAGCCGAAGGGGTTGACCGAATTTGCCTAAAAGTAATACCAACGATGTGGAATGATAAAGCGCATCGATTGGTATACCTAGCAACAATATGCATAAACAATTACGCCTTCCAACTTCAAAAAACATAAAAACAATAGGGGTGTTATGCCTGGACTTAGAAAATGTATAATAATAAGGAAAATACTGGATAGAAGTTTATGAAACTTCGTCCAAGCATAACGGGGAGCATAGTAATTGTTTATACATATTTGTTGCTATGTGGAACCTATCTAACTTAAATAATATCAATGTATGGCGCGAACTTTACTCATTTGGAAAATAAAAGAGAATGAAGCAATATTGTGTACTGAAAAATAGAATGAGGTGAATTGGGACCGTTGTTCCGAATATTAAAATATGTAACAAAATAACGCCCGTGGTTATGTTGCAGCTGAAATATTGCTGAATGAACAAGTTGACGACGCTTACGGAAAAGCGCTGGTAACAGTAGGGAAAAATACACTTTTATTTAACCCATATGAGTTTAGTAAATCACAGATCGTTGAAGCGTTGTCATCTGATTCATTAAAATGGACATTAAAATCACCTCCAATCAATATAGTGTTATTCATAAAATCAATTAAATCTAAGACAGAACATTAAACATTTATAAAAGTACTAACATTTCCACTTGGTGATCGATACAATAAAATAACAATAATTTTCAGGTGAGGTAGATGTACAGCACACAATTCGCAATGTAATTCAATGGATTTGTTATTAATGTCTTCCAACGTTATGAAGGGAATTGCTTTATTTAGTAGAATTAAAACACCACCATGTATGTGGGTTGTCCTTGAGAAATGGCTTATCATGATGTTTATCACATAACTATCACTTTCGTGTGGTTTGAGCCAATGTTCACTTATACACATAATATCTAAGGAGGATGATTCCAAGATAGAATCCAGATGGTTGTATTTCGACCTTGAATATTAAGGAAAAGATATTTTAGTTCATTTCTGTTAAAGACAAGTTGTGAAGTTATTTTAAAACCCACCCAGTTATATCAATTATCAAGTGTTTTAATGATGAAACAAACGAGTGCTTTCCACTCCCAGACTAAGCATGAAGTAAAATTTCGAGTTTAGAAAAGCCTGAAAATTTGGCTCGGGCGCGTAGCGAAGCGGAGCGACCGAGCCAAATTAGGCTTTTCTAAACTCGAAATTTTACTTCATGCGCCATGCGTATAAAACACTGATTCAATGTGACGTCATAATGGATATATCTACTGAAATTTTTGACCGAAAATGGTTGTCAAGCTGGATTACACAAATTGTTAAGTTAAGTTTAATGACAAGTTGTAAAGTTAATTTAAAACCCACCCAGTTATATCAATTATCAAGTGTTTTAATGATGAAACAAATGTGTGCCTTTCACTCCCAGACTAAGCATGAATTAAAATTTCGAGTTTAGAAAAGCCTGAAAATTTGGCTCGGGCGCTAAATTAGGCTTTTCTAAACTCGAAATTTTACTTCATGCGCCACGCGTATAAAACACTGATTTAATATGACGTCATAATGGATATATCTACTGAAATTTTTAATTGAAAATGGTTGTCAAGCTGGATTAGATAAATTGTTAAGTTAAGTTTAATGACAAGTAGTAAAGTTAATTTAAAACCCACCCAGTTATATCAATTATCAAGTGTTTTAATGATGAAACAAACGGGTGCCTTCCACTCCCAGACTAAGCATGAAGTAAAATTTCGAGTTTAGAAAAGCCTGAAAATTTGGCTCGGGCGCGTAGCGAAGCGGAGCGACCGAGCCAAATTAGGCTTTTCTAAACTCGAAATTTTACTTCATGCGCCACGCGTATAAAACACTGATTCAATGTGACGTCATAATGGATATATCTACTGAAATTTTTGACTGAAAATGGTTGCAAGCTGGATTAGACAAATTGTTAAGTTAAGTTTAATGACATGTTGTAAAGTTAATTTAAAACCCACCCAGTTATATCAATTATCAAGTGTTTTAATGATGAAACAAATGTGTGCCTTTCACTCCCAGACTAAGCATGAATTAAAATTTCGAGTTTAGAAAAGCCTGAAAATTTGGCTCGGGCGCTAAATTAGGCTTTTCTAAACTCGAAATTTTACTTCATGCGCCACGCGAATAAAACATTGATTTAATGTGACATCATAATGGATATATCTACTGAAATTTTTAATGGAAAATGGTTGTCAAGCTGGATTAGATCAATTGTTAAGTTAAGTTTAATGACAAGTAGTAAAGTTAATTTAAAACCCACCCAGTTATATCAATTATCAAGTGTTTTAATGATGAAACAAACGAGTGCCTTCCACTCCCAGACTAAGCATGAAGTAAAATTTTGAGTTTAGAATAGCCTGAAAATTTGGCTCGGGCGCGTAGCGAAGCGGAGCGACCGAGCCAAATTAGGCTTTTCTAAACTCGAAATTTTACTTCATGCGCCACGCGTATAAAACACTGATTCAATGTGACGTCATAATGGATATATCTACTGAAATTTTTGACTGAAAATGGTTGTCAAGCTGGATTAGACAAATTGTTAAGTTAAGTTTAATGACAAGTTGTAAAGTTAATTTAAAACCCACCCAGTTATATCAACTATCAAGTGTTTTAATGATGAAACAAATGTGTGCCTTTCACTCCCAGACTAAGCATGAATTAAAATTTCGAGTTTAGAAAAGCCTGAAAATTTGGCTCGGGCGCTAAATTAGGCTTTTCAAAACTCGAAATTTTACTTCATGCGCCACGCGTATAAAACACTGATTCAATGTGACGTCATAATGGATATATCTACTGAAATTTTTGACTGAAAATGGTTGTCAAGCTGGATTAGACAAATTGTTAAGTTAAGTTTAATGACAAGTTGTAAAGTTAATTTAAAACCCACCCATTTATATCAATTATCAAGTGTTTTAATGATGAAACAAACGTGTGCCTTTCACTCCCAGACTAAGCATGAATTAAAATTTCGAGTTTAGAAAAGCCTGAAAATTTGGCTCGGGCGCTAAATTAGGCTTTTCAAAACTCGAAATTTTACTTCATGCGCCACGCGTATAAAACACTGATTCAATGTGACGTCATAATGGATATATCTACTGAAATTTTTGACTGAAAATGGTTGTCAAGCTGGATTAGACAAATTGTTAAGTTAAGTTTAATGACAAGTTGTAAAGTTAATTTAAAACCCACCCATTTATATCAATTATCAAGTGTTTTAATGATGAAACAAACGTGTGCCTTTCACTCCCAGACTAAGCATGAATTAAAATTTCGAGTTTAGAAAAGCCTGAAAATTTGGCTCGGGCGCCAAATTAGGCTTTTCTAAACTCGAAATTTTACTTCATGCGCCACGCGTATAAAACAATGATTTAATGTGACGTCATAATGGATATATCTACTGAAATTTTTAATTGAAAATGGTTGTCAAGCTGGATTAGATAAATTGGTAAATTAAGTTTAATGACAAGTAGTAAAGTTAATTTAAAACCCACCCAGTTATATCAATTATCAAGTGTTTTAATGATGAAATAAACGAGTGCCTTCCACTCCCAGACTAAGCATGAAGTAAAATTTCGAGTTTAGAAAAACCTGCAAATTTGGCTCGGGCGCGTAGCGAAGCGAAGCGACCGAGCCAAATTAGGCTTTTCTAAACTCGAAATTTTACTTCAGGCGCCACGCGTATAAAACACTGATTTAATGTGACGTCATAATGGATATATCCACTAAAATTTTTGATTGAAAATGTTCCCGTAAACAATACTTTCCCTTTGTTCTATATATGGGGAAAAGTCAAAATATTACATAAAATATGACATTTGCAAGTAATTAAAAATCATCCAAATATAGGTGAGAATATTATTTGATAATTTTAGAGACAAAGAGTTGGGCTTGCAAATAATTAATTTTGAGATTCAACGGCTTCAATTTCATTTGTCTCGTACACATGCTTTCATCAATTGACGAGTCTAAATATGATCACTATAAAAACCCATAATGTTTTGTATTAATTAATTCCATCTCGGTGAACTTATAAGATTTTTATTATCAATTAACTTTTTGTCCCGGCGCATCCACCATTCCTGATGATAAAAAATACTAGCTTAAATTCATTTTGATGGATAGACGTTATTGTGAGTTTGAGCAATATAAATTTGAGTTATATCTAAGCCAGACATGATAAATAAACACGGCGGGAAGTAATAAATAGCACATGAAAGCTATCTACCACAAACAGAGTATACAGACATGAAAAGATGTCGTGCGCAAACAGCCTTCATAAAACGGTTTGATCGATCAGGCTGCATCGACAATAAAAATAAGCCCCTTAAATAATTCAAATTTACGTAACTACATGAGAAAAAAACACGATGATAAAAATTCCCGGGGCGTGCGAAATGGCAGAAATGTCCCATCACCTTTTATCTGATATCTTCCCGAGTCGGAATGCAATAATTCTGCGAGCATTATGGACTTATCCTGTGAGAGATCTGAACAATGTGGTAATCTTTTATCGAATTGGAGTTTTTTTGTTCACGTGTAGGGATGATAACGACGTTTCCGTGACTTTGTGTAATAAGTCAAAAGTTTTCGGAAGGATGGAAAAAGTTGGGTTTTCAACATGGTCGGATTGAATAGTTTTTTTTTGTGCGTGTGGGGAGTTTCTGTGCCAAAAAATGTGTAGTTGTCGTTTCTTAAATTTATGTTTCCGCATGGAAATTATTAGAAAATTATTACATTAAATACAGAATTAATGATTGTAAATTAACTGACTCTTTTAATTACTGATGATTGGGTAAATTTGTGAATCTAAAGTGTTTTACCGATAATATACCAATAAACCTCAATTTTATATAAAGACAATTTAACATAAAGAAAAATTGAGTTTGTCAATAGTTTGCAGAATATTTACAAAATATAAAAGCGAATTAAAATTAATCGCAGAAAGTCGATATTAATTTTAATTCGTTTTCATATTTTCTCCATTTAAATGGTTTACATAACTTACCATTAGCGAAGGTTTCTATGATTTGATTAAGCATGAAGTAAAATTTCGAGTTTAGAAAAGCCTGAAAATTTGGATTTGCCGGCGCGAAGCACCCGGCAAATCCAAATTTTCAGGGTTTTCTAAACTCGAAATTTTACTTCATGCGCCAGGCGTATAAAACACTGATTTAAAGTGATATTTAAGACACATACATCATTATCTTTGATTAGAATCAGATATTTAATCTGTTATCACTGACTTCCACTGTTTAAGAAAATAATTGGTTTTGACATTATTTTTTATGCCGGTTTTTTTGTTAGCTCATAATAATAGCAATATTTAATTGTCAAAAATACCAGTAAAAAAGTGATACATTTTAGAAAGCATATATCAAATAGGGATTGTAATACTAGTTATCGAAAAACCAGTACTGGTAAATCTGTTAACTATTTTTACATTCCCCCATATGCAAAAGGGAAAGTGTTGTTTTCGCGAAAATTTACAAATCAAAAATTTTAGTGGATATATGCATTTTGAGATCCCCCCAGTTGATTACGACCATTTTTGAAAAGTTTCTAAAATTTTTTCCTTCTGTCGCCACGATAAACTCTAAGCCGATTGAGCTGTTAAGATTACACAGAAACTTAAGCTGTTTATTACAACATTTGATCAACTTTTTGTGAAAATGCGGAAACTGGAAGTGGTAGTTTACTCTTAGCATTGTTTTGGATTTTTCTTTAATATTAATCATATAAAAAAATCTTGTTAAGAAAAGTTGTTAGCATTTGAAAAATTAGCATTTACTGCATATTCACTTTATGTCGTATCTCTTTTATTTATATTATTAATGTTGTTTTAAAAGTGTGAATTTTATTAAATAATTTTCAGCGTATTAATTTATAGAAGCGAGCTATTGCTATAAATACCGTTGGTTTGACCTTGTCATAATTAATATTTTGTGGAAAACTAAAAACATAAGTGAGGCTTACGAACAAAGTTTAACAGGGAAAAGAAACATTTGTTGGAAAAATACGGTGGGTGAAAGCTATTGATTTCAAGTATCATATGTTTAATAAAAAAAACCTCTAGAGTTCTATGATTTTATCTTTTTTTAAATGTATGTTGGCTACACGCTTATTATTCAGAGTTGCCAACCTTTAATATATTCCATAGCACTCTAGAGATTTTGTTTTATTGAACATATGATATGTAACAAAAGTTCATCAGACTGTGCTGCTTATGATTGGACGTTAAATGAGGAAAGTACTATGATGAACACATCAAAATTTATAAGTAAATTTTGCGAGTTTTGAATAATTTCTTGAGTAAGTAAATGTTTTGTGAATTTTTCAATAAAATTGTATGACTTCCAAAATAATCAACGATTCTTAAATAATGTTTAAAAAATCTACTTACATTTCTCAATGATCTTTGTTTTCAACAAAAGACCGTGGTTTTTGAATAAACTTAAGGAATTTTAAGTTGATTAAGTGATCACTTAGTTTTTTGTTATTTTTTAAACAAAATGATCACATAATTTAAATAATTTTTTGAAATGAAAATTCTAAATTTGAGCGAATAATTTGTAAAAACCAGATGAGATATTTGAACTGTTTTTGTTTATGACAAGAAAATAGATATTTTTAAAAAATATACAGCATATGTATACTTAAAACACACAAATTTTCTATATTATTAAATTGGCTCTAAGTAAAATTTAAGTCACTTCAATTATATAAATACAAAACAAACACATTCTTTGAATGTTATTATTATATGATCATTTTATAATATTATTTTGTTAGTCATAATCTTTCTCTTAGACATGTTTCTTATTTAAAGAGACCAATCACACTTTAATTATATAAATACAAAAAAACGAGTATTATATGATCATTTTATATTATTATTTTGTTAGTCATAAATTTTCTCCTGAACATGTTTCTTATTTGAAGAGACATAATTATTCATACCAGTAACATAAATAACCCATTTTCATCTTAAACGCGGACCGGATCTTGATACATGTATGTACCTCACGATTTCCTCCCTTCTTATCCTTGTTTCACTTTACAACTTTGTATCCGGCTGCTGTCCTATAAAATACGAAAAAAGAAAACATCAGCCTCTTATTTCACGTCTGTGTCGGTCCTCGGGGAGCAGCATGCCCTGTTTGTTTTTAAAAGGGACTCAAAGGAGAGGATTTTATGCGTACTAAACGTGATGGGCTAGTCTATACCTTTTCGTGATAGAGCCACATTGTTTTCGAATTTATTGAAAACTACCTTTTCTCGGGATCCGTTATTTTTGATGACGGTCGGATTTTTGGTATTAAGGGCGGGTTTCTTGTGTAAAGATATGTTACTGCGGAAGCGAAAATTATGCGGTATTAGTTTATGATATAATGATGATGTGAATACATTAAGGAGGAAGAAAAGTTTGTTTGTAATACACTTCGTGTGTATATATTTACGTAACAAAAGGTCACAGGTTGATTTAATTAACTTAATAATAAATGTTACTCTACAAGGAGCAAACTTTCAAATAAACCGTTGTTATTTTGACAGGATGGTCTTAAAAATATTCTGCCTTAATATTAGAATTACCCTTGATATCGTTATAGTTTAATACTAGCTACCAGACCAGTAGAAACACGATACTAACATAATAAGAAAAAAGTATCTGATAACATTTGCTATTATATATGAGGACCCTAGAAGCCTATTTGTGCATATACATAGATTTTGAAAAAAAAAATGATAGTTGAGGAAAGAGAGTAAACTAAGGAACATTTTTTACTCAATGTCTTATATTAAACTAGAATTACCTTTTATTTACCAATATCGGTAATATCCTGTTGCCAACAATTGATTGAGTGTATCTAAAAACCCATCTCCACACCTGTAACTCCAATTTTCTAAAATTTGTACTTATATCCCTTGGCTTCTAGGGTCCTCATATATTATTTTAAACATTTTTGAAGGTAAGATTTTTGAGATATTCAAAATCAAAATGTTAACTTTAAATAAAAAAAATTGAAAAAATGCAGTTTTTAGTGTTGTATATCACAAAAAGGTTCATAAAAATGCTACAAAATGAGACTTGTTTTACATCTCTAGCTCAATTTGGAGACCAGTAATCGTAATATAAAAATGTAGCGATTTTGACTAATTTTTCTAGAGTTTAAATAAGTAAATCTTTAAAACGGCTTGACATTTTATTCTAAAATAAAATATTATTCTTTTTCTGTATAAAGGCAATGAGTGAACAAAATTTACTAAAAATTGGTAAGGTTAAAAACTGTGTTGATTTGACATGGAATTACCCTGATGTGTCCATCTTAAAACTTTCCCCCTTACCTGAACAATTGATAATTGACATACTAAACTTATTTCACTTATCAATTGGTTATAGACCATTTCACCTTAAATCAATTTTTTATACGCGTAGCGCATGAAGTAAAATTTTGAGTTTAGAAAAGCCTAATTTGGCTCGGTCGCTCCACTTCGCTACGCGCACTAGCCAAATTTTCAGGCTTTTCTAAACTCGAAATTTTACTTCATGCTTAGTGTGGGAGTGGAAGACCTCCGTTTATTTCATCATTAAAACAATTGATATTTGATATAACTTGACGAGCTTAAAATTAACTTCACAACTTGTCATAAAACTTAACTTAACAATTGAGGCATTGATTTTATAAACAGCATATGTCCAAAATTGCAAAAATCGACATTTTGGTGGCATCTGGTAGAGAATATTGCAAGCTATCCGATTGTGATAGTAGTTCATTTAAAAACCACACATGTACACCGCTTTAAATTCTAGCTGATTAGGAAAAATCAGCATAAGTCTACATCATTTCTGAATAGGTGCAGCAATGGATATGGACAGCCAGAAGTAGAGAACAAAGATAACAGAGGTTCAAATGATTAGTCACTTAATACTATCAGTTATCTATAATAAGTAATAAAGATAATTGTATAAATAGAAGTTGTAACGGTTACCAAGTTAAACAGTTTTTTTCGATTTTCTGAAAAGGTCATTTTTGGACAAATGCTGTTTATGAAATCAACGCCTCAATTTGTCGTATCCAGCTTGACAACTTAGTTATCTAACCTAACCTATCTTTACTAAATTTTAAACAAAAAAAATTGTCTTGTAAAAACATATCCTCAAATTTAAATGTAATTTGAAATTTTCAACACGAAATGACAATATATGTCAATAATGACAAGCTACGTTAAAAATATCAATTTATCTTCGATATTTTCATAATTTTAAATTGTTTATGCAAAGATTTTTTTTTGCTGAATTTTCAAATAAAATGCGACATTAAAATACAATCTCAATTGTATTAAAACATACAGTTTAAAATATTTGAAAAAAGAAAACACTTGGTTAAATTTCACTAATGTGAAATTTAACCAAGTGTTTTCTTATTTAATTATTAATTATTTTAGTTACATATATTTCACTACGTGAAAGATGAGAAACTTGTTCAAGATACACTTTGTAATATCACAACTTTAAATTTAGGTAGAATATTGAAAATTTTTATGTTGTAAAATTATAAGTGATTATTTCTTAGTGATTTTTTGTTAAATTCAAATTGTTTATGCATACAATTATTTTTCAGTGAATTATCAAATTAAATTCTACACTAAATTCCATTGATTGAAATATCCAACTTCAACTATTTAGAACTTAAAAAATAGCGAGGCAAAATATTTTGACTTTCTGTATTAATAAATGAAAACAAAATAGTTTTAAGCAATTTCCAAAAAGATGATGTAAAAATTGTTAAAGAACTGTGGTGTCGCCTGAACAAGAATAATCCGGACGACGGGGACAGATAGGAAGGTTGCCGTGGACACAAAAAAATAATAAAAAAATAATTTTAGAGAATAACGCGTGCTAACGTTCGTTTTTGTACGTGACATAGTTAAGTAAAATAAAACTCCCCAAGTACCTGCATTTCTTGTGTTTTCCTGTGGTAAGATTCATAGTATAACGACGGAATCAAATGCACCTATAACTGCAACCAAATGCACCTATGACCGCCGTTATAAATTGGTGACCCCGACGTGATCTTTCCACAACGATCTTCGCCACGGGAATCATCAAGATTCAGGATCTACAAGGCGAGGTGACTACAGGAATACCCACCAGCATCAGAAGCCGACGCCAAGGACCCTTTTTCAGACGAATTCCTGACTGCATCGAGCATCAACGACGGAGCCCTGTTTCAAGTGCAGAAAACCGGACCTTGTCAACAGCCGCCGGCCGCGGCGCCCGCTCCTAACCAGGGTACCGAGCCGACACAGCCTGCAACCTTGCCTTTGCCGCCAGCACCCACCCCCAACCAGGATTTTGGATTTTGAAGTGACAGGTGACATTTACTAGCCCCCCTCGTATTTCGAGGAAACTACTTCCACTATTTTCTCAACCTTAATCTCTCTACTACTCTGCTTATTTTCCTTACCTTTCCTATTTTCAACCACACATCATGGAAGAACAATTAGATGCTGCCGTTGGCACCGTAAGATGTAATTTGCCCCCATTTTTCCGCGTTGACCCTTCAATCTGGTTCGTGCAGATTGAAGCGGAATTTTTGAACTCGTGCATTACAAATTCTAGTCGCAAGTTTTATCGAGTCGTAGCCGCCTTACCCCAGACATTGCCATCGAAGTTAGGGATTTACTAATTGAACCTCCCGCTGACCTTCCTTATGAGACGCTCAAAGTGGAGATAATCAAACGAACCACCATTTCCGAAAAAAAGCGTTTGCAGCAATTGTTGTCGACGGAAGTGCTCGGCGACTAAACGCCTTCACAACTACTACGAAAATTGCAACAATGGCTGGGAACAACGCCAATAGACGACAATCTCCTACGCGATTTTTTTTTAAATCGTTTACCGTCAGATGTGCAAAAAATTCTAGTGTCTGCAAAAACCACCTCATTAACAAACTTGGCAGAAATGGCAGATCAAATTTTAGAAATTTCGGCACCCACCATCATTAATAACACCAACGTTTCTCACACCTCGGCAATTGAACATCCAACATCTTACAACACTAGAATTTTTGAACTGCAATCACAAATTTCTGAGCTGACACAAAATTTAAATTCATAAACAACCGCTTTGACGAAGCAATCTAAAAACAAATTTCGGAACAGAAGTCGGTCAGCATCAAGAAACCGCTGGCAATTAGGCGATGACCCGCAACACAAACTGTGCTGGTACCATCACAATTTTCGTGGTGATGCACGGAAGTGCACTCCACCATGCCAGTGGGGAAACGACGAACAGCGGGGCTAATGTCGGCCCATTCCTCCGCTGTCTCTCCAGGCCCGTTGTTTTTCGTGCGTGACACTAACTCTGGGACAAAATTTTTAGTAGATACGGGAGCCCAGGTTAGCATTTTGGCGGTGGATCAACTCTTCGCCAACACTCATCGCCAATCAAAATTTTCGTTAACCACCGTTAACGGTAGTTTAATACCCACGTTTGGTTCTTCAAAATTAACAGTACACATCGGTCTGGACGTAAAACTTGCGTGGAATTTCGTGCTTGCACACGTTAACCACTCCATTCTGGGCGCCGACTTCCTTCGGCATTTCAACATCATTGTTGAAATTGCCCACGAACGTCTCGTAAGGAACGTATTCGGCCCATCAGAAAAACTCAAAATTTGTTTCTTGTCTACCCAAAATTCACCTTATTCGAAATTATTGCAACAATTTCCTGATCTAACAACCCCTTTTGACCTAGCTAAACCCGTCAAGCATGATGTGCAACATCACATCGAAACATCTGGACCACCAGTTTTTGCCAAACCGCGACGATTACCACCTCACAAATTTCAAATTGCAAAAAAAGAGTTTGATAAATTGTTACAGCTCGGTTTCGTGAGACCCTCTTCCAGCCCATGGGCGACGCCGCTACATCTGGTAGCTAAATCAGATGGCTCTTGGCGCCCATGCGGCGATTACCGTGGACTCAATAAAGTTACCATACCAGACCGATATCCTTTGCCTATTCTTCACGATTTCACGTACAATTGTTGTGGTTGCAAGTTATTTTCAAAAATCGATTTAGTAAAGGCATATCACCAAATTCCAATTCATCCTGCAGACATTCCGAAAACGGCAATCACAACACCCTTTGGACTTTACGAATACACTAGAACGAGTTTCGGTTAAAGAAACGCCGCTCAAACGTTTCAAAGGTTTATGGACTCGGTATTACGCGGACTACCATTTTGCTTCGCGTACATCGATGACATTCTCGTTTTCAGCAAGGATGAACATGGACACGTTCGTCACTTGCAACAAATTATTGAGCGATTAACTTCTTTTGGAATAAAAATTACCTCTGACAAATGTGTTTTCGGTGAAACAAAATTAGACTTTTTAGGTCACAGCATTAGTGATTCGGGAATCAAACCTCTACAGTCTAAGGTCGATGCGATTTTGTCCTTCCCACAACCCACTGACCAAAAAGCATTGCAACGCTTTCTCGGCATGGTGAACTTTTACCACCGGTTCATAAAATCATGCTCGAGTATCCTAGCACCGCTCAACCAGCTTGCTGCAACAACTCCACGCAACAAACCACTGGTCTGGTCCCAACCCGCTCTTCAAGCATTTACGACAGTTAAGGCTGCACTCGCCGACTGTGCTATGCTTGCTTTACCAGATCCTGTTGCGGAGTTAAGCATTATGGTAGACGCATCTGACTCCGCTGCTGGCGCGGTCTTGCAGCAGAAGGATAATTCTGGTGTTCTTCGACCGCTCGCTTTCTTTTCCAAATTTTTTTCAACAACAGAACGCAAATACAGTACTTTTGGCCGTGAATTGCTTGATGTTTATTTGGCTATTAAAAAGTTCAAATATTATCTTGAAGGTCGCGAATTTATCATCTTTACAGATCATAAACCTTTGATCTCTGCTATAAATTCGAACTCGGATCGTTTTTCAGGACGAGAGCACAGACACATCACCTTCATCGCGCAATTCACCACTGACATCAGGTTCGTTCCAGGTACCGAAAACAGCGTTGCTGATACATTATCGCGAGTCGAAATTAACTCTTTAGACATACCTAACCTTGCGAAATTACAATCCGAAGACGGCGAACTAAAATTCCTTTTGAATAACGGCACCACTTCACTTAAGCTCGAGCAATACACTCCGCCTGTCACTAGCACACCTATATACACAGACATAACTCTTGCTCAAAGACGACCCTATATCTCTTCAGTCCTAAGAAACTTGCAATGAAACGTCTGGTTACATCTCGCTATGTGTAGCCACGGATGAATCAAGACATTGCACAATTTGTCAAATCATGCTTGAAGTGCCAACAAATTAAAATTCACCGACGCACTGTATCACCAATCGCTACTTTTCCGGACCCTGACGACCGTTTTACCGATATACACATCGACATCATCGGCCCTTTGCCTATTTGTAACACTTACAGATACCTTTTAGTTTTCATCGACCGTTTTAGTTTTATTTTTCACTATACTAAAATAAAATTAAACCATCATGCCCTCTGCAATTCAGTTTTAGACAGATACGCACAGAAAGAATTAAAAAATTGAAAATAACAACAAAAAAATGAATATTTTTAGTTTCCATAGGGTAGAGCGCACTCTTAAGGGGTTAAAATACAACAAATAAATATACTTTTTTTACATAAATTGGTTAAGTTATAATAAGATAAGAATATTGTACTCTATTTTGATTCTTGCAAAACATTAATAAAACAAAAACATAAACAAATTGTAAGGAAATATTCATTTCTTTGGTTTTTACGTAAAAAAAAAAAAACAAAATTGAGCCAATAAAACAAGAGAAGTTAGTTGGGACTGAATTATGAAAAATACAAGGCATTCTTTCGTTTTATTTCGAAATTATAAAACAACTCAATGACACATTAGAAAATGCCATAAAGTAACATAATATTAAGTGTTAAAAGTGGTATATAACGTCGAATGTGTCAAAAGTTAGGTTAGTTTAGGTGCCACTAGTTGGGACTGAGTTATGAAAAATACGCGACATTCTCTCCTTTTATTCGAAAACTATAAAACAACTCAATGACACATTAAAAAATGTCATAAAGTAACATAATATTAAGTGTTAAAAGTGGTACAAAACGTCCAATGTGTCAAAAGTTAGGTCGGGCCTAACCTAAATTTTATTATATTCGACGTTGTCACCGTGCAAGGTATATGTCACATCATCAAGGTTTGTTAGATTAGGTGACAGTCTGTTTAGTTAGGCTATGTAGGATGTCATTCTATCGACTAAATGTCAGCTATGTCGATGTCTTAACTATAATGGCAGTTAATTTAAGTGGGTGTCTTAAATTAACTGCCATTATAGTTCAGATATCGACTTATGTTAACTGTCTTATATGGCACATAAAATGACTGTTATTCTTTACTTCACTTTTTCATGCTCATTGCTCATTATCAATAACAACAATTTATTATTGATAATGAGCACCTTGTGTCTCAAAATGTACACCTAACGATACAAATAAAAAGTGAAGTAGGGAATAACAATCTTTTTATGTGTAATAATCACTTCACGTAAACTCAAAAACATACAGTTGTGTCTTTTATGGATCAACATCATCGTAAAATAAACACAATAATTAACATACAAACATCAAAAGTGATATACTGTCAAATGAACAAAACATTCTCACAATTGTCTAAAATATCACAATCGTAAATAATAGTGTTAAAAAATAATTGTCAGTACATGTATCTTTACCTATTAAACGATTGAAACTGTTATTGAAATCAGTTGATTTTAATTTAAATATTTTATCAAATTTTAAATTAAAAAAAATCACTTGATTTTCAGAAATTCAAAACATAAGTTACGTAAAAACAGACAATTTAAAATATACATAATAAGTGGAGTGACCAACAAACATTTTCTTATCTGTTAAAAAATATAACAATTTTTAAAAATAGTAATAATGTCACAAACTATAACTATCAATTTGTTTATCATTGAATGTTTTGTATAATATGATTTTTTTTTAATATTAAAGTTTAATCAAAATTAATTAATTTCATTTAAATTTAGAAACTTGTTTTGATTATAAATTACTTGATTTAAAAATGTCAATAATTACAGGTATCAGTTTTCCTTAAAATAATATCAAAAAAATCTGGATTATTTGATAACTAATCACTTGGAATTATAAGAAGTCGATTATTCATACAAGGTTTATTATAAACTTCTAACGAGTGTTTCCACCAGTGTTGTTAAATAGACGTTATTTTTTAATTTTAATTAAAACAAACAGGTATTTTTACAAAACGTGTATATTTTGTGTTGAAACAGCGTTTAAAACATTAACAATTAAAAACATGTTTAAAACATGTTTAAAACACTTTTAAAACATGTTTAAAACACTTTTAAAACGTATTTAAAACAGCCCATACAGGGCATTTTGAGTATACATATTCCGATAATTAGAGCGTTTTTTTTAAATTTGCGGAAATTCGTTGTTTTAAAGCGGTTAATTTGAGGCTTATAACGAGTGTTTTCCACTCCCAGACTAAGCATGAAGTAAAATTTCGAGTTTAGAAAAGCCTAAGAATTTGGATTGGCCGCGTAGCGAAGCGGAGCGGCCAATCCAAATTAGGCTTTTCTAAACTCGAAATTTTACTTCATGCGCCACGCCTAAAAATACTGATTTACAGTGAAGTTCAAAAAACACACACATACAACAACGATTATATGCAACCTAATATACGTTATAGTTGTTGGGTTGCCTATAACCACTGTTTTAAACAATTTGTTCAGCGCAGAATTTGACTCACGTTTTATTCACATCTACATATTAGATTGCTGAAACCGTATATTTTAAACTTTACGATATTTCAGTGTTTCATACGTGTGGCGCATGAAGTAAAATTTCGAGTTTAGAAAAGCCTAATTTGAATTGGCCGCTCCGCTTCGCTACGCGGCCAATCCAAATTTTCAGTCTTTTCTAAACTCGAAATTTTACTTCATGCTCAGTCTAGGAGTGGAAAACCCTCGTTTAAAGATTACAATTAAAATCTCTGGAAGAAAAAATTACATTTATGCACAGACAGTTGTGATATTTTATTGTAATAAAACGTTATGTTTTATAAAGTAATTTGAAATATCATTAACAATTTAGCTAACATTTAAAAAAGTAAACAAAAAATCTTAATAAAGTAGTATAAAATACAATTTAGCGAATTTAAAATAATAAAAAAAAAACGTTTTAAACATGTTTTAAGCAAATTTGCGATTTATAACATGTTTAAAACAAAAGCGTTTAAAGCAAGACGGCTGTTTTAATCATGTTTAAAACGCTGTTTTAAAACAAAGTGTTTTAAACATAACAACCTTGGTTTCCACTCCCCGATTAGGAATTAAATAACATTTCAAGTTCAGAAGAGCGAGAATATTTGGATTTTCCATTTTATTCAAATTTTCAGGCTTTCCGAAACTATAAATGTTACTTCATGCGCCACGCGTATTAAACACTGATCTAATGTGTTGTTCAAAATATAGTCCTTATAAATAATTTGACACTTTGTTTATAAAACAAGGTGTTATTTTTCAGTACTTTTATTTTAGTATGAAATCAGGGAACGAATTTGTCTAGTAGCCCTTAGACATAACGCATTTTGTCTAGACAATGTACGAAATGACAGAGAAATGCAATTTTATTCGGCTATTGCCTAAAAACCTTAGATACTTTGCGTTTTATCCGCATTTCGTATTTTCTCCGTAACATATACATACATATGTAAAAGAACCATAAAACAAAATTTATCTAGCGTCAAGTTAAGTTTTAAGAACTTTATACTATGGTTTGAAAAAGAAAACACTTGGTTAAATTCACAAATATTTTTGTTTTTTATTCCAACTAGTTTCGACTTTGAGTCATTCTCAAGAAAAATGACTCAAAGTCGAAACTAGTTGGAATAAAAAGCCAAAATATTAGTGAAATTTAACCAAGTGTTTTCTTTTTCAAATCATAGTTAAATATGTTATACCACGTGAAAGATGAGAAATTTGTTCAAGATAACTTCATACCATAATAATAATAAACATGTACTACATAAAAAAAGTTAAAGTGTATAATTTATTACACAATTTAATGTTCCAGACTTAATTTTTTTAGATTTTAGAAACGTTTACTTCGAAGTACATTTTCAATGTTGAGGTAAATAATAATTATAATAATTACATAAAATAAAACTAATATAACAGAATTAAGAGTTTTCATTTTTGCTGTTGAATAGCAAGTTTAGTATCATTAAAAACAATCACATCATTTTTTTTTTCAACATTACGCCCAAGTTTGGTTGTTATACCTTTAGCCATCAAAAAAACTAATTTTAAATCTATAATAGCATTCATAGAAGGGATTAAACAGGGTCACAAGCATCAAACAAATGCAAACATTTTTAAATCTTGAACTTTCGCACTAATCTGATTAATCCTCTTCATTATCAAACTCCGCACTGCTGCATTATTGCTACAATGGTACCATAAATCCTCTTCTTGAACAAAATTCTTTTGGCTGTGTTTATCTTTGACAATCCCTTGTCCTAAAAGATGCACCATAATTTCTTCACACTCATCACAATTTTCAGGCAATTCGAGTCGAAATAAATTCACTTCACAAGCGACACAGTTTTTAAACTCACACGTGTAAATTGATTTCAACGCATGGAATTTCATCGGTTTTAAACGTTTATCCGAAATGCAGTTTTCACAATAGTTTTCCTTATTGGAAATGTAATAGTTTGAAGTTATACAAAAGAAAGGCTCTTGAATTTCTGTACATTTATCGAAAGTAGACATTATTTACAGTTGGAAATATATCTTAATCACTGTTGACAACACATTATTATTTACAACTCTTAATGTATATCTTAATCACTGTTGACAATACATTATTATTCACAACTCCTTATGTAATATTTATTAATTTACTTTACATTCGTAATTAAAAATATGACCCTATTGGCAGTTAAAATTAGAATATATTTGCTGTTAAAATTATATACATGTACATTATTCAAAGTTTAAAGTAGTTACTAATTCTAGTTGAAAATAAATATAATTTATAGTTCAAAATAAATAATATTGACAGTGTGGTATAAATAATTCACAGTTCAAAACAGTTATTATTAGCAGTTCAAAATGTTTATTCCGAGTTTTAAGCAACGCGATATCAACACGTGGACTGTAAGCATTTTTAATAAAAGTTGACTATTGTTTAATCTAATTTTTTAACAACTCGTTAGCTTCAAAACTAAGACTAAAAGTGTATAGAATTTTTAATATCATTTTGATAAAAAAGACGCATGCGTAGTTTTATGATAAATCACAGTTCTTATCATTTTATTCAAATATCCCATTCGAACACTTGACGGATTATCTTATCGCAAATAATTAATAAAATGCTTTATTTTCAGGAAAAAAATCAAGAACTACGAGTAAATACCGTAAAGTTTTGTTCGTAAAGGGTAAATTTTTGCTCGTATAGAGTAAAGTTTTGCTCTTGAAAACATTGCAATGGTACACTTTTCTGGCTCAATTCATTGTTACTACAGCAGGGATGAATTCTCAAAATAAGGATTCGAATCACGAATTTATTTTCTTATCAGATCAGTGTTAGTAATAAATCATTAGGTGAAAAATAGATCTGACATGTGATAACCATTTCTGTTGACTTTCTTCCATGGGGATATCTGAGCGACCGTGTTTACATAGACTTGAAAGAGACGATCCGTTAGCAAATCACCCAAATCAATAGAGACCAGCTGGAAAGAGTGAAGTATTATTTTCTTCAATGCAAGTTAAAGGCGTTGAAGAAAATTAACCTTCGCTCTTTCCAGCAAAATTTCTTCTTAATCGGGCGATTTGCTGACGGATTGCCTCTTTCGAGTCTATCAATGTACGGGGCTTGTGTTTGTAAACACGTTCTTTCAAGTATCCCCATAGAAAAAGTCACACGTAAACAAGTCCGGGCTTCGAGTAGGCATAACATGTCACCAAATCTCGAAATAAGATGATTTGGAAACATGGGTCGAAGAATAGCCATTGTTGTTCTGGCACTGTGTACCATGGTCCCATCTTGCTGAAACCACAAATGCTGACAATTAATATTCCGTCTTTGAACTCAGGGATGAAAAATGTGTTCACTATAACGTTGACATAATGCTCACTTGTTACAGTAACAACAGAAAAAATGGGGACCGATGATGCCGAATTTTCTGGTAACTGACTACTGACAGTGAAATGCTATGAGCAAAGGAATTCAACTCCATCTTGCGCACGCCCCTCCCTTTAATAATAACGAGAGAGTATTACCCCTTCTACAACCACTTGGTTCCCGTGTCCCACCTTGTATATATATAAATGCAATTTGTCGAATGGCTAATTTTGTTTACAGTGGCATAATATAGTTGTATGTAATTCTACTATGTAAAAGTTCCATAACCAGAAATGCTGTGTGTACCCATTAAATCAGGTCATAGCAAAATAGATTTTTTTAAAAATTTTTAATTTACAATTCTCTGAGTCGGTTTTGAATCATAAACGAATGACCGCGTAGATAGTAATATATTTTCAACTTCATATCCTTTTAGTGTTTTATGCGTGTAGCACATCAGGCAAAATTTCAAGTTTGAAAAAGCCCAAAATTTTATTTCATGCTTAATCAAGGAGTGAAACACTTGTTAGAAGTATAAACAAAACAGACATAATACAATGGTCAGGTTTAATGGTTAACACTACTATTCTTTTCAAAAAGCGAGGCATGTCACTTTCGGATGCTGTATTTTAAAAAGCAAAAATCTTGGAAAATATATAAATACGTATCTACATTCCTTGGAATGTTCCTCATTTATTTTGACAAAATCAAATTTTTATCACATTTATTTACTGAGATATTAATAAAAATGTTTAAAAAGGTACCTACATTTTTGTGGATTTTTACTAAGATCAACTTTAAATTTTATATAAATTGATTGGCTACATATAAGAAATTGAAAAAATACATGTAATAGATCAGACTTCTATTTATATAACGACGCAAATAAAAATTAAATGTGTCCACCCTATATTCCCCGATTTTAAAAAAAAAGTCGACACCTACGTTCTCGATTATTTTACAATCAATTTACATACAAACAACAGATATTATATATTACACAATTATATTGCAAAATGTATAAAACAAATTATGAATATATCAAATATTCTAAATATTTAGTGGATTATAAATTGTTCGAAGAGATATGAAATAATGACGGTGAAAGTGAGGCGCGGGGAATAGAGGGGGTTCCGCTCGGTTCATCGTCGTTACGATGCGGACGATGATGAAAGGTTTATAACGAAAGGGAAGACAGCAGTTATTTACAATTGGATTTATTTTATAATATTTATATTTACAACCACGATAATGGGATGGTGGATTAAAGAAATACTTAATTAAAATAAACGTGTATTATCTTCATAGTATTTTTTAAAAATAAACATTAAAGAGACGGTTTCAAAGTTGAAATGAATAAAACAAATTATTATGTAAATAAAATATACTTGGCGAAAATGTCATAATGATTATTATTATTAACAAGTAAATGTTATAACATCACACGAAAGTTTATAGATTTATTGATAAAAACAAAAAATGTTTCTTTGTTCGACAACAAAAGTTAACATGCGATACAATTTTTAAGATGTAAATCACTATGGCCATACTTAAATAAAACGCACGGTATATAAAATATTAAAATTAAAATAAAAAATATGTTTCAAGAAAAATATAATACAACAAATATAAAATAAATATTATAAAATAATAAAAATGTACTATATAAAAGACAAAAAATATAAGATAAATATTAAATATTAAAATTATTAATGTATTTATTTAACATTTATTAAATGTAGAAATAAATAAAAATTTAAAACATAGACAAAAATAAATTATTAATAAGAATTTAGAACATAAATATAATTTTACATAAATATAAGAAACACAATTGTCATTAAAGTTACCCAGATTCACTTCCGCTTTCACTACCGGTTTCTCTGTCTGTCGATTCATCCGCTCTAATATTAATAATTAATGGTTTCACTGCGACATCAACCAAATGATCTTTTTTTATATAATCGTCTTCAATTTTCTTTGTATGTCTTATACAATTGGGCCACAAAGTATCAGGAACGTTTCCCATGGCTTCATTGCATAAATTTAAAACATCATTTATTTTAAATGTTTTGTTCTTTTTTGCCACATAATTTTTAACAAATGACCAAATTAGCTCTATCGCATTAAACTCACAGTGAGCTACTGGTAACCAAATAAGTTTAACAGATTCTCCTCTAACCTCTTCTGCTATTTTATCTAATAGATACATTTTTGGATAATGGTGCACCTTTGCCAATGATAACAGTGCGGGTCTTGACATTTCGTCAAATGAATCATATTCGGAAGGCAATCGTACATTCTTTTTAATAAACCAGTCAACTATGTTTGCCTTTCTCCATGCAGTTGTTGGATTTCTAAAATCTGGATGCAACATAGTGTGATAAGGTGCTTGGTCAATGACTATCACTGAATTATCTGGTATAATTGTCAGAACATGTCTAAACCATTCTTCAAAATGTTTGGCATTCATCTCATCGTGGTAGTCATTAGAATTTTTGTTGCCAATAAAACACTTCATACATCCATTCAAAAAACCATCTTCACTCCCTATGTGGAGAATAATTACTCTTTTCCCAGCTCCCGATGGAGTTATTATTCCACCACGGTATCCATTTATTTCCTGGATGGTACCTCTGTGGTAATTATAATTGTCTCGTTTTTCATCCGGTAAGATCTGTTCACACCAACCAAGTTTTTTAGAGTGGTTGGCTTCACACCAAGTCTCGTCCGTATAAAATATTTTCCAGTTATCATTTCGATATCGTTTCATTTTATTTAAGAAATGTCCACGTGCTGCAGAAATTGTGTTGCTCTCCATTAAAATTGGCCGTTTATTCAGTTTCATATACTTGAAATTCAATTTAATTAAAAGTCTGTATAAAGTGGTAGATGAAAACTTGGGTAAATCGGCAATATCTTCTTTCAGTTTTTCATGAACCATTTGAACGGATGGAAAAGACTTTTCCAAATAGAAACTCATCACAGTACGTCTAATAACTCCTTGCAAAAACTCATCAAACACAATGGGTTTGCGTCCAGGTGATGTGCGGGGGGAACATATATCTTCGAATTTTCTTTGATCAGAACTAACACGACAAACACTACGAACTGAAATAGCTAAACACGAAGCTGTTCTATTTACGACAGATTCAATGTCAATGTTTTCCTTGCCGCATCGTTTCTCTTCTTCAAAAAACTTTCGCGCATTTACTATCATTTTTTTCTCCTTACTTGAGAACGGTGATATTCGTTTATCTTCCATTATTAACAATTTGTTCGCTCTGCGATTGTAGTTGTATATTAACAAAAAGTCTAAGACTGAATAATTATAACGAAAAGGGTAATACTTATAGTAACATTTAAACATAATTTACCTCCCACCTTCATAACAAAACATTTCTTATTACCTCTTATCAAAACAACCAATAATCCCTTTATAGCCTTTTCGAGAATTAACGAAAGTGTAAACACAGAAATAGAACCCTTGATTACAAACATCCTTACGTAATAGACAAATAGGTCGTCTAATCCCTTAATCCCTTTATATTATATGTATAATATTATATGTATATATAAAACCACTATAAAGTTTTCCAAAACATAAACTTATAATTATATTTTATATATTTTTTGCTAATGTATTTTTTTTACAGTTGTAATGGTTTATTTAATAATTCGCTATAATGTATTTTTTTAAGATAACAGACAGACAGAATTTTGTTACACACCTTAAAACAAGTTTGAGACCCCCCCCCCCCAGACAAATTTCTGGGTGCGCGCCTGTGTATATTCATATTTAATATACTTTATTTTCATTCCCACCAACAGAACACATTAAAAAAATCATTTTAAAATAAATGAATTAAATATTTCGTATGCGTTTCAATACTTAATGAGAATCGTATATAGGAGGAATTATATAAAAATGTTCGTGTCAGTGCGGTTTGCGGCTTAGCATTAACGGCAAGCGTATGGTCGCCGTACGAACGCTGAGTTAGCATACTCGCATCTCTCTCTACGGCCTGAAAACTGATTTCAATATAAAAACACCTCGATTTTAATGATACACCTGCACTTTTTTTAAGGATAGTATTCAATTATTCATCACATAAAATATACACATACGTTATGCCAAGTCCCATTTTAATCCGATTTATAATAACCGAGATTGTAGATTTTCATTTTTTACGCTATAATTGTGGTAATAAAAATATTTAACATATTTTGTTTAATCCATCACATTCAAAATAGATTCTAGTAACCACCTTATTTTTTTCATTAATCTTAAATATTTTATAACGGAGATACACGCAATGAAACTCGACCGTTTGAAAAGTTCATGAAAAAACACTACCTTTTTTTGGTAAACATACGCCGAATATATATTATCTTTGGCATTAAAATTCTAAAAAAAAAATCATCACATGTACAAATGATGTATCTTTATGTGGTTTAAATTTCAAAACAATCGACCCCATCGACTTCAAAATATTTAACTTCAAAGTGACATGCCTCGCTTTTTGAAAAGGATAGTAGGTAATATTTGAACTAAGATATATTATATTTTAATATAAGTGTCTTATTGTTAGTAATATAATACATATTATATGTTTATACCGTGCTATCATTAAAAAAAAAACGATTTACAGTAGGCTTTGAATTTTAAATTAGATTGGCACTACTATTACCACCAAGTGTTGGATAACCTCAAATGTTCATTCAATTAGCATTCTGAGCAACTGCACAAAAAATAATGCCGCCTACTCTAAATCATGATTTAAATGATCGCACGAGACTCATGTTCACATTTTCGTGTATAAATTATTAGTTGTAAAAATAAAACATTAATAACCTTACTACAATTATGTAAATAAAAATAATATTTTCTAATTTAAAGTACACACGTAATTATTGTATCTATCAATGGAAATACAGGTATCTCATTCGAAGTACTGCGCCTTTTATTTACCATTCTTGTAACAATACTGTTATTTGCTTACTAATACAAGTAAACAGAGTTAACGAGCTTTTCTGCAGAAGCAGTTACGCGTATTTTCATTGTAACAATTTTAAAATAAATATTTCGCTTCGGCTTTATAAAATAATCTGAAATTATAAACGTAAACATGTTTACTAATGTAAATTAGTGTTGTCGTTATAATCAATAATACACATTTTGTGAACATTTTTATTTAAAAACTGAGCAAGGTTACTAATAAAATACTTATGTCTATATTTATTTTTATAATTTCACTACAAACTATTGAATCATTTTTAATTTGTATAAAAATAGATATTTTATCCACTAATTTATCTTTTCGTTGAAAATATCGTGATTTTTTATTTTTGAAGTTCAGTTTCAAATTACATAAAAAATACAATACAATGTCAAAAACATTTATTAAAGAAGCAATTACTCTGTGCGATATTTTTGATACTTTTATTAAATTATTATACTTCGTGTTGGTAACGAAGTATTAACATTTATTAAAACTTTAATGTTGTTAAAATCAATGATATACATTTTGTAAACATATTTATTTACATAATAATAAAGGTTACTAATAAAATACTTGTCTCTATTATTTTTTTATTATTATTTTATTACAGACTATTGAACCATCTTTAATTTGTATACAAAAATATGTTTTATCCATTAATTTATCTTTATATATAGTAGATTATACTTTTTGTTGTTTGTTATTTGGAAATTTTTTTGTAGTGGTATGAGTTTATATTTTGTTATGATTTTTTGTCAATTCAATGCATTAAAAAATGTAAATTGTAATATTGAATTGGAGATTCTGTGAATAAATTAAATTAAATTAAATTAACTTAAATTAAATTTATCTATTCGTTGAAAGTATCGTGATTTCTTGGTTTTTAAAGTTTAATTTCAAATTACATGAAAGAAGAACAACTTTCAGAAGTTATAACTTATTGTGGAAGTGAATAGTCTTTTTTTGATAAATATAAATAAAATGCATGAAAAATTTAATAATCAATAATTATACTACGTATTGGTAATGAAGTATTATAATTTCTAAAAAGTTACAAAATAGTATAAGTATTAAAACATTTTCAGCCTTATTAATAGACCTTAGCATACAGTTTTAAAATGTTTCTAACGATGATATTAACCTTTTAGAATTATTTTAGTAGATAACTATTGTTAGTTTACAACTAATAATTTAACAGCGTATTACCCCTAGTTTAAGTCTTTTACATGATCTCAATTGTTATAACAAAATAGGGGTATTTACAATTTATTTAATAATGCTATAATAAATCATATACAGGGAGTTTTTCTTTAAAGTATACATATCCCAATTATATGCTGTAAATCTTCAGATATTCGTTGCTTTTTTTTAGAGAGATCAATGTGAAGATTTAAACAAGTGTTGTCCACTCCCAGACTAAGTATGAAGTAGAATATCGAGTTTAGAAAAGCCCCGTGAAAATTTTTCGAGGGTTGCGCAGCGACCCTAGACAAATTTTCTGGGCTTTTCTAAACACTGATTTCTGGTGAAGTTTAAAATATACTTCTGAATCACAATTAAAAACAAACTGCTAAAGCAGAATTATAAATATACTGCTAAAGAATAATATTTTGAAATCTTTGATTTGGTTTGTGGTACATCTTTATTGGAAATAATAATAAATCACTTAACCTTGTTTTATCACATTATTTAAATTTTTAAATATAAGTGGTAAAAGAAAGTTAAGTACATCGAAGAATATTTTAAACATGACCTAAAATCAGTGTTTTATACGCGTGGCGCATGAAGTAAAATTTCGAGTTTAGAAAAGCCCAGAAAATTTGTCTCGGGTCGCTTCGCGACCTTCGACAAATTTTCACGGGGCTTTTCTAAACTCGAAAATTTACTTCATGCTTAGTCTGGGAGTGGAGAACAGTCGTTAAAAGTTTCGAAATAAAATCTTGAAAATTAACGAATATGTATAATGAAAATAAAAATTCCCTGTATGTAAATACGTGCTCAGAATATTTTGAACTTCACTTGAAATCGGTGTTTTATACACGTGTCGCATGAAGTAAAATTTGTAGCTTTTCTAAACTCGAAATTTTACTTCATGGTTAACCTGGGAGTGAAAAACACTCGTTAGTAGTAAATTTCAATCAAATGATTTAGCTGAAGGAATATATTTTTAAAACACATAAACAAAAACAGTGCAACATAACCTCTAAATTAGTTTATTATAATGATCTTAGAACACATGAAAATGCAATGCTGTTGCGTTAAATTTATAAATAATTCAAAATTAACTAATGTCCGTTTTAAACGTTTTGGCCCCTGTGTTTGAACGCCAATAAAACAAAAAATATTTTGATTTTTGTCCTTTAAAAATATTGTTTATATTGACTTTTAAATGAAACGGCCAGTTGTTCATTAGTGTTGTAAAGAGGCCAGTGGTGGGCAAATTATGGCCCGTGGGTCGTACTTTAATATGTACTTGGAAGTTTATAAAAGAAAAATTGAGAAAAATTCAGTATAAATTAAACTTATTTGTACATCACCATCACATTATATGACAAGAAAAATGTATTAATTATTTTACTTTATCCGGCAAAAAATTTTCATTCTTTTAATCCGGCCCGCTATTAAAAAGTTTACTCGTTACTGAACTAAGTTTAATTTAAACTTTCTTTAAATTACATCTACTGTAATGCAATATAAGCCAAATTTAAGTATAAATACATAATATAAACCTGGCAAAAAGAGGATATTACTAATTCTCGAAGTATTTCTATTCAGTCAACTATACCTAAACTATTCGGTAAATTGATTTTAGAACAATTATATTAAATGAGCAAACACGTTTTAATTAATAAACAACACGGCTTCAGAAACAGTAGATCAACAATAACTAATTTATTAAAGTATGAGTCAAGTATAAATTATGACTTAGGTAATACACATTCAGTTGATGCTATGTACACACACTTTCCGAAGGCATTCGATAAAGTCACTCATGCCAATTTAGTACATAAATTAAAATCATTAGGTTTCCACGAATAAGTTTGCAGATGGATTGAGCATTTTTTAACTAGGCTTAGTCAATGTGTCAAAATAATAAAAAATCCGAAATCATGACTGCTCCTTCAGGTGTTCCTCGAGGATCTTATTGCGGACCGTTGCTTTTTCTGTTGTTTATAAATAACATCTCAACAGTAATTAAAAATTCAAATTTTTTACTTTTTGCTGACAACCTAAAACTTTTTAATTAAATTAATCCTCCTAATTATTGTACAGGGTGTTTTTTTCTCGTTGATATTATGGGTATAGGCTAAACGGTAAGAGATAAAAAAAACCAAGACATATGTCCCGTTCTCTATTTTAGTGTTTAGTTTAATGGCGCAATCAGATCTACGCTAACTAGATTGGCTTAGAAGATACACTGTGATTCTCAAAAACTGCCCATTTTAATTATCTTTCACGACTCGGTTATTCACGGAGATAAAAAATAATTATAAATACAAAAGTTTTATAACTTTTTACGTAGAATCCAATGGTGTATTTAAAAAAAGGGGTTTAATTTTGAAAATATTATCAAAACGAGCAATTTTCTAAATAGGACACCCTGTATCTGAGTATCAAAAAATGCATTTTTTCTTGTAATTGCAACAATATGTAACACCTAATATTTTGCTTTGTCCTAAATAGCTAAAATACCAAAAAACAAAATAAATATTTTTCAGATGGTCATGAATTGAATGATTATTCTTTTATTTTATAATAGGTAAATTGAAAACCCAGTAAACAAGGATATTAAAACATTGATAAGCTCAAACAACAACAACTAGAAAAAACAAACAAAAATTTATAATAATAACTCAACAATTATCTCATACTTATGTAAAAATTAACATAGGTAACCTGCTGAAATTGTCTTCCATTCTGCTCGATTTTTGGACTTGACTTGTAACTGAACAAGTGGCGTCATAGATGTGAATATTTTTCCTTATTGTAAATCTTACTTCTTGGTTTTCCAAATGATTCATACTCACTTTAATTGTGATATAATATTTGAAATATTTGCATTTCTGGCTGTCGTCGTTCCGGACAACGCTCAAAATATAGGTCTAAAGCTTCGTCTTTGTTTTTATTACTGTCAATATAGCACTCAAGCATGTTTAATTTTTCTTAGTTTTGAAACATATATATTTTAGACTGTTTTTTTTTTAAAGAAATATAATCGAAAATATTTCGTTAACAACGCAAAATTAAAACAAATACGTAATTGTTATTGAATTTTATTACATGTAAACAAATAAAAACACACACTGTGAGAAATCAATTCATGGCCATCTAGAATTTTTTTTTGTTTTTTGGTATTTTAGCTATTGAGGACAAAGCAAAATATTAAGTGTTACATATTGTTGCAATCAGAAGAAAATGTGCAATGTTTTGAGGTACTCAGATATAGTGTCCTATTTAAGATAATGCTAGTTTTGATATTATCTCAAAAATTAAATCCTCTACATTTTTTTTAAGTACACCACTGGATTCTACGTAAAATGTCATAAAAATTTCATATTTAAAATTATTTTTTATCTCTATAAATAACCGAGTCATAAGAGATAATAAAAACCGGTAGATTTGGAGAATCGCCCTGTATTTTCTAAACCAATTTAGTTAGCGTAGATCAGATGGCGCTATTAAACCAAACACTAAAAAAGAGAACAAGACACAAATCTTAGTTTTTTTTGTATCTCTTATCGTTTAGCCTATACTCTATAATATCAACGAAAAAAAAAGCACCCTGTACATTGCTTCAGGAGGATTTGTCATCTGTTTATTGGTGCTGCCAAAATCAATTATTTTTAAATTCAGGTAAATGTAAGAAATTTTTTCTCGAGGAAAAGGTCAATCCACGATTTTGTTTATAAAATTGGTGATATTGAGTTATCTAATGTTTTAGAAATTAAAAATCTCGGAATTGTTTTTGACACAATATTAACATTATCAAGTCATATTAACGATATATGCATTTCAGCAGAGAGAATGTTAGGCTGTATAAAGAAAATCTCTCGGAATCTGAATCCAGTTTTATACAAAATTATTTATGTTGTATTTGTGCGTTCAAAATTGTAGTATGCTTCATGTATTTGGTGTCCTAGTCATAAGTGTTAGCAAAAAGATATTGAAAATATACAACATACATTTTTAAAATCTCTTTCGTACAAATTAGGAAATAGAGATAATTATAATCTTGAAACACTAATGACTAACTTTAGCCTCGTTAGTTTAAGTAACAGAAGAGTTTTTGCCATGGTGTTGATGTTACATAAAATAATTAATGTTCAGATATTGTCTCACAATTAGACTTTTATTTCAATGCAGAAAATTTATTAACTCGCTACCGCCTATTATTCCGAATACCAATTTGAAGAACTAATTATATTATGAATAGCTGCTTTAGTAGGTTTTCACTTCTTGCAAACCTTTTTTCAGTTAATTCCAGTTTTGATTTATTCTCGATGTCATTTATTTATGTATTTATTTATTTATTATCCAACAGTTTACAAAAAAACTAATTACAGGATAAATTAAAATTAAAAAATATATATTCGCGCTACATAAAATAGTGTAATATAATAACCAAATTATTAATAACCTAACAGTGCGATTCAGATTAATACTCCAATTATAATAATGGCCAAGGAATAGGAGCAATTTAATGATTTATTTTAAATTGTAAATACATATTCATTATGCTACTGTTGAGTTTTGTTTCTTGACAATCCACTGGCAATTTTATCGTATGAATTAATACGATCAAATTTTAAAGCTAATTATGATTGGACATTTTCTGAACCGCCCGTTATATAACATTGAATAAGTGTATATTGACACCAAGAAAAAACTTAAAAAATGGAAATCTAGATTAAGTAACAGAAAATAATTATTATAAATATGAGTTTATATGACACAGGAGACTTGGTAGATCTACATTGAAGATATCAATGTCGTTGGAAATTGAGTTTATAGTATTGCACATTGATATGATGGGAGAATTAAGATGATGAGTTGAATTTGTCCTATCACAATAAAAGGTATATTTGTGTCTGCTTGCTTTCCTAGGAACATAGAAATTTAATTTTGACAAGATGTAGGAGTCTCGTATGTCATTATGTACAATCTTATATATGAACATACTTTCAGCTATTCTACGTCTTTGTGCAAGAGAAGGAATATTAAATTCTTTTTGTAGTTCATGATTCGGGTAGCCTTGTACGGGGTAGTGATTATGACGTTTGTAGTATAATGCCTTTAAAAACTTCCTTTGAATATTCTCAATTTCGCAAATATGTACATGGTGATATGGATTCCAAATTATGGAGCAATATTCAAGTTTGCTTCGAATGAAAGCATAATAGAAATTTATGAGTGGATCTATACTTGTAAAAGGTTTACCATTTCTTAAAATAAATCCCAACATACTGTAGCTCGATTTGCACAGATATGAAATGTGATCATTGAAGTTCAATTTGTTATCGAAAAATATTCCCAAGTCTTTAAAAGTTGTTACAACTTCTAGAAGTGTTGAATCTATATTGTATGAATATTGAATATTATTTAGCTTGCGAAAAAATGACAATGATTTACATTTGGCAATATTTAAATTTAAGTCGTTATTAATGCTCCACATGTGAAGATTAGTCAAATCACGTTGTAGATCCAAACAATCGCCCGTAGTATCAATTTTTTTAAATAACCTTAAGTCGTCCGCGTATAGTAGACAATTTGACTTGAAACCGATAACTATGTCGTTGATAAAAAGTAAGAACAATAAAGGTCCTAGATTTGAGCCCTGGGGAACACCACTTGAACAAACAATCTTTTGAGATTTGACTGACCGGTACTCTACATATGCTACTCGATTATGCAAATAACTGTTAATGAGTTCTACTAAATTATTATCGAAACCAAAGTTCTGTAATTTTTTAATGAGTTGTCTATGATTTACTTTATCAAAGGCTTTGGTGAAATCGGTATAAATCACATCAACTTGAGAACGTTTATCGAGTGCACTAGACACAAAGTCAGTAAAATTGCACAAGTTTGTTGCTGTAGATTTATACTTTACGAAACCATGTTGATTTGGGATGATATGTAAGCTACAGTGATTGTATATGGCATTGTATAACATTATTTCAAATATTTTAAAGTGTCATGAAACGAATTGTTGCGTCACTTAAAAGTTAATGTCGTTAATAAAAATATTATGTTATTAGTAAATAACTTAGTTTTGAGTAATTTTGTTATAATACATTTATTCATGTTATCGGATTTGTTCGCCAACTATTTTACTTTACTTTATTTTTTTATAACAAATAACAAAAATTTGAAACAAAATAAATTCAAGCAAAAATTGTTAGTAAAAAACAATTATTTAATAATAATTGTTTTTTTACTAACAATTTTTGCTTGAATTTATTTTGTTTCAAATTTTTGTTATTATACTTGTAAAAATGGATTTCCGTTAATAAATATATTAATATTATAATTATTATTACTAAGAGCAATCAATTGTACGTAACATATTTTGATTTTCGTCCTCTAAAAATATTGCTTATATTGATCTTTAAATGAAAAAAAAGGTATCCATTTTTTTGTATTATTTCAGAATACTCAATTAATAATAGCATGTGCATTTTGTTCTACACCACCTTTTGTTTGTACACCTCTAGTAGAAAGTAACTAGCATTAAACTATAATGATATTAACAGTTATTCTGTTATTAAGGCTGTTAATATTGTATTGCATATGTGAGGCTTAATTTAGTATTATGTTAATTACTGATTAAGTGTAAAAATTAATTTTAAGTGAAATATTAGGAGTAGGTATATTAAACATATAAAATATGCCAAAATTATGGCACACTTTTATTACAAATACCATATATTCAATTTACAAACGTGGGTACCTACTACTATAAATAATTTATTGAACAAGCATACACATTATCATAATTGAATCAGCGCGAACCCTTAAGTAAATATTAAAAGTTCATTTTCATATGTGCAATATTAGAACAGCTAATATATTCGAGAACACGCACCAGTTGCAATATTCGAGGAAGTAATGCCCTAATGTAGAAATCCAGGAGGTGGCAACAATAAGGCGCGTAATTTATGCCCTTTCATATATATTCTCACTTCACAGCGTTTCATAAAATGAACCCGTTAAATTCGCACACTTCAAAGAACTTCTAACCGGCTTTTACTTAATTTTTGATTCCTTGCGGAAAACACATGTTTTACTTCATCAAGAACTTAATTTAAAATAAATTAAAAAAAGAATATTAATGCTTGAATAATTATCAAGAAAGGGCTTAAGGGATAATTATTAAAACATTAAGGGCCAGTTGTTCATTAGTGTTGTAAAGAGGCCAGTGGTGGGCAAATTAAGGCCCCTGGGTCATACTTTAAAATGTACTTTGAAGTTTATAAAAGAAACAATAAGAAAAATTCAGTAAAAATTACACTTATTTGTACATCACCATCACATTATATCACAAGAAAAATGTATGATATATTTTATTTTATCCGGCAAAAAATGTCCATTCCTTCAATCCGGCCCGCTATTGAAAAAGTTTACTCGTTACTGAACTAAGTGTACTTTGAATTAGTTTAAATAAAACACTTATTACTTTCAAACACTTTATTGTACTCGCGACAATTGTTTCGCCACACTGTGGCTTCTTCAGGCGAAGAATAATAAAGTGTTTGAAAGTAATAAGTGTTTTCTTTAAACTAAATCAAAGTGAAAATGAACTATCAACTATTAACTGCCTCAATAATTAGGTTATTGGAACTAAGTTTAATTTAAACTTTCCTTAAATTACTTCTACTATAATGCAATTTAAGCTAAATTTAAGTATAAATACATATTAAACAACTGATCGTAAATATTACTAAAATTAATATCTTTATTGATAATAATTTTGTATATCCTTTGACTTTTGGCACCAACTTGAAGAAATAAATAATAATGATCACTTGGTGAAACTTAATTAAACATTTTTAAAAATAAATCACTTATGTCCGGCTTCACAAACTTCAATTAAATCTTATTCGTAATTAAATTCATTTGTTGGTTTGAATAGGCAGTTTCCATGTTTATGACATCAATATCATATGGATTAATTGATTATTTCACAACAATTACTGGATTTTATTCGATGAACTGGTCGATTTAAGTGATGTTGGTGAAACTCGGATCAGTTTGTTTTATTAGAGCAGAAAATATACAAAGAAACCCTGTCTACCATTTGTTTGGGTTGTTATTACAGTTTGTAACTAGAACTGTCTCGGTTTTGGTAAATAATTAGCGATGTTTTTATTATTAATACATCCCTTAGAATTTTGAAAGTTGGTTTAACTGTTTTTAACCTGAATTATATAATTCAGGTCAAAAACTTTTTTACTTTGTTGGGTTGTTATTAAAGTTTGTAACTAGAACTGTTTCAGTTTTGTTAAATAATTAGCGATGTTTTATTATTGAAACATCTCTTAAAATTTTAAAGGATTCAAAAGAGGTATTCGAATACTCTAGTTAAACTGGATTTGTGATCCGGATTCGTTACATTTTTTTTAAGAGGATTCATATTCGAATCCAAATGCGGGTAATTCGAATCTTTATAAAAGGATTCGAATATTTATAAAAGGATTCGAATATTTAAAAAAGGATTCGAATACTTACAAAAGGATTCGAACACCAACAAAAGGAATTGAATCGTCAAAAATAATTCGAGTTAATTGTGAGGATTAACATGATACATTTGTTTTGTGTGTTTTTAAATTCCTCGTTAAATCAGTGTTTTATACGAGTGGCGCATGAAGTAAAATTTCGAGTTTAGAAAAGCCCCGTGAAAATTTGTCTCGGGTCGCTGCGCGACCCTCGACAAATTTTCTACGCGGGGCTTTTCTAAACTCGAAATTTTACTTCATGCTTAGTCTGGGGGTGGAAACTCTCGTTCGAAATTTCAAACTAAATGCTTTGATAAGAACATTAAATGGCTGAAAATGTTTTTAAAAATAATAATTTAGTTTTCAAAATGTTGTTTAATATTATTTGAAGTAAAACTGACATGGTAGCCACAATCTGAAATGTTAAATTTTACCGACATTTCCCGGATTCAAGATTTTTTTCCTTGACCTTTTAAATTAACTTTTTTTCTGTGGGAAACCCCCATTTCGTTAAATTGTTTTCATTGTTCTTGTCAATATTTCAGTTGGTTTAGTAAATGTTTACGACTTTCCCTCTGACTTTCCCAGTTTAATTTTCATGGATTCGTCGATTTTATAATAGATGTAATTTGAAGTTTTGAACGAGTGATTCCATTCCCAGGTTAAGCATGAAGTAAAATTTCGAGTTTAGAGAAGCCTGAAAATTTGGTTTGGTCGCGTAGCGCGAAGCGCGGAGCGACCAAACCAAATTTTCAGGCTTCTCTAAACTCGAAATTTTACTTCATGCGCCACGCGTACAAAGCACTGATTTGAAGTAACGTTCAAAAACACACAAATACATCTTTAATCAGAGTAACACGGAATCAGATATTTATTCTGTTATCAACGATGTTCAGTGTTAATAATAAATAATTAGGTTTTATTATATTTTTGTAAAAACAACTGGTAACGATATTTATATGTTAATAGTTCCAAAAAATAATAAAATAAAATTTATTTTTTAAGGATTTGTATTCGTAATTAAAAAAAACACGATTTGAATCTTTGATTCGAATCATATTTATCTCTTACGAATTCTCTATTCGAGTATTCGTGAGTCGAATCATATTATGTGATTCGGATTCGGATTCGTGATTCGAATCCATTTTACGAGGATTCATCCCAGCTCTGATTCAGGTGTATTAATAACAAAATCATAGTTCTGAGTTTTTATGATAAATTTAACAGTTTTAAATTAAATTGTATGTATTCTTTAAATTAATGACTTCCATAACACTTTCTCACTTTCTCATCAGTTTATTTATTGTATCATTTATTTTTATTTTTGTTTGCACGTGTAATATCTGTGACATTATAGCAGTATATAAAAAATGGATGTAAAGTTCGTGTCACGTGTTTGTAACAAATTCCTCGTGGAACAGATGTTCTCGTACGGGATGATCCTGACAAAGTGTGAAGTTGTGATGGGGACTAAGTTTGTTGTTGTGTGTGTGTCTGAGGGATAACGTTGGATGCATTCATGGGGATTGTGTTCGGCAGTTAAATGGAATTTAATAGTTCGGCGTGTAATATATCGTGTTGCCGACCAAATCGGCCGGAAACTACGACCACCATATTATCTCCTGATTTATTGTTTGAATTGGATTAAAATGTGTTGTTACCGTTTCCGTATGTGTTGAATAATTACAGTTCATTGAATTCATTTAAAGAACACAATGTTAAAATAAATCTCTACTATAAATCCGTTTTCCATAATCATTAGGGATTGTTAAATCGGTAACTAGCTTAAGTGATTTTACTGGTAAATCATAAAATAATGTTTTATACAACTTACTGGTAATTTGCCATATTTTTACAGGTATTTCGGTAAATTAAATAAAGCTGTGAATCGGAATACACTGAACCTTTATATCTGGTACAGGGTGGTGCAGATTGGAGGTGCCACATATGGAAAACTTTTCTATTTGAAAAGAGATTGAAAAACCGTTGATAAAATGTAATTTTTATGAAGTTACTGTAACTCAGTTGTTTTAAAAGTTATAATTAAACTGTGAAAACTTTTTACGCCTATTAAAATGACGTATGTGATTTCAACGATGTGCAACTTGTGCATCTTTGTAATAAAACATTTTTTGCTATAGACGACAAGCAAAGTAGCATTTTATGTCAATCAAGAGTGCATATTTATAAAACACAATATACCATATCGATAGTAGTCATATTTTCTAACAAATTGCAAATATCACCTAGTAACGAAATTGTTTACCGGTTGCCATTGCAATTTTGCCAATGACATTTTAAAGTAGCACTTTATGTCAATCAAGAGTGCTTATTTATAAAACAAAATATACCACATCGATAGTAATCATATTTTCTAACAAATTGCAAGCATCACTTAGTAACAAAATTGTTTACCGGTTGTCATGGCAACATTGCCAATCCCTATTTTGACAAAAGTATGCACATCATTGAAATCATGGTTATAAATGCGGTTTAATGATATGCATATCTCCATATGCGCCCATAAGAAAAATGTTTTTTTGATATAACAAAACGTCCTTCAAATAAAACAGGTACGTCATTTTAGTGTGCGTAAAAAGTTGCCACTAGAAAGTTTTGACAGTCTCTTTATAACTTTAAAAACAAATGAGTTACAACAACTTTAGAAAAAATCAACTTTCAGTTATAGAGCAAAAACGGTTAGAGATAGATCAATTTTCTTATCGCCATTGATTAAAACACGAAAAAATGATTCTGGCTCGCGAAAACGGTATTTCAATATCTCTTCAAATAAAAATGTTTTCCATATGTGACACCTCCAAAATGCACTTTTCACAGGAAATGTAATTTTAGTTCAGAACAGATTAAGAATATTAATAATGTACTACTTACTCTATGTTCTGAATGATTTTTCAATAATCGTTTAAAAAACGTTCTCTTAAAGTGATTTTACAGTAATGTGACAATAGTCAGAGGCGGATTTCCCACAGGCCCAGGCCTAAGACGCCACGAGTGTGCCAAACTGCACTTTCGAGTATGAACAAAAAACCTAACCAAGCACGATTTTATAAGAAAAAGTTGCTCGCACTGGCAAAATTACAAAATTCACGCCACGTTTGTCTAAAATAGAAAATTTCCTACCAGTGGTTCTCAACCTTTTTGTCCCCTCGGAATACCCAAACACAAAATATGTATATTTAAAGCACTTTGCTTTTAATTTGATAAAATAAATTTCTGTATATACCGTAAATCCATATAATACCATATGTTGTAAAAGGAAAAACACATTTTTTTTAAATGATTTGCTTCGTAACACTTTTATATTTTATTACGCAAAGATGTGAGTAAATCAATGATTGTGATAAATAATTATTGTAGTAATCTCTTTCTTCACAAATTATTTTTATTCACTAAATGTACATTTCGAACACTATGTGTTCATTCTCAATAGTATTACAATTGACAAATATATTTATTTTATTAATTGACAGCGTCACTCAACCAAAAATTTCAAGAAGGGAATTATTTAGGGAGCTTAAATCGAAATTTAGTAGCTTATCTTTATTTTTAAACATATAAATTGCTTCTAACTACTAAATTTTGATTTAAGCCCCCTAAATAATCCCCTCCTTGAAATTTTTGTTTGAGTGACACTGTCAATTAATAAAATTAACATATTTGTCAATTGTAATACTATTGAGAATGAACACATAGTGTTCGAAATGTCCATTTAGTGAATAAAACTAATTTGTGAAGAAAGAGATTACTACAATAATTATAAGAAAACACTTCACGTAACTAAAAGAAGAATATTGTGATAAATGTTTAAATGGAGTAGACTATGATATGTCAAAATGAACGCATAGGTTTATTGTGTATTTAGGAGTATATTTGAACTAATTTGTAGCTGCAATCAGAATAATTTATTCAAATAATAACAATAAATACCAAAATGAAACAAATTTAAAATTAACGTTAACTACACTTAATGATTTTTGTCATTGCCTATACACAAAATAAATAAAATAGTCATTGATGCAATTTGCAATTTTTTTCCATTAAAATAGCTGTTTCTCTTTCTACTAACTTAAAAGTAAACTACTATACCCTGTTGGTCAAGTCAAGATTTTTATCAATGGATTGTATTATTTTTTCATCTATTATTATCGTAGCACCTGCCATGATTTTGACAATATGTGTATAATCAACAACAAAAATCATTAGGTTATTCTAGATTGTTTTCATTTTGTTGCTTATTGTTAATATTTTAATAATTTATTTTAATTACAGTTATAAACTTGTTCAAATATACAAGTAAGTAAGCAATAGTAAGCATAGCCTACTCCATTTAATTATTTTAAACATTAAAAGTGCGATTCTTTTCGCAATCTATAACAAGTTAGTCTTACAAAAACTATATGAAACACTCACTAAAACAACTATTTCCCGGGCTAATACGCCGACGGACATTGAATTATACGAGATTTTGCTCTTATCAGTATAGCTTTGCCATTCCCTCTAAATAATTTGACACCTTAGACTGGCGGTTTAGTGGGAATGGCAAAGCTATACTGATTAGAGATAAATCTCGATGCGCGTCTATAGATGGCCTGAATAATTTGACCCAAATTGTTACATTTGCAGTAAGTTACTGTATGTAACAGCAAACACTTGTTGTATAATTCAATGTCTGTCGGGATATTAGCTCGGGAAGTAGTCGTTTCAATTAGTGTTTTATATAGTTTTTGTAAGAATAACTTGTTGTAGATTGCGAATAGAATCGCACTTTTAATGTTTAAAGTATTCTGCAACCAAGAATTGGCAATTTCATTTATACTTATTTCAGTTTTTTATTTATACTCATTGATTTACTCACATCTTTGCTTAATAAACCATGAACGTTTTGACAGGGCCCTAATATTTAAAAAAATGTGTTTCACCTTTTGCACACAAAACAAAAATATATTGTATATTTAATTGATGAGGCGGATACATGATGAAACTCCATAATACTATTTGAAATAATACAACGCAGTTGGGAGGGTTTCACTTTTATTGTTGAACACTGCAACATGTTTCACCACACAGTGGCTTCATCAAGCAGATGAAATAATTTCATCTGCCTGATGAAGCCACTGTGTGATGAAACATGTTGCAGTGTTCAACAATAAAAGTGAAACCCTCCCAACTGCGTTGTTTTATTTCAAATAAAAATATATTGGTTGTTAACCCAACGGCTTACTAGATTTTATATTATTTTTCTAGAGTACGTGGTGTATTAACTAACCTTCTAATCTAGAATTTCAAGAAAATCGAAAAAATAAAGTGATTGTCTCAATTGCGCCCTCTGGCGCTTTATACCAAAACTAAAGTGAATCAGAGTCAATAACCCTTTAAAGTGCATACAATTATCAATCAAGTGAGCCTAAGCTTATTATATTCGATTAAACCTAACGAAGATTAAAGCCATTTAATTGAGTAGACTTTTACATTCTCCCATGCGTCTTATATCAAATCAAAGAAAATAAGAAGATAGGTAAAATAAAGTAAAATTTAGCGTAGATTAGGATTTTCCTATTTTCGACATAGCTTAATTTGGCATTTATTAAATAAAAACTTATTTTTATCTTGTACGATAGAGATTACGCCCTTTGCGGCAAAGCTAGAAAACTAAACAATATTTACAGCGATTTGTCTTGGCCACTTTTACTCAAAATTGTTTTAGCACAACATGCTACGATACACAGTTTCTGAGATATAGTCGATAGCCAACCTTAATCAGGCACCCGGTACATTAAATGTATAATTATATAATCATAAAATCATTGTGGAATGCATGATGAAGTCACATTTTAGATTTTTTAAATGTTATGGTTATTTTTTAATTATTATTAAGATAAAAAATTAAATCAAATCATCATGCCATCATGCAATTAAAGTTTAGACAGACGTGTTAAAAAGTAAAGGAAATTTCAAAATACCTACGAAAAAATCAGTATTCATAGTTTACATAGGGGGAGAACGTACTCTTAAAACAACGAGTTCTGATTTTCCAGTAAATTATTTGTAAGCCGGTTTTGATTTACAAATTACCCGAATAACTAGTAAATATTTAAACATTTAATAAATAAAATGATTATATTATTATTTCTAACTTCACAATATTTCAGTGTTTTATACGCGTGGCGCATAAAGTATAATTTAGAGTCTAGAAAAGCCTGAACATTTGGTTTAGTCGCGTAGCAAACCAAATTTTCAGATTATTTTAAACTCGAAATTTTACTTCATGCTGAATCTGGGAGTGGAAACAATTTGAAAACTTCAAATTAAACTCTTAAGAGGGCCAATTTTTGCTGGTTGTGTTTCTGGGATACGAGATGGCGCAGAAATAGCAAAACTGCAGAAAGTAGTTTTGACTATGTATTGGTTTATAGTGAATGCCGAATTTTATCACAACGAATAATAAAAATTATAGCGCCGTGCGAATAAATGAATGGGTATTGAATTACAGAAGACACAAGTAAACTGGATAAATCTTCACGATTTTAATTTCTATCGACATACATACAATTGTATAACGAAACAGATGCCTTTTTAGTTTGATATTCCGTATGAGTATATACAGGGAGTTTTTCTTTAAAGTATACGTATTCTAAATTCAGAGTATTTTCTTCAAATATTTAGATATTCGTTGTTTTTTAAAAGAGTTCAATTTTAAATTTTAAACCAATGTTTTCCACTCCTAGACTAAGCATGATGGAAAATTTCTAGTTTAGAAAAGCCCAGTGAAAATTTGTCGAGGGTCGACCCGAGATAAATTTTTTGGGCTTTTCTAAACTCGAAATTTTACTTCATGCGCCCCGCGTATAAAACACTAAAATACTGTTAAATTTATGTATATTCGAACTTCACTTGAAATCAGTGTATTATACGCGTGGCACATCAAGTAAAATTTCGAGTTTAGAAAAGCCCAGAAAATTTGTCTCGGGTCGCCGCGCGACCCTCGACAAATCTTCACGGGGCTTTTCTAAACTCGAAATTTTACTTTATGCTTAGTCTAGGAGTGGAAAACACTCGTTTAATGCTTCAAATTGAACTCTTTTAGAACACAACGCATGTCGGAAAATTTACAGCCTATGCACATGTTTACCTAAAGGAAAAATTCGCTGTATTTATATTGTAGACAAACAGTTAAATTCTGGCAACATAAAATATGTATGTATGTTATTTGCAACTACATAAGTGATTGAAATGATTACTATCAAAAATCAAATATTGTACATGACTGTCGCGTGCTGCACTCCTTAATTTGGTAAATTGCAATGAAGCACACAAAAGGAATAGATGCGAACACGTGAGGAGGTCTACCCTCTAAGCTGGGTAGCTGGGTAGCCGACACTGTAAGCTGAGTAGGCAAAGCCGTACAAAAAATGAAAAAAATGCAATAACTCAATTTGAATTCTAGACGCTAAGCTGACTAAGTGCCTCGGTAATCAAATCGGCAATTGTCGTACATTCAATTTGGTAAATCAATGAAAAGGGAATTTTTTCGACTCATTGCTTGAATCAACATATACCGGCATTCCACTATCCTATTCAAAACATGAATCCAGAAATGCCTTTCTTTGTTGTGTATCAACAACAAAATCAATGAACAGTCCGCGGCAGAAAAATTACATACGCAATTCAAGGCGGCGCACCGGGAACCCTGTCGCGACAAATGCCGTACACGAATTCTACATATCAAACCCAATTTCTTTTCACATGTTTTTGGAAATTACAGTATAATTTCAAGATATTACTAAAATAGCACGATGCTGCTCCCTATTTATTGAAAGCATAATTAAAATTTGCATTGCTCTAATAGAGATTTCTAAGCAACGATTAATTGTTTTTATCATTTATTTTAGAATAATCTATTAAATACAATATGATTATAATAATTATTTTAATAAATTAAAGCAATATAAAGAAGAAATAATGTTTTCTATCGAAGTATTGCACGGATTTATGTGATAATTTAAGATTGTTCCATTAGTTGATTAATAAATAATCTAAGAAACATTTTTTTTAAATAGTGTCAATTTATTCGCAAAGCTTCAATGTGCAATATGTATAAGTTTCAAAGATCTATTTATATTATTGTGGAAGATTAATCGTTGTTCCTTCTTATGGCTAAATAACATGTAAATTTCCGACCTTAAATAAAATCGACGAATTCTTGAAAATGTTCAGCGTACACATTATGCATATTTAAAATAAAACATCCCAGTGTGTAATATAATAAGTTATTCTTAGGAATCATATAAAGAAGTGCAGAATTTTACCTCAAATCAACATTAAGAGTTAATTCTATAATTGCTCGATTGTTAATGGGTTATTGAATGGAGGGAAAATAAATACAATAAAGAAGTCAGTACAGATATTCCATTACAACAGAGAAAATTAAAATTACATATTTGAGCAATAGTATTGGAAATTTCATCAATTTCTATTCAAATAAACGTCTTATTATTTCCCGATTCAAAATCAATACTAATTTCACGGCTCATTTGATTGCCAGATTCGGTGAGGGCAGATTCACGTCCGTATCTGAATTGGTAAATAATACGCCTCAGTTTGGAAATGCAAAGTGATCTCGTTTGGGACACAGAAAGTTTTATAGATCAAGTTCGGGAATAAAAATACACATTGCCGTTAGCATAGAAACTCGATAAAATTCTAACTATCTTTTCTCACACAGAAAAAAACAATTTTACAACTGAAAAGGAAGACTATCAAATAAAACGATTGCCGTTTCCTTGGTGTTTTAAGAATAATAGTACACTTGAAATACAATTGATTAAAATAAATGTTTGCAAGATTACACTTTAGATGCAAAAATATTATATCTTTGAATGTTGGTAGGAAGATCGAAGTGATTCAGGTACAATAAACAAAAGTGAAAAAAACAATCATGCTTTCGTTAAAGTTAAAGACAGTCGTTAAGTTTGTTTGTCCGTGGAATATATGTCTATGTTGACATGTTTTCACTTACTCTAAATAATTATTTAGTTATACAGGTAATAAAAGCAATATCCTCAATCCCCAAGAAGGTTTGGAAATCAGCAGAAACGATGGCATTCTTACTTGATACAAAATATTGTATATAAACCTTGTAATTTGTAAAAATCTGTACATTTCTTGAAAATAAGTGTTAGTCGAAACTAGTCGGAATAAATAAATAATATTAGTAAATCAAACCGAGATGATGCAAAAAAAAAGTTTACAAAATATACGCAGTAAATGTTAAGGCATTTGTTGATTGTATAAAAGCGTTCAATTTTGCTGTACATTTTCATGCATTCGTTAATCTTATAAAGGCGTTTAATTTGAAGCTTGCGTTAAATTTTTTATATGTGCTGTAAATTTTCAGGCAGTCGTTGTTTTTATAAATTAGTTTAATTTGAAGCTTCTAACAAGTGTATCCACTCCTTGGTTAAGCATGAAGTAAAATTTCGAGTTTAGAAAAGCCTGAAAATTTGGTTTGGTCGCGTAGCGAAGCGAAGCGACCAAACCAAATTTTCAGGCTTTTTTAAACTCGAAATTTTACTTCATGCGCCACGCGTATAAAACTCTGAAATATTGTAAAGTTTAAATGATACTGCTTAAGCTTGATATTGCGTTAATAGATTTACACTTTGTTTATCTTGCACTTACAAAATTCGAGCTATGGAAGCAATTTGCTTTCGCATATGTAAGTATACCTAAGAGAAACGAAAAATCGCTGTATGATATATAAAATTACGAAAATGTTTTTAGTGTAAAATGTAAACAATGTGTCCTAATTCATAAGACAACTTAAGACAATAAATATCCATTATAACAATTACTTCTCGAATTCAAATATTTTTGAATTGGAATTATCGCTGTATGAATTGATTACATACATTTCTAAATTATTTATGTTATAATTATGATAAATGCAAAACAACTTTAACTATTAATGAATTACCCGATAAATTACACCTGATGAAGCGATAAATAATTATTTATTAGCGTAAAATTTACGTGTGGCTAAACACAACCGAGCCTTGCTAAATTAGTATGAATGATGATTTTTAATCAACATGGGGGAATTAAAAAATTCCACCATCCCTGTTTCAGCCGCCATTTTGGCAATCATACGTTCTTGATTTATGGGCTTTGCCTGTCCGCGAAATGTGTTCCAGTTAATTAATTTTTCTCCCGTTTGTTAATTATAATAACGTACTACTCATATATCAGGAACGATCATAAATGGAAGAAGAAAAATGCGAAACCCCTGCGAGTGATTAAATGATGGTAATTAGGGGTATGCTTTTAATTAAAACTTTGTTCAGCAGATTCCTTTCACAGACCAAAAATAAAATGTATCTGTTGTAATTCAATCCCTTTTTTTCTCTTAGATGTACCAACTGAAATAAATTGGTTTATACTAAAATATATACGATTTCTAAATAATGGGAATTTTTCGTTTCTGTATACGGATCCCAATGCACACCCTGTAAATTGTCAGGCATTCGTTGTTTTTAAATGGCGTTTAATTTGATGCTTCTAACGAGTGTTTCCACTCCTTGAAGAAGCATAAAGTAAAATTTTTAGGCATTTCTAAACTCTAAATTTTATTTTATGCGCCAAGCGTATAATATACTGAAGTATTGTGATGTTTAAAATATACTGCTTTAACTTAATCTATTGTCAGTAATATTTAGTTCCTAGTAGTCAATGTATGCTAAATTATACGTAATAAATGTATTTTAAATTGTATCGTATGTTCAGTTTAAAAAAATCTCTAGAGTGCCATGGAAAATATTCTAGGTTGGTAACTCTGAAAATATACATTACAATTATTATGTCTGGCCTTTTATATGTCATTTCCTGAAGTGTGGAGCCAACTTAAATTTAAATAAATATTAAATCATGTCACTCTAGAGGTTTTCTTTATTGAACATATGATAGCTGACATATGTAATGTTCACAATCGTAAACGTATTACATCAATAAAAAAATTAAATGAAATGATTTAGTAGTATTTTCAGAACTTTACATTAAATCAGTGTTACGTGCTACGTGCTACGCGACCAAACCAAATTTTCAGGCTTTTCTAAACTCGAAATTTTACTTCATGCTTAACCTTGGAGTGGAAACACTCGATCGAAAATTCAAATTGAACGCTTTTATAAGAGCAACGAATGCCTGAAAAATTATAGTGTATACATCGGGATATGTATACTTAAAAGAAAACAGGTAAATATTCATGCACACAAGCACATAAGAAACAATACTCTTAAAAGTAAAAATCATTAAGTGCGAAGTAAATAAAGGGCACCTTATAATTGTTATCTTGAAACTAACAATATTATCTTAAAATGGAAATAAAACGAGGTGTTTAAAAATATATTTCGTAATTGTAATAACAAAATGCTTATGACTTTGATGTAAGTATCTGTTGCGTCTAATTTGCGGAAATTTCTGGTTCGGTTCGATTATTATTAGATGCAGATAATGGAAACGAACGGATGGGTTTGGATGATATCGGTCAGGACATTTTGGCAGACTTGTGTCTCCGGCGCGATTGGCAAAGTTTCAACTTGTGCAACTCGTGTTTTGGCAGATGAAGTGATGCGATTTATTCATTTATTCAAAAACATAATGAACACAATTCATAATAACTTGGAACAAATCTTATCATAACTCTATAAGATTAATTTATTACTTTCTTGTTGATTATTAATCAACCTGATTTAAATTATTATTTCAATATACAGGGTTTTTCTATTGCATTTCACTATTGATCAAATGAGATTCACTATATCCACATACATTATGTCAAATATATGCCAAATGATTTTCCGATTTACCAAATAAGTTTCACTATATACCAAATACTTATCCCTTTAATATTTGTATTGAACATTTTTGCAATTATAAAAACTTTTTTTTGAAAATATTGTATTTCAAAGTGAATAAGGAATATCCATCAATATATATATATAACTTATAAAGAACTTCTAAGAATATTTAACTTAAAATCTTTGCGCAGTCGATATTGCAGGCGTTTTATTTTTGCATGGCGTTACTAATAACACTATTGATGATCCGAATATTCTCTCAAAGATTAATTTTCTTGTTCCACAAACCTCTTCTCGCTACAATAGATTATATTATTTTTCTATACCTAATACGCATGCGTATGCGAATTCACCACTAAATACGATGTTCCAAATATGTAATGATATTTCACATGATGTGGATATATTTCAACTCCAAGACTCATTTATGCTTTAACTAAACTGCCATGAAAAACTAATTTATATTATCTATAGAAGAATTGTTTTTTTAATAAAAATTATGTGTGTACTTATTTAACCATTCGTTTAAAATTTAGATTGTAGTATCTAGTTGTAAAACTGTTGCTTATATTTTTTTATAGAACTGTTGTTGATACTTTCTGTTTTTCTTAATTTTCCCCGTAATAGGATGGTATGTGTGTTGGGAAAATAAACTTTATTATTATTATTATTTTTATTTATACATATGTAACACTACTTACACTAGCATCTATTCTTCGGATAACGAGTTCTCTTAATTCATTGCTAACATGCATCTTTGACGAACTGCAGCGATTTCCCTGACAAGTGAAATGTAATTTATAAACTGTGATAAGGTTTTGACATAATGGGAAATGTAGTGGTATATAGGGAAATGTATTTGATAAATAGAAAATACATTTGAGATAAAAGGATACATTCTTGACAATAGAAAAACTCTGTAAATAAGTATAAATTTTAGTTACATTTATCGATTACTATCATGTTATATGATAATTTGTTTAGGAAGTGTAATCTAATAATAAAAACATACTACTATAACGTACTTTTGTTTAATTGTTGGCTTATTATAGAAGTTATGACCTTTTGCCCTATAAAAGCATGCCATTTAAAATTAATAGGGATGATTCCGTAATTTCAAACGGGGGCGCAGAATGGGAATATAGTATATAAACTTCGAAAGGACTGTAATTTATATAGCGAGCTTGAACGAGTGTACTTTATATAAGTCAAGATTAAATTGCCTTTTGATATATTTATGGCCGTTTTAAGGGCATTATGGAGTAACTCGTTTATTGCCTTATTGTCGAACATTTTTTTATTTAGATAAGTGGAAGTATATATATATTATATCAAAACATACAGGGAATTTTTCTTATAAGTATGCATATGCATACGGTATTTTATAGAATTTAATTTTACGCTTTAGACGAGTGTTTTCTAATCCCAGATTAAGCATAAAGTAAAATTTTGAATTTAGAAAAGCCTAAAAATTTAGCGACCAAACCAATTGTTCAACCTTTTTTAAACTCGAAATTTCACTTTATGCTTTATGCTATACCTTATTTACTTTATGCGCCACGTTTTAAACACTAAAAACACAGAAATATTGTGAACAAGTGAACTTCTCTTGAAATTAATATAGCAAAGTAAAATTTAAGTAAACTCTGTTATGAAAAGTGCATATTGTCTTGCATACAATCAATTATTAAAATAAAATAAATAAAATTTTTTTTTCGCAAGGCGTGAGAATTTTTCGGCCAGAGCGAGGCGTGATCCGTGACCTGATGCACGCAGAGATCGATTAAATATCGAAATTAATTTATTAATTGATTAATTTATTTATCGCAACAAATAAATACTATCTCTACAGGTGAGCTACTAACTCTTTATTGTAACGTTTCTAATTTTGATATTTAATGGGTGTGTAGAAGACTACCGAAAGTCAGACCTGCCTGACCAAATATTCCGATCCGTTTTTTTGCTGAGAACTCGACAGTGGTGGCAGTGCCGTTTCGAATTCCCGTGGAGTGCGTTAGTTTGTCCTCAACATCCGCACTAGCCAATCTAGGCCCTACAGGGAGATTGTCGGTGGCTGAATAAAAGGAGACTTCCAGGTGAAGCAGATAAGCTTATTTTTTTTTAAATGGACATTTGTGAAAAATTGCGTTAGATAATTTATTCTCGTTGCAAATGAAGTGTACAGTTATCTCACATGTGTATATGTTAATTCTCGTCCTAAGACAGTGCTTTTAGGTGGCGCCCAATTATTCTGTAGTTTATTAATTTTTGTGTTATAACCGAAGTCGATTTTATTTTAATTAGGGAGTGATTATAATTTAGTGGGGATAATTTTTAATTTTAATTTAAGATAGTTACGCAGTTTTATTTTTATGTACACGTCAATTTATATTTCATATTAAATTTTCTTTTCTTTTGAATTTGGACGTATCATTGAGAAAACTCATTTCCTAGTTCTACTATAATTATACTGAGCAGCCGGCACAGTGTTTTAACGCATGGCGCATGAAGTAAAATTTTGAGTTTAGAAATGCCTGAACATCTGATTTGGTCGCTCCGCTTCGCGGAGCAACCAAACCAAATTTGCAGACTTTACTAAACTCAAAATTTTACTTCATGCTTAACCTGGGAGTGGAAAACACTCGCTTAAATCTTTAACTTGAACAGTTTTAGAAAACAACGAATATCTCTGGAAATGTACAGCATGTAATTGAGATATGTATACTTAAATGATAAACTCTTTGTATATAACAGTGGAAATTTATGAATATCATAAAAATAAGAATATAATTTATTCGATTATGATTTGTAAGATAAGAGCAGATATTTATTTCACCGGGTGCTCTAAAAAATAGCACTAATAGATATCGTTCATATAATTAGCAATCTCAGAATTAAGGATTGTAACACCGGTAAACCAATATACCGATTTACCTTTACATCGTTAAAAAGTATTTTCAAAATGTAATTTACCGAAAACTTAATACTATTTTTCTATACACATTCATATAAAAATTATCATTTTTTTTAATAGAGACGTCTTAAATTAACATCCATCACCTAACATTATTTTTATGTTTAATAATTGTTTAAATGTTCCATTTTCAATTATTATTTAAATTTATTCTTATAATCTAGTACTCTAACTGGAATAATACAGGGATAACACTGCTCACGCCTAGGGGCTCATCAAGGCATTTCAGTCACAAACAACACTTAGCCACGGTACATAGGATACCCGACAATAGACAAAACAAAGGAAATAATATAACATTACACTGAATGATCATTTAAAACCATTAAGTACATTTCGAATTTAAAAAGGAAAATGCTTACTCTTTTTGTTTAGTGATAATTATTGCCTTCGTAGTTATAATTATGATGACTAATTTTATGCGGTTTATACGATAATTATCGTTATAAGGGGCGGAGGGGCCATACGAGAAAATGCGAGAATTTCCGGTGGGCCGCTGACTTGGTTAATTTATGGACCGGTAAAAATATATGCAAAAATATCAATTAAATAATTTGTTAAAGGTTTTTATTGCAAACTACTTTCTTTGGAATAAAAACCTTTAACAAATTATTTAATTTATGGATTTATATATTATAGTTTAAATCAGTTTTTTTCGTTAGAGAAAATGTTCGGCTCATGGCAGCAAATATTTTTGAGGCTCATAGAAATCTTATTTAAAAACATATTTTAAAAAAGTAGGTATTCTCTCTCTCTCTCTCTCTCCCTCTTTCTCTTTTTCTCTTCTCTCTCTCTTATAAATATTTTCTATATTTATCCTACATTGTTTAGTTACAATTCGTATTCAAAGGTAATTTTTTTGGTAGTTTATTAAGTAACACAAAATATTGAAAGATTTTAAATTTTTAATGACGGTATTTTTTGATTTAGAACAAGTGCATATTTTGACTTGCGCCAATGGTATGTTTTGACCTGTAATAAGCCAACTTTTTGACCTGCAACAACACTACGTTTTGACCTGCTATTAGGTGATATTTAACTTGAAGTAAGGCTACGTTTTTATCTAAAACAATACTATAATTAAAACTTTCACCTAATATAAAGTAACTCTATATTTTAACTTAAATTAATACTAGATTTTCACAGTGATATCTTTGGATTTGGACACTAGACGTCGCTTCGCGTTCATATCCCAATTCACAGGATTTTCTAAATTCGAAAGTTTACTTCATGCTTAATCAAGTGGGGCAAACCTTCATTAATGGTCAGTCATTAGATACTATATAAATTTTCCATGTATTTAATTTCTATTTTATAATTTACCAGTAAATTATCGGTAAACCAGTTTTAATATTAAGGATAATAATGATAATAATTTAATTCTAATTATAATTCACTTAAACGAAATCTAAAATTAATAGATCCAAATCTATTGCATATAGTTTATGTTTATATTATATACAAGGTGGACAGAAATTAGTGAAAAGCTTTGGTTAATACTCAATATTAAATAGATTTAACATTTGCTGGAAATTTAGAAAAACCGAAAAGTAGAGCCAGTATGTCTTCAGTGGGCTGTGAAGTATCTTAAAAACGAGAGCAAATAAAAAAATATCATCCCCATATTCGTTTTTCTCGACCCAAAATTAATAAGATTTGCCTATTTAGAACCAGGAAACAGACAGAAAGTGTTATTTTGTTGCCCAGTATAATTAAATATTGAATATTTCAAACAACTTCCTAAACAAATATAACAAAACGCGTTTTATTTATCAAAACAAAGATTTACTAATCTTGTATAGATGAATGTGTTTCCCGGCGCATTCCCCATTTTAACCTACATTTACCTCAATTTATAGAAAAGGAATGTGTTACATACTTCACTTGCGCTCTGTCCCATAACTAAATTGAAGCTCCTTTAATAGTATATTATGCAACGACAATACCATGTGGCCATGAAAGTATTGCCTACGCAATTACTTAGGCAATATATATGGTAGACATTTGAGTGTTTGGATGTATCATTTTTCTTATTTTGAATTAAAACCCTAACCGTTTTCTAACCTGTAATATTCTTCTCTAAATTCCCTTTCCAATGATGTACAACAAGTTTATATTTACGTTTAAAGTAACCTCAAAATTAATATTTTTTAAAATTGACTTCGTAGGCTTCGGAATTATAACTAGGATGAAACATCTATAACGTCTATAAATTTGAACTATTAATTTTGTTTGCAAGTTCTTCAAAGTAAACAATTGAAACATTTTCAGACAAATATTTAGTTTAATTTTTATATTGCCAATCCGTAAATAATTTATATACTTTTTCATAGTATTTCTTGGATTTTGTTGGAATTAAGTTATCGCAGACTTTTTTTTGCCTTTTCAATATATCAGGTGATGTTAACTAAGTCTCACTGTAGTTGTCATTTCACTCATTCTATAATTAAAGAGGAACATATTGTGACTGATTGTGAGTACAAAGTGACAACTGACCGACAAATGCCAACGCGAAGCTATTAATTTTTCGCAATTATTTGTAACACGTTGCATTATTAAAATTTGAATCATTATAATGGTCATAATAATTCAAATTTCTGGTTATGAATGAATTATAACATGGCCGTAGAAAAATATTTGAAGTCGACATAAGTGTTCACAGTCCTACTTTATATTTTTAAATTCTCAAGTAATTTATAGAAACTGGATGTCGAATGTAATTTAAAATCAACTTTAGTTAAAGTTAAAGTTTAAACTTATTTATCATTTGAAATAGGCATTTTTTATGTCATCGACGATACAAATATAAATTGATTGATTTTTTGATACATATCATATCATATGTAATTATTACAAGATTTAATTCTATGAAAAACTTTTGTTCGATTTAACTGCGAGCGAAACCCAGCATTAGGCAATTATTGTAATACCTTGAGTAGACATTAACTTAAGATTTTTTAATAATTTCTCTGATATATTACTTGAGTAATCAAAATATGAAATTCTAAAATATTTTTCTTTAACAACACAGAAATGGCTCATGAGTTTATTTAACACTGATAGATTTTCTTCTCCTTTGGTTTTCCTATTTGTCGAACATGTATAATTCAATTAAACCAAAAAAAACTGCAAATTCAAATGTACAATCGATTCTTTACTTTGTCCTGTAGAATTACGAGTATGAATCATGAAGATATTTATCTCCGTTTGCAAACCGCATCGTTTTAAATATTCTGTAACAAAGACTTAAAATCGCAATAAACCTTCCTTATAAAACAACGGGATAAATCACAATTAAAACGACCGATTTTATACTCGTGCATACACAAAATTTATTAATAATTTACGAGCGCATAAATTTACCCACCTCGCGTTTCGCGAGAGACAATAACACAGCCATTCCGCAAATGACAAATGCGGAAACTTTCAAACTGGAAACATCATAACTTGCGCATTAATCAAAATGGAACTCGAATTACCGTCGGAAATGAAATTTCGTCTCGGAGAAAATACGATCACTTAGCTCTATTTTCTTTAGATGTAGGCATCCCTTTAACCCGACACGCCCTCTCTGTTAATCACTTCCGGTTTCCCGTCAAGCGCATTTTCTCGAGAAAATAGCGGATGTACTTTTTTCATCGAGATAAGTTTCGCAATCTTAAAGATGACTTGTTTCAAGTATTTGTTAAAGCTTATAAGGGTAATGATGTATGTACATAAAAGGATTTTTATCTTTTAAGTATACTTTCACGTATTTTATATACACATTTGTAAAATTAATAAACATGTAATCAAACCTAAGTCGAAGTATATTTCGAACTTCACATTAAATTAGTGTCTTATACGCGTGGCGCATGCAGTAAAATTTCGAGTTTAGAAAAGCCTGAAAATTAGGATTGGTCGCGTAGCGACAAAAATCAATGTTTCATGCATTTCTAAAATCAAAATTGTACTTCATGCTTAGTCTGGGATTGGAAACACTTGTTAAAAGCTTTAAATTAAAAGTTTTGTGGTCGATTGTCGCTCAGCGACCCGAGACAAATTTTCTGGGCTTTTCTAAACTCGAAATTTTACTTCATGCGCCACGCGTATAATACACTAATTTCAAGTGAGGTTCAAATATACATAAATTCCACAATATTTGAGTGTTTTATACGCGTGGCGCATGAAGTAAAATTTCGAGTTTAGAAAAGCCCAGAAAATTTTCACGGGGCTTTTCTAAACTCAAAATTTTACTTCATGCTTAGTCTGGGAGTGGACAACACTCGCTTAAAGCTTCAAATTGAACTCTTTTAAACACACAACGAATATCTAAAGATGTAAAGAAAATAAGCTGATTTTTTTTAAGTAGGTGGTTAAAATTGAGTTAAATTTAGCTTAGATTATGATATGTATATTTTTAACCTAGCTCAATTTATCAGTTTTTTGATAAAAATCTGTTTTTTACGGACTTAAAACTAATTTCCAGTGATTTCTTTTGCCCACTTTCACTCTGCATTTATTTACCCCAACATGCTGCACTGCTAGTTTCTGAGATACAATCACCCGGTATGTTCAATTATCATGTCAATGCTCAAGTTAGTGTGTGTATATTTAGTTGCCTATAACCCGCTGTAATTAGATCATAATTATATGCAACATAATATACTACACTGACTGATTCTACAAATGTTTGTATCTTTTTATAATCAACCTATTTGAAGCATTATGCGAGTGTTGTCCACTCTCAAACTAAGCATGAAGTAATATTTCGAGTTTAGAAAAGCCCCGTGAAAATTTTCTGGGCTTTTCTAACCTCGAATTTTTACTTCATGCGCCACGAGTATAAAACACTAAAGTATTGTGGAATTTATGTATATTTGAACCTTACTTGAAATCAGTGTTTTTTACGCGTGGTGCATGAAGTAAAATTTCGAGTTTATAAAAGCCCAGAAAATTTGTCTCGGGTCTCTACGCGACCCTCGACAAATTTTCACGGGATTTTCTAAACTCGAAATTTTACTCCATGCTTAGTCTGGGAGTGGAGAACACACGCTCAAAGCTTCAAATTGAACTCTTTTAAACACACAACGAATATCTAAAGATTTACAGAAAATAAGCTGAATTTGGAATACGTATACTTTAACGATAAACTCCCATCATGTAGAAACATAATACATACCTGTCTGAAAATATTTCTGACGAAAATATAACTAAAAACTAACACAAAATATTTTAATCAATTGTCTACTATATTTATTAGGAGCTTAAACTAGCTAATAATTTATTCACCAAATAAGCGAGTTTATTTGGTACATAAAATGTATTGGGAGTATCAACGGGAGGGAAGGTACCCCAAGCTGATTACCAACTAGCTCAGGTTGGTTGAGTTAGAGAGAGATGAGCAACTAACTTTTGAAACACGTATGCTGTTTTAAATTATTTATTTTAAAACAAAATAAATCAAATAAAAAAAAACATTAAAACAACAAACAGAATAAGAACAAGAGAAGCACAGTGCACGAGTTACAGGGCAGACTTGGTGTGGCGTCGGCGTCGCGATCGGGATTTCTACTAGCCCAGCGGTGGCGTCTGGCTAGTGGTGGCTTCCGGATAGAGGCGGCGTCCAAGTACCAAGACGGCGTCTCGGTGTGAGACGGCGTCGGTGGGGTGGTGCATCTGGCTGGATCCGGAGGCAGCAACAAACGCTGCACTGGAGCGTCGTTGTGGCGTCGAGGCGACTGCGCTGGCAATCGGATTCTCGGCGTCCTGGTCCAAGAATAGGAACGACGGCAGGGACGGCTAACGTCGGCGTCGGTTGTTTCCTGTTGTTGGAATCTTCTTCTGGCGGCAGGAACGACGGCTAGGATGTCTGGCGTCGGTCAGAACTTCCTGGCTCAGAAAGAAGAGTTGAGGAATGGTAGTTCCTCCTGAATCCACATGCTGCCCCTGTACAGCACAAGAGTGGACTGCTTCCTGGATGCCGTCCCCCGGTATTTATGTCACGAAAAATGGCTTGGAGAAGGGATGATTTTGAGGACTACGTGACCGTTGGCAAAGAATTCGCTAGAAAGTAATTATTGCAGACAACATAATTACTTCCAGCGAACCCTCAAATCCAAACAACCGTTAAGCTGCAATTTGAAAGAAGTATAGAAATTTATAATCTCTATTCTTTCAAATTGCAACGGTGGTCATTAGTCCTCTCCCTTAATTGCCGATTTCGAAAAACCCCGAGGGACAATCCGCCACACCTGCCCAGGTAGATAGTGGCCCGGGCACGGTTTAAACCGCCCGAGATAATCCTTTGGACCGGTCAATTAGTTAATTGCTGGGTACGAACTCATTTTAAATAAAGGAAGAATTGTAAATAATATTTACAATTCTTGTTGCCGGAGATTAAAATAATCCCCGGTAACAGGAGTTGGATATCATGAAAAATTATGTAACGTACGAAGGTGTTGTTTGTCGTTATGGTTCCTTTATATACTTAAGATTTCCTGTATTTGTCGTTGAAGACGCAATTTAGTCAACTTGAGTCCTATCACAGAGATTCAAAGTTTATAGTTTTAGTTGGTATTTAATTTGATACTTAATATATGAATTTACAGATTGAAACAGACTTAGATTTAAGATTTAGATTTCGAAGATTTAGAGGTTAAGATTTATTATAGAGATTTAGAATTGACTGTCTTGATCAACTGCCAAAGAAGAAGTGTTCTCCTCTACACCAGAACAACTCCATTTCTTTAGTGATAAGATTAGATACTGATTATGTGTACGCATAACATGGAATACAAAACGAGATTTTAATTACTAAGAAAAGATTTAGAATGTGAAACATGTTTGAATTGCGGATTATTTGCTATTTCCAATATTATCTGTACAAGGAGATAATTACACTATAATGATAAATATATACAGAGTTATTCATAAACACATTAAATATAAATTAAACTGAGAGATACATAATAATTATATACGAGGTGAATAAAGTTATTAGGAACTTTATATCACGGCATTAAACCAACATTCAAACCTTCTAATAAGACAGTGAACAATTTATCAGCGTTAGAGTAAAAATGTTTATCCATTTTTTAGTGCTAAAATGTTTATGTAATTTTTTCTATGGAATATATCTTGTGAACTACTTTGATTTAATATGTTCCTTTTAAATGCCATCGATAATTAAATAAAACAATTTACAAAACATTAATCACTCTGTATCCACTCCTTAAACCAACATTTAAACTCTCTTAAAAGACAATTTATCAGCATTTGAGTGCTAAAATGTTTATGCATTTTTAATTTGTCGAGAGCGTAATTAATTTTCTACACGATAAAATCTGCTATCGTGGATTTTATGAATTTTGTAGTTTCAAAGCGTGTATGCGAGGTTGATTTTTTATGCGGTATTTAACCCAGTTCAAGGACCATAAGGGCCTGTCAGGGCAATTCCTGGCGTACAAGAGCTCGTTCGTTCGGTGCACTGATAATAATGGATCATTATTCCAAAAATATGCCTTTCACGCCACGCTTAATGACACGCTTACGATAGCATTATCACCTTATAATACGGATTATTTATTACGTCGTGGTAAAAAAGTTATTATCAGCTTAATTGGATAATGATCCAATGAATTATCCATTTCAGTAATCATTATTCATGTATAATAATAAAAGCACACACATTATTTCATTCATGTTTAAATCATAAAAAAAAAACAATGATCAAAGACAATTATATAACAATAAATAAATGTTAGTAAAACACAATAATACAATAACGTTTCATGTTGATTAAACGTTACTAATAACTTGCTTTGCTGATGTTTGGTTTTAGTTTTAGTTAAAACCGCATGATTCGATTCAAAGCAGCTTGCAATATACAGAGAGTTTTATATAACACCGAACATTTTCATCCAATACAATTTGACACCTTTAATTTTTAAGTTATGTGTAAATTGTGAAGCCTATATGAACATTAAAAATTGTTGCCAATCAATTGCAATTAATGCCTTAACTTATACATACAGAGAGTTTTTCTATCAAGTATGTCCCAATTACAGCGTATATGCAGTATATATTTAGATACTCATTGTTTTTTTTTTTTTTAAGAGTTCAATTTGAAACTTGCAATGAGTGTGTTCCACTCCCAGACTAAGCATGAAGTAAAATTTCGAGTTTAGAAAAGCCTGAAAATTTGGTTTGGTCGCGTAGCGCGAAGCGCGGAGCGGCCAAACCAAATTTTCAGGCTTTTCTAAACTCGAAATTTTACTTCATGCGCCACCGGCACAAAACACTGACATATTACGAAGATTAAAACACACTGCTAAACTTTACATTGCATCAGTGTTTTGTACCGGCGGCGCATGAAGAAAAATTTCGAGTTTAGAAAAGCCTGAAATTTTACTTAATGCCTAGCCTGGAAGTGGAAAACATTCGTTTAAAGCTTCAAATTAAATTCTTTTAATAATCCGAGCATCGGCAAATGTACAATGTATACTTATGTATACTTAACAGAAAAATTCTCGTTATGAAAATGTTAGGTGTTACATAAAACTCTCTGTATATTAGGTTTTATAATTTTTATAATAATATACAAACATTTATAGAATCAGTCAGTGTAGTATATTGTATTGCATATAAATATGATCTAATTACAGCGAATTATAGGCAACTAAATGTACACACACTAACTTAAGCATTGACATGATAATTGAACATACCGGGTGTTTGATTAAGCGTGGCCACAGCTGTATCTCAGAAAGTAGCAGTGTAGCATGTTGGGGTAAAAAATGCAGAGTGAAAGTGGCCAAAAGAAATCACTGGAAATTAGTTTTAGGTCCGTACATAAACAGATTTTTATCAAAAAACTGATAAATTGAGCTAGGTTAAAAATATACAAATCATAATCAAAGCTAACCTACTTGCTTCTCTATCTCTCACGTATAAAGCAGGGGAGAGCGGGAAAGTGTATCATTAAACTTCGTGTAACTTTTGTTAGGATTAACCGATATTATTCAAGTTAGTCTCATTTGATGGGTAATTGAAAGCACTTTAAATCACTGTTTACTCTAATTTACTTAAGTTCTTATAGCGTTTTTTGAACAATCGCCATATTTAGATATTCTTAAACATTTCAAATTATAAGCTATAGTGCTCCTACGCTAGTTTATTGCGGGAAGGAATACTGAGAAAAGTGGTGAAAACCTCACCCTGATATCTTTATCCTAAGCAAAGATATAGTAAAAAGTTTTGTAGATCTGCCCATTTTGAACCGCGTACCATATAAAAATATATTTTAAAATCTAGTAGGCCTTTAGCCTTTTTTGTTTTATGTTCAAGAGGTCAAAAACAATCATTTAAAAAATAACGGAGATCACTTTTTCATATTTATATGTTTTGGAAAGCGAATATGTGGGTAAATGCATAATTATTTAAAATCTCAAAATATAGTAGGCAATGAGATGCGTAGAATGTTTAAAATAGCGTATATTTACTATAATTAAAAACACTTATTACAATACTTTATTGAAACAATAACAAATAAAACATAAGAAAATGAAACAAATACAATAATAAATCTAGCTTCGCTGGTGGAGGGTGCAATCTCTACCGCAAAGGATAAAAACAAGATTTTATTAAACATGCTAAATGTAAAAGCATATGTTAAAAATATGTAAATATTAATCTACTCTAAGTTTTGTTAGATTTTAACTACAGTCTGGGATCTTATACTATTTCATAAGATGCAGATGAAAATGGAAAAGTCTGATCATTAAAATGGTTGTAAATTTAGTTATGTTTAACCGAATTTAATAAACTTTGACTACATTGATAAATATTTGAATGCACTTTTAAAAACTATGTATTCTGAATTAATTTAGTGTCTATAGTAAGGTGTCACGTTCGCGCACTCAATAGTTCTGTTTGCTGATAATTGATAATCGCCGGCCGACCCGCTCAGTGAAGATGGGGTGGGTCAAGATTATTTGTTTTTTTTTATTTTGGGCGCCACGTGGTTTTATACAACGATTATCGCCAGAACCTTTCAGACAAAATCACGAAAACTACTTTTAAACAACGAAGGATATTACAAATAAATGATTAATAATAATAATAATAATAATACTGCTTTATTTCATACAAATATACAGAAATAGATACATGGGTATAATGTATAAAATAGTGTCCTATAACAATATACAATCATCTCACGAAGATTTAAAATTAAGATACTCATCTAGGGTGTATGGTTCTATTTCACAGAGGAGACGAAAAGTCTATTCTTTGTATGTCTTTAGTTTTTGTTCTTTTTTAATTTCATTTGGTAGCTGATTATATAAACGCAGACATATATAATGAACACTTTTCTGTGTGTGAAGTAAGTTTACTTGCGGGTATACCATATTTTGCCTGTTACGTGTGTTATATTCATGAACAATCTCGTTGTCTGAAAAATTTGAATTATGATATCGCATGAAGAGTAGACATTCATATATATATATATATACATATATATATATACATATATATATATACATATATATATATATACATATATATATATATATAATGCTACTATTGTTAGCATATTTGACAATCTAAATTTATTACGCCATGACTCCCTAGGTCTTACCTTACAAATAATTCTAATAGCGCGTTTCTGCAATATTAGGACTCTGTTAATATCTGAACAGCCTCCCCAGTGTATGACTCCATATCTCAGCAATGATTCAAAATTTGCATGATATGCAATTTTTGCTATGTTGGTTTCAACATTTCTTGTTAATACCCGTAGCATATAACAAACTCTGCTTAGCTTGTTACATAAGTCTTGTATGTGGTGCCTACATTTAAAAGATGTATCTATCGTTATACCGAGCACTTTTGTTGAGCTGACAATATTATAATTACTAATGTTAAAGCAAGCGGTACTTGGTAGGTCTTGTACATTGTTTATTTTGAATAATGTGCATTTAGTTTTATCTTTATTCAGCAGTAAATCGTTTTTTAAATACCATTTCTCCACGTACTGTAATATGGATGTGGAATTTTTTTTTAATTCTATAAAGTCCCTACCCTTGACTGCAATATTGGTATCATCGGCATAGTTTATCATCGAATAATTTTCTGAAGTTTCATAATCAAAGATGTCATTGAGATATAGATTAAAAACCAAAGGCCCCATCACACTGCCCTGGGGAAGCCCGGATTTTACTGTCTGTGGATTTGAGATGTACTCGTTGTTTAAGTGTGTTATTTTAACTATTTGCTGTCTGGAACTTAAATATGATCTGATCCATTGATTTGCTGTGCCACGTATGCCATACAAATGCAATTTGTCCAATAAACGATTATGCGGTGCACTATCAAATGCTTTTGACAGGTCGAGAAATATGCCGCAAGCTAGTTCTCCTTTATCTAAAGCGTTGTATATTAATTTTGTGTAGTTAAATATTGCTGTGTTTATGTTTCTTCTTTTTATGAAACCATGTTGGTTATCATTCAATATGGAATGATTATTAATAAACTCAATTATACGTTTTGTCATGGCGTGTTCGAAGATTTTTGAAAATGACGGTAACACGCTTACTGGCCTATAGTTAGCAAGGTCATTAGAATCCCCTTTTTTGTATATGGGTCTAACTACGCCTGTTTTTAAGCCCGTTGCAAATGAGTTGTTTATGATATGAATTATTGGTTTTGCTACATGTAGTATACTTCGTTTTAGTATGAATAAAGGTATGTCATCGAACCCACTACTCCTTTTGCTTTTAAAGTTCATTACAATATTTATTACTTCCTGTTCATCGGTAGGTTTTAAAAATATTGAATGTTGATTATTTGACCATGTTTTGTGCATTATTTATAAATAGAGTATTAAAGCTGTTTACTTTCTCTTTAAGGTCTCCAGTCGGCAGGGTTGGGTTTATGTTTCTGGCTGTTAAGTCTTTTATTACTTGCCAGCTCGCTTTGTTTCTATTATCTGATTGTATGATTTGGTTTGTATAATAGTTACGTCTGCTTAAGTTCAAATGGAAGTTGAATTTCTGTTTGTATGACTTTAATATTGGTTTGTAATTGTTATTATAAGTGGCAGCGGTTTCATATGTTAAAATTTTGTCTTTAAGATATTGTAAGTAAGGATCACTGTATATATTATGTTTCTGGATGTTTGTCTGAAAGTGCGAATAGGAAAGTACTTATTGAATGCATTTTTGAAGATCGATAAGAAGGTGTTGTATTTATTGTCAGTACCACTGATGTCGTAAACTGGGTCCCAGAAATAAATAGAAAAAATATATAATATATTTTCCCCCAATAATAAATCGTAAACAAAATATGAAATTCAGGTGTTCATAAATAAATACAAATTATGATAATGTAATAAATTAATTCAAATAATACTAGATCACAAAAAAAACTAAATGGCTGCTAATATAGAGCTCCGCCGAATCAAAAAAAACATTTTTGGCTTTATACCAAAACAAAAACTATTCTTTTCATAATATTTCGACGTACCTTTAGCGTTAAGGGTTTCGTTTTTCTTTTTATTTCATATAACAGCTGATCAAATGTGAAATTTAATATTGTAAGAATAACTCTATATTTACGTAGTCGTACACATGCTACGCCACTGGTTATTTAATTAATTAAATTATATATAAAAAAATAATATCTGATGTATTAATCGCTAATTAAATTATATTAACATTCACTCCTGATAATGCTGTAAAACGCGAAACTAGTCGAGTAAATAGTAAAGTAAAAAAAAAAAAAAATTGTGAAACAAACCAAGTGTAATTTAATTTAAACCTTCATTATCGATATATTAACAGAATCAAAAAAAAAATGAATGAGAAGAAAAAGAAAAGTGAGAGATCTTTTAGCTTATCTGGTTCCGTTGTTGCTTCCGTTTACCACTGTGCCTGCTGCTGACGACGCCGTCTGACCAACTACTGTCCAGCTGCCTTACGACACCCTAACCCCCAGATTGCAGAACAAACATCCGGAATTCCAGAACTTCCAAACGATAACGAACCCCCTTTTCTTTCTTCCTTCCTTATATCTTCCTCTCTAATTCTGCGTACTTAGCAATTAGAGGAAACAAACGGGAAATGGGTTAATTTTTAACCAAAAGTAAAGAACCTAAAACACCAATTACGTCTTAGATACTTGAAACAACCTTTATTTTATACACAATAAATCGACATTTTTTTTTAATCGGGAGTGAATTGAGCATGAACAAGTTACGCAATATACCTCAGATCTTGTGCGGTTCTTAAAATGGACTTAGATTGGAATAGAAGTAAATTTCCACTTAGATTTTTCCTCTGATTCCTAGGTGAAAATGGAATCCGTTTTTATCTCCAATGGTGCTGATAATCCAACGAAGGTAAATGTGAATTTGTACCAACTCCACCAAATCTCACAAAAATTTGGATATATTTTTACGATAATCCGAATTAAATTTTGAAATTTAAACAATTTGTCCACAATTATTTAAATGTGCATCCACGGCCACCATAGAAAGAATTCATATCGCGCTCAGAACGAGCGAAAGTCACAGGCGTGAAAAGACCACAAAAAAGACGCGTGCGCTGCTCGCAATTAAAAATTCAAAAATTAAATAAATCATAAAATGCGAATATAGTTGCATAAAATAAATATCCATGAACAAATAAAAATTCTAGCGAAATTTTAAACTGTTACAAAGGATCAGAGGGCGCTGTTAGTACAAAATACCCCATTCTGGACAATTTTCAATATATCTCCGGCTAGGATGAAGATGTCGGGATGCGGTTTTCGCCAGTTTTCACACTATTTCTCATTTTAATTAACTATCGTAACTTACGCATACCTTCCAATTTGAAAATTTAAAGAAAATTGAGAAAATACGGCGATTGTCCCAATCGCATCCTCTGGCGCTTAATATCGAGACTAAAATGAATTAAAGTCAATCATATTTTAAAGTGCATTCAGTTATCTATCAAATAAGCCCAAGTTTAATAAATTCAGTAGAACCTAACAAAAGTTACAGGCATTTAAATAATGAGACATTTTTGTTCCCCCGCGCATCTTATGTGAGACATAAAAAAACGAGAAGATAGTTAAAATTGGATAAAATTTATTTGGCATTTATTTGTTAAAAATTGTTTTAATCTTTTACCATGAAGGTAGCGTCCTTTTGCGAAGAAGCAATGAACTTTAAAAATATTTCCAGCCATTTCTTTTGGCCACTTATAATGAAATTTTTTACCGCCACATGCTACGATGTATAGTTTTTGAGATACAGCCGATGGCCACGCTTAATCAAACACTCGGTATATTTAAAAGAAAAATTCCCTGTATATTTTTTATTATTCTAAATATATCGTATGTTTAATAAAAAAAAACCTCTAAAGTGCCATGGAAAATATTGTAAGTTGGCAACTCTGAAATTATATATTCTAATTATCATGTTTGACGTTTTACATGTCAATTCCTGAGGCGTGTAGCTAACCTAAATGTAAAAATAAATTAAATCATGGCACTCTAGAGGTTTATTTTTATTGAACATACGATACTATCGTTATTATCATAAGGATTTATTGCTATATTATTTATTTTCCCTAATGCACATAAAACTAAGAGTTTCTAGAAATATTAACATTTGTTAAGAAAGAAATAAATAAGAATTCAATTGTTATTATTCAATAATGTATTTTAATCTCTGATTATGATTTATGGCATTACTTTGGAAATTCATTTCATCATGGTAATGTCTTCTGTAAGGAAGTTTTGATTAAATTGCAATACGAAAACTTTAAATTAGTTTCGCGGGAAATAAATAGTGAATCGTGAACATAAATCGCAGCGGAAATTAATTTATTTTATTCACTGCTCAAAATTTAAATAAACGGAAAAAGAAGCCTTCGCCATTTATGTCTACTCAGTAATTTTGATTGTTATTGATATTGAGAACCTTGTGTCTCGAAATGTACATCTAACGATACAAATAAAAAGTCAAGTAAGGAACAACAGTCTTGTTTAGTGTTGTATTGATAATTGTTTATTTTTTTACTTTCTTCTATTTGTATCCTAAAATATACAGGCGAATATTTTTCTTTTTCACTTCAATGTCTTTTGTTTCAAAATTTAATTAAATGTTATTTTTGCATGTTTTAACATCACGATCGTATCTTTTGTAATCAGATTAACTTTATATTCATATGATAATTTAATTTAGCGACTGTAGTTTCCTCTAGTGGATAATAAAGTTGTACGTTGTACTGATAGGTCGGGTTTAATGTGATTTTGGCTCGCAATATCACCCAGACCATGCAAATTTAATTTGCTAAAATGTTAAATAATTCACGGGCGAGAACGCAGTAACGAATTAATATTTGCATAGTTCAACTTTTTTGCTACGGTTCGGCTCGTTGCAATTACGGATTGTAAATTTACCGACTTTTTTAATAACTGGAAATTCGGTACATTGTAAATCAAACCGGTTAGCCGATATTTTAGCGGTAAATCACAATATCGTTGTTTTAGGGGCACAAGTCATTGAATGCATGGGAAATTATTAGCATTTAATGACTTACGTTTAACGTGGGTTTCCACTCGTTGATTAAGCATAATGTAAATATTTTAAGTTCTTTGATTAAGCATAAAGGAAATGTTTTGAGTATTTCAAAATACCCGCAATTTACCAGTAAATCGGTAAGCTGGTTTACTGCGATTATAATCGCTAGTTGAAATAAATTACAGTTTGATAACGAACGTACAAAACAAATTGCAAAACAAACTACAAAATATATTGGTTTTCATTATTATACACAAAAATTATACAAATAAAACAATATTTGGTATAGTTTGATTATACACAGAGTTATACTTAACTCTTCCCTATAACATTATAACGTATACAGAAAGTTTTTCTTTTAAATCAAAATTATGTGCTGTACATTTTTTTCAATACTCGTTTTTTTTAAACGGGTTCAATTTAAAGCATCAAGCGAGTGTTATCCACTTCCAGGTTAAGCATGAAGTAAAATTTCGAGTTTAGAAAAGCCTGTAAATTTGGTTTGGTCGCTCCGCTTCGCGGAGCGACCAAACCAAATTTTCAGGCTTTTCTAAACTCGAAATTTTACTTCATGCGCCCCGCGTATAAAACACTGATTTCAAGTGAAGTTCAAAATATACTGATTCACTAATTATTTTAGTATAGCATTATACTTAAATAAAATCTAAATAACCCTGTTTTGCCATGACCACGAACTACATTAGTAGTTGTTAACATAAAGAAAAATTCAGTTTGTCAATAGTTTGCAGAATATTTACAAAATATAAAAAATATAAAAACGAATTAAAATTAATATTGATATTAAATTTAATTCGTTTTATATTTTTTTTATATTTAGTTGATAAGTAGCAATAGTAATCTACTAAACATTTTATTAATACGAAAAAGTTAATTGATATCAACCTTAGAATTGCGTAATAGCTGCTAACGTCTATTAAAATGGATGGCAATTTTAGTATCTATTATTATAAAATCTTTTTATGAGTGATTTTTTAAACAATAATATCAACTTTCTGAATTGATTAATTAATGATCATATAAAATTAAGGTATTATTTATGCATTATTTAATTTAGTCATCCTTCATTGCCTTTTCAGTGTTTATATTTTAGATAATATTTTCTACTCTAGAGTGAAAAGCACAGCAATTGCCTCCATCAGCATTTCAGCACTGCTTCGCTTATATTACACGCCCTCGATTCACGCACAAGTTTACTCTCCCCCTTGCTTTGAAAATATACACGTCTATCCTATATATGTAATATCAGTTACATTGACCTAATTAAAAAAATAACCAGACAAATATGAGAAATATCTCACCCCATAGACTTACAATCAATAGCGTTAATTATTTTAATAAGAAAATATTAGATACGCCAAATTATAAAAATGATTGTAATATTTATTAATAATATAAAACATGATTATTTAATTATATCGTATGTTTAGTTAAAAAAAAACCTTTAGAGAGCCATGAAAAAATTGTAGGTTAGCAACTCTAAAATTATATACAGGGTGTCAGTATTTCAACAGAATGTATGGGGATCTCGGTTATTTAGAGAGATAGAGAGTGCCATGAAAAAAAATCTAGGTTGGCAACCCTGAAATTATATACAGGGTGTCCGTATTTCAACAAAATGTATGGGGATCTCGGTTATTTGAAGATATAGAGAGTCGGTTGAATTATGGTAAAGTTGCGTAATATAGGGCCCAATAATAATATAAAAGCAAATTTGACATATCTTCTTTCGTTTTTGAGATATTGTCAAAAAACTTATTTTTTGAAGTTTCGTTTTTATTTTTTTTTTATTCAAAACCGTTGGATCCAGAGATTTACAACGTTGACATTATAGAGACACTTTTTAACGATAAATCTGGTAACATATTTTTATTATTTTTTTTCTATTTGAAGATAACTATAACATTTTCCCAGAGACCATAGCCAACTTTTGTTTTTCTTATGGGCGCCATTTTGGATTTTCATATTTTTTGGAAGAATATTTTTTTCTGAGTTTAATGATGCATCATACTCATTCTTTATTGTACATTTTATATGTAAAATTTTAATCTTTTGTTTTTTGTAAAGAGTGCCTTGGAAACAGTTGAGTAACTCACTTATTTGACAACTCCTAGGACCCATAATTTGCTCACATATCACCCCTGAAGACGATACATATTTAAACAGTTGTAATGTATTTTAAAGTAGCGAGTGTCTTTCACTCCCAGACTATGCATGAAGTATAATTTCGAGTTTAGAAAAGCCCCGCCTAGAAAATTTTCACGGGGCTTTTCTAAACTCGAAATTTTACTTCATTCGTCAAGCGTATAATCCACTGATTTACAGTAAAGTTAAAATTATATAACGCTTAGATGTAATGGCGATCAATATTTACCGAAAAAATGCAAGAATTACTTTGTTTGTGAATAGTTTTGGAATAAAAGTAAAATAAATTTAGTTTGTGCAACTTTTATGTGATAATCGATACTTATTATTATTATTAGAAAATATTAAGAGTTATTAATTAATTTTGAGTGCTAACAATAATTGACTGTTGTCAAGATTTTATTGATTAACAGATATGACGTCATTGTTTCCAAGGCACTGTTTGCAAAAAAATAAAATATCATGGTTTTAAATATCAAATCTAAAATAAATTATGAGTGTGGTACATCACTGATCTTTCAGAAAATATGAAAATCCAAAATGGCGCTCATAAGAAAAACAAAAGTTGGCTATAGTTTGCAAGTACGTGATATAGTTATCTTAAAAAAAAAAATGCTACTAGATTCCTCATTAAAAGGTGCCTGTATATTGTCAAAGTCCTAAATGTCCAGATTCAGTAGTTTTTGAGTAAAAAAATAAAAACGATTTTTCAAAAAATCAGTTTTTTGTTTATATCTCGAAAACAAACAAAGATATTTCAAAATTGTTTTCAGACTATTGTTAGGCCCTAAAATACGCAACTATCTATCTCTTCAAATAACAGATCCCCATACGTTGTGTCGAAATACTAATTATTATGACTGATGGTTTACATGACAATTTCTAAAGAGTGTAGCCAACTTAAATTTTAAAAAAAGATGAAATCATAGCACTGTACAGTTTTTTTTAATTGAATATTATATATTATAGATGGGTGTTCTTTTTTTTATTCTGCCATCCGAGTCTTTTACGTTTACTGTCTTTTTTATGCTCGTGTTTTTTATTGCCCCATTTACGTATTTTAATAGTCATTATTACAATTTAAGTGTTTACCATTTGTTCCAAAATTAAGCAAGGATTCGTTTTCAGAAATTAAGTTTGAATATATGCCAAAGACCAATTTTACAATTTGTTCCAAATTAATTTTTGAACTGCAGTTTAAAATGGAAATTAATTCTGAATATATGCTATAATTAATTCTGAATATATGCTAAAGACCAATTTTAAATTTTGTTACAAATTAATGTTTGAACTGCAGTTCAAAATGATATTAAGCATCATTTTAAACTACACTACAGAATTTTATTTATTATTGTTTGATTAGTTATTCTTTTAAATTGCATTTTAAACATAAACTTAAAGTTTTACGAATAATTTAAAACTATTTTTTTTCAAAAAATGGCTTACATCAGGCCCTAAAATAGAAACAATAAATATTATTTAATGTAACTTTCACTCTAAGGGCTTATTTTCACTTAGTTTATCCATATTATAAATGATTAAAATTGTGTAATTCTTCATATTTCATTTTATGATTATTCAATATTAGATTTACGAAGCAATAAAAGTTCTATTTCATTAATGAAATTAAAGCATTTTATATGTAATATAGTAGATTCCTCGTAATCTCATCCAGATTCGCATAAAGCACTTGAAATTCGTAGCAGTTAAATTATCAGGAATTCCGCTGAAAACCTCTCCAAGGGATCTGCACTGACAAGGAATTAATTATCCTTGAACGCACATTGCGTGCTGATTTAATTTAACAGCAATCTCATATGATTATCCAAATTACCATTAAGTAATAAATCAATGTGTTTTATGGGAAATGGATATTAAATAGTAACAATTAAGTTGACGGTGAAGAATAAAGCTGATAATTCTATCTCGATGACTATTTGTTACCGAGTTTAATAATAATAATAATAGCAATAATATTGTTTATTAATACTGTACCATAACATCATTGAGTAATTATTACGAAGAGAGGTAACCAGTAGGGTTTTCAGAGTAACCCACTAGCCGTATTTATCGGCTGGAAAAATGCTGCCACATCCCCCGGTGGAGACTTTATGAACTGCTTGGTGAATGTGATTCCGATCGGCACGGCTCGCGGGAGCCGTCGCGCCGGAGAGTTATCTCGTCAAGGACGTTTAATATAAACATACACACATTCACGTCAACAAAAAAATCCTGTCTGCTTTTTGCTTTCCCTGTCGAACTTTACTAATGCCAGGATACTTTTACATTGCAGCAAATTATTGCAGCACTAATTACAATTATAAATATGTAAACTATTATTTATATCATGTTATAATTATTTAATAAAAAATATTAAAAATTACGACAATGCCATATATTGCTTCTAAGAATTATTGATTATGATGGGGATTGATTTGTGAAAGTTAATGGATTGTTAAACGAAATAATTTCTTATCTAACAATTTGTTAATATTATATTTTATTCCATTATGTTACTTCGAAAATATCTTACTTGATATGTTGTAAACATTGTATACGTTAATCGACATATGAATGTATCATCAATGACAATCATATTGTAGTATTTTTTTTTTTACATTTTTTAATTTTTTTTATTCTTGTCATAATAAATGCAAACAAGGTTTTTCAAATGTTTTTAAGAAAAACTCAAATCTTCTTTTGGATAACAGCAGCGTCGCTTGTTTACACCACAACGGGAAAGATGAAAATCAATTTTATTAGCGGTACAATTTAAATGCGCTCTATACTTGGCCCGTTCATCAGAGACAGCAGTTGATAGTTTACTGCCAACTGTTGGGGTATTCACTGATGACCGGATTGTTAATCGTGAACGTGTTTGGGGTTTTTGCAATCGTACAAAATAGACCAACCAAAGAACCCTTTATTAGTTCTCAACATAGATTACAAACAAATCCAAATATGTTGAATGTTGAACATTTTGATGAACGAGCCCATTGAATAGAATGCACATTTATTGTAACTATTTTAGAAAATCTGTTTGCCATAGAAAAATATATATGACGTAAAATAAATACGTTGGTTAGGTTAATTCTGATAGATCCAAACCAAATAGGAGGCCGGTGGGGCTACCTAAAATTTGTATTCATAAATTGTAGTCATTTTCTTTTTCTATATAAAAATAAATATTTAATGTGCAATTTACTATATATATACTAAATCTTTATTATTTGAGAACTATGTACAATAAATTTAGTATTAACAAAACAAAATTATTTTTATATTGCATTCCCAAATAAGGGCTATCGACCATAAGTCTTTCTGCCCTTGTTTTTATCTTTGTTTTTTTTTTTCTTTTTTTTAAATTATGTAGGGGAAGGAGGATGGAGTGAGGATATATATTCGAATAGGGTGATGTGCGGGTTTTTGAATTTGGGGGGAATGTCAGGTTTTCTGGGGATACACATTTGTTTGAGTAGATCGTAATTACTATCGTTGCATGCAAATCGCTCTACAAGGAATCGAAGTCTGTCGCTGATTGGTAATATTTTTGTTGTTTGGTAGAGGAGGGTATTTGAGGGATTATAGAGAGGATTTTGGGGGTGCCGAAGTTTTGTAAGAGTACGGAGGGACGATCTCTCCGCAACCTCGAGGTTGTTGAGGGTGGATTTGGAGGGATTTAAGTAGAGGATGGAGGAGTACTCCAACATAGGGCGACATATCATTTTATATATAGTTGCACACGTATTCGTATTAATTCCCTGGTTTTTGTACGTGAGACACCTGAAATATTTTGCTCTCTTAATTGTCTTTGTTTTAGTTAATGATGTGTGTTTTTTAAATGATAATTTGTTATCGAAATGGATACCAAGGTATTTACATGTAGGAGATGGATGAATTATGGAGTTGTTTATGGATATCGATGGAGAATTAGGTGTTAACCAGTGGTAGGGTAGGAACAGTTGGGATTTATTAGGATTTATTTTGAGTCTCCATTTGGAAAACCACGCAGAGCTTTTTTTAACTAAGTTTTGAAGGGAATCTATGGTTGAGGTTAGGGTTGTTGAGTGGGAAATTAGGGCGGTATCATCGGCAAATTGTAGAGGATATTTAGCAAGGTCTATAAAATTGGGATTAGGATTGTAAAGGTCGTAACAGAATACATTATATAACAGTGGGGATAGAGGGGAACCTTGGGGAACACCTTGTTCTGGGTGAAAAATAAATGATAGGGATTTTTGGATACGGATTTGTAGTGAGCGGTTTAAAAGGAATTTTTGGATGAGTTTTATGAGGTGAAGGGGAATGTTAAGGATTCTGCACTTATAGAGAAGACCCCGATGCCATATACTATCGAATGCCTTAGCTATGTCCAGAAATAGCACTGCGGTCTTTTTTCCTTCTAGATGGCTAGTTTGGCAATTGGAAGTAAGGATGGTTAGTGGAAGTGTAGTGGAGCGTTTTGGAAGAAAGCCGAATTGGTATATAGGAATACGATTCTTTATTTGAGAGAGGATTTTTTGTTTTAATAAGGATTCAAACAGCTTTCCAAGGACGGGTAGGAGAGTAATGGGACGGTAGTTATTTACGAGAAGGGGATCGGTGTTAGGTTTGTGGATGCAGGTAATAATACCGTGCTTCCAATCCGGTGGAAATATTTGTTCACTATAGTTGTAGTTAAAGATTTGAAGGATATATGTATGTATGGGGTGAGGAAGAGCTTTTAGGATTTGTCTGGGTACTTTGTCATGTCCAGGGGCGGTGTTTTTACCTTTATGTAACTGTTCGTAGTATGTCTCTTCGTCTAATTTGTCATCTGTGGGAGGGGGCGTATGAGGTGTATTACAAAATTGGTTTTCGTACCAGCTGTTTACTTCAGCGTAAAAAGCGTCGTCATAGGAAGTGTCTTGTGTCGTTTTGTATGTGTTTTCGTAGTGTCTAGCGAATGTATCTGATACGCCTTTGTCTGTTGTACGTGTCTGGTTTGTCATTGGGTCAGTTATTTCAGTGATGTTGCTATAACATTTGTATTTGCTAAGTTTTTTGATTTCAGTCCAGTATTTCTTTCCTCCGTGCAAGTCGTTGATATTGTTACAGGCCTCTAGCCATTTACTGGTTTTATATTCTAGTATTAATTTTTGTATGTCTTTGTTTAGTCTGTTAAATGTTATTTTAATTCGTTCGTCCTCTAATTGTCTGTAGTCTCTGTATAGCTGTCGTTTGTATTTTATCAATCTCAGGATAAATTTAGGAAGCGGATACTTGTAATTTTGTTTAGGAATTTTAGGAGTGTGTCGGTCGATTGATTTGGAAAGAAGGCTATTGAAAGTGGAAGTGGTTGAGGAATTTATATCAGGATGGGTGGAGATAAATTGTAGGATGTCGTTTGATATTTTGGAAATATTTGCGTGCTTGTAATCAGAAATAAATTCAGGTAATGTTTGAGTAGGGTTTTGGTTGATTTTTAGTTTAAATGAAATAGAGAGATGGTCTGAGCATAAATCGGGAATTAAATGGACTGAGTGGATTAAGGGTTTTAGATTGTTGGTGCATAACAGGATATCAGGGGTGCTAGCTTGGTTTTGGTTCATGAGGAATGTGGGGTTGGTTTTAATTCGCTTAAAATTGGCAATTTACTATATTTAGTGAATACTAAAAATATAATTCTATAATTGTTAAACATAATATTGCATGTTCTCAAAAGTTTCAATTTATGTTTATATTTAATTATATTTTTTAAAAATTATAATTAGTGAGCCTTGCAAAAAAAGTGACAAATGTCATTTATTGTGAGGTTATGTCATTAATAATAACGAAACAACAAATAAGTACCTACGTTACGACTTAGTGTAGAATGGAAGTAAAGGAAAAATGTAAATATTTTATTATTTCAATATTTTGACTATTAATCATTTTTTTACGTGTATTTGTAACTTCAAAACATTTCAATGTTTTATACGCGTGGCGCATCAAGTAAAATTTCGAGTTAAGAAAAGCCTTAAAATTTGGTTTGGTCACGTAGCGCTACGCGCTACGCGACCAAACCAAATTTGAAGGCTTTTCTAAACTCGAAATTTTACTTCATGCTTAGTCTGGGAGTGGAATCAGTCGTTCGAACTTTAAATTTAACTCTTTTATAAAATCTACGTATGTAATATAATAAATCATTCATTAAAATCATAAAAAAAAATGCTAAATTTTACCTAAATCAACTTTTAGAGTTAACTTTAAAATTTGCTCGGCTCTTAATGAGTTAATTGTTTATTCCTAAGAAAAACAGTATTTATTAAATAATAAAGTTGCATTTAATATAATAACAAAAATCTAGAAATATCAAAAATCCCGACATGTCGAAAATCTTGACGGTCCATTCCCAGACTAAGCATGAAGTAAAATTTCGAGTTTAGAAAAGCCCCGCGTAGTAAATTTGTCGTGGGTCGCGCAGCGACCCGAGATAAATTTTCACGGGGCTTTTCTAAACTCAATATTTTACTTCATGCGCCACGCGTATAAAACACTAAAATATTGTAAAGTTTAAAAAATACTAGCCTTTATTTTGTTGGGTAAGTTGACACATTCTGTTGAATCTTCTAAGCCACATACATACTAATTATATTCATATATTTTGATCAGTATTAAAAGTCCAATTTTGTTTTAAGGCACACTCTATTTATTGTCAAAAAACATGTGAACAAGAGTTATTTTAACTTTTTTCTAAAATAATTCTTAAATTAAAATCAACATATCGAGCATAATTGGATTCAGAAAACAATGATCAATATAATTATGTAAGAAAAGTATATGCAGCCATTTAATAATGTAAAGTTGACTATTATTTGGCAATGAAGTTAATTTTGAAAAAATATACAGCGTGTAAACGAACTACTGTACAGGCTCTCTACCACATAAGGGGCAGCGTTTAAATAAACAATACCTGCATTTGAAATTACCATACCTTTAGTAGATAGCTCAAAAATAATTATTAAAAATGATTAATAATAATAGGCCACATGTTTGTGGTATCTGGTATACGTGCACATTGCGTATTTTAAGAGAGATTCCACATAGACTGGTAGTTTTTAAACGATTTGGATATCGAATTACACCATCCAGAGAAAAGTGGGTCAGATTGTGAAGAATTATGTCTATGTTGTTATTGTGATTTTTTTATACGTGACCCAGTTTCATCTAGTAATTCTAGACAGTGTGTGTGTGTGTGTGTAGTGCGTGCTAAGTGATTTATACGTCTCGATAGTGCGTGCGAAGTGATTTATGCGCCTCGCAGTAGTAAAAGTAAATAAAAAATACAACAACTTACGCATCCACGAAAAATATCATGAACACAGGTAACCAGAAGTTCTCAAAAAGTAAAAAAATGCATGAAATATTATGAAAAATCCAATATATTTTTTCCGATTTTATTTTTGCTGCAATTGGTGTCAAAATATTTTGTGTATACGCCCTTAAGAGGATGTACATTAGTTCGATTACACGCTGTATAATTAGTGTCAATTTATGGCATTGAAACTGCGATTGACTTTGTTTTTTAGTTTATTCAAAGCGATTTTTAAATAACAGAGTTATGGCGTTATGCGTTTTTTATCGAATAATTCACATTGGGCCCGTTCATCATATTGTTCAACATTCAACATGTTTGGATTTGATTGTGATGTATGTTGGTATTTAATAAACGGTACTCTGGTCGGTCTATTTTGTACGATTGCAAAAATCCCAAACACGTTCATGATTAAAAATCAAATCATCAGAGAATTCCATAACAGTTGGCAGTAAACTTCCAACTGTTGTCTCTGATGAACGGGCCCTATGTTTTATTCATCTATGCAAATCGCAAATTGGCAAAGCTCGAAAATCAATCAAAATTAAATAAAAAAAAGCGCCGAGATAAAACGTGTCAGAACGCTGTTGTGGTGCGTCAGTTTTTGTAGATACGAAAATGGTTTACTAATGAAAACAATCAAGTGATGTTATTGTCTATTCGGGAGGATAGGCGCGATACCCGTAGAGATATGTGTGATTAAAAGAGAGAAAGAGAGAGAGAGAGAGAGAGAGAGAAAGAGAGAGAGAGAGAGAGACAGAGAGCGAAGATTGTTTTTACTCTCTAAAATGACAGAGATACGATTTCGGCAACTTAATCGTTGGTATCAGTATTCACGCTAATCGATCAAGTCAATGACCTCTGGGTTTATTTAGAAAACTTCTCACTTCAGCTATTAATGAGTTTTCAACAGTCGAACTAGATGTTGACACCCGCGAGAGGGTGAAAATGCGTGACGCAATTTTTAGCTGAGGTTGCAGTAAATTTGTACTCAGTGATAACATGAATAGTTGTACAGTTCTATTCAATAAAAAAGCGTACACTTATTGTTTTACATTGTAAATGTCGATTATATTTCAAGTAGTTGCTATAGTAAAGGTTTTAAATTTGATAACCAACTGGTACAGTTTAAAAAAATTATGATGTGTACATCATAGCACTTTAGCCGTTAACGGTATGATGATTTAATATTGGCAATATGGAAAAGTTGCTCAAAATAAATTTACTCTACTTTTATTATAATCTTTAATATATCTTTTAAATGACTTCAAATTGAATTAGAGTTACGTTCAAACACACTGAAAGAAATACATGATCACATTAAACAAGTACATAATTGTATACGAACCTGTCAAGTAAAGTGTTTCCATTTTAACTTGTTAGAATGTTTAATAGAAACATGTAATTTGGCAGGCTAAAAACATTCTAACTTGTTAGAATGTTTGATGGATATCGTATATAAACATGTACTTGATTAATGTAATCATTTATTTCTTTCAGTGTACATGAAAATGCGATGTTGCTACGTTTATTTTATCGAAATATAATAATAATAATAATAATAAATCATATTTATTTCTTGTAGATGTACAGTAAAATTACATGGACACAAAATTGCGCATATAAACAAGAAAATTGTCAAAAAGATAAAAGAAGAATACAAATACTAGCAATTTCTACAATTAACAAAAATTGGATATATACTGCCTTTAAAAAAAATCAGAACACAACACAAAGTATTTATTGGACGATTTTAATGAAATTTACAGAATTTGATCATGTAAATGAACTGCATCGATGATCAATTGTTTTGATTACTATTTAATGGTATTTTTCCTTGATTTCACCATTATGAAGAGCTGCTGATTATTTAATGTAATTGCTTCTAATATCCAAGTAGCCTCTGAGTAGTTTGACATTTCAGTTTGTAAAACATAAAAAGATGCCCCGTGTTCGTCGGCGTGCACAATATTATCATCTAAGTGAATTTGAAAGGGGTCGCATTATTGGAATGTGAGAAGCGGGTTTTTCGGTTCGTGCTATTGCTGAAAGGGTAGGCCGTAGTGTATCGGTGATCGTACGCTGCTGGTCTAGATGGTCCGAAGCTGGGGAGAATCGACGTAGACTTGGATCAGGACGTCCAAGAAGCACCACTGAGCGTGAAGATCGAGTTCTTCGTCTTACAACTTTAAGGGACAGATTTACAACGTCGCGGGCATTGGGAAAGGACTGGTTGGCTCTAAATAGCCAAAGAGTATCCATGGCTACTGTTTACAGAAGAATCCGCAGTTTTGGTATAAAATTCTACCGTCCACAATTGTGTCTACCTCTTACTCCGCAGCATCGCAGAGCAAGACTTGATTGCTGCAGGGAAAGACAACATTGGACCCATGAATGGAATAACATTATCTTCAGCGATGAGTCTCGGTTCTGTTTATGGGCTCATGATGGTCGCAGAAGAATGAGACGTCGACGCGGTGAACGCAGAATTTTACAATTTGCTGTTGAAAGACATACGGCTCTTACACAGGGAGTTTTGGTTTGGGGGGCGATATCATATGATAGTCGGTCTCCTCTAGTTTATTTAGAAGCAAGTCTTAACGCGATTCGGTATATTGACAACATTTTACGGCCAGTGTTAGTGCCCTATGTAAATGGCTTGCAGAACCCCATTTTTCATCAAGATAATGCTCGACCTCACACAGCGGCCATTACAAGACAGTTTTTTGATATTGCCGAAATCAATTTGCTACCTTGGCCATCTTGTTCTCCAGATCTATCGCCAATAGAACATGTTTGGGATATGATAGGTGTTAGAATAAGTAACCTACAGCGCCCCGCTAACACTGTAATGGAACTTAGAGGTCAAATTATCGAAGTTTGGAATGAAATACCCCAAGTCGATATTGACAGCCTGATTTCTAGCATGCCTCGACGTGTTAATGAGTGTTTGGGAAATCGTGAAGGCCCAACACATTATTAATTTTTATTCATTTGTTTTTTTGTTTTTCAAGTTGATTTTTTGATCATCGATACAGTTCGTTTACAAGATGAAATTGTGTAAATTGTATTAAAATCGTGCAATAAATACTTGGTGTTCTGATTTTTTTGAAAGGCAGTATATATTGACTGACCGTATACGGTTCCATTTCAATTAGACTATTTTTTATTTTACATTTTAATGCATTTATTTGATTTATATTTCAATACTGCAGAGGGAGTTTATTATATACTCATCATCATATAGTGTGGTGCTTTTTCCAAAAGTGTCAGTGCTTTTTTTGGGTAATTATAGGTCTTGTACCGATTTCTTGTATTATATATATTCATATTTAGATTTTGACTTGAAAGGTCTTTGTTTTTATAAATAGAAATTAAGCATTATTGTATATAAATTGCTGCCACTGTTAAAAGACCGAATTTAAAACAAACTAAAATAATTATCAACTTTCTGCAAACATTTAGTCTCATTGATCGATCGTTCAAAATTAACTAATAGTATGCAGAATTTGTTCTATTCATATAAAATGTAAGTATCGTGTTCGTATGGGTCTAGTAGAATTTATCCAACCATAAATTATAATAATATTCACCGCAATTCTATCATTTAGGCTGTAGATCTTTTGTATTACTTATTTCGAATTGAATCTGCAAATTTATTCAATTTTATTTTGTTAATATACAAATTAATATAGTTGACTGTATTAACTTTAAAATCATATAATTGATTGTGGAACTGATTACTTTATAAAACATGTTTAATGCTTTTAATTAATTATAACATCTAATTAGTATCACAAATTCAGATTTTTTTTAAATAAAAACTAGTTTCACCTCTAAGACGTAACTAGTCTCTGTTTAATAAATCTTCGAATTAGTGTACTAATGAGTTTTATAATTTTATTAAGGACATGATTTTGTTGATATAGTTGCATACGGTATTTTACATAAAGTCGAATAAGTTGCATATGTTATATTGGTAACTGTAATTGTAAATAATTATACAGGGAATTTTTCTTTAAATTATACATACAGGGAATTAATATTTCAAGTATACATTACATATTTCAATTCGTCTGCATTTAGAGGTATTTGTTGTTGTATTTTAATAAGTTCAATTCTAAGTTTTAAACGAGTGTTTTTCACTCCCAGATTAAGCTTAAAGTAAAATTTCGAGTTTAGAAAAGCCTGAGCGTTTGGGTATAGACGTGAAGCGTCCAAATCCAAACTCAGGCTTTTTTAAACTCGAAATTTTATCTCATGTGCCAAACGTATTAAACACTGAATACACTGAAACATTGTGAACAAGTGAACTTCAATTGAAATCAGCTTCTTAAATGATTGGCGCATGAAGTAAAATTTTGAGTTTAGAAAATCCTGAGTTTCGATTTAGACGCTTTGCGTCCAAATCCAAACGCTCAGGCTTTTCTAAACTCGAAATTTTACTTCATGCTTAGCCTAGGAGATTGAACAAAACTTATGTAATAATATTTTACATACAGTTAAGTAAAGGATATGCAGGGATTTTTTTTAAATATACATATGGATATGTTTCTTTGTTTAGATTCAATTTGAGGCTTTCCGTTAGAACCCCCCCCCCATGTAAAAATGTAAAAATCCTGGCTACGCCACTGATCATGACATTTTGACATAATTTAATGAGCTTAACTATTTTCACATTAGGACAATAAATCACCGTGTCTATTGTTTTTGGGCCAATAGAATCACTATTGTTATTTTATTTATTATTTTATTTATCAATGACTATTGCAATATTTTTACGGTAAGTTTCTTAGTGGACTGTATTTTTACCATTATGGTATTTGACGTTAAGTTCTTTGATCGACTGTGAATTGTTATTTAAGGTCTGGCATAAAAAACGACTGCTACCTCTTCAACTTTTATCGCAATTGACATCCTGTTTTGACATTATACAACTTTTTCCATCAATAAAACAAGAATCAATGTATTATGTCAATTGTTTTAATGCTAGAACCAGCGTCTTCCACTCCTAGACTAAGCATGCAGTAAAATTTCGAGTTTAGAAAAGCCTGAAAATTTGGCTCGGGCCAAACTCGAAATTTTACTTCATGCGCCACGCTTAAAAACACTGATTTACAGTGAGGCTCAAAAAACACACACATACAACAACGATTATAGGCAATCTAGTCAGTGTGTTTTTGAATGTTTTCGAGTTTAGAAAAGCCTGAGCGTCCCAATCCAAACTTAGGTCTTTTCTAAACTCGAAATTTTACTTAATGCGCCACGCGTATAAAACACTCAAATATTTTGAACTTACAAATATACTGCTAAATTTGTTAAAAAAAAACAGCTTCAGCAGGATTAAAAATTTACTGCTAGACAAGCAATATTTTGAATTTCACAATATTTCAATGATTTATATGCTTGGCGCATGAAGTAAAATTTCGAGTTTAGAAAAGACTGAAAATTTGGTTTACTTCATGCTTAGTCTGGGAGTAAAAAACACTCGCTCTAAACTTAAAATTGAACTCATTAAAAGAACAACGAATGACTCAAAACGCATACGCCGAATCGAGATATGTATACTTGAAAGAAAAATTCCCTGTATTTGTATGATTACTTTTTTTGAAAAACTTCTTTTTACGTTAATAAGCACATTTATTTAACTTGGCTAGTCTACGTTATCACAGTGTTTTCATTTCGGTTTTCCTCTTTTTTCAAATGTATTTTACTATTCCGTAAAAGTATTGTTTCACAGTGCTGTGTTTATCATATAATACTTTAATGAGAATAAGAGTTTCCTGACCCACATAAAAATAATAATGCCAATTAATGTAGATTTAGTATCGCAAGTACAGTTGGGATGCTTCATCAACATTTATTGTCATTTTCATGTTTTTGTGGGTTAGGCCACTCCTTCCTCTCATCGCTTCAAATAATGAAATACAATTGAAAACAGAAGAAAACCGAAAGAAAAACACTGTGATACGAGGGTAGATTGAAAAGTTTCCGGAATAGGCAAGAAAACGGAGTAATTGAAGAGGTTTTATTTTTTATTTTTCAACATAGTACCCTTGCAGGCCGATACACTTTTCCCAGCGGTGCTCCAACTTTTTTAAGCCTTCAGAAAAATATGACTTCGGGAACTCTGCAAAATAAGCTTTAGTGGCGGCGATGACCTCCTCATTTGACGTAAAGCGCTTGCCTCCGAGCCAAGTCTACATGTTTGTGAACAAAAAGAAGTCGCACGGGGCCAGGTCTGGAGAGTACGGGGGATGCGGCACCACCTCGTAGCCCAATTCAACCAATTTAGCATTGGCGATTCGGGATGAATGGGCCGGCGCGTTGTCGTGGTGGAAGAGCACTTTTTTCCGCTGCAAATGAGGCCGTTTCTCCTTCAATATGCCGTTGAATTGATCCAATAAATCGATGTAGTATTGTCCCGTGATAGTTCTTTCCTTCTGCAAAAAGTCAATGTGTATCACACCTTGCGAATCCCAAGAAACGGTGGCCATGACCTTTCCAGCCGATGGGACAGTCTTTGCCTTCTTCGGAGCAGATTCGCCTGGAGAAATCCACTGTTTCGACTGCTGCTTGGTTTCTGGTGTGTAGTGGTGGATCCATGTTTCGTCCACGGTCATGAATCGGCGAATAAAATCCGTTGGATTACGCTTTAACAAGGCCAAACTCTCTTACGAAATGGTCACACGATTTCGCTTGTTGTCCATAGTCAGCAAACGCGGCACCCATCGCGCCGACAGCTTCCTCATGCCCAAATGTTCTTGCACGATATTTTGTACACGTTCATATGAGATGCCCGTGGTCTCTACTATTTCGCGCAACTTCACTCGTCGATCGGCTAACACGAGATCATGGACTTTGTCGACCATTTCTTCATTTGTGGCCGTTTTTAGACGTCCACTGCGTGGTTCATCCTTGGTGCTCGTACGGCCATGTCTGAACTCGCTCACCCAGAAACTAATAGTCGAAAATAAAGGTGTGGATGTGCCATGAACTTCCTGCAAAATATCTCGTATCTCCGTCGCCTTTTTCCCATCCATCCAGAAATGTTTGATGACTGCACGAAATTCGTTTTTATCCATTTTTCCAAAGGTGCCTGACTTGCTTCACAAGATATAATAGTAAACAAAAACGGAACGACGCACGTGTCTGAAAATTTGACAGCTTACCTAAAATAGGTTAGCCTTGACAACCCTCATAACTATTTCACGATACGCGCGCCATATCTTGCCCATTCCGGAAACTTTTCAATCTACCCTCGTAATGTAGACTAGCCAAGTTGAGTTTCAATGGATATTTTTTGTCTTAAGTTGTCTTATTAATTAAGACACATTGTATTCTTTTTACACGAAAAACATTTTCGTAATTTTATATTTTATTTTCTTGAATTAATTTCTCATCTGGCACTTGGTAAAACGTATTAGAATATGTAAAGTTATTTAAATTTCATAAAACACTTGGTATTGTTTAACAAATTAAAACTTTATTCCGACTAGTTTTGGTTTGTTGGGCTGTTTTCAAAGAAAACATGGTCTAACAAACTGAAACTAGTCGGAATAAAGTTTTAATTTAGGAAACAATATCAAGTGTTTTTTAATTTAAATAAATTTACATATTATATATTAATTTTAAAGTGTGCAAACTGTAGCGTAAGCTTATTTTATCGAATTCAAATATTACTGAATTTGAATTATTGTTGTTTGAGGTTTCATTTAAGTAAAAATAAAAGTATTTCGTTGATTACTGAGGCACTTAATTTTTGAAAATCCATGATTACTTTAATATATTAATAAATAAAATATTTCTGATTTTTAACTATTTGGCGAAACTATTGTAGCGAAACAATTGTAGTGAAAATAAATACAAAAAGTTCAAAATCAGAAATATTTTATTTATTCATTTATTAAAATAAATGTATTTGTTTAACAGAGGTAGGAAAAAGATTTAAGAAATAGTAAAATATAATTGACAAAAGAATCCAACCAAAAGAAAAAGACTGTAAAAGATAAAGTTGTAGGTATACTCGATTTTCATAGAAACTTTTCATAGAAAGTAATTTCAAAAACTAGAGATTAATCAAATAAAAGCCCCTCAGGTAGATGATATTAATAAGGAATAATTGCGCGCGGTCAAGCATTCATCAGCTTTTATTATTTAATCCCCGAGCGTTTTAATCGCAATTTGCGACCGCCCCTTCTGTCCCACTTCACCTAGAAGGGATGAGTTCCCGTTTTCCCACAGCGAGTTATTTCCGGGACAGAATTGATCACACGAACACGAAAAATTTACGCTTTTTATTTCGTGTTTTAGCAATCACCATTCTAAATGTTTGCAATCAGCATGAAAAAAAGGAACAAACAAAAAATAAATGCCACATATATCATTCAACGAAATTGGTTTTATAATTGAATTTCCAATAAGTGAAAATGAAATATTTTCATAAAATGTTTAAATAAATCCTTTGTTCATTGCTCAACTTATGTTTCCTCTATCTTTAAATTTAAAGCGATTAATTTATAATAATTAATTAAGATTTGAAAAAGAAAACACTTGGTTAAATTTCACTTATAATTTCTTGAATTAATTTCTCATCTGGCACTTGATGAAACATATTAGAATATGTAAAGTTATTTAAATTAAAAACACTTGGTACTGTTTCACAAATTAAAACTTTATTCCGACTAATTTCGGTTTTTTAGACCATTTTCAAAGGAATGTACAGACAAAATTATTATTTGATATGCAGTCATTTGTTAGTTCAACTTAATTTTAGTACATTGCCGCCTCATTTACGTAGACATAATAATCTTTTTAAAATAGAATTTCATTCGTCAAATTACGGATTTAACAATACTATATGCAGAACTATGCGATTATTTAACACATTGCCGAATGATATTGACTTGTTTAATTCATCAATCTTATTGTTTCGTAAAAAATGTTTAGACTAATTAAACTCTATTAATGAATAACATGTGTCTTTATAGTTTATAGTTCGTAGATGTTTTGTAACTCATACAAGTATAATTTAACTTTTAGTTTATTTGAATAATCTTGTAGTATCTAAGTCAGCATAAGCGCCCATTTTTATATTTTTGTTATCGATATGTTTAATTTTTGTATTATTGTAAAAGTCGAAACGTAAATAAATAAATAAATAAATCTAGGTATATATATATAAAGTTTTGTTTCAGATAATAAGGGAAGTCAAAATTGGGGAATTCTAAATCTCCTCGTTGTCGTTTACTAATATTTTTTTTTATTCCAACTAGTTTCGAATTTGAGTCATTGTCAAGGATTAGTGAAATATAACCAATATACAGCTTTGACTAAAACTTAAAATAATTAATATTATTTTTGATAATAAAGTTTCAAATAAAATGTAATACAGCTTTAATTAATCATCTGCACTACTTGTCATTAGCATATCGCAGCTTGCGTTATGGAACATTTTGAAATTAATCCTCGCACGGTAATGCACGTTATGCGGGACAGGACATTTTTATTAAGTCGGAAATAATTACCTGCCCTGGCGTCATATTGTTGGCAAGTAATGTCGGCTCGGGTTTTACAGCGCCCCGTTTTTAAAATGCGATACAGCATTGCTGGCGCAACAATACAGGCACTACAATAAAAAAAGTGTTGAATTGTTGCCAAAATGTAAGGAAAGCTTCATGTTCTTGAGTTATTAAATGTATTTACAACAGATGGTGGAAATAGTATAGATATACGTTTTTTATTTTAATTGTAATTCAAAATACAATTCCTTATTTGCAGAATAAAAAATTTGAATGAATACATGGGCGTAGACTACCGTGGAGCAGTTGGAGCAAACTACTCTAGGTGCTCGAAATCTGAGGACGTAAAATTTGTTTAGATGAAATAAACAAAAATATATTAACGTAGGGTCAAATATACCGAGAGTTTTATGTAACACCGAACATTTTCATAACGAGAATTTTTCTTTGAAGTATCCATATGCATACGTTGCACATTTTCCGATGCTCGGTTTATCAAAAGAAACCAATTTGAAGCTTTAAGCGAGTGTATTCTACTCCTAGGCTAAGCATGAAGTAAAATTTCGAGTTTAGAAAAGCCTGAAAATTTGGTTTGGTCGCGTAGCGCGAAGCGCGGAGCGGCCAAACCAAATTTTCAGGCTTTTCTAAACTCGAAATTTTACTTCATGCGCCACCGGTACTAAACACTGATTCAATGTAAAGTTTAGCGGTGTGTTTTAAACTTCGTAATATGTCAGTGTTTTGTAGCGGTGGCGCATGAAGTAAAATTTCGAATTTAGAAAAGCCTGAAAATTTGGTTTGGCCGCTCCGCGCTTCGCGCTACACGACCAAACCAAATTTTCAGGCTTTTCTAAACTCGAAATTTTACTTCATGCGCCACCGGTACTAAACACTGATTCAATGTAAAGTTTAGCGGTGTGTTTTAAACTTTGTAATATGTCAGTGTTTTGTACCGGTGGCGCATGAAGTAAAATTTCGAGTTTAGAAAAGCCTGAGAATTTGGTTTGGCCGCTCCGCGCTTCGCGCTACGCGACCAAACCAAATTTTCAGGCTTTTCTAAACTCGAAATTTTACTTCATGCTTAGCCTGGGAGTGGATATCACTCGCTTAAAGCTTTAAATTAAATTCTTTCAATAATCCAAGCATCGAAAAATGTGCAACATATGGATACTTCAAAAAAAAATTCTCGTTATGAAAATGTTCGGTGTTACATAAAACTCTCTGTATAATCAAGCTAAGACGGCTTAAATAATAAACGTAAATATCTAAGCAGTATATTTTAAACTTTATAATATATTAGTTTTTAATACGCATGGCGCATGAAGTAAAATTTCGAGTTTAGAAAAGCCTGAAAATTTGGATTATCCGGGGCGCGACTCGTTTCGCTCGCGCGCCCTGGCAAATCCAAATTTTCAGGCTTTTCTTAACTCGAAATTTTACCTCATGCTTAATCTGGAAGTGGAAACCTACGTTAAAAGATATAATGTTAATTATTTGTGTTCAAATTCACATTTATTTCTTCAGATTAAAATGAAACGTTACTCGCACGGTCATAATTACAAACTTCACACCACTGAAATCAAGAATAGACTATTTCCTATTATTACAACACTCTATTATACAGGGTGTGTATAAAGTCTGGAATAAAATTAATATTTCTATTATCTTGGGTTTGATGGAAAACCCCTAAAACAGGTCGATGTTTGTTCTTAATTGCGCTGTTTTCTGTTTGCTAAAAAATACCGTGACGTCACTACTGTTGGAAGTGTGACGTCATCGGCATTTTTTTAATGGAATTCGTTTTTTTTTCGTATGTCAACTTTGGTAGAGTTCCTGCTTGCTCAAAAATATTGTGACGTCACTACTGTTGGACGTGTGACATCATCGGAATTTTTTTTAATGGAATTCATTTTTTTTCGTTTGTTTACTTTTGTAGAGTTCCTCTTTAAATACGAAATGTTTATATCCCTCCTCAAAATTTTTTTCTAACCACGGCCTTGCATCTCTACATGAAATTTAAATAAATTCATCGCATATTATTATCATTGCCACTTTTATGTGATTGCCGAGTATTATAGCGACGACTTCTCTTTATATTTTATTACTTAAGTTAATAATATTTCATATGAAATTCTTTATGTACATTTTATTCCTTATTCCGTAATTCTTCCCCTACTTCACCCATCACTGAGAAATTTAATACCTACTTATAACACAAACAAAAAAACACCATAAAACACAATATTTTCCGGTAATAATTCCAGTAAAATTTACATATCCCCACTTTTCATATCTTACACAAAACCTGTACGAAAATAAAGCAAACATAATAACAACGTATTAACATTTCCGCCGTGAGAGAATTAAATGTGTAAAAAAAAGTCCACGCCGACTTTTCGCATTTCCATTCCGAGCACACGGTGGAGAGCACGTCACTAAAATACGAGTGTCATAAAATATGCAACCTTTCATTTGCGTATCAGTTTCACTTAGGAAAACGGAGAACCGGAAACGGGGCCGCACACACAAAAAGCCCCCACGGTGCTCGTGTTGTGCGAAATGGAAGCTCTGAATGCGAACACTTTTTCTTACCTCCCTTTTTTCGCCATTCAAGTTGTGTGCATGAATTAAGGTCAACGAGTTATAATTAAGGAATGAATTTTTAAAGGTTTGCATGTAGATTTTTTTTAGGGGGAGGAAATGGGTTTGTGTCTATATTTAGTTTTCAGGTGAAAATGTGAATATTCTGATATTTTGTAAAAATGAAAACAGCAATTCATTTGTTTTTTTTTACAAAATATCAGAACATTTATATTTTTATGTAAATACTGAACATTGAAACAAACCTATTTAAATTGCACACAGAAAGAAACATTTTAAATGTTCTTTAATTTATAGATATAGAGACAGGGAATGTTTCTTTAAAGTAAACATATGCACAAGCTGTAAATTTTCCGACACCTGTTGTTTTTTTAGAAGAGTTCAATTTGAAGCTTTATACGAGTGTGTTCCACTCCCAGACTAAGTATGAAGTAAAATTTCGAGTTTAGAAAAGCCCCGTGAAAGACAAAGACAAATTTTCTGGGCTTGTCTAAACTCGAAATTTAACTTCATGCGCCACGCGTATAAAACACTATATTCAAGTGAGGTTCAAATATACACAAATTTCACAATATTTTAGTGTTTTATACGCGTGACGCATGAAGTAAAATTTCGAGTTTAGAAAAGCCCAGAAAATTTGTCTTTGTCTTTCACGGGGCTTTTCTAAACTCGAAATTTTACTTATGCTTAGTCTGGGAGTGGAAAACACTGGCTTTAAGCTTAAAATTGAACTCCTAAAGAAACAATGAATGTAAAGAAAATAAGACGAATTTGGAATACGTATACTTTAAAGAAAAAATCGCTGTATGTATATCTAATGTATTGTATTAGTTTAAATTCAATAACTTATGTTAAAAAGGATTGAATCATTTAACTTATAAGGTGCCATTGATGCAATAACGTAACATTATTAATGTTTTGTTACTGAATTACTAAATAAGTTAATTTAATACATTCTAATATTTGACTCTGATAATCTGACTTAAGAATGTGTGGAGAAATGTGTAAATATTTAGAAATTAAATATTTCGATTATTACTCTTAAAAAATAGGTTTTTAATGTATTTCTAAATTCAAAATAATTTAATGTTTTATACACGTGGCCCATAAATCATTTTCGAGTGGACTTAAATCGAAATTTAACAATTTATTTTCATTTTTTATTTGAATTGCCTTCAACATATTTAGTTGATAATGTGATAACTGTTTTAATAATGTTACGTTTTCTAATATGAACTTGTGGCCTGTATCAATTGCGTGGTTAGCGACCGCAGATTTATTTTTTCGGATAAATTAGTTTATTACCTCTAAAAACCACACCTTCCCTGCCGACACCCTCCAATCCCCCATTTTTGTGTATTTTCGTATTAGTATCAAACCATTAATAATGAACACTTTGTGTCCGAAATGTACATTTGGTTACAAAATAAAGTGTTGAAGAAAGGTTCTAAGCGTTTTAATCAAAGTTATAATTAAATTCAAGTAACTCAATCAATCCAAATACTTTGTATATATATTCTAGAAATGGTTTAATTTGTAATATAAATTTAGTTTCTATCATAATTCAGAACATTTTAGAATGCATGTTTGAAACGAAACAAAATAAATTGAGATTTTTTTTTCGGTTCAACTCTGGGTTTGGCGTATAAAACTCTATTTAAAGTGAAAAACACAACGATTATAGGAACTTAATATGCATTATACGAGGGGTGATCGAAAAGTAAGGTTACAAATCCTGCAATAAAACATTAGTGTTAAATGTATATTTTTTCGTATTAGTATCAAACCATTAATAATGGACACTTTGTGTCCGAAATGTGCATTTGGTTACAAAATAGAGTGTTGAAGAAAGGTTCTAAGCGTTTTAATCAAAGTTATAATTAAATTCAAGTAACTCAATCAATCCAAATACTTTGTATATATATTCTAGAAATGTTTAAATTTGTAATATAAATTTAGTTTCTATCATAATTCAGAACATTTTAGAATGCATGTTCGAAACGAAACAAAATAAATTGAGATTTTTTTTTCGGTTCAACTCTGGGTTTGGTGTATAAAACTCTATTTAAAGTGAAAAACACAATTATAGGAACTTAATATGCATTATACGAGGGGTGATCGAAAAGTAAGGTTACAAATCCTGCAATAAAACATGTACATGTTGTAACCTTACTTTTTGATCACCCCTAGTATATTCACTGTTGGATCAATGCCAGCCTGTAGCCCTCCCTAAATTTTTAAAATGTTAAATTTTTTAAAGTAGAGGCGGCACATTAGGAGCAAAAACAATATTTTTACCATTAAGCCCCCCCCCCTCCTTGAGATTTTTATAACTCCCTCCGAGATTATTTTCTGGCTACGACTTTGGTTCAATGCATTTGACTTGCCTATTATTCAGGTTTACATTACTATAACATTTGATCGATACATAGAGAACTTTTTTATTTGTATACAAGTCCCACGTATACAGATAAAATGTTCTCTATGTATCGATCAAATATTAGTAGTAGTATAACCTTTATTTGGCATAATCCAATACAAACAAAATTCTGTAAAAACTAACATTTTCTCTTTAAAATAAAAATAATAGTAATAATAAAATAAAAATATAAAATCAAAACTACATTCTTCTCTACCCGTCGCAAAGCAGCTAACTACATCTCCCTGGCCTTACTTTCATTACTTCCTTCACGACCTCTATCCCTTTTAAGCTCTCACACAAACTCTCGACACGCGTACTACCTTTCACACCTATTTTTATCCTCATTGCTGGGCATGCATTCATCCAGTGCTCCCATTCATTCGTCTCTCTCCCACAAAATACACATCTCATATATACTTCTCCCGTCCATACCTTCCTTCCTCTCTCCTCATTTCCACATCTGAGCCGCGCTTACAATCGTACCTCCTTCCCACTTAATGTGTTAAAATAGCGCGGCGGTCCTGCGTGCACTTGAATTATTTTATAGTGAGGGTTGTAGCTGCTTTATCTTATTTTTTCCTGGCGCTCCTGTAGCTCAACATCCCTCAACCTCTCACTATATTCAACCTCAAGCATTTCCCCGCGCCATTTCTTCCCTCACTATCAACGCCGACCACCCCACTTTCTGGTCCAATCTTTATCTCTCTATCATCCATCTAACACCCACACTTTTCACTTGAAATTCCCCGTAACACTCATACCACGCTTCTCTTACCAGCCTTTCTTTCCCCAACCCATTCACCATTTTCTCAAACTTTACCACTCTCTTCGCAGCCACCCATTCTACTGACATTCTCTGGAACTCCTGCAATACTATACAATTTGTAGTCATTCTCTCCAGGCCAATTATTCTCTTCAAGTATTACAGGTGTACACTTTCAATCTTATCATTCCTACTCACTCCCCACACCTCAACTACATACAACAATATCGCTCTTATACATGCATCCCACCATACCATTTTCATTCCAACATTCTCCCCAAGCATATCCTCCAATATTCTCCGCATCCGTGCCATCGCATCTCTCACCTTCTTACATACAAAATCAATATGTCGGGCTCTGCTACCATTTTTAGCAAACATATACTTGAGATATTTAAATTCTCTCAAACGCTCTACTTCCTCACTCATCCATCTAAGTTCTTCTACCTTTCTTCTTCCACCCCCCTTCTTATATACCATTCACTTTGTCATTTTTACATTCACAGTCAATCTCCTTTTCGCAAAATACCTTTCAAGCCTCTTTTTCATTTCCTTTAGTTCACTCATAATCTTTGCAATTACCACCACATCGTCCGCATACGCTAGGCTCCACACTTTCTTGCTTCCCACCACTATTCCACCTGCCTGCCCAAGCTCTAAGACTCTCTCCAAATCGGCAACGTACAGGTTGAACAGTAGTGGGCTAAGTGGACACCCCTGCCTAACTCCTCTCTCTACTTCAAAACACTGCGACACCTTCTCACCCATTCTGGCCTTGCACCACGTTTCCCTATATTCATTCACCCAATTCACTACTTGCTCCGACACACCCAATCCTTTCAAACACTCTATCATTCGTTCTCTATCTACCGAGTCATACGCAGCTTTCAGATCTACAAACAACAGGTATACTTTCCCTCTTTTGCACAACTCTCTCTCAATCAGCCAGATCAATGTAGCTATCTGCTCCACAGTTGATCGTCTCCTCCTAAAACCAGCCTGGACTTCCGGTAGCATTTTTTTCTCCTCCACTTCCGCCTCCAGTCTTTTTTTCACCATCATCATCATTAGTTTGTATAAGCTATAGTGTGATTCCTCCTTAGTTGTTAACCACCATTCATCTCCTCCCTTATGCACAGGCACTACAATCCCTTTCCTCCACTTCACTGGAAACTGCAAATCCCCTCTGCATATACTATTCAGTATTGCTAACATTTTAACTTTCCCGTCAGCACTGCACATCTTCCAAGCCTCCGCCTTTATATTGTCCGGCCCTGCTGCTTTATCACCTTTAATGCCCCTTAACGCCCACTCTAACTCCTCCTCAGTGATGTCCTCCGCTCTGTTGAACCGCCCTTTGTTATCTATCTCCCCTCTTTCCCTGCCTCGAGACCCTACCAGCTCCTGGAAATATTTTCTCCACACCTCAATTGGAATGCTATCTTCTTTCGTTCTGTATTTTTTATTCTCTTTTTTAAGTATGTGCATAGCTGTTTTTCATCTCCTATCTTCCCAACTACCTCCAATTCATCCTTCATCCACTTCTCTTTTTTTCTTTTGCAAACCTCGTCAAACTTACACTTAGCAGTTCTCACATCATCTTCTCTCCCACTCCCTTCCCTACAGTCACGTATTGCTCTTCTTAGCGCTTTCTTAGCCTCTTTGCACTCCAGGTCGAACCAATTTACTCTGGTCCCACCTTTATATTCTGTCTGGTCATCGCTTCTTTGACTCCTCTCCTAAGTTGCTCTAAAGATAGTATCTCTTCAAAGCACACATCCCTAATTTTCTCCCTATAGTTCTTCTTTGCCTTGTTCGACCAATTCCATATTTCTCTCTGTTCCACATCTGCTTGCTTCTCCTTATGTCCTATCTTTACAGTCACTGGATAGTGGTCCGAACCACTCCAATTCTCTACCTTAAAATTTTTTATCTGGTCACTGACCTCTTCCCTCACCATAATATAGTCAATCACGGATTTTCCCCTTGGCCCTACCTACGTTATTTCCCCCTCCCAATCACCTTCTGTACATCCATTCAACACTTCTAACCCCTGCCCATTAGCCCACTCTAACCATGCTTCCCCTTCTTTCGTAACTGTCTTATCCTTGGATTCCCTTGCTTTCGCCGCCTTATCCTCTTCATTCAACCATTGAGTCTCCAAACATCCTATCCTTACGTTCCAATCCCCCCTTATAATAACATCCCCTGGTATTTCTACCTCTTGCTGCATCCTTTCTATGCAGTACATAATTACCTTTCCTTTTTGCTGATTATAGACAGTTATGATCCTCCATCTATGGTTTCGCTTACTCAAGGTTCGACTTACGATCCCTTTCGCCACCTCTCTTTCCCATCTTTCCTCCACTACTTCAAAACCATTCCGAGTTCCAGTGACAATTCCTCCTTTTGCCCTACCCCGTGTCCTTTCCCGTATCGCCCCCACACAATCCCATCTAAATCCACATTGCATTTTATCCTTTAACCTCTCCCAGTCCTCTACCTCTACCCATGTTTCTATTATACCGACGAAATCTTTATCCCTAACCCAGTCTACCACTTTCCTGCGCCAATGCTTATTTTTCACTTTTTTCTTTATCCCGCAATATTGGAAAACGAAACGTTTATCCCCTCCCCATCTTTTTCTTTCCGCCCCTCCCTTCCCCCCTTCTCTCTTTTTTAGGTCTTGCCTACGTTTTCTGGCGCCGCCTGCTCCCTTATTAACATTCCCTTTTCCTTGTTCCAAGACCACCATTCATTTCCTACCCTTATCTTTTGGTAATATACTTGAGCTTGATTTCCTCTACTCCTTTCTTCTTTTACTCTCTCTTTTATCTTCATTTGTATCTCCCTATCATCTTTCATCAAGTCATCGTCCACGTAAACACCACTCTTCACAACTTTTAATACACATTTCTTCGGTATTATTTTTCTTTTCTCGTCCATGTTATTACACTTAACTAGAATCGGCCGCTTCCTACCCACTTTCTCCGCCCCTAGCCTTACCGCATTTTCAAATTGTAAAGAGATTTTCATTACTTCCGCCAATTTTTATTTCATCTTCTTTCACGTCATCCCCTTCATCTAATCCATTAATAATGATATTATTTCTTCTTCTTTCTCTCTCTCGAACTTCCTCGGCCTTTTCCAATCTAGCAATTCTGCTCATTAACGTCGTTTTTTCTGCTTCCCAGTTTTGTTCTTTCTGTCTCAGTTCTTCTTTCAGTTCCTTTATACTTCTATCGTAATTTTCAAATCGACTCTCAAACGCTTCAAATTTGCTTAACAATTTATCTATTTTCGCCTCCATTGTTCCCGATAATTCCTGCGTGTTTTCTTCCGCCTTCCTTTTTTTTGTTTCCTTGCTCAAACAAACATTATAGATTAACTATCTTACCTTAATACCAGTAAAAGCAGCAGATTATTAGTTTACTGGTATTATAATCACTGCTGCTAAGAACAGCAATATAAACTATTTGACATGCATGTAACATAATAAAAATAGCATATTTCAATATTATTAATGAAAGGAATTAAGTCAAGGGCGCCGTACACAAGAAATATGAATTCATGTAAATAAGGGCTGCGTTAATTACTTTATAAATATGTATAAGTGGATAACGTGACGTGTCGGAAGTATTTATAATTTTTTTTTTTTTATTAATTAAGCGTGCCATGGCGTAAACTTTCCGCTTCCGGTTGCATAGAATGTCTGATAAACAGTCTGTTCAAAATATTAAAAAAAAGAAGTGTTTTAATTATAACTCCTTGTCAATTTTAGAATCTAGAGAATTGGAGGTGAAAATCATGAAGTGCTATTGAATATCCGCTTAACTTTAGCTGGTAATTAGAATTTTAATTTCCTAGCCATTGATCGGAAAATTATTGTGTGAGTTAATTAGATGTAAATTGGGGCGGATTAAGAAAATGCTTTAGAATATAATAGAAAATGAAGAATTAATAATTATATTAACAAAATGTTTCGGTATGATTTACTTAAAGATGAATTTAATAACAAATGAAACAAGTAATCCTGTTTCTCCAGTGGTTTATTTTAATCACTACATGTACATTTCGCTCACCAAGTGAATATTTCCAATTGTTGTACTAAACCTTTAAAATAAATCAGTGAATTTACCTACAATTCTGCATTAATTTTTATTTATTTTTATGAATGACTAACTATATTACATACTAGGAATTTTTGTTTTAAATATTCATAATGTATATGCTGTAAACTTTCAGGCATTCGTCGATTTCATGAAAGCCTTTAATTTGAAATTTGGAACGAGTGTTTCCACTCCCTGATTAAAGCATGAAGTAAAATTTCGAGTTTAGAATTGCCTCAAATTTTCAGGCTTTTATAAACTTGAAATTTTTCTTCATCGCCAAGCGTATAGAACACTGAAATATTGATAAGTTCAAAATATATATCTTCAGCATATTGCTTTCGTAGTATATTTTGAAGTTAACATGAAATCAGTGTGTTATACGCGTGGCGCATGAAGTAAAATTTCGAGTTTAAAAAAGCCTGAAAATTTGGTTTCGTCGCTCCACTTTGCGGAGCAACCAAAAAAATTTTAAGGCTTTTCTAAACTCGAAATTTTACTTCATGCTTAATCTGGGAGTGGAAAACACTCGTTTAAAACTTCAATTTTAAATCATTTCAAATACGACGAATATCATAAATATTTACAGTGTATATGTTATGGGCGATGTAAATAATTGGGCATTATTTGTAATGCACCGGCAATTTAAAAAGTGCTCAAAGGGATATGACAAAATGATGAAATATATAGAAAAATGCACATTATCCAGGCATTATGAATAATGCCGGAAGTCGAGTGGGCAATTTGACAACGTGCGTATTGTGTGATTTTTGCTGGCCAATCAGCATCCATTTTGGGTGGTTTGTTGCTTGCGCCATCTTGCGCCAGGGCTCCGTAGAACATGCGAATCAAAACGTGGAAAATATGCTTTGTTCGTGACTGGAAGACAATAACAGCAGGAAATGGTCAAAAGGCTTACGTTTTGTTCTGCTTATAAATAACAGAGCTCATCATAGTGGCATAAACTGTCCTCTGTATGAGGCCATGTTTGGAACAAAGTTAAATGTTGGTCTAAGAAGTTTTTTACCTAAAGACGTTCTGCCTTATATAAATTGTGAAGAGGACTTAGATATAATAGTAAAAGATCAAAACAATTTAGAGTCTGTAGAAGATGGTGCACTGCAAAATAAACCAGGGTCAAATTCTTTAGCAGATCTAGGTCGAAATCAACATAACGAGGAGGAGCTATCTTCTCTTGATAGTTATGTTCAACCTTCAACTTCGTTATCTGAACCAAGCTCTGATTTTCATAACAACGAAAGAGAAATAAATGTCTCCGAGCAATCTGAAATTCAAGTCCTCTGTCATGAAAAACGCGCGTATGAAGGTTATGAAGATTCCTCAGAAGATCCCAGTGCAAAGGAAAATCCAACATATTAAAAATTAGGGAAATTTCAGCAAAAAATCTAAGAAAACATGAAAAATGCTCCAAACCTCTAATTCAAAGTACCCTGCCGCTAAAAAGGGTGACACTGTTCGTTTGAGTCCCAGATGTCGGCAGAGGTCGCACCGATGGAAGAAATATTTTGGAATATGTTCTTGAAATAGAATATTTTATTTTATTTATTTATTTACTCAACGGATAACGCCTTTTACAATCAATTACATAATAAATCTATAACTATAATATTATAATACATGTTCTCATGTGAATAAATAGTAACATAAACATAGATAAAATAAACTACTATTACCGTTAACAGGAGGTTACACTTCATGACAATTTATACTTATAGGTTTTAGTCTACAAGTATAGATAAATCAATACGTCAAAGTTGACATTTGAATAGAGATATTGTTTTGTTTAATTCATTTATCTACGACTGCTTGAATAAGTGACGAATTTGACAATCATTTGAGTTACGTAATGAAACTCATTACCTAACTAGTTAGGTAATGAAATCAAAAACACACTCATTTTTTAATACCAACTAACTACCAAATTTATTAAACAATTACTTATGAACATTAATAATAACATGTTTACATTTATTTAAGTGTATTCCTGAAGACATTTCTGTTTTAGAAATTTCCAAACTACTGCGGTTACTGGTTGAAACTTCTACAAGTACATTCTTTTCTCCAAGAATATTTGTTGCGATACGTTTCTTATTCTCAACCGAAGTTTCTATGTACCCTTCGGCTACTGTATCGCTCTTCCAACCCCCGTGCCTTTTTATTGTTAGCCCCTGAGTTTGCCAACAGTGAGGTTGACGATCTTCTGAAACAGTGACCGGTGTACTCGTTAGCATTTTTTCACAGCAAAACAGAAATTAGAAAATTAATTCTTGAAGTTTTGACTATTAAATTGTTGACATTCAAATTACATGTTGCTATGGTTCTACGTACATACTATTATATTCTAATTTTTCATCAAATTCAATTCAAAAGTATAATTTCCGTAATTCTGAGCAGTCGTAGATAAAAAGTTGTATCTAATACGTGGGATAAGGCATATTAACTGAGACTCATGCTATTACTTCGACTCGGGCTACGCCCTCGTCTCACAAACTCACCGCATTCGTCAGTTAATGATGCTCTTATCCCACTAATTAGATAAATATTTATTATGTGACTGTATTTAATATGGAGGATGTTGAACAGTTTAAGTATTCAGCACAAAGGATTGTTAATTCTATAGTTGGTAGAATGAGATTTTAGACGGAATAATTGTTTTGAGCGAGTTGACACTCCCAATGGTGCATTGAAATCAATATCTTCAAGTAGACTGGAACAATCAAGATACCCGTTAATAAGCTTAAACCCAAAACTAAGGTCCAAAAATATTCTTCGATTCTTTAATGGCTGCAAATTTAAGATTCTTAAAGACTCTGTATAACTATAATGCTCCCTGGGAATTCCCCGTCTTCTTGAAATTTCTAGACAAAATTTATTTTGCACAGTTTCTAAATTTGATGATGCATATTATAGAACGGTGACTACGCCTGACTTGCATACTCAAGATGTGGTATGACCAATCCAACATATAATATCGTTTAGATATTAAAATAATAACTAAATCTGAATACAAAGCCAAGTACTTGAATTGCTTTATTTCTAATTTTATTAATACAGAGAGTTTTATGTAACACCAAACATATTCATAACGAGAATTTTTTTAAGTATACATATGCAGACGTTGTACATTTTATCACGCTCGGTTTATTAAAAGAATACAATTTAAAGCTTAAAACGAGTGTTTTCTACTCCCAGGCTAAGCATGAAGTAAAATTTCGAGTTTAGAATCCAAATTTTCATCTAATGATTAACGCCATATACGCTGTAATTGGGACATGTATACTTGAAAGAAAAACTCCTTGTATGTACAAGGAGGCATTAATTAATTGCAATTGATTAGCTATAATTTGTAATGGTTATAAAGGCAACTCAATTTAAACATAACCTAAAAATTAAAGGTGTCAAATCGTATTTTATGAAAATGTTTGGTGTTATATCGGGTGTGTATAAATTGGCAAATAATCTACACGTGGTGATATTGTTTGTCAAATTTTAAGCAAATTGTCTTAGTTCTAAAATGCTTCCTAAGCCTTCACGAGGTCCTCAGAGTTTGAACATTCGATCGTTCCATATGCGTTATTATTCAATATTAATTTACAGAAAACCCTGCAACTTCAGTAGAATGGCTAGTTTGAAGATTATTTGCCGGTGTGTGCAATCTTTCTATCTTAAACGTCCGTTTATAACACTTCTTCATTAGCTAATTTTCATATAAAGTACAGCCGGCAACGTCGACTCCCGCTTACGTTGGTGACAAATTTTGATACTTACTGTTACGAATTCATTTAAACTTGCTAGTTCCAATTTTGTGCCAATTCTATTTTTCTCGTTATTATCGGTTAGTATGTTTTTGTGTTATTTTTGTGTTATTGTTCTGTACAGTTTTTGCTCCGTTGCCAAATGTCCATTTCTTTTAAATGCCTCCTAATGGTATATGAAGCATGATACAACATTTATGCGTCTACATTTTCTATTCAGAATTTTATGTAGAACGTGTAGATTATCCGCCAATTTATACACACCCGATATAAAACTCTCTGTATGTTTAATAAATGTTAATCGAGAATCATGGACAACCCCTAGATCCTTAACCTCGTTTACATTACTTAATTTGCCAATGCATACTAGGATTTATAAATTATTATTGCCAATCTTTATAAATTATTAACGGAACATGGAATCCTAAATCAACTTTATGCTAGGAATCAACTTACAATATGCAATGAAAAGTTTGTTTATGAAAATTCCACAGTTAGATTTCACTAAGAAAATGTGCAAGAATGTTATCCAAGACTGATGGACAAGGCTATAGTCGATGTGGTTGTAAAGGGGGTTGTGAATCTGACAAGTGTAAGTGTCGTAAAGAAAAAAAAGCTATGTAACTAGAAATGTCACCAAAGTGCAAGCTGCTCTAATAAATAGAAACTCTTGGATTTGACATTTTGTGTGTATATGTATTTGTAAGTACACACCTAATAAGTTTTTTTTAGTTAGTTTGATTGTTGTTTAGAAATTAGTTTTAATATACTAAATATATCCTCTTATTTTTGTATCATATGTTTAATAAAAAAAAAACCTCTAGAGTTTCATGGAAAATATTGTAGGTTGGCAATTCTAAACTTATATATTATAAATATTATGTCTGATGTTTTATATGTCAATTTCTGAGGCGTCTAGCCAATCTTAATTTTAAAAAAGATAAAATCATGGCACTCTAGAGGTTTTTTTTATTGAACATACGATATGTACAAAATATGAATAAAAATATTCTTAACTTGCCCACTGGACATCCAGCATTATTGAAATGCCTGGGCAATGTGATTTTTTCTATATACTTCATCATTTTGTCATATCTCTTTGGGCACTATTTAAATTGCCCGTGCATTATAAACAATGCCCAATTACTTACATTGCCCGTAACATATACAGTATAGTTGGGTATGAATACTTAAAAGACAAACTGCCTGTATACATTAATCACTAGTAGCTAAACCAAAAACCGAAAAAACGGTTTTTTCCAGAAATAGAAACCGAAACCGAACCCATGTGTTTTTTGTTTGATTGAACTGAAACAAAAACCGAAACAAAATTATTAACGGTTCGAAGCCCTAAAGTAGAATGTCGAGTTTAGAAAATCCTGAAATTTTGGACTTCGTGCCAGCAAATCCAAATTTTTAGGCTTTTTTTAACTCTAAATTTTAGTTCATACTTAAGAAGTAGAAACATTCTTTACTATATTCAAATAAAACTGGAATCAAAAACAATGAATGTCTTAAAATTTACAAATCAGGATGTTTATATTTAAAAGAACAATTTTAATTAACAAATTTTTCGAATTAGCAGTAATTTAACTCAAATTTACTATACGGTACTTTCTTTTTAAATTTTGTTGTATGCATAAATGTTATTAAATTCTAGCCCTCTTGCATAATTAACTAAATTATTTGGTATTCTGAGAATGATGTTAGAATGGAGGTTTTTTTTATCAAATCTACAGTCACGATATTTTTGCACTAATCACAGAATGAACTCAATCACTTGTTCTTGTTCGATAATCATAATTTAACTATTTTTAGGGGATGACATAAATTCAATTTAAGTGTATGTAAATTGGGCAAAGTAAAACATTTAAGTCGCTTAGAATTAATTAAAATTATTATACTTATAATAAGCAATTAATGTATTGACAAGTGTAAAGCTGTTGCCATTGACACAATAAATGAATTGAATTGAATTGAATAATCGTATACCCAAAAGTGAAATACTCTGTATGTTCTGTTTTGAACATGTTTTAAACATGTTTTAGACATGTTTTTAACACGTTTTAAAAATGTTTTTAATTGTTAATGTTTTAAACTCTGTTTTAATGAAAAAGAAACACGTTTTGTAAAAATAACTGTTTGTTTTGATTAAAATGAAAAAAAAAAAACGTGTTTTTAACAACCCCGATGAAAGCTTTATATCTCTTTGATAATTAACAAAAAAGGCTCTCCTGCATATGCTCCAATTTCTTTTAAATTGATGTGCTTCACGTGTCAGGCAACTGAAAATAAAAAAATGGAACAATGCAAATGAGGTACAGTCTATTCCGGGAATCATGGCATTCACGACATTAATTTATGTACGTATCAAAGACGAACAGTTTTTTTACCATTTAATACTTTTATATGCGCATCATCGTAGCAATTAATACAAACTTATATCTTGTGACTCCTGAAACAAGTATCGACGACAGTGCCATCCGGAATTCGGAATTCCGAAGCTCAGAATATTGGAATTGATGACGTGAATGTCGACATTCACGGAATATAGTTTATTTTGCATTTTTTTTTTATATTCAGTTGCCTTACACGTGTATCGATCCGTTACAATCATTTTCAAAGTTTAAACTGTTTTAACTTTAAAAATGATCGTAATGCAACTGAGAATAAATATATGGAACAAAACAAGTATTTTATTTTACCTTATGTGAAAATTTGTTTCCATCAAAAAAATTGAAGAATAAGTATCAAATATAATTGTTTGTAGTCTATAGAAGTTCTAATTAATTAAAGAATACATTTAGATCAGTGAACTTCTCTATTGTAATCTATAACGGAAAATCGTACGCAAGGTATTCTGTCCGTTAATAATATGCACGCCACGTACATAATTTTGAATAATGCAGAACATGAGGATGAACATACATAAACGAGACCGTGTTACACGTGTTGAGTAGTCGAGGGGTAGTTTATACCAACAAAAGCAAATTTACAATGCAAGACTTACGTGTTATGAATACCGCAGATATTTTACAATATTGCACATGACAACCAGAATGCAAACATTTACAATAACATGCATAACATTCATAAAAATAATAAACCAAACTACACAGTAAAATTTAGAACAGTAAAATTAAGTTTATATATAAAACAATTTTTAACTTTTGCTGTACCACTGTACTTAAACTTATCATGTGACCATAGTTTCAACAATCTAGTAGTCATTCACATGCAGCGCCACAGTAAGGAAAACTTACACCTGGGGACAGAAATCCAATTGGCGCTCCCCAAATGTACAGTTACAATAAATGTTTTGTGTCATTATAAATAATAAAAACAGAGAACAGTTACAAAGTATATAAAGAAAAAAGAAAACACGTAAAGGAACTAATAACAAAAGAAAAGAGAAAACATGGAAAGAATTTGGAAAGAAAATGGAAAAAGATAGTAAAGGAAATCAAAAACTATTCTATAAAGTGCTTAAATCTTGCAGAGAAAAAAATAAACACAATACAATTCAAGTAAGAACAAAGGAGGGAAACAACTAACTGTGGAAAAGGAAATAATGGCGAGGTGGAAGGAATATTTCGAGGAATTACTGGGGACCAATGAAAAAAAAAACAGATGGAGAACAACAACAAATAATAACCGAAGGGGAAAATGACGCAACGAACGAGAACATTAAAATAGAAGAATTACAGGGAGTAATAAGAAATATGAAGACTGGAAAAGCACCCGGAGTTGACAAAATCACTGCAGAGATGTTGAAAAAAAAAATGGGAACAAAGGGAATAGAGATACTACTAGAAATATATAACAAAGCATGGCAATAAAATAAAATACCAAAAGAATGGAAGACAGCGCTAATAGTGCCGATATACAAGAAAGGACACAAAACAGAGTGCCAAAATTATAGAGGAATAACGCTATTGAATACAGTCATAAAAATTTTTGAGCAAATTATTGACGGAAAACTCAGAAAAATCATAGAACCAACACTTTACGAGGCTCAAAGTGGATTCAGAAAGGGGAGAAGCATTCAAGACCACATCTTCACATTACAGCAAATAATAGAAAAATTTCAACAACAGAAGAGAAATGGGTACCTTGGATTCATGGATATGGAAAAAGCATTCGACAGGGTGAAAAGAGAAGAACTATAGGAAATACTAAGAAAGAGAGGAGTTAACAACAAATTAATTAACATTATAAAGGAAATATACAACACAAACAACAATGTTGTAATAAGAAACAACCTACAATCAGAAACTTTTAGAACAAACGAAGGACTTAGACCAGGAGGAGGGTTAAGCCCGACGCTGTTCATCATATACATAGACGAAATACTGAAAAAGAGCACAAACAAGACCAAGAATCTACTAATCGGACATAGAAGCATGCAAAGAATAGAAATCTTAGAAGGGGCATTTGCAGACGACATAGTTATGATAGCTGGGGAGGAGAGAGAACTTCAAGAATGCCTAAATATATGGAATGTAACACTGAAGGAATATGGAATGAAGATAAACAAAACAAAAACGAAGGTAATAAAGATAGGCAAACCAATAAACATGAATATAAAGATAGAGGACGCAAACATAGAACAAGTAGATACTTTTAGATATTTGGGAGTAGAAATATCAAGAAATGGAAAACAGGAAACAGAAATAACAGCAGAATAAAAAAAGCGAATAAACTATATTATGCAATGAATAAGACGATTAACAAGAAGGATATATCACGTAAAACAAAAATAAAAGTGTATAAGCCAATATTTAGACCAGTATTGACATTCGGGTGTAAAGAAGAAAATATTACGCAAAAGAAAAATAAAAGTATATAAGGCAATATTTAGACCAGTATTGACATTCGGATGTGAATCGTGGACACTGACAAGAGGAGAAAAGAGCAAGATACAGGCGATAGAGATGAAATACCCACGGAGAGTAGGAGGAGTCACAAGGATGGACAAAATGAGGAACTATGAAGTAAGAAAAGACTTGGAAATAGAACCGCTTGAGGAATTTATAAAATGAACACAGCTGAGTTGGTGGGGACATCTACAACGAATGGGAAGCACAAAACCAGGTAAACAAATATAGCAAGCAAGAGTAGGAAAAAGAAAAACTAGAGGAATACCACGGCAGACCTGGGATAAGGCCAAACAGGAGAGACTAGAAAAACGAGGAAAGACATGGGCAGAAGCAAAAGGACTCGCAAGAAACAGAAAAGAATGGGCAAAATTTGTACATAGCAATCAATAACAGAGACAACCTACAATCATGGTAGATGAGGATTTTAGATTATATATATATATATATATATATATATATATATATATATATATATATAACTGGCTTGAGTTTTTTGGGCTGCTTTCTCGCGTTGGTTAATTTATTTGCGCTCTACGTTTCGGCAGCATCACTCAAGCCAGTTATATTTTGCTCGCGAAAACCTAAAAATAAATATATATATATATATATATATAAAAAAAAAAAAATTTTAGATTTGAGACGGGTAGTGAAAAAATGATAGTTTTTATGATTCTATGTACGGGAGCGACCGTGGTTTCGATAATGGGTTTACCCCCAGCTCGCACAAATGCCTCAAAAATGGCCATTTTGGTAGTTTTTTCATATTTCACCCAATAGATCATACTTTACATGTTATATGTGCGACTTTTTGGTCACAAATTACTCATGGATCTTCAACCTTTAGATAAAGTCCATTGGGACCATATTTTGATGGTAAACCGGTGGAGTTATTGCCCTCTGAAAATATCGATTTTTGGGGGTAAAACTGCGAGATGCTTGTTACAATGATAAATAGGTAACAATTAGCTTTTTAAACCACCTCATTTACTAATTTAGACTCTAAACTGCACCGCAAGCGTCTGAAGTTGGTTTTCGACCGAAGAAAAACTTTGTTTTTGACATTCATTTTCGATTTTTTACCTCAAATTGGCGAAAAAACACGAGACTCTTATTAAAGTGATTAATAGGTGATGATTAGCTTCTAATACACTCATTGTTTAAATTTAGATGTAGTTCACTTTCGACCAAAGGAAAACTTTGTTTTTGCCGTTTATTTTTGACTTTTTAGCTTAAATCGTCGAAAATGTCGAGATGATTATTGCTGTGAAAAATTGTCTAAATGTGGATTTAAAAACCACCCTCTGTCCTAATTTAACATCTTAACTTCACCGTTAGCTCATTACACTGAATTCCGATCAAAGAAAACTTTTGTTTAAGCCTATTTTTGACTTTTTATTTTCTGATGTGCCTATGTCAGGTTTGGTTAACAAAATGTTGAATATAGTGTACTAAACTAATTCTCTACACTCATTGAGCACAATAACTTGATATCAGATTCATAGGATATGGAATTAAAGAAAATGATACATTTGCAGAGGTTTAAAAGCTAATTGTTACCTATTTATCATTGTAACAAGCATCTCGCAGTTTTACCCCCAAAAATCGATATTTTCAGAGGGCAATAACTCCACCGGTTTACCATCAAAATATGGTCCCAATGGACTTTATCTAAAGGTTGAAGACCCATGAGTAATTTGTGCACAAAAAGTCGCACATATAACATGTACAGTATGATCTATTGGGTGAAATATGAAAAAACTACCAAAATGGCCATTTTTGAGGCATTTGTGCGAGCTGGGGGTAAACCCATGATCGAAACCACGGTAGCTCCCTTACATAGAATCATAAAAACTATCATTTTTTCACTACCCGTCTCAAATCTAAAATTTTCGACCCACCCTAATATATATATATATATATATATATATATATATATATATATATATATATATATATAAAATGTCGACTAATGTTAACTATTACTATTAACAAATGCTAATATTCACTGTCAACGCCGACTTATGTCCAATTAACTTTAACTGTCATAAGTGTCAGCTGTCGAAAATATGTAAATATTACGAAACGTACGTGACATTTTAACGTACGTTTCGTAATGTTTACATATTTTCGACAGTTGCCACGCGTATTAAACACTAATCAAATGCACACTTAAAATATTGAATTCTACTTGAAATTGAAAACCCATGTATGTTAAGTAGTTTATTTGCGAATGAAGTATACGAACAAAGTATATTTAGATTAATTATTTAGACACTGGCTCTTTCTTCTTTGCCTAATTAAATATAAACAGTGAATCATTTTAAAGCACTCGTTTATAAAACAAAACATGTACCGGGTGTTCGATAAAAAAACGCCCAACGCGATAACTCCGTTACTTATTGACCGATTTTATTGAACTAAAAAGAAAAGTCAATAGCCGTTTAAATACTATGAAGTGATATTAATATTATTTTTTCAATAATAAATTCATTGCCAAATAATAGCCAACATAAAATTTCTAAACGGCTGCCTGTAATTTTTCAAATTTATTACATTAGACCTTATTTCTCTCAATCCATTAATGTCCAATGTGTTGTTTTTTTTAATATTGTCGTCGAAAATAAATTGAAATAAATCTTCTATTTAAAATTATATTTTTGTAAAATTAAATTATCGTGCCTTGGAAAAATATTCGAATACATCAACTTTAAAACTCCGGATTTAATTTTTAATCAGTGTCTATACCCGTGGCGCATGAAGTAAAATTTCGAGTTTAGAAAAGCCCCGTGAAAATTTGTCTCGGGTCGCTGCGCGACCCTCGACAAATTTTCTACGCGGGGCTTTTCTAAACTCGAAATTTTACTTCATGCTTAGTCTGGGAGTGGAAAACACTCGTTTTATCATTAGACATTATTTTTAGATCTTACATCGTTAAAAATTCCAGTATTTAAATTAAATTTTGAGGTTACGTTTGTAAAATTCTGTTTGTTTACGTCAATCTTTGAGGTTATCTTTGTTAAATCCTGTTTGTTTACATCAAGTTCGGAGCTTAGGATTGTTAAATCCTGTTTGTTTACATAAAATTTGTAAGTTAGGTTGGTTAAATGTTATTTGTTTACATTAAGTTTGTAGGTTAGGTTGGTTATATCTTGTTAGTTTACATGAAATGTATAGGTTAGGATGGTTAAATCCTGTTATTGGGGTTAGGATTGTTAAATCCTGTTTCTCAGCATCAAGTTTGGAGGTTAGACTAGTTAATTTTGTTATTTTATGTAGCACAGAATAAATAAGTAATGCAAGTGGTAAATTAATATTTTTTCTAAGAAATGAAGTATTTATTAAATATTAAAGTTGCGATTAAATTGATAGCAAACTGTGAATGTATAATAAATTAGTTGACGGAACACGCGGATTAAATATAAATCAAAAATAATTTAAACAATATTAAAAAGACAATTTACAAAAGCTGTTCTTTTTATGGTTGACATTACTTTATAATAAATGACATTTGACAATATTTTGCATTTACTTACAACATCGCGTGCTGCATTTTTATTTACATTTCAAAGCACACTACATTTATTGGAAAAAAATCATGTGAACAAGATTTTTATTCAATAAAATAAAACCATTTAACTTTGTTTGTATAACACATTTTTTTTCACTCCGTTTGATAATGGCAAGTTAAGTTGCCGAAACTGCAGTCACAAAAATAAAAAAATAATAAAAAATTGTGTTATACAAACTAAGTTAAACTGTTTTATTTTATTGAATTAACATGTAAAACGAAATAGAAGCCTCCACCGTTTATAAGATTTTTATTATTATGTGTTTACACGACTTGTCTAATATTTTATTATGCAATCTAATAGACCAATAAATTGATTGATTTATAACTGTATGTTTTAAGTTAACGTAAAGTGATTATTACATATAACAATACTGTTGTCCCTTACTTCACTTTTTATTAAATAAAAAAATGAAATGATAAGGAACAGTCAATTTATGTGTGGAAGTAAAATAAAACACGTTAGTAATCCTTTTTCTTCACTGGTTTATTTAGATCGCTAAATGTACATTTCGTTCACCATGTGAACATTTTCAATAGCTGTACTAAACTAGTACAGCTATTGAAAATGTTCACATGGTGAACGAAATGTACATTTAGCGATCTAAATAAACCAGTGAAGAAAAAGGATTACTAACGTGTTTTATTTTATTAAAATCATCTTCACGTAACTCACAACGAAACATTTTATGTGTGGTAGATTTATTATTATATATTTATGGCATAAATATAAAACTTAAACCAACGTATCGGGCATAATTGGATTCAGAAAAACAATGCCCAATATAATAAAATAAAAAAAGTATATGCAGCCATTTAAAAATTTAAAGTGACTATTATTTGGTGATGAAGTTAATTTTTCTTTTTTAGTTCATTCAAATCGATAAATAAATAACAGAGTTGACAATAGGCGTATTTTTTATCGAACACCCGGTATATAAAAAATTCTATTTTAACACAATTTAAAATCCAAATTTTCAGGCTTTTTTAAAAAAATTTGACTTCATGCTTAATCTGGGATTTGAAGCACTCGTTCTAAACTTCAAATTAAGCGCTAATATAAAAACCATTCGTTATTAAAAGTTAATATAAATAATATACTACTTTTTAATGTTTTTTTATAAAATATTATTAATTTAAACTTTGATTTGATAAAAAATTTGAGATATAAATCCAAATGAAAATATTCGACAACATTTTTTTGAACCTAAATTCCTAAAGAAACAATCAAGATTTTGGAATACCAAACACTAATAAGAATATGAATTTGTGTTCAGTACTCATTCATTCACCGGATAACTATATACGCGTTTCAGGCTTCAACGCCATCATCAGTATAAGCCCGAACCAGTGCTTGAAGAATACTGATCATCTTTGACCATTTATTACGGCCTGTGTAATTTGCATATGTTTCGAAAGCGTAAACGCTATCTAATTCCAGTTCTTGTAGGAAGTCTAAAGTGATTCGCGCAGTATGTGGTCTTGCGTTATCCTGCATTAACAAAAAGTTAGGACCTATTCCATATGCCACAGGGACAACATGTTCTCCTAACACAATGTCAACATAAAGATTAGCGTTAAGATTTCCTGGAATTACAAGAAGGTCGGTTCTACTGTCGATACTAATCCCACCCCAAACCATAACTGAACCACCTCGAAATCTTTCGACTTCCTAGACAGTAGCAGCTGCGTAGCGTTCTCCTGGGCGTCTGTAAGCACGTACTCGGGCAACGAGTAATACGGAACCTTGATTTATCCGTGAAGAGCACAGACTTCCATTGTCGAAGTTGCCATGCGACATGTTCACGAGCAAAATTAATCCTTCTATGGCGTCGTGTCAAAGAGGGTTTTCGGACGGGTCGTCTTGCCCTCAAATTTGATTCCCTATTCCTAATTGTCTGATACAGTGACTCCATGCGCCGTCCTGAGGGAAATTAGGAGGTCTTTCGCCGTAGAAACTCTATTGCGAAGACTCGAAATCAGTAAAAATCGGTCTTGATGTTGAGTTGTATTTCGCTTGCGACTTTGCCCACCTCGGGTGGTATATTGACCTGTATCTAAGTACCTGTTCCACAATCGCTGAATCACAGACAGGCTTACGTTGAAGTTTCTTGAAACTTGTAGAAGGCTTTCGCCATTTTCAATTAATGTTATAGCACGAACAACTTCCACTTCGCTGAGATGCCTCATATTCACTTAACTTAAGTCAAACTGTCAGTTTGGGAGACATTATTTCACTTTAGTTTTGGTAGTTCTTGTTCATTATTACGGATACTCCGGAAGTATGCGATGCTGATAATTCCCTATGTGTCAATTATAACAATTAAATAGAGCGCCTTTCAGATGTCCTTAGTTTTATTTGCATGTAATTTCCCGTTTGAATTTTATGGAGGCACAAATTAGTGACCCGCTAATTGTTTTGATCAGTGTAGTTATCCGGTGAATGAATGAGTACTGAACACAAATTCATATTCTTGATATTTGTATTCAATTAAATAATGCCCTCTTGTGGACGAACAATTGCTGTATTCAAACGTGTAGTTTGCCAGCTATTGACTATGCTACTTGAGCTAAGGGACATTAGATGGCGTTTACGCTTTCGAAACATATGCAAACAATAATAAGTTATTAAAACTAAACCTTCATCAAATTTGTCAACTAAAATTACGTTGGCAAAGGTGACTACATTTCCCAAAAGCTTTCAAAACTGTAAAAAACCAACATGAATATCACTAAAGTAATTTTAGTTGACAAATTTGATTTTGATTTTCTCTTTATGCATAAAAATTCAATTTAAAAATACTTCTTAAGATAAACATAATATTAAATGAGTTCTGTATAAAGTAAGATAAAGTGCATTTACTTTTGATTAAACTGATTAAAATAATTAAGGTGAATATTAAAAAAAATCTGCTAAAATAATAATATGAAAGTTATTATTTTACCAGATTTGTTTTAATATTCACCTTAATTATTTAAAGTAAATGTTATACTTATAAGCAAAATTTACTGTATGTTATACAGTAATCTTTAAGTTCTATTTATAATCTGTAAATGTATCTATCTGCTTTTATTATTTGTATCTATATAATAATCTCAGTTCATTAATAATAAAGTAAGAATCAACTTGAGAGCCTTTTGCTCCCTAACCAAACAAAGTTATCTTCCTAATTAGCCAATCACTTCCTAAATTAAGTGAGTCCTATTAATTCAAACAAACCGATTGACCTGGAACGTTCCACCCCCCAACGTAAGCGCTTCCTTTATCTCCGTCCCACTCCATCTTTATCTTATCCCCATTTCTGCCGCGCTTTATATCCGTCTTATTCTATTCATGCCCCTTCTCTTTTTCTCGAGCACACTCTCCTGCATGTTATCTCAATATTATCCAAAGATATAAGAAGAGACAGACCTATATATTTATGCCTCACAATCACATTCTTAGAATAAGGTGGACAGAATCCACTCCTTCATCGATTTTACCTCTTTCTCTCTCTTTCTTATAGGAAATGGGATTATCTAAAAGCGTTTAATGAAGTGTTAAAACTTGGATTTAATTAACTGCTTACGTTTACACTTTATCGTGCTGGAAAAGGGGGGCGAATCGAACACCTGGGGGGATTTCCGTCGCGGTTGCACAAGAATGGTTCGAAATTAACGCGATACGTTTGATTGTTGCACACAATGAGGGGATTTAATTGATCAGGGATAATTAGCGGAATTAATAAAAGGGTGTTTATTTACTTGGTTTAGAAAAAGTACGTTTGCGTGATACAAAAAGTTAAACAAAAAACTTTGCAGTAAGTAAGCTAGCAAGCTTACTTCATTGTTTCACATATTGTGATTAAAGATAATATTTTTAACTATCTTAACTCAAACTTCTATAAACTTTTTGGAAAAAAGCGACAGAATTTAAAAATGATAGTTGTATTTTTGCGAGAATTGTTTTTTATTTAGCCAATGCACTTTTTCAGCTTCTTTAGAGCAAGTTAAAACTAAAATAAATAAAAACAATGATATTTTATAAAGAGATAACATAATTAAGAGAAAAATAAGAGAAAGCATTATACCTAAATATAATAAAAATTACTTACATATAACTGGGCTTTTTTAAATAAAATTAAAAATTGTCAGATATCGACGTATGAAATGTTTATGATTAAATAATTGTTTGTTATTAAAAATTGAAATGCTAACAAACATTTCTTTGATGTACAGGAAGTTTTTCTTTAAAATATTCGTATTCCAAATTTAGCTTATTTTCTTTAAATCTTTAGCTATTCGTTGTTTTTTTTAAGAGTTCAATTTGAAGCTTTTAACGCGTGTTTTCCACTCCCAGACTAAGCATGAAGTAAAATTTCGAGTTTAGAGAAGCCCTGTGAAATTTTGTCGAGGGTCGCGTAGCGACCCGAGACAAATTTCCTGGGCTTTTCTAAACTCGAAATTTTACTTCATGCGCCACGCGTATAAAATACTAAAATATTTTGAACTTTATGTATTATTAAACCTCACTTGGAATCAGTGTCTTATATGCGTGGCGCATGAAGTAAAATTTCGAGTTTAGAAAAGCCCCGTGAAAATTTGACTCTCGACAAATTTTCACGGGGCTTTTCTAAACTCGAAATTTTACTTCATGCTTAGTCTGGGAGTGGAAAACACTCGTTTAAAGGTTCAAATTAAACTCTTTTAAAAAACAACGAATGTCGGAAAATGTACAGCTTTATGCATATGTTTACCTAAAAGACAAATTCCCTGTATATTGATCAAGTAGTAATTTAATTTTCATCATTGTCTATTAAAAATTATTGCAATAAATAAGTTGTTCTTTCATGTTCATTATTTATTTTGTTAGGGCGTAGCTAAAGTATTATACGTTTCTCGAGTGGTCTGGCAATTACATACTCGCGGAATACTGGACTCGCCGCTGTGCGGCTCGTGTGCAACATGTCCGCTCATATGTAATATGCTGCATACAACTCTCGTTACGTAATATACTATAAACGCACAGATTGTATTTTCTATAACACTCGTCATTTCTTGACAAATTCCGTAAATTAATTACGATTAGGCTAAATGTCCATCCCAATTCAGTCTCAAAATTTGTGTCGATGACTCATGATCACTGAGAATGAATTGGGATGGACATTTTGCCTAATCGCAATTCACTTTCGTTTGTCAAAAAATGACGAGTGCTAAAAATTAAATTTATCCTGCACAAATCCCAGCTGCGAATAATAATTTAAAATATAATAATTGAACAAAATATGTGTGATTTATATTAATTTAATAAACAGCATTTTGAAAAAAATGTCTAAATACTTATTCTGAGTCGCGCTTATTATCACATTCATGAATATTTTAATTTTAACAAGTATGAATAAATAGCATGTAAGCCATTTGTGTCCGTTTTAAAATTCATACAAGAATTTTGTTGGCCAATGTAGAACATTTCCAAAAATAATTTTGATTTATAATTTTTCTTCAAATCTAAAATGTTGGTATTATCAATATCTATTCTGTGGTTTATTTAATTTAAGTGGAAAGATAGTGCACAAGCATTTTTAATTTAGTATCACTTTTGTGTTTACTTAATCGTGACCGTAGCCATTGACTGGTCTGACCATAAACCAATAGACATTCTGAACACGGAATTCCGTGTTCAGAATGTCTATTACATTCTGAACACGGAATTTTGTATATTACAGTGGATTCCAGCAAAAGTAATGTCTTTAACTTTTGAAAAAAGGTTGGGTATTTTTTTATTGTTGTAAGTAACTATTTTTATTGAGATATTATTTAAAATGTTGATTAGTCTATTCGTCAAAAAGGGAATATTTGGTATTTTTTTTAATTTTGGAGATACAATAAAATCTATAGGTTCGATACCTCTTGATGCTTTATTTCTAAATACACTGGCGAAAGAAATTAACGCATCACATTATTTTTTTAATTTACAAATAAAGTTTTGATGTTTAAAAACAAAAAAAATAACAACAAAACCAACTGAACTATAATAATGATTTTCAAAACATTTTCTTTCATTAATGGCTAAAATAATGTCATAAATAAAAAGAGGAAAAAAGTTAACATGTGATTATAAGACTTAATATCTAGTGTTTCCTCCTCTTGCTCGAATAACTGCCTGACAGCGACGGCTCATACTGTTAATTAATGATCCAATTTCATCCTGGTTAATATCTTCCCAAATTTCCTGCAATCTTTGTCCAAGCTCTTGTTGATTGCTTGGACGCCGAGGAAGTGCTCTAAGGCGTCTGCCCATCGCGTCCCATAGGTGTTCGATCGGATTAAGATCGAGACTCCTGGCTGGCCATTGCATTGTGTTGATACCCACTAGGTCAAGATACTGTTGTACAATTCGGGCACTGTGTGGTTTTGCATTGTCATGCATAAACAGGAAATCGTTTCCTCCAAAGGGAGCAAAAGGCATTACGGATGGTTCTAAAATGTTTGCAATATAAGACGCTGCCGTGATGCTTCCTCTTGGTATGACCACCAACTCCGTACGAGCCTCTAAAGTGATACCACCCCACACCATAACAGAGCCTCCACCAAACATAACAGTCGGAACAATGTTACACTGCGCATAACGTTCACCTGGCCGTCTGTATACATGCATTCGTCTGTCACTGCCGTAAAGACAAAATCTGGACTCGTCGCTAAACATAACATTAGCCCAATCGGCCTGTAACCAGTTTACATGTTCTTGCGCAAATGTTAACCTGGCTCTGCGATGGTCTACGGTTAATTGTGGTCCTTTTGCCGCTGTTTTCGGAGTTAAATTAAAACCACGTAACCTTTTTCTGATGGTAACAGAACTTACATGAACATTGTGGATCTCTGCGAGCATATTTTGTTACCTAGGATCCGTAATAAACCGTTCGCGTAACGTCTGCATCATTAAAAAACGGTCTTGAACAGCAGTTGTGGCCCTTTTTCTCCCTTGTCCTGGCCTTCTTGAGTATGCCTGAGTTTCCCGATGTCTCTTCAAGACACGGGATACGGTCGATTGATTAACACCAAGACGCTGACTGATGTAACGCTGACTCCTACCTTCTTCTGCAAGTATAACCACAATCACGGCTTCTTCACTGCTTAAATTAAGATTTGGACGTCTATCCATATTCATTCTTCACTATTTAGCACTTAATTTTAACAATTACTTGAAAACAAACTCAAAAAGAAATTTTATATGAACCTTTCTTACAGTCAGAATAATGAAAAGTGCTTCATTTTATTTATTGACAGAAAACCATGAGAACAAAAGACAAAACACAACATGTAAAACAGCATGCTTGATAAGATTTCTTATTGTAAAAATATGTTTGTGTTCAAAGAAAACTCGATTCCAAGATATCAAAAAAATCACAAATGATGCGTTAATTTCTTTCGCCAGTGTATAAGTTTTTTAATAAGATTTTTGGAATATTCATTATTTAGAAAGATACTTTGCAGACAAATTCACTTTCTTTTTCATTAAATATGGATGAAACATTTTTTCAACTCTATAACAAAGGCCTAGAATAGTATTAATTTTCATTTTATATGAGTGATAAGAGTTATAATTTATGCATCTTCCGGAGGAAGTACTCTTTTGATACCAATCAAGAATAATTTTGTTATTGTTAGATCTAATTAATTTTGTGTCTAAAAATGGAACAGAGTTATTGATATCTTCTTTTTTGAAGGTAAATTGAATGTTATTATTAAAGGAGTTAAAAATATCTAAAGTATAATTAATTTAGTCTTAAGGAATAGCACAAAGTATATCGTCTACAAATTTTTTTATAAATGCAAAATGAAAATTTAATTTGTCAACTACGGTGTCTAAACAATGGTCCATGATATTACTTAGGATTGGGCTTATTACTGACCTGATTGGTGTACCAAAAATCTGCAAATAGAAGGTACAATGATAACAAAAATAGCTACTGTCAAAAATAAATTTGATAATTTTTATAAAAGTATCCAATGTCAATGAACAATGTTCTTCAATAAAGTTCCATATAGTTTTGATTAGGTCCAAGACTAGTTCTAGAGGGATATTAGTGGAAAAAAAGAAATTAAGATATGGTTATCTGGAAGAGTGCAGTTATTAAAATGTTGACTAAATTCGAAAGAGTTTTTAACTTTTTTTTAACATAGAGCTGTGGTCAAAATGTTTGTGACAAAAGCAGAAATGGAAGATGTTGGAGTATTGATAGAAGATACAATGGGACGTAAAGGGATACCTGGTTTGTGGATTTTTGGTAAGCCATATAATTAAGGGAAAATCGCGTTTCTCAAGATGAGTTTGTTAGAAGTTGTTTCATCAATAAATCTTTTAATTTGTTGAATCAAGGAATTATTTTATTTTGTAAAGAGCACGTTAGATCAGATTTTAATTTTTTAAATGTTTTTGTATCGTTGAGTAATGAAAGTATTTTGTAGTTTACAGTGTGTATCAGCCAATTGCAATAAATTTGATAATAAATAAATAGGTACGTGTTCAAAAAAACGCTCGGATACGTCGATTGGTATTCTTAGTTGCACATTATTTTCAACAAAAACGTTTTATATAGGGTGTGTCATGTAAAAGCGGCCAATACCAACTTTTTTATTTTAAATGCAACACGCTGTATATTATTCAATTTTTGGATTCTTCGGAAAATTCTAGACATATTATATACAATTTCCTATACCTATCTTTAATTGTTTCGGAAATATTAAATGTTTTCAGATTTATTGCAAAAATTGACAATAAAAAAATTATTTGGTTACAGAAATTTCCTACAACACACTTACTTTTTTTTTCCATAACCAACCATCTGTAGAATTGTTATTTTGTACATTTCTGTTAAATGAAGCATATTTCTGATATGCATTTAACAAAACTCAAACGACTGATAACTAAACTGTCATGCAGGCAGACAACAATTTGCTAAGGCCAGGCGTTTTAACAAAAGTAAGCAAAAGTATTTATAAATTATGTTTATTTCATATCGATAAAAAGAAACGCTAAAAAGGTTTATGCTTACTTTATTATTATCAAGACCTAAATGGGAAAAAAATATTGAGTGTTTGTAGCGAATTTCTGTTATCAATTAATATTGTTTTTTTAATGTTAATTTTTGCAATAAATTTGAAAACACTTAATATATTCGAAACTGATGAAGATAGGCATAGGACATTGTACATGAAATATGTCTAGAACTTTCAAAAGCATTCGAAAATTGAATAATATACAGGGTGTTGCATTTAAAATAAGAAAGTTGGTATTGGCCACTGTTATATGACACACCCTGTATAAAAAGTTTTTGTTGAAATAAATGCGCAACCAAAAATACCAATCAACGTATCCGAGCGTAGTTTCGAACATGTCCCCATTAATTTATTATCGAATATATTCCATTTAGCTGATACACACTGTATATTGTTTTGTCTATCAAAACTGTAACAGCTCCCTTATCTGCATTTTCAACTTAAATATCTCTATTATTTTTGAGAAATGTTCTAGATTTATTAAAAATGTTATCGAACCTATTATTTGAAGAAGGTTTTTTACATAACTAGTAATTCGCTTCGCGGGACGCCCAAACCAAATGTTCAGGCTTTTCTAAACTCGAAATTTTACTTCATGTTTAGTCTGGGAGTGGAAAACACTCGTTTAAAGATTCAAATTAACCTATTTTAAAAAACAACGAATGTCGTTAAATTTACATCGTATGTATATGTACGAGTATACTTAAAACAAAAATTCTCAGTATTGAGCACCTTTTTGAATAAATTTCTTATATCTTATATTTTATAAGAAATAGCTTTAATTTATAATAAACTTCAAGGCACTGCCAACTCTTACTTACTCCAATTTAATAATTCCGAGAGTAAAAATAATAGCAATTTAATAAAATAAAATATTTGAACTTTGTTCGTATAACATACTACTTTTTAGTTATGACTGTAGTGTCTATCGTATGTTCAATAAAATTAACCTCTAGAGTGCCATGGAAGATATTGTAAGTTGGCAACTCTGAAATTATATATTATAATTATCATGTTTGACGTTTTATATGTCAATTCCTTAAGCCTGTTGCCCACTTAAATTTAAAAATAAATTAAATCATGGCACTCTAGAGGTTTTATTTTTATTGAACATATGATATTTTATCGTATGTTCAGTTAAAAAAAACCTCAAGAGTGCTATGATTTATTATTTTTAAATATTCAAATTGGCACACATGTTAGGAATTGTAACCATAAAAAACGTTTTTAGTTGAAAGTTATTTCCGAAATGGGACCAGTACGCAATCTAGAAAATATACTGCAACGAATTCAAGATAAATTTGAAGAAATTAACAAAAATCTAGCTTTGATTAAAAAACACTTAGAACCTTTCTTCAATACTTTATTTTGTAACCAAATGTACATTTCGGACACGAAGTGTCCATTATCAATTTCAGGGGTAAAAGTGTTTATCTAGCGTCAATGAATGTGCTATAACTGATCAAAAAATACTTGCCAGCGAAAAATAATAATATTTTCGTAATCAGCATAAAATTTCGAGTTTAATATGCTAATGTCATCTAAATCGGACTACATTTAAAAATCCATTGTTTTGTGGTTTTTTGTTAATAACTTTTGCAGTTTAACTTGCCAGCGAATAGATTTTACATATTTGGATAGAGCGTTAAATTCTACATGGAATGTATAAGTTTCATGTAATTAACCTGTAATTAAGAGTAATAAAAAAATCGAATTATGCGATTTACTCATAAAGTATACATTGTATCAATTTGTGGTTAGCACTAATCTAAAGCGCAACCCTTTTTCTATTAGTGTGTGTATTTTCATTAACATCTGCTAAGTAATTATGGAGATATCGACGAACAAACATTACGAAATATACTTTATGGCTGGAAACTTTATGGCTAACTTCACAGGCGTCATTATCAATGGTTTGATACTAATACGAAAAATATACATTTTACACTGAGGGAATTAGAGGGTGTCGGTAGGGGGTGCGGTTATGGTGGTAATAAACTAATTTTAGCCGAAAAAAGGTTATCTGTGGGTAAGTAGATAATGAACACTTCGTGTCCGAAATGTACATTTGGTTACAAAATAAAGTATTAAAGAAAGGTTCTAAGTGTTTTTTAATCAAAGTATAATTATCTTCAAGTAACTCAATCAATCCAAAAAATCTAGCGGAACGTAATAGAAGGTATACGACAAAGAGTGTAGGTTTGTATTCGAGAAGAAGGAAGGCACATACAACATTTATTATAATTTGAAAGTGAAAAATTGAACATATTTCTCTATAAATTTACTTTTATGTAATGTTTTACGTTTCACAAGTAACATTACTAAAGAGCTATGTCTGATAGATGTACACTTCTGTGCAATAAAATTAAGCACAAGTCTTATAACTGTTTTTCACAATATTCTAGTTGTATAATTCGGGTCTATGTTAATTGCCTAGCAGCAGTTTCAATAAATAATAAAACAACATAACTTGAAAATAACACCTTTATTAAAAGAACAAAACTATGACTTTTTGAAAAAAAGCTCGTAATAAAGACAAAAAAGCCGAAGTAGAAAAACCATCTTCTATTTTAGTTAGAATTCGAAAATTTAAATTGTTGTCTAAATGACGCAGCATTTTGAAATGAAGGAAATTGACATTTACAAATTTTCGTAACTAGGAAACGCATCACGTCCTTTTGAAACCATAACATATTTTGTGTGCTTAATTTTATTGCACAGAAGTGTATATGTCAATTCGTAATATATGTGCCAACATATTTTTTTTAAATAATAAGTCATAGCACTCTTAAAGTTTTTTTTAATTGAACATACGATACAATACAATTATACAGGGAATTTTTTTTATGTAAACATGCATAAGCTGTAAATTTTCTGACATTTTTAAAAAAAGTTCAATTTGAAGCTTTAAACAAGTGTTTTCCACTCCCAGACTAAGCATGAAGTAAAATTTCGAGTTTAGAAAAGCCCCGTGAAAATTTGTCTCGGGTCGCGCAGCGACCTGAGACAAATTTTCTGGGCTTTTCTAAACTCGAAATTTTACTTCATGCGCCACGCGTATAAAACACAGATTTTAAGCTAAGTTCGAATATACATAAATTTCACAATATTTTATTGTTTTATACTCGTGGCGCATGAAGTAAAATTTCGAGTTTAGAAAAGCCCAAAAAATTTTCACGGGGCTTTTCTAAACTCGAAATTTTACTTTATGCTTAGTCTGGGAGTGGAAAACACTTGTTTAAAGCTTCAAATTAAACCTAAGAAACAGGGAATATCTAAAGATTTACAGAAAATAGGCTGAATTTGGAATACGTATACTTTAAAGGAAAACTCCCAGTGAAATGTAAATTCGTATTTAAGGAAGTTGCGAAAAGGGGAAATTAATATTTAAAACATGTTAATAATTTTATTTATTTATAATTTATTCTTTGCATTTTATTTTATCTAAGAGATTTTGCTCTAAAAATCTTTGTTATTTTTAAAAACTTAATATTAGTAATTTAAATAATTAATTCTTATAAATAATCTTTGTTTTAAATATGTTTTTAATATAACTCGATCAACGTTAACATATTTTTTAAATTTAATTATACGTAACACAAACTATAATTTTAATTACAATTAGCAATAACACAAATTCTTATTTTATTAACACTTATTTTTAACACAAAATATTAAGAAAATCTATCTATGAAAGTACAGCGAAGCCGGAAAGATAGGTTATGATAAACTCAAAAACGTAACCAAATACAACGTCATTGTTTTCTCTCGCACGAACTAGGGCCTACGGGGAAAGGGGTAGGGGAAAACATGTAAGGATCCAATTCTGTCATACCTTGTAGCACATATGTGTTTATATGTGTTACGGCCATCGACGTACCTTGCTTCTTCCTTCGTATGAGTAGGCAATAAAATACCGAATAAAATAAATATCTTTTATAAAACTGCGTTAGAGAGGTTATAATAGACTCAACAACGTAACCAAATACAACGTTCTTGTTCTCTCTCGCACGAACTAGAGCCTACTGGGAAAGGAGTAGGGAAAAACATAGAAGGATCCAATTCTGTGATACCTTGTAGCACATATGTGTTTATATGAGTTATGCCCATCGACGTACCTTGCTTCTTTCTTCGTATGAGTAGGCATTGAAATACCGAATAAAATAAATATCTTTTATAAAACTGGGTTAGAGAAGTTATGATAGACTGAAAAACGTAACCAAATATAACGTCATGGTTCACTCTCACACGAACTAGGGCCTACAGGGAAAGGGGCAGAGGAAACATGGAATGATCCAATTCTGTCCTACCTTGTAGCACATATGTGTTTATATGTGTTAATCCCATCGACGTACCCTGCTTCTTCCTTCGTATGAGTGGGCATTGAAATACCGAATAAAATTAAAATCCTTTATAAAACTAGGCTAGGTTAACATTGACTGGAGCGACTGACAAATTCACGTACGTATTGAAATAGAGAATAAAATAAATATCTTTTATAAAACTGGGTTAGATTAACATTGACAGGAGTGACTGAAAAATTCACGTAATTCACATTGTTTTAAATTTTCATAGCCAACTCGATCGTGTTGTTAACTGAACACCTGACATATTGCAATTTTTTTTGTCTGTATTAGGCTGAAATACCCATTTATATAGATAAAAAACTTTAAGACACTCAAATGTTTTATAATAATACTTAATATAAGAAGACACAGTTGGGAGAGTTTCACATTTATTGTTGAACACTGCAACATGTTTTACCACAATTAAATATTTAAATATATTTTATAAAACTGTTGCAATTGTTTCGCCCCCCTGTGGCGACGAAATGTTATTATTATTTTTTTTATTTGTATTTGTCTTGTTATTCTGAAAATAATATTAAAAGGGTGTTATAATGAAACATCTTTCGTTTCGATTAAATAAAGTGTTATGTACGAAAAGGCGAGGGGTGAAAATTGCTGGAAACGAATGTCTCTATGGCGTCGGAGGGAGAGAAGGAATTATCTGGGATATCTCTGCGGGAACGAGAAAACCTACCCCCTTCGAAAGCCGGTAATCGAGTTGATAAACGCCCCGAAAGATTTTCGATTATTTACCATTGAACAAACACAAGTGCTCTTGTAATTGATTTTCGCCTGTCCTCACCCGCCTTTTGCATTTTCGAGGGCTCTTTTTTGCCAAAAGAAGAAAGGAAAAAAAATGTTGTGCCATAAAAGTATTACGTTTTATCAACAGTCTTTTGTGGCAGGTTTTTACATTCCTAGGATGTTTTCATGAAGGGAAATTGTGATATTCGTGAAACGATCATATAAATATCGATTTTGAGGTCAATTGAGTTGATGAAGACGGCTGTCACTTAAACAGTAAACTCTCGAAATGTTAAGATGACATTTTAAACTTAACCCTTTATGGCAACGTTTCTCAAACTGTGGGCCGTGAGTCGCTATTTGGTGAGTCGCGACATAAGATCTTGAATGTATATTCATTGGTGATGGGCAAGATCAAGTGCCTTAATAATTGAGTAATAGATTATCCGGCAGTTGAAGTGAATTGTAAGAATCGAGTAGAATCTCTCATAAGATCTTGATTGTATATTTACTAGTGATTGTCAAGATCAAGTGCCTTAACAATTGAGAAATCGATTATCCGGCAGTTGAAGTATATTGTAAGAATCGAGTATAATCTTTTTTAATCGGTGATCCACGATTCGTATACAGGGTGTCTACGCAAAACCGTTCGTTAATCGTTTATGGGGTTGCCGTTGCACTAAAAATTTAAAAATATCCTTGTCATATGGTTGAATCAGTTATCCTCATGTGAAATATTTTCAACTTTATATCACTTCCGGTTCCACCGGAAGTAGCACCAAGTTTGTTATTTTAAATGGAACACCCTATATATTAGTAATTTTTTCGGTTCCTCGTTTAAATTGCAACATATCTTATTCGAATATATGTACACTTATCTCTTATAGTTTTCAAGAAAAAAAATATTTCTAAAATTCTGACCTCAAAAAGGCATCTTGAAATCTGTCTGTAACTTTACTTGAGAATAAGATAAAAATATGATTTATATCTCTACTTGTACCTAGAGAATGCCTCTATGAGTAAATCAATTGGAAACTGTCAATGTTCACAATAAGTGTTTTTAAATTTTCAATATATAAGTGCCCTCTTCAATATCTAGTAATTCAATTTTTTTAAATGGAATGACCCAACTTTTATCACATGTTATGATTGGGGGGAAAATTTCCTATAAAAAAGTATTATAAAACTATACTCCTAAAGCAAGTAGTTTTCGAATTGTTTCGAAAATTTGTTTTTCGTCTCATTTATGCAGGGAATAATGCGCGCATAAGTCGCAATTGAATTTTAGTAGGCCAGTAGTATGCTTTTGTTTTGTCGCAATTGTATTGCGAAATGTCAAATAATAAAAAGAATTAGTACAAAGAATAATCCTCTTTGAAGATGACCAATGGTCGAAACTAGTCGGAGAAAATATAAATAAGTGAAACAAACCAAGTGTTTTAATTTAAATTTAATTTAAATCATCCAGTGAGAAATTAATTAAAGATACAAATAAAAAATTAAGTAAGGAATAATAGTCTGTTATTGTATAATAAACGCCGTTGGTTGTTTCATAAAAGTTTTTAAAAAATAATTATCTTGACTAGTTACGATTTTAACATCAATTTGACGTTTTGTTTTTAGTGAATTAAATGTTAATTTTGTATGTGCTCTAGTTTGAATGTTGACCACTAAATTTACTGTATTTTTTTCCAAGAGAACTTGTTATTTCAAATAACAGTTATCGGTTTCCTTTTTTTTGTTTCCTGTGGAAATTTATGTGGCGCGGATTCGAAAACAGTTTTATTTCTGAAACGCGAGAACGGCGCTCGGGCGTCGAATAGAATTCAATAATATTTTGAAGCGAAACCATAAAAACTCGCGTGCAGTTTTAGAAGTTTAATGGACAGAACATACATATCCGTCCATGGTACAGTAAACACGTTTATAATTTTATAAAACAGTACGTATAGCCAGCCCGTGTCTAGAGAAATTACTTATCCGAGCGCCGACGAGAAAGTTTCGCGAAACTGAAAAGTTTCCAACAATTTCGGCAACTTCGATAATGGAGTTAATAAAAATACGTGCTTGTACATGGATAGATAAGAGTATTGACGGATAAAATGAAATATAGTCGTATGTACAAAGATATATTATACATTTTTTATTACTTCGGCTTTAGCCGTATAACTAGTTAACCTAGTGCATTTTTGTTTTTCTATATCTAGATTAACTATTCTAGTTTTACCATATAAGCGAAAAGTTTGATCCTCTAGCATGCCATGACTTTTGTTTGCATTAAAATGTAAATTGGTACCACTGACAAATCCGCGTGATCTGACGCGACCCGACATTTGACGCGCGACGACAAGGTTATGTATGTGTGTATTATGTATACAAAATATTTACAGTGACAATTGCAGTAAGAATTAATATTGGTTTCAATAATATGTTACAAACATAACATTTTTTAGAAATAATATCATAGCCTTCTAGAGGATAAAACTTTTAGATTATATGGTGTATCATATTAAGTAGTAATTATATATTTGAAAGGAATAAACGAATTTACTCATGGATTTATATCCATGGACCAGGATGAAATAATTCAGATTATTACAATATAAAAATTATTCATGATTTTATAATAGCGTTTCAAACCAAATTTACAGGCTTATCTAAACTCAAAATTTTACTTTAATCTTAAAAAAGGAGTGGAAACACGCATTTAAAGCTTTTATAAGAATAACCAACTTATTCAGATTCAACAAACGCTGTATTTATGGAGATATGTATACATAGAATAAAAAAGAAAAAATCCCCTGTAAATATATGCGATGCTTAAATCAAGGCCTGGAACTATTCCGGTTTTCGTTCCGGATCAATTAATAAAACATATATAGGTTCTGTTAAAATTTTTGTTCTGGAAAAAATAACACATTTGTTTTCCGTTTTCGGTTCAGCTCTAAGTGATTGTTTTAATTTTTGAAATGTTTTAATTTCATATTAAAAAAAATATGTTTATGTGTCCATCATCCCACTGAGCAAACATATTAAAATAATGTTTAGTCAACATTACTACAACGTTTAATGTTGCTACTATGTTGATACAACGTTATTTGTTTGTTTTTTTGCTCAGTGGGATAGCACTGTCCTCGTTATAGTTATGAAAATATTAGGAATATGAAAAGGTGTCTCAAACTAAAATTGTTCTACTTTTTTATCGCATTTACAAAATATTCACAAAATAAATATTTTTTGCATTTTTCCATAATAGTAAATTTCTATCACATCTCAGCAGTATACAGAGAGTTTTATGTAACACCGAACATGTTCATCCAATACAATTTGACACCTTTATTTATTAATATATAGGTACTTGATTGAAATTCACTTGGTTTGTTTTACTAATAAATTGTTTTATTTTCAACTAGTTTCGGCTTAATGCCATTTTCAAGAAAACTCTCATTCTTAATAATGGCATTAAGCCGAAACTAGTTGAAAATAAAACAATTTATTAGTAAAACAAACCAAGTGAATTTCAATAAAATACCTATATATTAATAGAAATGTTTTACCAAGTGATCAATGAGAATCAAGTTAACGATTTATTTATTAAGTTATGTGTAAATTGAGTTGCCTATATGACCATTAAAAATTGTAGCCAATCAATCGCAATTAATCTCTCAACGTGTACACACAGGGAGTTTTTCTTTCAAGTATACATGTTCCAATTACACTGTATATGTTGTAAATCTTTAGATATTCGTTGTAAAAAAAATCAATTTGAAACTTGAAATGAGTGTGTTCTACTCCCAGACTAAGCATGAAGTAAAATTTCGAGTTTAGAAAAGCCTGAAAATTTGGTTTGGTCGTGTAGCGCGAAGCGCGGAGCGGCCAAACCAAATTTTCAGGCTTTCCTAAACTCGAAATTTTACTTCATGCGCCACCGGTACAAAACACTGACATATTACGAAGTTTAAAACACACCACTAAACTTTACATTGCATCAGTGTTTTGTACCGGTGGCGCATGAAGTAAAATTTTGAGTTTAGAAAAGCCTGAAATTGTACTTCATGTTTAGCCTGGCAGTGGAAAACACTCGTTTAAAGCTTAAAATTAAATTCTTTTAAAAACAGAGCGTCGGCAAATGTACAACGCATGCTTATGTGTACTTAAAAGAAAATTTCTCGTCATGAAAATGTTCGGTGTTACATAAAACTCTCTGTATATTTTTAACTTTACGTTAAATCAGTGGTTTATCCGCGTGAAAATTTGTCGAGGGTCGCTGCGCGACCCTCGACAAATTTTCTACGCGGGGCTTTTCTAAACTCGAAATTTTACTGCATGCTTAGCCTGGGAGTGAAAAACACTCGTTAGTTTATAATATGTCACAACTATCTACATGTGTGTCGCAAGTGTCATAGAGAAAACCGATAACATGACCATCTAATAATATATTTCAATTAATAGTTGTTTCAAATTGACAATAGTCCACTGACGCCGATTTGTATCAAGTTTGATACATTGGACCAAATGTCATTTCAAGTTAACAGGATAGACTAATGTTGGCTGACGGCGACTCATGTCAAGTGGACACAATGGACTAAACGCCGATTATCGTCGTCTTAAGTCAAGTTGACACGATAGAATAATGTGTAATGTTACAGTCATAAAGTCACAACAGTGAAAAATAACGTTCGATATAGTGATTTAATGAGAAAATCATAACAAAATCAAAGACAGTAAACTAAGTGACTTACAGTCATTATATCGCAATAGTGAAAATACTGTGAATTAATGACAAAATCCGAGAAAGTTGAAATACTGTCGACCTAGTAACTTACAGTCATAATTTCACAATAGTCGAAATACAGTCGATAAAAAAATAAAATGGCAAAATCTTAGCATATTCAAACGACAGTCAAACAAGCGACTTACAGTTATAATGTTACAGTGGTCAAAATACGACATTTTATGATAATATCCTAACTTAGACAATAACCGCCGAATCCTAGTAAGTTAAAAAAAAGCTAAAAGCGAACCACGGTTATACTGTTACAATTGAGAAAAAATAAACAGTCAATCAAGTGACTTGCAGTCCTAATGTCACAATAGTCAAAACACAGTCGATAAAGATATAATATGGCAAAATCCTATGATAGCCTAAAGTCAGCCAACCAATTAACTTACAATTAAAATATCACAAATGTAAATATACAGTCAACAGAGCGATTTAAAGGCGAAATTATACTTAGAGACCTATAGTTTATACTGCAATAGTCAATATACAGTCGATAAAAAAAATGTAATTACAAAATCGTATGTTCAATTAAAAAAAGGCATTCTAAAGGCCATGATTTAATCTTTTTGTTAATTTAAAGTGGTTGTAATTAATTTATTATATAAAAAAGAGTTACCAACCTAAAATACTTTTTGCAGGTAATGCCAGACCTCTACTTTTTTTTTAAATTTATTACGGCCCAACTAAATTTTAAATTTAGTAGTGAAAATTGTCCGGTTTTTAATTAATTCCCAAAACGTTACTAATTATTTAAATTAATTAAACTACATATCATTGAGTAGAATTATATATTGTTATTGTTGTGTCAAAAAAATGTGACTATAGAACATGGGGTCGTAAAGTTGTGATTTTTTTAAGATAACGCTAACCGTCTTTCAGAAATGTTCCAACTTTGAGGGTAAATTGTGCCTCATAAAAGTTATCAAAAAATCTGAAATTCATTTTTTTGAATTGTTAGTTTTCAATTTTCGTCCAAAAATCGCGAGCTCGCGCTGCACACTGCCCTGATTTAAATCACTTCAGTATTATTAAATTGAAAAAATAACAAATAAATCAAATTCTTAAAAATAATTGGTATATTGGAAATTATAATGTCGTTGCAACTTTCAAAATGTATTTAGGCATCAAAGGGATGAAGTTTTCGTCTTTGTGCCTAGTGGGAATAAAGTTTCTCCGGAGGGCGTGGAGTGTTTGCTCACTGAGGGCAGAAATTTATTTCGAAATTCTCAGCTCGGAAGTTTTCAACGCTGGAGACATCCCTCACTCAGATAGGGAATTTCATTTGCATCTTTTTAGCAAAGACTGTGTTCTTCCAGCGAACAAATCTCGTTACGTTACGTAACAGAATTGCAAACTAAAAAATACACACGCGTATCAATTTAGTTTGCGATGCAATATTTAAACAAAAAAGCATGCATTATACCATGGGCGTAGCTAAGGGGGGGGGGGGGGGGGGAAAGTCAGTTGTCCTTTCCCTAGACAAAAAATTATACGTTTTAAATTTGTTGCAAATAATATCGAAGTATTTTTTCCTTCTTCCGTAAATCAATTAATATTAGGTAAACTAAAAATTTTTTCCTAAAGTTAAAGTAATGACTCTTCAAAGTAACGGATTCGTAGAATTCAATAATTAGAGTAAAATAAAAAATAAATATTGTCCAAATTCTAGAAGTTTTTTAGGAAATTACTATTTATACACGTGGCGCATAAAGTAAAATTTCGAGTTTAGAAAATCCAGAAAATTTAGTCTGGAAAACTTGATTAATGCTTCAAATTAAACTCTTTAAAAAAACCAAAAGTATCTAAATATTTACAGTTTATACGCTATAATTGGGACATGTATACTTAGAAGAACAACTCACTGTATATGAATTACAAAAACTAAATTCCTTGAAATAAGAAATCCAATAACATAATTTAAGGGTAGAATTTCATTTAAAATCAATTAATAAATCATAAAAAGTTTATGTGTACTCAAAATTAGTTGAAATTCTTAAAATGTACTTTAATTGAAATCTGTGTTTTATACACGTGGCGCATGAAGTAAAATATCGAGTTTAGAAAAGCCTAAACATTTGGTTTGGTCGCTTCTGTTTACTACGCAACGAAACCAAATTTTTAGGCTTTTCTAAACTTGAAATTTTACTTCTTGCTTAATCTGGGAGTGGTAAACACTCGATTAATGCTTCAAATTATTTTTATGTAAAATCAATTGACATTTAGTTTAAGCCTAAGTTTGGAATATTTTGTGTTTCATACCATACAAGAAAATGGGGTTTTATATTGGTTTAAGTATTTAATTTATATGTACAGATTGTTTGTTCCAGGATATGTGGAACGCTTTATAAACTGTTTTATTTTTAATTTTATAATAAAATTTTAATATCTTTGAAATCGTCTAAATCCTCTAAACATACGATTTCCCCAGTTTTTCAGAAAAAATCACAAAATGCAAAAATGTGAACATGTAAATATAGATGCTTTTATTGGTAGATTTAATACCCAATATAAATTATTGGCTATCGATGTTTCCGCCTTTTTTAATGTAATTATAGCCGGAAATTCGTTTTAAAAATGTAACTATGGAAAAATATATATTAAAGTTTTACAAGCTGAGAAAATTTTCCATTGCCGAATATAAATATGCAGAGAGTTTTATTTAACACCGAATATTTTTACAACGAGAATTTTTCTTTTTACTATGCGTTTATTAAAAGAATTCAATTTAAAGCTTTGAACGAGTGTGTTTCACTCCCAGACTAAGCATGAAGTAAAATTTCGAGTTTAGAAAAGCCTGAAAATTTGGTTTGGTCGCGTAGCGCGAAGCGCGGAGCGGCCAAACCAAATTTTCAGGCTTTTGTAAACTCGAAATTTTACTTCATGCGCCACCGGTACAAAACACTGATTCAATGTAAAGTTTAGCGGTGTGTTTTAAGCTTCGTGATGTGTCAGTGTTTTGTACCGGTGGCGCATGAAGTAAAATTTCGAGTTTAGAGAAGCCTGAAAATTTGGTTTGGCCGCTCCGCGCTACGCGACCAAACCAAATTTTCAGGCATTTCTAAACTCGAAATTTTACTTCATGCTTAGCCTGGAAGTGGAAAACACTCGTTAAAAGTTCTAATTGAATTCTCTTAATAAACCGAGCATCGGAAAATGTACAACGCAATGCATATGATTACTTAAATGAAATATTCTGGTTATGAAAATGTTCAGTGTTACATAAAACTCTCTGTAGATGCTATTATTGGTAGATTTAACACCTAATATAAATTGCAAATTGGCTATCGATGTTTCCGCATTTTTAAATGTATTTATAGACGGAAATTGGTTTTAAAAATTAAACTATAGCAAAATGTATATTAAGGTTTTACAAGCTGAGAAAATATTCCATTGCCGACTATAAATATATATAATACAAAAAATATAACAGGTTGGATATTTCAAGTAATTGGCTGAGCAATTGTTATTTTATGATCGTTATTTAGAAAAATTACAAAGATCACTAAATGGATTTTTAATAGTGAAACCGTTATGGCTGAAGTAATAAATTTGTATTTTATAAAGCCGGTCGTTATCGGTATGCAGCAGACACGGAACGAAAATTGATTTGAGGTGTGTCCGGACGATTCGTTCCACTTCTTGAACAAATCCCGAACATAAATTCATTCGCTAGTATGTATTTATGGCTATGAGTTTTTTTATGTGCACTGCAGATACATACACATTATATCAACAATGTCCTAGTAATAATACATTTAATGCAACAATACGCAGAACTGTTTATTGATTTTGCTTAATAGCAATATTTATAGAAAATAAAATCATCACTGTTAGTGAAATATCAAAATTTATAATACAAACTAGAATTATTGATCTAATCAATTAGAGATTTATTTAAGACCAGAACCCCCAGCCAGAAGAATTGTTCTACTAATCTGTAGGCAAAGAAAGAAGCAGACAATAAAAAAAGGACGTATTGTTCATTATGTTATTATTATTAATTAAGTTATTTTAAAAAGCAAGTTAAATACACGAACAAAGTATTTCATTAGCTTGATTGATAAAGCGTTGATGTGTTGAAAATTATTTTACCCAGGCTAACTAATAATAGCCTCGGTAAATAAATTAAAAATAGTAAAGACAAAATAAACAAACTCGATCGTTGTGGAGTATATATGCTTACATGCAATGACTGCATAAAAATATAGATTGGACAAACAGGACAAGCGTTTGAAGAACGGATTGCAGAACATAAAAGTGCATGGGAAAGACAAAAAACACCTCAACCTATGTGAATCACCTGCTCTCCGAAAACCACAACTTTAATCAGGAATTCCAGATCGTCCACACAGAGAATAGAGAAAGGAAATTAAATTTACTTCGAAAAAAAAAAAAAACACTTCCTACTCAACGAACAAACAGAACTGTCAAACTCGAAAACTACTAAAAATATCCACCCCAGCATAGTGTTAATAGTGTTAATGTATATATAATTATATGTAGCTCTAAGATTTATAATTTCACTGTAAACTTTCATTCACCTGAAGAAGCAATAAATTTGCGAAATAATAGTTGTGAAAATAAACTATTTTTTTTGAAATTATTCAGAATTTTATTTATACAAAGTGAAAGTGTTTTATATTTTTTTGTCTTTTCGTTAATTAATTAAAAAGCTAATTTCTTGATTTTTAAGGAGTTAATTGCTTAATACACTTTGTACGACTATTTAAACAATTACACAAACATAATTTTTTGTAAAGACGTTCATTGCTAATACACTTTGTACTAGTGTTTAAACATTAATATATAAATAACTTGTGGGCGACAAAAACCAATTCTGTGTATTATGGTTAAAGTTATTTTCACATTTAGCAAAACAAACTATTTTAAGGTTATAAAAAATAAGAATTTTGTATGGTGACGGCTTCTACTTAGTTATACATGTTAATTTATCAATAAAAATCGTTTCAAATTTGTTTGTATAACACTATTTATTCATGTTTAATAATGGCAAGCTAAATTTACCGAAACAGCGGTCAGGTAAAAATAAATAGTGTTATACAAACAATTTTGAAACGTTTTTTTTACTGATTGAATAACTCGTTACAAATTTAGCCAATAGAAATTGAGAATTTTACTTAGTTACCAAGTATAGATAAACGGATATACCCTTGACGACGTGGTATAATCACTTCGGTTTTTCAGTGGGTCCAACAGAGCAAAAATAATAGATAATAATTTAAATCTAAAGCCATGATTTAATAACTGTCATAATTCCAATGGTTTGTATTTTTTAACAAACGTCAATTAAAATCGCAATGAATCGCTTCGGGAAAGCTTCAGGTTTAGAAATAATCGTAACAATTGAATGTTTAATTAAGAAAACGGACAAATGCATTTTATACAGTTTTTGGGATTTTGTGAAGAGCTAAAATATGAATTTCTTAAGCAGAATACCACTCAGACAATAGAAAATAATAATTATTTTTCACTCGTAACTCGACATAATCCTTAATATACCACTCGAGCTACGCTCTCGTGGTTTTTCGCAGATTACGCCTCGTTACTCGTAAAATAATCGATTATTTTCGATGCTCGTGTGGTATTATAACTGATAAAAAAAATCATCCTTATAAATTCTAAATCACCATTTAAAAGTACATAATAATATTAACGAATATTCCGTGCTATGAATAGTTAGATTATCTAAGATATTTTTTTATTGTCTCCTTTATTAATGTCTATTAACATTTTTCTAAAAAGGTATTAACCTTTAAATCAAATTTTACTACATTTTTTCAATCTTTTATATCGGTATGCAAATTAACAATTTTATTATAATTTCACCCGGTGCATTCACCATTTCAGTTCGACTTAATTTCATACAGAATTGTTGCGTTCTTAAAAAGGAATTGCATTAATATCTCCTTTTATGAAAACGAAGGCATTCTGACAGTTTAATTATTTCCACCATGCAAACTGTTTTATAAAAATGCAAAGGAAACAAAATGCAATTTCAAATGTAATTTAATTTGGATGACATAACGTGGCTTCGTGTTGAGAATTGTGTTGAATTTTCAAGCTATTCAGATTCAATTAAACTTAAATTAACGTACTATTTAATAACCAATATTGTAAAAGTTTTTGACGTTTGAAGTTTTAATATACACACTTTGTTGGAGCCCAACTGTACATAACGTTGGCCTTACTGCGGAATAAAGGGTCTAACAACCACCATATTATGTACAACAATTTTAATTTTAATCTCCCTAAAAACCAAAAAAAAAACAAATATCGATTGCAATACATGTTTATTATATTAGATTCAATTAAATTTAAATTGACGTACGCTTTAATAACCAATATTGTAAAGTTCTTGAATCTCGGAGGCGTTCACTTTGTGGTACATTGCCAATTTAATATAAAGAAAACACTTAACTTTTTTATACCACTTATATTTTACTTTTGTGACTAGTTTCAATTACACGGTAATCATTGTCAGACTAAACATTTAGTTTGACAATGATTACTGTGTTAATTGAAACTAGTCACAAAGGTAAAATAAAAGTGGTATAGAAAAGTTAAGTGTTTTCTTTATATCAAATATTGTAAAAGTTTCTGACGTTTGAAGTTTTAAACGTATAATTTTTGTGGTTCAACTAGATAACAAAAAGGCATATACATTAGACACTTTTTAATTATAATACGTTCAATTTTGCAAATCAATCGATTTTTATGTGAAAATAATTAACAAAATCGGATCTCTTTATTAAGAAATAATATCAAACTAGAAAGTAATTACATTTTTGAGTAGTGTACCTTGAATGTCGATTTATTAAAAAAAAAACGGTTCAAATTATTTCTCAGATATGAAACTAAATAACTTAATTGCTATATTTTTGTTTGTAATATAATACGTTGATTTTTACAAATAAATGGAATTTTGATATAAAAAGTAAATAACAAAATCGAATCTTTCTGTCAAAAAGTAATATCAAATTAGAAAGCAATTGAATTCTCTTCATCCACATTTCGAGTAGTGTACAGTCGGCGCAACCCAAATCTGAACGCAAAATTTTAATGGTGTAATTTACACTTTACATCATAGTCGTTCGTTGCAATTAAATTTGACAGCTCTCAAAAATTATTATCAAAAATTTCTGATGACGGCCCTTTTTGAAATACCACTGGCCAACGCCAAAATTACAGGAATGAATTTCAGTAACAAATACCATGACAACCAAAGAGAATTCACATTTAGGTTGCGTCGACTGTACCTTGATTGTCGATTTATTTAAAAAAATACGATTTAAATTGTTTCTAATATATGAAACTAAAGACTTAACTGCTATATTTTTTGTCAACATCGAATCAAGCCAAGTTTAAGAACTAACGAAAGTACTAATAGCTTCACATTAGATTAATCTTATTTCATTATATTTTGTATTGTGCTGGCTTCGACTTTGTTATGCATGTTAATTTAACATTAAAACACTTTTAACTTCTATAAACATAAAATAGCTGCTTTTAATTCTATAATTAATCGAGCATATAAAATCTCTTTATCAGAAAACGCATTTACAAAAGAAGTTAGCTTGATCAGAGTAATGGCCATTAATAACGGGCCATTATCAAACTTATTAAAAAACATAAATTTTTACAAATTAAACATTAATTATATGCCGGAATACCACACAAATTAGATATAATAAATTATAAGCCAATTACTTACTTTGGTAATATTAGTTTCCAAATTAAAAATATTATAAGAAAACACAACATAAAAATAGCGTTCAAAAATTGTTGTAAAATCTATAATTATATTTTCAGTAATAAAACCAAATAGAAAAATTTAATAAGTTAGGAATCTATAAATTAACGTGTATTGATTGTTAAGGTATATACATTGGCCAATCTGGTTTGAATTTTAATACTAGGCTTAAGGAGCATATACGCTCTTTTCGGCTGCGACAATGGGATAAGTCATCTTTTGCAAGACATCTTTTAGATGAAAACCATACGTTTAAAAAAGATGTGCTTACCTTCAGTCATTGTGCCGAAATAAGATAAATTTACTTGAATCTCTAGAAATACACAAAGCCCGCGCTAATCCGGGATACCCTCTAATCAACGGTCAGGTTGACCTAATGTATACCCCCATTTTAAAAGCTGTTTTGTAATCTGTTTAATTGCAAATGTATATATACCTGTTTTGTTTACAATTTTAATTACTACATGTTTGATAATGGCAAGCGAGACTGCAGTCACGTAAAATAAAAAAAAGTGTTATACAAACAAGTTTAAATTTGTTTTATTGTCTTATGTTATTATTTAATTTGTACTAGGTCAAATAAAAACCAAATCTTAATTATTAAGTGTTGAGGTCAAACCAAAAAATGTATCTAAAAAAATAAGACCCTTTTGTTAAAAAGAAATATCTGGAAGTAAGCAAACAATAAAAAATACTACTCTTAAAATTTATTGAAAAATTATTCTGAAAGTACATTTAAATCAAACTCAATTTGTCTTAGAACATTTTATGAAACGTAACGCACTTTAAATATTTCTTGAAATATTGCACAACACATAATTTCATTTCTATTTTAAAAATACATTATATTCTCCCAAAAAAAACCTTTTCAATCACAAAAGTTTATGATTATAAAAAAGGATACCAATTTAAATGGATATATTCTTAGCCTTTTCGTTTATAAAACAATTTTTTGAGTTTATCGTGTTGATTCAATGTTATGAGAGTTCCCTTCGCAGAAACTGCTCGTTTCTTAAAATATCCAATTCGCCTGCGGGCGCGCTATTTTAAAGCCAGAGTTAGGAAAACACCGTTTGAACTTGAGGAAAATATTTACTTTGGGCCAGGAGAGTGTAAGTACTCAAGTTTTGTAATAAAATTGTTGGTTAATTATGACCAAAAACGCATTGTAAAGTTAATATTGAATTACGTCATGTTAATGAGAAACTCTCAGAAAATATTGCATGTTTCTATAAATTAACATAGTTTATTTTACAATATAAATACTTTATAAAAATATAACGTTAATAACGTTTAATATTTTTGTTGTAATACAATGATTTATTAAACCTTAATATCCCAAAGAAAATTTCTCATAAATAAATATTTTTAAAGCGCAAGATTTGGTTAGACGAACATTTTTCAAATTTATTAAGATCAGATATAGACGAAAAATTAAAACTTTACAATATTCTAGTGATTTATACGCGTGGCGCATGAAGTAAAATTTCAAGTTTAGAAAAGCCTGAAAATTTGGATTTGCCGGCTTTTCTAAACTAGAAATTTGACTTCACGCTTAATCTGAGAGTGGACACACTCGTTAGAAGCTTTAAACTAAACAATGAAAAAAAAATAACTAATGCATAGAAATTTACAACGCGAAAGAGAAAATCCATGTATACATTTACATACTATAATAAGTTGAAAAATTGAAATCAATAAAATGTAGTATAAATTATATCTTGTATAAATATTAAAAAGCCACTTTACAATTTTGTTATAATAATTAAATGTTAACAGGAGATCATATTGTAGCAATATAGAATTTAAATATGAAAATCATTATTGAGAATATATTTGTATTCCATACTCAGTAATTATTGTATCAATAATTAATTAACATTAGATATAGACGATTAGTTGAGACTTTTCAATATTTTAGTGATTATTACGCGTGGCGCATGAAGTAAAATTTCGAGTTTAGAAAAGCCTGAAAATTTGGATTTGCTGGGGCGCGCGAGCGAAGCGAGTCGCGCCCGGCAAATTTTCAGGCTTATCTAAACTCGAAATTTTACTTCATGCTTAATCTGGGAGTGGAAACACTCGTTAGAAGCTTCAAATTGAACAATAAAGAAAGAACAACTAATGCATACGAATTTACAACGTGATAGAGAAAATTCATGTATACAATTACATCTTATAATAAGTTGAAAAATTGAAACCAATCAATCCCTAGTAATTATAAATTATATCTTGTATATATATACAGGGTGTCCCATTAGTGCGGTCTCGGAAGATATCTCAGCTCTCGTTAAAGATAGAAAAAAAATGTTTTCACAAAATTTGCTTGATTTTAAGAGCTGCATAACCTAAAATTATTTTTAAATATACAGGGTGTTCCATTATTCCATACTTAATACCAACTTTGTTATTTTAAATTGAACACCCTATATATTATTTTTTTATTTGATCCGCCTTTAAATAACCTACACAAAGATATATCATTATTGGCACTTTAGGTTATTTGTTACTTTAGAAAAAAATATTTTTTGAAAATTTTGGCAGTTTTAGTACTTTACTTAAAAATTCACTGTGTCCTTATTTTTTAAGATATCAGTCTGTAATTTTACACACATATGCAGTAAAGAATGCTCTATCCATTGACTATAACAAATTATAATATTACTTATAAAACCTAATAAAAAACTACCTTCTAATATTTAATATTTAAAATGTACATAACTTCATTTTCTTAAATGGGACACCCTATATTTCTTTACTTTATCAGATCCGCAATGAAAGATGCTTTATTTTTTGTATAACATACCCTATATCTATTTTTATTAGTTTTTGAGATATTAACATTTTCCTGTCATATATGGGAAATTAGGCCACAATCAGCATTTAATTAATCTCTAATGGACGTCTAACTTTAATGGTATTTAGATATTTCAGTTTTACTTCAAATCATTTATTTATGACATAATATAATTACATTTATAATATCAAAGTAAACAATATAACGACAATGGAAACAAGTAAACCGTATTAATATTAACAGATTAGCATATAATGAATTTAATAATTAATTTAAGTGTTCGATATGGCCTCCATTTTGGTTTTGGCACACTTGAAGCCTCCGTATGAAGCTTTGATTGACACTTACTAAGTTGTCTACAGTAATGGCACGCATAACATTACTAATTCTATTTTTCATATCCTCTTGTGTTGTTGCAGGTATTTTATAAACTTCTTCCTTCACAACACCCCATAAAAAAAGTCCAGTTTTGTTAAATCGGGTGACCTCGCTGGCCATGGAATTGGTCCTCCTCTTCCAATCCATTTGTTAGGAAAAGTTTGGTCTAAATATTGTTTAACTTGTCGACTATAGTGTGGTGGTGCGCCATCTAATTGTAACCATGCATTTTGTAACGTTCTTAACGGCAATTCATCCAACCAGGTTTCGAACTGATTTTGAAGAAAATTTAAAAACGTATCACCAGTAACATTTCCATTAAAGAAATACGGACCAATAATCCTATTCCCAATAATTCCAGCCCAAACATTAAGAGACCATTTATGTTGATGGTCTATACAAACAATATGGTTCGGGTTATGGTCATCGTAATAATGATAATTATGTCTATTAACGAAACCATTTCTATGGAATATCGCTTCGTCGGTAAACAAAATATTGTTAAAAAAGTTCGGTTCAACTTGATGTTTTTGTAACGCCCAATTACAAAAATCCAATCTTTTTAAAAAATCATTCTCACCTAATTCCTGCACCAACTGAACGTGATAGGGATGAAATTTGAATCTCTTTGTTATTTTGTTTATTGTTGATTTGGGAATATCAAGTTGTTTTTCTAACTGGCGGGAAGAAATTTGAGGGTTCTCAACAATGGACTGAATTACCAAATGTTCATTCTCTTCTTTCGTTGTCCTTTTCTTTCTCTTTAATTTTAGAGGGTACATGATACTTCCTGTGCTTTCAAATCGATTCTTCAATCTCACAAACGCTGCTGCATTAGGATGCCGTTCCGCATTTGGATACTTTTGTGCATATATTCGACTTGCAAGAAAACAATTTTCTTCACTTGCACCCAAAACGTATGTCATTTTTATTAATTCTTCTTTTGACAAATTCATTATTGTGTTATCAAAAATTCAATAATATTAATAATAGTGTTAACAGCACTTTATTTATCTGTATGTCAAATAAATACGTTTGTTTACTTTATCAATTGTTTTTCATGGCCTCCTTTATTGCATTCATGATATATTAAAAAATGACAAAATTTGTTTATATTGTTTACTTTGATATTATAAATGTAATTATAATATGTCATAAATAAATAAAGTAAAGTAAAAAATAAATACCATTAAAGTTAGACAACCTTTAAAGACTAATTTAATGCTGATTGTGACCTAATTTCCCATATTTGACAGAAAAATGTTAATATCTCCAAAACTAATGAAAATAAATATAGGGTATGTTATACAAGAAATAAAGCATTTTTTATTGCGGATTTGATAAAATAAAAAAATATAGGATGTCCCATTTAAAAAAATGAAGTAATGTACATTTTAAATATTAAATATTCGAGGGTAGTTTTTTACTAGGTTTTATAAGTAATATTAAAATGTGTTATAATCAATGGATAGAGCATTCTTTACTGCATATGTGTGTAAAATTTCAGACTGGTATCTTAAAAAATACGAACACAGTGAATTTTTAAGTAAAGTACTAAAACTGCCAAAATTTTCAAAAAATATTTTTTTTTTAAGTAACGAATTATCTGAAGTGCCGATAATGATATATCTTTGTGTAGGTTATTTAAAGGCGGATCAAATAAAAAAATAATATGTAGGGTGTTCCATTTAAAATAACAAAGTTGGTATTAAGTATGGAATAATGGGACACCCTATATATTTGAAAATAATTTTAGGTTATGCAGCTCTTAAAATCAAGCAAATTTCGTAAAAACATTTTTTTTCTATCTTTAACGAGAGCTGAGATATCTTCCGAGACCGCACTAATGGGACACCCTGTATATTGAAAAACAACTTTACAACCTTGTAATAATAATTAAACGTTAACATGAGATCATATTGTAGCAATATAGAATTAAAATTTGAAACTCATTATTGAGAATATATTTGTATTCTGTTCTGAATAATTATTGTATCAAGATAATACATTTACGATGATACACTAATATTTAATGTGAAAACAAATATAATTTCAATAATTATTTTCATATTTTAATTCTATATTGTTAAGTGGAGGAAAAACAGGCGGCTAACAAACGCCTGTTATCCTCCACCTAACAAAATAGAATTAAAATATAAAAATCGTTATTGAGAATATAGTTTAATTCTCATTCGTGTCAGTTGAGCAGGAATCACCAATCTTACAATTACGCAATCGTAGTCAACATCAAATGATTAATGTTATTCATTATTGATACAATATTGACATGTATTGAATATCATTATTTAATTATCAATGGTATTCAATATTAAAACAATATTGTGCATGGATTAAATATCTATATTGAAGGATCAATGGTATTCATTACCCATTAACCCATTAACGACTGAGCAGGTAAAGAGTAAACTCTTAATGTTGATTTTGGGTAAAATACTGCACTTTGTTTTATGATTTTCATGAATGATTTATTATATTACATACTGCGATTTTTTCATTAAAATATACGTAATGTATACGCTGTACATTTTTAGGCATTCGTCGATTTTGTTAAAGCAATTAATTTGAAGTTTCGAACGAGTGTCTCCACTCCCAGATTAAGCATGAAGTAAAATTTCGAGTTTAGAAAAGCCTTAAAATTTGGTTTGGTCGCGTAGCGCGTAGCGCTACGCGACCAAACCAAATTTTCAGGCTTTTCTAAACTCGAAATTTTACTTCATGCGCCACGCGTATTAAACACGGAAATATTGCGAAGGTAGAAATAAACTTAAAAATTCTTTTTTAAAATGGGTAGTAATCAAAATATTTGAATAAAAAAAAATATTTACATTTTTTGTCACACATTCTCGTCAGGTCTGGCGACCTATTAATAGGTTAATACAATATTGTACATGGATTAATTATCTATATTGATGGATCAATAGTATTCATTATTAAAACAACGTTGTACATGGATATAATATTTATATTGAAGGTTTAATGGTATTCAATATTGATACAATATTCTACATGGATTAAATATCTAAATTGAAGGATCTATGGTTTTCATTATTGATACAATATTATACATGTATAGATCTGTACAAAATCAAATTTTTATAACATAGACGACGGTGTACCACACGGTTCTGTACTTGGGCCCTTAATATTTTTATCAACGATCTGCCAAATGAATTCAGAAAATATCACTCTGTATGCCGATGATGCAATTGTCTTAGGCTTGTATTAGACGACACTATTTTCTTGTACAAGAAAATAGTATACTATTTTCTATCATGCTGTAATACACAATATATGACCAAACGCGAATATTGTACAGTTTTGTATAATGGAAATAGGACATGTTTTATTTCGTACACTATGATAGAAAATAGTATACGATTTTCTTATACAAGAAAATAGTGTCGTCTAATACAAGCTTTAGTGACTGGTAATAATTCTGACGATTTTTCGAGAAAAATAAAAATAATTATTGAAAACTTTAAAAACTGTTGTCACCGAAATTCATTAATGTTAAACGTTACTAAAACAGTATGTTTATATTTTTGAAAGTCTAACATAAATACACCGCTACTACAACTGAATGTAAACAATGTTAGTATATCATTGCAGGAATGTACAAAATTATTATAAATTACTGTTGATAATAAATTGAATTGGAATGTCCACATAAAGTTGCTAGCAAAGTCAACTCTGGGTATTTTTATCTTAATGGACAGCTTAGCATGTCCTATGCTCTTGTATATATTCAATTAGCATATATTGTTACACTTTGGGATTAACTGCAAATGCTTTAAGAGTTTTCATTTGTCAACAAATGAGTTATCCGCTTCGTATTTAATATAAACTATAGACTCGTATAGAGCATCTTTTAAATAACGTAATATACTGACCCTAACCTGAATATTCATATATAAAACACTTTTGTTAATTAAAATTAACCTACATAATTTCACAAAAAAATCCGACTTGCACAATTACAACACCGGAAATGCAATGTGTCTAACAATTTCTGTTCATAAGTCATCAAAAATCGCCACACCACCTTGGGGTGAAATACAATAAATTACTTGGCCAACTCTAACAACTCCAGGGTAATTCATTCAAAAATAAACTTAAACAGAAACTGAATAAAAAATAATATTATAGCATCAACGAATATATAACAGGCACGGACACCTAAACCATTTATATAAAATGTATCTTTATTTTATTATATGTTACCTTATTTGTTCTTAAACTTAAAAATGTATATTTGTGTGTGCTATATTTTTTCGTTTTATGCTATGTAACTTTATATTTTTTTGTTGATTACTATTATTTACTTCAATGACCGTTACATCTTTGTTATATAACAAAGTATCAATAAATATATTATTATTATTATTAAATATCCATATTGAAGGATCTATCGTAATTATTATTGATACAATATTTTAGAGAAATCGAATATCTATAATATATATTATATATTATAATTGAATACTCACAATTATATTTATTATTGGCACAATATTGTACAGACATTTAATATCTATCATTGATTTTCATTGTCGATACAATAATTAAAACTGACGTACTCTTATACTGGGTTTATACAGTATTGTATCTACAATAATAAATATTAATATAATATCAATAAACGCAAACTACATTGTGAAAATATTGTGTGTACATTGATAAACAATTTTAAGATATAAATAAAGATCAATCGTAATTTTTATTGATACAATATTTTAAAGAAATTGAATATCTATTATAAATATTATATAATATAATTGAACCCTTACAATTATATTTATTATTGGCACAATATTATACAGACATTGAATATCTATCATTGATTTTCAGTGTCGATACAAATATAAAAACTGAATTACTTTTATACTGGGTTTATACAGTATTGTATCTACAATAATAAATATTAATATAATATCAATAAACGCAAACTATATTGTGAAAATATTGTGTGTACATTGATTAACACTTTTAAGATATAAAGAAAGACCAATCGTAATTTTTATTGTACAATATTTTAGAGAAATTGAATATCTATTATATATATTATATAATATATTTGAGCAATCACAATTATATTTATTATTGGCACAATATTATACAGACATTGAACATCTATCATTGATTTTTATTGTCGATACAATATTGAAAACTGAATTACTTTTATACTGGATATATACAGTAATGTATCTATAATAAATATTAATATAGTATCCATAAACGCAAACTACATTGTGAAAATATTGTGTGTACATTGATCAACAATTTTAAGATATAAATTAAGATACAATATTGCTATAACGTAAACTTAAGATTTATTTCTAGTAAATAGATGAACATAGAATTACACAAATAAGACAATTAACTTTGTTTGTATAACTGAGGATTTTATTGTGACTATCGTTTCGACAACTTTAACTTGTCATTATCAAACATAAAGTAATTTAAAACAAACAATTCGTCAGGTATATATACAAAAAAATTACGGTTACAAAACGGCTTTAAAAATGGGGGTGTATATTAGGTCAAGCTGGTCGTTTATTACGGGAATTTCCGGATTAGCGCGTGCTCTGTAAATTTCCAGAGACTCCAGGAGGTCCATCTTACGACCCTTTTCGGCTAAATGTCTTATTGACAGTACATCCTCGCCAAAAGTATGATTGTTTTCAATCATATGTCTAGCGAATGACGACTTATCAATCAAATTAAGCCGAAAAGAGCTAAGATGCTCCATGAGTCTGATTTTAAAATTACGACCAGATTGACCAATATACACTCATACACTCCTTTACAATCGCTACAAGTCAGTTTATATATCCCAGATCTGTGAGCACTGGTTATTTTTGTTTTCGGATTAAAAATACTGTATCTAATTTTTGTAAAAGGTTTAAAGGCTATTGAAATGTTATGTTTAGATAAAATGCTTTTAATTTGTAATGAGATGTCACCAAAGTATGTAAGGGATCTGAATATTTGTTCTTTTTTTAGATGTGTCCTAGTCTGCATATATATACTTAGTTACTTTTTTCATCCTATATTTATTAATCAATGAGGACTTCAGCATTAATAGACTCATTGATTAATAAATATGGAATGAAAAATTTTTAATAGCCGTTTTGTAACCGCATTTTTTTCGTATATATACCTGACGAATTGTTTGTTTTAAATTACTTTATGTTTGATAATGATAACTTAAAGTTGTCGAAACTATAATCACAATAAAATCCTCAGTTATACAAACAAAGTTAATTGTCTTATTTGTGTAAATAATGATGTATAACGAAGTAGAAGCCTCCACAGTGAACAAAGAATTAATAAATTAGCATAAAATATACACTATTCTATCGGTTTTATATTAATATTCACTTGGTTTGTTTTAATAATAAATTTAATTTTAGACTAGTTTCGGCTTGATGCCATTTTAAAGAACTAAGTGAATTTCAATTAAAAACCTATATATTAGTAGAAATAAGGAACAAGTTAACGATATATACTATTTATACAAATAAAAATCACATCCTTAACTCATAATTTATTAAACATTTGTTAATTTATCTAGTTTTATATAAATAAAAGTAAAAAAATCGTAACCTTTTATTTTACAGAAAGGTTACGATATTTATACTTTAATTTATAGAAAATTCGATAAAATAACGAAAAAAACAAGTTAAATATACTTTATTCGGTCTACTTATATTATTATTTTGAAACTCAGAAGTTATATTTTAAATTTAACACTATGATTATTTCTCTCAGTCAATGTTAACAATATCAGTACATCAGCATTAAAAGAGCAGCTGTTCACATTCCAGGATAAATAACTGGAATGATACACATTATACACTTTGTTGGAGCCCAACAGTACATAACGTTGCCCTTACTGCGGAATAAAGGGTCTAACAACCACCCTCTATTATGTACAACAATTTTACCTTTAATCTCCCTAAAAAAAAGAAAATAGATATCGATTGCAATACATTTTTATTATATTAGAGAAACGAGCACAATCACAATAAATATTCATTTCGCAGACCCAAATTACCCTCATAAATCGCTACTTTATATCCGTGGAAACGAATGATACAACTAATAGAGAATATCCATTTAGGGAAATGATAATTTGTTATTATAATGCAAATGTATTTTTCGGTGAAATTATCAATAAAATTAGTAATAAATGTTTATTAAAAAATGATAAAGTACCAAATTTAAAGTCGAACATTTCAAAGCGATCACTTCTTTGAATTTTAATTAATCGGCGAAAATTAACCAATTATAATCTTTAGAAGTCTTGACTTAAATATGTTTCACCTCAGCAAAGATGCAAAAGTGAATTTGTGTTCAATATTCCGGCACCAGATACCCACAGACGCGTTTCGGACTTCAAGGTCAAAGATGCACCTAAGATGCACCTAAACTTATTTAAAATATTTAAGAATTGTTATATTTTCCAGTATTGTAGCAAACATTTGTATATATAATTTAGCCTTTTGTAATACGCTAGCTACTTTTCGATACCAAATTATATGGCGATCTACAGGTTATAGATAATAAAAACACATAAAACAAAGTATATAAATAAACTTTTTTCTTCTAAGTATATCATTAAATTTAATGTAAATAGCTTGAATTTTGATAGCGCGAGATTTGGTTAATATTTATAAAACATAAGCAGTATAACAAGAATAATTCCAGTTCAAATATATTTATTTCGATAAAATGAGCTTACGCTTTTAATAGTTTGCATACTTTAAACATAATATATAAAATTACGAAAATGTTTATCGTGTAAAATGTAAACAATATGTCTTAGTTAATAAAACAACTTAAGATAATATTTCTTGAATAACTTTCTCATTTATCACTTGGTGAAACATTTTGAAGTTATATTAAAGATTAAATTAAAAACACATGGTTTGTTTCACTATTTCAAATAGTGAAACATACCAAGTGTTTTTAATTTATCCTTTAATATTATAAAGACAATAATTAATCAATTAAGCAGTGTATTTTAAATGTACCAATATGATCAGTGTTTTATACGGGTGGCGCATAAAGTAAAATTTCGAGTTTAGAAAAGCCCCCGTGAAAATTTGTCTCGGGTCGCTGCGCGACCCGCGACAAATTTTCAACGCAGGGGCTTTTCTAAACTCGAAATTTTACTTCATGCTTTGTCTGGGAGTGGAAAATACTGAAAACTTTAAATTAGACACTGTTCAGAAACGATAAATGCCTAAAAAATTAAATCGTGATATGAATACGAACGGTTGTTCGATTTTGAGGTAATCTTGTTTGGGAAATAAGAAGATTATAAATTATCAAATCAATGGGGTTAAAATAACTCAACTAGTTTTCCTGAAAATTCGTGTCAAAGTTGAGATTTAGTGAAAACAACGATAGATTATGAGGTATGTTTGAAACACGTCTTAAGATTCTGAAAGTGGGGTTAAAATATCTCAACTAGTTTTCCTAAAAATTCGTGTCAAAGTCGAGATTTAGTGGAAACAACAATAGATTATGAGGTAATCTTATTTGAAATGCGTTTTAAGATTCTAAGAGTGAGGTTAAAATATCTGACTAGTTTTTCTGAAAATTCGTGTCAAAGTTGAGATTTAGTGAAAAAAACGATAGATTATAAAGTAATCTTGTTTGAAAAACGTTTTAAGATTCTGAAAGTGGGGTTAAAATGACTCAACTAGTTTTCCTGAAAATTCGCTTCAAAGTTGAGATTTAGTGAAAACAACGATAGATTATGAATCTTGTTTCAAACGCGTTTCAATTTTGACTTTAAAATAAACAAGCTTTAAGAACCTAAAGTTGGGGTTGCAATATCTCAACTGTTTTTTTTTTTAATATCCTATCAATGTTGTGATTTTTGTAAAAAAAATCATCAGATTACCTCAAAAATCTGATGATTTTTCTTGTGCGGAATATTATTAAAAAGAAAAACAATAATTATTTTCTTAAAAATAAACAAACAAGTCCTGAATTCGGAAATTGAAATAACTCAACAGTTTTCTTTCCTTTCTAAAAAATCGTGTCAAAGTTAAGATTTAGTAGAAACATCATAGTATTTTAAGGTAATCTTGTTTGGAAAATTATAAATATATCATGATCTAATTAATCAACTTTAAAAGCACTAATTTTGCTGAGAAATAAACACGTTTTAAGATCCTGAAGTTGAAATTAAAACATCATAACAGGTTTTTCTGAAACAATTAACGAAGCAGTAACGGACTGACATTGGTTTGAGTACTAATTTTGTTAGACAAATTCCTTTCTCTAAACGCAATATCTTTTATTTTCGTATCTCGTTTTTTTTTTGAAAATCCTTGTCCTATTGTCCATGGAACAATCGAAAACATCGCTTAATATTGCCTTTCTTTTGGAACAGCAATAGACGAACCAACAATATTTTTCACCAATCATACTGAAACATATACGAGGCCTGTTCAGTTAACAACCGAACATTTTGAATTACGCGCCAACGGAGATATTTAATGATATGCTGTTAGCAGCATTGACTTGCACATAATCTCCTTTGTGAGCGCATGTATGTGGATATCTCGTTTAGTTTTTGTGATATTCTTATTTGAGAGCAACGTGTATAAGTGTTGGTGGCGATTTTTGAAATGTGCGTTTTTCTAGAACAACGAAACAACGTAAAGTTTTGCGTGAAACTGGTGAACCGTGTGTCTTATTAAGACGTTTTGCAATGGTTGCGTGAAAAAATCCGCAAAAAGAGACCAGAGTTGTGGCAAGACAACTCATGGTTCTTGCAACATGATAATGCGCCCGCACACTTAGCTTTGTTAATTCGTCAGTTTTGTGCCAAGAATCAGATATCTGTCCTCCCGCACCCTTCTAATTCGCCAGACCTAGCTTCATGAGATTTTTTCTTATTTCCAAAATTGAAATCAGTGCTGAAAGAGCACCATTTTCAGAGTATTGAGAACATTAAAGCAAATTCGTCATAGACCTGACAGGCCATCTCAAATAAAGCTATCTAGGACTGCTTTGCGAAATGGAAACACCGCTGGGAAAAGTGTGTGAAAAGGGGAGGAAGGGTGAGGGGAGGGGAGCAAACGAATGACAACGTTAAAAAAAATAAGTTTCGGTTATTATTTGAGCAGACCTCATATACAATTTTTTTTCGGTTGAAACCGGTAGGTGATCGACAAAAAATGGTCCAGCGATCGACAGGTTGAGCACCCCTGATATAATCCAATATCCGTCGGCATATTTTCCAGGGAAGTGCAAGGGGTGGTCAAAAAGTAAGGCACAACATGTACACGTTTCATTCCAGGCTTTGTAACCTTACTTTTTGATCCACCCTCGTAGTTGTTACAATCGATGTTTGAATTAGTTTTTAGAAGACAAAAATTAGTAGTAAATGGCATAAAATATCGCATTTTTAACATATTTTTTTTAAATACCTTGCAACCAAATATTGGCAATTTATTTTTCAATTCTATTTTGCAAAGCGATATCTAGCTTAACCTATTAGCGGCCGAGCAATTATAGATTTAACAATAAAACTTTTTAGATAAAATTCTGCATTTTTATTATAATTTCTATTAATGACTTATTGTATTACATATTAGGATTTTTTAATTAAACACAAGTCATGTACATGCTGTACATTTTTAGGCATTCGTCGATTTGATAAAAGCATTCAATTTGAAGTTTCTACCGTGTGTTTTCACTCCCAGATTAAGCATGAAGTAAAATTTTGAGTTTAGAAAAGCCCTAAAATTTGGTTTGGCCGTTCCGCGAAGCGGAGAGGCCAAACCAAATGTTCAGGCTTTTGTAAACTCAAAATTTTATTTCATGCGCCACGCGTATAAATCTCTGAAAAATTGTGAAGTTAGAAATACACTTAAAAGTACTTTTTTTAAATAAGTAACAATAAAAATATTTAAATAACAAAATATTAACCCATTTCTTGAACATTTATAAGTCATATCAAATAATATAATGTATCAAATTAAGATATTTAGTAATTTAAATAACAAACAAATAATAATGTAGCATTTATGCATAAATGGCACTTAATGGGTTAGCAATTAAACACATTTTATTAAAACTAATTAAGTTTTAAACTAAGAATTGGTTTATTTATTTATTAATTTACCGAAATCTCCTTTGTACATAATACATTTTAACAACAGATAAACTTAATATAAATTTAATGAAATATAAAATAGTGTGAAAAATATATCTTTAATTTACTTATATATTATCATTCCTATATCCTAATAATGTATACTTATAATAATTATTCAACCCACTTTTCTGATTTAATATGACTAATCTGATAAATTAGGAACACCTTATCAATGATGAAACATGTTTGTATTAATAATTCAAAATGAATCACTAATCAAATACCGTGCGATCATTTAAAACATAGTTTAGAGTAGGCTTTAAATTATAAATTAGATTGGCACTACTGGTTGTTAACACATAGTTTGCCATAACCTCAAATTTATTCCATGATTTAATTAGCATTCTGAGCAACCGTACAAAAAAATGCCGCCTACTCTAAATCATAATTTAAATGATCGCACGGTATAATTTAAAACAGGATCGATCAGGATTGGACGGCGCGTAAATATCGCAGTCATTCTGATCTTTTGTGATTGGCGTGAAATTAATTTCACACAAGGTCTTACATCCCGACCAAGAGTCGTCTGCGCGGATTTAACGTCTTAATCGCCGAACCCTGGGATTATTATTTCTATAATTTTCTGGTAGGATCCCTCGAAAAGACCGCACTTCAAACTTTGCTCCCCCTCTCTATCTTTTATTTTAATTTTTATTCTCCCTAATGAGGAAAGTTTTTAAGTAGATGGAAAAGGGATGGATTTTATGCAAATTGTGTATTATAATTAAGGTTGGGTTATATAATATGTTGAATATTTTAACTGTTGATTTATATTATATTTAATACGCTTAATACTTAGTATATTATATCATTAATATTGATTATGTCAGACATGAATTGGTGTTTTCTTATAAGTGAAGTGAATAAGGAAAACCAGAGTTTTTTTTGCCGGACACGAGCTTTTCATATAAGTCGCAAAAAAGAAGCTGTCGTAACAAGGAAATTCATTTATAAGTCGCCGTTCATCTTATAAAAGGAAGATGCTTTTAGCTTTCAATCTCCGATAAATTATCAAGGAAAATTCAATCATCTCTTATTACTACGTGTACATTAATTAATTAATTTAATAAATAAATAATTAATATCTAATATTTTCACTCTATATAAATATGAATGTATTTTTTTTAATATTGGATAAAAAATAAAGTAATTTGATTTAACTAAACTTTTTTTGACTTAAATACGTATGGATAATAGATATTTCATAAACTTTTAATTTTAAAATCATTGAAGATGCATGCAATTAAGAAATAAATAAATTTGTTTTAAATTTCGCTAATTATTTAAAATATTTTAAGTTTTTTAACTAATTTCTTCATACTTTTATTTTACTGTAAATGTACATTTCGCATATAAAGTAACCGCTATAAAACGATAGAAACTGTCATTTTAAACTGCAATTCAGAGATGAACAAAGTTAAAAATGTTTATGTAGCCCTTAATTACATTATTTTTGTTTAGTGAGTAATTATCAGAGCTGGGCAGGATTCGAATCATTCAGGATTGGAATCCATTTAGAGGATTCAAAAGAGGCATTCGAATACTTTAGTTCAACCGGATTCGTGATCCGGATTCGTTACATTTTTTTAAGAGAATTCTTATTCGAATCCAAATGTGGGTGATTCGAATCCATATAAAAGGATTCGAATCCGTATGAAAGGATTCGAATATTTATAAAAGGATTCGAATATTTATAAAAGGATTCGAATATTTATAAAAGGATTCGACTACTTACAAAAAGATTTGAATCGTCAAAAATAATTCGAATTAATTGTAATATATAACATGAAAAATGTCATTTGTGTGTTTTTAAATTTCTCGTTAAATCACTGTTTTATACGGGTGGCGCATGAAGTAAAATTTCGAGTTTAGAAAAGCCCAGAAAATTTCACGGGGCTTTTCTAAACTCGAAATTTTAATTCATGCTTAATCTGGGAGTGGAAAACACTCGTTTAAATGAAGAAAACCTTATACAAGACTGTCTCAGTTTAAACCGAGTCGACCTTGTACAGTAATGACTTTGATTTTGACGTCATGTTAGGATTTCCGCGCGTGATAAGGTCGGCTCGGTTTATATCGAGACAACCTTCCACAGTAATAATCTTGGTTTTGAAGTTTGTCTTGATTTAAACCGAGCCAACCTTGTATTGTTTAATTACCTTGATTGTTCACGTCACGTGACTTCCAGGCGTGACGTCAATAATCAAGGTGGTTAGTGTATAAGGTTGTCTTAATTTAAAACCGAGTCGACCTTGTTAGTTTAATTACATTGACTTTTCACGTCACGCGAGGAATTTCATGTGTGATGTCAAACTCCCTGTATTTCTTGGGATATAGATATTTCTAATAAAATCAAACTGAATTTGCTATGAAATTCAAACATATTAAGTAAAAACCAGTATATTTTCAATTTCACAATATTTCAGTGTTTTATCCGTTTCGCTACGCAACTAAACCAAATTTTTAGAATTTTCTAAACTTTACTTCGTGCGTAAACAAGCATAGTAAATCTATGTTAAAAAACAATAATTAACATTTCTTAAGATATAAACTTTTCGTCTCGTGTAATATAAAGCAAAAGTAATGTCGTATTATAAATTGGCTGCCATTTTATTAAAATTGATAATATAAAGTTAAAAAAATTGATATCGGTCAAATGACCATCTCCTGAGTTGGTGTTGATTGTGCTCGTTTTACAACATTTTGAGTTGTTGTTCGTAAAACATCTGGCCCCAAATTGGTGATTTCTTCTTCAATTTTGGCTTTCAAGACTTGCAAGGTTTGTGGTTTGTTGTGGTGAATGCGAAATTTCAAAAAGGCCCACAGGGAGTGGAAACTTTCGTTCGAAACTTTAAACTGAATGCTTTGATAACAACATTAAATGGCTAAACATGTTTTGAGAGATAATAATCTAGTTTTCAAAATTATGTTTAATATAAGTTAAAGTAAATTTTTCCGACATTTCCCTGATTCAAGATTTTTTCCCTGGCCCTTTAATATAACTTTCTTCTATGGGAAACCTCCATTTTGTTAATTTATTTTTCTGTTTTTGTCAATATCTAAGTTAATTTGATAAATTTGGACGTGTTTTGTAATTTCCCTGCTGATTTTGACAAATTTAATAATGTCATATGGCGTTTTTGTTAGTGTTTTAATCAATTTGAATTTTATTTTATGACTTTTCTCTGACTTTCCCGGTTTTAATTATTTTATTTTTTCACTGGTCGGCATGAAAATCGGCTTATGTAAAATGACCTCCTGAATCCGAATATGACCCCCGTTTTCCCTCATCACCCACCGTTTTCGGGGGAGGCCCCCCACCTAATTTTATCACATTTCGATAATTTTGAGGGATGAAAAGGATTATTTTAGCCTTTATGTTTCTTCTGAGGGGCTAGAGAGGTGAAAAGTTCCAAAACATGAACATTTGTAGAAAGGAAGTAGATTTGGGGGGGGGATTTGCCCCCTTAAATTGTAAAAAAATCATTAAAAATGATTGATTTTTCCGTTTTTTTTCGCAGTTTTTTCACTTATTTTCTACATATTCCAGCTTCCATCCCCCCTCATCCTCCCCCAATCAATAAAAATATATAGCAACAATATATAGCAACAATAATAAAAATATATAGCAACAGTTCGGAAGATTCACTGTACCACGCTGGCGCTCTCAATACCTCGCGCGCACAGGTTTGCCCAGGAATTTTCATGCTTTGACAGGTTTAAACTTGCATTGCTCTTGTCACTATAGACCTGCACTGTAATCCTTATCTTCCCTCAGTACATCTCTAGCGATCGTAGAGTCAACTTGTCGGTGCTCTAGGCGGGGATTCTGTGTTTCCAAGTTGTTTAAATTGTGTATAACGGTAGACATTTTTTAATTCCGGCTTTTTCCAAGTGAATTACAGTACGTGAGTGTGAGTTGTGATTAATATCGAGCATTTATTTACTGTTTAATTATGCCACGCGAGTGTAAAAATCATCCCGATAGCTTCTGCTATGTTTGCAGGGAATGGATTTTAAAAGCGCAACGAAAACCCCTTTTTCCGCTTCTTAAAACTGCTTATAAATTTTACTTTGATTGCCAAGTTGGCGATCAGGACAACAATTGGGCTCCAACAGTTTGCTGCGCTAATTGTTACAGTAGCTTGACCAAATGGCTCAAAGGTACCCGTAAATCAATGCCATTTGCTGTGCCCATGGTTTGGCGCGAACCTCGCTGTCATCTCACAGATTGTTACTTTTGTATGATTTCCACCGTCGGGTTATCTAGCAAAAGTAAGCATACAATTCAGTATCCTAATATCCCTTCAGCTCTAAGACCAGTTCCTCACAACGAATCTTTGCCAATCCCAGTGCCCCCAAAAATCTATACTCTAGAGCCAGAAACGGATTTGAAAGACTTTGAGCCACAGCCTGGACCATCTTATGATACGTTCACGGATGATGAAGAGTGTTCTGCTGATTCAGCTCATCGAAAACCTCACCTCGTTACTCAGTCGGAATTGAATGATCTCGTCAGGGATTTGGAGTTACCTAAGAGTAAATCTCAACTTCTTGGATCTCGACTTCAGCAGTGGAATCTCTTAGAAAAGGGTGTAAAAATCTCTTCTTACAGGACTAGGCAGTCAACCCTGAAATTACTTTTTTCGGCAGATGAAGGCTTAGTGTTCTGCCCTAATTCAAATGCATTGATGATAGAACTGAAGATGCCATGTGACCCAGACAAATGGAGACTGTTTATAGACTCATCAAAGACAAGCTTGAAAGTTGTCCTGTTGGCCAATGGGAATGAGTTACCATCACTCCCGGTTGCATACTCTGTGGATATGAAGGAGACGTACGAAATCATCAGCCGGATCCTTGATAAAATCAAATACCATGATTATAATTGGAAACTTTGCTCTGACTTAAAAGTTATTGCTCTACTCATGGGCCTGCAATCGGGCTTCACAAAATACTGCTGCTTCCTATGCGAATGGGACAGCCGAGATCGAGACAAACATTACATCGTACGGAACTGGCCTCTGCGAGAAAGTTTTACTCCCGGTCAGAAAAACGTCGCTCACGATCCTCTGGTCCCGAAGGAAAATATTTACTTTCCGCCTTTGCACATCAAACTCGGATTGATCAAACAGTCTGTGAAAGCAATGGACAAGACCGGTGATGCATTTCAATTTTTGAAAACTAGATTCCCTCGTCTTAGTGAGGCTAAAATCAAGGAAGGAGTTTTCGTGGACCCCCAGATTAGACAACTTTTCCAAGATTCGACGTTTATTGAACACCTGAATCGAAAAGAAAAACGAGCTTGGATTGCATTCCAAAACGTGTGTGAGAACATTTTGGGTAACAACAAAAGTGATGATTATGTCGCTCATGTCGAGGAATTGCTGTCAGCGTACAAGGCCATGGGGTGTAACATGTCTCTTAAAGTGCATTTTCTTCACTCACACCTGGACTTCTTCCCTGAAAATTTAGGAGCAGTTTGAGAGGAGATTTTCGGGGAAGTGGAATGCGAGCATGTTAGCAGAGTACTGCTGGTTCTTCTACCTCAGGGTACAAAAGGAAAGCAAGCACCAAATGAAGGTACTTATCTTAGTTATTTATTATTCTTTACATTTATTATTTTACATTTATTATTTTACTTTTTATTTATTATTATTTACAGCTAAAATAATCCTTTTCACCCCTCCAATGGATGGGGGAAACGGGGGGAGTATTGAGAGCGCCAGCGTGGTACAGTGAATCTTCCGAACTGTTGCTATATATTTTTATTATTGTTGCTATATATTTTTATAATTGTTGCTATATATTGTTGCAATATATTTTTATTATTTGGGGGTGTTTGGGGGAGGGTGAGGGGGAATGGAAGCTGGAATATGTAGAAAATAAGTGAAAAAACTGCAAAAAAAAACGAAAAAATTGATCATTTTTAATGATTTTTTTACAATTTAAGGGGACAAATCCCCCCCCCAAATCTACCTCCTTGTTACAAATGTTCTTGTTTTGGAACTTTTCACCTCTCTAGCCCCTCAGAAGAAATGCAAAGGCTAAAATAATCCTTTTCATCCCTCCAAATTATCGAAAAGTGATCAAAATAGGTGGGGGGACCTCCCCCGAAAACGGTGGGTGATGAGGGAAAACGGAGGTCATATTCGGATTCAGGAGGTCATTTTACATAAGTATCAGCAGGAATGGTGTCAGGGCTCGAAAAAAATAATGTTTTATGCAGACCAGTGTATTCAGTGATTTTATCTATGTAATATTTAGGCATTCGTCGATTTTATAATAGAGTTCAATTTAAAGCTTTAAACGAGTGTTTTCCACTCCCAGACTAAGCATGAAGTAAAATTTCGAGTTTAGAAAAGCCCCGTGAAAATTTGTCGAGGGTCGCGCAGCGACCCGAGACAAATTTTCGGGCTTTTCTAAACTCGAAATTTTACTTCATGCGCCACGCGTACAAAACACTGATTTGAAGTGAAGTTAAGAAACACACAAATATATCTTTAATCAGAGTAACAGGAAATCAGATGTTTAGCTGTTATCAACGATGTTCAGTGTTAATAATAAATAATTAGGTTTTAAATATTTTTGTTAAAACAACTGATAACGATATTTATATATAAATGGTTGAAAAAAATAATAATATCAAATGTATTCTTAAAGGATTTGTATTCGTGATTCGAAAAAACAGGATTCGAATCTTTGATTCGAATCATATTTATCTCTTACGAATCCTTTATTAAGTATTCGTGATTCGAACCATATTTGGTGATTCGGATTCGTGATTCGAATCCATTTTACGAGGATTTGTTCTAGCTCTGGTAATTATGAAATGAATTGGAGAAATTAAGAACATATAAGAACATTTACTTACCCACAAAACGACATATTTACGTCAATTAAAATAATAATGAAATAAATAAGAAATAATAATGTTCAACAGCCAAATTGAATAGTTAAAGTTTAACAGCCAAATTGAAATTACAACACATTACACTAAAGCTAAAAATAATAACAATTCTCTAAATATTGAGAAACTTTATCCTACCTATTGTTCATTGTAGTTGATTTCGATATTTTGTTCTAATAAGATCTGGGAGAAAACACTGTAGGCTAAAAACAATGACAATTCTTTGAATATTGAGAAACTTTGCTTTACCTATTGTTCCAGGAGAAAACACCGAACACAAATAATAATGTATGTTCAATAAAATAGAACCTCTAAAGTGCTATGGAATTTATTGTAGGTTGGCGACTCTGAAATTATACATTATAATTATTATGTCTGACTATTTGTATGACAATTCCTTAAGCGCGAAGCCAACATAAATTTGATAAAAGGTAAAATCATAGCACTAGAGGTTTTTTTTTATTGAATATATGTTATTTACACTAAAACAAAACTATACTTGACAGACGTTCTAAAAACTAACAGACAACGAACTACAAAACATTACAGTGCCTTGATTTATTACAATGGCGACAACTTTAGCATTCTTTTTTATTGGTTGTTAGTAATTTGTCCCGAAATGGCGGACAAACAGCGGCGTAGCTATGAGGTCTAAAGTTGGTCACAGCAATTCCGTCTGAAGGTTGTGCTTTATTTCACTTACGCAAATTCGCAAAGGTAAATACACTGGCGAGCAAAAAATAGAGGTCACTTTAAAATTATGACTTATTTTTGGAATTTTTTTGTTTTAACTTTATGTTTGCATATTGTAAACAATTGTACTGTATTTTACACACTAAATTAAAAAAGCAATGTTGAATCGTAAAGCCTATTTATTGTTTTTATTGCCGATTTTGGAAATAATCCAAATTTACAGTTCAGAAGAAGTTCGAATTTTTTTTCCTAGGACTAATATAGAACAAAAAATAATGAAAAAAACTTATCACTAATAACGAGTATTGCCCACTCTTGCATTAATGACTGCTTGAAGTCAACGAGGAACACTTTGAATTAAATGATCGATCACATTTTTGTCGATATTATTCCATTCCTGCAATAGCAACTGTCTTAGCTCCTGAGCAGTTCTTGAAGCAAGTGTATGCTTTCTGATACGTCGTCCCAACTTATCCCATACATGTTCTATGGGATTCTTGTCCCAGCTGAGAGCTGGCCAATCGAACCGCAAAATTCCCACTTCATCCAGATAATCTTTGACAACTCTGGCTACATGAGGTCTAGCATTATCTTGCATGAAAAATGCCGCCCTCGCCCATTGTTGTCATGATCTTCGAGAACCTCTGTAATGTATCTGTGAGCTGTCAGGGAGCCATTCTCTATAAAGACCAACTCTGTGCGTGCTTCGGTAGAAATTACCTGCTCAAGCCATAACCGACCCACCGCCAAATGGAAGTCGCTCATCAATACAAACTGAAGCGTATCTTTCTCCGCGTCTTCTCCACACTTTCCGACGTCCGTCTTATCCATTAAGGCAAAACCGCGACTCATCTCAAAACAGTACCCTGCTCCAGTCCTCATTATTCCATGCTCTGTGATTTCGGGCAAAAGCCAATCTTGCAACACGATGTCGGCGTTGTAAAGGTGGACCTGTGGCCATCTTTCTACAAGACAATCCAGCAGCCCGAGGCCTTCTCCTAACGGTCCATTCACTAACATTTACATCTCTAACTTCATGGAGTTGATTTCGTAGATAAACTGCAGAAGCTGTTCTATTCCGCAAACTTGTAGACATCAAAAAAAAAAAAACGGTCATCACTGATCGTGGTAACTTTTTTTCGCCCGGATTCTGGTTTTCTGGTTATCAGGCCAGTATCCAAGTAACGCTGATACATTTTTTGTATAGCACAAAGGCTTTCGCCAACAATCCTTGCAGTTTCACGTTTTCCTCGCCCATCTTCAATCAACGCTCTAATCCTTGCCACAACAATAGGGCCTAAGGGCATTATGACTTGTTAAGTACAGTACACCGTATGAATGACAAGTTTCGCAGAGAAAAATCAACACTAAGTAGGAAAACCACAACGAAACGTAGGTTTTCAATTAGAGCGAAATGGATGTTGTATCATAAAAGTCTATAACACGGTGATATTAACTGACAGATAGATAACATTTGTCAGGAAATGTATTATTAAACGCCTGCTTTGGTTTACAATTTGCAAACATAAAGTTGAAACATAAATTCCAAAAATAAGTCATAATTTTAAAGTGACCTCTATTTTTTGCTCGCCAGTGTAGAAACAACCTAAACATGTTAATTTGAGGTATTAATCATATGTTCCTATTTCAAAATTAAGGGAATAGCTCCCGCCCATCGATAACGCTTCAAGTGAAAGATGATAACACTCGCTGCCACAATTGAATATCAGATGTTTGTAGTATAACCTATTCTCTTGATTAATATTGCCTCATCATGGCGGATGACAGGGAATTGTCGCCACTGTGTTTAATAAGGTCACTGTACAGAACATCTATCCTCTATTTCAAAGTGTAAGTGGTGCCATCTAGAATTTTGCAACCAAACTAATTTTTTTAATCTGATTGGACCATTAACGTGCCGCCCCCTGATTAAGAGTGCTGAAAATTGTTATTTTGAATAATTGGTGTATTAATAGTAGAAATAACAAAAATTAAATTCAAATAAATTAAATATTTATTATACGTCTTATCCTATATGTACATACTTTTTAAAATTTTGTTATTATATGAAAATGCCCATATAGCACGAAGCTTAGAACTATTTTTTTAATTGTGATATTATCTTAATCTAAAAGCAGTATCACCGCCTGCCGCTGATAACTCCACCAGGAGTATCAGGAATATCAGATCCTGCTGATTGTGTTGATCCTTCTGATCCTGTATTTGTTTGTGGATTATTACTTACTGACGCTACATTCGTTTGTTGCTGAAAGATGTAAGGGCACAAAAAAGTGCCGTTGATTCGGAACAATCCGCAAAAGGTCCTGAAGAAAATTGCTTCATTCTGGACAGCGAAGGAGCAAAGAAGGATTGTTATTACCAATAATTTGGACATCTGAAATGGTCAATTGTTGTATATCAAATTAAATGTGTAAGTAAAACTCATTCTCTATTCGAAATAAAAGCAACACAGTTGCAAGGGTTTTTACTTTTATTGTTGAACACTGCAAAATGTTTCAGTAGCCTCATCTCACAGATGATTCATTTTCATTTATATTTTTGGTAATAGATAATGTTTAAATACTATCGTATGTTTATTTAAAGAAAAAATCTCTAGGGTACCATAGAAAATATTGGCAACTCTGAAATTATATATTATAGTTATCATGTTTGATGTTTTATGCCGGGTGTTGACTTGGCGCACGCAACATAGGAAATCACATGTTAATTTTAAAGTGTTCAAATATTTGCTTCCCTATTTATTTTAGATACAAAATGTATTTCACTTTTTTTGTAAAAGGAAAAATTCTATATTTATTAATGTTCACACTTAACACTTTACGTTTCTCTAAGTTAAAATAATTAAGAGACAGTAATGTAATTTTATAAAAATAATGACATGCCATGGAATTGATACAACAATTGCGGATATTCCCTGTTTTTTTTTAAAGTTCAATTTAAAGCTTTAAACAAGTGTTTTCCACTCCCAGACTAAACATAAAGTAAAATTTTGAGTTTAGAAAAGCCCCGTGAAAATTTGTCGCGGGTCGCGCAGCGACCCAAGACAAATTTTCACGGGGCTTTTCTAAACTCGAAATTTTACTTCATGCGCCACGCATATAAAACACTATAACATTGTCAATCTTGTGTATATTCGAACTTCACTTAAAATTTGTGTTTTTAATGCGTGGCGCATGAAGTAAAATTTCGAGTTTAGAAAAACCTAGAAAATGTATCTCGGGTCGCTGCGCGACCCTCGACAAATTTTCACGGGGCTTTTCTACACTCGAAATTTTACTTTATGCTTAATCTGGTAGTAGAAAACACTTGTTTTAAGCTTCAAATTGAACTCTTTTAAAATTCAACGAATGTCAGAAAATTAACAGCTCAAATAATTAGGAAAAATTAATGTGATTTTAGAAAAATAATGACATACCATGGAATTGATACAACAATTGCGGATATTCCTTGTTTTTTCTTAAGTTAAATTTAAAGCTTTAATAAGTGTTTTCCACTCCCAGACTAAGCATGAAGTAAAATTTCGAGTTTAGAAAAGCCCCGTGAAAATTTGTCGAGGGTCGCGCAGCGACCCGAGACAAATTTTCTGGGCTTTTCTAAACTCGAAATTTTACTTCATGCGCCACGCGTATAAAACACTGTAATATTGTCAAATTTATGTATATTCGAACTATCCTTAAAATCTGTGTTTTATACGCGTGGCGCATAAAGTAAAATTTCGAGTTTAGAAAAGCCCAGAAAATTTGTCTCGTGTCGCTGCGCGACCCTCGACAAATTTTCACGGGGCTTTTCTAAACTCGAAATTTTACTTCATGCTTAGTCTGGGAGTGGAAAACACTCGTTTAAAGCTTTAAATTGAACTCTTTAAAAAATCAACGAATGTCAGAAAATTAACAGCTAAAATAATTAAGGAAAAGTAATATGATTTTATAAAAATAATCACATTTTTCTTGAATAGTGTAAGTCATTTCGAAAACATTTACTTTAATCAAGTGACTACGATATCTTTTGCTATTTTGACATCCGCAGTTGTTGTTTCAATTCCATGGCATGTCATTATTTTTATAAAATCACATTATTTTTTCTTAATCATTTTAACTTAAAGAAACGTAAAGTGATAAACGTTAACACGAATGATTTCAGAATTTTTTCCTCTACAAAAAAGGTAACTCTATTTTGTTTTTAATATAAATAGGGGAGCCAAAATTTGAACATTTCAAAATTTACATGGGATTTCCTATATTGCGTCTGCCAAGTCAACACCCGGTATGTCAGTTTCGAACTTAAATTTAAATATAAATTAAATCAGGGCACTCTAGAGTTTTTTTGTTTGTTATTGAATATACGATATTTAATTTGCTCGCATTGATTTAATCACATTACCACCAAATTAAATAGAATTTAAATATTATCTATCACCAAAAATGAAAATAAATGCATTAAGGTATCATTTTTTTAACTTCAAAATACGTCGGTGTTTTGGAAGCCCTGGTGCATATTGGAAATATTTCGACTTGAAACTTGAACATTTGTATTTCCCGGAAACATTGCTTTGAAGAATTTTAGAATTTTCGGAAGTCCGAGTGCTTCCAAGCACAGTGCAGCACATTTCAAGAAATAAACTTCTTCGCTTCCAACATTCAAGAAATAAACTTCTTACATTCCTCAAATTTATTAAGAATTCTTTAGCTTAATTAAAACTTTGAAAAGATTTTCCATTTTTCCTGGGACGCAGCCAGGGGGGTTTATCATAGTCAAAAGACCATCAAGTGACTTATAGTCATATTGTCAAAATTAAGTCGTCATCGTGATTTATTTGCAAAATCTTCTCTTAGTCATAAGACAGTCAATCAAGTAACTTACATTGAATATTTTACAATAGTCAAAATACAGTCAACAGAGTGATTTATTGACAAAATCCTATCATCCTTATAGACTTATAGCAAATGTTGCAATAGTCATAATACTGTTGACAAAGAAATGTAATTACTAAAAAGCAAATAAGTGACTTATGTCATAATATGGTGGACAGAGAAATTAAATGACAAAATACTATCATAACAGTAAAAAAAAACGACACAATGATATACTGTAACTATATTGACTGACTTTCAACAACATTGACTATATCGATTATGTTGATCACAAAGCACGCACCCAGGAGGGTGGCTCGCGGGCTTACTTTAATTCGGACTATGTCGATAAGCAGTAGACATTTCGCGTTTTATCCAATGTCTTGTTTTGTCTGTAACATATATACATAGATTTATTAGCGTGAGCCCCCCCCCCCCTCCTAAAAGTCCAAAATGAGCCCTTTTCAAGACGCGTGAGCCCCCCGCCCCAAGACAAATTTCTTGGTGCGCGCTTGTTGACCACTACTGATTGAATGTCATTCGACAATATTGATTATAGTAACTAAAATGACAATCGTCGACTTTATACGTCAATTTTTATATTGATCTTTGATTAAAATGACACTGTAAGTCAAAATCACGTTTTTCTGTTCCTCGAAGAAAGATAAAAATGACATTATACGCGAAAAATGAAAATTTACTTGAAGACTGTCTCGACCCATTCAAGACGAAGTCGTTTTTTTTTCTCCAACGATTTTCCAAATTTCTCACTGATTTAACTAACACGTCATTATTTTACGGTTATCTAGATTGACATGTATACTATGATATTTTTGACACGAGTCAGCTTTAGCCAACATTTATTCCATCGTGTCAACTTGACACAAGTTTAAATTGAACTATAATGACGGTCATGTTACTGATTTTCTATACTGTTGGCAGTTATGACACACATGTTAATAGTTGTAAAATATTTTAAGCTAAACTGTGTCTTTCACTCATAGATTAAGCATGAAGTAAAATTTCGAGTTTAGAAAAGCCTGAAAATTTGGTTTGGTCGCGTAGGGCGAAGCGCGGAGCGACCAAACCAAATTTTCAGGCTTTTCTAAACTCGAAATTTTACTTCATGCGCCACGCGTACAAAGCACTGATTAAATGTGAAGTTTAAAACATACTACTAACATTTGATCTCACGTTATTTAGCCCCCTCTAAGACAAATCCTGGCTGCGCTACTGCATCTTTATTTTTTTTAATCTGAATATAAATGATTTAATAAATAAAGGAAGTGTAATTTTTCTTGAAATTTAAATTAAGTCGAATAATATAATATGTAAAATACCTCGCAAATTATATCTAAAATCTATATCGCTGCTTTTCTTTGATAGTGTCAAAACTAAAAAAAAATAATATATTTTTTAAATACAGTTATTTAATAAATACTGCTTTAAAAGACACAAATAAAAATACGTCGTATTTAATGAAATTACAAAAAGTACGATAAATTGAGTAAAGATAGACACTTCAATATTTGAATAAAAGTGTCCTGTAAACTTTTGCAGGCATCTTCAAAAAATTCACAAATTTCACTTGTGCTATAATGGTTTGTAAATTAAATTCATTTGGTTTTGTTTCACTTATATGTATTTTATTGTCTACTAGTTTCGGCTTAATGCTATTGTGCTATTATCAAAGCAAAGCAGCGATATGTTATCGATTTATACATTTTAAAATATACTCACTTTGTATTTTTATAAGTTGCTTGTTGTTGCAAGTAAGTTATCACAATGAATACATCTTGACAGCTAATGTATTTATACGTTTAAAACTTATAAATATTACATTTAAATGATGATGGCCTTATCACCAAGAACGCCGAATGTTAATGAACTTATAAAATGTTCTAAAAAGTTCGTTTATTTCCAAATGACATTGTACGTTGATAATAAAATCAGGATTATGCAAAATGGACTTAACATAATATCTGAATATGTCTTGGATGAATGTATTTTAACGCATAATTAAAACAAATTATAACGTTTTGTAGCACGTATGTTTATTTTTGCGATTGTAATCTCACGAAAGTACTGAATTATTTAAAATGCATTTTCAAAACGTACTTAATCTGTATTTTAGAAATTTCTGAATTAATTTGTTTTGTTCACGACAATCTTATAATATGCGCATTATTTAATTGTGTGGGCAGCATAGATAGGGTGCATTTAACACTCAAGTACATTAAACACGGGATTAGCGTGATAAATGTGGTTTTTCACCACTATTATATAATTACCTAGTTATATTTTTGCCGCTATGCAGTAACAGCGCTGTGCTAGTCAAATCAGCTTCTTTTGTCTTACATTTAATCATGATGGTGATAACATCGTCGACGCCATTTTGTTAAAGTACGAAACGCGTCAATATCTCCGCCGTTCTCACTAGTTTAACCGGCGTAAAACGCGTTTGTAAACATAAATCATTATCAAATCTGTTAAACAATTGTACTTTTATCCGTCGCGAGTGTTTTATATAGCGGAACAAACGTTAACAGCGTAAAAACTCCATCCAAACGGAAGAGTTCGTTTTTTGTGCAAAGAGCGTGTCTCTATGTAACTTAGGCGAAAGGGTAGACTGTTTGAATATTTTTTATTGTTAAACGGTTGTTTATATTTGTGTTAAAGTGGAATTAACCCTTATACACATTCAAATCATAGTACCGCAATCTGTCATCATTCATCTGTCAAAATCATATAAAACAAAACCGATCATTAAGACCGACGCGTATTTTATTAATATGTATATATATATATATATAATACATGCTGTGCTGTATATTGTTGTTGTCCTTAACAAAGTATAGTGTATAACTCGCATATAATAGCTATTAATCACTCGAACGACTTGCTCGACTCGCCTTCGGCTCGTTCAGCAAACCTCGTTCTCGTAATTAATAGCTATCATTATATGCTTGTTGTACAATATACTATTAAACGCCTGACAGTATATAAAGTTATAGATGTAGATATAAATATTGTTTCAATGACATTAATATGATTTAAAAGTTACTATTCATCTATTCACTGAAACAAATATTTCCAAACAAGATGGATTTTTACTTGTTTGGTTGTATTTTGATTGGATAAATCACTAAAACGTTTTAAGTAAACATCTAAACATGATTATTGTAGTTACGTTAAAATGGGTAAATTTATCATGGTTCATTTTATGAAGTTAATTGGTCATTTCGGCACAGGCAATATATAATTCTTTCACGTCTTAAAGTTGTGAAACCATAATCGAGATTTGAATACATGAAATAATAGATTATCTTTTAAAGTTTTCGTGTTTCTATTTGTTAATTTATTACGGAATCTCCAATTCAACACACTACATTAAAAACATAAACAGATGAAGGTAACGTGTTAAAATTTACCACAGGGAAATTTTGTTTTAAGTATGCATATGTATACGCTTTTTTCAAAAGAGTTCAAGAAGCTTTAAATGAGCGTTTTCCACTCCCAGATTAAGCATGAAGTAAAATTTCGAGTTTAGAAAAGCCTGAAAATTTGGTTTGGTTTTTTCAGGCTTTTCTAAACTCGAAATTTTACTTTATGCGCCACGCGTGTTAAACACTGATAACACTGAAATGTTGTTAACAAGTAAACTTTACTTGATTTTTTTTAATTTTTCAACGTGATTCTGTTATCAAATTAATAGGTGCATCTGTATAGCTTTTTTGCACAGATTCCGAAAATGAACTTCAAAATTCCGTATCACGTCAGGGAAATGTAAAAATATAATAAAAATTATAACAAAGTCAATCGCTAACAGAAAAAGAGCCTTCTATTTCTGTCTCTTATTTTTCAAGACTCATAGGGGAAATTGATCCTCTAACCCCCCCCCCCCCACTATCTACTCCACTACAACCACGTATTCGCATTTCATTATATTTTATGTTATTTTATTATGAAGTTATGTTAAAATTGTTAAATTGCGTCATATACAATTCATTGTTTCGCGAAATTGAAGTCAGCTGCAGTTTTGTCAATAATAAAAATCGGACTTGTATTTATTATTATTGTCTTACTTGTTCATTAAAGAGATGTGTCCCAAATTTCTATATTTTTAACACAGTTTGGGGTTCAACTTCGTTAAAAATTATAACAAAATAAATCGCTGACAGAAAAAGAGCCTTTTACTTCTGTCTCTAATTTTTCAAGACTCATAGGGGGGGATTGATCCCCTAAATCCCCCCTCCCTATCTACGCCACTGCAACCAAGTATTGGAATTTCATTATAGTTTATGTTATTTTATTATTAATTTATGTTCAAATTGTTAAATTGTGTCATATATACTTCGTTGTTTCGCAAAATTTAAGTCAGCTGCAGTTTTGTCAATAATAAAAATCGGACTTGTATTTATATTATTTTTTATTTATATATTAAAGTGATGATTTTCGTATTTTTAACACAGTTCGGGGTTCAACTTCGTTAAAAATTTTTAGTGCGCTATTAAAGGTACAGTAAATTGTTATTTAAAATGATAGTTGTTTTGATAGTAGAAATAATAAAAAGAAATTTAAATAAATTAAATATTTATTATGCTATTCTTTTGCTAATCCTATATACATTTGTTGTTACTAACTTCCTAAAATGAAAAGTTAAACAATAAGTGATATTATTATATTCCTCCATTTTAAGGTTGTGCCTGGTTTCCTCCTGTTGCTGGTGCTTCTGTATTGGTTGCTGGCTGGATGTTGTTAGGGCACCAAAAAGTGCTGTTAATTTGGAATATACTGCAAATAGCCCTAAGTTTCAAGTCGAACAAAAATCCGTCGTTCTGTGCAACGAAGACGCAAAGAAGAACAGTTATTACCAACAATCTGAACATCTGAAATTGTCAATTGTTTTATATCAAATTAAATGTGTACATAAAACTTGTTTTTTAATTGAATATAATGTTTAAACACTTTTTAGTTTTGGTATTGTGTTATTGTAATTTAAGTTGAAGTGTAGGTTTTTCTAAATTTCAAAATCCGTCAGTATAGTAGTGCATGAATTACTAGTAATTCGGTTGATTTGCGAATTAAAACCGGTTTCGAAGAATGCTCAAAATATTACATAATAACAAATATAATATTTAGTCTCGTTGAGTCTTTTCCAAATATTGATTATTTGGAAAAGTCTCAACGAGACAACATTTTTGCAGAAAGTCGATATTAATTCTAATTCATTTTTTCTATATTTTCAAAATATAAGTTAAGTCGATTAATTATGATATATATATTATTTAACAAAAATGTGTAGTCGATAAATAAATATACTTACATTGATTTGTTTTCAAGTAGCTTGTTGTTTCAAGTAAGTTGTCACAATGAATGCACCCTGGTAAATGAAGTATTTATACGTACAAATCTCATAAATATTTAGTATAATCTCCAAGAACGCAGAATGTTAATTAACGTAATCAATGTGTTGAAAAGATTTATTTTTACAAATGGCATTGACAAACAAAATCAGGATTATGCAAAATGAACTTAACATAATATCTAAATTTGACTTGGATAAATGTTTTGTAAACGCATAATGAATACCCAATCATAACGTTAGTAGTACGAAATTTCAGCAGTTTACACAAAGTAAAGCACTGAATTATTTCAAATGTATTCTCATAACGTGAATGATTCGTATTTTAAAATAGTTGAAATTAAATTATTTTTTACGCCTATATAACTACGAAAAACTACAAAATTTCGGCAGTTTACACAAAAGTAAAGCAATGAATTATTTCAAATTTGTTCTCACACAGTGAATGACTCGTATTTTAAAATAGTCGAAATTGAATTATTTTTTACGCTTATAAAACTACACATAGAATTAGATAATTCACTGATTAGTGGTCATAGTCTTTCATATTGGAATGGAATTGGAGACTGGTAAAAATTAAAAATATATCGATGTTTATATACCGCGAGTGACAACAATAATAATACAAGGTAGCCCATAAGTCGGGACAGGGTTGTAGTTAGTTAATATTTTTTGGATTCTTAACATTTTTTAATAATTTATGGCTCATAAAAAGAACACATCTTAGAGATTATTTTACGTTATGAATGAAAAATAACATCTTTTAAATGTCATCTTTTAAATGACTTCAGACTGATAAGCTCTTTCGATGAAATGTTTTATAACAGCGCTTAGTGTCTGTGGCTCTAGTGCCCTAATTTCTGCACGAATGTTTTTCTTTAGTCGTGGAATTGTCTGAAGTTTATTCAGGAATGCTCTTTCTTTAGGGTATCCCCATAAAAAGAAGTTAGGGGCAGTGAGATCTGGAGATCGTGGCGGCCAATTCACTGCACATCTCGAAACTATTCGTTCGCTAAAACTGGTCCTTAAAACTTGTAGTGTGGCTTCAGCTATATGGCAAGTCGCACCATATTGCTGAAACCACATAAAATTGTTAAGCATGGCACGATATTTTATAAAACTGGATTAGATTAATAATAATAGTTATAATAATAATAATATTTATTACCCAACAGGAAAAATCCTAACTACAAGGCAATATGTACAATAACATAATAGAATAATATAATACTTAACAAATAATAATAACCCCAATAAATGATAAACCTAAACAATAAAATGTTAACTTTTAAGTTACGTATTAAATTAACTACAAACACAAAGCAAAATTGACTCCAATGAGTCATAAAATATGTCACAAGTGGTAGGCAAATTATTGAATATATTACAGACAATGTGTACGGGTGATTTGAATCCAAAGTTATTCCGAAATGAGCTAATGCTAAATGTAGGTTTATGCCTAATGTAAAAAGTTGGAATATGTAGTCCCACCAGTTGCAATAGGCAAGAACAGTTTATCTTGTGACGCATTAGCTTGTGCAAAAAAACGATGCCTGCATTAAGGCGTTGGCAGTGAAGTGATATGATCATAACCTCTACTGGGGTAGCAACCTTCACTTTTAAAGTAGAGAAACTTCAGATATTTTCGTTGAACCCCTTTAACAAGCCTTATCTGTTGTTGATTCTGCGGAAACCAAATTAAAGACGCGTATTCCAACTTGGACCAAACGTAAGCGTTAAATAACGCCTTTAAAGCACTAAGATCACGTAAGTTAGCTGAGTTCCGATGTATAAAACCTAGTGCTCTAAATGCGCTCTTTGTAAGGGACTGTACATGGGGATTGAATGTGAAATTATTATCGAAGATAACACCTAGATCTTTAAAGACTTTGATTTGCTCGAGGGTTTTATTACTAACTAGATACGAAAATACAATGGGTTTGGATTTTTTGTGAAGGACATGAATTTACATTTATCACTTTTTAAGTTTAGTTTATTAACAGTGCACCAGTTCGAGATACTATTCAGTGAGTTCTGCAAGTGGAGGCAATTATCAAGGGTACCAATTGTTGAGTAAATTTTTAGATCGTCAGCAAATAATACATGTTTACATGTCAACAATTTCTAAAGATCATTTATGAATAAATTAAAAAGCAATGGACCCAAGATGGAGCCTTGCGGCGCACCAGAACGTGGGAAGTATAAGTCGGATTTGAAATTATTTAGGGTAACATATGAATTACGATTTTTAAGATAGGAACCAATAAGTGTGGATGCACTTTTACCTAACCCAAAGGAATCAAGTTTAGCTAATAACAGTTCATGATCAACTCTGTCGAATGCCTTCGACATGTCTGTATAAATTACATCAATTTGCCTCGTTGACTCAAGACATTCCGATATTTCATTTGGAACGAAACCGTGTTGTTGCTGTGATATATGCCAAGACACATGAGCATTAATTTGATCATATATTGTTCTTTAAAATATTTTTTCAATATGGGATAGTATAGCAATAGGACGATAATTTGTTACATTACTGAGATTATTAGACATTTTAGGTATGGAACAAATTGATGCAATTTTTAGTTTGTTGGGAAATGCTGAAGTCCTCATAGATAAGTTGAAAATGAGAGTTAGCGGTTGGCATAAAATTGTAGCACAATCTTTTAAGAAAAATGCTGGTAGCCTATCATTACCTGCGGAGTATTTATTCGGTAGTTTTTTTTAATAGAGTATAGACAGTTTTTTTCAGATGTGGGAGTGAAGAAGAAGAAGGGAATATTACCTATAGTGGTTGTGTCAGTGTCAGTATTAGAGGGTGATATAAAAACTGATTCAAAGCAATCACGAAATCTATTGGCAATATCCTCGGGATAGATTGAATTTTTTAGAATTGATATAAGACCAGAATTGTTTAGGATTAGTGGTGAGTTGACACTCTATATGTGTGATATAATTTCTATAGGCGGAATTAATTTTAGTTATAACGAGTGCCCTTACTTTCTTAAATGCCGTTAAGGATGATTGGTTTGCTTTAGATTTTTTCTAAGATTATTTTTATCTTTAATAAGGTGGATAATTTCAATGTTAAACCATGGATGGTATTTGCGTTTTTCTCTTAATTTAAACGTAGGAATATACTTCGAAAGTGCACTGTTTATAACAAAATAAAATTAGTCTATGGCTAAATTGACATCAGTATAACTTGAAATAAAAATCCAATCGATAGTGCATAAATGCGAATAAAGAGATTTATAATCTCCCTGTTTAAAATTAAGTTAAGTAGCATCACTGTTAATAGGAGACAACATAGAAGATAATTTTAATGAAAATACAATAGCGGGGTGAGTCCTCGGAAACCAGGGGATCAATTGCTCTTTCTATACGACATTCATTGTTAGAGTAAATTAGATCTAAGATGTTCCCGACACAGTTATTAATATTATTATATTGATGGAGGCCTAGGAAAGTACAAAAATTTGAAATAATTAGAGCTTTATCAGATAAGTCCCCATTACTTGATATCAGTAATGGACAATTGAAATCGCCAACAAGAAGTACAGGATTGTCATTAAAATTTATTTCCATTAAAAGATCAAAAAATACTTTTATGTCAGAAGTTAATATATCAGGTGGTATATAAATTAAGACTATATATAACCAATTAGAATTAGTTTTGTATTTACATAATAATAAATCAATAGTAGGAATTTGGGACTTAATGTGTTCAGAAGATAGAATTTCTATATAATTGGACTGCTTCGCCGCAAGAAGTACACCGCCTCCTTTTGACCGGCCCGTTAGAGCTGTGTCGCGATCAGTTCTAAATACTTTATAGTGATTATTAAATAGTTCGCTAATACTGACATTAGAGGTTAGCCAAGTTTCTGTAAGTAAAATTAAATCAAAACTGTGTGTACAGCCGCTATTGTAGAATGAGCTAAGTTTAATGTTTAATCCTCGGACGTTTTGATAATACGCATTGATGTTTCCTGTTGGTAACACATTTCAAGACTGCTTAGCGATGATTGTAGGAAGACCTTTAATGTATCTGATGGATCGGTTAGTTTCACCTATCTTTTCCCTTTCCGTTAACTGAGCACGAGCAACACCTAATAGTTGGGCTTGCATAGGTGTACGATCTGGCGCCACACGAATGTCCTTTAATTTAAATTTCCAACACAGCTTCAAAAATATATTGGCTTCCTTCTGAGATGAAAATCGAAGTTTAAGTGACCTAGGGCGGGCTCCAGATTTTCCGACTCTTAAAGGTGATACATTAGAGAGTAGGTTAGTTACACTGTTATCCTGGATAATCACGTTCAGACGGTGTAAATCCTCTTGACATCTAATCTTTGCATCAGTATTTTCAGACTTCTTTAGATTAAAAATCATGACATTCGAGGATCTCCTTAACCTATCTTTAATCTCTGTTACAACATCTTCCGGTTGCAATGAATAGCTCTTAAGAGTTTCTAATTCAAATCTAAGAGATGAATTTTGAGCCTTCAACTCACTAACTTGGAGAGTTAGCGAAGAAATGGCTTTAGTGCAGGCATCAACTTGCTCCTTAATTTCATTAGAGAATGACTACAAGTGAGTTTGAAACATTACGTTCATAGCAGATATAATTTCCGTTTTTAGTGTATTTTCTTTATCGGTAAGACTTGATAGGGTATTTGTTCCATTGTGGCAAGATGGGCAGGTTAACATTCACAGGAGCGACTGACAAATTCACGTACGACCTGCTTCACACTGTTTTGAAAATTTCACAGCCAACTCGATCGGGTTTTTAACTTAACACCTAGTATTATTATATCTAATACATGTAATTTCATGAATGAATATTTATCGTCAATTTGGGCTATCGACCGAAGGTTTTTCTATCCTATACCGCAATACTATAAGTGATTTAATTGCACAAATTGTATTTTTTATAGCACTCGTCATTTCTTGACAAATTTTGTTATCCTATACCGCAATACTATAAGTGATTTTACCTACGCCCTATCTAGTAACCGCATCATACCACACTGTCATCTTCACGCGTATGATTGACATTACCTACACATGCACGCGCTTTTCTAAACTCGAAATTTTACTTCATGCTTAGTCTGGGAGTGGAAAACACTCGTTTAAAGCTTCAAATTGAACTCTTTTAAAAAACAACGAATGTGGAAAATGTACAGATTTATGCATACAGAGAGTTTTATGTAACACCGAACATGCTCGAAATTTTACTTCATGCGCCACCGCTACAAGACACTGACATATTACGAAGTTTAAAACACACCACTAAACTTTAGATTACATCAGTATTTTGTACCGGTGGCGCATGAAGTCAAATTTCGAGTTTAGAAAAGCCTGAAAATTTGGTTTGGCCGCTCCGCGCTTCGCGCTACGCCACCAAACCAAATTTTCAGGCTTTTCTAAACTCGAAATTTTACTTCATGCTTAGCTTGGGAGTGGAAAACACCCGTTTAAAGCTTCAAATTAAATGATTCTAATAAACCGAACGTCAGCAACGTATGTTTACCTAAAAGAAACATCAAGTAGTAATTTAGTTTTCATCATTGTCATGTTACTATTAAAAATTATTGCAATATATAAGTTGTTCTTTCATGTTCATTGTTTATTTTGTTAGGGCGTAGGTAAAGTATCATACGTTTCTCGAGTGGTCTGGCAATTCGCGGAATACTGCAATTCGCGGAGTACTGCACTCGCCGCTGCGCGGCTCGTGCGCCACATGTCCGCTCATATGTAATATGCTGCATACCACCCTCGTTACGTAATATACTATAAACGCACAGATTGTATCTTTATAACACTCGTCATTTATTGACAAATTCCGTAAATTAATTGCAATTAAACAAAATATCCATCCCAATTTAGTCTCAAAATTTGTATCAATGACTCATGATCACTGAGCATGAATTGGGATGGACATTTTGCCTAATCGCAATTCACTTTCGAAATTTGTCAAGAAATGACGAGCGCTAAAAATTAAATTTATCCTGCACAAATCCCAGCGGCGAATAATAATTTAAAATATATTATTTGAACAAAATATGTGTGCTTTATATTAATTTAAAAAACAGCATTTCAAAAAAATGTCTCCATACATATTTTGAGTCGCACTTTTTTTCACATTCATGAATATTTCGAAAATAACTCCTAATATAAAATATTTGAGAGTGGTGTTTAAAATTTCGTTACTGATTTTTGAAATGCAGAAAATTTAGACATGTTTTTAAAATTAATCATTTTTATAATCGAGTGAGTTTTCATCAACATATTAATTTATGGCTAAAAATACGGAAACATGAAAAAATAAGCGATAAAATTGTTGTTTTAAATGTATTAATTTTACAACTAAATCTGAGGATTTGATGTTTCGTCTATTTTTAATAGAAATATCTGGGCGATTTTTTAAATAAATGTTAATTTTCACTTAATACTAGTAAGTAGAAAATACAGAATTATTCTGTTTTAATATAAGTTCTCGATGTCATTCTAATGAGTTTCTGTTACTCCTTGAATAAACATAAAGTCAATATTTCAGGCTTTTCGAAATTTGAAATATTTACTTCATGCGCCAGGAGGATCAGAGGCGTAGCGTAGTGGTGGCGAAGGGGGGGGCGGCTTTACTTTTTTGGGGCAACATAATTTTACAATAAATAATAATAACATTGTATAAGCTGAACTGAAAATATTAACTATTTTATTTCATATTTTTATATACGAGGGGTTATAAAGTTACCAATGAAATGTGTACATTTTGTAACTTTACTTTTTTATTACCCCTCGTAATGTTGCTTTCATAAACTAAATTTCCCAATATTCCTCACAAATGCTGTAAACTATGCCAGCTGTGTGAGAAGTTTGAATTATTTAAGATCAACAGTAAGTACTATAAGGCTAACCAATTTATATCTTGTCTATAGAGCAACAAATGTGTAATGCGAAGACATTGATAGTGCAACAAAACACTTTGCTCTTAGAAAAATTAGACAACTCAAGTTTTATTTTTAATTCTATATTTTTTTTAATAAAAGTATATAGGGTAGTAGTATCATTCTAGTTAGAAGTTGATTTGTGTCTTGTATACTAAATTGAATTTGAGTTCAGTATTCCGCACTAGATACCCACAGACGCGTTTCGGACTTTAAGGTCAACTTCAGTGTGGTCCAGATCCAGTGCTGAGAAATACTGAATATTTCTGACTATATCAAGCATATATGTGAACACTATTAAATGAATTCGATAGCTAACGCCATCTACTGCCCCATAGTGGCATCGTCAATGACACGGTGCACAAAGTGCATATACAGGTTGACTATATCAAGCCAACCTGCATATGCACTTTGTGCACCGTGTCATTGACGATGCCACTATGGGGCAGTAGATGGCGTTAGCTTTCGAATTCATTTAATAGTGTTCTTATATTCTATTTGGTGATTTTTGTTATGTGTTCTTCCATTCATGTAATAATAACTTAATAACCAGGGGCGGTTCTTCTATTAGGAACCAAAGGGTGGCAGAACATAGATACATTAACAATAAAACTAGAAAATTGGTAAATATGTATATTTTCCAGCGAAGTATATACATTTAATAATCCGCTTGGTAAATGTAGATAGTGACCATAAACGCGTGTTTATTTATACATTTATTGGTAACCAGGGATTTTTTCAATCATTCTTTGTTTTTAAAAAAGTTTAATTTGAAATTTCTAACGGATGTTTCCACTCCTTGATTAAGCATAAAGTAAAAACTCAAGTTTAAAAAAATGTTCAACAATTTCATGGATTCCGAATAAACATAAATGCATTTTTAACGTTTTTAATATCAATTAATAACAAAATAAGTTATTTATTAATAAAAATAAGCGATTTTAAGAAACGTAAATGATGAATATCAAGAAGAGCAATAAAACTTGTTATAAATAGAAAAAACAATCCAATTTATCTATTAAAATTTGACAACAACAACAATAATATCTTTTATTTGACAGTGATAGTAAATACAATAATACATAATTACTACATAAGCGAGAAATTACTTTTTAAATTTTAAAATGTCAAAAAGACTTTCGACCGTTAGTCTTTCTGCCTATTGTTTTATTTTTATGTGTAAGTTATATAGTATGATTGTGAAAAAATTACACATTCAAAAATAGTTTTTTGGGGAAATTTGTATGTGGGTGTTTCAACATCAAGATTTTGAAAATCAACGGAAATCTTGTATATTCAGGAACAAAATTAACAAACGCGAAAACCGTCAAGAATTTGGAAGATGGCGGGAATCTATTAAATTTACAAAAAAATATCAATATTTTGATAATTAACGGATATTTTGGAAATTCAAGAATAATCGTCATAATTTTTAAAATTGAAAATCTTAGAAAAATCATATAAGGTGGTAGAATATTGAAAATTAACGATAATCTTAGAAATTCCTGAAAAGCGTCAATGTTTTTAAAATTAATTAAAATCTTGAAAAAAATTTCGATAGGCGTCTATTTTTTTGACGAAAACTGTCAAGATTTCTAAATAAAAGAAAATCTAGGAAATTCAGAAAAAGTTTTGAAAATTAATAAAAATTTTGGAAATTCACGAAACAGTCAAAATTTTAAAAATTAATTAAAATTGTTCAAAATTCATTTTTTAAATGCTAAAATTTAGAAAACTTATGAAAACTATTAAGATTTAAAAAAAAAAGTTTACGAAAAGTCATGAATAAAATACGAATCGACAAAAATCTTGAAAATTTATGAAAAGTATCAAAATGTTTTTATTTAACGAAAATTAAGAGAATTTACGAAAACTGCCAAGATTTAAAAAAAAAACAACGAAAAGTGTAAAATATTTTAAAATTACGGAAAATTTAAGAAATCCAGGAGAACCGTTAATTTTTTGTAAATTAACGGAAATCTTAAAATTACATGAAAAACTTAAACATTTTTTAAGTTAAGAATACTAGGTTAATTCATAAAAATTGCCAAGAATTTAAAAATGTAAGGCAATGTTAAAAACTTATAAAATGTATCTAAATTATTAAAATGTAAGAGTATTTTGGAAATTCAGGAAAACCGTCAGAATTTTGAAAATTACCATCTTAGAAATTTACGAAAAGCGATAAAAATTAACTAAAACATTGGAAATCTTAAAAATCAACATTTTCAAAAAACTAAACGAGTGTCTTCCACTCCCAGATTAAGCATGAAGTAAAATTTCGGGTTGAGAAAAGCCCTAGGAATTTGGATTTGGGCGCGTAGCGTACAAATCCAAATTCTTTTCATGAATCCAAATTCATGAAAAGTATCAAAATGTTTTTATTTAACGAAAATTAAGGGAATTTACGAAAACTATTTAGATTTAAAAAAAACAACCAAAAGTTTAAAATATTTTAAAATTACCGAAAATTTAAGAAATCCAGGAGAACCAAAAACTGCCAAGAATTTAAAAATTTATGGCAATTTTAAAAACTTAAAAAGTTAAAAGTTAAAAACTTTGAAAAAGTATCTAAATTATTAAAATTAAAGAGCATTTACGAAATTCAGGAAAACCGTCAGAATTTTAAAAATTACAATCTTAGAAATTTACGAAAAGCGTGTAAAATTAACTAAAACATTGGAAATCTTAAAAATCAACATTTTCAAAAAACTAAACGAGTGTCTTTCACACCCAGACTAAGCATGGAGTAAAATTTCGAGTTGAGAAAAGCCCTAAGAATTTGGATTTGGATTCGGGCCTTTCTTAACTCGAAATTTTACTTCATGCGCCACGCACACAAAACACTGATTTAAAGTGAAGATATTGGCATTACAAACTGAAAAATATCGCGAATGCCGACTGCCATAATAGTCTAAATGTCATGTGACTTAAGATAAACCTGACGTTATAAATTACATTTGTTTGTTGTATTTGTATATTGTTTGTGGTTTTATGTTTTAATGTTTTATGTAATGAAAAATGTAAATATTGTGTTATTTAAATTTTTCGATTTCCAGCAGGATGGAGCAACATAACACAGCAGTCGTGAAACTATCGATCTTTTGCACACTAAGTTTGGTAACCGTATTATCAGTCGTTTTGGAGACATTAATTGGTATCGCGCAGCTGCGATTTGTCGTCGTTGGACTATTTTTTGTTTGCTACTCCAACGATCCGCAAACAATTGACGCATTAAAGGAAAACATTCGTTGAACTATTCGTCAAATAGAGCCATAAACCAAGTAGCCGCGGCGGCCATTTAACTGAAATTGTTTTCCCTAAATAATCGGAAGGTGTACTTTCTTGAATAAAGCAACAATCTTTAAAAAATGTTTAACGGTATAGTTTTAATATCAATTGCAGAAAGAAACCATCAGATGGCCCACCCTTTATATGCCAGATTCGGAGGAATCGTCCAGAAATGTAATAACAACATTTTATAACATTCATCGGTTCCCAAGAGTGATTGGTGCAATTGATTGTACGCACATCAAAATTGTATCACTAGGTAGTGAGTACGCTAAAATGTATAGAAACCGGAAGGGCTGGTTTGCCATTAACACACAAGTAGTTTGTGACTGTCATTTAAGATTCAGAGATATTGGTGCTCGATGTCATGGCTCGGTATATGATAGTACAATATTTAATTTTTCTCCGCTTCGAGGCAAATTTGAGAATATTGAACTAAAAAATTGTTGGCTCTTAGGAGACAGTGGATATGGGTGTAAGAATTATTTGTTAACTCCAATTTTGAATCCGTCATCGCCAGGAGAAGAGAAGTAAAACGAATCGCATATACACACAAGGAACGTTATTGAAATAGTATTTGGTGTTTGGAAAAGGAAGTTTCCTTGCTTATGTGTAAAAATGAGGATGAAAGTAGAAAAAATCGTTGATATTATTGTTGCTACAGCAGTTTTACATAATTTTGGAATAGATTCAAATGATTCTGTTGACGATATTCCTATTGGTGAAAATGAATACGGAAGTGAAATTGAAACTAACATTCAAATAAACGAAAATATATCTGCAAGAACTTCATTAATAAATACATTTTTTAGTCAATAGTTATATTTGTTAAAAGGTTGTAATATACTATTTGATAAATAATTTAAAAAAAATACTAGTAGATATATTTGATTTAAACAACGTATATTAAATTGTTCTTAGTTTATAATTGTAATTAAATATTACAACAGTATCAAAATCTTGACAAATTGTTACTGCTAAAACTTCTTTTTTATTGCTATTTCTAAATTAATTAATTCTTCTTTATTTAAACATCAATTTTGGCATGCTCCCTCTTAAGTTTTTCCTAAAGGAGCTTTTCTTCTAAGATTTGCAACTCTATCCCTCTATGTTTATTTCTATCACACATTCTCTACATTATTTGAATTTGCATTAAAGTCTCTAGCAATTTTATCCCATACTGCCGATTTCTGTTTCGTTGATACTAGGTTTTTTTCCAAAATCTGAAAATATGTTTGGACTGTTTGTAAGAGAAGTTCCTTCTCCATATTTCTAAAATTGGCGGATCTCTCTTGTTTTTCTACTTTATCCATTTTTACAAATAATTTAATTTTACACAATAATGCCCGGTATTATATACGATTAATAAATCGACTGTTTGGTATTGTAGGCGTTCACTTTGTGGTACATCTTAAATACACTTGAAAATAAAACACTTTTTACTTTGTTTAACCACTGAATCTTATAATTAATTGTGTGACTAGTTTCGACTATCTAGTAGTCATTCTCAAACTAAAGTGAATACAAATTACACGTTAAAAACTATTTATACGGCTTCGAAAAGAGGGGTGTACATTAGGTCAACCTGGTCATTAAGAAGGGAAATTCCGGGATTAATTCGGGCTTTGTGTATTTCTAGTGCTTAAAGTAAATCCATTTTACGACCTTTTTCGGCAAAATGGATTACTGAAAGTACATCCTCGCCAAAAGTGTGATTCTCTTCTAAAAGATGGTTAGCATAGGTAGAACTATTATGTTTTAATCTAAAGGCTCGCTCGTGTTCTTTCAATCTTATTTCGATTCTACGACCAGATTGCCCAATGTACACACCTTTACAATTTTCGCAGTTCAATTTGTAAATGCCTGATCTAACTAGGGGATTAAGTTTTGGTTTTGGGTTGAAAATTATATTATTAAGTTTATGGGGCGTTTTTAATATTACATTAATACATTTTTTAAGGATGTTTTTAATTTTACAACTTATTGTACCATAGTAGCTGATTGTTTTAAAATGTTGATTTTCTATTGACCTAATTCTAGGGTAGATGAATTTCTGCACCTCCTTCATTTCATAATTATGAATTAAATTGTCTATTAGTGAAGTTGTGTAGCCAATATTCAATGCAATTTCCTTTATTGTATTGATCTCTTTCTTTCTATCATTACATTAAAAAATGTAACATTAATGTAATATTAAAAACGCCCCATAAACTTAATAATATAATTTTCAACCCAAAAACAAAACTTAATCCCCTAGTTAGATCGAGCATTTACAAATTGAACTGCGCAAATTGTAAAGGTGTGTACATTGGGCAATCTGGTCGTAGAATCGAAATAAGATTGAAAGAACATGAGCGAGCCTTTAGATTAAAACATAATAGTTCTACCTATGCTAACCATCTTTTAGAAGAGAATCACACTTTTGGCGAGGATGTACTTTCAGTAATCCATTTTGCCGAAAAAGGTCGTAAAATGGATTTACTGGAAGCACTAGAAATACACAAGGCCCGAATTAATCCCGGAATTTCCCTTCTTAATAACCAGGTTGACCTAATGTACACCCCTCTTTTCGAAGCCGTATAAATAGTATTTAACGTGTAATTTGTATTTACTTTAGTTTGAGAATGACTACTAGATAGTCGAAACTAGTCACACAATTAAATGTAAGATTCAGTGGTTAAACAAAGTAAAAAGTGTTTTATTTACAAGATTAATAAATCATTAGATAACTATTTGTTGAGTAAATTTATTTACCTAGTAAACTATTAGGCAAATAAAATTGCGTATTTTTTTCCGTTTATTGTGCCAAAATATTTACAAAAATATTTACACTCGTCAAAGTACAATTATTACATATAAGAACTGTAGTCAAGAAATTCATCTACCTTAAAAGGACAATTAGTCAATAGTACGTTTTTAATATATTGTTTGAATTTGTTTACGTTTAAATGTCTTACATGTTCCGGGAGGGAATTGTATAGTTTTATCCCATAATAGTTGACGCCGCAACGTGTTCTGTGTAATCTAATGTATGGAGCATGCAGGTTTTGCTTTGTGCGTGTGTTATGACTATGCATACCGCATATTGTTTCATATTTGGAAATATTTATTTTAACATACATAAGAGCTTGGAGTATGTATACACTAGGAAGCGTTAGTAATTTATGCGATTTAAATAATTGTTTTGAATCATGTCTGTAATGAACCCCACTGATAACCCTTATTACTTTCCTCTGAAGACTGAATATTCTTTCGGAAGAAGCTGAATGTCCCCAAATAAGTATTCCTGTTGGGATGCTGTGATATTCCTAAACAAGTAAATTAATGAACTCAATTGCTTTGCAAGTTTATCACAATGAGTAAATTATGTTAGGGTTGGCTCAAAGTAAAGTCCTAGTAGTTTTCCTCGTCTTTTTTTGTATTCTTGGTCTATGTTACGAGTTCCAAAAATGACTATTTGTGTTTTTGAATCATTAAGTGACAGTTCATTTGCAGCGAACCATTCATATAATTTATTTTTGACGTTATTTGTTTTTGATAATAATTGTTCAATGTTTATGTCTGAACTTAGTGCTGATGTGTCGTCTGTAAATAATAATTTTTAAATCTGTTAAATTCACAACATAATAAAATACAATTTACAAAAGAAATAGAAACAGAGGGTTCCATAAATTTTTTAGACTTAACCATAAAAAGAATTAATAATAGACATGATTTTTCAATTTTTCACAAACCAACACATACAGACACAACGATTAATTATAAATCCAACCATCCAATCTCACACAAATTAGCTGCTTACCATAGTATGGTACATAGGTTACTATCAATCCCAATGGCACAACATAATTACGATAAAGAATTAAACATTATTTTTCAAATTGCATACAAAAACGGTTTCAAAAAATCTATAATTGAAAAAATAGTACAAACAAAACAAAGACATAAAACAATTAATTCTATTTACCCTATTATCAAAGACAAATCTATAAAAAACTATTCATCACTAACATACACAGGAGAAATAAGCAATAAAGTCGCGAAAATGTTGGAAAAAATAAATATTAAGGTAGCATTTAAAACAAATAATACAATAGGGAAAACAATTAAAAATAACAAAGATAAAACCTGTATAACTCAACAAAGTGGAGTCTATTTGCTAAATTGCAAAGACTGTCCTAAGACATATGTAGGACAAACCGGAAGGTCGTTCAAAGAAAGAATCAAAGAGCACAACCTCTTATGAACAAAGGAAAACCAACTCCACATACTCCAACCACCTCATCGAAGAAAACCACCACTTCGACGAAAACTTCAAAGTGCTTCACAGAGAAGAAAAAGGCCGGAAACTTAACATCTTGGAGAGCATGGAAATTAATAAAAGAAAATACACAGGACAACTTTTGAACGACCAATTAGACTTAACAAACTCACCACTCCTAAATTTAAATTTCACTGAAAAACCCACCCCCCCCCATAAACATTGTATATATACCTGTACTGACAAATGTAATTTATCATTTCTTCGCCTGAAGAAGCCACAGTGTGGCGAAACAATTGTAGCGAGTTTACAATATATATTTGAAAGTTTTAAATTATTTTATTTTATTTATATAAAAGTGAAGATGAACTTTCAACATTTATCAGCCTTATCAATCAATTGTCTGTAAATAATATTAAGTTTGTTTCATGTATAAATTTATCCAAATCGATAATGTATATTATAAAAAGTAACGGCCGTAATACAGAGCCTTGTAATACGCCGCTTGTTAATGGCAATGTAGAAGACTTTTCATTATTCAATTCAACATATTGGTACCTGTCAGAAAAATAGGATTTAAAAAATGTTAAGGTGTTATTGTCTAGTTTGTAAGATTTGAATTTATTTAACAATAATTCTTGAGACACGCAATCGAATGCTTTTGTTAAATCGCATAAAAGAGCAGTAACGTATTGACTATCATTTATATTTGAGTAAATAAACGAGACAAATTCTACTAAAGCAGTTACTGTGCACATATTCCCTCTAAATCCAAACTGTTTTGTTGAAAGAAGGTTATTATTTTCAAAATATTTAACAAGTCTTGATTTTAATAATGTTTCAAATACTTTGCTGAAAATAGGTATGATCGATATAGGTCGGTAGTTACTTACGTCAGACTTGTCACCTTTTTTTTTTAAATGGAACTACACGTGATATTTTAAGTGGTTTTGGGAAAATATTTTGTTTAATAGCGTTATTGATTAGATTAGTTAAATGAAGTGTTAATAAAGTTTGTATGTGTTATATAATTTTACTATTGAGACTGTAGCAATCAAGACTATTGGAATTCGATAAGTTATTGATTATATTATGAATTTCTCTTTCAGACACTGGATCTATTTTAAAGTTAATATTTTGTGAAATTTGATCAAGGCATTTTAGTTAATTAATTTGATGATTTGGCATAGATGTAGATTCTTTTAGGTTTTTCGTAATGTTTTCTGCTACAGAACATAGATATTTATTAAATTCTATTGGTTTAATATCAATAGATGTGTTCGATTTTATTTTTGTGTTTAGAACATTCCACATTGCTTTTGCAAAATTGTCGGAATTTGTTATATATTTGTCTGTTGCTGCCTGTTTTATTGTTTTTATCGCAATTTTATACCGTTTTTTTCAATTTTTTAATTGAATCATTTAAATTTAATTGTAGATGTAATTTGTTCATATCCGTTCTCTCGCATTTGCCTAAGATCGTCATCAAACCATTTCATCTTTTGAGGTCTTTTTCCTTGCTTTATATATTTCTTGGGAAACGAGATATCAGTGGCATTTTATAATATTGAAATAAAATTTCCAAAACATATGTGAATGCTCTCATCGTCATAAACAGAACTCCAGTCGGCAGCACTGAGTATTTGGTACATTTTAGTTAAGCCTATTTCACATATTGGTTGAATAATACAATATTTATTGTTGTAATGTTCCGACATTTCATGTGTAATTATTTGTGCGTGGTGATCTGATGGCTCAGCTTTCCTGATTGCGGAGTAATATTTTAAATTTTCACAAAAACTTTTGTTTATTATTAAGTTATCAATGCAGTTATTCTTTCTAGTAATATCCAGAATTGTTATTTGATAACCAAAAGAGAGTAATACGTCTTGGAAACGGAGATAATCCCTATCAGTAGTGCCAAACCTTACATTAAAATCACCAGCTAGAATTATATATTGATATTTTATTTTTGACACTATTTTTGAAAAAATACGTATAAAATCGTCAAAGCTTGAGTTGGGTACCCGGTAGATACACACAATGCAAAGTTTTAAATTTGGTATTTCCACAGCGCTCACTTCACATAGGTTTTCAACCGAATGTTTTTCTATATTGTTAATTACATTAAACATAAGATAGTTACGCAGCATAATCATGCATCCTCCATAGGGTGTTGTCCTGGAAAAACTAGTTGCAATAGTGTAACCTTCTATTTTGCAGTATTGGACTTCCTCACTTAATAACCAGTGTTATTGTTAATTACATTAAACATAAGATAGTTACGCAGCATAATCATGCATCCTCCATAGGGTGTTGTCCTGGAAAAACTAGTTGCAACAGTGTAGCCTTCTATTTTGCAGTATTGGACTTCCTCACTTAATAACCAGTGTTCGGTTATGCATATGATATCTAGTGATTCACAATGGGTTCTAACAAATATTTCCATTTCATTTTGTTTGTCGCGTAACGATTGTGTATTTAAATGTAACAGTTCCTTTCTTAGGTTATTGTTTGTATTATAGAGCAAACCTACTAAATAATTAGCAATTCCAGAAATAAATAATTTAATTGATGAATTAATTTCTCACTTAACCCGTGGTGAAACATATTTAATTAATACGCTTTGATTAAAACACTTGGTTTGTTTCACTGAAATCAGTGAAACAAACCAAGTGTTTTAATCAAAGCGTAATAATTTAATTAGTATATTACAGACCGAAATTATACATTTTCATTGTGGCCATAGCTGGAACCACCAATTTGTTAAATTGAATTGTCAATATTTCAAATTAAATTGTCAATCAAATTGGAAATTTAGTTTAATTCCTTATAATTATAGAGAATAATCGAGAAATTGGACAGAATTACACAGAACAAGAAAAAGAAAGCTTAATAGAAATTATAAAAGACTTAAACGAGTGTTTTCCACTCCCAGGCTAAGCATGAAGTAAAATTTCGAGTTTAGAAAAGCCTGAAAATTTGGTTTGGTCGCGTAGCGCGAAGCGCGGAGCGACCAAACCAAATTTTCAGGCGTTTCTAAACTCGAAATTTTACTTCATGCGCCACGCGTACAAGACACTGATTTTAAGTGAAGTTCACTTGTTCACAATATTTCAGTGTTTTCAGTGTTTTATACGCGTGGCGCATGAAGTAAAATTTCGAGTTTAGAAAAGCCTGAAAATTTGGTTTGGTCGCGTAGCGCGAAGCGCGGAGCGACCAAACCAAATTTTCAGGCTTTTCTAAACTCGAAATTTTACTTCATGCTTAGTCTGGGAGTGGAAAACAGTCGTTTAAAACTTTAAATGGAACTAATTTTAAAAAGCGTATGCATAAGTATAAAAATCCTTGGTTATGTCTAATTTAAAAAACTCTAGGTCTTCGACTCCTTAGAATGTCTTGTGGTTCATATTAATCACTGTCAGGGAAGATACTATGAGCGAACTGTTATCGTCGCTTTCCCCAAGCGAGGATAACAAGAATTCGGTAATACCCCAAATGAATTATTTGGGGTATAACCCAATTCTAATTTGATTATTTGCAAACTAGTAAAATCCGTATCTCCAAGAATTTGTGTTACTGAACAGTCGTAAAACCAAAAACGCCTATCATGCCAGTTAGAAGTTTTACAGTACCTTCGATAATCCTCAACTGGTTCTTTCTCTCAGCTACCTACGTCTAAGAGACAATAGGCTAAACAGCTTATGACGTGCAATTAGACAAAGACGCGTAAGGAATATTCGCTCAACAATATTCGGGAAAAACCCCAGCACTTTTCGCGGTTTATACGAGGGTTGCCTTTTATATTTCGGGATTGGGCAACCCTAGTGTTGCAATCTGGCAACTGAGAGCTCTATCGTAAAGTTTGACATTTTTGAGGTTATACGTACTCAGAACGTTTTGACATATGAGCGTTATTTGTGTCGTTTACACTAACTTAAAAGATTTATCTCGGCCAAAGAATGGAATTAAATCGTGAACATTTTCGTGCGATTATTTTTTACAACTTTCGACGTGGATTAACTCAACAACAGTGCATGGATGGACTTAATTCAATTTTTGGCGATGAAGCTCCATCAAGGACCAGTGTTTATCGATGGTATGGTGAATTCAACCGAGGTCGTAGTTCACTCCAAGACGAATTTCGTGGAGGTCGTCCAAAATCAGTTGTTGTTCCGGAAACCATTGATGCTGTGCGCAAACAAATATTGCAAGATCGTCATGTGACCTATCGTGAGATTGAGACAACCTTAAGCATTAGTGGGACCAGCATACATTTAATATTGCATGAACATTTGACTGTCAAAAAAATTTGTTCGCGTTGGATCCCACACAATTTGTCAATCGCTCAAAAAAAGGCTCGTGTCGATTGGTGCAAAGAAATGCTCAAAAAATACGATTGCGGTGCTTCGAAACACGTCTATGACATCGTGACAGGTGATGAATCATGGATTTACGCGTATGAGCCCGAAAGTAAACAGCAGTCGACCGTATGGGTGTTTCAAGATGAGCCAAATCCAACAAAAGTTGTTTGCGCACGAAGCACTTCCTAGCAAATGGTCGCCTGTTTTCTTCGGAAAACTGGACATGTCGCAACCGAACCACTAGAACAACACAGAACAGTCAATTCTGAGTGGTACACAACCATTTGTTTGCCAGTTGTCGTCCAAGAAATCAGGAAAACCAACCGCCGAAAACGGATCACTCTTCACCACGACAATGCGAGCTCTCACACATCGGCTCAAACAACCGCATTTTTGAGCACGCAAAACATCGATTTGATGAGTCATTCGCCATATAGTCCTGACTTGGCGCCGAATGACTTCTTATTATTCCCATCCGTAAAAAACAAAATAAGAGGTCAACGTTTTTCGACACCTGAAGAAGCGGTTGATGCGTTCAGAATGCATGTTTTGGAGATACCTCAATCAGGGTGGCAAAAGTGCTTCGACAATTGGTTCAAACGCATGCAAAAGTGTATAGATCTTAATGGGGAATATTTTGAAAAACAATAAAGCGATTTTCAATGATTAATATTTATTTTTGTTCTCTAATCCCGAAATATAAAAGGCAACCCTCGTATGAAACCGCGAATTACAACGATTACACCGCTTAGGCAATTGTAGAATGGAATAGCTGAGAGAAAGACCTTTAATGTAATATAAATCACAAAGCAATACGTTGCTAAGTAACACTATTATATTTTTTTAATTTCTTTATTTTATTAATTAACTTCTCTAGCTGTCATGATGGGACAATAGGTTTTTCACGACAAGATTTTTCCAAACGATAAATCACTTAAAACTATGAAAGCGTGCGGAACAAATACATTTACATTATTCATTAATTATTAATTAAGTTTTGATCATGTAATCATTTTTCGCCTGAGCCCAATTTTTAATTTTTTTGTGTGCAAAATAATTTTCCTCTCATGCTAATGCATTAACCATGGAGGAAAATTATTCACAAGAATTACTTCATTTTATTTCGGGTTCCTCGAAGTATCCCCAAGGGCAGACGGGCGAAAAATTGTTAGCGCGGCCCAGAAATGGTAGTAGGGGATGCGATTTTTGGGCAAGCATATATAATGACAGGGGCTGGTAACTTTAATCAGTGTTCAAACAGCTGTCATCTAGTTGCCATCCCAAGTCAGTGTAAACGTTGTAAGTTTGTTTTGTGTGCCGTTATTTTGCTATTATTTCTTTTTTATTTCACTTATACGTTTTCATTTGTTCATTTTTTTTATCTTCGTCAATTATTTTTTGTATATATTCATTTTTTATTAATTGTTTTGTTGTTATTAATAAATTGTTGTTAATATTTTGCTTTAAACAAAACAATCTTTTTCAATTGCAATAATAACAATTGTCCCTTTACAATAACATTTATAAGTGGAGTAACAAAATCTCGTGAGTGGTTCTCGACCGACTGTTCATTGGATGTATAGGGTGAGTATACATTTTTTTTGTATATAAAGTGATTGTGTTCAAACAAGAGTTAATCGGGTAATCAGGGGGATACCGAATTAGGCATCAGGCCTACTTCTCTGGTTTAATTCATTTTTATCGGGAGCCTTTGACTTCAAAAGCCAAAGGCCTTAAACATCCCCCGTGATGGAACTTAAATCTAACACGGATGATATGGTAGACATGATAACTGTAATGAAATTTATAAATAGTAGTAGTAGAATCTAAAGTAATTATAATAATATATTACACTTTTGAGTTTTAACTCTCAAATTATTTAGAGAATAACATTTACTTGGCAGAAAAACAAACAAATAATTTACTGGGGAGATTTATTAGCCAAATAGAGTTATTTTGTGTTTATAAGACAAAAATCTTTGAAATAAATTAATTTATTCCTAAAGTAAATTTTATTTAGGAAATAAAACGTTTTATAATACCGAGCATAAATGTAATAAGACAACTGTCACAACACTAACAAAAACACTCACTCGTTGTCATGATAATATAAACGAAAAACGTATTAAAATACGACGTTGTCATATTTTAGTTCAAGTGAGTTAATACGAGTTAAACCCAAATGAATTTAATTTACTTTAAAAATTAATTTACGTTTAACCAACTGGAATTAATTATTTTAATTACAGTTGCAATTACGTGCAATCGGGCATAAATAAGTTAATTTAATACATTGTATTATTTGATCTGACTTAAGAATGTGTGAAGAAAAACGTAAATATTTTTTTATTTAAATATTTCAATTATTGATCATTTTACAAAATGTATGTTATCAGTGTATTTCTAACTTCATAATATTTCCGTGTTTTATACGCGTGGCGCATGAAGAAAAATTTTGAGTTTAGGAAAGCCTGAAAATTTGGTTTGGCCGCTCCGCTTCGCGGAGCGACCAAACCAAATTTTCAGGCTTTTCTAAACTCGAAATTTTACTTCATGCTTAGTCTGGGAATGGAAACACTCGTTTGAAACATCAAGTTAACCACTTTTACAGAATCTGAATATTTACAGCGTATACATTATGTATATTTAAAATAAAACTTTCCAGTATGTAATACAAAAAGTCATTCATAGAAATCATAAAAAGAAGTGCAGAATTTTACCTAAAATGAACTTTTAGAGTTAACTCTATAAATGCGGGCCGTTAATGGGTTAAGAGAAAGCATAAGTTTGTACATTTCCTTTATTGAAAAGCTAAAGTTCAAAATTCCTGTCAGTAAAAAAAAGAAAAAGACTCAGAAAGCACCAAAACATGAAGATCCATCAAACTCTTGAGATCGATTTTTTGATGATTGCAATACTTTTTCTGTGCAATAATGTAATTATATGATTAATTATGCAAAGTTATTGAAAGGAAAAACACTAGGTATTGTTTCGCAAATTAAAAAAAAAACATAATTTGTTAAACCTTAAATCTTAGAGGCGTTCACTTCGTGGTACATTTTCAATTTGATATAAAGAAAACACTTAACTTTTTTATACCACTTTTATTTTACTTTTGTGACTAGTTTCAATTACACGTTAATCATTGTCAAATTAAGTGTTAGTTTGACAATGATTACCGTGTAATTCAATCTAGTCACAAAAGTAAAATATAAGTGGTATAAAAAGGTTAAGTGTTTGCTTTATATCAAATTCATTAAACAATTCCAAGTGTTTTTCCTCTTAATATCTTTACATAGTGTAATATGTTTCACCAAGTTCCAAAATTCGTTCAAGAAAATATGATTGATTAATAAAAACTTATCATAAAATCAATTAAACATACATTATAAATTAAAATAGTTGTTAACACAATAAAGGAACATTTTATTATTTACCTATAATGTTTCAGCAAATAATAGATGAACCTTAATTTAAAAAAATGTTTTTTTCCGAGAAAACATAAACCAGATAATATAATTTCATATGTTATGACGCAACCGTTGAATATTGATACAGCATCATTTAAATTTAATAAATATTTATGATTTGATTTTTGTATTAAGCAATTTGCAAAACTGAGACCTTTATATTTAAAGGAAGTCGCGTTTGCGGAAACTGCGGACGCATAAAATACTGTACAGAGATAATTGCAAAAGTAAGTAAACAGTTAATTATATTTTTCGTTATTATAAAACCATTTATAAGTTGCTGAAACTCAAAAGATCTGGAAATAATTAAGCATTCGGTTAGTATAATTAAAAATCATTGCAAACACATTGATTTAATAATAAGTTAATTCCTGACTTTTAATAGTATCGAATTAATAATAGACATTAGAAGACAGTTTTATCATTCTACTAAGCCGAATATCATTAATACTGTTTAATAATGCCTTAACATTATCTTCTAAAATCTAAATGCTTGGAAATATTGTTGTTATCATTTTAAGGATATTAATTTTACACTTGTAAATACAACACCTTTTTACTTTGCTTAACCACTGTATATTGCAGTTAATTCTGTGACTATAGTTTCGACTATCTAGTAGTCATTCTCAAACTAGGTAGTCGAAACTTTAGTTATAGAATATAGGTGTAATATACAGAGGTTGAATAAAGCAAAAGGTGTTTTATTTTCAAGTGTATTTAAGATGTACTATCAAGTGAACACAAAACAGTATATGTTTAATTAATATCTCACTTAACCCGTGGCTAAACATATTTAATCAATAGCAGAACTTTGATTTAAACAGTGATTATTTTGATTTATTTTTATGTTTACTCCAACTAGTTTCGAACTTAGGTCATTTGTACAGGATGATTCACTTTGGAGGTGCCACATATAGAAAACTTTTTTATTTCAAGAGATATTAAAACACCGTTTTCGCGTGCCAAAGTCACTTTTTTATGTTTTAATCAATGAAGTTGATAAAATGTCGTTTTGTTGAAGTTTTATTTTTAAAAGAAAATTTCCATATGTGGCACCTCTAAAATGCACCACCTAAGGTCGAAACTAGTTAAAGTAAACATACAAATTCATCAGTGAAACAAACTGTTTTAATTGAAGTTCTACTATTAACAAAACAGTATATTAATATAAGTTAATTTTTATTATATTCAAATAAAAATCACTTGATTTATTTCACTCTTGTAGTTAATTATTCCGATAGTATGGATTTTAACTATTTTCAAGGTATACATATACTATGAATATTTTATTTAAGTATACATAACTCGATGCATACTTTGTAAATATTCAAGCATTCATTGTTTTTGTAATAATAAGCGACCAAACCAAATTTTCAGGCTTTTCTAAACTCGAAATTTTACTTCATGCGCTCAGCGTATAAAACACTGAATTAACGTGAAGTTCAAACTATACTGCTTTAACATACTGATTTAGCGGTATATTTTAAACTTTATATTATTTCAGTGTTTTATACGAGTGGCGAGTAAAATTTTGAGTTTAGAAAAGCCTGAACATTTGGTTTGGTCGCTCCGCTTCTATTAATCACGAAGGCGAGTGGAGCAAGTCGTTCGAGTGATTAATAGCCATTATATGCGAGTTATACACTATACTTTATTCACGACAACAACAGTATACAACACAACATGTATTATATATATTTATCAAATACGCGTCAGTCTTAATGGGCGGTATTGTTTTGTAATAATTTGACAGATAAATGATGACAGTTTGCGGTACTATGATTTGAATATGTAACAGGGTTAATTCCACTCTAACACAAATATGTACAATCGTTCAACAAAAAAATAATAATCACACAGTCTACCCTCTCGCTTAAGTTACATAGTTATAAACACACCCTTTGCACAAAAAACGAGCTCTTCCGTTTGGGTGCAGTTTTCATAGTGTTAACGTTTGCTTCGCGTTAAAAAACACTCGCGACGGATAGAAGCAGAACTTTTTAACCAATTTGAGAATGATTAATGTTTACAAACGCTGGTTAAACTAGTGAGAACTGCGGAGATGTTGACGCGTTACTTCGTACTTCAACAAAATGTCGTCGATGACGTCATCACCTCCATGTTCAAATGTAAGACAAAAGAAGCTGATTTGACTAGCACAGCGCTGATACTGCATAGCGGAAAAAATCTAACTAGGCAATTATTTATATTCGTGTTAAATAACCACATTTATCACGCAAATCCCGTATTAAATGTACTTGAGTGTTAAATGCACCCCATTTATGCTGCCCACACAATTAAATAATGCAGATATTGCAAGATTGTCGTGAACAAACGGTTTTTTTATTGATAATTTATGTTATATTGTTGATACTGTTTACATCTTATCTTTTTCAGATGACGAAACTTGTTCTAATTGTTGCAATAATCTGTGCATTGGCCGCAACATTAGAAGCGAATCCCCTATTCTTTCGAACATTTTGTTACTATACGAACATACAAAGTCCTATACTTTGTCCTTGGTATTACAAGGGATCAACGAATTCAGGAGGAAGTTCAACAACTACAACTACTACAACTACTACAACTACTACACCTAATCCAGATATGCCGAATCTTAGTAATCCAATGGATACGTAAAATATTAGTTATAAATTACTTTGTTGTTATACCAATATTTTAGTCGCTTATTTTCCATAACCCCTAAATCCATTGATTTGAAATAGATTTAGGGGTTTTTGGAAATGGGCGACTCAATTATCAATGAATGTACAGTAAATATACTTAAGCTGAATAAAAAAATGATATTAATCAGGTTTTTAATATTTCATATGAAATAATTAGTTAATAGTGCTTACAGACAACTACAATATTAACACGTTAAGTAAATAACACACTTGGTTAAGATTTCACTGTTTATAAATTGTCACTGCAACAATTGTTTCGCCACACAGTGGCTTCATCCGGCAGATGGATGATGAATCGTTAGAAGTTTCAAATTTAATTATAAATAACAAATGCCTCAACATTTACATGCATCAGATTATGTATATTTTCCTGTATTTTGTACTTTATGAACTTGCTTGGTCCACTTTTAAAGCTATTAAAGAAAACGAGTACTTCAGAGACCACGAATTATAGGTGATAAAGGCAGAGCGAATATTTTGCAAAGTTTAGACTTAATCAACCTGAATATATTATTTAAAAAAAAAACAGCAACCTACAATAAGCGTTCAATATTTTGAAAAATAGGTCGCTCACATTCAAAAATTCATTCAAAATACTTGTAACGTAGAAGGTATGGGTATGTTATATTTTAAATAAATATTTTTTAAAATAGAAAACACTTTTATTATAGTTATTGAACATTATTATTATTGAACACAGCTAAGATTTATACTGTTTCCGTTATTTTTGCTAAATTATTTAAGCTGATTATTTCTTGATTTGTATTTGTTCAGTCATAATTAAAAATTCATTATTTTCAATATGATGTTGTTTTATCCCAATTTAATTGTATTTAAACTGGCAGCTATGTAAGAAGTCCCAATTTAAAATTGTTAATTTCCAATTTTATATTGAAAAGGTATATCGTCGTTATTTTATAAAACCTCCTATGTGAGTTGATCAAACATTTTCAGGAAACACAAAAACTTATTAAAAAATTAATTAAGTAGATCTTTTTAAAGATTTTTTTAGTAAATCCTTGTATAAAATTTATGAGTTAACGTAGAGTCCCTTGATAATAAAACCCTATTTTGCAAAAAAATAACACAACGGAGGTTTAAAAAGACTTTAATTTTCATTTAACCTTACCTATGTAATTCTTCTATAGTCTCAATTTGGAGTTGAAAAGCTATATAATAGAATTTTGAAAAGACTAATTTTCATTGAACCTTACCTATGTTATTAGTATACCGTACGATTGTTTAAATTATGATTTAAAGTAGGCTGCATTTTTTTGTGCGGTTACCCAGAATGCTAATTGAATGATGGGATAAATTTGAGGTTATGGTAAACTGTGTGTTAACAGTCAGTAGTGCCAATCTAATTTAAAATTCAAAGCATACTCTAAATCATGATTTAAACGATCGCACGGTATAATTGAAACACTAAGCTGTGGATTATTATTTAAATTTATTAACTCCTTTCCTTTTTCACAAAAAAATCAGTTTGTGAATGTTTTCATAAACAAGTAATCGATTTCATCAACAAAAAAAACTCGAGAGATGGTATTTCTTAACTGGAAATTCCCCCTGACAAAAGCCAGAAATGTCAAACGGCAAAGTTTCAGGAGTTGACCTGTCTTGCGGCAACCTTTAGGGCTTTCCTGCGCCGCTTGTTCAGACTAATTTAACTTTGGACGAACAAAGTTGGCTCTTTGGAATTGGTGCCTCCGCCTTACTCGCATGTGATGAGAACATGATCAGAAATCCACATTTTATAATTAATATTATTGCACGCAAAAACAATGTTTGAATGAATGTTCCTCATGCAGGAAGTTAAAAAATAATTAAGGTAGTTTGTAGTTGTGAAATGGGCGATAATACAAAATATAAGGTACGATTCACGAGAGGTGTCCGATAGTTTCCTTAATTTGTAGTGCTTTCTGCACCAATACATATAATATGAAAAAAGTTTGATGTCATCAGATTACGTGTGTGAAAAGAGACAGAAAACTTCATAATATGTCTGCTATGGTTTTTAGATGGAACATGCGGAAACGTACGTTCCGGTATGCAGCTTTAAAATTTTAAGGTTAAACGTTACATTTTGACAATGTCTTCGTAAAAAAAATCTCCAAAAACCCAGCCACAAATCATTTTAACTAATGTGCACAATCGTTTTAAATGTGCGTTTAAGTGATATACTTCCAATTTCCACATCTACTAAATAGTTTAGGTATTTACAGAAATAAATAATGGATTATTGTTGATTTTGTGTAAGCTGAAACGAAAATTTTAGCTGTATCAAATGCGCATTCAGTAAATTTGGCAAATTGTCATCGGATTAATCTGTTAATACAGCGATTTTTTTTAAGTATAAATACAGGGTATTTTCTGTTATATCTGTATACATATGTATACGCTTTTTTTTAAAGAGTTCAAGTTGAAGCTTGAAACGAGTGTTTTCCACTCCCAGACTAAGTATGAAGTAAAATTTCGAGTTTAGAAAAGCCTGAAAATTTGGTTTGGACGCGTAGCGCGAAGAGCCGAGCGGCCAAACCAAATTTATTTCTTAGCTTTATTAAATGTCCGATACAGAAAGTGATTTTGGTATTTTTAATAGTGATTCTTTTGTGTAAAATTATTGCTGTTGCAATAATTCAACTACGAAATTTGTGTGTACAAAATAATTTGAGAATATTTATTCATTGCCGAACATACACGGAGTTTTTCTTTTAAGTGTACATATCCTAATTATATGCTGTATATCCTTGAATATTCGTTTTTTTTTTAAATGTTCAATTTGAAGCTTTAAACGATTTGAAGCTTTCCTAGGTTGAAGCATGTTAAGCATGAAGTAAAATTTCGAAAAGCCTGAAAGTTTGGTTTGGTCGCGTAGCGCGAAGCGCGGAGCGATCAAACCAAATTTTCAGGCTTTTCTAAACTCGAAATTTTTCTTCATGCTTAACCTGGGAGAGAAAAACACTCGTTTAAACTTCAAATTGACCTCTTTTAAGAAAAAACGAACATTTAAAAATATATAACACGTAATTGGGATATGAACCCAACAAATAAATGTTTTATTGTTACTAGTTTTAAAACAATCTAATCAAAATAAAAAAAATATATACATTTTCGAAAAAAATCGATTCCATTGGAATTAAAAACTATTTAATTACAAATTTTTGAAAGAAAATTAAATATGTTAAGCACAGTTACATTTAAATAATTATATTAAAAGTAAGAATCGGCGAAATTTTCAACTCCGCGGTTTAGATTCCTTAGTCAAAAAAATACTTAAATTACGACTCCACAACTTTGACTCTTACTGTAACTCCAAATCCACAGCAATGGTTCAAACTTTTTTCCATTTACTTCTAAAGATTGTTGACCTATTCTGATCCTACTACCAATGGCCTAAAGTATCTACTTTCAAGATAAGGTAGCCATGAGATATTGACATTTCATAACTTAAATCCAATATTACTCAAAACAGACGTCAATAACAAAAATAGTGTCCCTACAAAAGTTGCTGATTTTTCAAAGGCCTTTTCAATGATATAACTTTTGACCCATTGTGCCATTTAAAAATTTAAAGTTCTTGACTTGCTTCCTGCATGTTATGAGAAGAATTTACGTTTAACTCCTGGCAAGCCGTCACAGGTGGATCTATTGTAGTCTCCTTCTTGTTATCGCAAATATTCTTCTCTGTTGTGAACATTTTAGAAGCATCACAATCAATATCTTTAATTTTCTTTTATGATTCTCGCGAAGTATTAAAATCTTTTGTCTCGCTGTTTGCTTTTATCATATCCAAATTACTATGAGAATTATCTGTGCAATCCAAAGCTAAATCATCAATACTCTCAAGAAAATCTAAACGATACATCACAAGAATCACGTTCTTCAAAATCACAAGGTTTTAAGTTGTAGATAATAAATTTAGTAAATGGTTTAGTCGAATGCCTGGTTTTTGTTTTACTATTTGGCTTGGTTGGGGTCGAACTGTCATTGGGCTTTTAGAACCATCAGAAGTTGGTGTTGCTACTGTATCGCCAGCAGTTTTACTAGTACTACAACGGGTTTTAGTTGTATCACAAGATTCATCAGTTTCGGATGATTTTGTATTACAAGGCACATTATCGTCTGTAGATTTTGTATTATAAAAATCAGAACGTTTGTCTTTTGATTCCTCATAAGTTCCACAGCTGGTGGTTTCAACTTCTGTATCACAAGATTTTTCTGTATCACAATATGTTTCTTCTTTCAAGGATACCAACCTTTTTTTTGGGAAAGACAATATCACCATTTGTTCATCAATACGGCTTTTGTAATCAATTTTTTTGTTCCAATACTCTAGGTCTAGCCGTTTTCTCAAAAACTGGCTGATACGGATAATCTAGGATACCCTGTATATGTGTATTGTTTTCAAGTTGATACCGGCACAACTGCACTCTGGTGGCCATTCAAAGGAAACGAAGATATGTGTGCCGTTCTCTACAATAAAAGTTCACTGACTTTTTAAATAGATTCAACGCAAAACATAAAAATCACTTTTTTAAGTTGTGCCACTATCAAAGTAAAGCAGCGATATACATAATTTGGCGACAGATTTGACATTTCATGTGAAAACAATTGACATTTTTTAAGCTTCTAATTAAGTATGACAATATTAATAATTACTATTATTCTCGTGTTACTCTTAAAAATCCTTGCTACTCTCATTCATTATATTTTTAAAAATATGCTTTAATTAATGTTGACCCAACCTAATTTTAATTTGGATGGTTTCATTCTTTATTTCATCTATTATTTATTATTTTTAATTATACGTTTGCCTCATTTAATTAAAGGTTAATTAACGTAAATTACATAATACGTTAGCGTTAATCACGTTCCAGTTTTTTCCCCTGTAATCTACTTTTTGTTCGGCGTATGAATGCCATTTTAATTTTAGAGCAGTTTTATATTCGTACAAAATATGCACTGCATATGAATGCCAAACTTAATTAAAGTTTGTTCGGATAACGACGAAAACTTTTTCAGGATATGTGAGCCGGATGATTTGCATAGTAAATCACGGCCCGGGGGGAACGGGGGTCTGTTTAATGAACATGTATTTGCACTTATACAACTACATATTTGTTCTTTTGATTAAAATATTTTATGGATTCTTTTCAAAAACCCCTAAATTATAAATATAGTGCACTCTGTTCAAAAGAGAAATGAGTGAAGTAAAACAAACTTACTAATAAAACACAGTTTGATTTCGTTTCTTAATTAATTAAATTTTAACTGTTAGATGTAAATTTCTAGAACTATGTACTCTTTTTCAATAACTGAATTATTCAGTTATTGAAAAAGAGTACATTGTACTCGAAATGTACACTTCTGTGCAATAAAATTAAGCACAAAAAATATGTTATAGTTTAAAACAGACGTGATGAGTTTCCTAGTTACGAAAATATGTTATTATGTCAATTTCCTTAATGTCAAAATGCTGCGTCATTTAGACAACAACTCAAAAATTCGGATTTTGTGTTGTATTTATTAGGAGAGTATTTTCAAAAAGTCTTGGTTTTATTTTTTTAACAAATGCGTTATTTTCAAGTTATGGTAATTTATCATTTATTGAAACTGCTGCAAAGCAATTAACACAGACCCGAATTATACAACTAGAATATGTAAAGTTATTTAAATTAAAAACACTTGGTATTGTTTCACAAATTAATTTGTGAAACAATACCATTAAATAACTTAACATATTCTAATATGTTTCATCAAGTGCCAGATGAGAAATTAATTTAAGAAAACAACTAGAATATTGTGAAAAATAGGTATGAGACTTGTGCTTAATTTTATTGCACAGGAGTGTACATTTCGAGTACTGTGTGCTCTTTTTCAATAACTGAATTATTCAGTTATTGAAAAAGAGTACATAGTACTCGAAATGTACATTTAACAGTGAAAAATAAATTAGTGAAGAAAGGAAATCATAGTCCTAAATGATTTAATCGTGAACTTATTCAATTAGTTAGGGCTAAAAAACAAGCTCATTGTGATTGTAAAAAAAGTGGTTGTCAAAGTGATTATGATAAGTTTAAAAGGTTGAGATCGTTATGTCGTAATTTATGTAATTCACTTTACCAATGTTTTATCACTAAATCCGAAAATAATATAAATCATAACTCTAAGTATTTTTGGTCATTTGTAAATGAATATAAAAATATCAAAGGAAAACTAGTTGTGCCGATCTATTCGCTGATTATTTCAGTAGTGTTAATTGTGACGATAACATTAATTCTCCTTCCTTCAATTATGACAATAAAATTTCATTTTCAAATATCTCTATTGATACTTCTAATATTTTTAATTCAATTACTGGATTGTCTGATTCTTTAAATGCTGGGACGGATGGTGTACCTCCTTACTTCTTAAAAAGATGTGTTTTCTCTCTTACTAATCCCATTAAGTTATTATTCAATAAATCTTTAACATCTGCAGTATTTCCTACTTATTGGAAGGACTCATTCATTAATCCGATATTTAAAGATGGTAAAAGAGATAGTATTGAAAATTATAGAGGTGTTTCCATCTAGTCCACTATCCCAAAGATATTTGATAAACTTATATCGGAACAACTTAGATGGAGCTGCAAGAACATAATATGCGACGAACAACATGGATTTTTTGAGGGGAGATCTACAACATCTAACCTGTTGTCATACCAGATGTATTTAATGAATGCTTTGGAAAGAGGTCTTCTAGTAAATTCCATTTATACAGACTTTTCTAAAGCCTTCGACCGTATCAATCACTCAATTCTTTTGAAAAAACTCGAAGGTCTTGGCTTTAGTGACAATATGGTAAAATGGTTTTCCAGTTACTTAAATAACCGACAGCAGTTTGTTAAAATTGATAATTTTATATCTAAAGCAGTTCATGTGACATCTGGTGTGCCTCAGGGATCTCATTGTGGACCAATCTTGTTCTTGCTCTTCATTAATGATATTGGTAGTATCATACAAAACTGTAGGTACCTTATGTTTGCAGATGACTTAAAGATTTTTAGAGTCATTGAAACGGCTACTGATCAGAGACTTTTACAACATGATTTAAACAATTTATCTACCTGGTGTACCAACATCTGTCTACAACTTAACTTAAAGAAATGTATGGCTATATCTTTTGGTCGAAATAGACGTAATTTAGTTGAGTACTCTATAAATAACTACAATTTACCATTTGTTGAGAAAGTGCGTGATCTAGGGGTTATATTTGACTGCCGCTTAACCTTCATCCCACATATAAACAGTATTATAAGTAGATCTCTTTCGACGTTAGGTTTTGTTAACAGATTCTCTAAACAGTTCAGTATAAATACATTCAGAACTCTTTACGTTACTTTAGTTCGCCCTCATTTGGAGTACTGTTCTGTAATATGGACACCATATTTTAACAACCACAGTGACTTAATTGAAAAGGTCCAAACTAGATTTTTATTACTTGCTTCACATAAGCTAGGTATTGCCCGGATAAATTATAGCCGATCTTATATGCTAAATGTATTAAATTTAAAATCTCTGCGCTACAGAAGAGTTATGCTAGATTTGTGCTATGGGTACAAACTAATTAATGGCTTTGTGAACAGTAGCATATTGGTTGGGGCATTAAACTTTAATTTTTATTCATCCACTGTTCTACGGAACAAATCTTTGTTTCGTTTAAACACCCATCGCACAAATTATGCCTCTAATAATCCTGTTTGTCGCATAATGAAATATTGTAATATACTAAATACATTTCCGAACTTTTTAATATTTTATAATTCTTATAATATGTTTAAGCGCCACCTTTCGCTCATTGATCTTGTAGTTGTTTTTTAATTGTATTTATTAGCTAATTGTAACTTAAATTTTATACCCATCATGTGCATTGTATTATTTGTTATATGTTTAATTTACACACACTTATTATATATATATATTTAATGTAAAATGGAGATTTCCGTACAAATAAATAAATAAATAGTGCTTTCTTAGTGATTAAATACTTTACATAACTCAAAAGAAACAGGAAATATGAAACAAACCTAATTTGACCTTCTAATTTGTGTATTTATACCAGAGCTGGGCAGGATTCGAATCAACCAGGATTCGAATCCTTTTAGAGGATTCAAAAGAGGCATTCAAATACTTTAGTTCAATTGGATTCGTGATCCGGATTCGTTTCAATTTTTTGAGGATTCGTATTCGAATCCAAATGTGGGTGATTTGAATCCTTATAAAAGGATTCGAATACTTACAAAAGGTTTTAAATCGTCAAAAATAATTCGAATTAATTGTGAGGAATAACTTGAAAAATTTCGTTTGTGTGTTTTTAAATTTCTCGTTAAATCACTGTTTTATACGCGTGGCACATGAAGTAAAATTTTGAGTTTAGAAAAGCCCAGAAAATTTGTCTCGGGCCGCTGCGTGACCCTCGACAAATTTTCATGGGGCTTTTCTAAACTCGAAATTTTACTTCATGCTTAGTCTGGGAGTGGAAACGCTCGTTCGAAACTTTAAACTGAATGCTTTGATAAAAACAATAAATGACTGAAAATGCTTTTACAGATAATAATCTAGTTTTCAAAATTTTGTTTAATATTATTTGAGGTAAAACTGACATAGTAGCCACAATCTGGAATGTTTAAATTTTCCGGCTTTTCCCTGATTCAAAATTTTTTTCCCTGACCTTTTAATATAACCTTCTTCTGTGGGAAACCACTATTTTGTTAAATTGTTTTCATTGTTTTTGCCAATATTTAAGTGAATTTTATAAATTATTACGTGTTTTGTAAATTGCCTGCTGATTTTGACAAATTTAATAATATCATATGGCTTTTTGTTAGTGTTTTGGTCAATTTGAATTTAATTCCATGACATTTCACTGACTTTTCCGGTATTAATGATATTCAGTGAATTTTTTATTTACGTAATTTTCAGGCATTCGTCGATTTTATAATAAAGTTCAATTTGAAGTTTTGAACGGGTGTTTCCACTCCCAGGCTAAGCATGAAGTAAAATTTCGAGTTTAGAAAAGCCCCGTGAAAATTTGTCGAGGGTCGCGCAGCGACTCGAGACAAATTTTCGGGCTTTTCTAAACTCGAAATTTTACTTCATGCGCCACGCATACGAAACACTGATTTAAAGTGAAGTTCAAAAACACACAAATACATCACTAATCAAAGTGACAGGGAATCAGATATTTAGTCTGTTATCAAAAATGTTCAGTGTTAATAAGAAATAATTAGGTTTTGAATATTTTTTGTTAAAACAACGGGTAACGGTTACGAAAAAATAATAAAATCAAACTTACTCTTAAAGGATTTGTATTCGTGATTCAAAGAAACAGGATTTGAATCTTTGATTCGAATCATATTTATCTCTTACGAATCCTTTATTCGAGTATTCGTGATTCGAATCATATTAGGTGATTCAGATTCGTTATTCGAATCCTTTCTACGAGGATTCGTCCCAGCTCTGATTTATACTATCATAATAGAATTTGTAAACATATCAGAAATAAATGATTAATGAAATTTAGACTAGATTTAAAGTTTATTTTAAACATAACTGTGTGTATTATATATAGTGCCTGATTTGTATGTTAATCAAACTATTTCTTGATTTATACAAGTGTTTTTTTCTTCTAAGTATAACTACATACCCTAAAGCAGTGGTCTCCAAACTACGGCCCGCGGGCCAAATCCGGCCCGCGATTGTTTGTATTTTTTTTTTGTAAATGTCATATTTTGAAATATTGTAACAATTTTTCCTTTAATTTTTCATAATTTTATAAAATTAATCGGATCTTGGCCGACTTTATTATGTAGAATTGTATTTGTGGCCCGCGAAGAAGATAGTTTGGAGACCCAGGCCCTAAAGCAAATCGCAAGATTTGGGATCACGAAATAAAAGTTATAATTTATTAACATGAAATGAAACGTAATGTGTATAATTTGAACCTCGCAGTAAAATTTCGAGTTTAGAAAATCCTAAATTTTCCTGCGCGCTACGCTTCGCTTTCCCACAAAAATCGAAATTTTCAGGCTTTTCTAAACTCGAAATTTTACTTCATACTTATTCAAGAACTAGAAACACTTCAAATTTACGAATACTTCAAAATTTGCTTCGTTCTTATAAATTTCCTTGGAAATCTTAACTTATCAAAAATGTGCATTTTATTCTAAACATAATTCTGTGTTTAATTAATATTAATTTTAATTTCATTCATATTTCTTGTCATATGATTTTTCGCATAATTATTTAAGTTCTTCATAATAAAATATATGCAAAATATATGTTCCAATTATTTTATTTTCAACAAACATCCAATTTGAGAAATGTAGAATTTTCAATGTTGCTTCGTAAATAAGGTCACAGCTGAATAATATCGAGGTAACGTTTTAACGAATCTCATCTTATTACGATATTACGCAAAACAAAACAAATTTGCAAGTATTGAATTTCATGTATGGTAATTACTCGACTCAGTTATGTACATATACTTATATTGTTTATTTTACATGTTTCTCTCATCAATTTCTGTAATAAAAGCGTACGTTAAAAACGACGTTTTCAGTATTTTAACAATATTAATTTTTAATTAGTTTAAATTATTTTAGAACGATACTAAATCAAATATTAATTGGAAGAAATCAGTAAACATTAATGAACGATTTTCATTGAGCTCAGTCATTGGGCTAAATACATTCCACGATGAAAAAGATTGTAAACTCATGTTGATAATTATGAAAGGTTTAATGAGAAATTATTCAAGCAACAATTATCTATCAGTTTTTACATAAATCACTATGTTTTACATTTTATATTTTATTGTGGTTGGTATTTTATACTGTTATACGCGCAAAACAAAAAACGATTTGTGGGATTTCAATTGAATACATGGCTCGGAAAATTGATGTATTTCGCTGATGTATTTATGTGCTTGTTGTTTGTTTTTTTATTGCGCCGAGTGAAATGAATGTGGTTGCTTAAAAGGTAGAAAAGGCCGTTGTAAATCAATATGTTCCAATTTTGCCACATTTATACGAAACGCCCTAAAGAAAATTTTATTTGTTTGAAGAATTGTTCTTGCACTTTTATTTGTATTTAAGTGGAGAATATAATTTATTTCATGTCACTAAAAAAAGCTATTTATTATTGATCAATAAATAATGATAAAATGTTACTAACAATACCTTCCCTTTGCTTTGTATATGAGGGAAAGTAAAAAAACAGTAGAATAAAGACTTTTTCAAGAAGTTTAGAAAGAACAAATCTTAATCTTAATTGATTTTGGCATAAAACGTACGTTTTCGTCTGAGTTCAAGACAATTTAAGTTTAGATTATCAAAAACTCAAACTTATAAGTTGTTTTCTTTTTGTTTCATAAAAATACACAGAGATAAAAACCAAAAAGTCTAAAACGTTAATGGTTACTGTAATCTAATTCAACTTTAATGGTAACCTTATACAGGGTGGGGCGTTAAGAATTTACCCGTGGGTATTATAGATAAAAATGATATTATTCGAAAGTACTTGACGAGTACTATCTAGACATGCAATTAATTTCGATCGGAAATGTTAAATAGATAAAAAAATTAGTTTGAAAATTTTGAAAGTATTGAGTCCTAGCAGTGTGTAAAATAATCATCGTGCAGAAAGAGATTTACGTAACTTATTCTATTGCAAACCTTTCTCCTAACATAACCTAACCTAGAAATTTGTGGAATATTCAACATGAGCAAACATTTTTTTCGGCGAAATATAGCCGTTGACACAAACTTGAATTCAGCCCGAATGAATTTCCAAGAGTGTATTAATTTATGTTTGTTATTCTATAAATCCATATGAGTCCAAATGTAATGTGCTAATGTGTTGTAATCGTCATTCGGTTAAATCTAAATTATTAAAGTTAGATAGAAGTCTTTTGCTTTGTATATGAGGGAAAGTAAAAAAACAGTAGAATAAAGACTTTTTCAAGAAGTTTAGAAAGAACAAATCTTAATCTTAATTGATTTTGGCATAAAACGTACGTTTTCGTCTGAGTTCAAGACAATTTAAGTTTAGATTATCAAAAACTCAAACTTATAAGTTGTTTTCTTTTTGTTTCATAAAAATACACAGAGATAAAAACCAAAAAGTCTAAAACGTTAATGGTTACTGTAATCTAATTCAACTTTAATGGTAACCTTATACAGGGTGGGGCGTTAAGAATTTACCCGTGGGTATTATAGATAAAAATGATATTATTCGAAAGTACTTGACGAGTACTATCTAGACATGCAATTAATTTCGATCGGAAATGTTAAATAGATAAAAAAATTAGTTTGAAAATTTTGAAAGTATTGAGTCCTAGCAGTGTGTAAAATAATCATCGTGCAGAAAGAGATTTACGTAACTTATTCTATTGCAAACCTTTCTCCTAACATAACCTAACCTAGAAATTTGTGGAATATTCAACATGAGCAAACATTTTTTTCGGCGAAATATAGCCGTTGACACAAACTTGAATTCAGCCCGAATGAATTTCCAAGAGTGTATTAATTTATGTTTGTTATTCTATAAATCCATATGAGTCCAAATGTAATGTGCTAATGTGTTGTAATCGTCATTCGGTTAAATCTAAATTATTAAAGTTAGATAGAAGTCTTTTGCTTTGTATATGAGGGAAAGTAAAAAAACAGTAGAATAAAGACTTTTTCAAGAAGTTTAGAAAGAACAAATCTTAATCTTAATTGATTTTGGCATAAAACGTACGTTTTCGTCTGAGTTCAAGACAATTTAAGTTTAGATTATCAAAAACTCAAACTTATAAGTTGTTTTCTTTTTGTTTCATAAAAATACACAGAGATAAAAACCAAAAAGTCTAAAACGTTAATGGTTACTGTAATCTAATTCAACTTTAATGGTAACCTTATACAGGGTGGGGCGTTAAGAATTTACCCGTGGGTATTATAGATAAAAATGATATTATTCGAAAGTACTTGACGAGTACTATCTAGACATGCAATTAATTTCGATCGGAAATGTTAAATAGATAAAAAAATTAGTTTGAAAATTTTGAAAGTATTGAGTCCTAGCAGTGTGTAAAATAATCATCGTGCAGAAAGAGATTTACGTAACTTATTCTATTGCAAACCTTTCTCCTAACATAACCTAACCTAGAAATTTGTGGAATATTCAACATGAGCAAACATTTTTTTCGGCGAAATATAGCCGTTGACACAAACTTGAATTCAGCCCGAATGAATTTCCAAGAGTGTATTAATTTATGTTTGTTATTCTATAAATCCATATGAGTCCAAATGTAATGTGCTAATGTGTTGTAATCGTCATTCGGTTAAATCTAAATTATTAAAGTTAGATAGAAGTCTTTTGCTTTGTATATGAGGGAAAGTAAAAAAACAGTAGAATAAAGACTTTTTCAAGAAGTTTAGAAAGAACAAATCTTAATCTTAATTGATTTTGGCATAAAACGTACGTTTTCGTCTGAGTTCAAGACAATTTAAGTTTAGATTATCAAAAACTCAAACTTATAAGTTGTTTTCTTTTTGTTTCATAAAAATACACAGAGATAAAAACCAAAAAGTCTAAAACGTTAATGGTTACTGTAATCTAATTCAACTTTAATGGTAACCTTATACAGGGTGGGGCGTTAAGAATTTACCCGTGGGTATTATAGATAAAAATGATATTATTCGAAAGTACTTGACGAGTACTATCTAGACATGCAATTCATTTCGATCGGAAATGTTAAATAAATAAAAAAATTAGTTTGAAAATTTTGAAAGTATTGAGTCCTAGCAAACTATTGCAAACCTTTCTCCTAACATAACCTAACCTAGAAATTTGTGGAATATTCAACATGATCAAACATTTTTTTCGGCGAAATATAGCCGTTGACACAAACTTGAAATCAGCCCAAATGAATTTCCAAGAGTGTATTAATATATGTTAGTTATTCTATAAATCCATATGAGTCCAAATGTAATGTGCTAATGTGTTATAATCGTCATTCGGTTAAATCTAAATTATTAAAGTTAGATAGAAGTCTTTAACAAACATTTCTTTCGACTTCCCCTAATGTTTCCAGTAAAGATTGCAATGGTTAACAGCAATCAGTGAGGTTTTATAGAAGTTTCTAGTCAACATTTCAAAGTTGAAAAAAATGAACTTTTATCATTTCCGTAGTGAATTTATTGATTTTAATTGGTCAATACAGTGTGAACCTATATTATAATGCATTTAACGTGTTTTTTGCAAATATTTAGAAAACAAAGCATTTTAATAAAATAATCGTACAAAAGGGGGCCATAATTATGTGATATTGGTTTTCTCACAGGTGGCGCTGTTGTCGCTAAAACAATGTTAGCTCATTTATTTTAAGCTCCTATATTTGATTGCAGATTCAGATTCCTCATAAAAAATAAGAATAATTTATTTGCTTCATTTTTTTTTGTCAGCCTGCTATATAGCGCTATAATCGCGAAAAATGATAATGCGTTCGGATGTTCGTGTAGTTTGCGGGTAGATTCTATTTGAGATATATTGGCTGAAAAAACAAAGAAAGCGTTTCGAAACAGGTAGAAGACTCATTTCAAAAGTAGTTTTTTATTTTTGTTCAGTTAAGATATTATCCACAAAACATTCAATATTGGTGAAATTTCAGTTATTTCTTATAAAGTAAAATGATACAATTTTTAATCGAAGAAATGTTAATGCCTCTTGATATTTGTACGTGCTGACACTCTCAAAACAAGCGTTTTATTCTGAGACACCAAACATCTTTAATGTTTCACCTGTTTCGATTACAGCGGCATCTATCAGGGTGACAAAAAAATAAGTTACATAAATTCTTCTTATTTCTTGAATAACTTTCTCATTTATCACTTGGTGAAACATTTTGAAATAATATTAAAGGATAAATTGAACGCACTTGGTTTGTTTCACTATTTAAATAGTGAAACAAACTAAGTGTTTTTAATTTATCCTTTAATATAAATTCTTCTAATTCTATTTTGGGAGGAATCCGAGACTGCAATCAAAAATTGGAGTTTCCATTAAAAAAAATAAGTTGTGAGAAATCCAATATAATTATGGGCCCCTTCTGTACGATTATTTTTTACTGAGATCATTTCCGCGTAAAATGCTTGGTTTTCGAAATATTGGCGAAAAACACGGAAAAAGTGCCACCCTGTAAATGTATTGTATTAAATTTATCACGTTGATGAATGATTAATACCTACCTGAAATATAACAATGTCCTCGTTAAAACATTATTGTCCACAATTGCATTCGCTAGAGTACAAAATTCGGCACTTTCAAAGTTTGAACTGAAACAAACCAAACCACTAGGGATTCTACAAATATCCGCAGTTTAACAACCCTCTTTGTTGCTTTAGTTCGGTCGATATTAGAATAATGTGATATTTTTTGGTCGCCAGACCTTATCTGTTACATAGACAAATTGGAATATATACAAATAACTTTTTATTATTCGATCATTTTTGACCGAGATATTTTAGCAATCGATTTTTACATCGATTATTATTACTACTACTTTTAGTGGTACCGAATACTATATCGATATAAAAATCAATGCATCTATTAGCTACACTAGTGATGGTATATTTAGAATGGAAATGGTCGATTATTTCCATTATGAAAATAATCGAATATTTTGATATTGCTCGAATGATTTGATTATACGCTCTATAAATAATAAACAAAATGAAGGTTAGACTATTCGGATTGAATCAGTAGTTTATTGTAATGCAAGATCAAACGTAAAATCAACCTGAGTTGGATGTGAAACTTAAACATATGTAATTAGTATATATGTTTGAACTTGAACAATATTTTAGTCATATCTATTTGACATACATCTTGTTCATTATCGTCACCATCAGATTAGTGCTGAATAAGCAATGGACTTTGGAATAAACTAATGTTTATGTAGTTGGCGCATGAAGTAAAATTTCGAGTTTAGAAAAACCTGAAAATTTGGATTTGCCGGGGCGCGACTAGCTTCGCTCGCGCGCTCCGGCAAATCCAAATTTTCAGGCTTTTCTAAACTCGAAATTTTACTTCATGCTTAGTCTGGGAGTGAAACACATTCGTTCAGGGAATGATAAATGCGTTAATAAAAACACTAATGCCTGGCATTATAAAACGTTTTATTTCAAAAATAAAATTTACTTTAGGAATACATTAATTTATTCCAAAGATTTCGGTATTCTAAATACAAAATAACTCTATTTGGCTAATAAATCTCCTCAGTAAATTATTTGTTTGTTTTTCTACCAAGTAAATTTTATTCTCTAAATAATTTGACAGTTATAAGTCAAAAGTCTATTATATTATTGTAATAACTTTAGATTCTACTACTTGTATTTATTGATTTCATTACGGTTATCATGTCTACCATATCATCCACGTCAGATTTAAGTTCGCTCATAGTATCTTCCCTGACAGTGATCATTTCGAAGCACAAGACATTCTAAGGAGTCGAAGACCTGGAGTTTTGCAAGTCAGGCATAACTAGGGATTTTTATACTTATGCATACGCTTTTTCTATATTAGTTCCATTTAAAGTTTTAAACGAGTGTTTTTTACACCCAGACTAAGCATGAAAATTGCGTATTATAAAGCAAACCTACCAAATAAATAGCAATTCTAGAATTACACAGAACAAGAAAAAGAAAGCTTATTAGAAATTATAAAAGTTTTGCACTCCTAGGCTAAGCATGAAGTAAAATTTCGAGTTTAGAAAAGCCTGAAAATTTGGTTTGGCCGCTCCGCGCTTCGCGCTACGTGACCAAACCAAATTTTCAGGCATTTCTAAACTCGAAATGTTACTTCATGCTTAGCCTAGGAGTGCAAAACTTTTATAATTTCTAATAAGCTTTCTTTTTCTTGTTCTGTGTAATTCTAGAATTGCTATTTATTTGGTAGGTTTGCTTTATAATACGCAATTTTTTTCCCCATTAGTTTACTAGGTAAATACATTTACTGTACAAATAGTTACCGGGCATAAATGTGTAAAAACTAATTAATTTGATTAAATACTTGAATTATTACTGCTTCGGTTTAGAATAGAAATATACTATTGAAAAATTTGGAAAAGCTAATCCAGTAGATTTTTGTAATTGTTTTAATCCTTACTTCACTATATTTTAATAAGGCTATGTTTATATATATATATATATATATATATATATATATATATATATATACAGGGTATCTACACTAAAACGTTCGTTAAAAGTTTATGGGGTTTCCGTTGCACTAAAAATTTGAAAAAAATCTTTGTCATTTGGTTGAATTAGTTCTCCTCGTGTGAAATATTTTCAACTTTATATCACTTCCGGTTCCACCGGAAGTAGCACCAAGTTTGTTAGTTTAAATGGAACAACCTATATATTAGTAATTTTTTGGGTTCCTCGATTAAATTGCAACATATTTTATTCTAGCATATGTACACTTATCTCTTATAGTTTTCGAGAAAAAAAAATATTTCTAAAATTTTGACCACTAAAAGGCATCTTGAAATCTATTTGTAACTTCTCTTAAGTGTAAGATACAAATATGATTTATATCTCTACTTGTACCTAGAGGATTCCTCTATGAGTGTATTAATTGGAAACTGTCAATTTTGACAATAAGTGTTCTTAAAATGTCAATATCGAAGTGCCCTCTTCAATATCTCGTAATTCAATTTTTTTAAATGGAATAACCCATTTCTTATTACGTGGTACGATTGGGGAAATGATTTCCTACAAAAAGTATTAACAACTATACTCCTGAAGCAAGTGGTTTTCGAATTATTTCGAAGATTTTAAAATAAAATATGTTGCAATTTAAACGAGGAATCCGAAAAATGACTAATATATAGGGTGTTTCATTTAAAATAACAAACTTAGTACTACTTCCGGTGGAACCGGAAATGATATAAAGTTGAAAATATTTCACATGAGGAGAACTGATTCAACCGTATGACAAGGATTTTTTTCAAATTTTTAGTGCAACGGCAACCCCATAAACTTTTAACGAACGGTTTAGCGTAGACACCCTGTATATATATATATATATATATGTATATGTATATATATATATATATATATATATATATATATATATATATATATTGTTACCATACCAGCCACCTACCCATTTGCTGATTTAGCTACTCATCTCCATAAATACCCAGCGCCTGGAGATAACAGGCAGTTCCAGTCAGTTCCCGACAGACTCCGGCAGCTCGCGCTCGTATCAAATTACTTATTCAAATTAATCTTTGTATTTTCATTCTTTCAATTGTAATTGTGTTCAATAAATAAAACTTTTTAAAAACAATCGTTACGTAGTGAATACGTTAACTGGCGCAGTCGGTAGGATAACTCGACGTTATTGTGCTCTAAAATCGTGCAGTGTAACGGTGAGTGTTAACTCTTTACGGATTATCCTCAAGAACCAACCCGAAGGAAAGGACGCTACAATCGCCGAATTTCCGGTGAAATCTCCAAACGACGCTCAAATCGCTTAGTTTTGGATCCCCAAGAGAAACGAGCTAAATGAAACACATAATAATCATACTGTAAGTACCTTTTAAAAAATGTTGCCATCCCACTCCTGTCAAAAACGAACGTTTCCAAAATTGACCGTTTCAATCTCAACGCGATATTAGAGGCCGTTCAAGAAATTGAAGAGGCAGAAGAAAACATGGCGCAAGAAAGCAAACCCGTCGATCAAAATTTAATTCCAACATTCTCCGGTGACAAAACAACGCTAAGGAGTTATGTAACAGCCTGTGAATACCTAATTGATGAATTTCTCAATCCTCAACAACCCGATGTTCGCATGCAGAGAAGACTTCTAATGATTTTCATGGGAAAACTCGAACGAAAAGCCCGTGAAGCCCTTGATGCAAATCGAATGCCGAACACCTGGCCGGAACTCAAAGCAATTTTAGTCCACAGTTTTGGCGACAAAAGATCTGAAGACGTACTAGCTTACGATTTAAACAACATTCGACCATCGAAAAGTGACAGTTCAAAAGAATACGCCGCTAAAATTAAAGCTACTCTTTACACACCTTTATCAAGAATCAATTTGGAAGAAAATGACATAAACATTCGTCAAATGAAGATTGCACAATACAATTTAATTGCTCTTCGCACATTCTTATTTGGACTCGACATGATTAATGACCGAATAGGACTTGAAGTAAAATTAAGAAACCCAAATAACATAGAAACAGCAGAAGGATTAGCAAGTGAAATAGAAAATTACGATCTCCAGAAAAAACGCTATCTTGACCCCAGTTATAGGCCAACGTTAAGAAATACAACGCCACCAATGCCAATGTCGCAGATAAGACGCCCACTACAGTCGAGGCCGACATTCCAAATGAACAGACCAGCGATAAACAGTGGTCATCGCTTCATTCCTCCACTACGACAACTGCCCCAACATGCGCAGTTTCCACACCAACAAATGCAACAGCGTGCACAATTTCAAAGAATAAACAGCACACCAACACCTTACAATCAGTACAGACCGTACATGAACCAGAGATATGAACAACCCACGCCTATGGAAGTTGATCCGACAGCCTTTAAACGTCCCGCTTCATCTTCAATACGACGTGAAAATAAAAGACCTTGGTTACAACACTCAATGCTTGAAAAACAAGAAGAAATTTTATCTTATGATAATGAATTTGCTTATGACGATAAAAATGATTGTACTCAACAACAGGAATGTAATGATTACAATTACGAAATTTATGAATACGACGAAAGTGAACACTTAGCTATCGAGGAGGGCCTTGAGGAAGAAATAAACAAAAAAGAAACGCCTGAAAAACAAAATGCTGCTCTAAATTTTATCATGGCCGCCGAGATAATCGAAGAAACATAACTCACCGAATAATTACATACAACGCCCAATTAGACCCACAACTACCTTATTTAAAATTTCAAAACTACAAAATTTTAATTGATACAGGTGCATCAAAATCTCTGATAAGTGAAGAAATTTATAATTCAATGAAAGATAATTATGCAATCAACAAAGAATTCAAAATTCAAACACCACATGGCATAGAAGAAGGATCAAAAGCTCTTAAAGTCAAAATACCTGATATCTTCAAAGAAGAACGTGAACACGTATTTTATTGTTTTAATTTTTCAAATTATTACGATATGCTTATAGGAATGGATTTAATAAAAACAATTAAAGCACAAATTGACACTGTTGAAGAAGTACTTAAGACACCGAAAGTAAAAATCCCCTATTATACCAGTTTAGACGATATTAAACTTTTTCCAAACACTTCTCAAGTAGTTGAATACACAGTCAATAATATGACAAACGGACTTGCATATTGTCCCCAAACACGAACCAAATTAGGAGAGAAGGAATTTATTTTATCACCACCCGCATTAGTCGAAGTAAATAATGGAAAAACCTTAATACGGATTAACAACATCACCGATAAAATTATTAAAATATCAGGAAAAACTCATAATATAAATTTAACACCAGTTCAAGAATTTACTGAGTCATACAATAATGGAATTCAACAAACTACATCGAAAGAAGTATTTGAACAAGAAATAAACAACATTTTAAATAAAGACAATTTAAATATCGAAGAAAAAGCTTTAGTACAAATTTTATTGTTGAAATTCAAGGATATATTTTATTTGGACGGACAGAAATTAACCTTTACTCACGAAATTAAACATTTATTAAATATGAAAGATGACAAACCAGTGTATGTACGCATGTATCGCCAACCAATAGAAATGCGACGCGAAATTAAAAAGGAAATTAATAAACTCTTATCACAAGACATAATACAAGAAAGTATATCCCCATGGTCAGCTCCCGTGCATATTGTTACTACAGAAAAGGACGGAAAAGTAAAGAAGAGAATGGTGATCGATTATCGACAACTGAATAAGCAGATGATCGAAGATAAATATCCAATTCCGAATATCGCCGATATTCTTGATAAATTAGGACGAGGACAATACTTTACATCATTAGACCTCACGAGTGGATATCATCAAGTAGAAATGGAGCCCAAGGAAGCCCCGAAAACAGCATTTACAACAGAACAAGGACATTACGAATTCAGACGTATGCCCGTTGGACTGAAGAACGCCCCGGCAACCTTCCAAAGGTTAATGGACAACGTACTTCGAGGATTACAAGAAGATACCTGTCTTGTATACTTAGATGACATCATCATATATTCAAGTTCACTAGAGGAACATATAACTAAACTGAACAAAGTTCTACAACGCTTAAAAGAAGCCAATTTTAAAATACGTTTAGAAAAATGTGACTTTCTAAAAAAGGAATTAAAATATCTAGGACACGTAATAACTGAAAAAGGAGTAAAACCAAATCCTGAAAAGATCAGAGCAATTCAAAAATACCCAATACCAAAAACAAAAAAAGAAATTAAGTCATTTCTAGGACTTCTCGGATACTACAGAAAGTTCATTCAAGACTTTGCACTTATAACGAAACCTTTTACAAAGTGCTTAAAGAGAAATGCAAAAATTGAACTAACAGCAGAATACGAAGCCGCTTTTGAACAATGTAAAACGCTTCTTATGAATGACCCTATTTTGCAATATCCAGACTTCGAAAAAGAATTTATAATCACAACAGACGCATCCGACGTAGCACTAGGAGCCGTATTATCCCAAGGAACCGTTGGATCGGATAAACCAATTTGCTATGCATCTCGAATGCTTTCAGAAACCGAACGTAAATATTCTACCATCGAAAAAGAACTTTTGGCCGTTGTCTACGCCGTCAAACAGTTTCGACCTTACATTTACGGAAGGAAATTTACATTGTACACCGATCACAAACCATTGATTTGGCTTTGGTCCCTAAAAGAACTTCAAAACATCGAAAAACAAACTAAAACAGGAAAACTACCATTGCCTGTCGAAGAAGAAAATATTTTCGCGATATCAAAGATACTAACAATAAAGGCCTATCGCATAAGAAACATTTTAAATTTCTTAATCGAAATTCCACTATGTGAACTCCTTACCTATCAACTCTATCATCTCTATCCAATTCCACAATTTATTGATACCCATCCTAAAATCTTAAATATTGAAAATCCTTACCTGGCAGAAAACAATAAAAGGTACATATCAATGAATCATTTATGCAAGCAAATCAAAGAACGCAAATTTTTATGTGAAGAAACGAGTAAAAACTCTCTCAGCGAAACTCCCTGCGAATATGATTTAATTAAACACGAATTCCACGAAGGAAAATGCACCTACAACATCCTCAACCCAAACCAACCGGAAATAAAGAAGACATCCGACAACGAATGGATCATATCATCCCCGACAGAAGAAAAGCTGACAATTAACTGCAACGAAAAAGATGAAATCCGAAGAATAACAGGAACGGTACTAATCCAGTTAAGCAGTAACTGCAGTGCGGCATGGAATCAAGAAATCATGAGGACACGCACATCATTCATCTCCAATAGAGAATTCCAAATCCACCCACTAAACATTGAAGGAAGACATTCCACGCTGGAAAAACGATGATCTTCACTTTAACGAAATTCAATGGAAGCAGCTTAATGAAACAAAGACGTCGATGGAGAATCTACAAGAAAAGTTAAACACCATGAAAACTCATCACATGAGTCACCTAGGGTATTCGACCCTTATCTTTATAATCTTATCAATCATCGCATCTTTAACCATTTGGAAGCGATTCTACAGGCTCGAAAATTCAACCGTTCCACTACAAGAAGAGCCACAGGGAGGAACCCAAGAAAACGTCAGTTCTCACCCTTGGTTGCGAACTTCCATCTAAGAGGGGAGGTGTTACCATACCAGCCATTTGCTGATTCAGCTACTCATCTCCATAAATACCCAGCGCCTGGAGATAACAGGCAGTTCCAGTCAGTTCCCGACAGACTCCGGCAGCTCGCGCTCATATCAAATTACTTATTCAAATTAATCTTTGTATTTTTATTCTTTCAATTGTAATTGTGTTCAATAAATAAAACTTTTTAAAAACAATCGTTACGTAGTGAATACGTTAACTATATATATATATATATATATATATATATATATATAATGAATGAAACAATTACAAACAGTTGAAATAACTTTACGTAACTAAAACAAAAACAAAATCATAGGGCAGTTAAGTTTTACTGAAATTTGAAGTCGAAATCTACTAGATACCCTTATCCATACTTTTTAATTAAATTAATTAGTTCTTAAGTGGGAATTTGTTTTAACTATAATTCCAATTATAATTTTTTTTTTTCAAAAGCTATATCTTGTCAACTTTTCATTGATGCAAGTAGTTGAAATCGAAATTTATTAGATATCCTTCTTTTAGTTCTGTAAAGTCGTTTTAAGTATTTGTAATTGTTTTATTTCTTACTTCACTATATTGAAAAATAAAACTAACCGTTCCGAGCAAACCAAATCATACAATATACACATATTTATGTAATACATATAACATATACATCTTACATATATAATATATGTGTGTTTGCTGGGTTTAAGCAGGTTTAAAATTGAATAAACTAATACAACATTTTAAGAAAGACACTGTTGTTCTTCTCTGTTTGAACTAATGTGCTGTTTAGAAATTTTGAACAACATTTATTCACAATGAGAATATAATCGAAAATTATCAACTTTAACTTTTTTTCTGGAACATTAATTTATTCGTAATATCACACTCTGTTCTAGAAGACAGTCAAATCAGAACTGTTATTTGTTCAGAATGCATCGATTTTGTTCGTTCTGATTCTAAAACAAGTAGAACTCATTTTTAACCGAACCTAAGTTAACCTAATATTAGCTAATTATTGATAATTGAATAGCTAAATTTTGAAAATTGGTTAGATCATGTGTAACTGTTATCAGGTCAGGTTAGTTTTTAATTTGTTAGGTTATATTAGTTAGTCACCAGTTAGATACTGAGGTAATTTTACAAAGGCGACAAATTTAAAATTTCTTCCACTCCTTGATTAGGCATGAAGTAAAATTTCGAGTTCAGAAAAGCCTAAAAATTTGGATTTGACGGGGCGCGCGAGCGAAGCGAACAAATCCACATTTTCAGGCTTTTCTAAACTCGAAATTTTACTTCATGTGCCAGGCGTGTAAAACCATAATTTGATGTGAAGTTCAAAATATGCTTGGTAGAAACCCAAAGAAAATTGATTCACGACTCAGTTTAAGAATCGCTAATAGAAATTATCGATATAATAATTGATATAATATAATCGATTATATCGAGCTATTTTAATAATCATACATTTAAGGCTTTAAATAACTTTTAACCTCATCTGAGTGTCTAGAATGTTTTACATTGAATATATAGTGAAATAAGGGAGAGATGTCCTATTACTCATTGATGTAGAATGTGTAGTTCAATTTTTTTAGAGAGTGTGTTTACTTATAGAAAAGCTTTAAATCATAATTTTTTGTGATTTTATTCTTTTAAGTATACATGTCCCAATTACGTGTTATAGATTTTTAAATATTCATTGATTTCTTAAAAAAGGTCAATTTGAAGTTTATACGAGTGTTTTCCACTGCCAGGTAAAGCGTGAAGTAAAATTTCGAGTTTAGAAAAGCCTGAAAATTTGGTTTGGTTGCGTAGCGAGAAGCGCGGAGTGACCAAACCAAATTTTCAGGCTTTTCTAAACTCGAAATTTTACTTCATGCGCCACGCGTTTAACACACTGATTTTTAACGAAGTTTACTCGTTCACAATATTTCAGTGCCGTCAGTGTTTAATACGCGTGGCGCATGAAGTAAAATTTTGGGTTTAGAAAAGCCTGAAAATTTGGTTTGGTCACTCCGCGCTTCGCGCTACGCAACCAAACCAAATTTTCAGGCTTTAGATTCTACTACTTGTATTTATTGATTTCATTACGGTTATCATGTCTACCATATCATCTACGTCAGATTTAAGTTTGCTCATAGTATCTTCCCTGACAGTAATTAATTCGAAGCACAAGACATTCTAAGGAGTCGAAGACCTGGAGTTTTTCAAGTCAGACATAACTAGGGATTTTTATACTTATGCATACGCTATTTCTATATTAGTTCCAGTTAAAGTTTTATACGAGTCTTTTCCACTCCCAGACTAAGCATGAAGTAAAATTTCGAGTTTAGAAAAGCAAATTTGGTTTGGTCGCGTAGCGCGAAGCGCGGAGCGACCAAACCAAATTTTCAGGCTTTTCTAAACTCGAAAATTTACTTCATGCGCCACGCGTATTAAACACTAAAAACACTGAAATGTTGTGAACAACTGAACTTCACTTGAAATAAGCGTCTTGTAGGCGTGGCGCATGAAGTAAAATTTCGAGTTTAGAAAAGCCTGAAAATTTGGTTTTGCCGCTTCGCGCTACGCGACCAAACCAAATTTTCAGGCTTTTCTAAACTCGAAATTTTACTTCATGCTTAGTCTGGGAATGGAAAACACTCGTTTTAAGCATCAAATTGAACCCTTTAAAACAAAGCGTATTCATATGTATACCTAATACAAAATTCTCTGTATGTATACTTAAAAGAAAATTCCTTGTATTAGCTGATTAATCTGATGACTATTTGCCAAGTCTACTGAATGCGCATTCCATTCAACTTACATTTTTGTTTGAGCTTACACAAAATTAACATAAATGCATTATTTATTTCTGTAAATACCTGAACTATTTAGTAGATGTCGAAATTAAAATTATACCACTTAAGCTCACATTTAAAACGATTGTGCACATTCATTAAAATGATTTGTGGCTGGGTTTTTGCAGATTATGTTTTACGAAGACATTGTCAAAATGTGATGTTTAACCTTAAAATTTTAAAGCTACATACCGGAACATACGTTTTCACATGTTTCATCTTAAAACCATAGCAGACATATTATGAAGTTTTCGGTCTCTTTTCACACACGTAATCTGATGACATCAAACTATTTTCGTATTACATGTATTGGTGGAGAAAGCACGACAAATCAAGCAAACCATGGGACACCTTTCGTGAATCGTACCTTACCTTAATACCCTACAAGTAACCGGCAGTTATTACATGTTTTATTCTGTTATACATCTTATAAGTTTATTTTGTTACAACGCATGTTTACAGAGTTGAACATTCTTACAAGGGGGCTATAAGAATATGCAACTCTGTAAACACGCATTGTGATAAAATTAACTGTTTTGAATAATTGCTAGACAAATTTAAATAAGTTGTTCGGCATTTTGTATATTTGTAGTAATTTTTTGATTCAAGTTAAGTTTAAATATATTTCCATTATTTATTGTTGTCATTGGAAAATGCTGTTTTGACGTCAAAGAAATAAAACATCGTAACGTTAACGAGGATTTTTTACATAATATATAAAATTACGAAAATGTCTTAAGTTGTATCATTAATTAAGACATTGTTTGCATTTTCACGAATAACATTTTCGTCATTTTATATGTTATGTTTAAGGTGTGTAAACTATAAGAAGCGTAAGTTAATTTTCTTGAATTCAATTAGTATTGAATTTAAATGTATCTTGGGGATTTTTTATATTGCGGTATGAAATCTCCTCTAAAGTTAAGTTTATTTTATAATCATTAAATAAAGTAACTTGTTATCATTATTTATTGATCGATAATGACTAGTCTTTTGTTAACTATTTTTTTTATTACAATATATTTTAGAGCAATAACTTTGTGTCATGCTATATTCATTAATACTTGTTCCGACCGTTCCAGAATTTGTTACTATTTTTTTTTATAGATATGAAGTAGTTTTTGAAAAACAAAAAAGGTAATTGTCAATAAATATTGTTTTTTGACACTAAAAAAGACTGTTATTCCTTACTTCACTTTTTATTTTTATCGTTAGATGTACATTTCGAGACACAAAGTGCTCATTATCAATAACAAACTTTTGTTATCGATAATGAGCACTCTGTCACGTAAACTCAAAAACATACAGTTAATGTTTTTTGAGTAAGACGTGCACGAGTCAGGCTATTCATTTCATCTCCATTTTATACAGTAAAAACGTTGTATACGCCGAACGCAGATCCAGAAAATAATTTAAAGCTGTAATTCAGTACAATACTACTTTATACTACTTTATTAATAACATTTATGTCAGTGTTTTTCTTTTCAATTGAATAACATTAAGTTGGATCGAGTCATGCTAGTCAAGGACCTCGGTGTATTGTTTGATCGGGAGCTGTTATTTATTCCACACTATAATATGATACAAAGTGAATCAATGAAGATGTTGGGTTTTGTGCGCAGAATGTCCCAACAGTTCAAAAACCCGCGTACAGTGATGACGTTATACACAACGTATGTGAGGTCAAAGCTAGAGTACTGTGCGGTAGTCTGGTCGCCATTTTACAATACTCATATAAAGCAGCTCGAACGCACGCAGAAAATATTTGTCAAGTTTCTTTATTATAAACTCAACCATACTTATCCTGATGACTCAGTTAGCTACAATGATATTCTTTTGTTGTTTAACTTAAAATCACTCGAAGAGAGACGCACGATGGGTTCCATTGGCGTACTGTACAAAATATTACAGGGTAGGATTGATGACCGGAATCAATTGGCCTTAATAAATATATTCGTGCCTAGAGTTACCAACCGCGGGCCCCTATTGTTTCAGTGTAGTCGCAATAAGACAAACCTATATTATAACTCGCCCATCAATACTATGATGCGATTATGTAACAACTATATCCAATTCGGCTTTGATCTTGATATTTTTACCAGCAGCCTGCGTGAACTTCTATTGTGTATCTCCGCTTAGTCGCAAATATAAATAAATAAAAAAATAACTACATACATATATTATGCTCTCAGTTATTATTATTATTATTTTTTTCTCTATCAGTTATAATGATTCTTGGTTATATTGTTTAATTATATCAGTATATCTTTGTTTTTTTTTAGTTTTTTAGTCTGTATATATTTTCTGCAATCTTTAATCTTTTAATTTTATATGTTTTTTTTTAGTTAGTTTATATTTTTTGTAATCTTCATTTTGTAACTTTTGAATGTTTAACGTTAGTTTGTAAAAATACTTACTTTATTTTTTATGTAATTTTTCCCTGTAATTGGATTTATCTGTTGGGAATAAAGGTTATTATTATTATTATTATTATTATTATTATTATTATTATTTAGATAATTCAGCGTTTAATATTCTTGACAGGTAAAAAGTGGTAAGTAATAGAGTTAGTGTTTTTTGTTTTTTGTTTAGATAATTCAGCGTTAAATATTCTTGACAGGTAAAAAGTGGTAAGTAAATAATGCGTCTAATTAAAATTGTATTAAACTGTAAGACGATCCAGTTACGCAGTTTGCTTTAATTAAAATTCCATTACACCTGATTTCATCAAAAACAGATTAAGGTGGGCTCGTAAATATGCTCGAGAATTTTCGGGTGTTACCCAAGTTTGTGCAATTAATTAGCAGCATATAGTACACTTTCCGAAAAATAAACTGTTTACAACCCGTTTTGCACTGTAATAAAAAAGAGCTGTGACCTATAAAATGTTTGTTGAAAAATTGAGCTATAAAAACATACTTAAAGCTTGTGAGATTATTTTTGTTGAAATTAAATAAAATTGGCTTATAGAAAGTCCGCTATTAAATTAAGAAAAATATTTAATTGATGAGGCGGATACATGATAGGTTTGAGCAATTAATTAACAGCATATAATAGTACACTTTCCAAAAAATAAACTGTTTACAACCCGTTTCGCACCGAAATAAAAAAAGTGCTTTGACCTATAAAATGATTGTTAAAAAGTTGAGGTTTAAAAATATACCTAAAGCTTGTGAGATTGTTTTTGTTGTAATTAAATAAAATTGGCTTATAGAAATTCCGATTTTAAACAGAGAAATATATTTAATTGATGAGGCGGATACATGATGAAACTCCGTAATACTATTTGAAATACAACAAAGTAAACCATCCCATCGGTGTTGTTTTATTTCAAAGAGAAAAATATTGTATGATGTTAAAATAATAAAAATCTGTATTCACATGTTTATGATACCGTTACGTATATTAATATGTTTGCGAAAATATGAAAATGAATAAATAGCAAATGTTAATTTAACGTATATAAAAATAATTCAAACTGTAAATTAAAATTGTGAAGTAAATGAAAATTATTAATTTTAGATTCGTGGTAATTAAGACACTCAGTGGAAAAGTAGTACAAGTGACATGAGATTGATTTGTGTAAATTGAAGATGAAGTTTAACTTTGATAAAAAAATCTGCGGACGTCTAATCAATAATATTGTATATTATATTGAGACATACACATATTCAATCGAACCATTTTTCCTATCACTTAATATGAATCTCATTTGTAGATATTTGTACTTTCAATGGATATTTATTGTCTTAAGTTGTCTTATTAATTAGGACACGTTGTTTGCATTCTACACAAAAAACTTTTCCACTGCAAATTGAAGGGATTCACTTTAGGTAACTACATAGAAGAAGCAATTTGATAAATATTTTGCTAACTTACTATACAGTGAGTTTTATTAAGTATACGTAATCCAAATTCAGCCTATTTTCTGTAAATCTTTCGATATTCCTTGTTTTTTTTTAAGTTCAATTTTAAGCTTCAAATGAGTGTTTTTCACTCCCAGACTAAGCATGGAATAAAATTTCGAGTTTAGAAAAGCCCCGTGAAAAGTGTCGAGGGTCGCGCAGCGACCCTAGACAAATTTTCTGGGCGCCACGCTCATGCGTCACGCGTATAAATCACTAAAATATTGCGAAATTTATGTATATTCGAACTTCACTTGAAATCTGTGTTTAATAAGCGTGGCGCATGAAGTAAAATTTCGATTTTATAAAAGCCCAGAAAATTTGTCTCTGGTCGCTGCGCGACCCTCGACAAATGTTCACGGGGCATTTCTAAACTCGAATTTTTAAACACTCGTTTAAAGCTTCAAATTGAACTGTTTAAAAAAAAAACAACGAATTTCGGAACATTTACGATTGTGCATATGTTTATCTAAAAGAAAAGTTCACTGTATCACAAACTATATTGGTGTTTTTCACCGAAAAAACATTACATATTTCATGAAATAACGAATGTCTATAAACTGTCGGCATCCCAGTTGTTTTTTATTTATTTATTTATTTAATGGAAGATCTATTTTACAAAATACATTTTGACAACATTTTATAACTACAAGAAAAATACAGTAATACTTATACATAAAATATACTTACAATAATAAGACAATTAACAAACATTTATACGCTTAAGTTTGCTGATAAACTGTCAGGTGAGAAGCAATTACATATATTTGGATGCAGTGATAGCTTTTTTGCTGTAAGCATAAACCTTGTAAGTGGACTATTATTCCCATAATTTTTCCCATAATTTTTCTTATGGAACTGGATACGAAATAAGGGTAAATGTTGAATTGAGCGATCAGATTGAGTAATAGAGAAAGTTATTTGCGATAGAAGATATGGGCATTCAACAATATGACAAATTAATTTATAAAAAAATAACAATTCAACATACACTCGGCGGGTACTTAGTTTATCAATACGTTGGATAGACAAAACTGTATCTAAATTTGTGCTGGTGACAAAGCCTAACTTGTACGCAAGTACTTTAAAACATTTATTTTGAACGTTTTCTAAAGAATTAATATAAACACTTTGTGTTAGTGCCCATACACTGGATCCATATTCTAGATGCGAACGTACAAATGCGAAATAAACTGGTTTAAATGCTGCTGGTCACAAGTCTCTACCCATTTGTTTTATATAACCTAACATCTTTCTAGCCCGATTACAAATTGCGTTAATATGGCTATCAAAACAAAATTTTCTATTAAAGATTATACCCATATCTGTAGTAACACTTAATTGTTCAAGGTGGTAACCATCAATTGTATAATTAAATTGTATAACACTTGTTTTTTTTTTTGGAAAATTCCATAATTTTGCATTTTTGTACATTAATAAACAAATGATTATTTTGACACCAATTATAAACAGATAACTTTAATTAAAACACTTTTAACCTTTCTTTACAATTTTAATTATATACCAGATGTACATATCGGTCACAAGGTGACCATTATCAATGGATTGATACTGAATGTGACCGAAATGTACATCTGGTATATAATAAAAATTGTGAAGAAAGGTTAAAAGTGTTTTAATTAAATTCAATTATAAACAGATAATAAATCATCTTGCAGCTGTAAACAGTCCTCCATAGACACAATTTCTTTGTACATTTTTAGGTCATCAGCAAAGGCCAAAAATGAGGAATGTTTTATAACCAGTGATATGTCATTAATAAAGAGTAAAAACAGCAATGGACCACAATGCGAACCCTGGGAAACACCCGACGGTACTTGAATGGTATTCGATTAAAAGTTCTTGATTTTAACACACTATACACGGTTACTTAAAAAGCTATGTACCCACTTGACAACATCCGCATGGAATCCTAATGCTACTAAAATATCGTGGTTAACACGATCAAATGCCTTGGTAAAATCGGTAAACACAGTATCAACTGAATGGCTAGACTCGAAGGCATTAATGATAAATGAAGTGAAGGTCAAAAGATTGGTTGATGTAGATCTTCCAGTACGGAATCCATGCTGTTCATCTATGAGTATGTTTTTGAACATCCAATTTAATTTTCCGGCTACGAGTTTATCAAGTAACTTAGGTATAACGAATTGTATTTATATACTCCGGTAATTTGATACATCATCCCTTTTGCCAGACTTTAATATTGGTGTAACGTAGCTTCTCTTCCAAAAGTATAGAAAAATATTTTGTGTGACAGAAGCATAAACAAAATGCACAATGGCGATGTAATAGAAAAAATACAATTCTTTAAAAATAGTGAAGAAATTCCGTCAGGGCCTGTGCTATTGCTGCTTTTCAAATCAATAATTTCATGAAATATATCACTTTTAAATAATTTTATTGGCATATAGGTTGCTTTTGAAGTGCTAAGAAATGTCGGTATAAATGCAGGTTTATTAGTAGTGTGCACTGTGGAAAAATAGTCCGCATATAAATTAACACATTCAGAACCACTGATGCTACAGTTATCGTTAAAGTACATTATATTTGGAAATTCAGGAACGGAGTTAGTTACTATTACAAAACTCCTGACTTTGTTTGGATTATTGGTAATGTCATTATTTATAGAATTGTCGTGTTAACCATATAGTTGATTTCTTAGATGTGCAGATTCATTACGCAAGTGTTTAAAATTCTGATAATTCGTAGAATTGTGGCACCCCTTGTACAACTTATGAGCAATAAGTTTTTGTTTAGTTAAATTCATTAATTCAGAAGAAATCCAAACTGGATAGGTGGATGATTTTATACGTATCACCGGTACGAAATGATCTAAAACTTTATATAAAATGTTGTAAAATGTATTGACCATGTCATCGATGTGACCAATCAATAAATTATGCCATTCAACACAATTTAAATAGATATCAATGTCCGAATAATTAGCACGCGCAAATAACTAGCACGCGAATAATTAGCACGCGTAATTAGCACGCGCACATGGTGCTGTTTGACATAAAAAAGCAAATCTGATGCTTTTGAGATTGAAAATCCGTCATGAGCAAATATTAGATCAAGATAGACATTATTTTGGTTTGGTATATTACAGATTTGTTGCAGATTATAGCAACTGAACGTTTCAGTTAGCAATTGTGCCGGATATGACAAAGTTTTGTTATTGATAAGACCAAAATCATCATTAGACCATTCTGCACCAGGAAGATTATAATTGCCGCAAATAAGAACTTTTGAGTCAGGATATCTGTCTAATATAGTTTCTATAACAAGACAATGATCGTTAAATTTGTTAGGTAGTGAACCCGGAGGTATATAAACAACACCAGAGCTGGGACGAATCCTCGTAAAAAGGATTCGAATCAAGAATCTGAATCACCTAATATGATTCGAATCACGAATACTCAAATAAAGGATTCGTAAAAGATAAATATGATTCGAATCAAAGATTCGAATCCTGTTTTTTCGAATTACGAATACAAGTCCTTTAAGAATAAATTTGATTATATTATTTTTTTTCAACCATTTATATAAAAATATCGTTACCAGTTGTTTTAATAAAAATATTTAAAACCTAATTACTTATTATTTACACTGGACATCCTTGATAACAGACTAAATATCTGATTCTCTGTTACTTTGATTAAAGATGTATTTGTGTGTTTCTGAACTTCACTTCAAATCAGTGTTTTGTGCGCGTGGCGCATGAAGTAAAATTTCGAGTTTAGAAAAGCCCGAAAATTTGTCTCGGGTCGCTGCGCGACCCTCGACAAATTTTCAGGGGGCTTTTCTAAACTCGAAATTTTACTTCATGCTTAGTCTGGGAGTGTAAAACACTCGTTTAAACCTTCAAATTGAACTCTATTATAAAATCGACGAATGCCTGAAAATTACGTAGATAAAAAAATCACTGAATATCATTAAAACCGAGAAAATCAGTGAAAAGTCATGAAATTATATTCAAATTGACCAAAACACTAACAAAAAAGCCATATGACATTAATACATTTGTCAAAATCAGCAGGCAAATTACAAAACACGTAAAAATTTATAAAATTAACTTAAATATTGGCGAAAACAATTAAAACAATTTAACAAAATGTAGGTTTCCCACAGAAGTAAGTTATATTAAAAGGCCAGGAAAAAAATCTTGAATCAGGGAAATGTCGGAAAAATTTAACATTTCAGATTGTGGCTACCATGTCAGTTTTAATTTAAATAATATTAAACATAATTTTGAAATCTAGATTATTATCTCTAAAAACATTTTTAGTCATTTATTGTTCGTATCAAAGCATTCAGTTTCAAGTTTAGAACGAGCATTTCCACTCCCTGTGGGTCTTTTTGAAATTTCGCATTTACCACAACAAACCACAAACCTTGCAAGTCTTAAAAGCCACCATTGAAGAAGAAATCACCAATTTAGGGCCAGATATTTTACGAACAACAATTCAAAATGTTGTAAAACGAGCACAATCAACATCAACTCAGGAGATGGTCATTTGACCGATATCATTTTTTTTAACTTTATATTATCAATTTTACACTTTTAAATTAACTTTCAGTCAAAACATTGCTCATTTTTTTTTTCCAATAAAATGGCAGCCAATTTATAATATGACATTACTTTTGCCTTATATTACACGAGACAAAAAGTTTATATCTTAAGAAATGTTAGTTTTTGTTTTTTAACATAGATTTACTATCATTGTTTATGCACGAAGTAAAATATAGAGGTAATAAAATTCTGAAAATTTGGTTTAGTTGCGTAGCGAAACGGATAAAACACTGAAATATTGTGAAATTAAAAATATACTGGTTTTTAAACATTAAAAGTGCGATTCTTTTCGCAATCTACAACAAGTTAGTTTTACAAAGACTATATCAAACACTCATTGAAACAACTACTTCCTGGGCTAATACCCCGACGGACATTGAATTATACAACAAGTGTTTGCTGTTACATACAGTAACCTACTGCAAATGTAACAATTTGGGTCAAATTATTCAGGCCATCTATAGACGCGTTTCGAGATTTATCTCTCATCAGTATAGCTTTGCCATTCCCTCTAAACAATTTGACACCTTAGACTGGCGGTCACGTTACCGTTCAAACATAAGTATAAATGAAATTGCCAATTCTTGGTTGCAGAATACTTCAAACATTAAAAGTGCGATTCTTTTCGCAATCTACAACAAGTTAGTCTTACAAAGATTATATCAAACGTTTGATATAGTCTTTGTAAGACTAACTTGTTGTAGATTGCGAAAAGAATCGCACTTTTAATGTTTGAAGTATTCTGCAACCAAGAATTGGCAATTTCATTTATACTTATACTGGTTTTTACTTATAATGTTTGAATTCCATAGCAAATTCAGTTTGATTTTATTAAAAATATCTATGTCCCGAGAAATACTGGGAGTTTTTCTGACGTCACACATGAAATTTCTCGCATGACGTGAAAAGTCAATGTAATTAAACTAACAAGGTCGACTCGGTTTTAAATTATGACAACCTTATACACTAACCACCTTGATTGCTGACGTCACGCGTAGATATCCTCACGTGACGTCAACAGTCAAGGTAATTAAACAATACAAAGTCGGCTCGGTTTAAATCAAGACAAACTTATTTACACACCTTGGTTGATGTCGTCACGCGTAGAAATCCGTGCGTGACGTCAAAACCAAGATCATTACTGTGCAAGGTTGTCTCGATTTAAACTGAGCCGACCTTATCGCACATGACATCAAAATCAAAGTCATTACGGTATAAGGTCGACTCGGTTTAAACTGAGACAGTCTTGTATAAGGCTGTCTTAATTTAAACGAGTGTTTTCCACTCCCAGAAAATTTACTTCACGCGCCACGCGTATAAAACAATGATTTAACGAGAAATTGAAAAACACACAAAAGACATTTTTCATGTTAATCCTCACAATTAATTCGAATTATTTTTGACGATTCAAACCCTTTTGTAAGTATTCAAATCCTTTTATAAATATTCGAATCATTTCTTAAATATTCAATTCCTTTTATAAATATTCGAATCCTTTCATAAGGATTCGAATTACCCACATTTGGATTCGAATACGAATCCTCTTAAATAAACGTAACGAATCCGGATCACGAATCCAGTTGAACTAAAGTATTCGAATGCCTCTTTTGAATCCTCTAAAAGGATTCGAATCCTGAATGATTCGAATCCTACCCAGCTCTGAACAACACCGACAATTAAATTAATATCAGAAAACAAAACAGATACAAATAATTGTTCAACAGAGCTACATTCTATAGTAATATTACACCACCTCCACGACATTAATTACTAGCCTCAGGTCCTCATGGTCCAATCTAAAAATAGAGTAATTTTTTAGTTTAAGTTTAAAATTGTCAATATTATCATCAAGCCAAGTTTCCGTAATTATTATGATATCATACATAGAACAAATCACATTTAACATAAACGTTTTTAACTTAGTTCGCATACCGCCTACGTTATGGTACTAGATATTTATTTTTTTGCTACAATATCACTATTAGAAACGACTTGTTTTGCGTGATTTTCCTTAATAATTTTTGGAACTCCTGCAACATGTTTGATGATGAAGTCTTGTTCGCCGTTTTTCTTTCTTGCTTGCTGATTTTCCCTAAGCTTGATAAGTTCTTTTCTTTGGATTAAAGTGCGATCGCAATTGAACTTTATAAGATTATCTTTCAACATATGAGTTTTATATATAATATTTTTCACGAAATCATTGCTTTCTAATATCGTTTTAATTGGTCTAGGTTTATCTTAGCTTTTACGACCAACTCATCATCATTTTGTAATTTTGTTTCCGTACTACTAGATTCTGGTACATTGTAAGTCATTAAATTATTGCTTCTTCTGCGATGATCTTTTATTTCGTGTAATATGTCGGTATCATTGTTAATTGCAACTGAATAATTTGAATTTATACCATCACGATTTGATCTTTCTACCAAATTTCCAAAATCAGTTTTAAGTTGTTTTATTTTTTCATCTAGTACGTTAAATTTAACATTAAAAGTATTAACAAGTTCACCGAATTCTATTTTAAGGGGCTCGAAGTATTTTTGCAGCAACTTATTAAACACCGACTCGATTTGCTGTAATTGATTTTTATTAAAAGAAGCAAATGATTGACACTTGCTGCAAACCCAACTAGCATTGCGGTTTGGTTCTTACTTCAGAAACATACGTCGTAATTAGACATACCATTAAATTTATTTGACATTTCCGAGATTCACCAAATCGCATGCGGAGACAGTTTTCTTATCCTAAACTTAAATATTCTTCTTTCAGTTAAGTGAAGTGTTTTCTATTAATTATTTTAGTAATTTCTTTCTTTACTGATTATACTAAATGTACATTTCGAATACTATGTGTTCATTTTCAATAGTAATATCATATGTTCACTAAATAAAACCTCTAGAGGGCTATGGAAAATATTGTAGGTTGGTAACTCTAAATCTATATATTATAATTATCATGTCTGACGTTTTATATGTCAATTCCTAAAGCGTGTAGTAAACCTAAATTAAAAAGAAAATTATATCATAGCACTCTTGAGGTTTTTTTTATTGAACATACGATATAATTGATAAGTATATTAATTTTATTAATTGACAGTGTCACTCAAACAAAAATTTAATTGAGTGACATTGTCAATTAATAAAATAAAAATATTTGTTAATTGTATATATAAAAGAAATCAGTAAATAAAGGAATTATTACAATAATTAATCCTAAACTTATATCAAGTAAACAATATGTGATTTTATTTATTGCACAATTAGTGCATAGAGTAGTTTAACTTAATCTTAGTTTAAATTGCTTTATGCTCAAAGTAATTTAAACTGAGTTTAAGCCACTATTGAGCTAAGCTACTATTGAACTGACATAGTATATGCGTTAATTATTTCATTTTCTAAAAAAAAATATATTTTTATTATTTTTGTTTTAAATTAGGGTAAACACCTAAATTATATACTAAAATATATAATCCGGATTGTTTGTTCGTGTTCGGGAAAACAATGCATATTTCCATTCCCCACTCATTTATACAATTTTGCCAACAATCTCTCTCTCTCTCTCTCGTTACTGCATAACTGTAAATTCTCGAAAGCACAAGTTTGACATGAATAGGAGCATTTGTTTTAATTAATTAACTTCATAACAGCAAACCGGGGCCTATTGTTAATTTTAACTTGTGCCCGTATTTAACTTTTCACGCCAATGTGAGCGCATTTAAATGAATTGATGTTTTATCCAATTTGTTTCTATGTTTATTTTAAATATTTTTATTAAAAGTCATTTGGCCTAACAAAAGCACAATCTATGACATTAAGAGGAAAAACAACGAATTTAGTTAGTAGTTTATTTGAAAAATATAACCAATACTTCAAATTTAGTCAAGTATAAATTAATTGATTTAAAGTGTTTCTATTTTATGTAAAAAAAAAAACAAAAACTACTTAACAATAACAATTCTGTATGCTTTTCTCTTTTTAATGTAAACGACATATCTTTTAATAAATCCGTTTGATCCTAACAAAAACATCGAAAGGCTATTAACACCAAGGGTGCAGTGTCCCATTATTATTCCGAGGATCCCTTTTTTCGGGAAAAACACACGAACTTCGTTATTTATGTAAGGCCCACTAACACGAGACTTTTAGGGCTACGTGGGAAGAGTGCGTTTAAATAACTGAAATGTCCCTTGAAAACAACATAAATTAATCCCCTCCCCGTATAATCCTCAAACTGGGATTCCCGACATGCCTTAAGCCCATTTTCCGCCTTGCTTAAAGTGTGTGCTAAAACTTTAGCCGAATTTTAAATACCTTTTTACAAGATTAGATAAGATAAAGATTATCCAGATATAAACTGACTACTTACAGTTTATATCTGGATAATACACTTTCTCTTTCTTTTTTGTAATAAGAAAGGTAATTTCTCTCTGTGTTGTTTATTAAATGCATTTCTCATATATTGAATACTGTATTATATAAATCTTAACGGCATTATTTCCTTGTGTATCATAATATTTTTCAATCTACGACATAAAATAATTATAAAATATGTATAGTAAATATCTGTTTCTGCAGCCGTCCCGAAAATAAAACTTTCGGTATGATTTATTAATTCGAAAGTACCACTTTACACAAATTGTACCGAAAGTATTTTCGTTACGATTTTTTCCACTTTTGGATCGATTTCTTTACTTTCAGGATGATTTTAGATATAAACTTTATTTCATGCTTAAACAAGGACTGTAATACACATGTTAGACAAAAACTATTAACATTGGTAAATAAAAATCTCATGGGTTTTGAAACAAAAGTGATTATTGTCTGGTTTTACTATCAAATTAATTTAATGATTACATTTATATGTCATAGACTGTACCTCAACACTAACATCAACTTTACTTCATGCTTAAACAAGGACTGTAAAACATATGTTATACAAGACTATTAACATTGGCAAATAAAAATCTCGTTGATTTTAAAACAGAAATGATTAGTGTCTGGTTTTATCATCGAATTAATTTAATGATTACATTTATATGTCTATTAAAATAGACATTATTCGAGTGATCAACTTTAATAACTATCTATACTGAATAGTTTAAATTAAATCAGTGAAGTAATACCAAGTGTTTTAATGAATAATAATAGAATATTTCAGCACGAGTTAAGTGAGAAATAAATTACAGATATAAAAAAAAATGTGTCGTTGGTTGATTTTTTCAAGTATTAACTAGCACTCAATTTTAATCGACGAATTATTAATGTTATTATTCAATTTAGCGTTGGTGAGTTCTAAATGCCCTATAAATATTTACGGTTGAAATTCCCTTAACTATTTTTATCGTATTGTTTAGTAATAAATTATTACCCACATTTTAGTTGGGTTTTCGGTATTTGTTATCTAGTATAATTAGATCTGAATTATGGGACTGTGCATCGATTTTGGGTTGATATGCGAGTCCCTTTTATCTCTGTGTATTCGTTTTAAAATGTATTATATTATATTAAAGTGAGGCCACGTTTTCCGCCGCAATGCGATGAATTTTAACGATTTTGCAACCGGCGGCACGGTCGCAACACTTTTCAAGATTTTCAACTTTGATAGTGAATCGAATTGAAAATAACAAAAGAAAAAAAGCTCTATGTAATGTTAAATAATAATAACAGCATCCTGTTCGAAGAATTCGTTTTCGAATTAGGAAAACAGAATGTATTCATGGAAAATAACAACGTGTAATTTGTAAAAGTTTATAAGTAATAAAGTACAATAGATTTCTGCTAAAATTTATTACTATTAGTTTAAGATCGAAGACTTACGAAGTAGCTAAAAGTCAAATTTTAATATAAATTAACGCTTGTTTATTCAATTCAATTCAATTATAAATCCAGTGAATGCCTGAAAGTTAACAGCGCTAGCTTACTAGGGATGTTTGATATGCAGGGTGAGATTTTTTTTATGTTCTCTATGGAGAACTCGGAAACTATAAGAGATAAAGAAACGGTTATATGGGCAAAGTAGTGCAATTTTACGAACTGAATAAAAATTTTTCGAAAAAGTCAAGGCTAACTAGATGTTTGGCCCATTTTACCATTTCTCTATATCTTATAGTTTCCCGAGATCCCCATAGAGAACATAAAAAAAACTTACCCTGTATATCGACATTGTCATACAAAATTATCAATATTTTATTTTCCGATATATCGCTAATATCGATACTATGTGGTCGGTGTCGTTACATACGATACTCGATATTTATTAGACGCCATTTATTGTATTAAAAAGAAATAAACATATATTATGTAAAGTAGAAATCTACATACACATAAATCTAGGCATATGTTCTTAGGGGGAATTTATCTGTATTTTGTAAAGTGCTTTTCAAGTTACACAAAAGTAGAAATCTAAAATATATACAGAGATTTTTTTTATCTACATACACGGAATTTTTCTATTATGTATACATATGAAGGGCTAAGGGGAAAAACATAAATGAGTCACAATTTTGAAACTTTACAAAGGAACAAAATGAAATGTCAGAACTCTGTATGTTTTACAGGTTATTTGGTTTTATTTCGTCGTGAATAACTAGTGACCCATTTGATTATTTCCCGTAAAGTTTGCTTCCGTGAAAATACTTGGTTTAAGCTACATAAGAGCGACAAAAACGATTTTCGGTACTTTTTAGACTAATTTGGTTTTCCCCTTAACCTTTCATATGCATTCGCTGTAAATTTTCAGACATTCGTTATTTTTCGTTTTTGGCGGAGCGGCCAAACAAAATTTTCACGCTTTTCTAAACTCGAAATTTTACTTCATGCGCCATGCACTGATTAGGTGAGAAGTTCAAAATATACGTCTTTAGCATACAACTTCAGTAGTATATATTTAATTTTACTTGAAATCAGTGTTTATTACGGGTGGCGCATGAAGTAAAATTTCGAGTTTAGAAAAGCCTGAAAATTTGGTTTGGCCGCTCCGCTTCGCGGAGCGACCAAACCAAATTTTCAGGCTTTTCTAAACTCGAAATTTTACTTCATGCTTAATCTGGGAGTGGAAAACACTCGTTTAAAGCTTCAATTTGAAATCTTTTCAGAAATAACGGTTATCTGATAATTTAACCGTATGTAGTATATTGGGATGTGTATACTTAAAAAACTCTATGTAAACCTACAAATCTTTAACAAAAAAAACAAGAATGATATTAATTAACATTTATGAACTTTGTCGCTGCAATAAATCTCGGGGTTTTCATATCAATAAACAAATACATTCATATTCGTATACATTTTATAATTTTGTCTAACTTTAAGATTATTATTTAAAATTGATGAATTTCGTCAATTTCGTGTTGATTGTAATTTTCTTAATAATAACATTTTTATAAAACAAATCGTGAAATGTTCCTGATCAAAGTATAAAAAAGATCTTGAAAATTTGTGTACCTAGTCAATGAAAGTGCATGCACATTGAGATTTTACCAAAAATTGTTAATTTTTTAATGGGATTGTACAACATTTTTACCACTCCATTTTTACCACCATATATTTTTTACCACCAATTCTTTTTGCCACTCCGGTTTTACTACCATATATTATTTACTACTAATTTTTTACCATTAGTTATCTAACAAATATTTCTGAAGTATTTACAAGTCTGTATAATACATTCATTCAGTTCTATTTTTGATTTTGCGTGCTAGATGTATTAAAATGTAATAAATATTAACTGTTTACAAAACTGTCATCGACATCTTTGAGAATGATGTAAAATATTAATGTTAGTATTTAAATATTCAGGGGCTGTTCCGTACACGCAAAGAAACTTACGCAATTTATTCTATTGCAAAATTTTCTCCTAACCTAACCTAACGTAGCAGTATGTAGAATCTGATAGAGATTTAATCAATCTATTCTATTGCAAACCTTTCTCCTAACATAACCTAACCTACAAGTATGTGGAATAGTCACCGTGCACAAAGAGACTTATGCAGTTTATTCTATTGAACACCTTTCTCCTAACCTAATCTAGAAGTATGTGGAATAGTCATCGTCTGCAAAAAGATATACGCAATTTATTCTGTTGCAAACCTTTCTCCTAACCTAACCTAGAAGTATGTGAAATATTTAACTTGCGCAAAAAGACTTCCGCAATTTATTCTATTGCAAACCTTTCTACTAACCTAACTTGAAAACATGTAAAATCGCCTAAGCATAATAAAATGTTTATCTGCATCTTATTATTTTATAGAAAAATGTGTGGCTATACTAAGCCTTAAATCAGATAATTTTGCTTGGTTATGTGGTTCTATTAAATTATTTTAATTGTATTTAAATTTAGCTGTGTGTCTACTAACCAAACTGGATATGCCGTACCCAATTACGATGTAAATCACCAATTATGATGTAAATCAGGAAAAATATGATTTGTAATAAAATATGATGGTAATAAAATGGTGGAAAACAAATATAGTGGTACAAAAATATAGTGGTAAATATAGAGTGGTAAAAATGGAGTGGTAAAAATGACCCCTAACGTTTTAATGGATTTACTATTGAAGTTTGCTAAAAAAATCAACTTTTGATCAAGAGCTTTAAAAATGTGGAATTAGTCGTAGAATTAGGAAGAGTTAAAGATGATGTAGGCAAAAATTAAATATGGAAATTAAAATCTTATAGTCATTTACATTGACATACAAGTGAAATTGATTGTTTTATTGTTGGATATGTGTTTAAATATAGCTAAAAAAATAAATGTTTGCTCTAGAACTTTAAAAACTTAGAGTTAGGCATAGAATGAATCATTAATAAGAGGAAAAGATGATTTGCTAATAATAATAATAACCTTTAATACCAACAGGAAAAATATCCAATTACAGAGTAACAAGTATAAACATATAATAACATTTCAGTAAATAAAAATTAATAAATAAATGTAAAATATAAAATATGTAAAACAGGATAATTAAATTAAAAAAAGAAGAGGAATACAATTGTGAATCAGTCGACGAATTTAAATAATAACTAGTCTACAACCTTTCATAAGCAAACATTTATTCCGGAAATAAAAAATAAAAAACATGTACAAACTTTACATTGAGATTTTAATTGAAATTATTACATTTCTACATAATTAAAAATTAGGTTTGCCAATAGTTTGCAGAATATTTCTTAAATATAAAAACGAATTAAAATAAATATTGGCTTTGTGCAAAAATGTTGTTTTATTGAAACAAGTCTCCAAATATTTATTGAAACAACTACTTCTCGAGCTAATACCCCGACAGATATTGAATTATACAATGAATATTTAAGTAACACAACAGATTTACTATTTTATGCATAATTTATATGCAAAATGCAAAATCAGGTCAAATTATTCTCTTACCAAACTAAATGAACCAACAGGAAATTGGAATAAATATAAAAAAAATATTAATTGAGATAATCTTAGGCGATCCTACAGAAAAAGCCTTAAGCCATCTATAGATGCGGTTCAAGATCTATCCCTCATCAGAATACATCAGTATTACATTTTTAGTTGGATTTATGTTTGAAAAATGAAAATAAGATTGCTCTAGCCCTTAAAATTTTGACAGTAGGCGCAAAATCAATCACCGTTTAAGCAAACATTAAATCTGTCAATTAAAAATGCATTCACATTCAGTTTTATTTGAAATCATTGCATTTTTGTTGGTCTTTTGTTTGAAAATTGGCTAAAAATTACATTTTTTATCTGAAGCTTCAAAATCTTGGAATTCGGTGTAGAATTAATCGCCGTTTTGGAGAGAAATTAAATTCAGGAATTTCAAATAAACTTAGAGCCAGTTGTTTAAAATGTCATAATTTGGTAATTTTCTACGAATTTAATTAAGTTTTTAAATTTTGACGTTTTCAAATTTTGATGGTTTCCGAATTTTCTAATTGTTTGATAAATTTTGTATAATATGGTTTTACTACTAATAATACTGAATATTGACTAAATAGATCACATTCTGGTTTTAATTTAATAAACTTGAATATTTTCGACATTTTTGTTAGCGGATGCGTTTGAGTGTTTGCAATTTCATTTCTAGTAATATAATATTGCTAAACATAAAAAAAAGTAACGGGGATGTTTAGTACCTTAGCAATTTTATATTACTAGCAATAAAATTGCAAACACTCAAATGTACCGAAAATATATACAGGGTTATCCAAAATAAAGGAACAGATTTCAAACATTTATTTCTTCCAAACTACCAAAGATAGAAACACAACTCCAACGTTCCTGGATAAAGAAAGATGAAATTTTATGCATTTAATATGATCACCATGTGTTACACAACAAATATGAAAACGGTGGCTCATTTCTCGTCACATACGAATCAGCTCTCTAGTAATCTAATTCACAGCTTCAACAATTAGATGTCGCATATTTTCAAGACAGGTTTATCAGCTGCTTTTTGTAAACTATACGAATACACTTGACATTTTCATTTGATGTGCGTGGACATCCCGTGCTTTTCTGTTTGCAAATGCAATCATCGTCTACAAATTTTTGATGCCACTGGTAAATCTGCTCATAACGAGGCAGTTGTTTAATAAACTGACGGCGAAAAGCATGTTGAACTTCAATAATGGACTCTAGTTTTGTTATTTCAGCACACAGAATACTTTTTCTTGTTGTGTCGCTATTTTACTACAGACAATCAACATGACAAGTAACAGCGCCAATGCGGCCGTGGTTGGAACTTCTGCCCGGACTGTTCAAATTTAAAACTTTTGTCTGTCCAGAAACGTTAGAATTATGGTTCTTTTCAAACTAGATAACAAATTAAAATGAAAAATGAAAGGAGAAATTACAAATAATTAGAAATGAAAGGACTTGGATTAAAACGAATGTCTTAGGCCATCTATAGACGCGTTTCGAGATTTTTCTCTCTTCAGTATAGCTTTGTTTATGACTTTAAAATAAAGATATTTATGATTTTGAGTATTGTCTTAAAATATATATAATATAATAATTTTGTAAATGTCATTACAATATTGAAAGCATGAAAATAGTACCTACAAGGAAACATTTTTGTTATCCAAGAATCTACAGATTTTAATAATATTTACAACAAATATTGAGATGAGAAATATGTTCTCTATAAAACTAATCTTAAAAAAATACTCAAAATTATTTTTCTAAAAAATTCACAACGGCAATATTAGAAAATTAACAAACTTTATTTCAATTTTGGGCACTAATCGTTGATTTGTGTTTGTTTCAATATTGAACAGAAAGAGTATACTTTTATAAAAAAAATCTACTACTATTTTTTTTCACTCCTAATTTTACAATGAGGAAAACTACAAAATGTGATTTTGAGTATTGTCTTAAAAATGTTTGATTTAGCATGAAATAACATTTTAAGTTTAAAGAGGCGCGTCGGACAATCCAATTGGTCGATTGTAAACTTCAAATTTAACTTTATGCGCCGCGCCTATAAAACATTGATTTCAAGTTCAAATTATGTATTTACATATTATTTAGCCGTTTGTTAGGTTTTTGTCGTTTATTTTGTAACTGTCAATACAGTTGTCCTGGTAATATTATCTAGTTTAGGTAAAGGCTTTTGAGAATATAATTTGCAGTCTTAAATTAATACAGGGTGATTCATTAGCCTCGGTACAAACTATGGCAATAAAAAGTAGATTTAATTTCATGAATAAATGTTTATATAAACGCACGTATTTTCTTTCTTTGTTCAGAATCTATTGCACTTTCAAACTATTGTCTCTTTGAACACTAATAGGTGAACATAATGTAATGAAATCTAAAACTATTAGTCTAACAAACAGAAATCAAAATCTCTCTGCATTACGAGAGGAGTTTCCATTCCAAAGTCTTTACACAAAAACAATGTCAGCATGTTTTTTGTATAAAAAAACGATGCATTCTTAAATTAAAGTAAAACTACACAAATACAAATTTTAACGATTAGACACAGAAAGCGTTAACATAACCAAACTATTTTTTACAGGTGATTATATATAATGATAGTTACTAAACTTTGTTTTGTTAAATCATGACTGCGTTTTTTCTACTTATAAATTTTAAAAGCGCTATAACTTCTGAACAAAGAAAGATTTGACCTGCGTTTATATGAGCATTTTATAAAATAAAATCTAATTTTCATTGCCGAAGTTTATATAGAGGCTAGTGAATTACCCTGTATAAATATTAAATCTAAAATATCTGGTATCAAGAAGTATCGATACTCTTGCCGTATCAATACTTTGCTATACGATATGATTAATATTTAATATCGATACTTTTTAATGATCGGAACATTTAGTTCGCTATACTGAAGAAAGATTAACCTCGAAACGCGTCTATAGATGGCCTTAGACATTCGTTTTAATCGAAGTCCTTTAATTTCTAATTTCTTGTAATTTCTCCTTTCATTTTTAATTTTTAATTGTTAGTTGGTTTTAAGAGAATTTGTCCGTAATATTATATATACTTTGATAGAACGTTGTAACAAATCAAATAAAGATTTAAAAATTTCATTGTGTAATTGAATATCCGGAGGCGTATTTGCACGGGAAGTAGTTGTTTCAATGGGTGTTTATTTTCTTAAGTTATCTTATTAATTAAGACGGGTTGTCTGCATTTTACACGAATATTTTAGTAAATTCTTTACATATTATGTTTAAAGTGTGCAAACTATAAGAAGCGTAAGCTTATTTTCTCGAATTCAAATAGTTTTGAATTTGAATGACTCATATTTTTGGAAAATTGATTGAATGTTGGTGAATCCAAATATTATAGTTATAATAAAAAAGATGATAATAATAATAATAACAATCTTTATTGTCGAACAGATATACCATAAAAGGAAAAATAACAAAAAGTATATACAATTCATAAACTAAATAACAGTACTTAATAAGTAAATATAGTTAATAAAAGCATTAGAAAATATACATTACATAAATAAAATCAAAATCTTTTCACAAAATAGCCGTTAAAAAAATACTATTTATTTAACTCAAAGATTTACAAATTATTATTTTTTTCTTATTGCATTACTTTGAATTAGGTCTACACTCTTCAATATATTAATTAATTTTTTAAAAAATATAAAAAACGAATTAAAATTAATATCGACTTTCTGCAAAAAGTTTGTCTCCAAATATTCATTGAAACAACTACTTCTCGAGCTAATACCCCGACAGATATTGAATTATACAATGAATATTTGCGTTACACGACAGCACTGCTGTTCTATGCATAATTTATATGCAAAATGCAACATCAGGTCAAACTATTCTCTAACCAAACTAAATGAAACAAAAGGAAATTGAAATAAATTGAAAAAATTATAGGGAATGAATTTTAATTGTCTTAAGCCATCTACAGACGCGTTTCGAGATTTATCCCTCATCAGTATAGCTTTGCTTTAGACTTTCAATGCAAAAATATTAAAATAAAATAAACAGGAAACTTACAGGAATGTCGAAGTGTGTCGTCGACACTCTCTCTCAGGTATCAAATTGTTTGCACCTACTAATGACTTAATCCTTTACCTATAAATAACATTCCTTCATTTTCACTCGCCCCAGTTTTGTGTACCTGTTTCGACGATACACTTCGACATTCGACATTAAATTTAACATTATAATCATGTTACATTGTTAATAACATTAAAATTATTTTAAAAACAGTTTTACTAATTTTCAGCGACACAGATTAATGTTGAGCGGATTAATTTTAATGGGCAAATAAATGCAATCTATAAATATATTTTAACTGAAGAGTTCAATTTGAAACTTTAAATTAGTGTTTTCCACTCCTAGACTAAGCATGAAGTAAAAGTTCGAGTTTAGAAAAGCCCCGCGTAGAAAATTTGTCGAGGGTCGCGTAGCGACCCGAGACAAATTTTCACGGGGCTTTTCTAAACTCGAAATTTTACTTCATGCGCCACACGTATATACAAAAAAATACTGGGAAATTTATGTATATTTGAACCTCACTTGAAATCAGTGTTTTATACGCGTGGCGCATGAAGTAAAATTACGAGTTTAGAAAAGCCCCGTGAAAAGTTGTCTCGGGACCCTTGACAAATTTACTACGCGGGGCTTTTCTAAACTCGAAATTTTACTTCATGCTTAGTCTGGGAGTGGAAAACACTCATTTGAAGTTTCAAATTGAACTTATTTAAAAATCAACGAATATCTAAAGATTTAAAGAAAATAAGCTGAATTTTCAAATATACGTTTTTTTTTTTAAGAAAAACTCCCTGTATATGTTATCGTTAGATATATAGGATGTCTATTCTTAAAATAATTGTTTTAATAACTCTGTTAATAATAAAGATAAATCAACAAAACAAACATGACTTCAGAATTACACGTACTTTCTAGAAATCAAATAAAATTTCGGTATATACATATATATATATATATATATATATATTATATATATATATTATATATATATATATATATATATATATATAAATATATATATACAAATATATAGAAAAAATGAAAGTTGACGTCACTTCTAACTGAACCGGAACTGCGATTTGGCTGAAAAACACTAGCGATATTCCGGTCAAGGTCTAAAATGTACCTGCAATTTGAGCTAGATTATTTTTCTCTTCGGAAATTATCGTTTTCACAAGCTCACATACATACATACACACATACATACACACAAACATTATCGTAAATATATGAAAAACGTACTCAGGTGACGTAAAAACGTAAAGAAATACCAAAATTAGATAGTCGGATTTTTGGCATGATTACAATACTTTTCTTACACGGTAGTATCGGAAAGTGAAAATAATAGACCAGTGTAATTTAACCAAGTGTTTTTCTTTGAAATCGTTTGTTCTAAGTTAAATCTGTTTACCCATGGGAGAGCAATGATAAACTTGTTAAAGACAGTTAAAATGTAGTCGACTGCCAAAATTAGTTTTGAACAATGTACAAATTAAGCACCTCTTCGTGGCTTATCTTTAAACAACAATTTCAGTTACTATTCTTTCACTGAACAATTTCTGAAATTAATTGCTCTTTCCCAAGAAATGAAGGGTTTAGAAGCTAATAATTCAAATTTATTGTTTTAAGCTGCTTTCTCATATTTCACCCTTTCCACATATACGAGTATCTCTCTGCCTATATTACGCAGCTTAATTCGCAATTAGCGTTAAAATAATTGCGACGGAAATAAATTAAACCCCCTGTTTCCGCATTTCATCGCACAAGTAATCTCCCCAGCCTCCTCCTACTCCAACAAAAAATCACCCCCATTTGCATTTATAAGCACTTAATTCTCCGCTCGATTTTCGAGTTAGACTTTGGGATTAACGCCGCAGTGAAATAATGGTCCAAACACTGCAAGTCCTCTTGTTATTCGCAAACGGGGGAAAGCCTGTTTGGCATCGAGACAAACAGTCTAGTTTGCATTCAAGCTTTATATAGAATGATATCATCGTACTTCCAGACGGTATTTATTCGTGAAAATATCTTAATTGCTACAATGATAATTCTTCCTTTATAAATATAGTTTCTTTAGTTTGAAATTCGTATCACAAATGTCAATTTGCATTGTTCTAAGTAACTCTTAAAAAAACATAGCATTGCGATGGTTTTATTGTATTATAGTTTCCTAATTTTGTACTCTCAAAATAAAACAAGTGATTTTAGTGGCAATTAACGCCAGTAATTACCACCGATAGTCAACCCTAAATTACGATATATCACCCAGCTGTTTCGGTGAAATACACAAAAAAATAACATTTTAGTTTTATTTACTGTTATACACGTCTAATAATAAAAATTATTCAAGTGATTTATTTAAAAATAAATAATGTCAGTCGATTTTGAACTTAGATGCGAAGTTCAAAATCGACTGTTATTAATTATTTTTCAATAAATCATTTGAATAATTTTTATCATTATACGTGTATAACAGTAAATAAAAATAAAATGTTATTTTTTGTGTATGTTACCGAAACAGCTGGGTAATATATCAGTAATTAGCACGCGGGCGCACGAAGTAAAGTTTCGAGTTTAGAAAAGCCTAAATTTAGATTTGGACCCTTGGAGTCCAAATCCAAACGTTCAGGCTTTTCTAAACTCGAAATTTTACTTCATGCTTAATCTGGGAATGGAAGACACTCTCCAAAGGCAAATCATTAAATTAAATGCCATTATTTTTCCATGTTATTTTAAATTATGAAAAATGTTATCATTTTGTATTAAGCTTATTAATTTGAACTAATTTTGTTGAAATTATAAATTTTAGATATTTTTGAAATTATAAATTTTAAATATTTTAGAAATGTTTAAATTACCGAATTTTACTTTTCTTCAAATCTATTTTGATGATTTGTGTATGTATATTTTACGCATACTTGTCAATTTTGTTTTTTTCTTTAAATATAACGAATTGTGTAATAAGTTTGTTAAGAATGGTTTTTTAGTAAAGTTCAGCTATTTTATGTTTAGACATTTTGTCTATTCTAGAAATCTAGATTTACGAATTTAACTTTATCTTAAAATTATTAAAATTACTGTTGATGATTTGTGTGGGTACATTTTACGTATATTTGTCAATTTTTGTTTTTTCTTAAAAGTTCGAATAACTTTGTTAGGAATGTTTTTTTTTTTTTAGTAAAGTTTAGCTATTTTATATTTAGATATTTTGTCTATTTTAGAAATCTAAATTTACGAATTTAACTTTATTTTAAAATTAATGTTGATGATTTGTGTGAGTATATTTTACGCATATTTGTCAATTTTTGTTTTTTGCTTTAAATATAACGAACTGTGTAATAAGTTTGTAAAGAATGTTATTTTATTTTAGTAAAGTTTAGCTATTTTATCTCTAGACTATTTTAGAAATCTAAATTTACAAATTTAACCTTTTCTTAAAATTAATGTTTATGATTTGTGTGGGTATATTTTACGTATATTTGTGAATTTTTGTTGATTATTTAAAATATTACGAATTGTGTAATAAGTTTGTTGAGAATTTTTATTTTTTTGTTAGTCAAGTTAAGCTATTTTATCCTATTTTGTTTATATAAATTTGTGTTAATTTGAACAATTTTGAAGATTTTTAATAATGTTTACGATGTTTGCTGGTTTTAATTATTATAACTTGAAAATTTTATTGATTTCAAAATGTCTTTACTAGTATTTATTAATGTTGACGTTTTGTCTCGATTCAGTTCGAATTATTTATTTATTTCAACAAATTTCAACTTTTTACAACAGAGTAATAATAATAATGATATAAAAAATTAACTAAAAACCAAAAAAGAAATACATTTTATTTTTATTTTTTGTTATACACGTAATAAAAACAATTTTTGAAGTGATTTTCTTAAAAATAATAAATAAAAGTCTATTTTAACTTCACATCAAATCGGCGTTATACACGCGTGGCGCATGAAGTAAAATTTCGAGTTTGGATAAGCCTGAATTTGGATTTGGACGCTTCAGACTTTTCTAAACTCGAAATTTTACTTCATGCTTAATCTGGGAGTGGAAGACACTCTTTAAAGGCAAGTCAAAAAATTAAATGCCATTATTTTTCCATGTTATTTCAAATTATAAAAATTGTTATCATTTTGTATTGAGTTTATTAATTTGAACTGATTTCGTTGAAATTAAAAACTATTTTAGAAAGTTAAATTTACTTTTTCTTCAAATTTTAATGATTTTTGTATATTTGTCAAATATCACGAATTGTGTAATTAGTTTGTTTAGAATATTTTTTTCCAAGTTTTGCTATTTTATCGTATTTTGTATTAGTAAATTTAACTTTAACTTTATTTAGAAAACCTTTTTTATTAAATTAGTTTACAGATAATTTACAAAAAAATATACATTTTTATATAACAATCATGGAAATATTCATATACTATATAATATAAATGTAAATATAAATGAATAACGTATACTATAATCTGTTTAATAACTAGGAGGAGCGTTTTAAATTTCCCGCGCCCAAAACCTACAAACTCTGATTGGCCGAGAGCGCGCCCATTTTACACTATGCTAATTACGTCATCATTAGACGCAACAGTTGACATAACCTTAATTCGAAGCGTTACCGAGTTGCAACATTGTCTGTTTCGTAATAACCTTTTATGCGGTGTTTCTTTAGCATAGTTAAAAGTTAGTTTATGGACCCAGTACAAGCTCGGTGATAATATCACTTTTACCTCCAAAACGGCGTAAGAAGTTTGATTTAGGTCATTTATATCTGTCTGAAAAACAGTGCATATTAAATATGTATAAGCAGATGATAACAGATGATCCACATACGAAAATGACTGCTGTTGTATCAGACATTGTTGGTGCAGTAGGTGAGATATCAAATAATAGCATAAGAATATGCATCAAATAATAAAATGTTTAATTTTTAGGAGTTGTAAATTCCACTGTCTATCGTACCATTATCGAATATAAGATATCCGGAGAGATTTGTAGCCCTAAACAGCTTGGAGGACATAATTACAAGTTTTGATGACGTAGTGAAGAGATCCGTGCATAGTTTCTTCTATAAAAATGAACTGCCAACTTTGAATAAAGTTTTAAAAGAAGTAAACGATCATGCAGGCATGCCGAAGATGAGTCGTTCTACCTTGTATAGTTTTATGAAACAAATCAATTTTAAGTAAGATAGAGACCAGAGCTGCGCAGGATTCGAATCATTCAGGATTCGAATCCTTTTAGAGGATTCAAAACAGGCATTCGAATACTTTAGTTCAACTGGATTCGTAATCCCGATTCGTTACATTTTTTTAAGAGGATTCGTATTCGAGTCTAAATGTGGGTGATTCGAATCCTTATAATAGGATTCGAATCCTTGTAAAAGGATTCGAATACTTACAAAAGGATTTGAATCGTCAAAAATAATTCGAATTAATTGTGAGGAATAGCATGAAAAATGTTTTTTTGTGTGTTTTTAAATTTCTCGTTAAATTACTGTTTTACGCGCGTGGGGCATGACATAAAATTTCGAGTTTAGAAAAGCCCAGGAAATTTTCACGGGGCTTTTCTAAACTCGAAATTTTACTTCATGCTTAGTCTGGGAGTGGAAACGCTCGTTTGAAACTTCAAAGTGAATGCTTTGATAAGAACATTAAATGATTGAAAATGTTTTTAAAGATAATAATTTAGGTTTCAAAATTTTGTTTAATACTGTTTGAAATAAAACTGATTGTAGCCACAATCTGAAATGTTAAATTTTTCCGACATTTCCCTGACTAAAGATTTTTTCCCTGGCCTTTTAATATAACTTTCTTCTGTGGGAAACCCCCATTCTGTTTAATAGTTTTTATTTTTTTTACCAATATTTTTTAAGATAATATTATAAATTTGTACGTGTTTTGTAATTTGCCTGCTAATTTTGACAAATGTAATAATATCATATGGCTTTTTTATTAGTGTTTTTGTCAATTTGAATACAACTTCATAACTTTTCTCTGACCTTCCCGGTTTTAATGACATTCAGTGAATTATTTATTTACGGAAATTTCAGGCATTAGTCAATTTTATAATAGAGTTCAATTTGAAGTTTGGAACGAGTGTTTTCACTCCCAGGCTAAACATGAAGTAAAATTTCGAGTTTAGAAAAGCCCCGTGAAAATTTGTCGAGGATCGCGCAGCGACCCGAGACAAATTTTCCCGCTTTTCTAAACTCGAAACTTTACTTAATGCGCCACGCGTACAAAACACTGATTTGAAGTGGAGTTCAGAAACACACAAATATATCTTTAATCAGAGTAACAGGGAGTCAGATATTTAGTCTGGTATCAACGATGTTCAGTGGTAATAATAAACAATTAGGTTTTGAATACTTTTGTTAAAATTACTGGTAACGATATTTATATATTAATGGTTGCAAAAAAATGATAAAATCTAATTTATTCTTAAAGGATTTGTATTCATGATTCGAAAAAACAGGATTCGATTCTTTGATTAGAATCATATTTATCTCTTACAAATCCTTTATTCGAGTATTCGTGATTCGAATCATGTTAGGTGATTCGGACTCGTGATTCGAATCCTTTTTACGAGGATTCGTCCCAGCTCTGATAGAGACAAATTATTATATAAATTTCATATTATATTATGAACATAATGTAAATATGTTTTATTTCATAGATATATGGCGAGATGCCGTATAAGCATTTTAATTGAACTGACGATATCGTACAATGGAAAAGAAAATACTTAACCACAATTAAGAAGTACAAAATGGATATTTGATTTTACTTAAAGAGTAATTATAAAATTATTTTAAATTGTCATAGACCATCAGGTTTCATCTGTCGTCATCTAATTGAACATTAGCAAAATAATGAAAATTCAACAATGAAATTTGACAACATTAAAGAGAATAGGGAAAATTTCTAAATCTTTAAGCATTGAAAACCAATGATTTATGACATGTGAAAATCACTAAAATAACTATCACTGTGTAAATCGACACAAGTATAATAATTGACCAAAATCTTAAATATCTTAGACTAATAAATTAGACGAAAATCAAGAAAAAAATCGTTAAATTGCTAGAAATTACAGTTTGTTTGTATTATATATTTTCCAAGAAACGATTTTTGGCGATTTATACAGTTTGTGAGAAATCAATGTTACTTATGTTACCGAAATCGTCGGGTTATATATCGTAAATTACCAGTGCTAATTACTATGCTAAATTACCCCGAACATCACTTTTAATAATAATATACAAAATAAACTAAATTTTTATTTTTATTGCAAATGTTGATAATGACAGTCAATGAGATTAGCTTTGAAAACAATTGACACTCTGGTAACGTTAGCTTAAAGATTCATATGTTGGGTAAATGGTCCTGATTTAAATATTTTTAATTTTAACGAGTGTTTTTCATTCCTCGATTAAGCATGAAGTATATATTTCGAGTTTAGAAAAGTCTGAAAATTTGGATTGGTCGCGTAGCGAAGCGTAGCGATTAATCCAAATTTTTAGGCTTTTCTAAACTGGAAATATTTACTTTATGCGCCAAGGGCGCTCACGCTTGTTTAACGTGAAGTTCAAAACGCGAACGTTTAACAATTTTCTAAAAATTTCGATTAACCAAAATTTTCTGAGGAAAAAAATGTTTTACAAGAAATAACAATCTTTGTTGTTTATAACATCAACAATAATATCTGTGCTTTTTAAAAATTTAAAATTTTTATAAAAAATTCCAAAGATAATGCAACAAATCAAAACGCGAACGTTTAACAATTTTCTAATAATTTCGAATATCCAAAATTTTGTGAAGAAAAAAATGTTTTACAAGAAATAAAACTCTCTGTTGTTTATAACATCAACGATAACGTTTGTGCTTTTAAAAAAATTAAAATTTTAATTTAAAATTCCAAAGATAATGCAACAAATCAAAAAAATGACATTTGAGTCGTTTAGTTCTAAGACCGGCCATCTTAACAATTTCCTGAAATTACTTTTATATGTCACAAATATTCTTCAAACACTTTTACACATTGTATTCAAGAGGTTTCGACCAAAAACCCTTTTTATAAAAAAAACAATAGCAATATTACTGTTAGAGGGGATGTATAATTATAGAGCACATTTTGGGAATTCGAAATCTGTGTTTAAAAAGGGCAAAACAGCTAAAAATATTAAACCAAAGGTCATTACGGTTGGAAATGTCACAATTAACTCAATAAAATTAACAGATATTAAAAACCTGCTAAAGAAATATTTTGGAGGCAACTGAAAACATTTTCCGTCTTTGTCTTTTTATTGTCAGATTTTAGAGAGCCTACAAAACCTAAATGGTAATAAAGAAGTTAGAGTAGGTTGCAGTATTCTTGAAGTGGAATATCCTTCTGCTATTGTTCAGGAGTTTCTTTAGATTTATTTATTGTTCTAAGTTTGTTTAAATACATACCGTGCGATCGATGAAAACATGATTCTGAGTAGGCCTTGAATTTTAAATTAGATTGGTACTACTGACTGTTAACACGTAGTTTACTATAACCTTTATTCTATCATTTAATTAGCACTCTCAGCAACCGCATAAAAAAATGCCGCCTACTCTAAATCATAATTTAAACGATCGCACTGTATATAGTCGAACGAAATTTTGCTCCATAACCGCCCATTTCCACTCCAGTTTGTTCCAAAATCGGTCTAATCTAAAGTTTGTTCCAAAAGCGGCCAAATCTAAAATTTAAGAAATTGCGGGGGCTTTAAGTTCAAATCGATGTAATCAAAGTATAGGTTAGCGAATTCTACACTCTAAGTACTTTTATATCTGGGTAATCTAAAATTTATTTGTTCAACTGCCTTTGTGTTAAACGTTATCTATCCCTCTTGAAAAAATATGCTGCTAGGTCGACTCATTTATTCTATTCTATTTTCTAGATAATTATCTGATTTGTTTATATTTAATTATGTTAAAACAACTATTTATATAGCAATTGTGTATTTGTCTATGCTTCATTACATGTATATATTCCCATTTTTACTTTTATACATTTTATAAAAACAACGAACTCACAATAAATTGTACTTTTTGAGATTACATGATTTTTTGCTGAATATACAGTAAGTTTTATATACCGAGTTTGACTTGGCGGACGCAACATACAAAATCCCATGTAATTTTTGAAATGTTCAAATGTTGGCTCCCCTATTTACCTTTTTTGTAAAGGGAAAAATTCTAAATTCATTCGTGTTAACGTTTATTACTTTACGTTTCTCTAAGTTAAAATAATTAAGAAAAAATAATGTGATTTTATAAAAATAATGACCTGCCATGGAATTGAAACGGCAACTGCGGATGTCAAAATGTCAAAAGATATCGTAGTCACTTTATTAAAGTAAAGGTTTTCGAAATGATTTACACTATACAAAAAAAATGTCAGTATTTTTATAAAATCACATTACTTTTTTTAATTATTTTAGCAGTTAACTTTCTGACATTCGTTGATTTTTAAAAGACTTCAATTTGAAGCTTCATACTAGTGTTTTCCACTCCTAGACTAAGAATGAAGTAAAATTTCGAGTTTAGAAAAGCCCCGTGAAAATTTTCAGGGCTTTTCTAAACTCGAAATTTTACTTCATGCGCCACGCGTATAAAACACTAAAACATTGTGAAATTTATGTATATTCGAACTTCACTTGAAATCTGTATTTAATACGCGTGGCGCATGAAGTAAAATTTCGAGTTTAGGAATACCCAGAAAATTTGTCTCGGGTCGCTGCGCGACCCTCGACAAATTTTCACGGGGCTTTTCTAAACTAAAAATGTTACTTCATGCTTAGTCTGGGAGTGGAAAACACTCGTTTAAAGCTTCAAATTGAAATTGTTAAAAAACCAACGGATGTCGGAAAATTGACAGCTTATGCATATGTTTACCTCAAAGAAAACTGTTCAATACGTTTTCTTTTTTTTATCTGAGTAAACGGGGATTTGTATACCATAATATAAAATTTCGAAAATTTACAGCAAATTCAGCTTATTTTTTTTAAATCTTTAGATATTCGTTGTTTTTTAAATGAGTTCTATTCGAAACTTTAAACGAGTGTTTTCCACTCCCAGACTAAGCATGAAGTAAAATTTCGAATTTAGAAAAGCCCCGCGTAGAAAATTTTTTGAGGGTCACGCAGCGACCCGAGACAAATTTTCTGGGCTTTTCTAAACTCGAAATTTTACTTCATGCGCCACGCGTATAAATCACAGATTTTAAGTGAAGTTCGAATATACATAAATTTGACAATATTATAGTGTTTTATACGCGTGGCGCATGAAGTAAAATTTCGAGTTTAGAAAAGCCCAGAAAATTTGTCTCGGCTCGCTGCGCGGCCGTCGACAAATTTTTACGGGGCTTTTCTAAACTCTAAATTTTACTTCATGCTTAGTCTGGGAGTGGAAAACACTCGTTTAAAGTTTCGAATAGAACTCTTTAAAAAAACAACGAATATCTAAAGATTTGAAGAAGACTTGGTTAAAGCTTTAAATTAAACTTAAAAAAACAGGGAATATCCGCAATCGTTGTATCAATTCCAAGGTATGTCATTATTTTTATAAAATCACATTACTTTTTCGTAATTATTTTAATTTAGAAAAACGTCAAGTGTTAGGTGTTAACATTAATACATTAAGAATTTTTCCCTCTACAAAAAAGTGAAATACATTTTGTCTCTGAAATAAATAGGGAAGCCAATATTTGAACACTTTAAAATTAACATGCGATTTCCTATGTTGCGTCCGTCAAGTCACGGTATAACTTTAAATTACCAATTTTTACAATATTTTCAGTAATATTACCAAGGATTAAATAATATCCTAGAAAATATTACTGGAAATATTGTAACAATTGGTAAGTTAAAGTTAGATATAAAACTTACTGTATATGTAAAGTTATTTAAATTATTTAAATAACTTTACATATTGTAATATGTTTCACCAAGTGCCAGATGAGAAATAATTCAAAAAATTACTGTATATACAGCAAAAAATCACGTTCTTCTAAAAAGTACAATTTATTGTAAATTTGTTGTTTTTATAAAATGTATAAAGTAAAAAGTATTTTAAATTACTGTTACACATCACTAAGCATAACATGTATTTCTTTGTATAATAGTTTATTAATTCCGGTGATAACTGTTAAAAGAAGACCTAACATTAGGTTAGTAGTTATTGCAGATAATTTAATTTCTGTGTTAAGATAGAAGTGGCTTTTAAGGATCAGATTTATCTCAGAAAATAGGCATGAGGGTTAAGGAAATCATTCATGGTATCCCCAGGAAGGATTAATAGTTGATAAGATCCAAGTCTGCGTGAGGGTTAAAGGGACTGTCTATTACTCTCATGTCTCAGATTATATATTATTAAAAAGTTTAAGCTCAAAACTAGGGTCTGAACTTCAGTTGAATAAATAATATTCAATGGAAACAGAAATATACTTCCTCACTAAAAGAGGGTAAAAAATAAACACGAGTATTTCAAATGAATTTTGATTATTGCCTATAGCATATGAAGGGACTAATTTGATGATCAATGATTAAGTAACTTTGAAATTCAATGATGTTTCAATAAATTCCTGTATAAAATGTGTACATTTTTTCCAGCTGAGTAGAAAATTAACATTATTTTAAAGTATTATTACACAGGGGCTCAAATTTTGAAAGCGAAGGGATTAATTTGATGATTACTGATCAAGTAACTTTGAAATTCAATGATGCTTTAATAAATACCTATATAAAAAGTGTACATTTTTCCAGCTGAGTAGTAAATTTACATTATTTTGAAGTATTACACAGAGATTTTTTCTATTATTTATACATATTCCTAAGTAAATAAATGTAAGATCAAGCAGTATATTTGAACTTCATAATATTGCCTAAAATAAAGCCTGAAAATTTGGAGGCTTTTCTAATCTCGATTCAAATAAACGCCTTTAAAAATACAGCGAATGTCTAAACATTTACAGCGTAAAGATGGGGAAATGTAAAATTAAAAGAAAAATTAGTTGTATATAAATATGTGTAATAGCTGTACACATATACAAAATGATTTGCCGCTCCTTACTTGATTATGCTGCTCTCCTTTCCCCTAACCCCCACCCAGTCACCCTTAAAAATATACAAGTAGCACAGAGATCAGCCCTGAGAGTGCTTACTAAAATCCGACATCCCGTAACCCACTCTACAATCCCTTGAACACACTACTGTATGAATTAACCGAAGTTGTTCCCATAAAAACTCGCCTCTCCTACCTTCTAGAAAAATTTGCCTCAAATCTCATTTACTATAATCTACTAGATCCCCTGTGTATCCACTGAAATAAAAATATAATTCCCAAACGCAAACATCCCTCCTCCACCATTTATGATTTCATCGTATCATTTTATGACATTACCGATCATTACGATTGAAGAACAGCTCCACATTGACACTACGGACGACAATAACAATCATGACTTTTGTTTACACCAAAAATGATAGTGACAGAATATAACAAATTCAGGCGGAAAGACCAATGGTCGATAGCCAAATGGCAGATATATTTTTCAATTTATATCTAGTTGTATACAATCTGTTTTTATATTTTTCGTTTACAATTTGCCAATAAAGATATGTATGCATATGTGTAATATAATCTTATTATTTATGAGTAGTATTATATGTGTATTAAAATGTAGTGGTTGTAAATGTTACCTTTTTTCTGGAGTTCCTCCGTTAAACCATCTTAAGATCTGAAGAGACGAGAAACTTTCGAGGAGCACACATGCACACACAACAAATTACACCCTTAAGTCGAGCACTACGGATAATACCAAAAGGGATTCGCCGCACTCGGACACAATAAACACTAATGATAACGGATGATGGCCTCTTGTAATCTGAAACAAGGAAAAAAAGAGAACGCTGATTAAAATCGCTAAGCTATAAAGCACAGATAACTCCAGTTAATATTATACACCATCCAGCAAATATAATAAAAAGATTTGTATTGCTGATAGAATAAAATATAAGAATATTTTTAGTGTCACTCGTAAATGTTTTACGAAAACAAGTTAAGGTAATTTGTCTCTTAATAAACCACATATATTTAATCCTTCATTGAATTGTTTATATTTCTATCCTGATTTCTAATCACATTCAATTTTTGAAAGGCTGGTTGCAAAATATTTTCATCTCAGAACTGAAATTCAAAATCATATATTAACTTACTTTTCACACAATTTTATTAAGACACTATTTCTCTTGATTTATTGTAACTTACAGGAATTATCATTTCTTTTTTTTGTAATATTGTAAATAAGAGAAATCCGTAAATAAAGAAAGGTTGTTTTTTAGAAGTATAATAATTCTTTTTTGAAAAAAAACACACACAAATCAATAAAACAACAGATGTTTTGGCTTTAATCCATAAATAAAGAAAAGGTGTTTTTTAGAGGTATAATAATTCTTTTTTAAATAAAACACATAAAAATCAATAAAACAATAGATGTTTTGGCTTTAATAGGTAACCAATGTAATGGCATTTAGTATTTAAAAATAATTTCCGGCAAGTGACCTCCGCGACTTCGTTTTAGATATACCAGAGTGGTTAAAAAAATTCATTTTAATTAAAACAAACAGTTTTTTTTATTAAACGTGTTTCTTTCATTAAAACAGCGTTTAAAACATTAACAATAAAATAATATGTTAAAACATGTTTAAAACATGTTTAAAACACGTTTAAAACATATTTAAATCACGTTTAAAACAGAACATACAGCGCATTATTTATAAATATACATACCCCGGAAATTACAGCGTTTTTTTTTTAAATATGCGTGCATTTTTTGTTATAAAGTGGTTACTTTAAGGCTTTTAACGAGTGTTTTCCACTCCCAGACTAAGTATGAAGTAAAATTTCAAGTTTAAAAAAGCCTAAGAATTTGGATTAGCCGCGTAGCGAAACGGAGCGGCCAATCCAAATTAGGCTTTTCTAAACTCGAAATGTTACTTTATGCGCCACGCTTAGAAACACTGATTTACAGCGAAGTTTTAAAAACACACACATAGAACAACGATTATAGGCAACCTAATACACGTTAGAGTTTTTGGGTTGCCTATAATCACCGTTTTGAACAATTTGTTTGTTTAGATTGCTAAAGCCGTATATTTTAAACTTTACGATATTTCAGGGTTTTATACTTGTGGCGCATGAAGTAAAATTTCGAGTTTAGAAAAGCCTAATTTGGGTTGGCCGCTCCGCTTCGCTACGCGGCCAATCCAAATTCTTACTTCATGCTTAGTCTAGAAGTGGAAAACCCTCGTTTATATATTTAAGTTTATTCAAGATAATAAAAAAAAAAACGTTTTCAACAAATTTAACCTTTAAAACATTTAAAACATGTGTTAAAGATAATATATAAAATTACGAACATGTTATTCGTAAGAAGCGTAAGCTTATTTTCTCGAATTCAAATAGTTTTGAATTTGAATTATTCTTGTCATGTTTTAAAAGTAAGATTTGTTTAAAACGTTTTCTTAACAAACCTAAGATTAAAAACATGTTCAAAACAAAACCGTCCAAAACACGACGGCTGTTTTTAAACATGTTTAAAGCACTGTTTTGAATCAGAGTGAGATAAACCATTCTACTGCTTTAATTTTTAATAACTTTTTCCAAGGTGGCTAGGCTAATCTCGCCAAGTACGCGGCGAATTTTGACCTATAAGTTGACCTATTTATCAACATAGATCAGTGATTTGACGTAGCCCCACAAAAAGTAGTCCAATGTGGTCAAATGACATGATCTAGGCAGCCAGTTAACAGGCCCATGTCTCGAAATAATTTGATCATCAAACGTCTCTTCCAACAAAGTGAGGGTTTTACGCGGGATGTGGCAAGTTGCGCCGTCCTGTTGAAACCATTTAGTTCTCAACAGATTTGCATTGACGTTGGCGATCCAAAAAATCGAATTATTTATCTGTACCGCTCGCCATTGACGTCTCTTCCAACAATGTAAGGGTTTTACGCGGGATGTCGCAAGTTGCGCCGTCCTGTTGAGACCATTAAGTTCTCAACAGATTTACATTGACGTTGGCGATCAAAAAATCGAATTATTGACATGTAGCGCTCGCCATTGACGGTAACATTGGCTCCGTCTATATTTTTGAAAAAGTAAGGGTCCATGTAGTAATACGAGCTTGTCTTGGGTTTACATTGTCCACAAGTTTATACGTAGCCATAAATCAAGCCATCATATTCTGTATATGCTGCTCAGATTGATGATTATGAGCATCAAGAAATAGGCAAAGTACAGGGTGCATCATTTATAAATAAAATAACTTTTTTTTAAAAGATATTTACATGCGGATTTTTTTTTTTTTACTTTTTTTTAAGTATAACAGTCTGACCATATTTGTGGAAAGATTACAAAACTGCAAGCAAATGGCAAACTATGATTTGTATTTAAAATAACACAATTTTGTGTCATATCTTATAAAAGTTAAACTCTAAACGAAATCTGATATGATCAGCAAATTCTACTTAAAAAGGGCCTTCGGAAAATGTTTACGTATGTCAATATCTTTTTAAATTAAGGAGTTAGTTCAATATTTCAAAAGCATATACTAGTTTTTGTCTACCTTTCATAACTTTACTTGAAGAAACCATTAAAACACTCTATGATGGCATGATAATTTGCCAAAGCTTACTGAACAAAATTGCCACCAACAGCTTCCCATTTTGACATTAGTTTGACAGATAACCATCATTGAAGTTCTATACCTCTAAAAAAAAATCACCCCTTATAAAATCACCTTAAACATAAAACATGGAGTTTTTATTTAAAGTATACGTTTTTCAAATTCAGCCTATTTTCTATAAATCATTAGATATTCGTTGCTATTTTTTTAAGACTTTAATTTGAAGCTTTAAGCGAGTGTTTTCCACTCCCGGACTAAGCATGAAGTAAAATTTCGAGTTTAGAAAAGCCCCGTGAAAAATTGTCGTGGGTTGCGCAGCCACCTGAGACAAATTTTCACGGGGCTTTTCTAAACACAAAATTTTACTTCATCCTTAATCTGGGAGTGGAAAACACTTGTTTAAAGCTTCAAATTGAATTCTTTTAAAACACTACGAATTCCTAAAGTTTTAAGGAAAATACGCTGAATTTGGAATACGTAAACTTTAAAGAAAAACTCCCTGTGTATAAAATTACCATAATTTTCGTATAAACTGCAAATAAGAAAACTTAATTAGTAAGACTTCCTTGTTCTTGTAGTTATTCCTTTCACTTTTCATTTTATTTGCTAGTTGGTTTTAAGAGAATTTGACCTAAATGTTACATAAACTTTCATATAGCGTTGTAACAAAGCAAACAAGAATTTAAATATATCATTGTATAACTCAATATCCGGCGGAGTACTTACACGGGAAGTAGTTGTTTAAATGGATAATTATTGCCTTAGTAGTCTTATTATTTCAGACGAAGTTTACAGTTAATACAAATATTATCGTAATTTTATATATTATGTTTAAAGTTTTGCAAACTAAGAGAAGCGTAAACTTAGAGAATAAGTTCAAATAGTTTTGAATTTAAATTATTCACATTTTAATCACCTAATTATTTTTAACTGAGATAATCTTAGAATTGAAATTCAAAATAACCTTTTCTATTGTTCACAAAATTTTGCTATAGCTCAGAGATAAGCTAGTTTGAAAATGTTTATGTTAGACGTGAATTATTTTAAGCAGCTTACTGTTTTAAACAGTAATTTGAATTTATTTCTTGTTCTATTATCGTAGGTTTAGCCATTGAGCCACTAAAGCAGATTTTAAATAAAACTTTAGCAAAACGATATATTATTTTAACTAAGATACACAAGGGATACTAATTTCAAACTGACACCAACGAAATGTGTTCATATTTGTTGTTAAATTTATGTTAATTCTTGTCGGTTTGTACAAACTTCTTAATGAACCTTCTTAATGAAAAAAGTTTAAAAATGACAAAATTTAAGTAATGCTCAATAAAAAATATTGTGATATAAAACATAGTACAACTTTTCTATTTATAATTTAATATGAAATACCACGAAGTAAAGGTCTCAATAATTTTTACAACGTTTCTATTTATAATTTATTTATATTTAATTAACCTGAAGTGAACGCGTCAAAATCACTTAAATATCAATACATTTTGTAGCTATTGTTAGGACTGTGTTTCAAATAAAAAAAGTTGTAATATTCCTAGTAAATTTTTCGGTGAGTAATTAAGTAAATAAATTAGGTCGCGTGCAGACAATAATTTATTCAATTCTCATCAGAGCGTGTTTGATGAACGGAAATTTGGACATGCAAGCAACTATCGATTCGTGTTACCATCAATATTTGCTTGGTATTAACATCGTGTTCGATTACTCATTAAGTCAATTATAAGATGAGCTTATAGAATATTACCCGAACCGCAAGTAATTATTAGATCTTGTAATTATGTTCACTAAATAATAATCAATAAATTACATTAAATTTGGTGTATATAATGATCTAAAACAGAATTTTTAATGTCTCTTAAGTCACAGCTAAAATGTATACAATAATATAAGCAAATGAAACACGATTTTAACTTTGTTTGTATAACTAAGACTTTATTAACTGACTATAGTTTCTAAAACTTTAACTTGTAATTTTCAGACTCAAAAAAGTGATTTGATGACAAGTCAAAGTTGTAGAAACCATAGTCACTTAATAAATCTTCAGTTATACAAACAAAGTTAAAATCGTGTTTTATTTGCGAATTATGATGTATAAAAAAGTAGAAGCCTCCACCGTTAACAGTTTAACAATAATATAAGCTATTCAAAAGAATCGACTCACCAAATGATTGCTTATTGTTGCAAGAGGACTTATTCTCAATTCACAACTGGTGTTGCAAAAACCATCTTTTATTTAATATTAATAAATGTAAAATAATGAGGTTTTCCAGGAAATTTACTCCTTTGGATTTTTCTCCTTCTAACTTTATAGACGGTTTTGAATTAGATGAGCTTGATGAAATTGTGGATTTGGGCATAACGTTCGACAAAAAATTGACATTCGGTAGCCATATTAATAGAATTTGTATGAGAGCTCTAAGGATGCTTGGCTATATAAGACGAGATTTTCGGGGAAGTGGAATGCGAGCATGTTAGCAGAGTACTGCTGGTTTTTACGAGAAACTTCTACCTCAGTGTACAAAAGGAAAGCAAGCACCAAATGAAGGTACTTATATTAGTTATTTATTATTCTTTACATTTATTATTTTACTTTATATTTATTATTCTTTACAGCTAAAATAATCCTTTTCACCCCTCCAATTGATGAAGGAGACGGGGGGAGTATTGAGAGCGCCAGCGTGGTACAGTGAATCTTCCGAACTGTTGCTATATATTTTTATTATTGTTGCTATATATTTTTATTATTGTTGCTATATGTTGTTGCAATAAATTTTTATTATTTGGGGGTGTTTGGGGGAGGATGAGGGGGAATGGAAGCTGGAATATGTAGAAATTAAGTGAAAAAACTGCGAAAAAAACGGAAAAAATTGATCATTTATAATGATTTTTTTTACAATTTAAGGGGGCAAATCCCCCCCCCCCCCCAAATCTACCTCCTTGGTACAAATGTTCATGTTTTGGAACTTTTCACCTCTCTAGCCCCTCAGAAGAAATGTAAAGGCTAAAATAATCATTTTCATCCCTCCAAATTATCGAAAAGTGATAAAAATAGGTGGGGGGCCTCCCCCGAAAACGGTGGGTGATGGGGGAAAACGGAGGTCATATTCGGATTCAGGAGGTCATTTTACATAAGAATCAGCAGGAATGGTGTCAGGGCTAGAAAAAAAATTTTTTTTGCTGACCAGTGTAATTTAAAGTAAAAAAATTTACGATTTAACTATGTAGATATTTGGATTAGGTTACATTAAAATTAATGCAAAAAACTTTTTATAGAATTATGTTGCTCAACAAAGAAAAATAGACCCTTTACTCTCCCTAATTATTAAAACTACATTTTTATAACTGGTTACCTCATTAAGCGCGCCGCGCCATTGATGCAATAACGCAACATATGTTGAAAAAAGGTAAATTATTGTTTTCGCGAACATTTTTAAATCAAAAATGTTAATGGATATATCTATTTTGAAGTCCCCCGAGTTGATTAGGACCATGTTTGAAAATGGTTTGTCTGTCCATCCCTCATTAACAGCCTAAACTGATCGAGATGTTATATAAACTTAAGCTATTTACTACAATCCTAGGAAAAATCTTTTTGTCAAAATGCGGAAACCGGAAGTAGTAGTTTATTCTTTGCATTTTTTGATTTTTCTTTAATTATGATCATATAAAAAAATTTTGGTATTATAAGTTGTAGATAATACAAAAATTATCTTTTTGTTTAATCATTCAATTAATTATGCGTTCTAAAAATAGTATTGTTTTATTATAAAAAATAAACAGATTTTTATTCTACTTTTACTTCTACTCAATTCAGTTGAAAACAGCTTTAATTATTTTTCAAAAAAAGCTACTTTTATTTATTTCCTAATAAACGTGTGTTTGGGAAAGTTCGATTTTTATCGCTCTCGACTTTTTAATCGCGAACAAAAATGTGAACAAAAGAATTAAGAATTATTCTTCGACATTTTTACCGTCTTCTTAAGATTTATAGAAGGATTTCTAGATTGAATGTTTCTTTGATTATTATTTATTGTAGTAATTCCTTTCTTTACTGATTAATTTTATTGCACTAAATGAACATTTTGAACACTATGTGTTCATTTTCAATAGTAATTACTATTGAAAATAAACACATAGTGTTCGAAATGTACATTTAGTATAATAAAAGCAATCAGTGAAATAAGAAATTACTACAATAATTATTAGAAAGCACTTCACGTAACTAAATGAAGAATATTTTGTTTGATTAAGTTTCAAACTATTAAAAAAGCAGTTTAGATAAATTATATGCCGCGTGTGATTTAAACAATTACATTTCTTTCTAAGTAAAATAGAAAGTTTCCTTTTATTTTATTTTTAAAGAAAGGAAGAAGGCAGTGTATAATATTTCTTTCTAATTAATTGTTAATAAAAATAAAATGCAATGTTTTCAATTTCATTCTAAGTAATTTTAAATGTAAAGATATTTTGGGGTGTGAAAAGAAAATTCTGGTCCAAATTTAGACATACAAATTTTACACAAATAAAACCCAAAACAATCATCACTGTTGGTTTTTCTTTTACACAAATAGCTAAAAAAATATAATTATTTTAAAGCATGAAACGTAAATTCTAACCCAAATATAAAAATAGTGATTGTGCGTCTTTCCCTATCATTTAAACAACTGATAATCAACATATTCAATTTATTTCACTCTAACAAATTTGTTAAAGATTTCACTTGAAGTCAGTGTTTAGTACGCGTAGTGCATGAAGTAAAATTTCGAGTTTAGAAAAGCCTGAAAATTTGGATTTGCCGAGGCGCGACTCGCTTTGTTCGCGCGCCCCGGCAAATCCAAAAAAATATTCTCCTAAAATCGCTGATTTTGTTGCATAATTTCAACTTTGGCTAAATATTTTTATAAAATGTCGCGAGATAATATAGTTTTATTTCTATAACATGTAACTGTAATCAGTTCTAAGTAACTTCTGTGAATTTGATGTTGATGGTTTAAATTTTTAATTTTTAACAATTTAAAAAATTCTTCCGAAATTGTTAATTTTATTGCATAATATTAACTTTAACTGAATATTTTAAGAAAATGCGTAAAGATTTTTTTTATAAGAGATAAGTGCAATACATTTCAAGTAAATTCTTTGAATTTTATGTTGATTCCATAAAACTGATCAGAAATTGTTAAAAATGAATAGAAATAAATTTAATAATATAAATATAAATAAAAAATCATTTTTTTCTTTAACTATCTGTCTAAATTAGTTCAACATATTTGTATTTGTATACTTCTAGATATTGACTATTGTAATACATGTTTTCATGCCCTGATACAATAAATATATTATTATTATTATTAAATTTTAACCTTCATTTAATATTTTGGAACATCCAAAAAAGATAAATATTTAAATCTCCGTAAATTGCTAATTATGTTGCATAATTTCAACTTTGGTTAAAAATGTTTAGAAACCGTGGTGAGATAATATACATTTATTTCTATGAGATGTAAGTGCAATCAATTCTAAGTAAATTTTGTAAATTTTATGTTGATGGTATTAAATTTGAATTTTTTCAATTTTTTCTAAAAAAAAAATTCTCTTAAAATTGTTAATTTTATTGCATATCAAATTTAGCTAAATATTTTAAGAAAATGCGCCAAGAATTTTTATTATTTTTTTTACATTAGATATGTGAAATCCATTCCAAGTAAATTCTGTGAATTTCATGTTGATTCCATAAAACTTGATTATTTACAATATTTTATACAAAATAAATGCGGTAATCACGTCTTTTTTAACATTTCAACTTTAATTTGAAATTTTGGGAAACCCAGTGGAGATATTTAAATTTTCGTTATAGCCCATCACAGTTTTTTAATTTCTGTATAGATTCTATAAATGTTAGGTTTATTTAATAATTCGTTGATATTTTACAATTCTCTAAATATACACACTCTCTTAATTTCGTTCAATTTATTTAATAATTTTAACTTTGGCTTAATTCCTTGGAAAAATGCGTTGACATAATTTAATTTTCTGTAAAGCAAATGCAGGTGAAATCATTCTAAGTAAATTTTGTACATTTTATGTTGATTGTATAAAACTTGATTTTTAAATGCACACGAATTAGTGTTTGTTCTAAACGTAAATAACAAATTTATTTTATGTGTTAAATTTCACAATAAAGGAAACTACGAAATAAAAGTTTTATTGGTCGTCTAACGAGGGCTTCCACTCCCAGGTTAAGCATGGAGCAAAAATTTCGAGTTTATAAAAGGCTGACAATTTGGTTTGATCGCGTAGCGATTTTCTTTTCTGGCTACGGCCCTGATTAGAGTTTACTCATTAATTGCTCGGCCATTATTGGTTTATAAAAATAGTATTTTGATTCATTCGTGTATTTAGTTCATTTTTATAAAATGTTCGCTTATTCAATCATTAAAATTTGCAAAACTGTTTTATGATTTTATTGTTTCTAACACTTAAGCAAAAATTAAAATTATTTGCAATTTAAATAAATATTATTGAAACTAATAAACTTGAACCCAGGTGTTTGAAATATAAACATTCAATTTTCCAGATACGGTTCAAGGAAATATATACTCGGGGAAAACTATACACGAGTATAATATATCGTTTTAATAAAACATTAGATCCTGTGAACTTTGAGATTCTCGTTATATCTTTAGAATATACATCTCTATTTATTTTTATTAAATCCGGACTGCTGTCGAGATGAATTTTCGTAGATAAGACACGAACATGATTTATTATTAAAAATTGAAATCAAAAGTATTAACTTTTGTAAAGTTGTAATTTAATGATATACATATATTTAACATAAATACAATTAAGTTGACATAATGTTTATATTAATATTTTTTTATGATAACTTTAACCAGACAATAGTGAAAATACTAATTATAATACAAATGTGCAGCCTTATTAATAGAATTGCTGATTATATCATAATAAGTTAATGATGGTTAATTTCTATAAAACTCGTACAAACATTATACTATCATTTTGTATTATTAGAATAAAATCTACATGTTAGTAGTTACTTGTGATCTATTAATATAACGAACGTAGCAACATCTTTATTCTAATAAAATTCTAATATTTAGAGCATAGATCCCAAAGTGGTCTATATTGACCTCTAGGGTTTGATTCTGACTGCAAGGGGTCCGTGTCAGAGAAAGCTAAAATAGGGAGTGCATGAGCTGTAAATGGTGTTTACGAGAATTGATCCTAATTGTGGCTTTTCTTAAATGGAATAATTCACATAACACAGATAGTACATATTTACTTACATAATACATTTGTATCAGTGACGTATCCAGGAAAACAATGATGGGCAATTATTATCTTAAAAATGATCACCTATAAAAATTAATATTTATGTACAGAATAAATTAATATTATCATAATTGCAATCGGAGTGTAACCGGAAAAAAGTTACGCTCGTTTTCTATGTCAATATTAGTATATCGAAAAGCAAATTGCTCCAGTCCTATTTGAAAAATTCATTAGCCTTAGATCATAAACAAGGAGTGTATTTTGAACTTTACAATTTTTTTCCAAACCTAATTTTCAGGCTTTTCTGGCAGTTAGGGTTTAAATAATAATTGGTGAATGCGCCGGGCAAACTATTTTTTTGGTGATTATCAATTTATTAGTAAATCGAAAAGCAAATTGCTTCAGTCATATTTGTAAAATTCATTAACATTAGATCAGAAATAAGGAGTGTAATTTAAACTCAACAATTTTTTTCCAAGCCAAATTTTCAAACTTTTCCAGCAGTTAGGGTTTAAGTGGTAAATGGTGAATGCGCCGGGCGCACTAATTTTTTTGTTTGAATTTTCTTGTCCGTTTAAATAAATTGTCAAGAAAGAAATCTACACTATACTTACATCATTATTCATCCCAGAGAAATAGTCATTAATTACCTAGAAAGTGAACAGCACTTACAACTATTACCCTTACACGTTCCATATATTGAATTAAATTGTAATATTTGTCTTTTTATACCTATCAATGTACATAGACGTATTTGCATATTGATCAGATTTATTTCAGACTTTAAAATATTGATTCTTTGTTTGAGATGGATATCTCTGCTGCACGAACGGAATGATATTGAACCTGCATATTTGAGGTCATTCCTGCACGCTCCGCGGGATTCGATACCGATAACATTCCGTTGTCGAAAGAGACAGAGTCGAGTTGGTTGTTCACTCAATTGATTCAACTTTGGGACACGCGAATTCCATGTCGTGTCCTCCAATGAAACATGTTTATTTATAGTTTAATCCACTGATAAATTCATTGTATTTACAATACAAATTTTATTAAATGCTGGTCATCTTTGTAGCCAAAGTATCACATAAATTATGATTTAACTAGTCATAAAGTCATTATTCTGACACAACATTTATAAGGATTTTTTTTCATGTATTTTAATTACCTATTTAATTCAAAAAGACTAAAATTCTCATGTCAGTGCGTACACCAACCGAATCAAATAATTTCGAGTATCTTGTTTAATAATTAGATGGCTGCTTAATTAATAGAATCGACGCAAATATGATTATAGTTTAATGCTAGGTAATTTCTATAAAACCCTTACAGACATAATACTATCATTTTGTATTTATAGAACAAAATCTACATGTTATTAGTTAGTTTTGAACTATTGATAGAATGAACGTGTGAACATCGCAATGTTCATGTGTACCAACTTCAATTTATTAAAATTTTAAACAATTAGAGGTTATGCTACATTGTTTATGTTTGTTAATGTTTCTTCTGCTGAATTATTTCAATTAATTTTATGTTAGACAAATGACTCCACTCCTAGGTTAAGCATGTAGTAAAATTTCGAGTTTAGAAAAGCCTGAAAATTTGGTTTGGTCGCGTAGCGCGTAGCGCTACGCGACCAAACCAAATTTTCAGGCTTTTCTAAACTCGAAATTTTACTACATGCGCCACGCGTATAAACACGGATTTTAAGTGAAGTTCTAAATATACTGATTAGGTATGTACATTTACAAATTTTGAATAAATCATAGCATTATAATTACATAAATTCGTTTTACTATTGCATTTGAGGTTATGTACCATAAACTAAGAGTACTATTTATTAAATTATTAATTGTAAACTTACAATAGTAATCTACTAAATTATGACATTAACACAAAATTGGTAATATCAATATCAGGTACAGTGTTAAATCTGTATGATAAGGTCTAATAATATAACTGCCTTATTATTAGACCTTAGAATACAGCTTGAACACAATTAACGTCAACAGATATTACCATTTTTGTATTAATGAAATATTTTAGTTATTAAGATTATTATTATTACGATATACGTGTTATTATCTACTTAAATTTATACGCGTGTAATAAATATTGAAGCACTCTTGGTTTCAGTTTATTTTCATACGATGTTTTTAAACTTCAGGAGTGAAAGTTGAAATATCAAAAGTTTACCAACCCGTAAAACTCTGTCAAGTATTACGTTTAATAGAGGATCGAACCTGCGGTTTTCATCCAAGAGGGGGTGGGAAGGAAATCCTACACCCCTTCCGTTTTCCCCCCTTCATAATCGATAATCCGTGTCTCATTTAAAAAGTGCGTCTAAAAATAAACACCCCTGTAATAGGCAGATTTATTAATGGTTAATCCTCTCCACAACTGAATATTTATTATACATAATATATATTCGAATTGAGGGCATATAAAACAGCTTATCGGATTATCGATAATTTTATAACGGCTTCTGCTTTTTACAGCTTAACAGAAATGTTAATATAAAATATAAAATGAATATTTTTAAAGAAGCATAAAAGAACGACCAGAACAATGCTGGCTACTTTTAAAGATTAGGGTTTGGAATTATTGATTTTTTTTTTGTAAGTATACATACAAATCCGATACCAAATTACTCCGTGCGCTCGATATTTGTAAAATTTTGTTGGACGAATTACACATCTATAAAATTTCAAACCTGAAGAGTATATATAATTTAAATTAAGTTTAATAATATTTTATTAAATATTTATTCATGTTTCACAAAGTGATCAATAAATAGCATGTTAAAAATATCATATGTTCAATAAAAAAACCTCTAGAGAGCCATGATTTAATCTTTTCTCAAATTTAAGTTGGCTACACACTTCAAGAATTGACATATAAAACGTCAGACATAATAATTATAATGTGTATTTTCAGAGTTACCAACCTACAATACTTTCCATGGCACTCTAGAGATTTTTTTTAATTGAACATACGAAATAATCAATACCAATATTTTGAACTTCAACATATTTTAGCGTTTTATACGCATGGCGCATAAAGTAAAATTTTGAATTTATACTTGATTTATTCTAAGAAAAATGTAACTAGAAGTCTGGGCTAAAATGGCCGAATCTGGTGACATTTTAGTACGCGGAGTTTGAAATTTAGAGTAAACGTATGTTGCTCTTAAGTTGGCTAGCCTAAACTCAATGTTTAAGGGATAAGTGTTATAATAAAGCTGTTAAGCGACAATGTTTAAACTTAATTTTATTTTTAAATATCTAATAACTTCTATTTACAAATTCGCCCGTATTAATTTACTAAGCGCCATTAATACAACAACGCAATAATTATTTATTTTTCCTTGATTAAATTACTCAATAAGTTTATTTGGTGCATTTGGTTGTATTTAAATATTTTGTTAATTAACTATTTTTATTATCACTTATTTAAAAAAGAATTTTTAAATGTATTTCTAACTTTACATTATTTCAGTGTTTTACACGCGTGGCGCATGAAGTACAATTTCGAGTTTAGAAAAGCCCAGAAAATTTGTCTCGGGTCGCTGCGCGACCCTCGACAAATTTTCACGGGGCTTTTCTAAACTCGAAATTTTACTTCATGCTTAGTCTGGGAATGGAAATACTTGCTCGAAACTTTGAATTAAACGCTTTTATAAAATCGATAAATGCCTGAAAATTATTTATTATTATGTATATTAAAAAAAAAAACATTACAAGTATGTAATACAATAAGTCATTCATAGAAATCATAAAATGAAGTGCAGAATTTTTCCTAAAATCAATTTTTTGTGTTAACTCAATAATTGCTCGGCCGTTAATGGGCTAATAAAGAATTATGTGTATATTATTTTCAAAATTAAATAACTCATAAAACATTTATTACGGCCTTTAACATGTGTGGTTCTTAAATATGATTTTAATCATATTTTTCAAATCTAACTTCATCTTTTGCAAAATTAAAAACAGGTTATTTTATTTTGAATTGATGAATTACGCCGTCAATGTTGTTTTTTAAACAGTTATTGAAAACAGTTTTTTGTCAATAAAATAGACAAATAAACGTCTAATTCAACCCACACAATTAAACGTTTGTTTGTCTGTTTTATTGACACAACAACTTTTTTTAATGTTTGTTGATTTTAGCAAATTTGAATTTGCTCAATTTTGAGGATGATTGTTTTTTGATGTATAATTTATATTGTTATTTGTATTGTTTTCCAGAAAATTGCCAGTTTTTTATGTTTAAGCGTTGTTAATTTCTTAAATGTTAACGTTTCTGTCAATCTATGATATTTTTGACATTTTAAAAGATGTTTATTAATTCCTATTTTGTTTATTTAAAAGAATAATAACAATAACTATGATTTAAAATTTATTTCAGCAGTTGTTTTTTACGATTTTTAATTGATTTTAATGCTTTGTTTCATTTTAATTTAAGTTTATAATATCATATGAACAGTTATTAAAATCGAAAAATTGTGATTGTAATAACAAAGTTTTACAACATTAACCTGACCTGTCTAAAACTATGTTTTCTGAATGAATTGAAAATTAAATTAAATTGTTAAAATCAACAAGTATAATTATTTAACAAATCAACAAAATTTGTAATAATTGATCATTTAGAAAAAATACAATTTTATTTAAAACATTAAAAGTGCGATTATATTCGCAATCTACAACTAATGTGTAAATAAAGACAAATTCAAACACTTATTTAAACAAATTAATTTCTTCAACCAAGTTTCAATGCAAGTAAAATGTTTGGACTTCTCTAATTTTGCGTTTAATAAAATTTAATTGTAATTAAACAAAACATCAATATCAACTCAATATAGTAAAGAAAAGATACAGATTACAATAATTACAACTAATAAAATATTAAACTACAAATATTGATAAAATACTCATAACGATATTTTAACTCGAAACGATTAAAATTGAAAAATATTAATGTCAATTCTATTTAAAATATATATTTGTTTTCAATAATATACGTCGTTTTTTTATAAATATAGCGAACAAAATTAATATTGTAAATAATCATTTTAAAAATGTCTTTCAATGATATTATTAATGTGTTTGCTCTATTTATAAAAAAACGACTTATATTATAATTTTTATTCTTGAATTTTTCAATTTTACCCACGTTTTGATTTTAAGTATTATTAAGGTCTATGTTAAATCCTACAAAATGTGTGATTTTTGTAATGAAATAATTATTTATTGACAAAATAAATCATGCCATAATCCTTCAAAAATAATCTTATCATGGCTTTACGAATGCGTTCATCAATTTTTTTAGATCATACCCGACTGACAGAAGTAGCTACATTTTCTTTAATGGATACACATCCAAAACGTACACAACTACATCCGGGGTACCGCAGGGGTCCAATTTAGGTCCTCCTTTGTTTACAATATTTATTAATGATCTGCCAGCTAAATTGAAATGTAAAACATTAATATACGCGGATGATTTAAAAATATATGCACGAAATCAAAGACACTCTAACTGCGTATTTCTCTAGAATCAATTAGATATAGTATCAGAGTGGTGTCAAAGTAATGAACTTTGTCTAAACATTGCCAAATGTAAAATTATGACTTACACTCTGATAAAAGACCAATACAAAATAACTATAAAATACATGGCGACTCTTTAGAAATATGTAATACTTTTAAAGACCTTAGCATTTATTTTGAGAACAAACTTTCTTTCACTGACCACTACAATGAACTGATATCTAATGCGAATAAATTAGTTGGATTCATAGTTAGAAATACACAATCTTTTAATAATCCATCAGCCTTGAAGGCCCTTGACACATCAATAGTACGAAGCAAACTTTAATATGGTTATATTAATTTAAAACTAAACCGGTTATTATTGGTTACACTATATCCCCAGATATTTTTAATAGTACATTTATACAATTAGTAAATGATATAATTAATTCCATTCCACCTCAGCATATTGATTCTAGCCAATACATTAACTGTGATAGTAATTTTAATTTCAAGGAAGTGTCATGCAATGATGTTAGAAATGTTATTTGCAATTTGAAAAGTGGGAATTGTGTTGACATATGGAATCTCTGCTAATCTAGTAAAAATGTGCAAGGAGGCTATTCTTCCTCAAATAACTAAAGTAATTAATCAGTGCATCAGGATGTCCACCGTTCCTGATGCAATGAAAGTAGCTGCTGTAGTACCTGTTTTTAAAAAGGGGGATAGATAAAACGTAAATGACTACCGACCCATTTCGTGTCTGCCTACTTTCTCAAAAATTTTAGAAAAAATACTATACAACCAGATGGTGCAATGCATGGAGGAACATGCACTGCTTAATTGTAACCAATTCGGTTTTCGTGAGGGCGTCAACACGTGTGATGCACTTTTATGTCTGGTAAATACTATTTTGGATTCATTTGAAGACGGAGGCTTTGCAATGGCCACTTTCTTGGACCTGTCGAAAGCATTCGACTGTGTCACATGATATTCTCCTAAATAAACTTGAATGTTATAACTTCAGTTCATCTAGTGTATGTCTTATAACTTCTTATCTCACTGGCAGAACACAAATGACTCGGATAAATGGTAAAACATCTAAACCAATAATGATTAAATTTGGAGTAACGCAGGGATTAATCCTAGGGACACTTCTGTTCCTGATCTATATCAATGAACTGCCAGTATCATTCCCAAAGTAAACGTTATCCAATATGCTGATGATACAACTTTGGTAAGTGTTGATAAAGACCTTACCACAGTTTCTACTTTGAATATCAGTGCTTCGGCAATGGCCTTTTAGTAGTTTGCAGGCAGCCGTCTTCATCTAAATCCGAATAAAAGTGTAAATGTATTGTTCACTTTAAATAAAATTACTAACACTTATTCGCCGCACCCTCAAATTTTTGGGAGTGTGGGTTGATAAGGAGTTGACATGGATTGAAAATATCAATCAACTTGCGAAAAAGCTGTGCTGCAGCATCTACCTTTTACGTAATCTGTCTCATTCAGATTCCCTAGATGTTCTTAAAACAACTTATTTTGCGCATTTTCAATCTCGGATTAGTTATTGTCTGATTATATGGGGTCATTCACCGGGGTGGCAGCGTATCTTTAAGCTGCAGAGACGGGCGGTCCGCATCCTTGCTCATGCTGCTTACAGAGCAGACACAAAACCTCTATTCGTAAACATGAACATTCTAACCCTTCCATCCCTATACATATATCAATGTTTAATTCATATAAATAAAAATATTAGTGAATATCGCCAAATGAATGTTATTCCTAACCATCAAACTAGGCAAGAAAACAATATCCATATAGTCGTGATGCACTTAACTAAATCTCACACTGGAGCTAGATATTGGGGACCTAAATTTTTCAATAATATCCCCGACGTTATTAAAGAATTGCCAATAAAAACATTTAAAGTTTGTATAAAACGATTTTTATTAGAGCAAGCCTATTTTAGCTTTGATGATTTTCTGAATGAATCTAATTTAAGCTCAATTCTAAAAGCTATCTAATATCTGATGAAGTTTTTTGTTTTCCAGAACATAACTACCTCATTTTAATGTGTTTTTAATGTTTTAATGACTTTTTCTTACATGTATTTATATTTATTGTATGTTAATATTTTTGTATTAGCGTAATTTCCATTGACCTGTGTACCACAATTGCGTTTAGCATTAATAAAGTATTATTATTATTATTATTAATAAAGTATAATTATTATTATTATTTGGCATCCAATACAGAAAACACATGACAATCGCTTAGAAAGAGTACAACGTAAATTTGTAAAATATCTGCATTATTGCTCAGAGGGCTTTTATCCCGAACGTGATTATGACTACAACCAACGACTTGTTATCTAGATATAATATGAACACACTGTCACAAAGTAGATTTATTAAGAATTTGGGTTATCTTCAAGACAATCTCCTTAATAAAGTTGATTGCGGTGACCTGCTTGAGCAGATTTATTTTAAAATAAACAGTGTATCAACCAGATCTAGTTCTTTGTTATATTATGAATTTTTGCGCACAAATCACCTGAGAAGATCACCCTTATCAATTTTGGTTTCAAATTATAACCAAGTGTCTCACCTTTGCGACATATTTCATGATTCAAAGAAAAACATGATTGGAAAGATCGTATCTCTAGATAATTCAATGCAATATTTTTAGTGTAATGGGTCATAGATACTATTTATTATTTTAAAATGATATAATTTCTACGCTGTGAACCTTTGTGATATCAGGATAATTTAAAACTTGTATGTGTTTACTTGTGTCATGTGTGTATATATATACTTTGAATTTTTAGTCACATCTTATTGTTATTTGTGTGTAATATTTATGTTTATATGATTTATGTGATATTTTATATGTGAATTTAAATTATTGTAAATTTTCCTTGTAACTGAAACGTTCTGTTGGGTTAATAAGTCAATAAATAAAAAAAAAATAAATAACCTTTCTGATTTTATAAAATTTTGTAAATATGCATATTTTCTATTGAAGTTAATAGTTTTTATGACTTTATACATTTTTTGATTGTGCTTGTCATAATTTCAGATTTCTGAAAGAGTTTTTGTTTTTCAAATTGGAACACTTCAATGATTTAGTCAATTTTGTTACTTTACTAACTTATGAAACAAGTACGGATTTTTATTCACATTTAGTCAACTTTGAATAAGTGCCGCGCGATCGTTTTAAACATGATTTAAAGTAGGCTTTGAGTTTTAAATTAGATTGGCACTATTGACTGTTAACACATAGTTCAGCATAACCTCAAATTTATTCCATCATTCAATTAGTATTTTGGGTAACCGCAGAAAAAAATGCCTCTAAATCATAATATAACGTATCGCACGGTATCACGATACACTTTCTTCTTCGTTCTTGTTTTACCTTCTCCTTTTGATTCCATTTAAACAATAATTTTGAACATAGATGATATTGATATGTCCACATTAGAAGTCGCCAGATTTTTAGTGGGTTTTATTTTCTCCAAAGACTTGTACTTTAAATTAACTTCAAGGGCCATCAACTTCTTCTGTTCACTTTGAAATATTGTCCCTTGTTGCTTTTTAGAAGAAAAAACAGTCGTTTGTTTATCGTTATTAGACATAATACCCAAAAACTCGAAAACAAAGTGACAATTGTGACAATTCATTATCTACTATAAGTTCGAGTAAGTGAGATAAAGAACGAAATGTCTATTTATCGGCTGTGTGAGATTTCCTCCAATTTTGACCAATCAGCGATCAAGGTCAAATAAGCCCTATCTGTCATTAACATTTTTCTTAGAGTATATAATATCCTTAAAATTTGGATTTGCAGCCGCGCTACGCTTCCCTTCGCACTAGCAAAATTGCAGGCTTGTCAGGATTAAAATGATACTGTTGAATAAGAAAAATATTTTTAGTTTTACAACATTCTCTGTTTTATACGCAGGCTTTTCTAATCTAAAAATTTTACTTCATGCTTCACCAAGGAGTGGAAATACTGGTTAGAAAGTTCACATTTAATTCACGCCAATTCTATTAAAAAACAATGTTGAAATAGTTGTTACAAAACCTCCAAAAAAATATGCTAGAATTACTAATTTGTAAAAAACCGCTCATTTCGCTTTAAGGGCGCTTTTAAGTATAAAACTTAATTCTACTACGTTTTAATTAACTATTTTTAATTGCCCCACTTGTATTTAAGCTATTGATTTTACAAAAATATTTTATCTTAATTAAAAATAGTATCGTGAATACTCTAATTACATTTTATAATATTAATTACGTCGAAAATGCGGTGTCTAGTTTCATCATGGCGGAATTATATTACAAAATCCCTTTAGTGCGCCGAGAAATAGAATTATAATTAATGTGACGTTCCTTTCGAACGTCGTATTCGAATAGACGACGATAATTGAGTTCAAGTACCCACAAAATTGCTATAAAACGTTTAATTTTCTATTTATGCACAATTTACACACACATACTGCGTAGTAATTAAATAAATAATCGTTTTTGCAATAATTACTGCAATTAAATATGTATTAAAGCATTTTAGAGATGATTGATTATAAATTAAATTACTGTGTATAAATTACCATAATTTATTACCAATTTTTTAGTTTATTAAGTTGAAGTTAAATCTATAGGTACATCATATTTCAAACCTGTTTATTTGAAATATCATGTACCTATAGATTTAAATTCAACTTAATAAACTAAAAAAAAATATTAGACTTATTAAGACCACACTTTTAAATATATTTTACAATCGTGATACTTACGAAGTATTTTACTTTAATAAAAATATTTTCCATGTCGCTGGCTTAATATTACAAGGTTCTGTCACGTTTTTTTGGATTTTATTAGCCTTTTAACATCACCAATTAAAAGTCGAAAAACCTTGTAATATTAAGGAAGCGATGTATCACAAGCAATTAGCTTCCACAATAACCCATACATATATAAGTGATAAATAATGTTTTACCTATAGATTTAAATTCAACTTAATAAACTAAAAAAATATATTAAAGACTTACTAAGACCACACTTTTTAATATATTTTACAATCGTGATACTTACGAAGTATTTTACTTTAATAAAAATATTTACCATGTCGCTGGCTTAACATTACAAGGTTCTGTCACTTTTTTTGGATTTTATTAGCCTTTTAACATCACCAATTAAAAGTCGAAAAACCTTGTAATATTAAGGAAGCGATGTATCACAAGCAATTAGCTTCCACAATAATCCATACATATATAAGTGATAAATAATGTTTTAAAAAGGTTTTGTTTCACTAATTTGTGATTTAACAATATTTTAAACATTGTTCATAATCTTGATTATATTTTTCCAAAATTTATGAGTTTAGGCATAATTTATAGTTTATTGGTGTTTGCACTACTAAAATTATATTATCTCACATATCCACAGTTTTATGAAAATTGAGTGGTTGGAATTTGAATTACAGAAGCACAAAGTTAGTTGAAGTTATGAAAAATAATCAAGAAGTTTGTGTTTTTAATTTAGTGCTTGGAAATAATTCAAAGAATTCCCATATTTGAACTGAAAGTGCAAAGATTTTTCAGGAATAAATAAACTTCGTTTTCATTTGCGAAAGCTTAAAATTAAATAGTAATTGCAAACGTTTAAAGGTTATTGAAAAGTGTAGTAAATTAGGTGCATTTTTTATTTACCCAAAGAAAATAACAGAATCTTAAATATTTAATAAAATGCTCAATTTTTTTAAATTTATATATTTTATTATGAAAAATGGTGATATGTCCATTATAGTTTTCCTGTTGCTTAGACAAATGATAATTACAAATAAAACAAGAATTAAAATTAATTTAGACTTTCTGCAAAACATTTTTTTAGTCTCGTTGAGACTATTCAAAATGTTCATTGCAACAACTACTTATTGAATATTTGGAGAAGTCTCAAGGAGACTAATTTTTTGCAGAAAGTCGATATTAATTTTAGTTCGTTTTTATATTTGTAAATATTCTGCAAACTATTGGCAAATTCAATTTTTCTTTATATTAATTAATAATTGACATACTAAACTTATTTTACTTGTCTATTGATTCAAGACCATTCTCACATAAAATCAGCAATTTGTAAGCGTGGCGCATGAAGTAAAATTTCGAGTTTAGAAAAGCCTAATTTGGCTTGGTCGCTCCGCTTCGCTACGCGACCAAGCCAAATTTTCGGGCTTTTCTAAACTCGAAATTTTACTTCATGCCTAATCTGGGAGTGGAAAACACTGGTTTCATCATTAATATAATTGATAACTGACGTAATAGGTTTATTGTTGTTTTATTTTTTGAAAAAGTTTTATGACGTTGAAACGGAATGTCAAGTTTTTTACGTCAGACGTCAGAAGACTAAAATAAGTTAGCATCAAAATGCCATAATAGTGAAAATACGGTCGACTAAGTAACTCACAGTCACAATGTTACAATAGTTATTTAATGTTGAAATTACAATCGCATAGATTTTTGACTGTGATTTTAAGACAATAACTCATAATGGCCAACAAAAAGTTGACGAAAGAAACGTTATTTTTCTAACCTAACCCATCTTTTCGACATTTTGACTTTGCATGACGTAATTGAATGTCCCTTATTATTGTGACATTACAAAAGGGACATTAAATTACGTTATGCAAAGTCAAAATGTCCAAAAGATGGGTTAGGTCAGAAAAATAACGTTTCTTTCATCGCAACTTGTCATCTAACCTAAATTTTAATCGAAAAACATGTTCAGAACTGTCTTAAAATGTCATAGTTATTTAAATCTAACTAGTGAAAATAATAATAGCTTTCAAAATTTTATTCCACATTCTCGATTTTTATTAAACAAAACACCCCATGTATTTTTAAACAATTATTTCTCGATTTTTATTAAATAAAACAGCTTGTGTATTTTTATATTCCGAAGTAGAATTAATGTCTGCACTGATCTTCTTTTCTTTTTAAATAAGAGGTTTCAAAATTTTATTCTATGTTCAAATCACGATTTTTTATAATTAACACCTTGTATATTTTTGCTGCAGGGCTGTATAATTGTTAACAAAGATTATTATTAGATAATATCAACATTAAGTTTAACATTTTTCTATGATATTTATGAAAGTTTTAAATGCTATTTTGTTTTTGTTAATGAAATCCTATTAAACTTATATTCATGTTGACAAACTAACAATAAATTAAATATAATAAAGTTAACAAAAACTTTGCACACATTTGAAAAATTATAAAATTATCTTATATTAAGTTGTTATTCGATTGAATTAACGAAAAAGAATCAACTGAAAGTTATAAAATAAATCAAAATAAAATAATTTCTTGTATACGTAACGTAAAAACCATAAAATAAACAAAATCTTTGTCAACATTTACAAAACTAATAAAAATATTCTATATCGAGTTGTTATTCGATTGAATTTACAAAAAAACATAATCAGAATCAACTGAAAGATCTGCGAAATCTGACAATATCTTGAAACCTAAAAAATTGTTAATTAATCATAAAATTATAACAAAAGTAGCAAAAACAAAAGAAATAGATTAGTAAGCATTTTGATACGTTTACCATTGTAAAAATAATTACAAAATCGGAAATGTCTCTTAATATATCGTTAACTTGTTTCTCATTGATCACTTGGTAAAACATTTCTATTAATATATAGGCATTTGTCTGAGATTCACTTGGTTTGTTTTACTAATAAATTGTTTTATTTTCAACTACTTTCGGCTTAATGCCATTTTCACGAATGGTGTACAAAAGAGCAAAATTGATTATGTATACTAGATGTCGGCATTTCAGGTAATAAGCGCTCTAATTATCGGGTAATTCCAAAGGTCCTCGTTGTCATTGACCACGTTTTTCCCGCCTTTATGGCTTTACTTATTTCTAAACCCTCCCGATAATTCAAAACTAATCCCATATTACCCGAATGCAACATTTTACAGTCGTTTGAGTTGAAAAAGTGATTAGCCAGGATGCAATGTTTTGCGAACCCCGTGGTCTGTTTATTATTTAGAATATCTTTCCTATGTTCTTTTAATCTCGTTTCAAAAGACCTGCCTGTTTGCCCTACATATATTGCATCGCAGTCATCACATTTCAGCTCATATACTCCGCTTTTTTATTATTACTATTGTCTGTTTTAATTTTATTATTCACTAATATTTTCCCTAAGTTAACAGAATTAGTTAAAATTATGTTATTGTCCTTTCCCTTAACTGTTTGTTTAATTTTCTGTGAGAGGTTATTGACGTATTCTAATCTATTCCAGTAGGTTTTCTCTATTTTTGTCACACTATAAAAATACTTCCGCAATTGTTTTTGTTTCTTCTTTTTAATCATTTGATCAACTAATGCCTGTTTATAACCGTTATTTTTTGCTATTGTTTTAATTGCGGAAGTATTTTTATAGTGTGACAAAAATAGAGAAAACCTACTGGAATAGATTAGAATACGTCAATAACCTCTCACAGAAAATTAAACAAACAGTTAAGGAAAAGGACAATAACATAATTTGACTAATTCTGTTAACTTAGGGAAAATATTAGTGAATAATAAAATTAAAACAGACAATAGTAATAATAAAAAAAGCGGAGTATATGAGCTGAAATGTGATGACTGCGATGCAATATATATAGGGCAAACGGGCAGGTCTTTTGAAACGAGATTAAAAGAACATAGGAAAGATATTCTAAATAATAAACAGACCTCGGGGTTCGCAAAACATTGCATCACGGCTAATCACTATTTCAGCTCAAACGACTGTAAAATGTTGCATTCGCGTAATAAGGGATTAGTTCTGAATTATCGGGAGGGTTTAGAAATAAGTAAAGCCTTAAAGGCGGGAAAAAACGTGGTCAATGACAACGGGGACCTTTGGAATTCCCCGATAATTAGAGCGCTTATTACCTGAAATGCCGACATCTAGTATATATAATCAATTTTGCTCTTTTGTACACCATTTTTGAAAATGGCATTAAGCCCAAACTAGTTGAAAATAAAACAATTTATTAGTAAAACAAACCAAGTGAATTTCAATCAAATACCTATATATTAACAGAAATGTCTCGATTTTTGTTTATTTTAACATTATATGTTTTATTTTTATTATAACGTTTAATTATTTTAATTTTTGTTTTAAATAAAATTAAAGTAATATTCCGAGTTTAAAATGGCCTAAAAAATTGTTTTAGTCACGTAGCGAAGCGGATGCCTGAAAAGCACTTAAATATTGTGTTTTCCATTTGGCGGAAATTAACTATACGTATTTTTTTTATTAGCAGACATAAAAACTATAATTTTAGTTTTATTTAGTGTTAGAAAAAACAACATAGATGTGTTATTCTTTGTAATTTGATCGATTTATAAGATTTCTAATTTGTCAATGTGCTATAGCCAAATCGTATTACTTCTGTTTTATTTAAAAAAAGAGAATTTTATTGGAACCTTTTCATAATAGTTAATTAATATTGAGACCTGTTTCAATGTTTTTTACCACTTTATTTTAATTTAATAATTCTAGGACTCAAGTTTCGACATATTTAGTGTCATTTTCAAGTTTGACAAATTTACAGTGGTTATATAGCTAACAAGTATTAAACAGTGGTAAATACAATACATCTGTTTGATCGTTCAAAAGTTTTACACATGAATTACGGGATTGTTTGAAAATTTCATCGGCTTCTAAATAATACAACTTGGTACCTTTGGTACAATGATGTACAATTTTTAGTTCATTTAGTTTTTTAATAATATTTTCCCTAATTTCATATAAATGAAAATATCTCAAAAACAAGAAAAGATAGGAACATGCAGGTGTTATTTGTTAGTCTTTATAATTTGATCGGTTTACATGATTTTTATTTTGTCAATTTGCGAAAGCAAAATCATATTACTTTAGTTCTATACAAAAAAAAAATAATAAGATATTTATTGGAACTTCGTCGTAATATTTTTTCTAATTTTATGTAAATAAAAATATCTCGAAAACAAAAGAAGATAGACACAAGCAGGTGTTATTTGTTATGCTTTATAATTTAATCGATTTATAAGATGTTTATTTTGTCAATTTGCTAAAGCCAAATCATATTACATTGGTTGTATACAAAAAAAAATAAGATATTTATTGGAACCTCTTCGTAATATTTTCTCTTATTTTATATAAATGAAAATATCTCGAAAACAAAAGAAGAAAGACACATGCAAGTGTTATTTGTTATTCCTTATAATTTGATAGATTTATAAGATTTTTATTTTGGCAATTTGCTAAAGCCCAATCATATTACGTTTGTTCTTTATAAAAAAAAATAATAAGAATTTTATGGGAACTTCTTAGTATTATTTTCCCTTATTTTATATAAATAAAAATTACTTAAAATTAAAAAAAGATAGAATACGTAGAGACATGCAGGGTGTTCTATTTAAAAAATCAAGATCTATTGGATTAAAGTTGACTGAATGTAAAATGACTTGTTGAAACTGTTGAAACGTCTGCTTATTTTCAATAGTTTCATTCAAAAACAATATCTTGAAAACAATGAAGATAATAAAAATCAATGCAGAATTTAATTCTTAATTAAAATATACAAGACGTTTCATTAAAAAAATAATTGAAAATTAATGGTTTAAAGTTAATTAAATGTTGCTGAAAAACAACCATTCTCTATATAATTTTTCTAAAAATTGAATGATTAATATTTTAGACATAATCTGGTTAATTTATTGTCAAAGTAGAAAATTGTATTATGTATTGTTAATTTCAGGCATTGATCGTATTTTTTTTAAAGAGTTCAATTTGAAGTTTAGAAAGAGTGTTTCCACTCCCAGACTAAGCATGGAGTAAAATTTCGAGTTTAGAAGAGCCTGAAAATTTGGTTTGGTCACGCAGCGCGAAGCGCGGAGCGACCAAACCAAATTTTCAGGCTTTTCTAAACTCGAAATTTTACTTCATGCGCCACGTGTATATAACACTGATATATTGTAAAATTAAGAATATGCTGTAAAGTCAGTATTGAATACCGACTGCTAAAGCAGGATTAAATTTATACTGTTGAATGAGAAAAATATTTTGAATTTGACAATATTTCCGTGTTTTATACACAGGCTTTTCTAAACTTAAAATTTTATTCCATACCTAATCAAGGATTGAAAACAAACGTTACTAACTGTTTAGGAGTAATTAACTTTTATTTAATTAGTAAAAATTAAATGATAAATATTTTAAACATAATCTTATTTATTTATTGTCAAGATAGAAAATTGTATATTAATAATTTCAGGCATTCATCGCTTTTTTTAAAAGAGTTAAATTGAAGTTTAGAACGAGTGTTTCCACTCTTAGACTAAGCATGACGTAATATTTCGAGTTTAGAAAACCCTGAAAATTTGGTTTGATCGCGCAGCGCGAAGCGCGGAGCGACCAAACCAAATTTTCAGGCTTTTCTTAACTCGAAATTTTACTTCATGCGCCACGCGTATAAAACACTGATACATTGTGAAATTAAGAATATACTGTTAAATCAGTATTGAAAACAAACTGCTAAGGCAGGATTAAAAAGATGAAACATATTTTTGGTATTACAACATTCTGTGTTTTATACGTAGGCTTTTCTAATCTCAAAATTTTACTCCATGCTTAATCAAGGATCAGAAACGATCGTTAATAACTTTAAATTTCAAATAAGCGAGATCCTTATGGCGCAGCTCGAAAAACGGACACCCTATATTTCTTGTTTGCTTTGATTAACAGAATAAATTTTGTGGTGTAGTCCGACAAGAAATTTTACCTTAAACATTTGACCCGGCTGTTAAAAAAGTTGGCCACCTATGCTTTAGACCAATTTAATATCATAAGAAATAAAAACCGGCTGCTAAAAAGGTTGACCACCTATGCTTTAGCCCAATTTGATATCACTAGAAATAAAATCATTATAGCGCAGCTCGAAAAACCGGTTGCACTTTTAATACTCGATGATTTTGTTTTCCATTTGTTGAAAAGTGTTTGGATCTTTGTCAGTCTTTGTTCACCTGTTATAATCGATAAAAATCTTTACAAGTTTTGTTAACTTGGAATAAAAACACTAACACTTTCTTCACAATATTTTTTTATTTTTGCTAGATATACCATCGGTGGAAATGAAATGTTGGGACACGTACAAATTGTTTAGTGTGTGTCAAACTTAGAATTTGTCAGTTAATTGTCATTTGATGTGTGAAAAATCTATCATGATGTGTGATGCATGAAAATCCCTCTCTTTTCATCTTATTTACATATTTTTATTGTCACTTCATATTATAACCTTTCTATAAAAAAACCTGATTTGACTGGTATTAATTTGGTTATGTTTGACATTACCCAATTTACGATTTGTTGTTTTTTTACGTTTTATGTCCACCCATGGTACATTTTGACTACTATGTACTCAATATCAGTAAGCTATTAACAATGAGTACATCGAAATGTATATCTAGCAAAAAAAAAGAATATTGTGAAGGAAATGATAGTATTTTCGTTGCAAGTTAGTTGAAATCTTCACGTAACTCAAAAAAAACCATATTCCTATAAGTGTTGTTAAACTAAAAATAATTAAAAACCAAGTACGTTTCTCCGACTAATCAATTATTTACTTGCTTTTATTTTTAATGTAATTTAAAAACATCTTCAAGGTTAATTATTAAAACTCTACTTAGAAAAAATAACATAATAACTTGTGTTCTACCCCCACGATAAAAAAGTTTGAAGATAATAACAGCTCAAAACAAAGCGACCTAAAGTAAGTATCGATGACAAGTTTTTCGTGCCGCTAAATAACTAATCCTCGCCTCGTATCAATTATTCATGGCGGCATTAAAAATTAGATAAAGCCGTAGATTGGGTCTCATTGTGAGGCAACGGCCGATCGATACGGTGATAACATTAACAATTTATGTGAATTTGGTACACGCCACACCAACAATAGACTTGTATCTGAATAGAAGTACATTCTATACCAATCAATGTGCACAACAAACTGCTTATAAAAGCTTCATTATGTTCGAGAAATTACCATGATAACATAGAAGATATTTTTTATTATTTTATAGGAAAATAACTGATTTTATAGGAAATACACTTTATCGAGTTTTGAAAATTACAGTAATGTATAAATTGCTTCGACAAAAATATATAGACATAAGACATAACTAAAAGCGTATTTATTATAACAATGATTGTAAAAAATTAGATGATTTCTTTTTAATAATGTGTTCAGTATTTAGTAGGGTATCTCTTATTGTTAATTACTTCCTGGCATCTTCTTGACATTCAACGAAAAAGTTAATTTACGTAAGCACTATCAACACTATTCTATTTTTCTTCTAATCCGTCTTATTTGTGATTTTTTTATTATACTTTAAGATGTCTAGTTATGTGGTACCACAAATGCTCGACTGGATTTAAGTTGGAGGTGTTGAATAATGTTTGACTTTCAAATAGGATTTAATTCCTTCACTAACTTAGGCTTGTATTTGGAGTCCTTGTCATATTGCAACGAAGATAGTAATGGCAAATTATCCTGCACATAAGGAAGAACACCCATGTTTTAATATATCCCGACATACAAAGAGTTTTATGTAACACCGAACATTTTCATAACGAGAATTTTTCTTTGAAGTATCCATCACGTTGGTTAAATAATGACCAAAATTAATTGTTGACATCTTATATTGTTAAGAAGTACTTACTTTCTTGAGGAGAATCCATTTCGATCGAATCCAAATCACTGTGGCAGGTATAAACTTATTCAGGATCTCGGTCTCGCGTCGACCCTACTTCCCGAGGCGCTCGAGTAACAATGAGGGCCCAGAGCCCCCTATGCACATTTGACCGTTGTTATGGGTGGTTTCCAATAGGCCAGGTACCAACCGACATAACTAAAGTCTAAAAAGTCCCTAAATCGAACGTTCGTTTTTGGGTATTTTGGCCACGTTTTCGGCATTTGGAACCAATGTGCAACGTGACGAGTAAAGTATGGATTTTTCTAAGTGCCAGTTTTCAAAGTTAATGTTGCAATGTTCATAAGTGAAAAGTCCCACGAGATCCCACGCTCGGACCACTTGCCCCTTATTGTGTAACACATTTTTAATCATGTCCAAGTAAAATTAGCTTCCCAAACTTTCCCGTTTTCTTTTTTAATTGAATTTTCTATGCAGAAGTTCGTTAACTGCTGTAAATGACATTTCAATATATACACGGAAAAAAATATTGGCTTGTTACTCGTATATATTTACTTACGATAGGTAAACTGTTGGGCTGCTATTGATACAGGTATACATTTTAGGTTATGGTTAACCCAACAGATATACTACGGCACATTTACTTGTTTCAATCCGCGGATATACCAGAATCAGCCCAAAAGTTGGGCGATATTTAGACTGAATGTTTACTTACGCCTTGTTTACCTAGGTTAAGTATCCGCCATCTGTGTATATCAAGTATAATTTTTTCCCAATTTGAGTAAAACTGACAGGTAAACATGTTTACCTATTCTGAGCCAACCAGTTTTTTCCGTGTAACATTCAAATTCGTGTTACTTTTCAGTTAAAGTTATTACAATTTATGTATAAAATAGTAACAGTTAATAATTACAAATGTATAAAATCATAATGATAATCGAATAATTACGTTATAATTACAATTACAATTACATGGTTTCATTGAAATAATTTAAATGTAAACATTGTCAATATTAGTAATAGAAACGACAAAAAGTAGATAGAAAAAAAGAAGAAGAAAAGTAGAAGAAGTTTCTCGGTTATACGTCATCAGAATCTCGGGAAAGGGATGGGTTTTTCCCAATATGATTACAAACAGCTGCTGGGAAAAGAATTAAAATTAAATTTATCAAATGAAATAAACTGTTCTCTAAGTGTAATAACAAAAATTCATAATTCAAAATTACAATCATTTTCAGATAAATCTGTAGACTCCACATCCTTAAAAAGAAAAACAATTTACGATATAATCAAGAACTCTATTACGAAAGACAACAATACCCTTATCGGTTTGGTCGACACACATCTAAAAACCGTAACTGGAAACCCGATCACTGTGTCTGCCGATGGAAAAAGGGTCTTGCGGAAAGTTTTCCATAAAATTCGGCAAAAATTTAACGAGAACCACAGTATTCACGACAGATTTTTGGAAAATAATACGCTGTGGCTAGACGTCGTTATCAACAATCTAAGCGAATGCTCTTCAAAAACTGTGCACGGTAAGGTATCTTAGTACAAATTCATAATATCATTGGTCTCTGTCCAAAACGCCTAAATGATAATCATTTTTACAGAGCCTCCCAAAGACGCAAAAGCGACTTCAAGTACAGCCGGAGCCACGCCTGGACGTGCCGCAGGGCGTCCATCTACTAGTTTTGAAGGCTGCAGTGAGAGGTCAAAAAGAAGGAGAACGCAGTCCATGCGAGACCAACATAACATCGACGAGCTCGCCTACGGATTGCAGATGAGCTTTCGCAATTCTGGGAACTTGGATGCAGCAAAGGTGGTGAAAGAGATTGCCGAAGGGAGTCCAAGCACAGCAACGAGGTATAGAGATGCCTTACATGCTGTTCGTGAAAACCCAATGACCAAAAATGAGGCTCTATCGCTGCTTATTGACAACAGATTGTCAAAGCATATGTACAATAACATCAGAGCATCGAGTATTGATCATAACTGTAAATTATATCCATCTTACAAGGATGTTTTGACCGCTAAAAAAGAATGTTACCCCCCCGCTTCCGATATGCGTATCACAGAGAGTAGTGCTGAAGTAAACCTTCAAGCACTGCTGGATCACACGGCCAAACGAATATTGCTGGTCCAAGAAGATGTCATTCGCAGCCTCGTCGACAATCTTTACAATGTCGATTTGATTTGTAAATGGGGATGCGACGGAACATCTGGACAAAGCACGTTCAAGCAAAAATTCAAAGGGGATGATGGCTCAAAAACCGACGCAAATATATTTTTTGTTTCTCTCGTGCCGCTTCAGCTTGTAACTGTGGAGAAGTCATCGCAGAAAGAAATCGTTATCTGGAAAAATCCGCGTCCGTCATCTCCTCGATTTTGTCGCCCTCTGAAAATCGAATTTCTACGTGAAACTGTCACTTCGACGAAACTTTTGGTAGATGACATTCAAAAGCAAGAGCGCAACTTGACTGTTTTCGAAACAATTGTTGATGGAAAAGAGCTGCATGTTTCATACGTCTTATCTCTCACCATGATAGATGGAAAAGTGTGCAATGCGTTGACTGACACTACTTCGAGTATGAGATGCTATCTTTGCGACTGCACATCGAAGCAGTTCAACGATATTGATGCCATACTGAAAAAACCGATCAAAGACGATCATTTGCAGTTCGGCCTTTCCACTTTGCATGCCTGGATTCGGTGAGGCCCTTTTGCACATTTCCTACAGGCTTGAAGTAAAGAAATGGCAAAACCGGGGCCAAGATAAGGAAAAGGTCGAAGCGCGTAAGAAAAACATTCAGAAAGGATTCCGTCAGGAATTGGGGCTCTTGATTGACATGCCGAAACAGGGGTATGGAAGTACAAACGACGGAAATACCGCACGTCGTATCTTCGAGAATGCGGAAATTACGGCATCGATAACTGGATTGGACAAACGTTTGATTAAAAGATTTCACGTTGTGCTACAAGTTCTTGCGTGCGGGTTCGACGTGAATCTCTGCAAGTTCGATCAATATTGCACCGAAACAGCTCGATTATACGTGGAACTATATCCCTGGTTCTGCATGCCAACTACGGTGCATAAGGTTCTGATGCACGGCAGCAAAATTATTGAAGCGTCGATCCTGCCTATTGGACAAATGTCAGAAGAAGCGCAAGAATCTTGCAACAAATTCATTAAACAATATAGGTAGGATTTTGCGCGGAAATCTAGTCGCGTCCAAAACATGCAGGATGTATTTCAGAGGCTTTTGGTAGCTTCAGACCCTGTAATATCGAGCCTCCGAAAACTGCCGTTGAAACAGCTGAAAGCGTTACACGTTGAAGCTGTGGATATGTTAAAAGCGCCGAGCTTGGAAACTGAGAGCAGCGACGCCGACGACGAATCTGCGCATTCGTCCGACGATGAATACTAATTTACATGTACTTTTTGTCCGCCATATTGGAACCGCCATTTTGTTTTCTTTTTAAGTTTTAGTTCATATTTTACATCAGTGTAGTTAAAACTGCCAATATACCGAATTTTCACAAAAATATGGCAATTTTTAACTTTTTGTCCACCATATTGGATCCGCAATTTTGTTTTTTTTTTAATGTTTAGTTCATATTTTACATCAGTGTACTTAAAACTGCCAATATACCGAATTTTCACAAAAATATTGCAATTTTGAACTTTTTGTCCGCCATATTGGTACCGCCATTTTGTTTTTGTCAGTTTTTTATAAAGATTTTGCATTACTTTCCTTAAAGCAGCCTATACACAAAGTTTCAAACGAATCCATTAACATCTTCATATTATGACCACCTTTTCGGCATTTGGAACCACTGTGCGTTGGTTAAATAATGACCAAAATTAATTGTTGACATCTTATATTGTTAAGAAGTACTTACTTTCTTGAGGAGAATCCATTTCGATCGAATCCAAATCACTGTGGCAGGTATAAACTTGTTCAGGATCTCGGTCTCGCGTCGACCCTACTTCCCGAGGCGCTCGAGTAACAATGAGGGCCCAGAGCCCCCTATGCACATTTGACCGTTGTTATGGGTGGTTTCCAATAGGCCAGGTACCAACCGACATAACTAAAGTCTAAAAAGTCCCTAAATCGAACGTTCGTTTTTGGGTATTTTGGCCACGTTTTCGGCATTTGGAACCAATGTGCACCGGTACAAAACACTGATTTAATATTACGTTTAGCGGTGTGTTTTAAACTTCGTAATATCTCAGTGTTTTGTACCGGTGGCGCATGAAGTAAAATTTCGAGTTTAGAAAAGCCTGAAAATTTGGTTTGGCCGCTCCGCGCTTCGCGCTACGCGACCAAACCAAATTTTCAGGCTTTTCTAAACTCGAAATTTTACTTCATGCTTAGCCTGGGAGTGGAAAACACTCGCTTAAAGCTTCAAATTGAATTCTTTTAATAAAGCGAGCATCAGAAAATGTGCAACGTATGCATATGGATATTTCGAAGAAAAATTCTCGTTATGAAAATGTTCGGTGTTACATAAAACTTTCTGTATAACCCTATTCATAATGCCTTGAATGTGACTGCGTGGTTCAAAGCCTGAGAAAAAAAACCCAAACCGTGACAGCTACACCTCAATGTTTAATTGTGGGTAATGTAAACTTAGGGTGCCAACTTTTAATAACAGGGCATCTAACATAGCTTGTGCCACCATATCTAAACTTATTAAACTTGAACTGTTTTAAAGCACTGAGCCAATTCTAAACGGGCCTTACAGTTTGCATTTTAATATAAAGTTTTTTTTTTAACTTCATGTCTTACAAATAAATTCAGTGCATTCAATCTTCGTTCAATTGTTTTTGTTGAGATATTAGGTAATCCTTAAGCTTGTAACCCACTTTTGATTTGGATATTGTCTTAAAAGGATCTTTCGATCGATTTATTTTATTCACTCAGACACCTCTTTCACTGCTTTTTTTTTCGATGACCACTTCTTTTTTTCCTTCATACAGTGAACCTACTTGTATTATTGTTTAATAATTGCCCACGCTGCTTTTGGTTGAAACTTAAATTGATTGAAATTTCTATGTGACGTTCCATACTTGAATAATTTAATAATTTGATTTTGAATGGCAAAGGAATTTTCAATACCACGAGATTTTCTATTTCATTCAATTAAAATATTAATCATAAATTGGGTGTCTATATATTTTTGTCCTAACATGAATTATGTTATTGTCTTTATTTTTTGTGTGTGATTACTGAATCATTATTGCTATTCATTGGCGTAGACTTATTGATAATTCAATAAATAATTAAATAACATTATAACAAACTTTAAAGACGTTCAATTGTTTATATCGTTAACTTGTTTCTCATTGATCACTTGGTAAAATATTTCTATTAATATAAAAGTATTTAATTGAAATTCACTTGGTTTGTTTTACTAATAAATTGTTTTATTTTCAACAATTTATTAGTAAAACAAACCAAGTGAATTTCAATCAAATACCTATATGTTCAATTGTTTGTCTATATAATTTTGTCCATCATTGTATAAGTGGCATTTGACTTGACTACAAAGCTTGAAATACATTGCATTATTATTGAAACAAATCATTAGGGCATAATGTAACCACATTAAATATTACAATCCGCGAAATTATACTGAATTATATAAATCAGATATTTCAGCCTCCATTCGTTCATTGAAAACTGAAATCCTTATTTAATTTAGTATTCAAAAATGTACAATTTTAATATTTAAACAATATGCTTGATTTATTAAAGGAAATTTACAGGATTTATTAGGATACAAAACAAGGTAAAGGAGTTATTCATGAGCGTTGTTTTCGATTGCGTTTATGCATGGTCGTTAATCAAGTGACATTTTTCGGGATTGCCAGAAGAAGTTTGGGAGGACTTTTACGAGACTTTTGAAATATGGCCGCTTTCCGGTGGATCCGAGTGATAAATCTCCGGAATTAGCCATTATTACATTTACGGTATTTTTCAAGTGTTTACTCCATTCAATGCTTTGGAGAAAAATTTATTATATGATTTTTACAAAATATTGGAGGTATAAATAATTCGAATGTACATTTATTAATCTAGGTAAATTACCTTATATAAATAAAATATTGTATTATTAATAAAGATTATTCTTTCATAAAAATATTCTCAAAATACTTCAAAAAGCATATAATCAACGATCTGTTTGAAATTCAATATTATTTTAGTCATTCGCTGTTTATTTATAGAAGCGTCTAATTTGCAGCTTGTAACAAGTGTTTCCACTCCGTGATTATGCATGAAGTGAAATTTCGAGTTTAGAAAAGCCTGAAAATTTTATTTAGCAAGCGAAAGCTGGAACAAATCCTCAAAAAAAGATTCGTTTCATTAATCCGAATCACCTAATATGATCGAATCACGAATACTCGAATAAAGAATTCGTAACAGAAAAATTTGATTCTAATCAAAGATTCTAATCCTTTTTCTTCGAATACAAATCCTTGAAAAATATCTTTGATTTAGAGCATAAGGTAAAATCATTTTTTTATTCGTTTGCAACCATTATTATTTTAATATCGTCAACAGTTTTTTTGAACGAAAATGTTCAAAACCTTATTATTTATTAATACTACTAAACATCGTTGATAACAGACTAATATCTGATTCCGTGTTACTCTAATTAAAGATATATTTGTGTGTTTTCAAACTTCACTTTAAATCAGTGTTTTAAACGCTTGGCGAATAAAGTAACAATCGAGTTTAGAAAAGCCTGAAAATTTGGTTTAGACGCGTAGCGCTACGCCACGAAACCACATTTTCAGACTTTCTACGTATTGTAATATTATATTTATGAAGATGTAGTAAACACAAAGTAAACGCCGTCAAAATAAAAGATTAAATTACCCACATTTCAATATCCGTTAATAACAATGAAATTATTGCTTGGTTACGGATTTCAATACACATTTTAATTTATGTTTATGTAGATTTAACATTATTTAATTATATAAATTTAATTAATTATCGTGTTTGTTCGTATTAATTATGTTTATTAGTTCGAAACAATTTATACTAATTTTTAATTAATATAATAAAATGTAGATTTTTTCATCATAAAATTAATATATATATATTTTTTTAAATCCGTTGCTTATCTGTAGTGCATTTCTGATAGCGATAAATACTTGTTATAAATATTGCGAAATTATTGTTTTAAAATATATAATTAGACATAAGCTTTCAAGTCAAAATAGCAATGTTTTCAATATTTCATTTTTATTGCACGTAAGTGGTTTGATGAGGATCTATAAGTCAGAAACGAGTGTACTTGTAAAAATTTACGCTAGAAAACTGTACACTAATTCCATCATAAGTAAATTCCTATTTCAAGTTCTAATTCCCACTGCATAATTCACAACCGCGAATGTAAATATTTCGATGGTTCGTTAAGCTAATTTCATTCTGATGTTTTTCTCTGGCGGGAAAGCATTATGATAATTACACGATGCAGAGTAGCATCTTTATGTGTAATACGGAAAGTTCGTTCATTAAGCGTTCTTGAGAGGATAAAGGAGAAACTTGTTGTTTATATAACGCCCGTCACGGATGAACGTCTCAGATGCAGACTTTCGGATTCCCCCCTATCCGTCTTGGGGGTATAACTTGTGGCCAAGTTGGCTGCCTGATACGAGGAGTAGAGACAGGATTACTTCGGATGAGATCTCAAAGTAGGACATGCATAAATAAAGATCATTGGCGTGTAAATGCATACATGAAAATATTTACGAAGAATATAATATTTAAATCGTATGAAAATAAGATGTTTGCAAAAATTATGTAGGCTATATTTTTCATCATTTTGCTATAAGGTTTTGAAATGACAAAAATTCGTAAGTTTCTCGAGACAAACTTTTGAAGTTATAAGAATATGAATTTGTGTTCAGTACTTATTCATTCACCGGATAACTATATACGTGTTTCAGGCTTCAACGCCATCATCAGTATAGTCCCGAACCAGTGCTTGGAGAATACTGGACATCTTTGACCATTTATTACGGTCTGTGCAATTTGCATATGTTTTCAAAGCATAAACGCCTTCTAATGCTCCTTAGCTCAAGTAGCATCGTCAATAGCTGGCAAACTACACGTTTGTATACAGCAATTGTTCGTCCACGAGAGGGCATTATTTAATAGAATACAAATATCAAGAATATGAATTTGTGTTCAGTACTCATTCATTCACCGGATCATCAGAATAGTCCCGACCAGTGCTTGAAGAAAACTGAACATCTTTGACCATTTATTACGGCCTGTGCAATTTGCATATGTTTCGAACGAACAATTGCTGTATACAAACGTGTAGTTTGCCAGCTATTGACGATGCTACTTGAGCTAAGGTGCATTAGATGACGTTTACGCTTTCGAAACATATGCATTTTGAAGTTTTTATTATTCTTTAATTACTCTTACACGTAAAAAGACTGTTATTTTTTACTTCACTTTTTATTTGTATCGTTAGATGTACATTTTAAGACACAAGGTGCTCATTGTGAATAATAAACTTTGTTATTGAAAATATAGCACCTTGTGTCTCGACATGTACAGTCGTGGCAACCCAAATGTAAACGCTCTTTGGTTGTCATGGTATTTGTTACTATAATTCATTCCTGTAATTCAGGCTTTGGCCAGTGGTATTACAAAGAGAGGCGTCATCGGAAAATGTTGACAATCATTTTTGAGAGCTGTCAAATTTATTTGCGACGAACGACTATGATGCAAAGTGTAAATTACACCATCAAATTTTGGCGTTCAAATTTGGGCTGCGTCGACTGTACACCTAACGATACAAATAATAAGTGAAGTAGGGAATAACAATATTTTTATATATAATAATCACTTTATGTAAACTCAAAAACATACAGTTTTCAATTACCCTATTCAATCAAATACAAAATTAAGTTCACTATAAAATCTAAACGTAGGTAATTCATATTAAATCAGCGTTTTATACGCCTGACGCATGAAGTAAAATTTCGAGTTTAGAAAAGCCTAACTTGGCTTGGTCGCTTCGCTTTGTTACGCGTCCGAGTCAAAATTTCAGGCTTTTCTAAACTCGAAATTTTACTTCATGCTCAACCTAGGAGTGAAAACCTATGTTAAAAAATACAACACGAATAGTTACATTTCTTAGGTGTTAAACTAATTTTAGAATATATCTTTGTCTCGTGTTCTGGTAAAAATCCTGGACATATAGTGAAATTCGGAAGAGATGTCCTATGACTCATTGATGTGGAATGTGTGGTCCAAATTTTTTTGAGAACATGTCGACAGTTGTATCTTTAACGATTTATCCTAGTTGTGTCAAATTTTGAGGTTACATGACAATGTCATACTGTTAAGGTCGCGAGTATATTAGTGTTCTTTCTTTTAGAAAAGCTTTAAATCATAATTTCTTGTCATTTTTTTCTATTGAGTATACATATCCCAATTACGTGTTATATATTTTTAAATATTCGTTGTTTTCTTAAAGGAGGTCAATTTGAAGTGTAAACGAGTGTTTTCCACTCCCGGGTTAAGCATGAAGTAAAATTTCGAGTTTAGAAAAGCCTGAAAATTTGGTTTGGTCGCGTAGCGCGAAGCGCGGAGCGACCAAACCAAATTTTCAGGCTTTTCTAAACTCGAAATTTTACTTCATGCGCCACGCGTATGACACTGATTTCAAGCGAAGTTTACTCGTTCACAATATTTAAGTGCTTTTAGTGTCTAATACGCGTGGCGCATGAAGTAAAATTTCGAGTTTAGAAAAACCTGAAAATTTGGTTTGGCCGCTCGGCGCTACGCCACCAAACCAAATTTTCAGGCATTTCTAAACTCGAAATTTTACTTCATGCTTAGTCTGGGAGTAGAAATCACCCGTTTTAAGCTTCAAAATGAACTCTTTAAAAAAAAGCGTATGCATATGTATACCTAATAGAAATGTCTCTGTATGTATACTTAAAAGAAAAATTCTCTGTATTAACAGATAAATCCGATGACTATTTACCAAATCTACTGAATGCGCATTCGATTCAACTAACAGTTTCCTTTGAGCTTACACAAAATCAACATAAATGCATTATTTATTTCTGAAAATGCCTGAACTATTTAGTAGATGTGGAAATTGGAATAATACCACTTAAACTTACTTTGAAAACGATTGTGCACATTAATTTAAATAATTTGCGGCTATGTTTTTGCAGATTTAGTTATACGAAGACATTGTTATAATGTGATGTTTAACCTTAAAATTTTAAAGCTGCATACCGGAACATACGTTTTTGCATGTTCCATATAAAAACCATAGAAGACATATTATAAAGTTTTCTGTCTCTTTTCACACACGCAATCTGATGACATCAAGTGCAGAAAGCAGTACAAATCAAGGAAACCATGGGACACCTCTCGTGAATCGTACCTTAGCCATGGTTAACAGTCAATGTCAAATTTATTATATTGAAACAACAATGATATATACTGTTCTGTAATTTAGAGATGATGATGAGATGAGATGATGCAGTACCTGTGAAAACAAAATAGCTATAATTTAATAGAGCTAGTGTGTAATATTAATATTTAATGTAAGAATTCACTACAAACTTACAAGATGCTAACTAGTAGTAATAAGTTGTGCAAATACTCCAAAGTAAAATAAATTATTCAGCAACGTGTAATTAGTTTACCTCATCACCTGCGTTTACGTAACTCGGCGAGAGTTGTCAGTTTGGAGTCGGTTTTAAGAGAATTTAATTAAACAAAGTATGTAACAACAAACTCGAAACTGGAATGGATGAATCGGAAAACGAAGGGAAACTGGAAACCGAACATCGAGTCGGCTGGTATTTATCATTCACCGAAAACGCCGCAGTTATAGATAAACCCGCCCGATGCCGCAAAACCGATGATAAATATAAACCCTCGCCCGTTATTAAAGCCCATTAAAATGACCGCAACTGTTTCGACTTGATAACAAGATTACGATTGTAAAGTTTGAATTATGTAAGGATTTCTTTCTTTCGCTAGTTAGGTAAATTTACCGAATCAAAGCTTTGCTCTTTGACTTGATTTTGTAACTATACTTAAGCTTGTATTAGACGACGCTATTTTCTCGTATAAGAAAATAGTATACTATTTTCTATCATGGTGTAATACACAAAATATGACCGAATGCAAATCTTGTACTGTTTTTTATAATGGAAATAGGACATGTTCTATTTAGTACACCATTATAGAAAATAGTATACTGTTTTCTTATACAAGAAAATACCCAGCAATATTATATGATTTGGTGTGATGGGTAGTGTCGTCTAATACAAACTTTAGAGCAAACTCAACACAAAATATAAATATTTAATTTTTATTCAAAGTGATAACACTGTAATACTTAAAGTATCATCTTTAAATATTACAATGTTATCACTTTTAATAAAAATTCAATATTTGTATTTAATGTATATAAAAGTTATAAAAACACAAATTAACATATTTTTGCATTAATCTTCCAGTAATTGCGTACGGTCTCTAAGTCCAAGCTAATACATGTTTTTCATATAACTAAAGATGTATAAAGTGCTTCCTTCTTTCATAATAAGTATTTTCCTAAAATGTGCCTATACATCTGTATTGTAACCAGTGCCAGAGAAAGGGTTTATGTCGCTACAGGCAAACTAGATTTCACCGCCCTAGCATAAGTAAAGTTTTTTTTTTTACCTACAAATTTCGTTTTTCACTTTTTGAAATAATGGCTTACATTTAGGTCAGTTTAAATGTGATAAACATACAGGGCAGTGGCGTAGATAGCTGTTTGCGATGGTGGAAGGATTTGAGTTACTATTTTGTTTCATAAATGTATGTTTCCAAAGTTACATTATTATTTTTGTATTTTTATTTTATATTTTTATTTTAAATGCTTACTTTAATAATTATATGTTAGTTTATTTTCTTAGTGTATAATAGAGAAGGTTTAGATGAAAGAACAGTATGAGTCCAATTTAGGACTCAGACTGAATCTCATGATTAGTAAAGTAAAAGAATTATATTGTTTATTTTTATATTATCTTTAGGATGTTTATTATTATTATTATTATACAAAAACAAGTTCAAAACATGAAGATATATCCATCATAGTAGTTTACCCGTCATTTAAAGAATTATTGATTGGCATACTAAACGTATTTCACTTATTAATTGGTTAAAGACAATTTCACAATAAATCAGCGTTTTATACGCGTGGCACATTAAGTAAAATTTCGAGTTAAGAAAAGCCTAATTTGGCTCGGTTACTTCGCTTCGCTACGCGACCGAGCCACATTTTTAGGCTTTTCTAAACTCGAAATTTTACTTCATGCTTAATCTGGGATTGGAAACACTCGTTAGACAATCAATCATAAAGTTATTTTACAGTTTCTTTTATTGTAAAATTTATGACTAAAAATAGTGGTGTGAAATTACTGGTAATTGAAAATAGGGTAATTTAAGATAAGGTAATATACTCGTAATATTACTGAGAATATTATGGTCATATGGCAATAAACATTTTTTTTTTTTTGCAATAATTTACGATATTTTTACTCGAAATAAAAAATAATAATGTGTAAACTTAGAATGTTTTCCATTATTTTATCGTAACAATTTTTGTGAAGAAAATATTTAAAATTCACCGAATTTTAATATATGGGAAATAATATCATTTTTTTTTTAAATAACAAATAAAAAACTCGCAAGTTCAATAAATTACTAAAAATTAACAAAAACGTACCTGTTTTACATTAACAAAAATATAAAATTCATAAAATAACAAAAATGTGCACATTGATGAATTAATTCCATTAACAAAAATATAAAATTTATAAAAAAAAACTAATAACACAAGGAAAAGGAAACACAAAACCGACTAAAGTAAATAATAAGGTAAATAAGACACTTAAACTTTGTTTGTATAACTGAGGTTTTTTTATTGTGACTATAGTTTCGACAACTTTAACTGGTCATTATCAGACTACACTTGTAGTCTGATAATGACAAGTTAAAGTTGTCGAAACTATAGCCACAATAAAAATAACCTCAGTTACACAAACAAAGTTTAAGTGTCTTATTTATGTTAATAATGATGTATAACGAAGTAGAAGCCTCAACAGTTAACAGTTTATATAATAAGGACAAACCTAAGAAACAAAAACAAAAAATACAAACACAAGAAATTTACGAATGAAAAAAAAATAGAGAAGAAAGAAAAAACGAATTGAGAATAGGCACATGGAACGTAAGAAGCCTTAAGGGAAAAGAAACAGAACTAATAGAGGAAATGATAGAACACAAAGTTGAAATATTAGGAATAACAGAAACTAAGAAGAAAGGTAAAGGAATACAGAGAATATATAAAGGATACTGGATAATTTGGTCAGGAGTGGAGGAAAAGAGAGAGCTAAAGGAGGAGTACGATTAATAGTAGCACCAGACAGGCTGAAAGACATTATAAAGGAAAGACAGGTGAATGAAAGAATAATGTCAGTAGACATAATGCTAACAAAGAAAGAAAAGTGGACTATAATAACAGCATATGGAGAAATGAAGATGCAAGAAAAGAAGACAAAGACAAATTCTATAAGGAACTACAAAAAGAAATAGACAAGGGAACAGAGAACACTATAATCATAGGAGACCTTAACGGAAGAGTAAGCACAAAACGAAGGAATAGCAGAATACGTAGGGAAATATGTAGAAGCAAAAAGAAACAATAATGGAGACAGAATAATACAACTGTGTATAGAAAATGACTTAATAATCACAAACACAAAATTTAAACACAAAGCCATACATAAATATACGAGAACGCAAGCAGCGAGGAACGAGAAATCTCTAATAGATTACTGCCTAATAAGTAAAAATAAATGGAAAACGTTGAAAAACGTAAAAGTAACAAGAAAATCCGAGATGGGAAGTGATCACTCATTACTCAAAATAGTCATAGCACGAAAATAAGAAGAACAAACTGACAAAAGAAGAGAAAGAATCAAGGAGAAAATAAGGCCGCACAAACTTAAAGAAGAACAATACCGAAAGACATACCAAGAGATAATAAATAGAGAATTCGCTAAAGAAAAAGATAATAAAGAAATAGAAGAAAAATGGACAATATTAAAAAAATGTTTGATAGAAGCAGCAAAGAAAAGTTGCGGAACAACAAAGATAAGCAACAAATATAGACAGAAAACAGAATGGTAATCCGAGCAAATAAAAGTAAAAATCAAAAATAGAAAATAAAGCTGGAATAAATATCTAAGTACCAACAAAAATGAAGTTTATGAAGAATACAAAAAAAGAAGAAAAGAAGTAAAAATGGGGGTACAGAAGTGCAAACAACATCTATGGAAAGAATTTGGTATGATGATGAGCGAAAATTATCGGGATAATCAAAAATTATTCTATGGAACTCTTAAGCAATTGAAAAAAAGAAAAAAACAGTCTAATGAACATAAAAGATAAGAACGGAATGATAGTGACAAATGAGGATAAAATAATGCAAAGATGAAAACAATACTTTCAGGAGCTGACAGATACAGAAACGCAAATGAAAAGAAAACCGGAAGAAGACAACCAGATAGACAGCGATATGGAAGAAGCTAAAGAAATAACGGAAGAAGAGACAATAGAGGCTATCAAAAAACTAAAGAATGGAAAAGCAACAGGAAAAGATGAAATAACACCAGAAATGATCAAAAACATGGAAAAAGTGGGAGTTAGAAAACTGACAGAATTAATGAACGATGTATGAATAAATGGAAAGATACCTACACAGTGGAATATAGGAATTAGCCTACCTATATACAAGAAAGGAGACAAGAGGGACTGCAATAATTACATAGGAATCACATTAACAAGCATACCAGGTAAAGTAATGGCAAGAATACTTGAAAAAATAATTAGAGACAAGGTATAAAATACAATAGAAAAAGGACAATGTGGATTTAGAAAAGGAAGAAGAACCCAAGATTTAATTTTTATACTAAGACAGATAAGCGAAAAAATAATAAAGAAGAACAAAGAGGCACATGCATGCTTTGTGGACCTTGAAAAAGCATTCGACAGAATAAAGAGAGAATACATATGGAAAACTTTAGAAGATAGAGGAACAGGAAAGAAGACAATCAGAACAATCCAAGCAATGCATAAAAATAACAAGAACATCATAAGAACCAACAACGAGGAATCAACGGAGTTCACAACATGAATAGGAGTTAAACAAGAATGTGTCCTTAGCCCCCTCCTGTTCACTCTAGTTTTAGACTCTGCAATAAATGAGGCAAAAAAGAGATGAAAACATTGAAAGTAGGATTATGGAAATTGAGAACAACGGAAATATCAGAGATATATTAGCAGAAACTGAGAAAGACTTGCAACAAAATATGCAAATTCTAATCAGGGAACTGGCAAACATAAATATGAGGATAAATTTAAATGAAGACAAAATCAATGGTAATAACAAAGGAGCGTAAAACACATAATATTACGAGGAACAACAATAAAACAAATAGAAAGCTATAAATACCTGGGAACAATAATCGAGAGCAATGGCAAACTAGAAAAAGAAATAGAAGACAAAGTAGGAAAAACTGGAAAACTGTACAACATGATGAAACATACGTTCTTTGGTAAAAAGGAAATACCTAAGGAAATAAAAACAGAAATAGTAAAAAAAGTGATAAGACCTAGGCTAACATATAGCAGCGAAATGTCCAGAGCAACGAAAAGGGAGAATAAACGCAACAGAGGTGAGATTTCTTAGGAAGATAGAAAACAAGACAAAACTAGACAAGGTAAAAAATGAGGAAATTAGACAGAACCTAGACATCGAGCCAATTAATGAAAGAATAGCAGAGGGACAGATGAGATGGTTTGGACATATAAACTGAATGAAAAATGAAATAAACACGAAAATGATATACGAAACAAGAGTACAAGGGAGGAACCAGAGAGGAAGACCGAGAAAAACTTGGAACGATAGAATCAGGGATACCATAGAGAAAAGGGGCATGAATTGGGAAAAAGCAAAACAACTAACACAAGACAGAAAGAGATGGAAAGAAGCATAGAGATTAAACAGATGATAACATAATTATGTATGAATATGTAAACCGCCTTACGCCGCAAGGTAAAAAGGATTAAGATTAAATAAAAATATAAAAAAAACAAATGTTTAATAAACAAAAATGTGAAGAAAAATGTAATCACACAAAATTCATATAAAATTTGCTATATATAATATTTTGATAGGTTATATTTTTCTTTTAAGAAAACTGGTAGAAAATCAATCAATAGTTTTAGTTATTTTAATACTGAGTGGATGTTAACAATTGGTATTGATTTTATGTTATCATATATTTTGGCAATTTATATGTTTTCATAGTTTTTTTTTTAATTGAATTATCAATTTAATATTTTGAAAACTTGAATAGACAAATGAAATATAGTAGATTGTTTGACAAGTTTTAAAAGCCGATTCGTATGTCATGCGAATACCAAATGGTAGTTACGAGCCCGCAGGGCGAGTAAATGCAAGGTATGAGAAAAAAAATGCATATGTTGATATTTTATAACCTGTGTGAGAAATCGACGTTTCATATGTTATCAGAATCATCAGGTGATATACCATAAACTACGGTAAATTGTCAGTGGTAATTACCATGTTAGTTTACCACTAACATCACCACTTTTACAGCTGAAAATCCCGTAAATTAAGGTTTTGAACACTTTCATTCAAAGACTTTCACCTCTTAAAGTTATGAAACCACCTTATTGTAGATTTAAATAAATAAAAATAATAGATTTTCTTTAAGACATATTTGTATTTGTATTTGATTATTTATTAGGGAATCTCCAATTGAACACAAAACATTAAAAACATAGACAGGTCAAGATAACGTGTTTAAATTAAATACTGGGAATTTTTCTTTTAAGAATACATAAGCATACAGTTATTTTAAGAGTTCAATTTGAAGCTTTAAAGAAACGTTGTCCACTCCCAGATTAAGCATGAAGTAAAATTTCGAGTTTAGAAAAGCCTTAAAATTTGGTTTGGTCGCTTCGCGAAGCGGAGCGACCAAACCAAATTTTCAGGCTTTTCTAAACTCAAAATTTTACTTCATGCGCCCCGCGTATTAAACCCTGAAAACAATGAAATATTATGAACAAGTGAATTTCACTTGAAATCAGTGTATTACTATTTATCAAAGATTCATGGGGGGGGGGGATTGATCCTCTAAATCTCCCCTTCTATCTACGCCACTTATACAGGGAATTTTTCTTGTAAGTAAGGTTTTTACAACCTTTGAGATTTTAGTCAATTTTCAAAATGAATACTCTTCATTCTGATAATTTTTATAATGATTAGGGTTCGTTAATCTATTCGAATGTTTATCTTCTTCTTCTCCCTCTTTGCGTAAACAATGGCCTTAGCTATTGAAGCTCTATTGACTAGTCACAGTTTTGGATGTTTACAATTTTGGTAATATTGAGAATTTAATTAATGATCAAATTATTATGACTGTCGGCCATTTTCGCCAAGATTCGCTTAAAATGTAGGGCACATTAATTGTCTAAAAGTGTTTTTTTTTATTAGGTAATTGCGAAAGCAAATATTTTTTAGATTATTACGTAATAATGACTATACAGATATTTGCTAAAAAAATATTTGCCCAAATAAATTTACAATATTTTATAATTATATATCTATTTTCGGAATATTGATTGGCTTACACTCACACTAAATGATTAATATTACCAAGTCAACGAAAAACTCGCTACATCTAGCGGATTTTAAATCTAAACAATTGTACAGTTGTAGATTTTAAATCAAATTTGCGGTAAAATTTATTTCATAACGGTTTCTACATTAAAGCTGTTGCATGTATAGTATGGGTTAAAAAAAACAGGTAAGTAGAATTTTATAAACTTATTGGGTTTATATTCACACAGAATTTCATAACTACATCCTGAAGATTTTTAAAGTTATTAATTATTTGAAAAAGAAAACACTTGGTTAAATTTCACTAATGTTTTAGTTTTTTACTCCAACTAATTTCGACTATGAGTCATTCTCAATGAGTGTTGAAGAGAGAAAGTTATTAATGTCTGAAACTGGAATTTCATTAAAACTTAGTTAAGCTCACCTTCAAACAAAATTCTTTTGTAAATAACTCATAAACTATTGATTGGGTATTTTCAGATTTTAGTATAATTTGAAAGGGAAATGTTTGCTTAATATCCATACACAGTTTCGGATCGATACCCTAAAAATGTCTTAAGTTATACATTTCTAAGAGAAACATTTTATCAAAACATGGACAATATCATCTACAAATGAAGTTTATTTGAAAATAACTTCAAAACTATTAACAGAGTATTTTGATATATTCTAGAAGGGCAATGTTTCCTGATCCATATTCTGGATACCAAGGATGGTATCCAGAATTTGATGAGAATATTTTAAATATTTTCAAAGTTATGAATGAAATAGATAACAATTTGTATTGGCAAATTTTGTTTTTTTTTTAAAACTTGCACAAAAATGCATTTGAAAATTGTTTTTGTTTTTATTTATTGAAATGAGTAAATTTCGTTTTGATGCTGACAAGTTGTGTTTTGTTTTCAACTTGCACAAAAATAGAATTGAAAGTTGTATTTTGTTGTAATTTGATGAAATGAACATTTCATGACGATATTCCAAACATTTTCAAAGTTGTGAATAAAAGATATAAACATTTCTATTGACAAATTTTGTTTATTCCAAACTTGCACAAAAATTCAATTAAAAATTGAACTTTCACAAAAATACAATTGTAAGTTGTGTTTTGTTCTAATTTATTAAAATGAGTATATTTCGTTTTAATGTTAGGAAAAACAATATAGTAATATATGTTACAATTGTGAGATTCTCTGATTTTTGGTGTATGCAATACAACGAAAATCAGAGAGGCTCAAAGTTGTTACATATATTATTAAATTATTGTTCTTAAGTTTTAAAAAACAATACGTCAATAAAAATTGTTTAAAAAAGTAATACTTATTGTTTCCTTTTCATACTTCCTGAAAATTTCATAAACGTCTGACGTTTCAGTAATTTTATTGATTTTGTTTAATGCAACGTGAATTTCCTGTGGAATTAGTTAATTTTAAAAATTTTTCATACTTCTAAGATATTTTGTTCTTAAAAAAATAATAAACCTCAGTTTTGTTTTCACTATTTTATAAAAATGTAATGTTTAAAAATTGTTTACCAATGTTTTAAATACAGGGAATTTCTCTTATAAGTATACATATGCATACGCTATAAATCTGCCAACATTCGTTGTTTTTCTCAAGAGTTCAATTTGAAGCTTTAAACGAGTGTTTTCCATTTCCAGATGAAGCATAAAGTAAAATGTCAAGTTTAGAAAAGCATGAACATTTGGTTTGTCACGTAGCGCGGAGCGGCTAAACTAAATTTTCAGGATTTTCTAAACTCGAAATTTTACTTTATGCGGCACGCGTACTTGCCACTGATTTCAATTGAAGTTGACTTGTTCACAATATTTCAGCGTTTTAAGTGTAAAATACGCGTGGCGCATGAAGTAAAATTTCGAGTTTAGAAAAGTCTGAAAATTTGGTTTGGTCACTCCGCGCTTCGCGGTACGCCACCAAACCAAATTATCAGGCTTTTCTAAACTTGAAACTTTACTTCATGCTTAGTCTGGAAGTGGAAAACACTCGTTTAAAGCTTTAAATTGAACTATTTTTAAAAACAACGAATATCTCAGGATTTTTAAGGTAAATACAAAAAAATTACTTTGTGTTATTAAATTTATCAGATAATTAAAATAATTACACAAATATTTATTGAGTTCAACCAAATATTACGCTTTTAAAATTTGAGCAATTTAGTTTGCGATATGTAGATATACTTTAAATAAAAATCCTTGTCTAAAGTCTGGTGATTTTTAACATATCATTTTACCGCTGACATTGCAAACATGCATAGTCAAGAAAGCATTTGTTTTCATTTCATAGAACGGAATGAATGAATTGTACGCGGTAACTGATAATTTTAACAGCCACTGTTCCTAAAAATATGTTTCTTCTAACCGATGTGTTCGTTGTAAGCAGCATTATTGCTTTTTTTTGTATATGTTATTCTCAGACCGACTGTTTTATTCATTGTATCCGACTGTACTTTATAGCCGGTGTCTTTGTAAACGATTTTTACTGTATATTTGGTCGATTTTCTATTATTTTTTAATTGCCCATTAAAACTTAAATTGCCCGCTCTGTGGGGCGTAGGCCCCACGTTGGGAACCACTGCTCTAGAGTCTAAACAGGGAATGACATTATTTTTAGAGTCTATACTGACTTTGTTAAAAGAGAAACAATTAATTTTTATCAAAGAAAACTGGTGATAAATTTATGACCCGTTGTCCAACTCAATTACAACTTTTGAGATGACGTTCTTTTGTGAAATTGTGTATTCGAAATTTCCGCTTAAGGGATGTGGGAATATTCCGGCAGGGATACGGATCATAATTCATCATTATGCTTTATTATCTCACAACTCTCGCATCTGGCGCATATTTCATTTTTCAGCCCCGAGGAAATTTCACAAATGGAAAATCGCGTAAGCCTTTAACCTATTCGAATTTGTGATATACGCGTTATTCTCAGCAACGTTGTAATAAATTAGATTTGTGTTATGAATAATGTTATGAATAAAAATATTGTTTCCTTAAATATTTTATACGAGTTGAATTATATCACTCAAAATTCTCAGCAATATTGTGTTATGGTATCTCTTTTATTTAATAAAAGAAATATTTCACACATATTTATTAAAGGATCCTCTAACTGAAATAAAATATAAATTTTTAGAAATTTACAGTAAATATAGATTAGAATACAATAGTTCTTGCATTCAGGTGAGATGATATCCTGTGCTTATCAAATCTAAAATACTGTAGATTATAGTCCAGTATTTTTCTAGAAAAGCTATATCATGTTAAATAGCACTTTTTTATATTAGTGATATAAGAATAAAACCTGTTCCGGAATAATAACGAGTGTCTATAAACTGTCGGCATCTCAGTAGGTTCTGACTTTAGAAACATACGCTGGAATTAGACATACGGAGAGTTTTATGTAACACCGAATATATTCATCCAATACAATTTGACACCATTTTTTAATTTATGTATAAATTGGGTTGCCTATATGACCATTAAAAATTGTAGACAATCAATCGCAATTATTGCCTCAACTTGTACACACAAGGAGTTTTTCTTTCAAGTATGTATACATGTTCCAATTACACCGTATATGTCGTAAATATTTAGATACTCGTTGTTAAAAAAATCAATTTGAAACTTAAAATAAGTGTGTTCCACTCCCAGACTAAGCATGAAATAAAATTTCGAGTTTAGAAAAGCCTGAAAATTTGGTTTGGTCGCGTAGCGCGAAGCGCGGAGCGGCCAAACCAAATTTTCAGGCTTTTCTAAACTTAAAATTTTACTTCATGCGCCACCGGTACAAAACACTGACATATTACGAAGTTTAAAACACACCGCTAAACTTAACATTGGATTAGTGTTCTGTGCCGGTGCCGCATTAAGTAAAATTTCGATTTTAGAAAAGCCGGAAAATTTGGATTTGCCGGGCTCGCTTCGCTCCACCGGCAAATCCAAATTTTCAGGCTTTTCTAAACTCGAAATTTGACTTTATGCTTAGCCTGGGAGTAAAAAACACTCGTTTAATACTTGAAATTAAATTCTTTTAACAAACCGAGCGTCGGCAAATGTACAACGTATGCTTATGTATACTTAAAAAAAATCTTGTTATGAAAATATTCGGTGTTACATGAAACTCTCTGTGTAATTACATTTATTTGACGTTTCCGAGTTTAACCGAATCGTATGACAATCTAAGATATATAATTTGTTTTTTAAAGCAACCGAGATGCCGACAGTTTATAGACGTTATAATATGTTTATTTAATATAAAAAATTACGAATATGTTATTCGTAAAAATGCAACCAATGTCCTAATTAATAAGACAACTTAAGACAATAATTATCCATTGAAACAACTACTTCCCGTGCAAATATACCTCCGGATATTGAATTATACAATAAAATATTTAAAATCTTATTTAATTTGATTTGTTACAACACTCTATTAAAGTATATGAAACATTTAGGTCAAATTCTCTTCAAACCAACTAACATAATATGTTTATTAATTTTCAATGACAGACATTGCATAATAATATAGTACACTGTACATAAAAATATAATCAGTTGTAACTTTACGGACGAGCATTAAATATTTGCTTAAGTTAAGCTTATTTTATACTAAACATCATTTAAACTGAGTTTAAACCTAAGGCAAAACTAAACATCTAGTCTTATTTAAATTCGCATAAATATAACTTTAAATTAAATACATTGATTTAAGTATGTGAGCATGTTAAATAAATTCGCCTTTACACTCTCATTTATTTCGTCTGAAACATTAACCTCATTTAAGTACTTTATGTGCAACCCAGATTCTGGCTGGCTGAAAGTGTTTTGAAATTCAGCGAGTGGATATACTTGTATTTATGTAGTAGTTGTTTAAAGGACATTAAAAGCAAATTACCAACAAAACAACGAAAATACATTTCCACCCGGATTTTGATCACAAGAAAAATACGTATAGATAGTTAAACGAGTTTTATCTGTGTAAACTACAGTTTTATTATGATATATAATTTTTTAACTTACTTTTCTAGCCATTTACTCATGAAATACATATTTGGTATATAATTGATTACTTGTTACTGAAGGTCTTTGATTTAAAAACTATTGAAAACTACCTTTGTTTTCTCTTCAAACCTTTACAGTTTTTCAAGATATTTATTGTGTGTAAAATAAAATGGCCTTGAAAATAAAATCACGTTGATTAAAAAACACGTAGCTAAACTGGATTTTTAATCTACTGAATGTGTTTTGTTTAGAACTGTTATTATTTTTTTGGTATTCAAGTAACTGTTTTATTCTTGGAAATGAAGGCCAGTTGCATAATTGGAAAAGGTTCATCTTTGAACTTGGAATGAAAACACTAACAATTTCTTCACAATATTTTTTATTTTTGCTAGAAAAATGCACTTTCGAGTACTATGTACTCATTATCAATAGCTTATTGACTAGTTTACAAAAGATGCGGCATATTTATACCTAAAGGGATTTCGGGAAATTACGATTAACAAATATGTTAGTCTTCAAATTGCCGTTTAAATCATGGTATTTTATTTATTGTTCTGATTTCAGTAAGAACTCAAGCTAGACTGGATTTTTAATCTACGAAATCTACTTATTGTGCTTTGTTTAGAATTTTCATTATTTTTTTTTTTTTTGATATGTAAATACCTGACTGTTTTATTCTTGAAAATTAAGGCCAACTGCATACACGTTAAAACTGCCTTTTGAATTAACTTGATTTATTTATTTATTTTATATTTCAGTAAGAACTCAAGTTAAGTATTTATACAGTTGGTAACACTGTTGTAGTCATTACAGTGTATAAAAAACTTTTATAAACTTTTTGGGGAAAAGCGTAGGCATATGTATACTAAAAAACAAAAATTCCTTGTATATTATTTTGATAACTTAACGGCAAAAAACTACTAAATGTCATTACAGTATATATACAGTTAGTAGCACTGTTGTGGCATTTTTTTGTTAAAACATAAATATTATTAATACATCCTCTTAACTTTCCAAAAGTCGCGCTATAATCTGTAACATGAAGAGTCGCGCCGGTCTCACAGACCGGGTATTTTTTTTAGTATTATTAGCAATAAAAATATGAAAATCTAATCAACACAATAAAGGTTAATTAACTAACCACTGATTAGTGATATATAATTTTTTTTATTAAGTACTTTTTATTAAGTAATTTGTATTAATGTGCTTAAATCAAGTACCACTATTCATAAAAAAAATCGGCAAAGAAAAACAAAAAAAAAATAATTGTGTTTCTCATTGTTAAAACCTATTTAATATGTATGTATTTAATATGTATGTTAATATATCCCACATCCACTGAAAATCAAAACAAGAAGGTAAACGTAATATTAACTTAATTGTATTTTGATGAAGTGCTTTGCTGGCATACTTGACAAATAGCCTTTAGGTATACATACATTACAAGTTAACAAGAAAGTCTTATTTTCCTGTCCTTTTTCCAGTCACAGTATGGACATCTACTATCAAAAACTAGTATTGTAAAAGAAACAGACAAAAAACCAATAATTCACGTTGCATATAGAAAAGTAAATAAAATCAACAGACTTTTATGATGAAGCTTATGGAGCTTAAACTTGTAAAAAATATTGAACTAATGTTGTACATACACGGAGTTTTTCTTATAAATATACAAATCTTAATTACAGCGTATATGCTGTAAATCTTTAGATAATCGTTGATTTTTTTTAAATAATCAACGATTATCTAATAATAAATAGGATATTGTGAAAATAAAAAATACATTGCTGAATTGGTATTAAAAAAAAGTTAATTCCACTTTTAGTATTGCCAAAAGTTGTAGTCCAAATTTATACAAAATTTTAAAGGGCCTCGCATTTTCTCTGTTATAATTCATGTGATCTAAAGTAATTATCTTTACATGTCGACATAAACATATGTGGTTATGGGGGCATTTTATGGGGGCATTTGAGTTTAAAAGGTGAGACATGTTCAAAAAAAGGTTGGGAAGCACTGCCCTAGATTAGTCTAGACTGAAAATGACTTTTTTTAATGTGTCTCCAGTTAACTTTCACAAATATTAATTGTTTCTAAGATTGAGTTTTAAATGAAATAAACAGCACTTCAAATGAACAATTTCTTAATGTCCAGTGAGTCAGGGGGAGAGGGGTGAGGGGGGAGGCTGATTTAAGCGAAATAAAATTGTGAGAGATTCTAAGTTTTTTTTTTTTTGAAAAAACGTAACACAAATTGAATTTCTTAGTTTTTAATTTTTGCTTAGTCTTGAATGAGACAGATTGAAATCGTTTCAATTTTTTTTATATAAAATTGGTTCGATTAACTTTAATACTCATTATTTTGTAGTATTGGCGGTTACTTTGTGATGCATTTTAACTATTTAATTTAATAGCACTAATTAATTTTTTGTATTTACCTTAAAAATAAACACGTAAATACAAAAAAGTTATAGTGTTATTAAATTCAAAAATTAATTGTTTCTATTTAAGACAGTCTTGAGTGGTAGATGTTGATTGAAATTGTGGTTGGATAATAATTAATTTTTCCGAGTTTGGTAAACTAAAGTTGTTTCTTGTTTTTACAGCCGGCCAGTCTTGAATGGCTAATATGGGGATTGTTGGCCGGACAAAAAGGGTACATTGAATATTTATTGGACGGTTTCAACGGAATAAGAAATTCGCAAACGGAATGCATTTGCCGGGTTTTGGGACATCACTTAGTTTCTCATGTATTCCGTTTAGAAACAAAGGGTTTATAATTTGCTAACGTAAATCATCGACGTCAATAGTCATCTCAACTTTTATATCCTAATTATTAACTGTTTAATGATGATTCAATTATTATAAAGAGGAAATTGCGAACAAAGGGAGCACAATATGTATAATTTTACAGAAAGTTAAATTTCATCTCAAAATTATAGTTGACTTTCCGTGAATAATTCAGGCTGAAGTCCTTCCTCCGTTTCAAGAAATTTCAGAACACAACTGCTCAACAATGCCTTCGTATTGTTGCCTTGAATAAAGGAAGGGCAAGTCGCGATTAATCATTAGAGGGGTGTGTTGGTGAGAGCAGTGGTGCCTGACTGAAAGGTTAACAGAAAAAAATACATTCATTGTAGAAACTGTTTTCAGTCACATTGAAAAAGGAAAATAAATGCAGTTAGGAAAAAACTCAAGTAAGTAAAAGTAGAAATGAATCTTGTAATTACATTGTTGCAATATTGTATCTGTATATTTTTAAAATGATATTGTGTTTAATACGTGCGGTGCTAGAAATAAATTTTGAATGTAGAAAAGCCTAAAAATTCTATTTGGTCGACCAAGCCCGACCAAACCAAATTTTCAGGCTTTTCTCAACTCAAAATTTTACTTCATACGCCATGCGTATTAAATACTAAAGACGCTGAAATATTGTAAACAAGTCAACTTCAATTGAAATCTGTGTCTTGTACGCATGGCGCATGAAGTAAAATTTCGAGTTTAGGAAAGCCTGAAAATTTGGTTTGGCCGCTCCGCGCTTCGCGCTACGCGACCAAACCAAATTTTCAGGCTTTTCTAAACTCGAAATTTTACTTCATGCTCAACCTGGAAGTGGAAAACATTCGTTTAAATCTTCAAATTGAATTTTTTTATAAAAAAAAAAAAACAACGAATATCTAAAGATTTACAGAATATAATTAGAATGCGTATACTTAAAATAATTCCCTGCATAACATAACAACAACATATTATGTTTTATACATACTATGTAAGGATTGTAATACCCGTATATCGTTAAAAATACTGTCCAAAATGTAACGATAATTTGCCCCTTTTTTTCTATGTATTTCGGTAAAATAAATTACATAGGCCAATCCTAAAGGAATCTGTTAAAAAGATTCAAAGAACATATGTCAAAAATAAAAACATAGATTAATTCGCTTTAGCTGACCATAATTGAAAAACAGGTCATTATTTTTTAACAAATAATATTAAATTATTAAAAAAATCTTCAAATTTTCGATTAAATATGTTGTAAGCCATCGAAATGCAGAAACATAAAGAAGATTTAATAAATTTTGATTTAATCCCTTCAGAGAACCCATTGTTAAACCAAAACCAAATCAAATCAATTGTACTAATATTGTACAGAAATTAAATATCTATTATTGAGTGATAAATTATATTCATTATTGACACAACATTGATATAATATTAAAAACTAAATATTTTTTTACTGGATTTATACAATGTTGTATCTATAATATATATTAATATAGTATCAATAAACGTAAGCTATATTGTGACAATATTGTGTGCACATTGATTAAAATTTAAAGATATAAATACAGATACAATATTGCTACAATATAAATGCAAGATTCATTTCTACTAAGGTTACTCCGATAATATTTTATCTACGTAAACAGTAAACACACATAGTCTTACTTAACTATCACTAGCAATTGAGATTCTAGGATAGTGCGAAAATATATTACACGTAAATCAATATCGAGTTCGAGAGGGTATAGAAATCGTTAACAATGGATTCCTGGTCGGGTGTCCATTAGTTTTTCTGGTGGTGTTGTCTGCGAGAATCCATTTCCAACATAATCCGGACATATTCCGATCACGTGCCACTTTCCGCTTACGCCAAATTGGAATGTGCTTCCTATCTCCACTAGAACGAAACGCCTTTAATTGTGAATTGATTATTATAGTTATTCCGAAAATTGATCCCAATGCGCCAAATCACACGAATTTAGTAATCAGAAAATTTATTAGACCGCGTCAATTTTTAAAATATCAATTAATAAACCCCTTTAATTGTGAATTGATTATCTTGGTTATTCCGAAAATTGATTCCAATGCGCCAAATCACACGAATTCAGTAATCAGAATATTTATCTGACTGCGTCAATTTTTAAAATATCAATTAAAAAACGCCTTTAATTGTAAATTAATATTTATATTAATCAGAAAATTGATCCAACTTCGGTAATTTTGTAATTCCGAAAATTAATCTAACTGCATGAAATTAAAATATATTAATACATGTGATAGTAATGTTGAACTACAGTTATAACTAAAAATCAAATGGTATACATAAAGTTAATTTTTGATTAGTATTTAGTTGTAAGAATTTTCAATTCAGAAAAATGAATATACCGCTCGTTGGCTTTATCGTGCCACCATTGGGATCTCGTAAACTATTTGAGATACAAAGACGGTTAAATTAAATAAAAGATCCCACTTTCGTTACAGAGTAAAATTACATTGACGAATTTCAACATAAGTAATTTGTTTTCAAAATATGGCGAACAAATTTAAACTCCTTTTTCTCATGACTTTGTTAATTATAAAGATAATATCTTGAAATTTTAAATGTAGCCAAAAAAATTGTTAAAAAATACAATAAAATTTAAAAAAATTATGCAGGATGTCCCGTTTTTAAGCTACGATATGAATATTAAATATATCTTATGGTAGCCACACTTCATTCTTACGCCATTCAAAAGAGCAATAAATTTAAACTAGAAATCATGTGTATCATATTCATACCAACTTATTACATTTTAAAAATTAGTTTTTGTTGCATAAATTCTTGTACTAATTTCGACATATGTACTATACTATTGTAAAAAGTGAAACCGGTAATAAATAAATAAATAAAATACAACATTCCTATTTAAAAATAATTGTTACACTCTGTATAAAAACTGTCAATTAAATTGTGTTTTCTAAGGATTACTTTAGGTTACGTACAAAATTTCAGTTCTATATCTCTTTTTTTTTCCTGACTTTTCAAAACTCGAAATTTTACTTTGTGCGCCACGTGGATACACTACTGATTTAAAGTAAAGGTAAAAATATATTCGACATCTGACAGATCAATATTTACCGAAATTTGTTTAAACCATTTAAATCATGGTCGTGTTTGTAAGTTTACTAAATGTTCATTGCATTAAAAATTGTAGACACTCTTCATAAATTTTTCAAAATGTTGACCATTTTTCTTAAACTTTATAATTATTAGGCAATTTTTAAATCAACGCATTTTGTAACTTTCTAAGATTTCCTTTAGTTTTAAAATATCTGACGGTTTTTCCGAGTTTCCGGCTAATTTTCAAAATGTTAAGTAATTTCGTGAATTTCCAAGATTATCGTTAATTTTCAACAAGAATTTTTCAAGATTTTGACTCTGCAATCATCATCCATGTTTAATGACATCATTTGAAAATGACACGCGGGAATTATGGGATTTGTAAAAAATAAATGATTATAATAATAATAATATATTTCTATTATTTTTATTATTATTTTCTTGAATATTTACGAAAGACGCGAATATTTTTATCGAACATTCAGAAAATAGACTAAAATTGACGAAAATCTTGAAAATTCATGAAAAGTATCGTATGTTAAGATAAAGTTATTTTTTTATTGAACATACGATATCAGTATTTATAGAATGAACAATAATATAGATAAATCGAAAAAACAATTACAATTTTGAAAATTAAATGAGGATTTAGAAATTTACAGAAACCAAAAACCGCGAAGATTTAAAACATTGAGTGACAAAGGTTTTGTCTGTTTTATATATGTAGACAAAGCTAGTCTTAATCTAAATTTAAATATCAATGTTTTATTTATAGGCTAATATTATTATTATTTTATAGTTCAAATACTACATGACTAGTGTATGTACTGGCACGCAATAAATATTATTATTATTACTAGTATTATTATTATTGTTATGAAAACTTACGATACTCTATCATTTTATTTTTAATTTTAAAAATTGACGAAAATCTTAAAAGCCGTTCAGTTGTTATAAGTTATAGAAAAACTTGAAAAAGAGTTCGATGTTTCTCTAACGAGTGTTTTCCAATCCGGCATTAAGCATGAAATAAAATTTTGAGTTGAGAAAAGCCTGAAGAATTTGGATGTGGCCCAAATTCAAATTCTGGCTATTCTCAACACGAATTTTTTTAAAAAAATAGTTTTAATATGTGCATTGAATTTTCACAATTATAAAGAATTTTGATCACATTTTCCAATTCTCGCATATTACAAGTTTTTTTTGTTTTCAACATTTCATCACGTAAGAGAGACTAATCAAATGAAGTACCTAGACAGTTTCGAAATAAAATCAGCCAAACAAAAAAGTGTTTCAATAAAAATAAGCGAACAAAATATAACTATCTCACATTATTTTTGCTAAAATTTTGAGTTTCCAGTTACAAAATGACGCGCGGTAATTTGGGAATTTAAAAATAAATAATGATTAGATTTTGGAAACTAACTAAATGTACAATTATTATTTTTATTATTGTCTTGGATATTGATAAAAAAACGCCAATAATATTAAAGTTAACGAAAATTTAGAAAATCCACTAAAATTGACAAAAATCTTAAAATTAATTAATTTTATATTAAATTTTAAAAATTGACGAAAATCTTAAAAACCGTCAACTTTTTATAAATTATAGAAACACTTAAAAAAGTTGTCGATTGTTCTCTGACGAGTGTTACCAATCCCGGATTAAGCACGAAGTAAGCATGAAATTTATAATGTATAGCTCAGTTATTACAAAATCATTTTTACACGTGCATTGAGTTTTTACAGTTATTAGGTCTTTTACTTACTTTTTTAAAATTCTCGCATTTTGCAAGTTTTTTTTTTGTTTTTAACATTTTCATAACTTGTTTACAATTCCCACATTTGCGTCAGATTGTAAGACCTAAAAGAGACTAATCAAATCATGTAATTAGAGAGTTTCGGAAAAAAAAGTCAAACGAAAAAGTATTTCAATACGAATGAGCGATACACGGAAAACAATATATAGTGGATTACAAATTTGAAATCTATAGTATAACTTTTCTTTGGGATATTTTTATATTAATATTATTTCGTCTACTTTTGTGTGCTCAATTGCAACTTATGCTAGACTCTCTTAACTAGGGGATTCATATTGATATAGGTATTTTGTTTGGAATTTAAATGTCACAGGATACCTTTCCTGAACTGGACTATAACTGTGATACATTATTATTGCTTTTTTGAGTAAAGTTTAGTAAACTGGAGTAATACATTTTTTCTTCTAACCCCTTTTTATTAAATCTTTAAAATAATCCTTAAATGGAATCAAAAATAAACTAAAATATAATTCATTAAAAGCAAATTGAGGTAATTTTACGTAACTATTGAAGTTTGGTGAAAATACTGGGTATCAATAGAGGACGTGTCCAGCAAGAGAAGTTTTCTAATAGCCAGTGACCGAACTCACGTCCCCAATCGCAAGTTTCCTGAATATCATTGAATAGGTGTATTTAAATGTAGATTTGTGGTCGACGCAAACCGATTCCGACCACAAACCACACACATGTGTGAGGGAATTTAATCCGAGATCATCAACCCAGTTAATCCGACAACGGCTAATCAATTTGTTCGATTACAATACTCAAGAGGATGCACTATTGAATAGCCCAGTGTACTTAAAGGGAATACTACCAATTAGGAATACTAGATTTATCTATCATAAATATACCTATGAAACTTCACTACCCATTGGAAAATACAAAACAAATGTATACGGGTTTCTGGTAGAGTTTAAAAATGTACAGACTATTTCATTTACTGGTAACTCAATGACTTACTTTTAACAACCGATTCCACCACTTGATTAATACGTTTTGCTTTGCGCGGCACAGTAAATCCGTAGCGCTAAAAAGCAGACAATAATTTTAATAAATGAATTCGATTCATTTGCAATGTTTATAACATATATATGTGTTCTAAAGACTTCAACTAATAGGAATAATAGTATTATTTAACACATTTTCTTATGAATTATCATATTATGCGCTAGTAAAGTTAACCTTTTTTTATTTATATTGTCAAATGAATAAAAATAAATAATTGATATTTTTAATAAATAAGTGAAATAATTCGAGCTAATGTATGTTTTCTAAAACCGGAATATTTGGTGTTACTTTACAAGTGAATTGTATTAATTTGTATTGCCTCATATTTGAATGGAAATTATATAATGTTTGACATTTTATTTTCTAAAATTAAAACGTTAATAGAGCTGCCGTTGTGGAAATTTAAAAGTAGAGGTTTGGGAACCGAATCATTTTGAAGCTATATATGTGGTTTAATTGCATACTTAAAGTCACTGCTCTACATCTGCGCGATAACAAGTTATGCATTTTTCAATTTTAAAACTTGTCAAAACACTTCAATATCGCCGGCTTACCTGTAAAGTATGACAAACAAAACTTTTTAGAAGAGACAAAAAAACCTATTTCCGAAGCCTGTTCTTAGATTTTGCATGCAATATCACTTCAGTGTTATTTCAATTATATCGAACAAAATATTTCAGTGTGGTTTGTTTTTATTTTGTTTGTAATTTAATAAAGTTATTTCCTTAAAAAAGCAAAATATCTAAAACTTTCACTTAGAAGGTATTGCAGGTAAGCCAACGATATATTTGCGGCTCAGTCAACTTAGCCCCCCGAAGTTTGATTTTTTTGAAAAAAAGTATTGCGCTAGACGGGCCTTAGCTAGCGCCAGCTAGCGCCACAAAAATTAGAGCTAGCGCCATTACGACAAGAAAGTTACGGGGGTTTGAACTTTCGGGGGGCTAGGTTGATGCTAGCCCCCCGAGTTTGGATTTTTTAAGTTTTTTTACACTATTCGGATTCCTCAGAGCTAGCGCCAGCTAGCGCCACCAATTTAAAAGCTAGCGCTACCCCCACAACCCTAAAAAATGATAAAACATTTTTAACCCCAGCCCCCCGAAATAAGAATTTTTTAATCAAATCAGGTGGAAAAGCTTGCTTAGAGCTAGCGCCAGCAGAATATGAAAAAAAAAATCTCTCAAAAAAATCAGGTAAAAAAATATTCACATCCAAATTTTGATACGAGAGCTTTCACATCCTGTGTGCGTATTACCATTTACTTGCTGAATTTCAATACAAAATTATGTCTGGCATTAAAAATACTGCTTCCAAAAATATATCGGCCTTCTAACTACCTTATTTATGTTCATAGACATCAGCTATTAGAAATATGATGCATGGAAAACAGTAGCGTAACTAAAAATTGTGTTTTCACTCCTTGCTAATTTAAATCGTCATAACTCGGAAACTAACAGTACGATTTTAATTTTTCTTTCGTCGTTGGAACACCTAAAATGATGTTTATTAACACTGCTAACAAGAGAGCTAGCGCCAGCAAGACAGTGGCGTACCTGACGATTGATTTTTTACTCCTTGATAATTTAGGTCGTTATAACTCGGAAACTAACTGTACGATTTCATTTTTTTTTTCGTTGATTGAATGACGAGAGTAATGTTTATAACCACTGCCAACAAGAAAGCTAGCGCCAGTAAGACAGTAGCGTACCTGACGATTGATTTTTTACTCCTTGATAATTTAAGTCGTTATAACTCGGAAACTAACTGTACGATTTCAATTTTTTTATCATTGATTGAATCACTAAAGTAATGTTTATAACCATTGCTAACAAGAAAGCTAGCGCCAGTAAGACAGTGGCGTACCTGACGATTGATTTTTTACTCCTTGATAATTTAAGTCGTTATAACTCGGAAAATAATTGTACGATTTCAATTTTTTTTCATTAATTAAATCAATAAAGTAATGTTTATAACCACTGCCAACAAGAAAGCTAGCGCCAGTAAGACAGTAACGTACATGACGATTGATTTTTTACTCCTTGATAATTTAAATCGTTATAACTCGCAAACTAACTGTACGATTTCATTTTTTTTTTTTCATTGATTGAATCACTAAAGTAATGTTTAAAACCACTACTAACAAGAAAGCTAGCGCCAGTGAGACAGTGGCGTACCTGACGATTGATTTTTTACTCCTTGATAATTTAAGTCGTTATAACTCGGAAACTAACTGTACGATTTCAATTTTTTTTTCATAAATTAAATCACTAAAGTAATGTTTATAACCACTGCCAACAATAAAGCTAGCGCCAGTAAGACAGTGGCGTACCTGACGATTGATTTTTTACTCCTTGATAATTTAAGTCGTTATAACTCGGAAACTAACTGTACGATTTCAATTTTTTTTTCATGAATAAAATCACTAAAGTAATGTTTATAACCACTGCCAACAAAAAAGCTAGCGCCAGTAAGACAGTGGCGTACATGGCGATTGATTTTTTACTCCTTGATAATTTAAATCGTTATAACTCGCAAACTAACTGTACGATTTCAATTTTTTTTTCATTGATTGAAGCACTAAATTAATGTTTATAACCACTGCTAACAAGAAAGCTAGCGCCAGTAAGACAGTGGCGTACCTGACGATTGATTTTTTACTCCTTGATAATTTAAGTCGTTATTACTCGGAAACTATCTGTACGATATCATTTTTTTTTTTCGTTGATTGAATGACAAGAGTAATGTTTATAACCACTGCCAACAAGAAAGCTAGCGCAAGTAAGACAGTGGCGTACCTGACGATTGATTTTTTACTCCTTGATAATTTAAGTCGTTATAACTCGGAAACTAACTGTACGATTTCAATTTTTTTTTCATTGATTGAATCACTAAAGTAATGTTTATAACCACTGCTAACAAGAAAACTAGCGCCAGTAAGACAGCGGCGTACCTGACGATTGATTTTTTACTCCTTGATAATTTAGGTCGTTATAACTCGGAAACTAACTGTACGATTTCAATTTTTTTTTCATTGAATAAATCACTAAAGTAATGTTTATAACCACTGCTAACAATAAAGCTAGCGCCGGTAAGACAGTGGCGTACCTGACGATTGATTTTATACTCCTCGATAATTTAAGTCGTTATAACTCGGAAACTAACTGTACGATTTTAATTTTTTTTTCGTTGATGGAATGACTAAAGTAATGTATATAACCACTGCTAACAAGAAAGCTAGCGCTAGTAAGACAGTGGCGTACCTGACGATTGATTTTTTACTCCTTGATAATTTAAGTCGTTATAACTCGTAAACTAACTCTACGCTATCAATTTTTTTTTCGTTAATTGAATCACTAAAGAAATGTTTATAACCACTGCTAACAAGAAAGCTAGCGCCAGTAAGACAGGGGCGTACCTGACGATTGATTTTTTACTCCTTGATAATTTAAGTCGTTATAACTCGTAAACTAACTGTACGATTTCAATTTTTTTTTCGTTGATGAAATGACTACAGTAATTTTTATAACCACTGCCAACAAAAAAGCTAGCGCAAGTAAGACAGTGGCGTACCTGACGATTGATTTTTTTACTCCTTGATAATTTAAGTCGTTATAACTCGAAACTAACTGTACGATTTCAATTTTTTTTTCGTTGATTGAATCACTGAAGTAATGTTTATAACCACTGCTTACAAGAAAGCTAGCGCCGGTAAGACAGTGGCGTACCTGACGATTGATTATTTACTCCTTGATAATTTAAGTCGTTATAACTCGGAAACTAACTGTACGATTTCAATTTTTTTTCATTAAATAAATCACTAAAGTAATGTTAATAACCACTGCCAACAAGAAAGCTGGCGCCAGTAAGACAGTGGCGTACATGACGATTGATTTTTTACTCCTTGATAATTTAAGTCGTTTTAACTCGCAAACTAACTGTACGATTTCAATTTTTTTTTCATTGATTGAATCACTAAAGTAATGTTTATAACCACTGCTAACAAGAAAGCTAGCGCAAGTAAGACAGTGGCGTACCTGACGATTGATTTTTTACTCCTTGATAATTTAAGCCGTTATAACTCGGAAACTAACTGTACGATTTCAATTTTTTTTTTTCATTGATTAAATCACTAAAGTAATGTTTATAACCACTGCTAACAAGAAAGCTAGCGCCAGTAAAACAGTGGCGTACCTGACGATTGATTTTTTACTCCTTGATAATTTAAGTCGTTATAACTCGGAAACTAACTGTACGATTTCAATTTTTTTTCCATTGATTGAATCACTAAAGTAATGTTTATAACCACTGCTAACAAGAAAACTAGCGCCAGTAAGACAGCGGCGTACCTGACGATTGATTTTTTACTCCTTGATAATTTAAGTCGTTATAACTCGGAAACTAACTGTACGATTTCAATTTTTTTTTCGTTGCTTGAATGACAAGAGTAATGTTTATAACCACTGCGAACAAGAAAGCTAGCGTCAATAAGACAGTGGCGTACCTGACGATTGATTTTTTACTCCTTGATAATTTAAGTCGTTATAACTTGGAAACTAACTGTACGATTTCAATTTTTTTTTCGTTGATGGAATGACTAAAGTAATGTTTATAACCACTGCTAACAAGAAAGCTAGCGCCAGTAAGACAGTAGCGTACCTGACGATTGATTTTTTACTCCTTGATAATTTAAGTCGTTATAACTCGGAAACTAACTGTACGATTTCAATTTTTTTTTCGTTGATGGAATGACTAAAGTAATGTATATACCCACTGCTAACAAGAAAGCTAGTGCTAGTAAGGCAGTGGCGTACCTGACGATTGATTTCTTACTCCTTGATAATTTAAGTCATTATAACTCGTAAACTAACTGTACGATTTTTTTTTTTTTTCGTTGATGGAATGACTAAAGTAATGTATATAACCACTGCTAACAAGAAAGCTAGCGCTAGTAAGACAGTGGCGTACCTGACGATTGATTTTTTACTCCTTGATAATTTAAGTCGTTATAACTCGTAAACTAACTCTACGCTATCAATTTTTTTTTTCGTTAATTGAATCACTAAAGAAATGTTTATAACCACTGCTAACAAGAAAGCTAGCGCCAGTAAGACAGGGGCGTACCTGACGATTGATTTTTTACTCCTTGATAATTTAAGTCGTTATAACTCGTAAACTAACTGTACGATTTCAATTTTTTTTTCGTTGATGAAATGACTACAGTAATTTTTATAACCACTGCCAACAAAAAAGCTAGCGCAAGTAAGACAGTGGCGTACCTGACGATTGATTTTTTTACTCCTTGATAATTTAAGTCGTTATAACTCGAAACTAACTGTACGATTTCAATTTTTTTTTCGTTGATTGAATCACTGAAGTAATGTTTATAACCACTGCTTACAAGAAAGCTAGCGCCGGTAAGACAGTGGCGTACCTGACGATTGATTATTTACTCCTTGATAATTTAAGTCGTTATAACTCGGAAACTAACTGTACGATTTCAATTTTTTTTCATTAAATAAATCACTAAAGTAATGTTAATAACCACTGCCAACAAGAAAGCTGGCGCCAGTAAGACAGTGGCGTACATGACGATTGATTTTTTACTCCTTGATAATTTAAGTCGTTTTAACTCGCAAACTAACTGTACGATTTCAATTTTTTTTTCATTGATTGAATCACTAAAGTAATGTTTATAACCACTGCTAACAAGAAAGCTAGCGCAAGTAAGACAGTGGCGTACCTGACGATTGATTTTTTACTCCTTGATAATTTAAGCCGTTATAACTCGGAAACTAACTGTACGATTTCAATTTTTTTTTTTCATTGATTAAATCACTAAAGTAATGTTTATAACCACTGCTAACAAGAAAGCTAGCGCCAGTAAAACAGTGGCGTACCTGACGATTGATTTTTTACTCCTTGATAATTTAAGTCGTTATAACTCGGAAACTAACTGTACGATTTCAATTTTTTTTCCATTGATTGAATCACTAAAGTAATGTTTATAACCACTGTTAACAAGAAAACTAGCGCCAGTAAGACAGCGGCGTACCTGACGATTGATTTTTTACTCCTTGATAATTTAAGTCGTTATAACTCGGAAACTAACTGTACGATTTCAATTTTTTTTTCGTTGCTTGAATGACAAGAGTAATGTTTATAACCACTGCGAACAAGAAAGCTAGCGTCAATAAGACAGTGGCGTACCTGACGATTGATTTTTTACTCCTTGATAATTTAAGTCGTTATAACTTGGAAACTAACTGTACGATTTCAATTTTTTTTTCGTTGATGGAATGACTAAAGTAATGTTTATAACCACTGCTAACAAGAAAGCTAGCGCCAGTAAGACAGTAGCGTACCTGACGATTGATTTTTTACTCCTTGATAATTTAAGTCGTTATAACTCGGAAACTAACTGTACGATTTCAATTTTTTTTTCGTTGATGGAATGACTAAAGTAATGTATATACCCACTGCTAACAAGAAAGCTAGTGCTAGTAAGGCAGTGGCGTACCTGACGATTGATTTCTTACTCCTTGATAATTTAAGTCATTATAACTCGTAAACTAACTGTACGATTTTTTTTTTTTTTCGTTGATGGAATGACTAAAGTAATGTTTATAACCACTGCCAACAAAAAAGCTAGCGCTAGTAAGACAGTGTCGTACCTGACGATTGATTTTTTTACTCCTTGATAATTTAAGTCGTTATAACTCGGAAACTAACTGTACGATTTCAATTTTTTTTTTCGTTGATTGAATCACTAAAGTAATGTTTATAACCACTGCTAACAAGAAAGCTAGCGTCAGTAAGACAGTGGCGTACCTGACGATTGATTTTTTTACTCCTTGATAATTTAAGTCGTTATTACTTGGAAACTAACTGAACGATTTCAATTTTTTTTTCGTTGATGGAATGACTGAAGTAATGTTTATAACCACTGCCAACAAGAAAGCTAGCGCCAGTAAGACAGTGGCGTATCGGACGATTGATGTTTTACTCCTTGATAATTTAAGTCGGTATAACTCGGAAACTAACTGTACGATTTCAATTTTTTTTTCGTTGCTTGAATGACAAGAGTAATGTTTATAACCACTGCCAACAAGAAAGCTAGCGCTAATAAGACAGTGGCGTACCTGACGATTGATTTTTTACTCCTTGATAATTTAGGTCGTTATAACTCGTAAACTAACTGTACGATTTCAATTTTTTTTTCGTTGATTGTATTACTAAAGTAATGTTTATAACCACTGCTAACAAGAAAGCTAGCGCCAGTAAGACAGTGGCGTACCTGACGATTGATTTTTTACTCCTTGATAATTTAAGTCGTTATAACTCGTAAACTAACTGTACGATTTCAATTTTTTTTTCGTTGATTCAATCAACGAAAACAAAATTGAAATCGTACAGTTAGTTTCCGAGTTATAACGACTTAACTTATCAAGGGGTAAAAAATCAATCGTCAGGTACGCCACTGTCCTACTGGCGCTAGCTTTCATGTTAGCAGTGGTTATAATCATTACTTCAGTGATTCAATCAACGAAAACTAAATTGAAATCGAACAGTTATTTTCCGAGTTAGAACGACTTAAATTATCAAGGAGTAAAAAATCAATCGTCTGGTACGCCACTGTCTTACTAGCGCTAGCTTTCTTGTAAGCAGTGGTTATAAACATTATTTTAGTGATTCAATCAACGAAAACAAAATTGAAATCGTACAGTTAGTTTCCGAGTTATAATGACTTAAATTTTCAAGGAGTAAAAAATCAATCGTCAGGTTCGCCACTGTCTTACTAGCGCTAGCTTTCTTGTTAGCAGTGGTTATAAACATTACTTTAGTGATTCAATCAACGAAAACAAACTTTAAATCGTACAGTTAGTTTCCGAGTTATAACGACCTTAATTATCGAGGGGTAAAAAATCAATCGTCAGGTACGCCACTGTCTTACTGGCGCTAGCTTTCTTGTTAGCAGTGGTTATAAACATTACTTTAGTGATTCAATCAACAAAAACAAAATTGAAATCGTAGAGTTAGTTTCCGAGTTATAACGACTTAAATTATCAAGGGGTAAAAAATCAATCGTCATCTACGCCACTGTCGAACTGGCGCTAGCTTTCTTGTTAGCAGTGGTTATAAACATTACTTTAGTGATTTAATCAACGAAAACAAAATTGAAATCGTACAGTTAGTTTTCGAGTTATAACGACTTAAATTATCAAGGGGTAAAAAATCAATCGTTAGGTACGCCACTGTCTTACTTGCGCTAGCTTTCTTGTTAGCAGTGGCTATAAACATTACTTTAGTGAATCAATCAACGAAAACAAATTTGAAATCGTACAGTTAGTTTCCGAGTTATAACGACTTAAATTTTCAAGGAGTAAAAAATCAATCGTCAGGTACGCCACTGTCTTATTGGCGCTAGTTTTTTTGGTAGCAGTGGTTATAAACATTACTTTAGTGATTCAGTCAACGAAAACAAAATTTAAATCGTACAGTTAGTTTCCGAGTTATAACGACTTAAATTATCAAGAGTTAAGAAATCAATCGTCAGGTACGCCACTGTCTTACTGGCGCTAGTTTTGTTGTTAGCAGTGGGTATTAACATTACTTTAGTTATTCAAACAACGAAAACAAAATTGAAATCGTACAGTTAGTTTCCGAGTTATAACGACTTAAATTTTCAAGGAGTAAAATATAAATTGTCAGGTACGCCACTGTCTTACTGGCGCTAGCTTTCTTGTTAGCAGTGGTTATAAACATTACTTTAGTGATACAATCAACGAAAACAAAATTGAAATCGTACAGTTAGTTTCCGAGTTATAACGACTTAAATTATCAAGGGGTAAAAAATCAATCGTCATCTACGCCACTGTCTTACTGGCGCTAGCTTTCTTGTTAGCAGTGGTTATAAACATTACTCTAGTGATTTAATCAACGAAAACAAAATTGAAATCGTACAGTTAGTTTCCGAGTTATAACGACTTAAATTATCAAGGGGTAAAAAATCAATCGTCATGTACGCCACTGTCTTACTTGCGCTAGCTTTCTTGTTAGCAGTGGTTATAAACATTACTTTAGTGATTCAATCAACGAAAACAAAATTGAAATCGTACAGTTAGTTTCCGAGTTATAACGACTTAAATTATTAAGGGGTAAAAAATCAATCGTCAGGTACGCAACTGTCTTACTGGCGCTAGCTTTCTTGTTAGCAGTGCTTATAAACATTAAGTTAGTGATTCAATCAACGAAAAAAAAAAATGAAATCGTACAGTTAGTTTCCGAGTTATAACGACTTAAATTATCAAGGAGTAAAAAAATCAATTGTCAGGTACGCCACTGTCTTGCTGGCGCTAGCTCTCTTGTTAGCAGTGTTAATAAACATCATTTTAGGTGTTCCAACGACGAAAAAAAAAATTAAAATCGTACTGTTAGTTTCCGAGTTATGACGATTTAAATTAGCAAGGAGTGAAAACACAATTTTTTTACGCTACTGTCTTCCATGCATCATATTTCTAATAGCTGATGTCTATGAACATAAATAAGGTAGTTAGAAGGCCGATATATTTTTGGAAGCAGTATTTTAAATGCCAGACATAATTTTGTATTGAAATTCAGCAAGTAAATGGTAATACGCACACAGGATGTGAAAGCTCTCGTATCAAAATTTGGATGTGAATATTTTTTTACCTGATTTTTTTGAGGGAATTTTTTTTTCATGCTCTGCTGGCGCTCGCTCTAAGCTAGCATTTCCACCTAATTTGATTAAAAAATTCTCATTTCGGGGGGCTGGGGTTAAAAATGTTTTATCATTTTTTAGGGTTGTGGGGGTAGCGCTAGCTTTTAAATTGGTGGCGCTAGCTGGCGCTAGCTCTGAGGAATCCGAATCGTGTAAAAAAACTTAAAAAATCCAAACTCGGGGGGCTAGCATCAACCTAGCCCCCCGAAAGTTCAAACCCCCGTAGCTTTCTTGTCGTAATGGCGCTAGCTCTAATTTTTGTGGCGCTAGCTAAGGCCCGTCTAGCGCAATAGTTTTTTTAAAAAAAATCAAACTTCGGGGGGCTAAGTTGACTGAGCCTATATTTGCTCATATTTAAAATGTATCATTTCTTGGCGACCAGGGGGTAGCTTGGGCACCCCCTGTCCTCCTTTGGATACGCCCATGATTACAATCCCCAGTTTTAGTTATACTGTTAACACTACAGTACTTCTTTTTTTATTAAAAGTAGTTTAATCAAAGCCCCACAAACAAAACTTTGACTTTTTTTTAATTTCCATCGAAGATCTTAACTGTAATTGTAATATGAAACATAATAAATGCAAGATTCATTAAACAAATTTTGATAATGAATTGTTTATAATAAGTGTTATTAACTTGAATTACAAAATACAACACAATTGTATCCTCATGTGTGAGTATTCATTTATAACGAAGATACAATTATAATGTACTTTGTAATTTAAGTTAATAACAGTTTTCCCAAACATTCAATTTAAAACATTTGTATATACACTCACCATTCATATCATTAAGGCGTTCCAACCATTACACGTAATTGTAATCCAATATTTGATTCATTAAACGTAACAATCAACACAGACAATAACATATCGTGAAACCCTGAAACGCGATACAAACTTTCCGACGGGAATTCTTAAGTTACTAAAACCAATATCCCGGAGATAATCGTGCAAGTTTTATTAAAAAAAAAAAAAAATATATATATATATACACGTTACCTAAACTTAGATTTGATTCTTGATGGAAAGAAAAGGAAATGAAAGTAAAAAAAAAAAGATTTAGAGAGTTGAGAAATAAAGGCAATGCAAGGAAAATGCCTGGATTTGGTGGAGTTTATCGAATAGAAATAAATCAAATCGATTACAAGTACTCCTTCTTATTTCCTCCGACCCTTTGTCAATCATTACTTCTGTTCTCTTAGAGTGAAATTGTTGAAAGAAGTTTGATTATACGGAAAGAAAAGAAAATGAAATGTTGGAGTGTATAGTCGGTTTAAATGTGGAACTCAATAAGTATACAAGAAAGGAATAATAGTGAGTGCCTTTTACATTTAGAGGAGTCACAACAACATCAACAAAATCTGTATTTGACTTAGCTTGAGTATATAATTAATAAATATATCCGAATGGTTTAAATGTACATTTGCCGGAAAGGCTATCGATCTTTGGTCTTTCTGCCTATTGTCTAAATTTTTATGAACGTGATTATATTCGTTGTTTAGAAGCTAAACGATCTAGATCAACTTTTTAAGTGAATCTAACAATAGTTATTTATTGATCTGGTGCAGGGGTTTTTAACGTTTTATTCGGCAAAGACGAGTTGTCTTGGGCCACAATAAGTGAAGAGCAAACAAAAACAGTTCATATTAGGTGCGATCGCTTAAAACATGATTTAGAGTACGCTTTGAGTATTAAATTAGATTGGCACTACTGACTTAACCAGGGATGGGTGGCGTCGACAATGCCATTGTTGACGCGTCGAATTTTACGTCGATGTCGACTATTTAAATAATTTTCCTGTCGTCGACAATGACGACAATCATTTTGATAAGTATACCATTTGCACTTTTCAACATAATGCCATGCGATTTTGGCAGATAGCTTAGAAGTTAATATACTATCTTATACAATATCTTTTCAAACCGAAACATATACAGGGCCCAGCACATAAACCTCCCTTATTTAAAGAGGGCGCTGTATGACTTGTGGTGGAGGATACAGAGGCGAAGGGGGAATCGATTGATAGCGGTATAGATGTAATTTTTACTATACAGGGTCCTGCATCTCACCTCCCGTCTTCTGTAGCTCAATTACTAATTAAGTTAGGCTTTTGATATTTGGCAGACTTTACCTGCATCCTAGGGCGTATTTCAGGAAAATATTTTTGATTGTACAGGGTGTCCCAAAATAGTTTGACGTCATTATGATATATATTTTTAAATTACATGCTTATTTTGTTCGTTATTTGGGTGCCTTCTATGGATACCTACATACCCCTAAAATTTCATAGAAATTGGTTTAGTAATTTTTGCAAAAAAATAAAAACTAAATAAAATCAGTTTTGCACCATTGGTAAAAAAAAATTAATAAAAAATAATAATAGTGCCTCGTTACTAAAATTATACAATGTACTTATTAAATAAGGTCTGACAGTCCCGTTAACTAAGTTTTATTCATATGAATTATACCGAGTATCTAAAATTTAGTGTCAAACTTTTCAAACTTTAAAGCACTTTATTTTTCTTATTTTAAATTAGACCCCCTGTATATTTTTATGTCATTCCATGCGGAATTATGCAACAAACATTTTTCCTAATTACAACCCTATCGCAATTCCTAACACATTAAAAGTTATTTGCAGAAAACTCGTTTTATCAACTAATCCAATAGCCATTTTAATGATAAAAATCGAAGGTGGCTTTGAAAAACTTTAGTAATGTAAAAGGTAAAAGCATTATGAGTTAAGCTCTTTATATCCAATTTGTTGTCATGAAGTACAACCGAGATGATCTCGTAGATATGATTTTTATATTAGGAGAATGCGAAAAGAACTGTTTTTTGGCAAGTCGAGTTTACGCACAGCGGTATCCGGAACGACGACATCCAGACAACAGGAGCCTGGAAAACTTATTGGAGAGATTTATACATACGGGTAATGTAAACTATACAAAACCAGTTAAAAATAGGCCGGTACAAACTGAAGAAAATCAATTGGCTGTGCTATTATCAATTACGGAAAATCATTCCGTTAGTCAACAAGCAGTCGCCGCTGCCGTGAATGTAAGCGAAAGAACCGTTCAACGAATTTTAAAGGACAACCGTTTCCATGCCTATCATATCCAGTTCCATCAAGAACTCTTTGAACAAGATTTTGATCAACGTGTCGAATTTTGCAACTGGGCGCAAACTAAAATTAGGGTAAATGTTGACTTTTTTAAAAAGGTTTTGTTTTCTGATGAGACCACCTTTCATAAAAATGCATTTGTGAATCGTCATAACTTCCATTATTATTGCGACCATAATCCAAGAGCATTTAGGCATGTTGATCAACAACACAGATGGGCAATTAATGTGTGGGGGGGAATTATTGGTGAACATATTAATGGCCCTCACTTTTTTAACGGACAATTGAATGGACCAACGTATCTGGATTTTTTGCAAAATCAATTGCCAGATTTATGTTAACATTTACCAATGGCTGTGAGGGATGCAATGTGGCTGCAACAGGATGGAGCCCCAGCACATTATTCATTGCAAGTCAGGGATAATCTCAACACAACCTGCCCGAATCGGTGGATTGGAAGAGGAGGGCCAAGTAATTGCCCGCCCCGATCACCCGACTTAACTAAATTAGACTTCTTTTTGTGGGGCTACGTTAAGGAAATCGTTTATCAAGAACCTCCAACCACACCAGAAAACATGCAGCAACGAATCATAAATGCATTTCACAACATTACACCCGACCTATTACGAAGAGTTGCAAGGTAATTTCATACTCGTCTTAAATTGTGCCTCCAAGAGAAAGGAAGACATATCGAACATAAGTTCTAGTAGGTGATTAATTTTAGAAATGCGTATTTTTGTTATTTTTTTAATGAAATGTTATTACTAAAACTATTTTTTATACAAAACTTAATACCACGCGATCGTAAAAAAAACAAATTTCAGAATACTGTTCTGTGTTTAAATTTATTTGAAGTTTCCTGTTTTTATTAAATTGAAATCAGTGTTGCTAATCGTTTTGTAGTAGTCAATGCCTGCTCTGAATAATTTTTTTTCGATCTCATTGTACTTTCACGATATGTAATATGTTTAGACGAGAATCTGTGAATTCTTTAAGACTTTCGAGATGCAATTTAATTACAAAACATGTTATGTCAATAAATTGTTTTTCAAAGCCACCTTCGATTTTTATTAATTAAAATGGCTACTGGATTAGTTGATTAAACGAGTTTTCTGCAAATAACTTTATATGTGTTAGGAATTGTGATAGGGTTGTAGTTAGGAAACATGTTTGTTTTTAATTCCGCATGGAATGACATAAAAATATACAGGGGTTCCAATTTAAAATAAGAAAAATACAGTGCATTAAAGTTTAAAAAGTTTGACACTAAATTTTGCACACACTGTATAATTCATATCCACCAAACTTGGTTATCGGGACCATTGGACCTTTTTTAATAAGTACGTTCTATAATTTAATTGACGAGATACTATTTTTAATTGTTGATAATTTTTTAAATTAATAGTGCAAAACCGCATTTTATAGTTTTATTTTTTTTGGCTGATATCACTAAACCGATTTCTATACAAATTTAGGGGTATGAAGGTAACCATAAAAGGCACTCAAATTATTAACAAAATATACACTATTTAATTTAAAAATATATATCATCATGACGTCAAACTTTTTTGGGACACCCTGATAATCAAAAATATTTTCCTGAAATACGCCCTAGGATACAGGCAAAGTCTGCCAAATATCAAAATCCTAACTAAATTAATAACTGAGCTATAGAAGACGGGAGGTGAGATGCAGGACCCTGTATATAAGCAACCCTTATTTGGCATCAAAAATTAACATACAATGCAGTGTACAAAATGAACAAAAATATACATAATACCAACCAATAATCACAAATTAACAAAAAGAGAGAAAAAGAAACTCAAAAAAACAAATGCTTTTCCTTCCAAAATAAGTAATTTTTACTAATGGCAATCGTGCGTTTGTTTTGGAGGAGTATATTCGTAATGGTGATTCTGTGATAACTACTTAGCGAGCATGCATTCGGTTTGGACTTGTGCAAACATTTCCGCTACTGGGCAACAGAAAACCCTCGGGAACTACACCTACAACCACTTCACAGCCCTCGTGTAACTGTTTGATGCGCCCTTACTATATTTGGTATGGTTGATCCATATTTTATCGAAGAAGACGGACTAACGGTAACGGTTACTTCCAATCGCTACTGTCACATGATTGAGACCATCTTCCGACCTAAGTTTGTTGGGGATCATGAAGAGGGAGAAGTCTGGTTCCAACAAAACGGAGCCACAGCTCACACTTCGCTGCGTTCTTTAGCAATTTTGAGAGAGTTGTTTCCTGCACGTCTTCTCTCTTTTCATGGAGACGTCACCTGGCCCCCAGGGTCACCCGATTTATCACCTTGTGATTTTTTTCTTTGGGGTCACTTAAAGTCGCAAGTGTACATATATCGCCCCACAACCCTGTAAACACTTAACGAGGCAATCACCTAGACAGTGGCTGCCATTCCACCGGAAATGACACGAAGAACTATTAACAACTTCCGGGAAAGGCTTCGTCAATGTATCAGCAATGGAGGACGGCATCTACCGGACATAATTTTTTAAACCAAGTAATATAAAATGGAATAGTATTTTTTGTTTACAAATAAAAGTACTTTTTCTGTATCTTTCATTGTTTGTTTGCAACTGCCTTTTGAAATACGGGAGGTTTTTATGCCGGATCCTGTACATAATAATAACAACCATTAAATAGTATTGTTGACATTGTTGACGTTCTCGAAATTGTCGACGTCGTTGACATGCTGTCACGTCGACTATTAAAGTCGACACGCCCATCTCAGCTGTTAACACACAATTTAGTATAACCTCAAAATCATTCCCCCTTTCAATTGGCATTCTGGGCAATTGCACAAAAAAATACTCTACATGATAATTTAAATCATCGCAAACATGTGTTATTATTAATAAAAACCGTTAATAATAGACTAATGCTGGGTTTCACAAACGTCAATTAAATCGACCACTAGTTATTCATCAATTAAAATTCAGTAATAGTTACATACATGACAAAAAATCAATTAATTCACATGACATTGATTCACATGGATAATGTCTATTCCAATCAATGATTAAATGTATTGGACGAGTAAGATGTAATTTAAACTTAACTTGAAATCCGTGTTTTATACGCGTGGCGCATGAAGTAACATTTCGAGTTTAGAAAAGCCTGAACATTTTGTTTGGTCGCCCCGCTTCGCGGAGCGACCAAACCAAATGTTCAGGCTTTTCTAAACTCGAAATATTACTTCATGCTTAGCCTGGGAGTGGAATCTCTCGTTCTAGTTAAATCATGTAATGCTATAAATTGTCCATGGATATGATAACTTTAACCCTCCAAAACAATCGCACGATTGCCATAATAAAGACTTATAAAGTTCAACACCTGAAACATAATTGCTTGATACTTAATTATAAAACACGTAAAAACCTATTTAACATTAGATAATTAACGAAAATATTTATGAAATGCATTAAAACATTGTTTTTATTTAAGATAAACAAAATCAAACAAAAATTAAGTTGCAAAAGTTCAAAGTTAACTAAAATTAAGAAAAACATGTAAATGCAATATTTTATTTAAAGTCTGCAAACAATTTAATGTAAGATTTTGAAGCAATTAACGAAATTGGTTATAATATAAGTTAGTGTATTTTTATTTAAGAATCAACCAATTTAATCAATATTTTTTAGAAAAGCCTGAACATTTGGTTTGGTCGCTCTGCTCCGCGAAGCGACCAAACCAAATGTTCAGGCTTTTCAAAACTCGAAAGCCTGGGAGTGGAAACTCCTTCTAGTTAAATCATTTAATGCTATTAATTGTTTATGCATATTATAACCAGCCATACATCTTATTTTCGATTTTGAGGTTTTGGTGCCCCTGGATTCTACTCGTTTCAGGCTACAATTTTAAAAACAAATTGATTTTCAAAATCCACCCTAAACCTTTTAAAATTAAGTATGAAAAATCCTGCTACATTTGTCGGTTGAAAAAGCTGACATATTTTTCCAATTGCAAAACGTTTTTACTTTTTAGATAGTTTTACATAATTTTTCCTATCTCCGTTCAATAGAACGCTCAAATAACACTATTTTAATTTATTTAATAGACGCTGCTAAATCAGTTTTTGTCATTTTGTCACAAATTTGGTAAACCCCTATCGCTGGTTTTGCATCTGGGCGCCTCAAATATTCATTTTATTGATTCAAATAAGAAAAACAATTACCATTTAGATTTGTATTTGTGTAATAAATATAAATACAAATAATTCAATATCATTTTCAATTAATTAAAAAAATCGATTGATTGGATAATGACATTACAAATGGCTGTATGATTTCTGCTTCGTTAAGGCTTTCGTTAACTAAATAATTAATTAGAGTGAGTGGAAACATATCAAAATTGACATATATGACAGAGACAAACAAACTTAACAACTGTCTTTTACTTTAACGAAAGGGAAATGATATGACCGAAAAGCTCCAAGAAAATCAATATTTCACTTAGAAGATGAATCAATTAATATCTGAGTTAAAACTTCTGTTCGTGACAGGGAACCAAATAAGAAAACATCAAAGCGCAACAGGACTCCCGTAAAATGGAAAAGGACAGTTAAGAAAAAACTAAGAGAATGTGGTCAAAAATATAGGGATAATAAAGGACGACTTCGTCTAGCTAGAAAAAGTAACAGACAATGTTAAAAAAATTGTATATTACAATGTAATACAAATATAATTTGAAAAAGAAAACACTTGGTTAAATATTTTGGTTTTTTATTCCAACTAGTTTCGACTTTGAGTCATTTTCAAAGAGTACGTGTTATTTTTTTCTAGAGTTGGCATACATTTATTGTATAATTATTAAACAAATTTCTTGCATGTTGCAAGCTGAAATTTAACCAATCGTGCCAACTTGACACGAGTTTAATTTAAACTCTAATGACTAATAAATAAAATTATTAGTGATTGATTACTTCACATATCTCAAAACAAACTGAATATAAAACAAAAAGTTAACTATAATGAGATCGCCATGTTATTATTTTTTTTTTTTCGTTGTGACAGTTACGATTCACATTTTAACACTTGTGACATATTTAAAAGTAACGAGTGTCTTCCACTCGCAGACTAAGCATGAAGTAAAATTTCGAGTTTAGAAAAGCCCCGCGTAGAAAATTTGTCGTCGACAATCAATCACAAATTTTCACGGGGCTTTTCTAAACTCGAAATTTTACATTATGCGCCACGCGTATAAACCAGTGATTTACAGTAAAGCTAAAAATATATAACGCTTGGATATGATTGTGATCAATATTAACCGAGATGAAGTGAAAAAATGCATTAATTACTTTTTCTAAATAGTTTTGGAATAATAATAATAATAACAGTAGAATAAACTTAGTTTAAACAAGTTTTCCATATTGTTGATACTAAAATCATCATATTTGTAACGGGAAAATTTAACCAAGTGTTTTCTTTTTCAAATCATTGTTAAATATGTTTCACCAAGTGAAAGATAAGAAACTTGTTCAAGATATGTAATAAAAATATTTACTAAGAAAAACAAGAAATAATATTTAAAATTTGTTAGACACTCAATGATGATGGGAAAAACACCTATTTTTCTAAATTTGTTATTCAAGAAATACCAAAAAGGCGATATACTCGAAACAATATAATGGAAATTTTAATAAATAAAAAGAATACTTTTAAATTCAAGGTGACCAAAAAAATAGTAAAAAGCTTCACGTAACGCGATGATAGAAAACATACATATTTTTATAAATTTGTCATTCAAGAAAAACCAAAAACGCGATATACTAGAAAAAAATATAATGGAAATTTTAATAAAAATAATAAATACTTTGAAATTCAAGGTGACCAAAAAAATAGTAAAAAGCTTTACGTAACGCTATTCATTAATCAATTTTGAGAGCATCAAATTTTTTAAAAAGATTAACAAATTAATTAAAGTTTTAATTTAAAAAAAATTAGTAATTCAAAAAAATTCTATGTCACATATTTTTAATATTAATGGCCTTGTAAGGCTTACTGAATAAGCCTTACAAGGCCATTAATATTAAACATATGTGACTACATTAACATTTGTAATGTCAAGTTCGTTGTTAATAGATATAATTTCAATCAAAACATTTCAGAAATAAATGGTGATGTATCCATCATAGCACTTTTCTTCTTAAAGATATGATGATTTAACTATCAACAAAATGGAAAACTTGTTCAAAATAAATTTTTCCTACTTTTATTATTATTATTCCAAAGCTATTTACAAAAAAGTTGTTTTTGCATTTTTTCGCTACATTTCGGCAAGGCCGTAGCTAGACAAAAAACTCGAGAGGCGATATACAAACTTCGGGGGGGTTTTACTGGTAAAAATATTGTTTTTGCTCTTTCAGGGCCGCTTTTACATACAAAAAATTAACATTATGAAAATTTCCGAGGGGGGGGGTTGAACCCCCATATCCCCTCCCCTGGCTACGGCCTTGCATCTCGGTAAATACTGATCACTATCAATTTAAGCGTTGTATATTTTTAACTTTAAATCAGTGGCGCATGAAGTAAAATTTCGAGTTTAGAAAAGCCCCATGAAAATTTGTCTCGGGCTTTTCTAAACTCGAAATTTTACTTCATGCTTAGTCTGGGAGTGGAAGACACTCGTTAGTTTAAAATATGTGACAAGTGTTAAAATGTGTATCGTAACCGACACAACGAAAAAAAAAAAATGCATGTGGATCTCAGTTTAGTTCAATTCAAACTCGTGTCAAGCTGACACGATTGGTTAAGGGACCTCTTAGATGGACGTTTTGAACGTGAGGCGGAACGATAGCGGGCGCAAGCGTTTGCGTTTTAACACAGGTTTATATGAGAGTCCGTAGACGGACGGGTGCGAGGCGGAGAAAACGCCAGCACTTGCGTGGTTTTAAATTTGAGCGAAACGGGACGGACGCGTTTTTCGGTTTTAACACATGGTTTCTTATGCGCCTTCTTATACGGGCGGGTAAAACGCGTTTTCAAAGCGGGCGTTTTTTTATTTATTTTAAAAAATAAATAAAAAAAAAATATAAAATATAAGATAAACTTCCATCTCTAAGATATGAGTATAATTTTATTTAATATTTAAAAAATCTATGATATTGTCTAGAAATTGCGAAAAATAAAATTAATAACAATTTAAAATCGCCCCTAATCTCTTGTAAAAATAGTGTGATGAGAACAAAATAATTAAAAGAATTAATTATCATTTTTTCGAGAGCGGTCTCTGTACTTGTAAATTTTGTACCGCCAGCAGCTTCTCTTTTCCCTGACTCTCCAATTGGCCAATATACTAGGGAAATGCCCATTTCACAGTCTATTTTTAATATGCAGGTTATTACCCATCAAAGTGTGTGAAATTTTTGACAGAAATTTGTATGCCGGTTACGGGTTAAATAAAAGGAAAGAAAGTAATTGTCTATATCCTAGCGCGAAAACGTGATTTTATAAGTCTGTTTGATACAGATAGTTTTGTCTTGGTAATTCAGGCACCGCCCAAGGAACAAATCCACTTAAGTAATGTTTCATCAACATTAAAGCAACGTTTAATGTTGCTGCACTGTTGATATAACATTATTTGTTTGTTTTTTGCTCAGTGGGCGGAGTGCATGTGGAATTTAAGTAAGTAATACAAATACAGTAACGTCTATGAATAATAAAGAATAAATAAATAATAATATGACGCAATTATTATCTATTTCGTCCATGCTTATTATTCAGCGTAGCACAACTGAATGATAGACGGCACCGAAGGCTCGGCGGCGAACTCGCCTAGCACTCGCTTGCAAAACGATCCGTCCCGCTCCGCTTCCGCACTAAAAACGTCCATCTAAGAGCGCCCTAAATGTTGCAGGCTAACATTTAACCAATCGTATTAACTTGCAATGCAAGAAATTTGCTTGATAATTAAACAGTAAATGTATGCTAACCTATTCTCTTTAGAAAAAAATTACAATGCATTAAAAGGGTAAACATTTACATTACTTATATACTTTTCGCTTTCTTTATCAAAACAAATTAAAAATTCTGATTATTTCATAAACGTCCTTTGTGCGTGTTTTTCTTTTGTGAATTTGTAATAATGACATCATTTGTTGGAATTTTAATCGTGATTAATGAGACGTTAAAAGTTATACAGGATCTCGAGACACACAAATATCTCAACAATTAATGATTTTATTAGAAAAAGTTTCAAATCAACCGTCCCATATTTTATCTTGTTCAGTACGCGTAGGTATAATTAAATTGAAGTTCGGCTGATTTAATTCATCAATTATCATAGAATTGTATGTTTGTATTTGGTAAACTAATAATAATTTAGTATTTTGAGTTGGCGGTGTGCGATAATGCATGCAATGGATAAAATCGCTCATCTGTGCAATATTAAATATAAACATTTTATTGAATAGAATGTAAATTGTAGGTGTATTATTAATAATTGCCGTTTGCTTTTAAATTATTTTCATTATTTTGAGTATATTAAACTGTATTTGTTATTGCGTGTTTTTCTTTTGTGAATTTGTAAAAATGACATCATTCGTTGGAATTTTAATCGCGATTAATAAGACGTTAAAAGTTATACAGGGTGAGTCATTTATCTTGAGACACACAAATATCTCAACAATGAATGATTTTATTAGAAAAAGTTTCAAATCAACCGTCCCATATTGTTTCTTGTTCAGTACGCGTAGGTATAATTAAATTGAAGTTCAGCTGATTTAATTCATCAATAATCATAGAATTGTATGTTTGCATTTGGTAAACTAATAATAATTTAGTATTTTGAGTTGGTGGTGTGCGATAATGCATGCAATGGATAAAATCGCTCATCTGTGCAATTTTATTGAGTAGAATGGAAATTGTAGGTGTATTATTATTATTAATTGCCGTTTGCTTTTAAGTTTTATTCATTATTTTGACTATTTAAAACTGTATTTGTTATTGTTCATTTGAATTAGTAAATCTAATTAAATTAAATAATTAGTTAAATGGATGAATTTAAAGCGATCAATAAAATAGGTGGATATTTGAAAATCGGTGTGAAATATATAAATAATATTAAACAATAAATTAAAAAACAAACCTAGTGTTATCAAAACTGATAATGTCGTACAAAAGCGAAACTAGTCGAGTAAATAGAAACAAATAGTGAAACAAACCAAGTGTTTTTTTTTAATTTATCCTTTAATATTATTTCAAAATTTTTCACTAAGTGATAAATGAGAAAGTTATTCAAGAAATAAATAAATAATGTAAACAAAAATCATTAAGGGTTTAAGGTAGTATTATTTTTGTTGTTTTCAAATGCTAGAAAATCTATAGATTCTATGAAAAAATTAAATATTTATCAAAATAATTTAATTGTATACTAAGATCGATTTCGACACATATGAGGTAAATGATTTTTTTAAAAATACTCTTACGGGTTATTCACAACACCGATGCAACTTGTCATCGGTGAGAAGTCGCTCTAAGATGACGTAATTTTAGAAAGAATTCAGCAAACCATGTAGAGTAAAATGACGTCATTTCAGTACCACTTCGCACCGATGACAAATTGCATTGGTGATCTAAACATCCCCCCCTGTATTAATATTATGCATTCGTTTCCTGTATAAGGTATTTTAAAATATATTTCATTAACTGTTCGGGAAATCCGTAACACTTAGTGATTTGTTTACCATTAAACTAAGTAAAATGTGTTGACCTGCATTCTAATATATGTATCTGTATTAAATAGCATGATTTAAAAAGCGTACAATGATACGTGAACCCATTATTGAAATTGTTTACGAGCATACTTGCATGAAATATCATAAAGTTTTGTAATCTAAACTGTGTACCGATAATATTGTACGAATTGGTTATTAGTCGTTTCATAATTTTAAAACTTGACCAAAGGGAGTAACGACAAAAAATAAGTGCTGGATTGCTCTAAATATTGGACAATTTGTTAAAAAATTGTGCATGGATTCAGCGGTTTTCCAGGTAAACTTATGTAATTTATTAAAAATACCATCCACAAAATGGAATATTAGATGTAACACGTTTTTTTTAAGGTCAACCTATAAAACATAAGTTGACCTTAGAAAAAACGTGTTACATCTAATATTCCATGTCAATGGTAATATAATACTGTGACATTAATTTTTCATCTTTCGGCTCATCTTAAACATAATGTGTAACTTAAGTTTGGAATATCTATTCCTTACAGTAAAATTATTTATCTTTATGACAGATAAAAACATTTACATCTTTAAGAGAGCACCTAAAACATACATGATTCGAATCACGAATACTTGAATGAAGAATTCGCAAGAGAAACATATGATTTGAATCAAAGGTTCGAATCCTTGTCTCCACAAGGATTCGAACCTTTGATTTAAATCATATTTTTTGTCGGTGTCATTACTTTTAGTTAAATGGTTCGAATCTTTGTGGGGCGTCGGTGTCAATGCTTTGTTTTATCAATTTAAATTTTTTTGGCTATGCCCCTGTTCTAAATTGCGCCCACGTATCGAAATTTACCAAATTAACTGTAGTTGATAAGAACAGTCAACATAAAATATAAATAAAAATACGCTTACACATTTTGTCCTTACAAAATCGATAAATAAAAGAAATAAGTCGCTATCTGAAATATTCCATCCATAATAAAAGTCACTTGCCGAAACAGGAGCCAATTCCTTTCGAACTTAAGGTACGTTTGCACTTTTTATTTTTGTTAAGATGGATATTTTTACATTTAACTAAAATCGATAACAAAATTTCTAATGTAAAAGTATTAGCATCGTACTAAAAGTACAATAAGCTGCTTGGCTAATTACACGCCACAGCAAATCCTGCTTTTTGAATCACGGATGCAAATCCTTTAAAAATAAATTTGAGTTTGTTTTCTAGCAAGCAATAACATTTTTAATATCTGTACTAGATTAATAAAATTGTTCAACACCTAATTTATTATAAGAATATTGTTGATGACTCACTAAATATCTGATATAGTGTTATTCTAATTACAAGTGATGCATGTGTTTTTGAACAACTTCACGTTAAATCAGTGGGACTCTTGCACCCCAGCAAATCCAAATTTTCAAGCGTTTCTAAACTCGAAATTTCATTCCATGCCTAATCAAGGACTGGAAACCCTTGTTTAATAACAAAAAAAAACTATAAATATCACTTTAACTTTAAATAATATCAAACAAAAAATCGATAATGAATCTTTTGAAATTATAAAAGGTACGTTAAATAAACTTAACTTGAAGCTTTAAAGCTTCTAATTCTGCATGCAATTAAGCATGAAGTAATATTTCGAGTTCAAAATACAAGTTTTCATGCGAATATTCATAATGTATTGGAAATATTTTTGACGATTCGAATTCTGTTAGAAGGATTTAAATCTTTTTATAATGATTCAAAAATATGGCCTTTCCAAGTATTTAAAGTTCGCTCTAGTTACATTTGGAGTAATTTAGAGGTTATGATACACTGTTTTTGTCTATGTTTGTGAAAATGTATTTTCTCTTCTGAATTATTTAACTGAAATTGATTTGTAATAAGTGTTTCCACTCCACGCCACGTTCATTTTATCAAAAGTTTAAACCTTCAACTAATAGCATTGAGATTTTGTTTAATTAATACTAAATATTTGTACGGGTTTAGTAAAAACTAAATAGCAATAAACTATCAGAATATTTACCTGCAAAATACAATCGATAATAGAAAAAAAAGTGTTTCAATATCCATAGATTTGAGAGTACAGTTTTCAAATTAGAATGAACCATTAATCAAGTTTTTTCAATCACAATTAACTCATTTATGCTTTCTACAGTTTTGCAATTTTGTAGAAAGCATAAAAATGTTCACTAATATTGATGAGATGATTTAGAACATCAACATTTTTCTTTAAAACACTTACAAAAATAATAGAACTTTAAATGTTGATTATATTCATCTTTAATAAGAAAAGTACATGCAGAGAGTATTTCTTTTAAGTATACATATCCCAGTTATGTGCTGTAAATGTTCAGATATTCATTGTTTCAGTGTTTTCAGTGTTTAATACGCTTGGCGCATGATGTAAAATTTCGAGTTTAGAAAAGCCTGAAAATTTGGTTTGGTCGCTTCGCTTCGCTGCGCGACTAAACCAAATTTTCAGGTTTTTCTAAACTCGAAATTTTACTTTATGCTGAACCTGGGAGTGGAAAACACTTGATTAGAGCTTCAAATTTATCTCTATTAAAAATATGTATACTTAAAAGATAAAATCTCTGTATGTATACTCAAAAGGAAAATCCCTGTATGTATACTTAAAAGAAAGATACTCTGTATTTGAAAATTTAAAATAAAATAAGTTTATTTCTTGCTTTTTTTGTCAAAGTTGTACAATCTATTCTTATTTCGATAAACTTATTGAAGCACGAAATTGACACACGTTTTGATTTTTCATAATATTCATTATTTGCAGTAAAGTTATTTGAAAACAATTGACAGGTAGTTTTTAAGTTTGGAATATCAATTGTTTCGTGCCTCTACCTTGATAAAAATTCTGGCTTTGCCCATGGAATCAAATATTTCTGTCTTCACGCTTCAAATTCGGGGAAAACGAGTTGCCCAAAATCAGGACTAGGGATGAAAATTCAGGACGTTCCGGCAAAATTTAACCGTACAAATCCTTATAAGTAATTTAAATGAAATCAAGTGGGGCGTGATAATTTTCATGAGTTAAACGATGGGCGCGATCTGAAAAAGGTTGAAAGCGCCTCCTCTAAAAGGATTCGAATTCCAAATGATTCTAATTCTGCTCAGCACTAGTCTTTAAGATGCATTAATTAATTTAAAAAATAAATCGTATAATAATTTCATATTGGATTAGACTTTTAAAATACCATCTATCGAGGTCTTTCAGTATTATTGTATAATTTTTAAGTTCCAAACTTTCAGTTAACATAAATATTTATATAACTGTATTACTTCAAGCATGAATTCGGTAATGTTAATTAATTTATTACTCAACACACACTGTGATCTGGATCCCGCAAAGAATTTTCCAAGAAACTACTCGAGTCATTTGAATGATGGCGAGCATTTTGACTTCATTGTTGTTGGGGGTGGAACCGCTGGAGCAATCGTTGCGAATCGTTTGTCAGAAAATCAACACTACAGGGTTTTATTACTCGAAGCTGGAGGACTACCAACTGTTACTACAGAAGTAAGTATTGTATATCTTATTCTTCTTCTTCTTGCGAGTTTTTATGGCATTAGTTCTGTCGACAAAAGTATAATATAAATATTTTCCTCGTGGATTTAAGTAATTATATTTTTTATTACGATGAATTACGAGAGTGTATGAGGAGACATGGGTGGTGGCGAAAGTGGGGAAGGAGGTGTCGGGGTGTTTTAGAACGTGGGAGGGTTTGAGGCAGGGGTGCCCGCTGAGCCCGATGCTCTTTAATGTATATATGAGTGAATTGGAAGAGGTAATGGGGAAAGGGCGGGGGGAGTGGTGATGGGTGAAAGGAAGGTATGGATGCTGGCGTATGCGGATGATGTGGTGTTGGTTGCAAGAGAGTATGAAGGGATGAAAGAGATGTTGAAGAGAGTGGAGAGGTTTATGGATAAAAGGGGAATGAATGTGAATGTAGGGAAAACGAAGTGGGTGAAGTTTAGAAATAAGGGGAGGGAGGGGAAGGGGAAAGAATTGGAGTGGAAGGGGGTAGTTATTGAGAGGGTGAAGAGCTTCAAGTATTTGGGGTTTTGGTTTAAAGGAACGGGAGGGTATGAGGAGCATGTGAGGTGGGTGCAGGGTAAGGCGAGGAAGGCGTGGGGAATGGCGTGGGGCAAGTGGGGGAAGTGGATGGGGAACAATGTGACGGTGGCGTGTAAGATATGGGATGCGTGAGTAAGAACGGTGCTAATGTATGGAGTAGAAGTGTGGGGGACGAGAGGGTACGAGGTGATAGAGAGGGAGCAGATGTGGTTCCTAAAGCACATGTTGGGGGTGGAAAGGTCCACGCCGAGCTACATAGTGCTTCAGGAGACCAACAGAGAGAGGCTAGAGTGGGAGGCAATGGTGAGGGTGGTCAGGTCCGAGATGAGATTGTGGGAACTGGATGAGGAGAGATTGGTGAAGGATGTATGGGTGACGAGTGTGGGTGGGGGTGAGGGTAGATGGAGGGGGGAGAGGAGGAAAATGTATGAGAGGGTAGGGCTGTCGGAGGCGAAGGTAATGGAATGGCTAGGAAATGGGGTGAAGATGGATGAGTGGGTGAGGGGAAAAGGGAAGGAGGTGGAAGGGCAGGAAAGGCAAGGGTGTATAGACAGAAGTCAGTATAACGATATGTATGGGAGGTGGCAGGTGTATGGGAGGGTGCCGAATTATTTGATAAGGAAGGGATGGGGTAGAGAGGATAGGATGATTGTGGCAAGGGCGAGGTGTGGATCGGAGGAGAGAGGAAGGAAAATATGGATAGGGGAAGAATATGGAAGGTGTGTGTTGTGTGGACAGGGGAGGGATACGTGGGGACACTTGGCGGAGGAATGTGAGGGGGTGAAAGAGGAGTGGCTGGGAGCGAAAGGGAATAGAAGGGTAGTGGAGTGGATGAGGGAGGATGGGAGCGGGGTAAGGACGTTGGAAAAGCTGGGGAGGGAGAGGGAAAAGAGAAGGGAGGGTAAGAGGGATACGGGAGGGTAATGAGATAAGCTAATGTAAAGGTAAATGTAATGTAAAGTGTGGAGATATGCCAATAAAGGTCTTTTTTTTTATTATTTTCTTGTTGATCAAACGTGCAAGTCATAAATATTTAAACCTTATAAACGCGGGGATTGTGTGTGTAAATAAGGCAGTTTATTGCCTCCCTTAAATTATGTAGTTATAAAATACAGTTTACTGATAATATGTTATTCTATGTTTTGCATATATGAGAAAGTAAATATACTGTTTTCCCTCTGACCCAATCATATGTATATTTAACTTGGACCTTTCTTTCTCTTAATGTTACAAGATGGTGTTAAAATCATAACACTAATAAAATGGAATATGATATAGGTATAAAACAATATAAAATATCCTCTGTATTTCTTGAAATATTTTTGTAGGTGCCATCTCTTTGGTTTAGACATATTAATACCGACATAGACTGGAATTACAATATAGAACCAGGGAATTTTAGCTTATCTTACAAAGAATTAAGATTACCAAGAGGGAAAATGTTAGGTGGTTGCAGCTCTTTCAACGGCTTAACTTATGTCAGAAGCCCGCCATCAGATTACGACACTTGGGCTTCCATGGGAAATTCGAACTGGGATTGGAAATCCGTTTTAAAATACTTTCAAAAAGCCGAGCATGCAACTTCCAGCGGCATTTCCGAAAATTACGGCAGAAACGGCCCATTGTTTATTAACAAAGAAAACGTAACAGATCCGCTTCCTCAAAAAATAATTCAAGCTTGCAATGAAGCGCATGTGGAAGTTTTAAAAGAAGAAGGTGGAGCAGGGTTGTTTCAAATCTTCAAGAACATTATAAATGGGACTAGATGTAGCACGGCAAAAGCCTACTTATCTGATTTGAAGCGAAACAATTTGCACGTTGGATTAGGAGCGCATGTTGTTAAAGTAGTGTTTAAAAAAAATAGAGCTACTGGAGTGAAAGTTTTGCTACCCAATAGAAAAATTATTAAATTGCACGCAAAAAAAGAGGTGATTTTAAGTGCAGGCGCTGTTAATACCCCACAAATATTAATGCTTTCAGGGATCGGGCCTTCCAATCACTTAAAAACGTTGGGAATTCACGTGAAGGCTAATTTGCAAGTTGGGCGTAATTTATACGATCACTACATTATAAGAAGCATTTTTGTAAAACTAAATCCTGATGATACAAAAGCGAAAAGTTGCGCAACTGAAGATGCTATCGAATATTGTTTAACGCGCGGCGGGGCTTTTTCGAAATTTGGAGTGCAGACCCTACAATGGTCTTTAGGTACAAAAAATGAATCTGACCCAAATATGTTTATAATGTTAGACTATACCGCTAAACAGAATAGTGATGGAACACTAGCTTATTTGCGATCTTTCGCAGCTAATAATGAAACTCTTGAGAGTTTCAAGGAATTAAACTCAAAATACGATATTTTATCATTCTCAATTGGAATCGCAAAACCTAAATCTTCAGGCTCCATCACTTTAAAATCAAAAGACCCCTTTGAAAAACCTGTAATTAAAACAAATTACCTCTCGGATAAAAATAATGAAGACATTCAAGCTCATGTATCAACAATCAAGCATATTAAAACACTTTTAGAGACGCCCATAATGAAAAAAATGAACGCCACAATTGCCAAGATCAAGATTCCAAATTGTGAACACTTGAAGTTTGACACAGATGATTATTACGAATGTCTCGTAAGGAATTTGGGTAGCACCGGCTGTCATTTAACCAGTACTTGCAAAATGGGACCCACAATTGATCCTGAGGCTGTTGTTGATCCACGATTAAGGGTGATTGGATGTACAAGTTTAAGAGTTATTGATGCCAGCGTGATGCCAGTTATACCAAATATGAATACGCTTGCTCCGACTGTTATGATTGCTGAAAAGGGTGCTGAGTTGGTTAAAGAAGACTGGGAACATTTTTAAATAAATTTTGCCAAAATGTATTTTGTAAAATGGATCTTCCGTTAAATAAATAAATTTAAAAACATAAATATATAATCGTTTGTTTGTAATTAAAGTTGTAATTATATAAACATATTATACAGGGATTTTATTCTTTTAAGTATTTCTGGAAATGTTCATAAACTAAAATATCCAAAGTTCTTGTTATAATCTAAACAACATTCTACAATATTCTTACATCTACCTGATAAACTCTTTTATAATTAAATTGTCCGTGACAAAAAAAAATACTCCGCAAGTATTAGCGATATAAGTGGTAATTTTCCTTAGTAATTACCACTGATAGTTAACTGTAAATATACACAGGGTGCCCGTATTTCGAAAAAATGTATGAGGGTCTCAGTTGCTCGAAGAGATAGAGAATCGGTTAAATTGGGGCAAAGTTGCGTATTTTAGGGCCTAACAATAATCTGGAAACAATTTTAAAATATCTTTGTTTGTTTTCGAGATATCAACAAAAAACTGAATTTTTGAAACATCGAATCTATTATTCTATTCAAAAACTACTGGATCTAGACATTTATCACTTTGACAATATAGAAGCACTTTTTAATAAAGAATCTAGTGGCAATTTTTTTTTTAAAGATAACTATAACATTTACCCGGGGCCATAGCCAGCTTTTGTTTTTCTTATGAGCGTCTTTTTGGATTTTCAATTTTTTTGTAAGAATATTTTTTTCTGAACTCAGTGGTGTATCACACTCATAATTTATTTTAGATTTGATATTAAAAATTATTATATTTTCTTTTTTGCAAAGAGTGCCTTGGAAACAATGACGTCATATCTGTTAATCAATAAAATCTTGACAGCAGTCAATCATTGTTAGCACTCAAAATTAATTAATAACTTCCAATCTTGTGTAATAATTATAATAAGTATCGATTATCACATAAAAGTTGCACAAACTAAATTAATTCTACTTTTATTATTATTATTCCAAAACTATTCACAACAAAGTAATTCTTGAATTTTTTTGCTACATCTCGGTAAATATTGATTACCGAGATTATCTAAGCGTTATATATTTTTAACTTTACTGTAAATCAGCGGTATATACGCGTGGCGCATAAAGTAAAATTTCGAGTTTAGAAAAGCCCCGTGAAAATTTGTCTCGGGTCGCTGCGCGACCCTCGACACATTTTCTACGCGGGGCTTTTCTAAACTCGAAATTTTACTTCATGCTTAGTCTAGGAGTGGACGACACTCGATAGTTTAAAATACATCACAACTGTTAAAATTATAGGTCCTAGGAGTTGTCAAATAAGTGAGTTACTCAACTGTTTCCAAGACACTCTTTACAAAAAACAAAAGGTTAAAATTTTACAAATAAACAGTACAATAAACTAAATGTGGTGCATCATTAAATTCAGAAAATAGTATTCTTTTAAAAAATATTAAAATCTAAAATGGCGCCCATAAGGAAAACAAAATTTGGCTATGGTCGTGGTAAATGTTATAGTTATCTTAAAATAAAATATGTTACCAGATTTATTGTTAAAAAGAGCCTAATAATGCAAAAGTTGTAGATGTCTGGATTCAATGGTTTTTAAATTAGAAAATTAAAACGAAATTTCAAAAAATCCGTTTTTGACAATATCTCAAAAAAAGAAAAAAAGATATTTCAAATTTGTTTTTAGATTATTATTGAGCCCTAAATTACGCAACTTTGCCCCAATTAACCGACTCTCTATCTCTTTAATTAACCGAAATCCCTATACATTCTGTTGAAATACGGACTAATACTACACCAATATATGTATGATAGAAGGATATAAGATTACACCCTGTATGTGGTGTAATCTGATATCCTTCTATCATATATTGGTGTAGTTTTAGTAATATTATTTAGTGTGCATAAGAATATGTCAAATACTTTCCCAGAGAAAATGACTTTTTATGTTTATTTAGTGTTACATAAAATGCACTTATTAAATTAATTTATTTAAAAAGAATTGATAACAGTATATTTTAAATTTTACTAGAAATCAGTATTTTACGCGTCTAACTCCAAAATTTCAGGCTTTTATAAACTCGAAATTTTACTTCATGCTTAATCTGGGAGTAGAACACTCGTCAGAAGTGAATTTCAATTGAAAATTTAACATTTTCACAAACATGAACAAAAACAGTGAAACATGAGGTGTTTAACCATACACGACCATACACGACCACACACAACCATACACGACCATACCCGGCCATACACAAACAAGCACCAGGCTTGTTCTTGTATGTTTTCGGACTCCACGCTGAAACAGAGTCTTGTGCGCGTGGCCCATGAAGTTAAAACTCCAAATTTAGTTTAGAAACCCCTGAGTTTGGATTTGTACGCTACGCATCCAAATCCAAACGTTAAGGCTTTTCTAAACTCGACATTTTACTGCTTGCTTAATCTGGGAGTGGAACACACTCGCCAGAAGTGAATTTCAATTAAAAAATCAACATTTTCACAAACAAAAACAACATGAAGTGTTTAACCATACACGGCCATACACGACCATACACGACCATACACGACCATACACGACCATACACGACCATAAACGACCATACACGACCATACACGACCATACACGACCATACACGACCATACACGACCATACACGACCATACACGACCATACACGACCATACACGACCATACACAACCATACACGACCATACACGACCATACACGACCATACACGACCATACACGACCATACACGACCATACACGACCATACACGACCATACACGACCATACACGACCATACACGACCATACACGACCATACACGACCATACACGACCATACACGACCATACACGACCAAGCAACAATACAACAAAACAAGCACCAGGCTTGTTCATGTAAGTTTTTTGACCAAAATAAAAATAATAACATTTTTAATTATTTGGAATATAATATTATAATTCATAATTATTTAGTTCGTTTGTTTTATTTTTTTATTTTATTGATTTCGATATTTCTTTACTACTATTTATTAATATTGACCTTATGTCTGGATTCAATTGCATCTTATCGATATGTATAAAAAAATTACAAAAATCGAAAAAATCATAATTGTATTGTTTTCTTCAATTTCATATTCAATTGCATTTTATCGATTTACATAAAAAAAATTATAATTGTATTTGTTCGGTAGAGATATTGAATGGGAAGACAGATTGGCTCAAATTCCCAATTTATTTCTAAACCCTTTTTTGTTTACCCCCATCACCCCACACTTATGCGCAGCGGGCGCGTGAGTGAGAGTCGCAAAGAAGTCACGGAAGATGGTGGACGTGAAACTCGTGTGACTAATGGGATCGTCTTTTGGAAGTCAAGTAATGAAGGCTTGACGTTCTTTATGTTATTGTCTGGGACTGTAAAGGGCATCTGAGTGTTAGTGACGTCGATAGTTTTTGTAGAATGCGTTATTAACTTTATTAGTGATCAGCCACATGTAGTGATCAGTGATCGCCTGCCAGAAACCTCTGGACCCGATCAAAACGTGGGGCAGACGCGCGTAAGGACCTTACAACCCTTCCGCCTACGTTGCGCACGTCACAGAAGCTAAGTCAGGTGAGTGTGGGTTCCTTTTGCCAACAATCAATCTAGCCTGGGTCAGTCTGTGTGTTTACAGGCCGGAAATATTCCGTACTCTCCTCTGAGAGGCTTGTTATCTCGACCGTTTCCGGAAATTTAAAAAAAACGCCCCAAACAGTATTGTTTCCTTGAAACTGTCATTTATTAACAAATGTTGATGATGACAGTCAATGAGATTAGCTTAGGAAACAATGACACTTGTTATATTAGATGACAAATTGGTAAATATTTCGAACTTGGAATAGCCTGAAAATTTGCCAAAGTTTCTAAACTTGAAAGATTTTCTTAAGCAAAGCGTTGAAAGCTTCCCACTCTCAACGCCTTGCTTACAAAAATATTTCTAGTTTAAAAAAATTGGGACATTTTTAGGCTAGTCCAAACTCAAAATATTTACTTCATGAGACAGCTACGCTGGAGGTTGGATTAACGTAAAGTTCAAAAACGCAATCGTTTAACAGTTTTCTAATAATTTAGAATGTCCGAAGTTTTCACAAAAAAACAGTTTACTAGGAGAATATCTGTGCTTTTTATAGTTTAAATATAATACGACGCTTCGCTATGCGAACAAACCAAATTTTCAAGCTTTTATAAACTCGAAATTTTACTTCATGCGTAATCTAGGTTGCAAACTCTAAAAGTAAGCATATGCACATGTACACTTAAATGAAAAGGGTGTCCTATTTTGAGTAGGACAGTATGGGTAACTTAGTTGTTATTAATGATAGAGATTCGGTTAAATGGGAAAAGTTGTGTAGTTTTATTTGCTCATTCGGTTTTTACTAAGAAACATTTTAAAATGTGAAAAACCTTTAAATAATATAATATATAAAATCGTGATTTTTGAAAATCGTCCATATATTCCTTATTAGTGGGTAATTTTGAAATCTGAAAAAACTTTGCTAAAGTATATGTTATAACGCGGCAGATAGTGATCAATTTTAATTAATGGGGACATATGGTGATATTCATATCATTGAATTGTATTTTCAACGCTCATTTAAACGATGTGCCACACATGCAATTTTTTCACATATTAATTTCATATCATACATAGAGTTTTATGTAACACCGAACATGTTCATAACGAGAGTTTTTCTTTTAAGTATACATAAACATACGTTGTACATTTTCCGACTCTCGGTTTATTGAAAGAATTTAATTTTGAACTTTAAACGAGTTTTTTCCACTCCCAGGCTAAGCATGAAGTAAAATTTCGAGTTTAGAAAAGCCTGAAAATTTGGTTTGGTCGCGTAGCGCGAAGCGCGGAGCGGCCAAACCAAATTTGCAGGCTTTCCTAAACTCGAAATTTTACTTCATGCGCCACCGGTGCAAAACATTGATGCAATGTAAAGTTTAGCGGTGTTTTAAATTTCGTAATATGTCAGTATTACGGTGGCGCATGAAGTAAAATTTCGAGTTTAGAAAAGCCTGAAAATTTGGTTTGGTCGCGTAGCGCGAAGCGCGAAGCGGCCAAACCAAATTTTCTGGCTTTTCTAAACTCGAAATTTTACTTCATGCTTAGTCTGGGAGTGGAACACACTCATTTCAAGTTTCAAATTGAACTCATTTAAAAAAAAACAACGGTTGATTGGCTACAATTTGTAATGGTCATATAGGCAATCTAATTTCCACATAACTTGAAAAATAAATGTGTCTAATTGTATTGAATGAAAATGTTCGGTGTTACATAAAACTCTCTGTATGTATCTTGGCAATTAAAGTAACAATAATAAAAAAAAACATAGTCCTTTCCTGTTGAAATCAGGACAAAAAATGCATTTCAATGATATTCATATCACCCTATGTTCAAATTTGAAAAACAAAAATTGATATTTATAAAACAAAAACGAATCACTAAATAAACTAAATTCGTTATAGCATTTACTTTAATATCATTGTTACAGGTTTTGAATAAAATTACAAATAAGAAAGATGTGGGGTATATTCGAAAATCGCTCACTCTTTGTTTTTTGTTTGTTTTTTCTCAATTACTTCAAAGGTTTACACAATCTCTATTTAGATCTCTATATTTATGTGCTGACTTAGAACCCATTATCTAAATAAGCACATGAAACTACACAACTTTGCCTATTTAACCGAATCTCTATCATTAATAATAATGAAGTTAGTCATACTGTCCTACTGAAAATAGGATACCCAGTATATTTTTATTTAATCTAAAATTCAATCTAGCTGAATTATTTCATATTTATCTTTCATTACAATTATCAACTTTTGCACTTTAGAGGCTAAAGTTTACCGTCTATGTGGATGCTAATCGATCCATGCATTATTTGCCGTTGGCTGCAGGTGATGAATTCAATCAATAAAGTTCGAATATTCACAGCACGATGTTAAAATTACATAACTTCGACGAGGTACATAATTATTGTTAACTGTTTTATATACATGCGTGTATATTTTATTTGTTCTCATTGTTTAATGTATACGCATATAAAAATAATTAATTTAATTGTTTCGTTGAGTTTAATTTGAATATACAGAATATTATAGTAAATAAAATGCATGAATTGATAGAGACAGTTATAAAAACATGGACAAAAAATATATTTCATTTGATTTCAATAATCAACAAAGTACTAATATACCGGGTTACTACAAATGAAATAGACACTTTTATGCCCGGTATTATAAACGATTAATAAATCATTATATAACTATTTCTGGAGTAAATTTATTTACCTAGTAAACTAATGGGCAAATAAAATTGCGTATTATAAAGCAAACCTACCAAATAAATAGCAATTCTAGAAATAAATAATTAAATTAGTAGATTACTGACCGAAATTATACATTTTCATTGTGGCCATAGCTGGAACCACCAATTTGTTAAATTGAATTGTCAATATTTCAAATTAAATTGTCAATCAAATTGGAAATTTAGTATAATTCCTTATAATTATGGAGAATAACCGGGGAATACGACAGAATTACACAGAACAAGAAAAAGAAAGCTTATTACAAATTATAAAAGACTTAAACGAGTGTTTTCCACTCCCAGACTAAGCATGAAGTAAAATTTCGAGTTTAGAAAAGCCTGAAAAGTTGGTTTGGTCGCGTAGCGCGAAGCGCGGAGCGGCCAAACCAAATTTTCAGGCTTTTCTAAACTCGAAATTTTACTTCATGCGCCACGCGTACAAGACACTGATTTCAAGTGAAGTTCACTTGTTCACAATATTTCAGTGTTTCAGTGTTAAATACGCGTGGCGCATGAAGTAACATTTCGAGTTTAGAAAAGCCTGAAAATTTGGTTTGGTCGCTCCGCGCTTCGCGCTACGCGACCAAACCAAATTTTTAGGCTTTTCTAAACTCGAAATTTTACTTCATGCTTAGTCTGGGAGTGGAAAACGCTCGTTTAAAACTTTAAATGGAACTAATTTTAAAAAAGCGAATGCTTAAGTATAAAAATCACTGGTTATGTCTGATTTGAAAAACTCTAGGTCTTCGACTGCTTAGAATGTCTTGTGGTTCGAATTAATCACTGTCAGGAAAGATACTATAAGCGAACTTAAATCTGACACGGATGATATGGTAGACTTGATAACCGTAATGAAATTAATAAATACAAGTAGTAGAATCTAAAGTAATTATAATAATATAATACACTTTTGACTTTTAGCTGTCAAATTATTAAAAGAATAAAATTCACTTGGTAGAAAAACAAACAAATAATTTACTGGAGAGATTTATTAGCCAATCTTTGTAATAAATTAATTTATTCCTAAAGTAAATCTTTTTAGGAAATAAAACGTTTTATAATACCGGGCATTAATGTTATATTAATTCAAAAGTAATAAATAATATTATTATGAGTTCGTCTACACTGTTTTATAAAGTGATTCTTCTGTTTACTTTGGAAACTCACAGGTGTTCAATATGTGCTCTTGTGCCACACGACACGCGTTAAGGCGATATTCTAGTAATATGGAATGAACTAGACTCTAATTTATTCAAAACCCGGTTTAACATATTTGCATTGACATCACATCGCTTTCGTGATCCGTTGTTATGATGTTTTTGGTGTTGTTAAAATGAGAACACTTTACAATACCATTTACTGCATTTTATTCCTGAACCTTCCCGTACAGCTGACAATAGAACACTCCTATTGATAATCAATGCACTGATAATACTTTATTCAAGTTCAAATTCTTTTATTAACGGCAATAAACCTTTTTACATCAGAATATAAACATTATAAATAACAATTAACAAATTATACTGCTACTAAAGCAACAGAGACTAATTATAAATATTGGCGTAAGATAAAATGCAAGTAAAAGTAATAAGCACACATTATACCTTCCACTATTTAAAAAAAAAATACATAATGGTGTTATTTTTTTCTTTTTACAATTGTTTTTTTTAATTTTTTGTAACAATTTTTGTATCCAACTGTAATATGGTTTAACCCTATTCTCATGAACTAGTACATTCATATTATCTATTTTTACCATTATATGATCACGGATGACTTTATAGGATCCCTTGTATCTCGTCCATTTTATTTTGTCCTTCACGTTTTATAGGGTTTTCCATTAAGAAGGCTTATTTTAATTATTTAAAAACAGTTTTTTTATGAAATAGTGACAACATATTTATTTAAAAACAAAGTACAAACTCCATGATTAGTTGTGGAAAATGATATCTGGTGAAAAATGTTGCATTACATTTTAGCATTTTAACTTTGGCTCTTATTTGACCAATAATTGCTAGAATATTTTCTTTGAGCACTTGAATTGCTGTAATGTTCTCAGCTGACCTGGCGATACGAGTATGAAATAGCAATTTTACATCACTAATTTGTTAATTTTGCTCAAATTTAGTGATGAGTTTTACAATGGCACGGCGAGAAGGTGATTCATACGAACGCTGTGATCTGTCTCGGCGAAATTTTCACCATATTGATAATAAATTTTCACTATTTCTATACGTTGTTGGAGAGTGAAACAATCAAGGCCTTCTATTTAACAGTTAAAAAATGCCAGGGAATTTAAAATGGGACCTCTTAATGGAAAACCCTTTATCAGCACTTTATCGTTAAATCTATACTTAACACTATCAACCTTAGCATCTAACTTACATTTCCTACTATTTTTGGCCTCTAAGAAGTTTTTTCTTTCGTCATCCCATTCATTTTGTAATAGAAATTTTAGTTCATTGGGATAATCTTCGAAATTATAAATTGGTTCTTTATTATTTAATGTATTCAACGGTAAATTACAAGTCTTTCCGAAAATCTACTAATAGGGAGTGTATTAAGTTTCAATATGAACTGTATTATTGAATGCAAAGCACCAAAAAGTACCCAAGCACCCCATGTTTTTGGAAATTTATTGGTTTGAATACGTAAATATGCTTCTAAGTTTTTATGCGTATTTTGCAGAGAACATAATGTTTCATGGTGGTAAGCTGTAGATGTTAGCTGTTTAATATCTAACATGTTTGCTGTGTGTTAGAAAACTTTTGCTACAAAATCGGTACCCTGATCGGTAACAATATCTTTTGGGATTCCAAATTGTAAGATGAAATTGTTAACGAATGATCTTGCCACCGTTTCTGAAGCGGATAAGCTTTCACAAACTTACTAAACTCGCATTGAAGTGTAGGAATATACGAGGGTTGCCTTTTATATTTCGGGATTGGGCAACCCTAGTGTTGCAATCTGGCAACTGAGAGCTCTATCGTAAAGTTTGACATTTTTGAGGTTATACGTACTCAGAACGTTTTGACATATGAGCGTTATTTGTGTCGTTTACACTAACTTAAAAGATTTATCTCGGCCAAAGAATAGAATTAAATCGTGAACATTTTCGTGCGATTATTTTTTACAACTTTCGACGTGGATTAACTTAACAACGGTGCATGGATGAACTTAATTCAATTTTTGGCGATGAAGCTCCATCAAGGACCAGTGTTTATCGATGGTATGGTGAATTCAACCGAGGTCGTAGTTCACTCCAAGACGAATTTCGTGGAGGTCGTCCAAATTCAGTTGTTGTTCCGGAAACCATTGATGCTGTGCGCAAACAAATATTGCAAGATCGTCATGTGACCTATCGTGAGATTGAGACAACCTTAGGCATTAGTGGGACCAGCATACATTCAATATTGCATGAACATTTGACTGTCAAAAAAATTTGTTCGCGTTGGATCCCACACAATTTGTCAATCGCTCAAAAAAAAGGCTCGTGTCGATTGGGGCAAAGAAATGCTCAAAAAATACGATTGCGGTGCTTCGAAACACGTCTATGACATCGTGACAGGTGATGAATCATGGATTTACGCGTATGAGCCCGAAAATAAACAGCAGTCGACCGTATGGGTGTTTCAAGATGAGCCAAATCCAACAAAAGTTGTTCGCGCACGAAGCACTTCCAAGCAAATGGTCGCCTGTTTTTTTCGGAAAAACTGGACATGTCGCAACCGTACCACTAGAACAACGCAGAACAATCAATTCTGAGTGGTACACAACCATTTGTTTGCCAGTTGTCATCCAAGAAATCAGGAAAACCAACCGCCGAAAACGGATCACTCTTCACCACGACAATGCAAGCTCTCACACATCGGCTCAAACAACTGCATTTTTGAGCACGCAAAACATCGATTTGATGAGTCATCCGCCATATAGTCCTGACTTGGCACCGAATGACTTCTTTTTATTTTCATCAGTAAAAAATAAAATGAGAGGTCAACGTTTTTCGACACCTGAAGAAGCGGTTGATGCGTTCAGAATGCATGTTTTGGAGATACCTCAATCAGAGTGGCAAAAGTGCTTCGACAATTGGTTCAAACACATGCAAAAGTGTATAGATCTTAATGGGGAATATTTTGAGAAACAATAAAGCGATTTTCAATGATTAATATTTATTTTTGTTCTCTAATCCCGAAATATAAAAGGCAACCCTCGTATTGATTATCATCATTATCTTAAGTTATAGGTCCTGGGAGTTCCAATAAAAACACTTTTTGATCCTTACTTCACATTTATTTTTATTCGTTAGATATAAATTTTCAGTGCTAAGCACTCATTATCAATAACTAATGATCTGATAAGTAGGTGCGCAATTATATATACCTAACAGAAATGGGAAAACAAGATTCAAATATACCTTCTGGAAAGCTGATGATGCTGCTGTGGTAACTGTTAAAGGTTCAATTCTATTTTGCGAATACTTGTGACAGTCATATGAATTTTTTAACTAAATCATTAAGATGCAGAGGGACGCAAACCAGACCTTTTACAAATCTTCATAGGAAAAAGTGTTGTCTAACGACATGTTCGTTGGACAACAGTTACAGATTTCATTTTGCGAAATTCAAACACACAATCGATTTTGTAAGCGAAATGTTAAATTTAACTTGTATGTTTCAACATCACCTTCTAATACTTACAGAATCAGGGGCAATATGATTTCTCTGTTAAATTTGAAGCGATCTTCCTTGCGGAGTACTACCAACTGTACTATCGAAACTTCTACAGTTTCTCAACGTAACAGCGCAAAATGCATGTCTATATCACCTTAATTTCACCTTCTAAGTAAATTTGGTATTTGTTTTGGATACATAGATGTGAGGTTACAATTACATGTACTATAACTATAATACTTTGCTTACAGAATTAGGGGCAATATGATTTCTCTGTAGAGTTTGAAGCCATCTTGCTTGCGCAATACTACCAACTGAACTATGAATTTATAGTATTATCATATAGATCAATTAAACAGTTCATCTACCTTTGGTTGTATATATTTAGATGTAGAGAAGGTATGTAGGCAACCTAATGTGTTCTGTAGCAGATTTTATGATCATTGCAATGTTTTGTTCTAAAAACAAAATATTCTATAAAGTGTACATAAAAGTAAAATTTAAGTTTTAAGCTGTACATTTACAGGCAATCGTTGATGTTTATTTTCAGGCAATCGTTCAATTTTAGGCTCCTAACAAGTATTTACGCTTCTTGATTAAGTATAAAGTAAACTTTTGAGTTTAGGAAAGGCTGGACATTTTGAAAAGCCGGCAAATCTGAATTTTCAAACTTCTCTAAACTCGAAACTTTACTTCATGCGCCACACGTAGTAATGTTAGTGGTAATTTGCGTTGGTAATTATCACTGGTCATTTACCGTAAATAACGGTATATTACCTAGGTGTTTCGGTAACATTAGTAACATTCTTTTGTGCGCATGCGCAAAAGATAATATAATGTCAAAAAAAACTTTCCTGGAGAAAATAACATTTTATTTGATATAAAAAAAAACTTGACTTTCCTGTACCAATTCCATTTACTCACAAAAGTTAAATTTCATGTTCATTTACTGTTATATAATTGATTTATTTAAAAATAATTAATAACAGAATATATTAAACTTCTCATCAAACCGGTGTTTTAAACGCCTGGCGTATGAAGTAAAATTTCGAGTTTAGATAAGCCTGAAAATTTGGTTTGGAACGCGGCACAACCAAATTTTCAGGCTTTTCTAAACTCGAAATTTTACTTCATGCACCACGCGTATTAAACACTGAAAGCGCTGAAATATTGTGAACGAGTAAACTTAGCTTGAAATCAGTGTCTTATACGCACATGAAGTAAAAATTCGAGTTTAGAAAAGAATGAAAATTTGGTTTGGTCGCTCCACGCTTCGCGACCAAACCAAATTTTCAGGCTTTTCTAAACTCGAAATTTTACTTCATGCTTAACCTAAGAGTGGAAAACACTCGTTAAAACTTTAAATTGACCTCTTTTAAGAAAACAACGAATATTCAAAAAACTACAACACATAATTGGGATATGTATACTCGCGACCTAAACAGTATGACTGTCATGTTACGTCAAAATTTAATACAACTAGGAAAAATCGTTGCAGATACAACTGTTGAATTACTCTCTAAAAAATTTGAACCATACATTCCACATCAATGAGTCATAGGACATCTATCATGAACTCCACTATATTTACATATTTTCGTAACTAGAAAACTCAGCATGACTGTTTTAAACTATAGTTCGTCCGAGAATGCAAGCAATATCTAGTTGTTTTTATTGCTATTTCGACATTTTTAAATTCCTTAAATACAACGTTAAAGCAAGCGTTAAATATATGACGTTTTGTTGGTAAGACCCCGCAGCGTTGCCGCTTCATCACATTATTGTCAACTGTTGACTTCGTGTGACGTTGCGAAGTTTAGTTACCGTTATTGTTGTTTTATTCCATTAAAAAATTAGCTCTTATCAAAACTAACCTTTGAAATGCCAAAACCTTTGTCGTTGGATGCGAAGAAGCAAGTGCTGAAACTTTTCAATTACTTTGAAAGGGAGCGAGATAACAATGGAGCCGTTTTGCCTGTCTCCCAGGTACGTCAGAGGGTCGTCGACGCACTCAGATTAGATCTCAGTACTGTATCTAGAACAATGAGTGATGAAGGCTTACAAGAGCCAGAAAAAGGTGGACCACGAACTAGACCCGTTGTGTCTATTTATAATGGCCAACAAGCTGCGATACGTAATGTAATTTACGACATGCATCAACAGCGTAAGTTTACATTAATGATTTTTTAAATAAATCGTTTAAACAATTTTGAATTCAATTTTATTTTAATCATATTTTGAATACAAACTGTTTCAGACAAACATATTTCGCTCAACGCAGCGTGTAAATTTTAAAGAAAGATACATTTTTGAAGGTGGACGTTCTTCACTATGAATAAACATGGATTTATAGAACAAACGAAATTAATTTTTGCCTCCAAAACTGCCAAACCGGAATACCACGGGGAAATGAATTCCAATTCATTTATTCTGTGGTTTAAGGAACGCTTACTCAAAAGCTTGCAAAATCCATCAATTATAATCATGGACCATGCAAGGTACCACAGCAAAATATTAAATAAATCAACGACAACTGCCTAGAAACAGAGCGACATTAAATAATGGCTGCACAATAATAATTTGGTGTTCGAAGATCACTTTATGGCCATAGTGTCTTAAGGCTGCCCCCATATCATTGCATATTTAATCCCATCGTGTAAGACCTATTGCAATAGACATTTAGATCGGGATGGCTTCGGCGTTGATAATTGCACTGCCATGTGGAACGAGGCGTTAGGGACGGTGACTAGAGAAACATGGGCAAATACAATTCAAAGCACGGATGATGTCATATGGAGCTGGTGGGAAATAGAGCAAGTGCTTGACACAGAAGACATCCCACTACTCGTAATAAATCCAGGCGAAGACTCCGAGTCAGAGGAAGAGTGAATCTTAATAACATAACAGATATTGTAATATTAATGAAACTTTAATTAAGAACAAAATTTGATAAACCTTCCTTTATATCGAACATTCTAACAAAAGAAACATAACTTTCAAAGAGACCCTCGTGGTATTGCTATTATTGCAGGGGGAGGGGTCCGAATCATAGTCGCATCATGATAACGCCAATTAGTACTAACATTTCAATGCACGTTCAAATTCATATTGATAAATTAATAAATGGCAGTTATATGTTATATCAATGGTTGACAAATACATATTTGTCAACCATTGATAATGATCACATCGTGATCGAAATGTGCATTTGGTACTCCAAATAAATAAGTGAAGAAAGGATACAAGTGTTTCATTAATTTAAAACCATCTTTACGCAACTCAACAACAATTAAAAAAAAAATAATAAGTATCAACATTAGGCATCTAGCACCTAACGTTTTCGGTCGAGTTTTTAGGTTATGTTGAATATTTACACGTAGTCTTGGCAACAATTTGGGCACTTTAAACCCTTAAACACATTGCCTGGGTTTTTGGATACACTATATAACATATTTAGTGTGCTTTATTTTAATGCACAGAAGTGTAGGTGAACAAATCCCTAATCAATTGTACGTGGTGTTTTAAATATGGACATTGGATTGCCTAAATTTACGTTGTAAGTTATTAATATAGGCAATCCAGTCATATTTAAAAACAAATTTCATCCAATTAAAACCAAAAAGTAATTTTCTCAGATTAAACTGTGTATAAATAATCACAATTGCTATTTTGAGTGTAATTAAACTGTAATATTGCATAAAATAGATATATAACGAGTTCATTATTATTTATAATCCAACATCAAAACATAGATCCATTGAACATAGTTACAAAATATACATTAGAGCTAATTTAATGTACATACACACAGACTATTTTATATGGTTGTAAGGTTTTATTGTGTGCATGTTCTGATGAAGTATGGACGCACGCAACATTCGCCTTCCATTAGTAAATTGTCGGTCTTTGATGCGGCATTTTAATATGTACGCAATTTATTCGGCGGCCAGTTAGGGAATAATAAAAAGGGGATCCGACAAATGAAGCAAAAAAATAATAATAAAAAGAGACGAATTATGTTAGGAGGGGAAATCTGTTAAATCAGCGACAGAATCGGCAATTGGAGAATGTTTATTCAACCAGTCGTAAAACGTATTCAATTGAAAATTCTTTTGTAGTAATATATCATTGGTGATGCGATAAAACTCACGTTAACACTGTACAGTAATTTATAAGATCTCTCGGAATTTGTTTTTTTTTTGTTTTTTATCATTTATTGTGTTATAAGCCTAAGCCTTACACTTGTCAGTATATGTTTGGAGCTTAACATTTAATAATATTAATAATTGAATAGAATTAATATATAGCTAGCTATAAATAACAGCTTTATGTGACTAACTACAAACGTAGGGGACGCAATGACAGCAATTATTGCATACACAAAAAAAAAACAATAGCGAGAATAAATAAAATAAAAATATTACTTTCAGCAGAAAATCGTTATGGAATAAAAGTTATTTTTAAAGAGTTTAGTAATTCTGTGCTAATAAGAAACTCATACTAATAATATTGTCAGAAATTTGATAAATTTCTCTTTAGAATCTTTTAAAATGAACTAAAAATTAAGTAATCACTCTGAAACCCATTTTTTTGCTTATGACTTATCACGCTCTCTAAAGATTAATTATTATTTAGACTCTTTAGATTTTGTACTGTGCAGGCTTCTACTTTGTTTTACATGTTAGTTTATGAATAAAAAACGTTTTAACATTGTTTCTATAACACTATTTATTTTTAAGTGACTGCAGTTTGGGTAAATTTAGCTTACCATTATCAAACATGAAGTATCTTTAGATATATTATAATATATTATAATATATAATACACTTATATTTTGTAATATACGTGTATTTTTAGAGTTAAGTATATATCTCGAAAGAAAGTTCATTATATATCTAAAGATACTTCATGTTTACCGAAACTTAAAAATAAATAGTCTTTGTATACATTATAGTTAGAACACGTCAAGAAATATTTCTTGACATGATGCAGACAAATTAAAAAAAATCGGACAATGAGCCTTTTTTAGTAAACAAATATAGGGATTTTCTTTTTAGTATACATACCCCGATAATTACAGCGTTTTTTTAATTTTCGGGAATTCGTTGTTTCAAAGCGGTTAATTTGAGGCTTTTAACGAGTGTTTTCCACTCCCAGACTAAGCATGAAGTAAAATTTCGAGTTTAGAAAAGCCTAAGAATTTAGGTTGGCCGCGTAGCGAAGCGGAGCGGCCAATCCAAATTAGGCTTTTCTAAACTCGAAATTTTACTTCATGCGCCACGCTTAAAATCACTGATTTACAGTGAAGCTCCAAAAACACATGCATACAAGAATGATTATAGGCAACGTAATATACGTTAGAGTTATTGGGTTGCCTATAATCACTGTTTTAAACAATTTGTTCAGCGCAGAATTTGACTCACGTTTTATTCACATCTACATATTAGATTGCTAAAGCCGTATATTTTAAACTTTACGATATTTCAATGTTTTATACGTGTGGCACATGAAGAAAAATTTCGAGTTTAGAAAAACCTAATTTGGATTGGCCGCTCCGCTTCGCTACAAGGCCAATCCAAATTTACCCCGATAATTACAGCGTTTTTAAAATTTTCGGGAATTCGTTGTTTCAAAGCGGTTAATTTGAGGCTTTTAACGAGTGTTTTCCACTCCCAGACTAAGCATGAAGTAAAATTTCGAGTTTAGAAAAGCCTAAGAATTTGGATTGGCCGCGTAGCGAAGCGGAGCGGCCAATCCAAATTAGGCTTTTCTAAACTCGAAATTTTACTTCATGCGCCACGCTCAAAATCACTGATTTACAGTGAAGTTCCAAAAACACATGCATACAAGAATGATTATAGGCAACGTAATATACGATAGAGTTATTGGGTTGCCTATAATCACTGTTTTAAACAATTTGTTCAGCGCAGAACTTGACTCACGTTTTATTCACATCTACATATTAGATTGCTAAAGCCGTATATTTTAAACTTTACGATATCCAAATTTTCAGGCTTTTCTAAACTCGAAATTTTACTTTATGCTTAGTCGAGAAGTGGAATACCCTCGTTTACAGATTCAAATTGAAATCTTTTAAAAAACAACGAATGTCGTAAAATTTACAGTGTATGCATATGTATCCCTTAAAGAAAAATTTTCTCTATAACTATAAAAAGTCCAAAACCGAACAAAATAAAAAAAGATAAATAAGTCTCTTCGCAGACTCATTGGAAATAGTTGCTTTGTTTTTGAGTCTTTTAAAAAATTTAAACATGATATACTCTGAATACTTTTAATACAAAGTATATTGTACAACGAGCATTTAAGGATAGTTATTAATCACGAAAACGAGGTTTGCGGAACGAGCCGAAGGCGAGTGGAGCAAGTCGTGCGAGTGATTGCTGATTTAGTAGCTATTATATGCGAGTTGTACACTATACTTTGTTCACGGCGGCAACAATATATAACACAACATTTATTATATATATATTTATCAAATACGCGTCAGTCTTAATTGTCGGATTTGTTTTATAATATATATATATATATATATATATATATATATATATATATATATATATATATGTTGTATAATATATAAATGATGACAGATTGCAGTATTATGATTTAAATGTATAATAGGATTAATTCCACTTTAACACAACAATCGTTTAACAATAAATAATACTCACACAGTCTAGCCTTTCGCCTAAGTTACATCTTTGCACTAAAACGAACTCTCCGTTTGGATGGAGTCTTCGCGGTGATAACGTTTGTTCCGCTTTAAAAAACACTCGCGAAGAATAGAAGCACAATTGTTTAACCGATTTAAGAATGCTTTCTGTTTACAAACTGGTTTTATGGGGTTAAACTAGTGAAAACGGCGGAGATGTTGACGCGTTACTTCGTACTTTAACGAAATGGCGTCGACGACGTCATCACCACCATGGTCAAAAGTAAGACAAATGAAGTTGATTTGACTAGCACAGCGCTATTAGTGCATAGCGGCAAAAAATCGAACTAGGTAATTATTTATATTCGTGTTAAAAAACCATATTTATCACGCGAATCCCGTATATAATGTGCACACTCAAGATAATTAAACACGGGATTCGCGTAATAAATGTGAATTTTTTACATGAATATAAATAATTGCCTAGTTCGATATTTTATACACACAATTTATGCTGCCCACACAATTAAAAATTACACGTATTATAAGATTGTCGTGAACAAAAGCTTATTTCAACTTAATCTGGAAAAATCCCAAACAAACACCAACATTTGTCACCTGGAGCACACTTTGGCAAATAAAGAGGGCGATTTTAGCAAATTCCTGCATGAAAAACGGGGCATCAATTCAACACACAGGCAAATACCCTCCTTGTTTTATTTCGTATCTGAACTCTGAACACACACAGGCGCAAATACTTGGACAAAACATGGAAAAAAGGGTGCGCTGGCGTTCGCTAAAAAAAAAAATAATAAAAAATATGTCCCGCGGGACGCACACGCAAAAAATGGCCGTGTTTGGGATATGCAAATGCGACGTGACATGCTTGTAATTGAAATTTAAATTTGTGGTCGCTGCTTTGATAAATGTTGCTAGGATGAAATGATATATTCTTCTATTCCATCGAGTTGATCATATTATGGGGTTTAATGGATTAAAAATAAATTATATTACATACATTTATGTTTAGTACTAAAATAACGAAGTTAAAAAAATATAGACTTAAATATGTATGTTATTTTGTTACAAAAATATTTACTAGCTGACCTACTAAGCAACCACATTTAAGCAAACAACATAACAACGATGTTTCATGTTATTATAATGTTCATCAATTATATGGTAAATGGTTTTTGCTTAATGGGAATGCCAGCTTTAAAACAGGGCATTATTATTTTAGCCTATTAGGAGCCATTGATGCAATGACCCAGTATTATTATAATTATTTTTTTAAATTACTAAATAAGTTAATTTGATACATTATATTATTTGACCCTTGTGAAGAAAAAGTAAATATTCTGTTATTCAAATATTTCGATTATTACTTATTGGAAAAATATATTTTCTGTATTTTTAACTTCACAATAATTTTGTGTACTATACGCGTGGCGCATGAAGTAAAATTTGGAGTTTAGAAAAGCCTGAAAATTTGGTTTGGTCGCTCCGCTTCGCGGAGCGACCAAACCAAATTTTCAGGCTTTTCTAAACTCCAAATTTTACTTCATGCTTAATCTGAGAGTGGAAACACTCATTCGAAACTCCAAATTGAACGTTTTTTATAAAATCGACGAACGTCTGGAAATTTACAGCGTATAGATTAAGTGTATTTTAAAAAAAAAAAACTCAAGATGTAATATAAAAATGCGCAAAAATAACAAATTTCTAAAATTTTACCAAGCATTGTAATCATCGGGATATGTACACTTAAAAGAAAAACTCGATGTTTATCCCGATATACAAATACGCTGCAAATATTCATGTATTTTAAATAGGTATGGACGGAATTGTCATTCAAAAATTTAAATTTAAATCAATTAGAATACACAATTTGTAAATGTTCAAAGAAAATTAACGAAAACAATCAATTTACCCATTTCACATCAAACCGAATACATAACACATTGATCAATCCAATCGCAAACACGAATTGCACGTAAAATTAATAATGCAAATTGGTTTTACAGCCGAACTGGAAAATAGTTATTTTAGGACAGCTAGTATTGAGTGCCAGTAATTGTATATCTTATCACGGAATCTGTTTTGTTAGCTAAAGTACATATTCACACTGTCTCTCTCTCTCAGTCTAAAATTACTACTTTGCATTCCTGCAGTTCGAATAATGTAAATAAGGCAGAACGTGTGACAGTTTACCAAAGTTTCCACTTTACATTATCGATTTTGTTAGAATGGGAAAGTTTATGTATATAACGTAATGACATAATTTTGAATGATGTCTGTGTTGAGTGTTGCATTGATCGAAAACAGCTACAGAATATATTTGGGTGTCCCGATTAAGCAGGGTATCTTCTAAACGATAAGAGATAGAGAGTCGGTTAAATGGGAGGAAATATGGGAGACGATGAGTATTATCTATGACCGGTGTAAAATCAACAAAAAAGTTCAACGTTCAGAGCACACTGCAACCAATTTTGGCGATTTTTTTTTCCTTTATAATTGATTATTATTAATGATATAAGGATGATTTTTTGACACTATTAGGACACTTTTTATGCATTTTTTATGATATGTGATTAATTTTAAAGCGAAGCTTTTTCCAAGATATGCACACTAACTTTATTTTTTCATATGGACGCTAAAGTTGGCAGTCCTCTTATTTTGTAGTTTTTATTTCCCTTTAATTTAATAAACCATATGTTCGTTTTATTTTTTAAATGAAAAAAATTAGATGAGATTTTCGTATATTTTAATGTATTTTATACTAAAATTGTGTTAAAAACCTATTTTATTTGTTGCCTACTTGTATTGAACTTATAATGTATAAATATTCTTTTGTTTTAATATAAAATTTCACAGCCTATTAAAAAAATACTTTTTGTAATTTTTTTTAAATAAACTTATCATATGATACATTAAACTAAAGAGAATAAAAAAATCTACAAAATGAATTCATAGCCAACTTTAGCATAAAAAAGTGTAATAATCACTTCACGTAAACTCAAAACCATACAGTTATAAAAATGTGCCTTAATAGTGCCAAAAAATCATCCTTTTATCTTAAACAAGTTTCTTATCTTCTACCTGGTGAAACATATTTAACTATGAATTGAAAAATAAAACACCTGGTGAAATTTCACTAATATTTTGGTTTTATATTCCAACTAGCTTCGACGGAGTACAGAACATGTACTAATGAATGAAAATGTACTATATTTAATTTTGTGGTGTGTTTGATGTTGGGATCTCAGAAACGTCAAACACACACCATAAAATTAAATATAGTACATTTCATTTATTAATTCATAGACTGATCGCTCAAAGCGAAAAAAACTGTTTAGAAGAAACAAAACTAATACAAACAATAGCAGTAAATAATAGATATAGTGAGCAATTGATTAATAATCTGATAGCAAATAAAGAATCAAAACAGTTCCAAATATATTTTTATATCCGGAACAAGAAAGAAAACACTAGTTGGTGTAAGTTAGTGACTTTTCTCCAAAAGTTAAAAAATGTAATAAAGGGCAAGTATTTAACATGATTATGACTAACCCAATAAAAAAGTGAGTGCATGAAATCCAGTGTGGCGATCGTGAGTGAATATACCGGGAAGAATTTCAAAAAAACGATTTGATGAACACAAAGCTGCAATCATAAATAAAAAATATTGTACTGGATTAGCTAAACACTGCATTGACAATAATCATTTCTTTAATAACCAAACACTAAAGATATTATACACAGGCAATAAAGGACGTCATCTCAACTATCACGAAGGGCTGGAAATCCAGAAAGCAATAAAACAGGGACAGCCAATAGTTAATGACATCGAAGATCTGTGGAGCTCACACACCATGACAGCCCTTATTGCCTTACCATTAAATTGAAATTAACCTCTATTCTTGTATATAATGTTTGTACAAATGTAATTTCCTGTACTCCCTGAGAATGACTTAAAGTCGAAACTAGTTGAAATAAAAAAACAAAATAATAGTGAAATTTAAGTGCATTCTTGTTTAGATCATCCTTCTATCATCATTAATAACTAAATTATAAATGAATAATATATACTCCAAAATCAGTTTTTTTTTCATTGTGTTCAACTAGTTTGTTGATTTTACACCGGTCATAGATATTACTCACTGTCCCGCATATTTTCTCTCATTTAACCGATTCTCTATCTTTTACCGTTTAGAAGATACCCATGCACCCTGTATATTGGGCAGCTTTTAAAAAAATACCCGTGCAATTTTTATTTAATTAATTTCAATAGATACTCTGTAATAACTATTGGAAGTAGATGTGATAATAACAATACGCAACATGTTTGTAGTCTATAGGTATGTTTGTTACATGAACAAGTGCAGCACTTTTTGTACTTTTACACTCTTTTTATTCGACATTACTAATAGTCCGCCTGTTTTAAACGATCTCAGAAATTCGGAATTTCCGGGTAAAACGCGTCGCATTGTTCAAATAAATACATACTTCTTCTTCTTACGATGTTTCAGAAGGTTGGCAAACGAGTTATAGTTGAACCATTCTCCTAAGTTACGCAACCAAGAGATCCATCGTCTTCCTGCGCTTCTTGTTCCTTGAATTCTTCCCTGTATGATGAGTTGAAGGAATTGATACTTCTGTCCTCTCATTATGTGCCCTAGATACTCTAGCCTTCTCCGTTTGATTGTTGTAATAATCTTCCTGTCCTTCTTCATTCTCCTAAGGACTTCTACGACGCGTTGGTGACTTGGTCGAAGATATTTGAAGTATTCTTCTATTAAACTGTTGTATTTCAAATGCCTCCAGCCTGTCCAATATGTTTTGGTTTAGCGTCCAGTAGGTTCTGACTTCAGAAACATACGTAGTAATTGAATTCAGTACTATGACACTACCCAATGGCATATAATTAAATGTATTTGACGTTTCCAAGATTCACCGTTTTGTATGGTATAATCTAGGACATGTATTTTGTTTTTAAAAGCAACCGAGATGCCGTCAGTTTATAGACACTCGTTGGGAGAACGGGAAAAACATAACATCTTAGCATTCGTATATTTAAGTCTATTCTTAGTGGTCTGTTAAAGAATAGATGTTTCATGTTGACAAAAGTGTTCCTGGCTTTATTGATCCTTACTTTTATTTCTTTGCTGTAGTTGTGTACATAGTTTGCCACTGTGCCTAAATAGTTATATTTTCGAATCCTTTTGATTTTGTTATGTCGAACATACAATTCTTGGTCTCAGTTATTAGCTGTAATCGTAGTTATTATAAATTTGGTTATTTCTACCTTTAGTGTAAGCCTATACTTTTCGCTACACTCCACCACTCTTTCAATTAACCTTTGCAGGTGTTTTTCTCTAACAGTGTCATGAGCGTATCTAATGTTGTTAATTGGTACTCTATTTACTATTATGCCTACAGCGTCGTTCGAAAGTGCATTTTTCGTTAGTTCTTTTGAATCCATGTTAAAAAGCGTTAGTGATAAAATGCATTCCTGTCTAACACTTCGTTTAATTTATATATCTTGTGATGTTTCATTGTCTACCCTAATGACTGTTTTTTGTCCGCAGTAGAGATTAGAAATAAGTTCAATGTCCCTTGAGTCCAGGTTCTTAGGTCTCATAAGTTTACCGTGCAATCATTTAAAACATGATTTAGAGTAGGCTTTGTATTTTAAATTATATTGGCACTACTGACCGTTAACACATAGTTTACTATAACCTCAAATTTATTCCATCATTCAATTAGCATTCTGAGCTCCCGCAAGAAAAAATGCCGCCTACTCTAAATCATAATTTAAATGCACTGTATAAAGTTGGTCGTGTCGGACATTGTCGAAAGCTTTAATGTAGTGTATGAAGCAGGCATATATGTATTAATTTACATCTAGACATAGTTGTGTTCGTATATTGTACGCAAAAAGAGCTTCTATGGTGCTCAGTTCCTTTCAGAATCCAAACTGTGTCACTGATATTTTATTTTAGGGACTAGTATACTCTATCGTGAATTACTTTTCAGAACACTTTTAGGATATGGCACATGATTTCGCAGGTGGCTTTTTTTGTATTCATAGTTGATACTAGGCATTCCCTCGGTATAATCCCTGTTCTGTATACTGTGTTAAATAAGTCTACCAGTATGTGTACTTATTTTATTTCCTTCTTGATCTTGTATTTCTTCAAGTACTTTTAGAACTTCTGTTGGCATTTAATCAGCTCTCACAGCTTTTCCATTTTTCATTCTTTTAAAAGCATGTATCACTTCAATTTGAGTTATATCATAACTGCTTCCTTCTTGACCATTTTTCGTGACTTGTTTTCTCTGGTTCTAAAAAAGATCTTCAATATACTCTTTCCATTTTCTAAGTTTTTCTTGCGTATTGGTGATAATCGATCCCTCTTTATAATATATATATATATATATATATATATATATATATATATATATATATATATATATATATATATATATATATATATATATATATGTATCACTGTTTCTTCGGGTTTGGTCCCGCGTATTTTCTTGGCTCTGGTCCATTATATTTTTAATTCGTCGTTTCGATGACGTCGCAGTCATCATCGTCAGGAATAACTATCAAAATTCCATTGCTCTAGCAACCACTTGTTTGACTTTTACGTACTACTTGATGCGTGAATTTCTTGTTTGTTACGCCCGCGAAAATCAACGTTTTAACATATATATATATATATATATATATATATGTATATATATATATATATATATATATATATATATATATATATATATATATATATATATATATATTATGTTTAAAGTGTGCAAACTATAAGAAGCGTAAGCTTATTTTATCGAATTCAAATAGTTTTGAATTTATCAAGATTGTTGTGTTGTTTTTGTTTAGATAAACCAGTGATTTCTTTGATTTTTTGTGGACGTTAACAGTCATGTTTTGCCTGGACCTTTTCTATTTTAGTGCATTTAGTATCATACAATGTTTCCTTTGCCTGCATTATCTTGCGCCAATTTTAGGTTGTTATTGACTTATATTTTTTAATGTCTTTGTTTCTATGTTTTCTTCAATGTTTCATGAGTTGTAGTATTTCTTTTGTTGCCCAATCTTGTTAATTGCTAATTAATAAACACTACGACATACTCAATCATCGACATAGCCAAACGTTTTCGAAAGTGTATTTTTTTAAGTTTTATAATTGCGGAAATAGATGTAGATTCAGTTTTTGTACGCTCCCCTAAAGTGTCTAGTCTTTAATGCATATACACCCTGTTTGTTATGTGACATTGAACAGAATTTAGGTAATATTGCTAATTAAAGTTTGAGCGTAATGAAATAATTGAAGATACATTCATATCAATATTTTTATTTGATACAATTTAATACTTTCCTAAAGTAATATACCTTAATTAACAGCTACACAACTGTTAATAATGTGTTGCTTAAATAAAATCAAATTTTTGACTGTTTTCGTATTTTTATAGTTTCTCGATTCCTTTTCGCCAGCCCCACTTTTATCACGGAAATATACGTTTTGGGGTCCCAGGAATCTGAACCAAGTGTTATCTCAAAAGGTAGGATTTTGATCAAATATTGTATTTAGGTTCTACTAAATAATATCTAGAAATGATAAACTTTTAGGTTAAATGCGGAAACCAAAAGTGCCGTGCAATCATTTAAAAGGCTTTGAATTTTAAATTAGATTGGCATTACTGTCTGTTAACACATAGTTTATCATAACCTCAAATGAATTCTATCATTCAATTAGCATTCTGGGCAATAGTTCAAAATATACGTCTTTAGCATACTGCTCTGGTAGCATATTGTCAACTTCACAATATTTTAGTGTTTTATACGCGTGGCACATGAAGTAACATTTCGAGTTTAGAAAAGCCTGCACGACCAAACCAAATTTTCAGACTTTGCTAAACTCGAAATTTTACTTCATGCTTAATCTGGGAGTGGAAAACACTCGTTTAATGCTTTAAATTGAACTATTTTAAAAACAACGAATATCTTAAGATTACCAGTATATACGCCGTAATTGGGAAATGTATACTTAAAAGAAAAACTCGCAGTATCTTATAAATTAATAATATAATTGAAAAATATTGCAACTAAAAATTGTAGATAATCAAGAAATAAACATTTAATGTGTATGTACTTTTTGCCATTGCTCTTTTAGTTTTAAAGTTATTTTAAGAGAATATAAATTATTGAATTGTTTTAACTTATTTTATTGCTCTATCTTTGTTAACATTAATAATATAATCAACCCATACGTTAATTATATAACATTTTAATTTGCGGTCGATGCATGTGTTATCCACAACAGATTTTTTATTCATTTTGTCACATAAAACTTGTACAATTTCCTTTTGGTGTTTTAATGTTATTTTTTATGTAATCCAATGCTGTTTCTGTACGGCCTTCTCGTATAGGTTTGCCACATTTGAAATTCAGTTTTATGGACACAGTTACGTTTCGGAAAAGCCTTCTGGCTGTTATTTTTACAACGTTATTTGAATGCGAATCTCGTCTCTTCGTTTTAACAATCGGAACTTGTATTTCTTCGCAAATTCAAATCAATATTTTACGTAGTATTTGCTTTAAATTTAAGTAACAGTATAAACGTGCTGAATTCGAAGAATATAACTTTGGAAAATTCCTCCTCCTGTAATTTTGTTTTCAAACAGTAATTTATTAATAATAACCGTTGGAGCAGACGGAGCTGATGGAACTGATCCAGGCAATAGAATGTTGAAGGTGCAAAATTTGATTAAACGAAATTAATATTTGAGCTGTTTATTTTGAAAGTGGCCACTTTCAAAATAAACGGCGCAAATATTTATTTCGTCTAATCTAATTTTGCACCTTCAACATTCTATTGCCTGGGTCTTTTGTACATTTTTTGTTGTTGACTATAACAACCTTTATAATGTCAGGTTTTCAACGTAAAAACCAATTTGTGTTTAAATATATTTAAAACATTAATTTTAGGTTTTGAATATACTTAACAAGAAATTGTTTTTTTATGACAGAAAATCTCAAATTATGAACATTTTTACAGTCAACAACAAAAATTGAAATATAAAGTTAGGCTACTCAAAATAAACGGCGCATTTGTCTACTTTATATATGTTAGATTAAACATAAACTAAACTCTATATTTTAAAATTTACAATATTTTAATGGTTAATGGTACGCGTGACGCATGAAGTAAAATTTCGAGTTTAGAAGAGCCTGAAAATTTGGATTTTCCGGCGCAACGCGAAGCGTCCCTAATAGAAATATAGCTTGAGTTTACTTAATAGCAATATTGTGTCTATATTTATATCTTGAAATTGTTAATCAATGAACAAACAATATTGTCACAATATAGTTTGCGTTTATTGATACTATATTATTATCTATTATGGATACAATATTGTATAACTCTAGTATAAACGTAATTTAGTTTTCATTGTATATATTCAATTTCTGTACAATATTGTGTCAATAATAAATATAATTAAACACTCAATAATAGATATTGAATATTTGTTTAATATTGTATCAATACTAATTACTATTGATCCCTCAATATATATATTTAATGCATCTACAATATTGTATCAATAATAAATACCATTGATCCTTCAATTTAGATATTTAATCCATGTACAATATTGCACATCTAATGAATACCATTGAATCTCCAATATAGATATTTAATCCATGTACAATTTTGTATTAACCCATCAATCGCCATTAGTCGCCGGACCTGACTTGAGTGTGAAGAAAAATGTAAACATTTTTTTCATGCTTATTTAAGGAGTGGAAACACTTGTTTGTAATTTCAAACTAAATCTATTTATAAAAACAGCCAAATCGCAAACATGCAATTAATGTATAATCAATAGTTTTACATTATTACTTTAGTATATCTGCAAATCTCATTCAAATTTCACATTCTATTGATTTTCTATAAATATGTATTTTGAAATAATTTGAAATCAGAATCTTTTTCGTATTATATTTCTTTTTCTCGGCCGATTTATTCAAGGAAAGCGTCTCGGAGACAAACGGAAATAGATTGGGTCCTCTGAAATTAGAGTAATTGGTAGCGCTGAAATTGTAATTTGTAGTTGGGATTATAATGAGCTTCTTTATATTCATGGATGTAATTAAGTTGATAATCCAGGCTCTCTTCAATGTATCCACGCAGTAATTCACATCGAGAAAATTGCCATATTACTCATCCCACTTTATCCATCCTCGCACTTATTCAAACATTAATTATAATGAAATATGATTATTGCATTTTAAAATTTTAATCAATTTTATTTAATACCGTAATTTAATTTTAGGATTCTATTAAACATTTAGCAATTGTATTTTATATCATTTTCAAATTGAAATTAATTAATTTAATAATAATTACCTAACGTGGTATTTAATAAAATCGATTTTAAGCTAAAGTCGACCATTGATGCAATTATTTTCTTTTTTCAAGTTACTAAATAAGTTAATTTGATACATTGTATTATTTGACCTGACTTGAGAATGTGTGAAGGAATAAGTATATATTTTGTAATTGAAATATTTCGATTATTAATCATTGAAAAATAAAGTTTTCGGTGGATTTCTAGCTTCGCAATATTTTAGTGTTTTATACGCGTTGCGCATGAAGTAAAATTTCTAGTTTAGAAAAGCCTGAATTTGGATTTGGACGCTCCGCGTTGATATTCTTGTTTCTAACTTCTGTTATTAATTTTAATTCTAAGGCCTACTTGCATAATAGCTGATTAACTTTATACCGTGATTAGTATTTTCTTAAAACCTAACAATTATTATTACAAAATTACATACCTAATTGGAATATCTTACAAATTAATTATAGAATATATTTGTGAATGTTCACTTAATCGCAGATTCAATTTATGATTTGTTTTAATCAGTAATGGTGCAAGTGAGTTCTATAAATTAATTGACATCCATTAATGTTAAAAATAAAAAGGAGATAATTGCTGCGCATAAATTATTACATTGAATTCGAGTGGGAAAGCAATTTTCAAGCACATTTGGAAAAGTTGTAATTCGTGCTAACCAACTCCCATTTGTGTACAAGCTGCAATTTTAATAATAATTGCGCGGGCAAGGCCTAATGACTTTTTTGTTGTTGTCCGGAAAATCAGATTGTCGGGTCAAGGTCAGAACTCCTTAATTTCCATAATTATAATAATAAGGAAACGCCGAAAGGCATCAGTCATGTTTGACTTGAACTTTACCTAACGTTTCATATGCATTTTAATCGTATTAATTTTAATTGCAAATAATGTATAAATTTTGAACACGCATTTGTTTAAATAATAATATACCGAAATAAATTTTATATTTTAAATATTTAAATTAAAATAAAATCTCCTGATTTGTTTCATATTTTTAACTAGTCGGGTTTAATAATTAATAACGTGGTTTCATATTTTTAATTATTTAACCCCACTAGTTAAAAATGTGAAACAAATTAATTGATTTTTTTTTTAAATATTTAAACAAGTTTTAATCATTGCAAATATTCAATTTATTTGTTTAAATCCGTATTTAAATTTAAACTTAGCATTTATTCAAATTAGATCAATATTTATTTGGGCCTGGATGTGACATTTTTAAAATTTTGCGTTTTGCTGTTTGTGCATATATGGGCGTATAATATAAATCAGACATGGGGATTTTAGTGTCCCAGAAACGAGCGGACTAATCAATCCGTCAATTCCGATTTCCACGATAAACGTAAAAAAAAACGATAAAAAAATGTTGGGATTACGGGAACTGACCATCAAATCGACGTAATGATGCTGCTAGTTTCAATCAATCAATCCAAACCAGATTAAATTCTTTGAAAATTGTTATCCTTTTTCTTCACAAGATTAATAACACCCAGAAATAAACGTGCATTTCAGACTTGTTTTTAATGCTACAAACTTTGAATGAAAATAGTATAATTCATTAATCTAATGATGATTCGAATAAAATCAAAATTGTTGTATTGAAGAAATTAAAAAAAATTGATCTAACTTGATCATTAATTAAGATCAGGAAACGTATAAGTGTTGACTTTAATGTTTGTTATTTTATATTTTAAATAAAAATAAGAAAACGATACAGACTTTATTTTAAAATTATATCGTATTTCCAATTAAAAAAAAAACTCTGTTGTAATATAGAAAATATTGAAAACTCTAAAATAATATATTATATTTATTATATCTGACGTTTTATATATCAATTCCTAAACTTAAATATTAAATCATAGGACTCTAGAAGTTCTTTTTATTTAACATACGATATATTTTGAAAAGATCAACTAAAATGTAAATTTAACTAAGCGTATAGAAAAAGATTAGCACTTAATATCTTTTATTTTTGTGTTACAGAAAATTCCATTGAATCGTATAGTTACATCATCCTGTTTAAAATTTGAGATAAGCTATATGCGCGCCCTGTAAAACCATCTGTTTGAATTTACAAGCAGTTTTCCAAAGAAAACGCTCGGAATTCCTACTGAATACAACCGGAACGGATGGACGCCGTGGATGTATTTATCTTAGAATAGCGAGAAACGTTTCCAGTTTAGATGAGAAAGCGTCACTGGTCATTTTCTCCTCAAGGTGGAAAAGCCATTTCTTTTTATGCGATGGAAGGCGTTTTCTGAATGGGGAGCCCTTATAAATTTATTCATCCCACAGAAGTTTGTACTATGTCGAAATACTTTCCCAAAACGAAAGTTTAGATAAAATAAATATACGACGTATATTCTACGTAATATAAGAAACTTACTTTATTTTCAAATATTACACACTAAATTGTGTTTATCAGAAAAATGTGCCTAATATTACAAAAATGATATAATGGTATAATTTTTTTGACTTATAAAAATTGATCCATCTTTACAATTACCATAACCTCTTGGATTTTAACAAGGCCGTAGCCAGCGGGAGGGAATATGAGGTTATTTTTGTATGTAAAATCGGCTTTGTAAGAGCCCTCTTGTTTAATTGCAGTTAGTTTTGATAACATTTTATTAAAACAAGCGTTCGTGGCTGAATGGTTAAACCTATCGCAGTGTAAAAGAAAATTGAATTTAGTAAATGTTACATAATGATAAATACATATACTCATTAAGTAATTTATTTAAAAATAGTCTATTTTGAACTTCACATTAAATCGGTGTTTTATACGCGTGGCGCATGAAGTAAAATTTCGAGTTTAGAAAAGCCTTAAAATTTGGTTTGGTCGCTCCGCGAAGCGGAGCGACCAAACCAAATTTTAAGGCTTTTCTAAACTCGAAATTTAATTTCATGCTTAGTCTGGGAGTGGAAGACACTCGTTAAAGGTAAGTCATTAAATTGAATGTCATTAGTCTTTCATGTAATTTAAAATTATGAAAATGTTTATCATATTATATTGGGTTTATCAATTTCGAAAAATGTTGTCGATATTTAAAATGTTGCCGAATCTAGCCAATAGCCGATTTTTTTAAAGTTACTAACTTTGCATTTTTATAACATCAATTTTGACGAATTTAGGGATATATATACAGGGAGTTTTTCTTTTAAGTTTACATATCCCAATTACAGCCTATATACTTAAATCTTCCGATATTCGCAGTATATTAAAAGAGTTGAATTTGAAGCCTTAAATAAATCTGTTCCACTCCCAGGCTAGGCATGAAGTAAAATTTCGAGTTTAGAAAAGCCTCGTGAAAAATTGTCGAGGGTCGCGCAGCGACCCAAAACAAAGTTTCTGGGCTTTTCTAAACTCGAAATTTTACTTCATGCGCCACGCGTATAAAACACTAAAATATTGTGAAATCTATGTATATTTGAACTTAAAACCAGTGTTTTATACGGGTAGCGGATGAAGTAAAATTTCTAGTTTAGAAAAGCCCAGAAAACTTGTCTCGGGTCGCTGTGCGACTCTCGACAAATGTTCACGGGGCTTTTCTAAACGGTTATAAGGGTATATTTCACGCATTTTTGTCAATTTTACTTGATTTCATTAATTACTGCAAGTTGAGTAATAAGTTGGTTGAGTATTTTTTCAGTCAAGATTGGTTATTTTATTAGATTTTTTTTACCAATATTTTTGTTGAAATTGCCAATTTTTATGTTTAATTTTGTAGATTTCTATTAATTTTGATGACAATTGTTGGTTGTAACGGCTAATTATTATTAATTAAAATTTCAAAATAAAATATTACAACTCAAAATATATTTTTGTCAGGTTTTGAAATATTTGTTTTGCATTATATTGATTTTGAAGTATCTTTATTACTATTAGTATTTATTAATGTTCAGGTATTGTCTGGATTAAATTTGATTTAGTTATTTTATTTATTTTAACTGATTTGACTTTTTTACAATACATTAAAAATATTATTGATGTAAAAACTTATTAAACATAATTCTGTGCAAATATACATAGAAGATTACATTTTGTTTTCTCCTTAAAATGATAGTTTTTTTACCAATGTTGTTAATGAGACTCAATAAGATTAGCTTAGAGAACAATTGACATTCTAGTTACGATAGATGACAGATCGATATGTTGCGAAAACAGTTTCATTTTAATATTTTGAATTTTCTAACGTGTTTTCCACAGCTTGATTAAGCATGAAGATAATGTTTCGAGTTTAGAGACCCCGGAAAATTTGGATTGGTCGCATAGCGAAGCGGAGCGACCAATCCAAATTTTCACTGTTTACTAAATTCGAAATATTTACTTCATGCGCGAGGCGCGCTTATGCAGATTTTCTCAACTCTACGTTAAAAATGCAAGAAAAACCATTATTTCAATTAAAATATTCTTATCGATTTTACTGTTCTACATTTTAAAAACAAAAACTTACTATAAATTATATAATAGATAATAGTCAAATTTTTGTGTAAGAGTAACAATAATAGTCAAATGTTCATGTCAAAGTGACAATAATAGTCAAATTTTCGTGTCAAAGTGAGAATTATAGTCAAATTTTGACTGTAACATGGAGTTCAAAACACAAAAAACATCATTATAATCAATTTTTTTTATCAATTTTACTGTTATACATTTTAGAGAAAAACTTACTATAAATTGTATAATGGAGAATTGGAATAATAGTCAAATGTTCGTGTCAAAGTGAGAATTATAGTCAAATTTTCATATCAGTTAGACTCTAGATCACTATAATGGTCACAATTGGACTTAAAATGACTCCAATAGTCAAATTTTCATTTTAATAGTCAAAATAGGCTTTTTCCTAACTCTATATCACTATAATCGTCAAATTTTTACTTAAAAAGGACTGCGATAGGCAAATTTTCTTTTCAATGTGACAATATAAGTGAAATATTTGTTTGAATGTGACGATAATAGTTAAATATTCGTTTCAAATTGACGATACCAGTCAAATGTTGGGTTTGTCATGGACCTTAGATCACTGTAATAGGCAATTTTTAAATTTCTTAAATTAATTTTTCATTTGTCACTTGGTGAAACAAAGTTATTGAAAGGAAAAATAATTGGTGTTGTTTCACAATTTTGTGAAATGAAAAACAGTTGGTATTGTTTAACACATTAGTGAAACAATACCAAGTATTAAAAGTGCGATTCTCTTCGCAATCTACAACAAGTTAGTCTTACAAAGACTATATCAAACACTCATTGAAACAACTAATACCCCGACGGACAGTGAATTATACAACAGGTATTAGCTCGGGAAGTAGTTGTTTCAATGAGTGTTTGATATAGTCTTTGTAAGACTAACTTGTTGTAGATTGCGAAGAGAATCGCACTTTTAATGTTTGAAGTATTCTGCAACCAAGAATTGGCAATTTCATTTATACTTATGTTTGAACGGTAACGTGACCGCCAGTCTAAGGTGTCAAATTACTTAGAGGAAATGGCAAAGCTATACTGATGAGAGATAAATCTCGAAACGCGTCTATAGATGGCCTGAATAATTTGACTCAAATTGTTGCATTAGCATTAGGTTACTGTATGTAACAGCAAACACTTGTATAATTCAATGTCCGTCGGGGTATTAGCTCGGAAAGTAGTTGTTTCAATGAGTGTTTGATATAGTCTTTGTAAGACTAACTTGTTGTAGATTGCGAAGAGAATCGCACTTTTAATGTTTGAAGTATTCTGCAACCAAGAATTGGCAATTTAATTTATACAATACTAAGTATATTTCTTCTCAATAACTTTACATAGTCACATTTTGACTTAGAGAAGACTTCAATAGTTAAATGTTTGTTATAATGTGACGCAAGTAGTCAAATTTTCGTATGAAAGTGACAATAATTGTCACATGTTGGCAGTATCTAGACTATAGATCACTATAATGGTCACATTTTGACTTTAAAAAGACCGCAATTTATGTGTTAATGTGACGATAATAGTCAATTTTTCATTTCAAAGTGACGATAATAGTCAACTGTTTGTTTCAAATTGACTGCAATAGTAAAATTTTGGCTTTATGATTTGATTTAGACTTTTTTAGAATTATTAGAATCACATAATTATTTTGCTGTACAGTAAGTTTTATATCTACCTTTAAATTACCAACTGTTAATATTACCGAGAATATTACCCAATATTAAATTACCGCTAATTTTACATCACTAGTTAAAAACATTACATTTAACATCTTTAAAGTTTAAGCGGATTATACACGATGTATCCTACGGCTTCATATTAATTAATAGTTTTGTTAATTGTAGTTGCTTTTTCATACTTTTCTCTATTTTCTAACATATTTATATAGAGAAAAGTAAAAAAAGCAACAAAAAAATAATTTGGAAGGAGAGAAAATAATAAAAACAGAATAGATTCTTGATGAAAGATGGCTGGTCTTTAAAGAAATAGTATTAAATAGCATGAAAAGAAAATTTAACAAATATATTAAATGAACTAAAAGATGGAACAATAAAGTGTAAACGCTTGTAAAAAAAAGAAAACAGCGTGGAAAAAATATACAACAATAAAAGCTCAGAAAAATAAACAAGACTACATAAAGAAGAGAAACTACTAAAAGTAATCATAAAAGAAAAGAAAAGTAAAACTTGGGAAGAATTTGGGGATTAGATAACTAAGAGGTTTAGTCTCTTAGTCTCTTAATACATGTCCAGAATTTTCTGTTATTTATTTTATGTGATTCCGTTATCTATTTCCCAAATTCTTTTCAAGTTTTCCTTTTTTCTTCGTAAAAGAAATAAATAAAAGCAGTGAGAGATAAAGATAGCCAAATATAAACAGGAAAGAAGGAAATACTGTAAATATGGAAAGAATACCTTGGCAACAAATTAAACACATCAACCCAGGAGGAAAAAGTAGAAAGAAGAGAAAGAGCGCAACAAGAACAGATAACAAAAAAGAAGTTGAAGAAGCCATACAAAAGATCAAAATAGGAAAAGCGAGTAGAGTAGATGGTATACCGGCAGAGTTAATAAAATAGCTGGGGGAAAAGGGAAAGAATGTATGTGGAACGTCTTACGAGGCGCATGGAAGAAGCAAAAGGTACCAACAGAATGGGAAAATAATTTAATAATTCTAATATATAAAAAAGGACAACAAATGCGAAAACTACAGGACAGTATACCTAGCACAAACAAGCTATAAATTATATACCAGAATACTAGAGAAAAGACTAAGCTTTTAGACCAGGATGACAGACAAGTGACAACATATTACAATAAGGAACCTTATAAAACAAAAGATAGAGGAAGAAGAAAAAATGTTCCTTACATTTATTGATCTAATAACAGCTTTTGATACAGTGGACAGAAAAGAGGGTATAAAAAAACTTTAGTAAGAATTAAAAACACCAAAAAGTTTCTAACCTACGAGACAGTAAAAGCCAAAATCAAAATCGCAGGACAAACAACGCAAGAGTTCATCATGAAAAAAGAAATAAAGCAGGGAAATAGTCTAAGTCCATTACTGTTTGTGCTATTGTAAAAATGATTAAATCCCAAGAAGAACAACTAAACACAGTGATCTGGTATTAAAATCTAGAACCAGTCAAAATTGGTAACCTGCTATATGGAGATGATTTGGTTCTGATAGCAAACACCATAGAAACTAGTGAACATATATCAACAGCAATAAAAATATATGCCGACGGATTAGGGCTGATGTTTTTTTTTTCGAATTGCATGAAAATATTTGTTGAAGTTAAATAGAATAATTAAATAAAGCGTACGTAATTTCAATACTTGAGATGATTAAATTAAATTAGGTGATTTATTTGGTTCTAAAAACTTAGGAACTACTACTTATACCTGTTTAATTAATTTCTCACTTAACCCGTGATGAAACATTTTTGAATCTAATTCTGGATCCAGAATCCAGAATTACTAGTTATACATTTAAACAATAAAAATATACTTCATTTGACTTGATATTAAACAAACAATGTTATTACTTAACATAATTAGAATTAGATCTAATAGCGCAAAATTCAAGTCAGCACTGAACATCTGCAATATTAATTATTTTAATTTATATATACCCTATTATATAATGTGTAATTAATTTATTACGTGAGACTATAAAGGAAGGCGATTTCTGCTATAATTGGCACGTATTGTTAATACCCATTAGGAAAGTTTATATTAGTTAGTTGCTGGAAGGACGAAAATTGCGATAGATAAAGGTACTTTGGTGGTAGTCACTGCCGTTATTAAGTTACCAGCTCAAATGTGATGGCCTTTATGAACAACTGCATCATGTTATGGTTTCTCTACTCTGCTAACGAAATTATTTTATCAAAAGCTTTATATTTAAAGTTAGTTAGGCACAACTGTAACCATTGAGTAATTACAATGCAATAAGTACATTTAACAAAATAGATAATGATTTTCACAAACATTAAACAAAATAAATAATTTTAAAGTTAACAAATATTGACCCCTTCAGTGTTTTGTTTATGCGTCAGACATACAGGGAATTTTTCTTTCCAGTATATGTATATCAACGCATACTTTATAAATTTTCCGACATTTGATATCTTTTAAAAGATTCATATTTAAAGCATATAACGAGTGGTTTCCACTCCCAGAATAAGCATGAAGTAAAATTTCGAGTTTAGAAAAGCCTGAAAATTTGGTTTGGTCGAGTAGCGCGAAGCGCGGAGTGACCAAACCAAATTTTCAGGCTTTACTAAACTTGAAATTTTACTTCATGCGCCACGCGTATCAAACACTGAAATATTGTGAAGTTGAAAATACACTGCTAAAGGATTATACTTAAGCAGTATATTTTAAACTCCACAGTAGATCAGAGTTTTGTTCGCCTGGCGCATGAAGTAAAATTTCGAGTTTAGAAAAGCCTGAAAATTTGGTTTGGTCGCTCCGCGCTTCGCACTACGCGACCAAACCAAATTTTCAGGCTTTTCTAGACTCGAAATTTCACTTCATGCTTATTCTGGGAGTGGAAACCACTCGTTATATGCTTTAAATGTGATTCTTTTAAAAGATATCAAATGTCGAAAAATTTATAAGCGACCAAACCAAATTTTCACTCTGGGAGTGAAAAACTCTGGGAGTGGAAAACACTCGTTTAAAGCTTCAAATTGAAATTTTTAAATAACAACGAATATCTTAAGATTTACAGCATATACACCGTAATTGGAATATGCTTACTTACGAGGAAAACTCCCTGTATTAATAACTGAAACCCTGATTATGTGTTATGTTAAATTTTTATCAATGTTTAAGATTTTAATTTATTTTTATAGAAGTAGTAATATATAAATCTATGGTGATTTTTCTGAAATCCGACTCTGTGCAATCCAGTTTATTTATTTCCAAATAGAAGGAATCATACTTTTATGGGTGAGTCAAGTGCAGTCAATATAGTTATACAAAAGTAAAGCAAAAATTAGTAAATAGACAGAAACAGAAAAATACAACAAAGACAAAGAATATTTAAAAAATATTCGATTTTTTATTTCTATTTTGTTGATTTTAATTTTCAAAAACTTTCCAATGAAAAACTGATTTGTTAATGTAACTTGACACTTTAAAAATAAAGATAGAATAAATCTAAATTTGTAAAGTGTCAAGTTACATTAACAAATCAGTTTATCATTGGAAAGTTTTAAAAAATTAAAATCAACAAAATAGAAATAAAAAATCTATTCTATTCTATAATTTTCTGTGACTCAGGATTTTGATCGTTTTTGTAGAATTACTTATTCTAAATGTGTAGATAACAGTTAAATATTCCTATTTTAACCAATACCTATGATTTTTATACGTTTTCGTGAATTATATAAGATTTTGTTAACTTATAAAATGTTCAATCCATTTCACTTAAATAGTGCATTTTAATAAATACCTTTGTTTTTGTAAATGCTTTCAATTTGAAGCGCCCAAAGAGTGTTTTCAATCCCAGGTTAAGCATGAAGTAAAATTTAGAGTTTAGAAAAGCCTGAAAATTTGGATTGGCAGCGTAGCGAAGCGAGGCGACTAATCCAAATTAGGCTTTTCTAAACTCGAAATTTTACTTCATGCACCAAGCGTGCAAACACTGAAATATTGTGAAGTACAAAATATACTACATATAATCTGTTTTTTTTTTAATATCACTAATCAAATTTGACATTTTAAGAATTTATTAGTGTGATGAAGGTTGTGTGCTTTAGGTTAGGACAAGATTTATCACAAGTTATATTGTAAATCTGCTTTCAATTTATAGGTCATGTAAAGGAAAATCTGACAGTAATGTGACAATCCAATTAACTTGTTGAGTTTTGGTTTGTTTTAACAAACTTCTACTCATGGGTACGCCACAAACTCATAAAATAGATAATTCATTGAACAAAGATTACGATTATAAATGTACCCCAAATCATTTAAATCTTCAACCTATTAAATAAAGTATCTCTGAGGAACAAGTAAATGCTCCTTGCTCAGGAATATCTGTCTTCTTCATTATCTGCCCAATTATATGTTTAAATTTTGAAAAAGTTCTTAATCTCTTTGCATCGTGACAGTTTATGATTTATTTCTCACATTAATAATCATTTACCAATACTGTTCGGAATAAATACACCGTAACTTTGGTCATATTAAAAAAAAACAGAGTTTAGGTTTTATCTCGTGTTGACGAATTTTGCAAATGTTTATAAAGAATATGTAAAAATATACTCAAATTAATAAAATCTAGTATATTGTTCCTAATATTAATTTTTATATATGTTTCTACAGCGTATACTCCATCTAATACCCACTAGCTTAAGTAGCATCGTTAATAGATGGCAAACTAAACGTTTGTATACAGCAATTGTTTGTCCACAACAGGGCTTCATTTTATAGAATACAAATATGGTGAATAAATTAATACTGAATACAAATTCATATTAATAATATTTATATTAAATTATATAATGTTACCGTTTTCATTTACATTACTTTGGTTATTTTGAACAAATTTCCTAACAGTTGATAATTTTTCTGAAGTCTAAACAATAAATAAAGCATTCTAAAATCGTAACTTATTTACAAACAACATTTTATTTGATTTGACCCCTGTACATACAAGATTAATAAACGTACGATAATTATAAAGTTAATAGAGATTGTTGAGAAATTACTAAACATATAATAAAAAACTAAGTCGTATAATGAAAAGTATACGTACATACGCTGTCAATTTTTAGGCAATTGTTTTTAAAAATCATTCAATTTAAAGCGTTTGACGACTCTTTTCACTATTAATTTTCTAAACTAGAAACTACCCACTGAGCAAAAAATAAACAAATAACGTTATATTAACATTGTATCAACATTTAACGTTGTTTTAATGTTGATGAAACATTTCTAAAATGTGTTTGTTCAGTGGGTAGTAATGTCCTGTATATTAAAATATATCAATTTATTTTTACTTTACATAAAATTTGTAAAATTGATTGGGCCCATGACCGCAGTCATGCCTTAATTCAAACGAGAAGATAATTACACTAACCTAACATTTGTGAAATTTCCTCAAGGAAAACGTGCCATTTTAATGTGGGAGTAATTTTATATTGAGTTCTCTTTTCCGTTAATTATTTTCCTAAACATATTTAAATAACAGAGAAGTAAAATTTACATTCACAAAGTTCAGCAAGTAATTATCCAAGTTAAAAGCACCGAGCGGTTTGGCACAGGAAACTTCTTCCGACTCGAATATGACACAACAATGCCGGCAATTAATTAAGCTCAACTTATAAAGGGCTAATACAATTACACATGACCATTATAAATTCCGTAAATACCGAATAATCATATAATAATGTTGGTTTAATGAACATTAGTAATAAACACTAGTGAACAGTGTTAATCTGTTGTACTAAGACTAAAATTCCGAGTTTAGGAAAGTCTGAAAATTTCGGTTTTACTCCATGCCTAATCGATGAGTTGAAACACATGTTTAAATTTGAACGATTTTTAGAAAAATGAGAAACGAACTTTTAAACATTTAATAGCTTTAAAACAAATTGACATGTACAGTTCTATTCACTAAAAATGCGTACAACTTCTGTACCCGATTTCAACAGTATTTTGCTAATGTGATTCTGGCTTTTATTAATTGCGTTAGTAGTTTATTATATTTGAAAGCAATTACTATATCAAACACTTAAAAAACTGTAAGTGTACGCCTTTTTAATTGAGTAGAACTATACTTACTACATTTAAAAATAAGTTTGAATGCCTTATTCTTAGAAACAAGGGGCGCACTAATTGTACTTGCTCCAGCTGCATATGTAGCTACGCCCCTGACCGCCATAGTGTGTTATTTTTATAAAAATCTATTGCTCAATGATTATTTTACACTAGTATGTTATTTATGGAGTTTATAACATACTAGTAATAATTAATAATTGAACACAGAATTCTTATAAAAAATCTGAAGAGGTTTATTAGTGACATACAAATCGAATTACAATCCTAAATCGGACCCTATTAAGTTGGTGGATATATGTATTAAAAATAACTATTTTTTGAAAGTTATGACAGTCAGTTTGCTAAATGGGATGATACCATTAAATAAAATTGATGGCATGAGAGCTGTCGCCGTTGATTCGAATTCGAATCGGAAAAGGCGATGACCCGCATGAAAAATGGAACTCAATCTATCCGGATGATTGCATTTGGAAAATTCAGAGGCGTGAACATTTCTAGTTTATAAGTCGATTCTCGGCAAGCAAATCCTTTTTTTTCCCTGGATGAAAGTATAATTAATTTAATAAGTAAGTATTAAGTACTTCTTGTTATTTTGAATATATATCAAGAAGTACTTTATGCTATCACCTACCTAACTATAATTAATATAGTCTAGAAATATAATTGCTTGACTAGATAATATTCCCATTAAGCAAAAAAACAAACAAATAACGTTATATCAACATTGCAGCAACATTATACGTTGTTTTAATGTTGTTGAAACATTACTTAAATAGATTTGCTCAGTGGGTTCGTTATATTTAGTAGTAATGATTATTAAATTTACATATCATTTTTATTATGATTATTTTCTATTTAATCATTTGCCCTTTTACCTTTCTGTGTAGGTTGTACAAACAATCAGCACCACATTAAGGGGGCGGGGGGGGGCGAAGGGGGCGACAGCCTAAGGCGCACCTAACGCAAGGGCGCTGACGGCGCCGAAATATTTATTAAAAATATATTACCTATAACATATAGACAGAGAGCTTATAGAGTTGATTTAATAATTAAAGGGTGCCATAAGCCGTAAGTGCCAATTTTTAAGTAATGCGTTTTATATAAGGAATATGTTCTAAATGTCATACTTTACTTGTACAATAAATTCCGGGGCAATAGTGCTACTACAAATGGCAGAAATAGGGACTCAATTATCACGTTTTATTTTTCTCCTGTAAAATATGTAATTTGATACTTACGACCTTTTGCATATGGCACGCTTCCATTCATGATTTATTTATAGTTTTCCAAACAATATCACTTTCAAATATTACGATCATTTTACTAAACCTTAACTGAAGGTAAGGAGTAACTTCTTTTTTATCTACAAATTGTCCAATACTTGCAAAGATTTTAGGTTTTTTGGAGCCCAACGTGGGGCCATGCCAACGCTGGGCTTTTGTTCGACGCCATAAATTGAATTAGGGTTTCGTACGCGTGGCGCATGGAGTGAAATTTCAAGTTTAGAAAAGATTGTGTATGGACGCTTTGGGTCTAAATCTAAAGAGCGGATTTTTTAAACTCAAAATTTGACTTCATGCTTAAGCTGGGAGTGGGGAACACTCGTTTAAAAATACTTAAAATGCTTGCATTTGAGGTTTTTTGGGGCCCAACGTGGGGCCAGGCTAACGCTGTCGTCCCTAGTTGAGCGCCATAAATCGCAAGCATCTAAATTTAAAACTTCCTACTGAATCAGGGTTTCGTACGCGTGGCGCATGAAGTAAAATTTCGAGTTAATAAAAGCCTGAGTTTAGATTTGGATTTGGATATTTGGCTCTAGGCTCCGTTTTTCCTTACTGCGGCGCTGCATACAATACAAATTTACATTATTTACATTGTTCTCCTTTTCATTTTTCACATCTTTGTACCATGGTATTATCTCCATTTCTTTTTATCTTGTGTTAGTTTCTTTATTTCTTCCCATGTACTCCCATTTCTTTGTGATACTTTCTTTATTGCATTGCTCCTATGTATTCTTGGTCTTCCTCTTTGATTTTTTCCTGTTACGTATCTTATATATTCTCTTGGTGCTTCTTTCTTCATTCATTTTGAAGATTTGACCAGACCATCTCATTTGTCTTTTTATTATGTTTCAATTTATGTTTGTATGTCTCATTCAATATCTTGTATTTCCTAATAATGGATTCAAAAGCTAACGCCATCTAATGCTTCATAGTGACATCGTCAATGACGATGCCACTATAGAGCATTAGATGGAGCATTAATAGTTTTCACATATTGGCTTGATATAGTCAGAAATGTTCAGTATTCAGTAGAAAAGCCTGTAAATTTGGTTAATTAACGACCAGTCTCAAAGAGCTATAAAAATAACTAATTAGTTATTAATTACAATATGAAACCAAACATTTGTTTTATAATTTATTATTACCTAGTATTATCAATTATCATTTAATAGAGGAATGGCAGCTTTGATGAAACAAATCAAACATCATATTTTGTGTTAACACTCATTGCAATCGTATTAAATTCTTATAACTTAATAAATTGAGTAAATAAATTGAATCATATATTATCAAACAAACGAACAAATACTTTTATTCTCCTACAATATATCAACATTAAACTCCGTGGCACATATCTCTATTTACTTCACTGATTCATAATTTAGAAACTAATAAATAACATTTTTGCCGGGCGAGGGTATTTTCGCGCAATTAAACATTTTAAACCATTACAGTTCGGGGCAAATTTATCGATTGCCAATTCTTCGCGCGGCTTTTCTATGAAATGCGTACGGATCGGTTTCTCGCACGAGAGCGCACCTTTTTCCCGATATCAGACCAGAGCAATTTGTTATCCACGTGTATTTCTTGCATTTGACATTTTTATGCGAATGACAGAACAGAAATAAACGAAAACGTTGGTACGTACCCAATTTGATTAAATGCTTGTTACATACAGAATTATTACTGTGCTTGGAATTGGATATTGATTCCTTTCTTAATTGAATTGATACATTTTTATATTGAACTAGTAATAATGAGATAACTCTTAATTTTTGTTAGAATTATTTAATAAATTAGCATACTAAAACATAGCTCATCCTTGAATGTATAAATGTGTTTGGAAATCAATACAATGAATTGAATGAATACATAGGGTTTTTCTATTGCATTTCACTATTGAATAAATGAGATTCACTATATATTTAACCTAGTCAAATATGTGCCAAAAGATTTCCCGATTTACGTAATAAGTTTCACTATATACAAAATACTTTTCTCTTTAATATTTTAGCTAACCATTTTTACAGTAACAATAACTTTCTTCTAGAAATATTTAATTTTAATTTATACACACAGCAAGTTTTTCTTTTAGGTTTACGTATTTCAAATGCAGCCTATTTTCTGTAAATCTTTAGATATGCCTTGTTTTTTAAGTTGTTTTTCACTCCCAGACTAAGCATGAAGTAAAATTTCGAGTTTAGAAAAGCCAGGTAAACATTTTCAGGGCTTTTCTAAACTCGAAATTTTACTTCATGCGCCACGCGTATTAAAAACTAAAATATTGTGAAATACATGTATTCAAACTTTACTTGAAATCTGTGTTTTATACGCGTGGCTCATGAAGTAAAATTTCGAGTTTCGAAAAGCCCTAAAAATTTGTCTCGGGACCCTGCGCGACCCCCGAAAAATTTTCACGGGGCTTTTCTAAACTCGAAATTTGACTTCATTCTTAGTCTAGGAGTGGAAAACACTCGTTTAAAGCTTCAAATTGAACTCTTTTGAAAAACAACGAATGTCAGAAAATTTACAGCTCATGCTTTTTACCTAAAAGAAAAGTGGCGCATTTGATAAACTTTGTTTTTCATGTCGCTTCACACAAAATAATCACATGGCGCTAAATCAGGAGATCTAGTGGGTCAGATAATTATTCCACCACGACCAATCAAGCGATCCATTCCAAATGGCGCTGAGTACCCATCATTTTGAAACAAAACCTAAATTATGAATCAGTGAAGTAAATAGAGATATGTGCTAGGGAGTTTAATGCTAATATATTGTAGCAGAATAAAAGTATTTGTTCGTTTGTTTGATGATTTATGATTCAGTTTATTCGGTCAGTTTAAAGGTTAAATTTATTAAGTTATAAGAATTGATGTTTGATTTGTTTTATCAAAGCTGCCATTCCTCTATTAAATTATATTACTAGGTAATAATAATTTAAAACACATGTTTGGTTTTATATTGTATTTAATAACGAATTAGTTATCATTGTAGTTCCTTTGAGATTGGTCATTAATCATGTTGAAACAAAACCTTCTGATTATCACGTGCTGCTCCTTCTACTGCAAAGCCAACATGATTATGTTCTAAATATAATAGAATTTAAATTTCCGAGAATTTCAAACAGTCCAATAATTGTATATCTTTCACTATGTTCTCATTAATCACTTGGTGAAACATGATAATATATATATAAGTATGAATATTATTTAAATAAAAATCACTTGGATCGTTTCACAAAATATTTTGTGAAACGATCCAAGTGATTTTTATTTAAATAATATTCATACTTATACAATAATTGTATTATTGCAAATTCCCGCCCAAATATTGATTGAGGATACTGCGTCTTGGTGCTAAAACTAAATAAATCACGCACATTCCTTATGCTACCTTAACTGTTTGTACCAAGAAAAATCTTTCTTCAATAGTATAATTGATATTTATTTTACAAATTTAATGAAGTTTGCAAACTTGTAACAATTGTAAAGTCAAGTCAAAGATAGTTATATTTATATAATGAATTATAATACATTTTTCAGATTGAAAATGCTCACCTGGTACATCACCATTTTTTCTTTTTTTTGTAAGGTTAGTACACATTACGCAAGATTCTATATATATTTTTTTAATTTATGTACATTTAATTATTCAATGGGACAGTTTCATTATCAATTTGGAAAACCAAAGTATTTCTAATGAACAAACAATTGTAAATACGTTTAAATTCTTATTTTTATGCAATTATTTCTTTAAGAATATTTTATACTCTATTTCTTGAATCTTTGAAATTAAATATTTGTTGGAAAAGTGGTGTTATTTATTTCATTCACTAGAAATTTTTTTTTGTCGAAACTATTGACATTTAATTATTTGTTGGGAAAGTTTTATTAGCTGTTATGAAAAGTTAAGTAATTCTAACGAACAAACAATTGTGAATACGCCGGAATTCTGATTTTCATGCATTTACTTCTTTAAAAATATTTTATACTCCATTTCTTGAATCTCTGAAATTTAATATTTGTTATAAAAGTGTTGTTATTCATTCTATTTACCAGGACATATATTTCAAATTTATGGACATTTAATTAGTTATTAGGAAAGTTTTATTATCTAATAAGAAAACTTGAGTAATTCTATCGAACAAACAATTGTGAATACGCTGGAATTCTGATTTTCATGCATTTATTACTTCAAAAATATTTTATATTCTATTTCATAAATCTCCGAAATTATATATTTGTTGAAAAAGTGTTGTTATTCTAATCTAAAGTATTTCTAATTAAAAAAAAAAAAAATGGTGTATGCGCCGGCATCTGAGTTGCATGCACTTCGATATAACAATCTTCTATTCTGTATTTTCGTGGTGTGCTTTTTTTATGTAATGGTAAGCTTTGAATCAAACTTATGTAAGTACTATTATTATCAAAGAGTATTTGCCTCGCATTCCTGTTTAGGTGAAAATGTAACCCTTGTCATCACAGGGTTATTAAGTTATTACATTAATTAAGAGAATCATTTATAATAGGAATAATAATCCTGATAAGGCATTCAAATAATATGTAATTAATACCGGCAAACGTATGAATCCTAAGTTCTACTTCTTCTCCAGCTACACTATATTTTGCCCTATGTAGAGCTTCAAGAGAATTGTTATTTATAGACTAATATATTATAATCTAATTTTAATAAAGAAAATTTAACAAATCAAAGTTTAAGCGTGGAAAACAGCGCATGTCCTAATATTTAGAGTTAAATAAAACCTGCAAAATGTTAATGGTTTTTTGATTTATTAATTTACAATAATGGAATATACTTCCTTAAGATGCTAATATAAGGTACAGTTTCGAGAGAACAAAAAAAAACTAGTACAGCCAAATATATAGCTATGTAAACTGGACTCACTTTGATTTTTCAAAATGTCAATTAAATTGACAAATCTACGGAAATATCAAACGGAATTTGTTTAAGGTCGACATGCCTCAACTGACTGAAACGCAAAATGCGATAATAATGACCCGTTTAGATATAGTATTAGCATTAGTGAGATTGCTAATGAAGTGCATATCAACAAAAGCACCGTCTTGTTGGCCAAGAAAAAAAAAATTGGTTAACCTGTACATGAGAAGTTTGTTTTACAAGAAAAAAAAAAACGATATTTTTGAAGTAGCTAAAGCTCCCTGCTGTACTGGTTTTTTTCTCTTGCAACTGAACGATTCACGAGAGGTGTCCCATGGTTTCCTTGATTTGTAGTGCTTTCTGCACTAAAACATGTAATACGAAAATAGTTTATTGTCATCAGATTATGTGTGTGAAAAGAGACAGAAAACTTCATAATATGTCTGCTATGGTTTTTAGATGGAACATGCGAAGATGTATGTTCCGGTATGCAGCTTTAAAAGTTTAAGGTTAAACGTCACATTTTGACGTCTTTGTTAAACTAAATATGCAAAAACCCAGCTACAAATTATTTTAATAAATGTGCACAATCGTTTCAAATGTGAGTTTAAGTGGTATTATTAAAATTTCCACATCTACTAAATACTTTAGGTATTTACAGAAATAAATAATGCATTTCTGTTGATTTTGCGCAAGCTCAAACGAAATTGTTAGTTGAATCGAATGCGCATTCAACAGATTTGGCAAATAGTCATCAGATTAGTCTGTTAATACAGGCGATTGTTTTTAAGTATACATACAGGGAATTTTCTATTAGGTATGCATATGCATACGCTTTTTTAATGAGTTCAATTCGAAGCTTAAAGCGAGTGTTTTCCACTCCCAGACTAAGCATGAAGTAAAATTTCGAGTTTAGAAAAGCCTGAAAATTTGGTTTGGTAGCGTAGCGCGAAGCGCGGAGCGGCCAAACCGAATTTTCAGGCTTTCCTAAAGTCGAAATTTTACTTCATGCGCCACGCTTATTAAACACTAAAAGCATTTAAAAATTGTAAACAAGTAAACTTCGCTCGAAATAAGTGTCTCTTACGCGTGGCTTTTCTAAACTCGAAATTTTACTTCATGCTTAACCTGGGAGTGGAAAACACTCGTTTAAACAAATTGACTTCTCTTAAGAAAACAACGAATATTAAAAAATCTACAACGCTTAATTGGGATATGTATACTCAAAAGAAAAAAATTAACGTTTTGACGTTTGATATAACTAAAAAAAATCGTTTCAGACACAATTGTCGATATACTCTCTAAAAAATTTGAATGGCACATTCAACATAGAACATAAAACATCTCTCCCGAATTCCACTATACACGATTTTTTTTTTAATATACATATACTGATGTATACAAGAAGTTTTTCTTTAAAGTATACGTATTCTAATTCAGCCTATTTTCTGTTAATCTTTGAATATTCGAGGTTTTTTTTTTAAGTTCATTTCGAGCTTTAAATAAGTGTCTCTCACTCCCAGACTAAGCATAAAGTAAAATTTCTAGTTTAGAAAAAAACCCCGTGAAAATTTGTAGAGGGTCGCGCAGCGGTCCGAGACAAATTTTCTAGGCTTTTCTAAACTCTAAATTTTACTTCATGCGAAACGCGTATAAATCACAAATATATTGTAAAATTTATGTATATTCGAACTTTACTTAAAATCAGTGTTTTATACGCGTGGCGCATAAAGTAAAATTTCGAGTTTAGAAAAGCCCAGAAAATTTGTCTCGGGTCGCTGCGCGACCCTCGACAAATTTTCACGGGGCTTTCCTAAACTCGAAATTTTACTTCATGCTTAGTCTAAGAGTGGAAAACACTCGTTTAAAGCTTCAAACTGAACTCTTAAAAAACAGCGAATGTCAGAAAAAATACAACTTATGCAGATTTACCTAAAAAAAATTCACTGTATGTATACATGTAAAGACTGGTGCATTTTGGAGGTGCCACATATGGAAAACTTTTTTATTTAAAGAGATATTGAATTACCGTTTTCGCGAGCCAGGGTCATTTTTTCGTGTTGTAATCAATGGCGAAAAGAAAATTGGTCAATCCGCAATTGGTTCCCTTCTATAACCGCAAGTTGATACATTTTCATTTTTCTGAAGATACTGTAACTCATTTGTTTTTAAAGTTATAACCAAACTGTAAAAACTTTCTTGTGGCAATTTTTTTACGCCTATTAATATGACGTACTTCTTTTATTTCAATTATTTTTAAAATTAAAAATCACATTTTTCTTACGGTTCATGTGGAGATATGCACATCATTAAGCATCATTTTTAACCCTGATTCCAATGACGTGCAATATGCATACTTTCGTAAAAAAAAAGTCATTGACAAAGTTACCATCACAACCGGTAAACAATTCAATTCAATCATTCAAATGATTAATTATTGCAGTAATTCCTTTCTTCGCTAATTACTCTTATTATACTAAATGTACATTTTGAACACTGTGTTCATTTTTAAATGATCAAATAAAAGGTGATTCGAATTACCTATCAATCAATCCTTTATTTTTTTCGAATTTTGAATCGTTAACATTTGGTGAAGAAAAACACATGTTTTGTTACATGATTTCATGTTGAGTTTCCTGACACGTGTTTCGGTCTTTACAGAACATTGTCAAAGATTGTACTGAGTTCAATGATGATTCGAATAATCATTCGAGTGATTATTTGAGTCATCATCATTCAAATGATTATTCGAATACTGACTGAAATGATCAATCGAATGATCAGTTGAATTATTATTCAAATAATCAGTCAATTATCAAGAACATTCAAGTATCGATCATTCGATTATTAAAATCATTCCTTAACGCCCATCACTGCTATGTATACCTGATCGAATCAACACCTGGTATAGTAATTGTAATACCTATTTAGAAGTACAACTTGTTTTAGTGACTTAACATATGCGACTTCTTGAACACACACACAAAATTAGGTTAGGAACTTGTCATGTCAAATTCCTGACATCTAAACCATTATTCTTAGATCATTAGTGGAGTAACTTGATATTCAATACAACCAGTGGCGGCGTAGGTTCACACATATTAATTAATTTAATTCATAATATAATAATTGATATGGATATTATGCTGTTATGTTATTATAATACAACTAAAAGTTCCATAAAAAATTATATGAATGTTCTCTTTTTTAGTAACTTGATATTTATTTAAAAATAAAATTCTCTTTAACCTGATTCCAGGCATTTCCAATAAATGTTTTCTTCCGTCCTGCTTTTTGAAGCTAAAGCCCATTTTCTTAATTACCAAATATAAAGAACTTTTCGAGATCTGAATTTCTGGTGATTCTTCCATAAATTGCCAGTGAATAGTTTCTAAAGTAATATGTATCTTTCGGGCATACATTTTGTAAAACATTTCCCTTAAAAATGCAGAGTATTTTTCGTAATTCAAGTTTTGCTCAGGGAAACGTTTGCAGATATATTCCTTCTAAATTCGAAATCCGTTGATCTGTTTTTATCTTGTAGGTTATATAATGTGCTTTGTGGAACTTTTAGGATTTCGAACGCTTTTTAAATTGCCTTAAATCGAGATCCTAATTTTGAAAATAACTTACTACATTAAGTATAAGCTTTTTGGATTCATCGGAATCTCGCATTTTAGTAGTGTATTTTTGAGTTATTTAATGACGTCAACAACATCAAACTTTTGATGTAACATCTATTTAGTAATCGACGTTCATTTTTGTTGGTAATTATTTGTTTCATCTGATTCATGATTGATAAATAAGGATGGGGTTATTCCAAATGGGTATTAAAAATACTACATATACATTAAAACTGATGACACTATAGTGGAGTGGATATTTTTAGTACTTAAGAGTTTGAAAGTTCTGTTAGTTCATTGAATAGGAAGCCGATTTTTTTCTAATACAGTGTGTCCAAAAAAAGTGCAGAGCGATACTGCGAGATGATTAGGAATTTTCTAGCTCCATTTTTGCAGCAGTTAAGTAGCTTTAATGTAGAAACTGCTTCAATTTAACGGTTTGATGTGTGACTCGTGGCTCCATTTAGTGCCAACAAAATGGAGCCACGAGTCACACATCAAACCCTTCAATTGAAGCACTGAATGACCTATTCCCCAATAAACTCACTTCGCGAAGAGGTGATGTTAACTAACCACTACGCAATCCAGACCTGAGTCCTTTGGGTAAAAGGTAAACATCGATATACCAAGAACATTGGCACAGTTAAGGGATAATATCTCAGCAGAATGGCATCGATACCTCAAGCAATGTGTCATCGCTTAGTGGAAAATCTTCACTCAAGATTAGAGGACTGCCAGGAGGGAAACGGTAGACATTTAGGCAACATTATTTTTAGTAAATAATTTTCCAATTATCTATAATTAGAAATAAAACATTTTCTTAGGTGATTTTTTATCTTTAATATATTTTACTTTAAAATATATAATCAACACTTTAAAATATATAATTAACACATTAGAAAAAACCCAGGTTATTTAGTAGGTTTAAATGCCTTCCGTTTATATCTGTATGGAGGATCTGGAATTCGTGGTTGATAATTTGTTTTTCTCGTCCACTATTGTGTTCTGCAATCTTTTTTTCAAAAGCTCGCCCTGTTTATCTGGTATATATTTTTTGGCAGTCATTACATGTTAGCATATAAACCTACTCCACAACGATCGAGTTTGTTTATTTTGTCCTTGATATTTCTATTTATTTTACAAAGGTTATTGTTTGTTTTTAATGCTGTTTTTATATCTTGATTTTCATTTTATTGCTTATTTTATTACTTAAAGGTCTATTAAAAATTTAGGAGGCATCATTTCATTTTTTATATTAATTGCGGGACTGATTAAGTTTATTACTATTTGGCTTTCCTAATTTATTACTAATTTTTCAAATAATCGGTTTTTAAAATCCATTATTTTCATTATTTTATATAGGGTATAGAATTATCCGACGCACCACAGAGATTTCAGTGTAAAATAATTAATGTTCGATTAATTGCTTTCCTAATTATTCTAGACAAAAAGTCTATTTAACTTTTTTATAGATTAACAAATTTTCTGCATCCTTATAATTTATTATTTTCAATTTCGCATTAAAATTTGTATTTTAAAGTGATACTCAGGTATGGTTGACGTTACCAGTAAGATTTGTTAAATGACGTTGTTTTATTACTTTACTATTACTAATTTTTTATTTTGCATATTATATATTAACTGACGCACCATAGAGATTTCAGTATAACAGATTTTATGTCCGATTATTTGCTTCCCTAAATATTTTAGACAAAAAGTCTATTAAACTGTTTTGTAGATTAAAAAAATCTGCATTCTTACATTTCATTATTTTTTTACTTTGCGTAATATAGTATAAAGAAAAATTTAATTTTAAGGTGATACTCAGGTATGGTTGATCTTACCACTAAGATTCGTTAAATGAAGTTGATTTATTTCTTTACTATTACTAATTAAACGATTTTAGTTGCATTGTGTAAAAGTTTATTTTTTTATTAAATTAATACCTGTCAACAACTTCAAGGCATCGCCATCGCCGATTTTTGAAAAAGTTAAAATTTGTATATACCTAAATATTCGTTTCAAAAAAATTAAAATAAAAATAAGTAACATCAGTTGATTCAGAGTTTTTGTCTTTACAAAAAAGTTAAATAAACTGTCTAAAATAATTATGGAAGCAAATAATCGAATATTAATATATTTACATTGAAATCCCAATGGGGCATTCACCAACTCTACACTCTGTATATGATATTAAGTGCCTTATTTAAATGTGTATGGTCCATCGGTATTTAAAATTATCTATTGACCATTGATCTATAGGTTTCGCTACGCTCAGCAAATCAAAGTTTTAAGGCCTTCTTAAACTTGAAATATTTCTTCATGCTTATTCTAGGAGTAGTATCACTCGTAAACTTCAATCGAGTGATACTAGTCCTAGAATAAGCATGATGAAAAAATTCAAATTTAAGAAGGCCTAAACATTTTGATTTTCAGCCCCCTTTTCAACCCTGGAATTTTTCTGGTGCCCAAATAAATGTTTTGTACACTGTATAATATTTATTACTATCTCAGATATACAAAGAGTTATTTTTAAGTATACATATCTCAATATACTGTAAATCTTCAGATTATCATTGTTTTTACAAATATTTCAAATTTAACTTTAAAACGAGTGTTTTCCACTCCCAGATTAAGCATGAAGTAAAATTTCGAGTTTAGAAAAGCCTGTATATTTGGTTTGGTCGCGTAGCGCGAAGCGCGCAGCGACCAAACCAAATTTTCAGGCTTTTCTAAACTCGAAATTTTACTTCATGCGCCACGCGTATTAAACACTGGTGTGATGTGATGTTCAGAATACACGCTTTTAGCATACTGATTTAGTAGAATATTTCGAACACCACCTAAAATCAGTGTTTAATACGCGTGGCGCATGAAGTAAAATTTCGAGTTTAGAATAGCCTGCAAATTTGATTTGGTTGCGTAGCGCTACGCGCTACGCGACCAAGCCAAATTTTCGGGCTTTTCTAATCTCGAAATTTTACTTCATGCTTAGTCTGGGAGTGGAAAACACTCGTTTAGGACTCTTTCGATGCACGTATGTTTCTTAAAATGGTTTAATTCGAAATTAAACCATTTTAAAAAACAAACGAGCATCGGAAGAGTTACAGCTCATGAATGCATGGATGTATATTTAAAAGAAAAATTGCATGTTTATCTAATTATAGTGGTGGCAGAAGCCACCGTCAGGGCCAAAAGGGTTAAAAAATAAATGTTTTTGTAAAAACTACGATTACCTCAAAATGTACAGCGTATTTTTGTGTACATATGTATACTGAAAAGAATAACGTCATGTATGTAAAATTAGTATAAGATGTAAGTGTATGAAAAAAATATAAAATATTTATGCAAATAATATAAATAGAAATAAATAACATAAAGAGATAAATATTATGTTCAAAGTTGAATTAAAAATAGTATTATTTATATCTGAAATTGTATGGCCATGTTATTTAAACTTCAGTAGATGTTAATTGTATGTTTCCTATGACTGACATTTCCTTTATTAATATAATAAATTTGTTACAATGCATGTTTTGTTTAGTTCGTGATTATTCAAACAATTTTATTTGTGCCAATACATTTTTTTGTTTATCATGAAATATTGTTCAGGCAGTTTTATTTCGTTAATTAAAACGCAAATGGCCTTGGATATCACAAACTTTGAAATTCATACATTTCACAATTTTTATAACGTTTTAAACGCATAAACATTGCACTTTATTACAACACAGCATGCAAAAGAAAACCGCATTTTCAGTACGCAGCAAAACAAAATCTGACATTTACCTTAAGCGTCGTGAGTGTGTGAGTTGTTGGATGCGCCTAAACACAATTCGATGCGAAATCAGTGAATATCCGATTAGATAATTTTTCTGAACTTTTGCGGCCACTCGGCTGAAAAGCACCGAACACTTACGTAACGCGGACACAGAGGAGGAACGAACGGACGAGACGCGACCGGAGCGCACGGGATCCTGAAGTTTCAGGATCCTTCAGCAGGACGTCCTGCTTGTGGCAACACGCGCGCGTTACTAGTCCTATACTATACCGTTCCCATTGCAATTCCCGCCCGACCAAAATCGCCTTTCTCTCTCCGTGCTTTCCGAGCTTTCCTGCTTTCCTGCTCTTCTGCTGCCCTTTCCTGCTCTTGTGCCGCATTGACGATGCGGGACCCGACCCAACACATTCCGCTGCAATTATTTTATCATTTACTTCAATTGTTTATCATATTCTTACAAATATTTCGTAGATACCGTGAGATCGAATAAAATAAATCAGAGCAGGCCTCGACTGTAGTAGTCACGATTTTCAACCCTGCTTTCAAAATGCAGCAGTAGATTAGAGGTTATCTAATTGATTAAATACAAGAAATGTCAAATAAATTAAAACAACAACAGGGAACAAACTGGAAACTAGGATGACTACAAGTTAGAGTAGGTGTTCAAAAGGTGATCCTTCAGCTTCAATACAACTAATAACTCTTCTTTTCATATTATCAAATACGTTATCCAATGATCGAGCAGTGATTGAATTACATGCATTGGTAATTGCATCCATAAGTTCTTGTATCGTATGAAATGTCTGTCTGTAAATGGTGGTTTTAAGAAAAGGGAAAACATAATAGTCCATAATGGTTAAATCAGGAGAAAGCGCAGGAAAAGAAACAATTCGGTCGTCAAAGAATTCCCGCAAGAAACTTATTATTTCACGACTTGTGTGCACAGTAGCGTTATCTTGCTGAGAATACAACTCATAGCCTACTAGAACAAATTTTAAACTAATGAGATGCAAGGAAATCCGTAGGTACATGTCTATCACCGCGATGATTAAAAACAAAAGAAGCGGTGGGTGATAAGTTGTCCTGTCATTCGAAACGTTAAAATAAGTAAAGTTTCGTGCAGTGATATTGATAGAAAAGTGAAAAGTGCGACGCAAAAAAACACCGTCATGAACAAAGAATCACAGTGGCGGCAGTTTACGAACTTTTGTGCGGTTAAAAAATTCTCAATCAATAGGGAAACAGCAATATCTCAGCTGTCGATAATGTTAAGGGACTCACATTATTTTATTCGTCATATTCTCTCACTAAATATAACTCGTGATATGATTAATTATTGATGATATTTTATCGTTGAAACCGAAGCAGCACATTCAACTCGTGCTGCGCACTCGTTGAATCTGCAGCTCGGTTTCAACTCCAGAATATCATCGATAATAATCATACCACTCGTTATATTACGGCTGAGAATATAACTCATGCGTCACATGACTACATTTCCTCCAATTAGAATCGCTTATTTTCATAGATACATGTTATCACAGCGGTGATAGAAGTCTATCATTGTTTTGGTCGTTGCTACGAAAATTATTTGTCAAACCTGACAGTCGATAATTAAAATTGTCAATCGGGCGATGGGGTGAGGTTTCCAAGACAGAAATACAATGAATTTTTCTTTTAGATAAACATGCATAAGGTGTAAATTTTCCGAAATTCGTTGTTTTTTGAAAAAGTTCAATTTGAAACTTTAAACGAGTGTTTTCCACTCCCAGACTAAGCATGAAGTAAAATTTCTAGTTTAGAAAAGCCCCGTGAAAATTTGTCAAAGGTCGCGCAGCGACCCGAGATAAATTTTTTGGGCCTTTCTAAACTCGAAATGTTACTTCATGGGCCACGCGTATAAAACACAGATTTAAAGGGAAATTCGAATATACGTTAATTTCACAATATTTTAGTGTTTTATACGCGTGGCGCATGAAGTAAAATTTCGAGTTTAGAAAAGCCCAGAAAATTTGTCTCGGGTCGCTGCGCGACCCTCGACAAATATTCACGGGGCTTTTCTAAACTCGAAATTTTACTTCATGCTTAGTCTGGGAGTGGAAAACACTCGTTTAAAGCTTCAAATTGAACTTAAAAAAAAAAACAATGAATATCTAAAGATTTACAGAAAATAGGCTGAATTTGGAATATGTATACTTACAAAAAAACTCCCTGTATAGTAAAATTCGTTATATTTTTTCATCGAATATAACTCGTGGTTTGATTAATAATCGATAATATTCATTCGTAAAACCGGAGCAGCACATTAAACTTGCCCTTCAAGCTCGTTGAATCTGCAGCTCGGTTTCACTCATGAATATTACCGATGATTATCATATCTGTTATCTTATAGCTAAGAATACAACTCATAGCCTACTAGAACGAATTTTCAACCAATGAGATGCAAGGAAAGCTGTAGGTACATGTCTATCACTACGATGATAAAAAACAAAAGAAGCGGTGATAAGTTGTCCTGTCATTTGAAACGTCAAAATGGACGGAAATCGCTAATGTAAAGTTTCGTGCAGTAATATTAATAGAGAAGAGGAAAGTGCGACTTTGAAAAACACCGTCATATACCAAGAATCACAGTGAAGGCAGTTTACGAACTTTTGTGCAGTTAAAAAATTTGCAATCAATAGGGAAACAACAATATCACAGCTGTCGATAATGTTAAGGGACTCGCATTATTTTATTTGTTATATTCTCTCACCAAATATAACTCGTAATATGATTAATTATCGATGATATTTTGTCGTTGAAACCGAAGCAGCACATTCAACTCGTGCTGCGCACTCGTTGAATCTGCAGCTCGGTTTCAACTCCAAAATATCATCGATAATAACGGTACCACTCGTTATATTACGGCTGAGGATACAACTCACAGCCTACTAGAACGAATTTTCAACAAATGAGATGCAAGGAAAGCCGTAGATAGACATGTAGTCTATCACCGCGATGATAAAAAACAAAAGAAGCGGTGATAAGTTGTCCTGTCATTCGAAACGTTAAAATGGACGAAAATCGCTGGGGTAAATTTTCGTGCAGTGATATTAATAGTGAAATGAAAAGTGCGACGCCGAGAAAACACCTTTGTAAAGAAAGAATCGCGGTTAAAAAATTCACAATCAATAGGGAAACAACAATATTACGGATGTCGATAATATTGAGGGACTCGCATTATTTTATTCGTTATATTCTCTCACTAAATATAACTCGTAATATGATTAATTATCGATGATATTTTGTCGTTGAAACCGTAGCAGCGCATTCAACTCGTGCTGCACACTCGTTGAATCTGCAGCTCGATTTCAACTCCAAAATATCATCGATATTAATCATACCACTCGTTATATTACGGCTGAGAATACAACTCACAGTCTACTAGAACTAATTTTCAACCAATGAGATGCAAGAAAAGCCGTAGATAGACATGTAGTCTATCACCGCGATGATAAAAAACAAAAGAAGCGGTGATAAGTTGTCCTGTCATTTAAAACGTCAAAATGGACGAAAATCGCTAGGGTAAAGTTTTGTGCAGTGATATTAATAGAGAAGTAAAAAGTGCGACGCCGAAAAAACACCGTTATAAACAAAGAATCGCAGTGGCGGCAGTTTACGAACTTTTGTGCGGTTAAATAATTCACAATCAATAGGGAAACAACAATATTACAGCTGTCAATAATGTTGAGGTACTCGCATTTTTTTATTCGTTAGATTCTCTTACTAAATAAAACTTGTGATATGATTAATTATCGATGATATTTTGTCGTTAAAACCGAAGCAGCACATTCAACTCGTGCTGTGCACTCGTTGAATCTGCAGCTCGATTTCAACTCCAAAATATTATCGATAATAATCATACCACTCGTTATATTACGGCTGAAAATATCCGTTTAAGAGTTCATCGCTATCCAGTTGTTTAATGAAAGGTCGTATGAAATTATTGCAATACCTTTCTGCATTAATTATGACGTAAAAAAATATAGGGCCAATGAAGCATCTTCCTGACATTGCCATCCAAATGTCAACCTTTTAAGGGTGCAAAGGACTCTCTACCAACTGTGGGGAGTCTCAGCAGACTACAATCGTATATTTTGTTTATTAACATATCCCGAAAGAGTAATCAATGCTTCATCTGAGAAAAAGCTCTTGTCCAGGATAATATCATTATTTAAATGATTTAGGAACCATTGACAGTACTCGGTTCTACGAAAATCTGTTGGTAAAAGTTGTTGAACTGCAGTTATCTTGTATGCGATCAAATGCAAACCCTTTTTTTTTAATTGTTTGACAAGTACCATTTGATAACTGTGTTTGTTGTGCATTCTTCGTTGCACATTTTGGATGTTTTCTGCAGTTCTCTTTATTGCACGGCCACTTCCAGTTTTACGGGTTACACTGCCCACTTTACAGAACTTATCAACACATTCATAAATTTGTATAAACAATTTATGATAATCCACTGCAAAATCTGGAAATCTTTCACTACATTCCTCAACACAAAGACCAACAGAATATGATCATTGGCTGTTTGCCAGTTTTTCGCCATTCCTAAAACAACTTTCCAGGATAAAGGTTTTGTGCTCCAACGCAAACATTTTGAAAGAATTACACTAGTATTACAACGGTAAACATAAATAATTCTGGGAACAAGATTGCAAAACTGACTTACATTTGAAATGTCACTGTCACATTATAATTCATAGTAATTCTAGAACCAGTGTAGCCAATCGTGTTGTTCTAGTCAAGGCCCGCTCTGAATCATTTTGTTTTGATCTGATTGTATATTTTATAATACTAAAAATATCATCTCAAAATTGTGGTATCAATAAAATTCATCACTCATCATTTCAGTAAATGTAATAACCTAATTTTAGTTCACAACAAATAACGTCAACTTACATTATTTTATTATCAATCGTATATTCAATTATGTATATTATATATTCCGTTTGTTTCTGGATCTCGCCTAGCTATGGAAAAGTGACAGTTTAAGTATTGTAAATGGGGCTGGTTGTGTTTTAAATCAGGGTTTTTAAATGTCACTGTCAGATGTTTGATTTTAAGGTTATAATTTCTGACTATTGTGATCATACACTGTTGCCTGTTTTACAAATTTTCAGATATAAAAGGATAATAATATGCAGTTTTAAGATTAACAAAATTTACTACTTGGTTTTTGTACATACAAACACAGCAATAATATTGTATATAACAAATATAATGAATTCGGCTCTGCAAACTTATTTCGTCATCCATTTGTATTTCTCGCTTGGGTCTTCCCGTCAACACATTTTGATGAACTCCATCCATCCACCTTAATTTTGGTCATTCTCTCTTCTGTTGGCCCTCAGTATTTTTTTGTAGAATTGCAAATTTATTCCCACCCTATTGTGATACTGATAATTTTCATGTCAAACAATTTTTAAGCCCTCATTCCACTTTTATTATTTACCATTGCAACACTAGATTAATTTGATTTAATAATAAAATGCTCGAAGAAGCGACCGCGTGGCGAAATAATTGTTGCAAGATTAACAATAAACCTCTTGAAAATTAAAAAGAGGATTACTTATGATATAAATTATTGCAACACTGTTAAAATAAGGAATCAGGAGTGGCAACTAATAAAAAATGTAAATGTTGATACTGCAACATAACAACACGAAAGCATGGCTAGGCGAGATCCAGAAACAAATGGAACGGTGTATAAATAAAATTGCCAATTCTTGGTTGCAGAATACTTCAAACATTAAAAATGCGATTTTTTTCGCAAACCACAATAAGTTAGTCTTACAAAGACTATATCAAACACTCATTGAAACAACTACTTCCCGGGCTAATACCCCGACGGACATTGAATTATACAACAAGTGTTTGCTGTTACATACAGTAACCTACTGCAGATGTAACAATTCGGGTCAAAATATTCAAGCCATCTATAGACGCGTTTCGAGATTTATCTCTCATCAGTATAGCTTTGCCATTCCCTTTAAACAATTTGACACCTTAGACTGGCGGTCACGTTACCGTTCAAACATAAGTATAAATGAAAATATACTTATGTTTAAACGGTAACGTGACGGAAACGTGACCGCCGGTCTAAGGTGTCAAATTGTTTAGAGCGATGGCAAAGCTATACTGATGAGAGATAAATCTCGAAACGCGTCTATAGATGGCTTGAATAATTTGACCCGAATTGTTACATTTGCAGTAGGTTACTGTATGTAACAGCAAACACTTGTTGTATAATTCAATGTCCGTCGGGGTATTAGCCCGGGAAGTAGTTGTTTCAATGAGTGTTTGATATAGTCTTCGTAAGACTAACTTGTTGCAGATTGCGAAAAGAATCGCATTTTAAATGATTCAACGTGTTTCAATGAATGTCCATCATTTCCAAGTTTACGTTGAACATGTTTGTTATTAATTGAATTTTGAATGTAACTTTTGTCTCTAAAATTGCTTAGATTAGTTGTTTCTTACTTTAATAGTATTTATATTTTAGTTAACTTTCATAGATAAATCTAAATCAAAATGTAGTTTTTATTGATTTTCTACTGTACTTTGTTTGGCTGAAAATTTAGTTTGGTCGCTTAGCGAAGCGGAGCATAGTAAATGATTTAGCCAACGTAGCGTTACAAAATTCATGGACAAGTTTTTATGATTCATTTTAGATCACCTTTGATATAAAAATGGATAGTTTTACAAAACAATTATTTAACAGAGTACATAATTAAATTCAGTAAGAGATTTGAGGTGAATTATCAACAAAACAAAGGTTTTTTCTTCATGAAGTTCTTTTTGCATACATTTACCATATTGTTTGTCACTCAACTCATGTTAACTTATAGACTAATCACAAGCAACAGACTTTTATAAAAAAAAATGATAATGTGTCCACCACTTTCCCCGTTAAAGATATGATGATTTAAATATCAACAATATTGAAAAGTTGCTCAAACTAAATTTATTCTACTTTAATTATTATTATTAAAAGCCTATTCATAAAAAAAGTAATTCTTGCATTTTTTGGCACATCTCGGTAAGTAAATATTGATCACTATCACATCTAAGCGTTATACAGGGTGTCCACAGATTCATTCTCAATATGGCGATATCTGTTATTGCAAGAGATAAAGAATTGGTTAAATAGGATGAAATACTCCTTGGCTAATATTGTACTAAACCCTATGAAAAAACGTTTGATATTTTACGTGGTTCAGGTGCTATAGCGAAAAAGAGGATTTTCTTTATTTTCTGTTGTAACTCATTTATTTTCAAATGAAGTCGAGATCAGTTTGTATTTTCTTAAAGCACTTTTTTAATAGGAATCTCGTAGTGTACTCAGATTTTCGAAAATTGTTATTATATTTGAGTTACAAGAGTTAACTTTGCTTTTTCTTAGGGGGGGCATAGTTGGCTATGTTACCATTTAAAAGAGATTTGTTTTCGCGTTTTAGAAATGTATAATTTATTATGTCTAATATCAAAACGAATGGTAGAAACAATAAAATATATTATTTTAACACTGACAGGTTGACAATTACAGACTCTGAAAACAAAGAATAAAGAACAGTTATTTTGTAATAATTATTTATTAAAAATAGAACGCTTTGAAAAATATGTAGACACTATATGAAATAAGAGTGTAATACGGAGTCACAAAAGATGTTTAAACACGCCCTATGTTAAGAATGAATCTGTGGACACCCTGTATATTTTTAACATTACTGTAAATTAGTGTTTTATATGCGTGGCGCATGAAGTAAAACACATATTTTAAAGTAACGAGTGTCTTCCACTCCCAGATTAAGCATGAAGTAAAATTTCAAGTTTAGAAAAGCCCCGTGAAAATTTGTCTCGGGTCTTCATGCTTAGTCTGGGAGTGGAAGACACTCGTTAGTTTAAAATATGTCACAAGTATTAAAATTAGTATCGTAGCCGTAACACAGTAATAAAAAATAACATGGCGATCTCATTACAGTTCAATTCAAACTAGTGTCAAGTTGGCACGATTGGTTAAGGCTGGTCGTCCACTGGAAGCGACAACACGCGGCTACGCGCTCACGCGATACAAGCGACAATGGGCGTATATGCGCGACAGATCCCGGTGTGTGTAAATCCAATGAATCTCGTCCAGTGCAAGCGTGCGCGGACAAGCGGATTCTCGCGACGAGCGTGAAGCTGCGTCAGATCCCAAGAGAATGGGATCCGTCGCTCGTAGCCGCGTCTAGTCCTGTATCTTTTCTTTCTACTTTGTCTTCTCTAAGTCTAACCTTACTTTTTTCTGATAACAATAGTTCTAAATACTTTTATCATTCTTAATTTCTTACTAGGTAGGTGTATTTAACAGTATATACTATAAAATAAATTAGAATATTATAATTTGAGTATTTTTTATAAAAAATATATTTTGGAATTCCAATCATACCCCTAATTAAGTAGGGATTTTACAAAAAAATCCATTAAAAATGTACAACTCTTTTGACGCTGCCGACAAACTGAGCAGCGCGAAGTCAAGCGCAGTGTACGACCCCTGTCGCGTATAGCCGCTAGTCTTGCAGCAGCTTGTCACCGCTCGTATCGCGTGAGCGCGTAGCCGCGTGTGGTCGCTGCTAGTGGACGACCGGCCTAAATGTCGGCTTGCGCCGACTTACGTCAACTGTCGTTATAGTTTAAATGTCGGCTACCGCTGACTAAGGAATAACAGTCTTATTATGTGTAAAAATCATAAGATTCATTGAACATTTTATATATTGAAGAAAATCAACAAAATTTACGAAAACTTGTAAAAATCATTGATGTTAGTTAAAATAGAAATGTTCAAATCATAAAATATAGATGAAAACCCTACAAATAAGTCAACATTTGAAAAAACTTGCTAAAAAATTCAAATCACTGACGTTCAGTCGATTGCTTGTGGAAACATTCGTTCTAGTCTCGTCATTTTCTAAATTCGTATGATTTGTGTATTTCTTTTCAAGATTTTCTACCACTGTTTAATAATTTTATCAATGATCTCATTTATTTCTACATTTTGATGTTTATCGTCTGGTTGCATCAATGCGTTTTACCACTTGGTAAAGCTTCATGTCATAAATTAAGACAACCTTATACACTAAGAACCTTGATTGCTGACGTCACGCGTGGAAGAAATCAAGGCAATTAAACAATACAAGATCGGCTCGGCTTAAATCAAGACAAACTTACACACCTTGGTTGATGTCGTCACGAGGGGAAATCCGTAAGTGATGATAAAACCAAGATCATTACTGTGCAAGGTTGTCTCCATTTAAACCGAGCCGACCTAATCAATCGCGGAAATCCTCACATGACGTCAAAATCAAAGTCATTACTGTATAAGTTCGACTCGGTTTAAACTAAGACAGTCTTGTATAAGGTTGTCTTCATTTAAACGAGTGTTTTCCACTCCCAGATTAAGCATAAAGTAAAATTTCGAGTTTAGAAAAGCCCCGTGAAAATTGGTCGAGGGTCGCGCAGCTACCCGAGACAAATTTTCTGGGCTTTTCTAAACTCGAAATTTTACTTCATGCGCCACGCGTATAAAACAGTGAATTAACGAGAAATTTAAAAACTCACAAAAGACATTTGTCATGATAATCCTCACAATTAATTCGAATTATTGTTGACGATTCAAATCCTTTTGTAAATATTTGAATCCTTTTATAAATATTCGAATCCTTTTATAAATATTCGAATCCTTTTATAAGGATTCGAATCCTTTTATATGGATTCGAATCACCCACATCTGGATTGGAGGATTCCCTCTTAAAAAAATGTAACAAATCCGGATCACGAATCCAGTTGAACTGAAGTATTCGAATGCCTCTTTTAAATTCTCTAAAAGGATTCGAATCCAGGATTCGAATCCTGAATAATTCGAATCCTGCCCAGCTCTGTTGCTTACTGATAATAATTTAAATATATTTAAGCACAATATTTGCAAAAAATCACTATTACCACAAGAATAGTGATTTTTTGTAATTATTGTACTTTAAATATATTTAAATTAATATCAATAAGCAACAAGACATTTTAATTTATGGGCAGGGCCGGTAACAATTTTTTCCAAATACAAAATTTTCAGCCAGTCCGCCCCTGGTTCTCTGAGTCGTTTTACAATTGATTACTACATTTGTAAAAGCCGCTTAAATAGTTTTTTTTTTCTGTAATTTTGCTCAACGACAACTGAAACACCATACCAAGATCTGATTATAATTTAGTTTAAAAATCAGATCAAATATTAGTTTTTGAGTCAAATTCCGGTTAATGTAGGGATTTTAAAAGTATACATATGTATCCCGATGTTCGCGTACAGAGATTTTCCAGCAGTCGTTAGTCCTTAAAATCGTTTAGTTTACAATTCCTAATTAGTGTATTCACTCCCTGATTAAGCTCGAAGTAAAATTTCGAGTTTAGAAAAGCCTGATCATTTGGTTTGCGACTAATGAAGGGATATTTTCTGTTTGAATATGTTTAAAAGAAGAATTATTTAATAAGGGTACAACTCTCGGAATTTACTCCGGGGCAGTTATATAAATATTTATTATTGAAATTCAGGTCAAAATTACGTAATAATAATGGAACATGTAATAGTATACTGTAATTTACAGATGATTAAATTACTTCCAGTGTTACAAAATCACTTAAAGTGGCTAATAATTAATTGACCCCTACCTAATAAGTAACAATTCTAGACGTCAACTAGCTAATAAGACTATTATTCTTATTGAATTATCATGCATAACTTCTTTCTACTTTAATATACATGTTAATTCAATAAAAAATTAAAAGACTTTAACTTAATTTGTGTTACTAATAGGAGTTTTTTAATCTATTATTGGGTTTAGCTAAATAAGATAGAATTTTTGATTGAATATGAAAATTAAATGACCGTGAAAGTTATTAATAATAATAATAATAATATCTTTATTGACGGGAACCCCCTTTTATACACAATAGATTTATAAAAAAGAAAAATATCACCATAAAGTGTACAACTAATTAAACATTAATAATAATAATAATACCCATAAAGTAACTAATAGAACTAAGAATAATTTGTGTGTATACATAAATTTCGATTGAATGAATGTAAAGAGCCAGAAAATAGTCGGAACCAATAGAACTTGTTATAATCGTTGGCTGTACTCATTAGTCGTGTAATGCTGTTGTGAGAGGCGAAATCCGAATTATGAGTGCGGATCCGGAAAAGCGGTGTGTGTCGGAGGCTGCGGGTGGATGATGAAATATAAAAATTGAGCTGAGAGAGTAGTTCCGGGCAGTCACTGAAATTATTGACTAGTCTGAATAATGTGCATAAATCAGAGAAGGTTCTTCTGTCCTCCAGGGAGTGAATATGAAGATCCGCTTTTATATCTGTATACGAGCCCTGTATATGTTGTCTGCCCATCTTCCATTCTATGGTACGGAGGAATCTATTTTGGATCCGTTCGATCTTGTAAATGTCCGTCTGTGATTTCGGTGTCCAAATTGGTGATGCGTACTCCAGGTTACAGCGTACAAGAGAACAAAATAATAACTTTAAACAGTGACTATCAAAATCTTTGCAAGCATGATAGACAAAACCCCACATTTTATTTGCTTTAATACATATTGCAGAAATGTGATCCTTAAAATTTAATTGAGTGTCAAAGAGTACCCCCAGATCTTTTACCACACATTGATTATTTAAATTGTTGACATTAAGTCTATATGTATAATCAATAGTTGATCTACCTCTGGCAAAAGATATGGAGTTACACTTTTTGACGTTCAAGAGCAATAAATTATTATGACACCATTCATCAACACTGCACAAATCATCTTGTAAGTCCATGCAATCATTCGGTGACGTAATAATTTTAAAAATTTTGAGGTCGTCCGCAAAAAGCGAAAACTTTGAATGTTTAATATTATGTTGTATATCGTTGATAAACAACAAGAATAGTATTGGGCCACAATGAGAGCCCTGAGGGACACCCGATGTAGCAAAAAAGTACTCAGCCTGATAGTTATCTATTTTCACACTAAGACGTCGATTTGTTATGAATGAGTCGATCCAAGAGATTGTAATGGTATTGAAACCTAGAAGTTTTATCTTATTCAAAAGCAACACTTGATTCACTGTGTCGAATGCTTTGGAAAAATCTGTATATAAAGCATCTACCTGATAACCTTTCTCCAAAGCATCCGACAGAAATTGTTTATATAAAAGTCCTTTTACAAACCCGTGTTGGTGTGGCGATATTATTTGATGGGACATCCATGATAGTTGCTTTGCAACAATTGCATCTAATAATTTTGGAATAACAGACTGGACACACACACCCCTATAGTTTTCAATCAAATTCCGCTGGCCGGATTTGAATATTGGTTTTATGAAGCTGTTTTTCCATGTTATAGGAAATATGCCTGTGGAAAGAGATTTTAAAAATACACGATGAATCGGTGAACTTATTCACTTATTGTGGGCTTAATGCTCTAGTAAATTATTGGCAATACTCTCATCATCAAATAATTATGATTGTACAGGGTGAGCGAAACTCGATGTCTCAGCTCTATTATAGGAAAAGGAAAAACGATAGAAGAAATCTGAAAAGCGGTTTATAAATGGGATTGAGTAAGGTCCATTTTAAGCCAAAATTGCATATTTTTCTAAATTTGGAAATTGAAGTAATGACGCCATCGAATATTTTTTTCCGAGAAACATACCTATATTTTTAGATATTTAAAAAGACTGATTTTTCTGAATAAACTTAGTAGAGAAAAAAAAATGCTATCTTCTTTCGTTAAAAAATTATTAGCAAAAGTAAGTATTTTCAAAAATTCACAATTGTCACTACTTAAATAAGTAGCCTTTGGAAGCAAATATCAAAGTCGAATCTGTCAATAATAAAACATTAATAATTAGTATTATTATTTATCATTAATCAAACATTAAAACACGTAATATTTTACTATATTACTATTATTTATTTAATAATCTACAGATTTCTCCTTTTTACAACATTACAAAAAATATATATAAACAAAATAATTATACGCATAAGTTAAAATAAATAAATATCGCGCTTAACACTAACCAAATTAATACAGAAAGAAACAAAGTATGTAGGCAATCATTACAACAAAATTTAAATTTAACCACCTCCTACTTCTAAGCAGCGTTGTTAATAAACGTTATTTTTTTCATTTTAATTACAACAAACAGTTTTTTTTAACAAAACGTATTACTTTATCAAAACAGCGTTTAAAACATTAACGATTAAAAACATGATTAAAACGTGTTTAAAACATGTTTAAAACACGTTTAAAATGTGTTTAAAATAAAACAACAGGGCATTTTTATTTTGAGTATACAGATCCCGATAATTACAGCGTTTTTAAATTTGCGGGAAATAGTTGTTTCAAAGCGGTTAATTTGGGGCATTTAGCGAGTGATTTTCACTCCCAGACTAAGCATGAAGTAAAATTTCGAGTTTAGAAAAGCCTAAGAATTTGGATTGGCCGCGTAGCGAAGCGGAGCGGCCAATCCAAATTTGGCTTTTCTAAACTCGAAATTTTACTTCATGCGCTACGCATGAAAACACTGATTTACAGTGAAACCTTATATACGTTAAAGTTATTGGGTTGCCTATAATCACTGTTTTAAACAATTTGTTCAGCGCAGAATTTGACTTACGTATTATTCACATCTACATATTAGATTGCTAAAGCTGCATATTTTAAACTTTACGATATTTTAGTGTTTTATACGTGTGGCGCATGAAGTAAAATTTCGAGTTTAGAAAAGCCTAATTTGGATTGGCCGCTCCGCTTCGCTACGCGGCCAATCCAAATTTTCAGGCTTTTCTAAACTCGAAATTTTACTTCATGCTTAGTCTGAGAGTGGAAAACCCTCGTTTAAAGATTCAAATTAAAATCTTTTAAAATAGCAACGAATGCCGTAAAATTTACAGTGTATGCATACGTATACCCGAAAGAAAAATTCCCGGTATTTAGAAATCACATTACTGCACACAGTTGTGATATTTTATGGTAATAAAATATTAAGTGTATTAATGTAGTTTGAAATATCTTCAACAGTTTAGTAAAAATGTAAAAATGTAAGCAAAAAATCTTTTAAAAAATATAATTTAGCAAAGTTAAGATAATAAAAAAAACCTTTTAAACAAAGTTAACGTTTAAAACATGTTTTAAACAAATTTGAGATTTAAAACATGTTTAAAACGAAACCGTTTAAAACACGACGCCTGTTTTTAAACGTATATAAATCACTGGTTTAAAACAAAGTGTTTTAAACTAAATAAATCTAATCTCCGCCTTACGTAACATTTCTCTAAATAATTCATCGCAAGCATGTCTGATTTTTGCTTTTAAATGATGGTGTTTTGTAAACTTTGTTTTTCAAAGTTTCCCACAAGGAGAAGTCTAGTGGGGTAAAGTCCAGGGATTTTTTTTCTCCATAAGTTTTATTTTGTAAAACAACTCGTGCTTATGAGGTGGAGCTCCGTCATGCTGAAAACACATGTTTGCTCGCAGCTGTAATAGCCATTTTCGAGAAGCACAGGAAGTTTTTCTTGAAGAAATTGCAAATATTGCTCACTGCGTAAAACTCCTTCATAAATATATGGACCAATCAAATAATACCACATCAAACGCTAATACCGAAGTATCCTTGGGTTTCAATCAGATTGACAAAATGTGGATTTTCAGTAGCACAAAATGTTCATTTTTTTATTGGGCTTACCGTTACTAACAAAACGGCTTTCATCCGTCCACAACACATGCTGGAAAAATCAATTGTCATTGATCTCTAAGTTTACCATCACTTGGACACAATAATTTATTCTTTGTTGATGTTGATCTGACAAGTGTTACAAGTTGTGTAGTTTATAATCGTGGTAACCATTTTCTTTCATAATTTGTCGTACCAAACAATATTTTAAATTCAACTCACGACAGGCTTGCCGAATCGAGTTCCTTGGATGGTCTTGAAAATACTGTCAGTGACAACAATATTGTCAGAATTGATCTTTTTAGCAATTTGTCTTCCCTTTCGAGCAGAAAATACCTCGTTGTTTGCACGTAAATTGCGTTTCAATCTTGCAAATATTTTTAAGGTTAGAATAACACGTTCAGGGTATCTCTGGGCGAATAACTGAACTACTCTTCTAGGGTTCTTTTAAGATTCTCCATAAACTAATAACATGTCGACATTTCATTGTGCGTAAACATTTTTCAAAATCAATGACAACAAAACAATATTTGTCAGCCATTAGTTTAATTATTGACAGATGCGACTTGGTTATTTGCGTTCAAAGGCTGCTTGTTTGAATCGTGACAATTGTGAATTTTTGATAATACTTTTTATAAAGTTTGTTTGTAATTTTGTAACAGAAGAAGATAGCAAATTTTCTTCTCCACAAAGTTTATTCAGAAAAATTAGCTCTTTTTAGATATCGGAAAATATAGGTATGTTTCTGGCAAAAAATATTTGATTACGTCATTATCTAAGATTCCAAATTTAGAAAATATGCAACTTTGGTTTAAAATGGACCTCACTTAATCCCATTTATGAACCTCTTTTCAGATTTCTTTTATCGTTTTTCCTTTTCTCTTAATAGAGCTGAGATATCGAGTTTTGCTCACCCTGTACAATATTTTATTGATTTAAAAAATAGTGAATCCTTCCAAATAATCTAATTTTAACTTCTCTCGCTACCAATATTGATAAACATTATTATTATTTTATATTTCTCGTGATTTACAAATATAATAGTAAAACATAAACGCTCTTGTATGCCCGTGTTCTCAAACATTTGCAAATTAGACCCTCGATCCAACCCTCTCGTGTTTTTGTTACACTATTTGTCAACATTAATTATGCATCACCTCCCCGAATTTAAATTCATTTAATCAACCATCCATAATTCATACCCTGATTTTTTTGTCGGAATAAAATTTCAATTTATCTATTTCACGCGGCAAATAGATTCACATTATTAGGGCAATATTTTTTGCTTGAAGTTTTGCATATAACGTTTAATTTCATTAATATTACCGATATTTTTTTCTTTACCTTTTCGTGGGTAATCTGAAATTTCATATATGTTAGACAGGGTGATAATGAATTACAGCGACAAACTTTTATGGATTAAAGTATACATGAAAACGAGCATCTTTTGTTAATAAATGTATGTAAAAAGTGTCTTCTTTCAGGGCTGGAGATTGTCAAAGATTTTTCAAGAAGCATCTGACTAAACTTAATTTACTACCTACCCTTTGTTTCCATTACGACCATTAATGCAAGAATAGTAAAACACGCCAGAATTGTGTCAAAATTGATGTTATTTGAATATATATCTTTTTTATATACCGTGTAACCTGTGCAAAATAATTTCAAATGCAATTTTTGGGTTGTCTATTTTCAAGTACTTCTTAAAGCATCTTTAAAAACCTCTATTTTCTAAAGGAAACATTTTTGAATGCACATTTATTAACAAAAGCTGCTTGTTTTGTTGTGATTAGTATGCCCTAGAAGTTTGGCGCTACCAGTGCCGTAGCGTGGGCTTATGCCGCCCGGGGCCTAGGGCAAATTCGCCACCCCCTCATTTAGGTATTCAAATTTAAAAGGCTCCAACATGTATAGCAATCCTCAAGGTTTTTTGGCAAGAAAACATTTGTTATTGTGTATTATACAATGTATAAATAAAGAAGTCATGCATGTTTAATAATTAACTTAAAGAATTTTGTTCTCTGGCTTTGTAATATAAATTAATTTTGTAGAAAACCTTCATTCTGATCAATTTTAAAGATTTTTCAACTGCTGTTAATATCAATTGCATTTTTTACAAAACAAAAATTATTATTTAAAATTCAAAATTTGTCATTTTTAAAATATCTGTAATTACATTATATTTGCTAATATCTTCACTTTAAATCAATGGTTTGTACGCATGGCGCATGAAGTAAAATTTCGAGTTGAAAAAAGCCCGAATTTGAATTTGGACGCTGCGCGTCCAAATCCAAATTCTTAGAGCGTTTCTCAACTCGAAATTTTCCTTTATGCTTTGTCTGGGAGTGATAGACATTCGTTTAGTTTAAAAAAAATATGATTTTACAATTTCCATAGTCTTAGTTAATTTTTAACGCTTTTCGTAACTTTTCTAAATGTTCGTTAGTTTAAAAAATGTCGATACTTTTCATAAGTTTTTAAATGTAAAACCTTCTTCAATTTTCAAATTGTTAGCAATTTTCATGAATCAACTAAATACTATTTAACTTAAAAAATCTTCCTATATTTTAAAAAATCGAACAGTTTTCCTAAATTTCCTAAATTTTTAATAATACAAAAATTATTATATAAAATTTAAAACTTAAATATTGGTAATTACGTTTTATTTGCCAATATCTCCAATTTGAATCAGTGTTTTGTACACGTGGCGCATGAAGTAAAATTTCGAATTGAAAAAAGCCCGAATTCGGATTTGGTCCAAATCCAAATTCTTAGGGCTTTTCTCAACTCTAAATTTTACTTCATGCTTTGTCTGGGAGTGGAAGATACTCGTTTAGTTTTTTGGAAATTCTGATGAATTTTCAAGATTATACAATTTCCATAGTTTTAGTTAATTTTTACCGCTTTTCGTAAATTTTGTAAATGTTTGTTAGTTTGAAAAATGTCGATACTTTTCATAAGTTTTTAAAATTTCTTTCAATTTTCAAATTCTTGGCTATTTTCATGAATTTACTAAATACTATTTAACTTAAAAAATGTTGAAGTTTTTTTATAAAATTCCAAGATTTCCGATATTTAAAAAAATCTAACGGATTTCCCGAATTTCTTAATTTTTCAGTAACTTTAAAATATGTTACACTTCATGAATTTTCGTTGATTTTTTTTTATAGTTAAACTTCGTAAACTCGACGATATTACGTGAATATCCACAATTATCATTCATTTTAAAAACTTTTTCTGAATATTCTAGATTTTCGTTTATTTTACAAATAATGACAGTTTTCGTAAAACTGAATTTTAAAAATTAGATGCCTATCGCGATGTCTTTTAAGATTTTTTTAAAATTTAGAATATTGACGCTTGTCAGGAGTCTCCTAGATTGTCATTAATTTTCAATATTTTGCCGTCTTTTATGAATTTCTCTAAGATTTTCCCAAATTTTGAAAATGATGACGTTTATTCGTGAATTTACAAAATATCCGTTAATTATCAAACTTTTGATATTTTTTGTAAATTTAAATAGATTTCCGTTATTTTCCAAATTCTTGATGGTTTGCGTTTGTTTATTTGTGTCGTGAATATCCAAGATTTCCCTTGATTTTCAAAATCTTGACGTTGAAACAGCATATATCGAATATTTCATTGATTTTTAAAACATTGAAGCTTTCGTGAGTTTTCAAGATTTTCGTATGAAGTTTTATGAAAATTGATGATTTTAATTTGTTAATGGAAAAAGTTATTATTTTTTTTGTTTTAAACAAATTTTATTTCTCTATCATTTTACGACGTTTCTCAAAATCGCTTATTTTGATTAATAAATAAATTATTTTATTATTTATTTATATTATAATCGTTAAAAATGCATTCATGTTTTTTCGGAATTTTTGAAATTGTTGACAATTTTTCTAAACTAAAACTTTATTCGTCTACTTTTTCTAAGTCCTAAGTCCGTTTTTGTAATATCACTATCTATCACTTCTTGCTCTTTATATGTATATATATATATATATATATATATATATATATATATATATATATATATATATATATATATATATATCAGAGCTGGGATGAATCCTCAAAAACAGGATTCGAATCACGAATCCGAATCACCTAATATGATTCGAATTACGAATACTCGAAAAAAGGATTCGTAAGTAAACAATAAGATTCGAATCAAAGATTCGAATCCTCATTTTTGAATCACGGATACAAATCCTTTAAAAATAAATTTGAATCTATTATTTGCAACCAGTAATATTTTATTCCATCAGTTTCTATTAACAAAAATGTTCATTTACCGACTAAATATCTGATTATATAATGATTTTAATAAATTATGATATATGTGTTATTGAACTTAATTTTAAATCTGTGTTTTATACGCGTGGCGCATGAAGTAAAATTTCGAGTTTAGAAAAGCCCCGTGAAAATTTGTCTCGGGTCGCTGCGCGACCCTCGACAAATTTTCTACGCGGGGCTTTTCTAAACTCGAAATTTTACTTCATGCTTAGTCTGGGAGTGGACCGTCAAGATTTTCTACATGTCGAGATTTTCGATATTTCTAGATTTATGTCGATTTATTCACAGTTTGTTATTGTATTAAATGCAACTTTAATATTAAATAAAAACGGTTTTTTTTAGGAATAAATTATTCACCCATTAAGATCCGAACAAATCATAAAGTTAACTCTAAAAGTTAATTTTAGGTAAAATTTTGCATCTTTTTCTATGATTTCAATGAATGATTTATTATATTACATACGGTGATTTTTTAAACGAGTTAAATTTAAAATTCAAACAAGTGTTGTCCACTCCCAGACTAAGCATGAAGTAAAATTTTGAGTTTAGAAAAGCCCCGCGTAGAAAATTTGTCGAGGGTCGCGCAGCGACCCGAGACAAATTTTCGCGGGGATTTTCTAAACTCGAAATTTTACTTCATGCGCCACGCGCCGAAAACACTTATTTAAAGTGAAGTTAAAAATGCACTAAAAACCAACCCAACTTCGATATTTTTTCAAAATTAGATGTTTTCTTTCCTATCCATGCTGTAAACCTTCAGATATTCGTTGTTTTTTTGTAAAGAAACTTTGATTCCCTGTAGTCCTTCGAGCTGTAGCCTTTGTAAAATGGTAATAAACGTAGTAATCTAGAGTGATCCTTCAATTTGAAACTTCTAAGAACGAGTGTTGTCCACTCCCAGACTAAGCATGAAGTAAAATTTCGAGTTTAGAAAAGCCCCGCGTAGAAAATTTGTCGAGGGTCGCGCAGCGACCCGAGACAAATTTTCACGGGGCTTTTCTAAACTCGAAATTTTACTTCATGCGCGACGCGTATAAAACACTGATTTCAAGTGAAGTTAAAAATATACTATTAACGTTGGATATTTTTCATGGTTAAGTAACCAAATATTCATTTACAAATATTTGAATTATTCGAAAATTTAAATATTTATATTCAAATATAAATAATTTAGTGATATAAATATTCATATTAGAATATTTAACTATTTGAATTAATGGAATTCGAGTCCCAGCCTTAATAGCGATGATTCGAATTATTTGGGAGGATTTGAATCCGTGTATGAGGATTCGAATCCTTTTATAAGGATTCGATTCCTTTTATAAGGATTCGAATCCTTTTATAAGAATTCTAATCCATTTATAAGGATTCGAATCCTTTTAAAAGAATTCGAATCCTTTTATAAGGATTCGAATCATCTACGTCTGGATTCGAATACGAATCCTTTTAAAAAAATGTAACGAATCCGGATCACGAATCTGTTTTCACTAAAGTATTCGAATCCCTCTTTTGAATCCTCTAAAAGGATTCGAATCCGGGAATCGAATCCTGAATGATTCGAATCCTGCCCAGCTCTGATATATATATATATATATATATATTGGTTAAGCTTAAAGTACTGAATGTTGATCTTAAATAATTTTTGATCAACTTTAATTTTAAAATTCCTTACACAGCTGGCATTGCTTATGGCAATTCTGAGGAATATTCGGAACATTAGTATATAAAAGCAATTTTACAGGGATGGTCAAAAAACCAAAATGTGTGTTTATTAATTTATTATATTTTATTTGAAATAAAACAACACAGTTGGGAGGGTTTCACTTTTATTGTTGAATACTGCAACATGTTTCACCACACAGTGGCTTCATCAGGCAGATAAAAATAAATGACGCTTTTATTTTATTTATTTTCATCTGCCTGATGAAGTCAATGTATGGTGAAACATGTTGCAGTGTTCAACAATAAAAGTGAAACCCTCCCAACTGTGTTGTTTTATTTCAAATAGTATTATGGAGTTTCATCATGTGTCCGCCTCTTTAATTCAATATTATATTTTACTAGGAATTACCGATAGTATTTTGCTACGCCCCTGTACAAATAGTATAACTCTATTATTAGACCAATAAATTTCCTTTTCTTTTTTTATATGTAGCGTTTAATTTCATTCGCTTTTGTGATATGTCTCTCTTTCGTTTCTTTTAGTGGCTGTATAACGTTTAATTTAATTCTCGTTGACTGAATCAAAATCGCGTAGGCAAAACTAAAAAGTCTGTCGGGCGTAAAGTGGGTGATTTATTTTAGGCCTCTTCCAGATGGGAAAAGGGCTGCGCTGGAAGGTTGCACCCTCCGACCGCCATTTGAATGGTTATTTATTATTTTCAAACTGTTTTAAGTGGAAACGTTTTTGTTCGAGGAATTTATTCGGAAAGGGTTGAGTTTTAATGTCTGCACGGAGAGTAGTTAATGACAATTGCAGTTAATTTCGTTTTAATTTATATCATTGCAATCGTTAACTTTTTTTGTGCAGGTTTTCCAATACAAGTCGAGCGTTTTAAATTGGTTTCAAGATTTTAGTAACTAATTTTTTTAAACAGTTTTTGTATTTCCTACAAATGTTTGTTCAATTCACATAGGAGGTTTCATGAAAATATCGACGATAACCGAATCCAATTAAGTGTATTATTATTTAATAATACACTTAATTGGATTCGGTTATCGTCGATATTTTCATGAAACCTCCTATGTGAATTGAACAAACATTTGTAGGAAATACAAAAACTGTTTAAAAAAATTAGTTAAGTAGTTCTAGAGTGTGAAGAAAGGTTATTGGTGCACTATTCGTCAAATTAAATAGTTTTTGTCAACCAATTTTTTTATTGAATCCTTGTATAAGATTAAAGAGTTAACTTTAGTACATAGGATGTTTCATTAACTCATCGGGCTGGTAACGTCCCTTCATAATAAAACCCTATTCTGTAAAAAAAATCACGTAAGAAGTTTCACCAAAACAACTACGTTATACTAGGTTCAATTAACCCGTTTAGACCTGGAATTTTTCTAATGCCCAAAAATATGATTTGTATACTGTATATTATTTGTACCTATCTCAGATATTCAGAGAGTTTTTCTTTTAAGTGTACATATCTCAATATACTGTATACGCTGTAAATCTTCAGATATTCGTTGTTTTTACAAATATTTTGAATTGAACTTTCAAACGAGTGTTTTCCACTCCCAGATTAAGCATGAAGTAAAATTTCGAGTTTAGAAAAGCCTGAAAATTTGGATTGGACGCGTAGCGCGAAGCGCGGAGCGACCAAACCAAATTTTCAGGCTTTTCTAAACTCGAAATTTTACTTCATGCGCCACGCGTACTAAACACTGATTTGATGTGATGTTCAGATTTCACGTTTTTAGCACACTGCTTTAGTAAAATATTTTAACATAATATAAAAGATTACAAAAAACTATTCGTGAAAATGCAAACAATGTCTTAATTAATAAGACAACTTAAGTCGATAAATATCCATTGAAACAACTACTTCCCGTGCAAATACACCTCCGGATATTGAATTATACAATGAAATATTTAAAATCTTATTTAATTTGATTTGTTACAACGCTCTATTAAAGTATATGTAACGTTTAAACTTCACCTAAAATCAGTGTTTTATACGCGTGGCGCATGAAGTAAAATTTCGAGTTTAGAAAAGCCTGAAAATTTGGTTTGGTCGCGTAGCGCTACGCGCTACGCGACCAAACCAAATTTTCAGGCTTTTCTAAACTCGAAATTTTACTTCATGGTTAATCTGGGAGTGGAAAACACTCGTTTAAGACTTCAAATTAAAGTATTTTAAAAAATAAACGATAATCGGAAAAGTTACATAGATGTATGTATATTTAACAGAAGTTAAAGTTAATAGATGTATGTATATTTAACAGAAAAATTCCCAGTATGTTTACCGAATTTTAGTGGTGGAAAATGCCACCGTCAGGGCCGAAATGGTTAAGTTTGCTTATAACGAAATGAAAACACCTGTTAAAATATTATTGTACACTTAAATGCAATTCTTGAATTTTCGTAGTACATTTACAATTTTGATATAAACACTTATTTTTTTATTATGAACAAATAAATCTGTCATAAAAAAGTTACGTGTATTCTTTGAATCAAACTTTTATTAAAAACAATGAATACCAAAAAATTAGAAAATAGAACTATCTAATTTTGTCAAATACCTACAATTCTAATTGCTTAACTCTTAATTTATTTTAAGATCATGTTACTTTCTCGAGACTTTTTTACTACCATATTTTCCCAACGGAGGCAAATTTATTTCGGTATAAATATAGGAAAAAAAACTTTCATAAATAAAGCGCGTTATTATTCCGGTTTCATCCCCATATCTGAAGAGAAGTGTTTTTATTGTGTTCTCGATTGTGCGGTGTATAGCCTTAATGAGGCACTCGTGGGGCACAATTGTTGCTATAAAAAAGCTAAAGTTTTTCACGTTACACTCGTAGGCGAATTTTACACGATAACCGAATTATTCAAATGTAATAGTGTGAGTTGTTTTCACACAAAAAAAGGATGGAAAAATGTGATTGACCTGCTTAGAAATGGGGCAAAAAATATTCTTGTTTGAGAAAAGAAAAACAATGGTATTAATTTATTATATTTTTCTTCTCTTAAATATAATGATTTAATACTATTGTTTCTTTTTTTTTCAAGAATATTTTTTAAATTTAAATGACCTGAATTTTATATGAACTAGATGAGTTTTACCTTTAAAGCTATTAAATATTTATGTTACAAACAAAAAGGAACAATACTCTGGCCAAATAATAGGAACAAAGAAATACTCTTATCCGAAAATAAGAGTGATATTCGATTAAAAATCCTATTAATTTTCAGTGCACTTAATGAATGAAAAATAAATAATACTGAAAAAAAATGACATGTTTATATTAGGGATGTTCTATATAATCACGTTGTCCCCTGAAATTTTGAATATGAGTAATCTAATGAGTTGTATCCTGAAATTGTGAATACGAGCATTTAAATGCATTATTTGGCGCTAAGTTTGTTGCATAACTGAGTCAAATATTTTAATACACTAAATATCGGCAAATAAATAGACATTTCTAATTTGTAACAAAATAGGGAACCAATCAATCACATCTTTACAAAATTTCATTCGACGATCATGGTCAGCCGCGAAAACTTCTTGTGTCGTTTTAACTTTGAAAGACTTAAGACCATTCATTTTAAGAAGTCTGTGCACATCTGTTGTTCCGGCGTTAATTTTTGTATGTTCTGCAAGGGATCTTGTTGAGAAAGTTTTATTTTCTGGTATCACATTGCGAACCATAATTTTCCGCATTTCAACTTCTTTACTTTGAGGCCTCCTTTCCTTTGAGCACTTACATGGTGGTTTTACAGAACCAGTTTTCTCAAACAAATGTTTAACATGAAAGACCAAAGTCGTATTTACCGCCACATCGTATGCCAAAACAAATAAATTATGAATGACCTCCATAAAACAATTTAAATTTTTTGTTCCGTTGTTATCAATTTGAACTTAAGTATATTACATTTGAAGCTATCGAAGTCAATTTGACGTACATTTTACTATACCAATCATAGCAACCTGAGAAAAACAAAATCACAGTGCCTACAAACACATTACATTACTTATATTCAAAATATAAGGGGACAACGTGTATATTTTGGAATATCGATATTTTCATCCCAAATAATCGATAATTATATCGATATTTCTTTTTTCGATATATCGCTGGTATCGATAACATATGGTCGATATTGTTGCACACGATACTACAGTTATTCATCTATTTTATTAAGAAAGAAATGAAACATTATATATAAAGGAGAAATCTTCTTCCACACAAAACTAGGGTTATGTTTTTTTTGGAAATTACCAGTGTTTTGTACAGTATTTTTTGAATTAAAAGTTGCCGAAAAGAAATAATAAAAATGTAAAAAATATACAATGATTTATTGTTTTAACTAAGCCTACACATCCCAAAGCAAATTGATTGAGGCCATCGAATTTTGAAAGATTTTATAAGCAGTATATTTTGAACTTCACTTGAAATCAGTGTTTTATTCGCGTGGCGCTACGCGACCAAACCAAATTTTCAGGCTTTTCTAAACTCGAAATTTTACTTTATGCTTAACCTGGGAAACACTCGTTTAAGCTTCAAATTGAACTCTTTTAAAAAAGCGTATTCGTATGTATACTTCAAAGAAAAATTGAGCTGGTCGCGTAGCGAAGCAAAGCTACCAATCCAAACTTTCAGGCTTATCTAAACTCGAAATTAGACGTCATGCTCAATCTAGGAGTGGAATACATTCGTTTGAAACTTTAAATTAAACGTTTTGTTACCGGGGATTATTTTTATCTCCGGCAACAAGAATTGTGAATATTATTTACAATTCTTCTCTTATTTAAAATGAGTTCGCACCCAGCAATTAACTAATTGCACGGTCCAAAGGATTATCTTCCGCGGTTCGGACCGTGCTCGGGCCACCATCACCTGGGCAGGTGTGGCGGATCGTCCCTCGGGTTTTTCGAAATCAGCAATTAAGGGAGAGGACTAATGACCACCGTTGCAATTTGAAAGAAGAAAGATTATACATTTCTATATTTCTTTCAAATTGCAGCTTAACGGTTGTTTGGATTTGAGAGTTCGCTGAAACTAATTATCTTGTATGCGATATTTGCTTTCTAGCGAATTCTTTGCCAACGGTCACGTAGTCCTCAAACCCCCCCTTTTCCACGCCAATTTTCGGGGTATAAATACCGGGGGACGGCATCCTGAAAGGCAGTCCACTCTTATGCTGTACAGGGGACAGCATGTGGATTTGAGAGGAACTTCTGTTCCTCGACTCTTCTCTCTGAGCCAGGAAGCTCTGACCGACGCCGACGCCAGATGTCTTAGCCGTCGTTCCTGCCGCTAGAGGAAGATTCCAACAACAGGAAACAACCGACGCCGACGTTAGCCGTCCCAGCCGTCGTTCCTGTTTTGGACCAGGACGCCGAGAACTCGATTGCCAGCGCAGTCACCTCGACGCCACAACGACGCTCCAGTGTAGCGTTCGTTGCTTCCGCCGGATCCAGGCCAGGCCAGCAACCCACCGACGCCAGGAAACTTTGCCCGACGCCAACGCTAGCCGTTCCTGACGTCCCGCACCACGAGCGTAGTGTTTGTTGCTGCCTCCAGATCCAGCCAGACGCACCACCCCACCGACGTCGTCTCACACCGAGACACCGTCTTGCTATTTGGACGCCGCCTCCCTCCAGAAGCCACCACTAGCCAGACGCCACCGCTGGGCTAGTAGAAATTCCCGATCGCGACGCCGATGCCACACTAAGTCTGCCCTGTAACTCGTGCACTGTTTCCCTTGTTCTTATTCTATTTGTTGTTTTAATGTTTTATTTTGGTTTAAAATAAATAATTTTAAACAGCATATGTGTTTCAAAAGTTAGTTGCTCATCTCTCTATAACTCAACCAACCTGAGCTAGTTTGGTAATCAGCGTGGGGTACCTTCCCTCCCGTTGGCAGTTTTTATAAAAGCAAGAAATCCCTAAAAATGTACATCAGTATATGTATACGTAAAAAAATCCCTCTATATGTGTGATTTTATTGAAGTATATTTTAGAGAAACAGGAAAAATAAAAGGACTGAGTTAGATTTGACATTAAAAATTATTTGCTGTATCTACATTTGAACGTATATATTTTATAAATCTACAAAAAATCATTTTAATCGTCAACAATATCTATCAGTTTTGTGTAAAACATTGTTATGTTAATTTCACTTCAAATACGTAAAAAAAATCACTCAAATTTGACATTTCGAATTTGAGTGTAATTTTTTTTTCGAATTCCATTGAATTTTATATTATTAACAACAATTGTAATACTATTAATGTTAATAATAAATCCAGAGGATTTTTTTAATTAAACACTAATTTTAAATATGTTTAATTTGTTTATAAACGTTGAGCTTCTGTAATTTCATTTCTATTTTATCGATTTTTTACATGAATACAAAATGTGTTTATTGGACTTGAGTGAAAATAATTCGATAAAAACTGTAGCGATACTTAACGCTACAGTTTTTATCGAATTATTTTCTCTCAAGCCCAATATAAAACAGTAATTTGAGTCCACTTTCCGCTTCTGTAATGTTACATCCAGTATCTCGATTTTCATATTTCCTCTTTAAAGCATTTTTTAATCATTTTGTGCAAATTTTATCAACATTTAGGCCCATTTTCACCCCGACTGAATATCTTTAATCATCGACTAATCGTTGATTAAACCTCTGGTTAAGTGAAATTTCTAAAATATAAGAATGTTATACATTTGTTAGATATCTTCAACAGGTCTCTTTTATATACAGGGTGTCAATTTAAAAACAAGCCAGCTAGAATATCTTTGGAACCGTAACAGTTAGAGAAACTGTTTCAAAACCGTTTTTAGGATATGGAGGGGGAACTATTTTGACCTACATAACAATCTTCTGCTGTAGCCACCCTTGCCCATTTTTTTTTAAATAGCACGACCCTACTTGTGATATATCATTAGAAAGGTCTTTCAAAATGCGAATCAGTGGTACCAACTAAAATTTTTATTGTTACATAAAAAATGCAAAACAAATAAATCAATTTATTTGATTTTAAAATTGTTGGCAAATTAGGACTATTGAGGACAGGTACAATTTATTCAGTTAATTAATGTATTCCATTGAACCAGTTTTGTTATTACTTTAATGTTTTTTTTAATTTTTTTTTTTTTTAATTTGGGTTTTACGTCATCTATTTCCGCTGCTAAGGCCAATCATGACGCCGGAGATTAGGTCTACAGCTATCCGGGAATTTTGCCGAACCCGGTGGGAGTTCCAACCCACCGGTAGGGATCTTTAACGTACACGCAACATCCAGGCAGTACACGGGTCCTACATGCATTTAACGTCATATCCGAGAAGACGGAGTGTTTGGCATTTTTATCCTAACCTATATAAATGCAGACAACTTGTTAGGCCGGTATTTGAACCCCGGTCCGTGGCGTGGCAGTACAACACTCAAACCACTACACCACCAAGCTGCCCTTATTTAATTTTAATAAAACAATAGATAACTCTGATAAATATAGGGTATTATTCTGATTATCTGTGCTTTTTAATTTGTAATTTGTAGAAATAAATTGTTATAATACCTAATTGGACAACAATTTTAAAATCAAATAAATTTATTAATTTTTTTGCATTTTTTATGTAACAATACAAATTTTAGTTGGTACCACTTATTAGCATTTTGAAAGATCTTTGTAATGATATATCACAAGTGGGGTCATGCCATTTAAAAAAAAATGGGCAAGGGTGGCTACAGCCTAAGAGGTTGATTGCAGAAAATTGTTATGTGAATGAAAATGGTTCTCCTTCTATATGCTAGGAAAGGTTTTGGAACATTTTCTTTAACTGTTACGGTTTCAAAGATATTGTGGCTGGCTTGTTATAAAATTGACACCCTGTATATGCGATTGTGTAAACAATTTGTAAATACAATTATTGTATGTTTAAGAAGTACTAATCACTAATTAAGGTAATCGACTTGGGTGCAAACTGGCATTTATGTTTTGGTGGTGTTTCAAAGTTTGTTTCAAAAGACTCACATTTTCTATACTTTCAAAGAAATCACCGTCAGTCATCTGCAATTTGGTTTTAAATCAATGTTAAACTAATACATTATTAAAATGTTTATTCATTTCAAAATATTTTCTGTAAATTTTATAGAATATTTAATCATGGATGATTTTCAAAGATTATTTTGCCAAGAAGAGATACATTTTGTACCGGGTGGGCAAATAAGCGAGGTAAGCGGCTGTATCTCAGAAACTAATGATCGTAGATAGTTACGGTAAAAAAATTTATAGGGAAAATACTGGAAATTATTTTCAAGTTTCCAAGATGGCTGCCAGTGGGCGTTTCCACCATCTTGAATTACATAAAGTTACGTTTCTCGCAATTTTCCCCAATGAATGTAAGAAAAAAGTATTTGCGTTTTAATGCTAACCTAAAGTGGAACATTTTTTGTAAAAACAATTTTTCTCTATCTTTCGAAATAAAGTAGTGGGGGGTATTTGAATGTTGTTTTAAATAAATGCCTGTAACTTCGAAACGGCTTAATTGATTTGGTAAAATTTGGTATCATTGAAAAGAGCATTTCTTAGGCTTTTAGGTTTCTTGTAATCATGACAGTTGTGACCTACCCGGCCGCCGATAGAGGGCGTTATTCTATATTATAACCAAAATATTGGATTTTCTCAAAAAATGTAAATGCGATGATATGACTTTTTTAGACTAGAAAATAGATAAATGACCAACCAATAATCCTGCACAAACCGCATCTAAATATCTTTAGTACTAAGATTATTATTAGATATTAAGATGCGGTTTGCGAGAGTATTTGATGGAAATATGTAACGTATTTATAACGTTACATATTTCTATCAAATACTCTAACAAGTTAGAATGTTTAAGAGAAACACGTTACTTGGCAGGCTCGTATTTTCAGTGTATTTGAAAGAGAAATGAAAATCATCTGTTTAAGGTAAAAATCATTGAGTACTACTCATTCCTTATGCACTTATTGATTTTATCCTGTGGACCGAATATTCTAGTTGTAAAAACCAAATATTAGAGAAATATTTGTATCCTGGAAAGAAGGAGAAAGGAAAGTAATATCTCAATTTAGACAGTAGTACTTAATAACTTTGACTTGATTTAACTTGATGACCAATACCTTTTAACCAAAATTAGTTTCCTATACATTTGTGAGCAATATTTTTAATTTTATAAATTATCGTAAGCGCTTTTGTTGTAAAAGCTTTTGAACATTGCATAGTGTCGTTGTCAAATTCTTGAGATAGTATAAGTGTAATACAAAATACAAGTGTAATACAAAATACTAAGATTAAAATGTTTCTTCACAAAAGAGATCCCGGCACATTCACCAATAAAATGTTTATTATCATGCAGTGAAAACGAGAAAACCATAATGCATAATGTAATATAACAAGTAGTATGATTCTTATCGATAATATTCATGAGTGAAACCGAGCTGCATCAGGACATGAAAACATGTATTACGATAGTCAATATCTAGAAGTATACAAATACAAATATGGTGAACTAATATAAACAGATAGTTAAAGACAAAACGAAAAACATTAAAAAGAGAAAAACTCAGTATTATAAAATAAATTTAAATAAAATAATAATACGAATTTAATTACTGGCTATGAATAAGTCATTTAAATAGTCGTTAATCGAGTAGTATGCGTTTTTTTTCTTAAATTATATAATCTGCTTAACAGTTCTAATTCAGTCAGGTAGTTTGTTTATCTCACCCCATCGCACGGTTGAAATTTTCAATTATCGACTGTCAGATTTGAAAAATAATTTTCGTAGCAACGACCAAAACAAGGTGATACGATTATATCACGGCTGTGATTACATGTATTTATGGAAGTAAGCGGTTTTGATTAGAGGGAATGTAGTCATGTGAAGCTTGACTTATATTCTCAGCCGTAATATAGCGAGTGGTATGATTATTATCGATGATATTTTGGAGTTGAAACCGAGCTGCAGATCCAACGAGTACGCAGCACGAGTTGAATGTGCTACTTCGGTTTCAACGACAAAATAGCATCGATAATTAATCATATCACGAGTTATGTTTAGTGAGAGACTATAACGAATAAAATAATGTGAGTTCGTCAACATTATCGACAGCTGTGATATTGTTGTTTCCCTATTGATTGTGAATTTAACCGCACAAAAGTTCGTGAAATGCGGCCACTGCGGTTCTTTGTTTATAACGGTGTACGTTTGTTTATGACGGTGCACGAAACTTTACCTTAGTGATTTTCGCCCATTTTGACGTTTCGAATGACAGAACAACTTATCACCGCTTCTTTTGTTTTTTATCATCGCGGCGATAGACTCGTTCTAGTAGGCTATGAGTTGTATTCTCATTAGGTTTATAAAAACGAAAAGTAAATAATAATTGACACTTCATGACTTTTACATTTAATCCAAGATTTTTTTCTAACTGCATACATACATTCAAAAATCAATGGTATATTAAATACAAAAGGTAGATATTATTATCCTGCTGTAAAACGAGAGAAAAACAAACATTATCACATGTATGGAAAATAAGGGAGCAACGAAGAAAGTTAGATATGCATTGTTCTCTTGAACAAAAAAAGGATGGGAGAAGTTATCCAAGCGAGCTGTATGAGAGCAAGTCTACACACCGAACCGACTCGGGTGAAAATAATAATAAATTTCACTTGTTTTCAGACAGGCTGCGCAGTTTTTGCAGTGTGGAGTTTTAGAATATTTATTAAAAACATCGCGATACATAAATTGCAAACTTTAGAAAACGTATACGAGTACAAAAAAAAGTATGATGCAATTTCCATGAGTTGTTATTGCAATTATAATGAATATGCATACACCTACCTAGTAAAAACAATTTAAAATATAATTGAATACAGGTAGTTTTTATAAAAAATCAACACATGACTAGAAATACATTACAAAAATAGCTTGTTAAAGTAATAAACCATAGCAGACTTAAAAATAAGTTATAAAATATATTACTTAGAATAAATAATGTTTAGTGCTGCCTCTAAAACTCTTCACTGTCTGCATGATAATTAAACTTTAAAACAATTTATCTATGTATCCTGTACACACTTTGTTTAATTATGCAATACATTTTAATCTGGGTTTCACAAAATAATTCATATAAAGTTTTCTTCATCATTTACAACATATATGGGCAACCCCCGGCCCCCGGGTTGGATCCGTCCCTCCTCCAGCTTCAATCCGGCCCGCGAGAGAAATTTCAAATAACGCGCAAAAAAATTAAAGATTTAGCACACATAGTTTGTTTGTAATTACAATCAACGAACCTAAAACGGTATTTATTCAAATTATAAAGACTAAAATCGATAAATAATATTATTAAGCGTACGCAGTGGAACGCCACAGATCGAGTCAGAAATAGTCGTTAGACAGAGACAAACAGATAAACATTTGGGAAGCCGCCCAATGACCTTGAAGCGCTCCTGAGTCGACTGTTATTCATAACGCGGTTAGCATCGCATATTCGCGTACGATCGAGGGTATTCTAGTTGCTTATTGAGGGTAATATATAAACCGCTCAGCGCGCGTGTCAACTCATTACTTCTTAACAACTGATAAGAAAAGACGAGGAAAATAATCAAGTAAATTCAGCTTAGAAAAATAGAAATCTATCAAGATGGCTGGTTTAAAAAAACGGAAAGTGGACACAGAAGTCGTCAATTTCAAAACAAATGGACTGCTGAATACTCTTTTATCATGCACAGTGGTAAACCTATGTGTTTGTTGTGCAATGAAACACTTTCTGTTTTATAAGAAAACAATATCAAGCGGCATTACTCCAGCAAGCATTTAGCTCAATATAATTTACTTACGGGCCAGTTAAGAAAGGATAAAATTTAAAAAAACTCATTACCGATTTAGGGAAACAGCAACAAATGTTCCATTCACAAAGATCAAATCTAGACAGTGTTGTTAAAGCTAGTTTTATAGTTACTTCCAAAATAGCGAAAACATCGAAGTCATTTTCTAAGGGAGAGTTGTTAAAGAGTGCCTTGTAGATATTGCCGAACTTTTGTGCCAAGAAAAGACGAAAGAGTTTGAGATAGTGAGCTTAGCGCGACGTACTGTTTTTCGACGTATAGATATGTTTCATTCCGCTATTATAATTGTAATAAATAAAAAAGTGTGTGAATTTTTATTGTCTATTTATTCACTAGTACCTATTTATTTCTTACCTATGGCCCGCGACCTGATTAAGTCCTGATATTACGCCTTTAGCTAAGCAAAGGTTGCCCATACCTGATTTAAAACACAGATTCTTAAAGTGGTCTATATTGACCCCTAGGGGGTCGACTTTGAACTGCAAGGGGTCCATGTCAGCGAAAACTAAAATTGGTATAAGGAAGTCCACAAGAATAGATCCTTTTTAAAAATAGAATAATTCACATAACACTCATAGACTGATTAACTTACATAATACTTTTTTTTTATAATAGACACACAGGGAATTTTTTGATCAAGTATACAGGGATCTAAGTAACTAAGTAAGTAACTAATTAAAAAATTGAGAAAGCTAGTTTTAAAATTTAGGTTATATCAAAACTAATAAACAATATAGCAGTGTTTTAGGCTATTCTAAACTCGAAATTTTACATTATGCGCCATGCTTATAAAACACTGATTTCAAATGAAATTTACTTCTTAACAATATTTCAATGTTGAATACGTGTGGCGAATAAATTAAAACTTCGAGTATATCCTGAAAATTTAGTTTCAAATGTACTTTTACATCCCAAAGAATTTGTTAGAATTTTGAAAACGCGAGATTTGCTTAAAGTAAATAAATGTTTGTAAAATATAAAAACGAATTAATATTATTATCGACTTTCTACAAAAATTTTGTCTCTCTAAGACTTTTTAAAATATTGGTTGAGACAACTGTTTCAATAATTATTTGGAGAAAACTCAACGAGACTAAATTTTTGCACAAACTCGGTATTAATTTTAATTCCTTTTTATATATTGTAAATATTCTACAAACTATTGACCATTTTTATTTTTCTAAGTATTTATAAAATGTATTAACGTGAAATTAAACCTAAGCAGTGTATTTTTAACTTCACTTAATATCAGTGATTTATACGCGTGGCGCATGAAGTAAAATTTCGAGTTTAGAAAAGCGTGAAAATTTGGTTTGGTCACTCCGCTTCGCGGAGCGACCAAACCAAATTTTCACGCTTTTCTAAACTCGAAATTTTACTTCATGCTTAACTTGGGAGTGGAAAACACTCGTTTAAAGCTTAAAATTGAACTCTCAAAAAAATCAACGTATGTATACGTATATTTAAAAGATAAATTCCTTGTACAAGTTACAATTGAGTACTCCAAATTAATAGAAATAATGTGAAATATGAAAATACCTTAAAGAAAAATTGTACCATAAATTTCAAAGTTGTAATCATACACACATCTCATTAATTCTACTCTAAAAGAAATTTCCCAGTATGTATTTCTCCGCTTTTGTAATATAATTAATTTTGATATTATAATAAGAAAGAGAGAGAAAAAAGAACACAAGAAATTTCGTATTATCATAGTACAGTGTACTATAATATAATAACAATAATAATATTTATTTCTCAACAGGTACAATAACCTAATTACAGAGAAATAATTAATTAAGAAATTAAATTACAATAAATATAGTTTAAGAATTTAAAATTACAATCAGCATAGGTATGAATAATAATAAAGAATATTATCAACTTCTTTTTTCTGATAAAAACTTTAAGAAACAAAAACAGATTTAATCATAATCACATTTTGATGAAAATATTAAGACAGAAGATTATAATCATTCTAAATATTAATTAAAATTTTCGTGATAAGCGCTTGACATTTCTTAGCGCAAATCCTTTCAACGTTTAATAATTTAAACAAATCACCCTGCGATTCATCAAATTTTACTTTATGATAAGTTAAGGGTTCAAGGTTGAAACATATCGTGTCAGTTTTAATTGTGCCGTATCTGCATAAATTTATTTCGAACGTAACTATCTCTCTTAGGAAAGATAGGATGCTGATGTCTGTCAAGTCGTGAGATCCTCGACGTCCATTTCCGTAACCCATTCGCACCCCACAGCTCTTAAAGTCGGGAGTGGGTGATTACATTACTCTAAAGCCTGGAAATCACGAATAGTGGCGAATGCTAACTGGGAGCCCCTTCTCACTTCACTTTAACTTAACATCACGTAAGCGTTTTCACTGCATTTATATTCATGAAGTTTCAAAAAGGATAATTGTGCTCAAATAAATTTTGATTTGTGCTTGTGTAAGGGTTATTTAAATGTTAACTTATTGATGCCACACATGCTTACACACTACAATGTACTGTTTATTTGGTTGCATTTAATTCGTGTATACTAATTAATTTGGCAACCAAATATACTAATACGAAACAACAAAACATTTTTCTATATTTAATTGATGAGGCGGATACATGATGAAACTCCATAATACTATTTGAAATAAAACAACGCAGTTGGGAGGGTTTCACTTTTATTGTTGAACACTGCAACATGTTTCACCACACAGTGGCTTCATCAGGCAGATGAAATAAAGAAAAAAAACACTTCTTTTTATGATTTCTATGAATGACTTATTGTATTACATACTGGACATGTAATACAATAAGTCATTCATAGAAATCATAAAAAGAAGTGTAGAATTATATCTAAAATCAACATTTTGCGTTAACTCTATGATTGTTTGGCAGTTGGCAATGACTTAATCAAGGAGTGAAAACCTTTGTAGAAAAATATCATATGTTCAATAAAAAAAAAACCTCTAGAATGCTATGGTTTTATCTTATTTTAAATATATGTTGGCTACACGCATTAGAAATTATCATATAAAACGTCAGACATAATAATTATAATGTATAATTTCAGAGTTGCCAATCTACAATATATTCCATAGCATTCTAGAGGTTTTATTTTATTGAACATACGATACAACAAACCACTACTAAACGATTTATTATTCAAAATATTTATGAGAATATTAGACAATATTTCAGGAGTCAGTTTATTAGAAGAACATGAGAGAAAATATAGATGGAATTTTATTGAGCTGATTTAGCATACAATATTAATTAATATCCATGGGCTTAAGCAGCTCAATAAAATTCTATCTATATTTTCTCTTATTTTTTTCTAATAAACTGACTCGCGAAATATTGTCTAATATTCTCATAAATACAAACACGAGTGGAAAAAAAACTCTGAGACAAAGAAAAGGAGGCGAGAAGAGAATCGTCGTTTAGAGCAGTTGGCGTTTTTCGGTAATTACGGCGTTTTCGTGCTCGGCTTTTGTTTGAACTTTCTTTCCACTTGTTTGAAATTGCTGCAAAAAGAAGGCGAGTTGAGGAGGAACTCTGCACAGAACGACCGCTTTATTTTATAAAATTAATTTAACTTTTCACATATTTCTGCCGAATGTTTACACAACACAAGGTAAATCATACATATTTTTTTGTTTACCGGAAAAAGTAAAACAACACGTATATCATCTAACGTTCACAGTCAATATAAAGCAAGCAGTTTTATTTTTACAACAGACTGTACTAATTTTCACAATATTTATAAGAAAACTGATTACAATAAATAATAAAATCAATGAATTTGTGAGTACTGTACAGTTCTACAAAATCGAGACGTGGTTAGAAAGTGGTAGGTCTAATTCGATAAAAGGGGTCTTGAAGTTTTGTTATCGCTCAAGCCAGTTGTGGTCATGCGTTGGACAAAGGAAGAGCGTGCGTTCGCCGCCGAGACCTACTTTTCCAATGGCCGTTCGGTGGTTGTCCCCCAATGTGCCTTCTGAACTCGGTTCAATATTCATCCTACGGGTCCCGTTCCTGGCCGGCAATCAATCGTTTCGTGGGTGGACGCATTCAGGGAAAAGCAGTGTGACAAAGAAAGGGCCTAGAGGTCAACGGACTTCCAGAACACCAGAAAACGTCGAGATGGTGAGGCTGTCGTTTTTGCGAATGCAGTTCGCTACAGAGAAATTATTGAGGCATTTTTTCTCCCAAAACTTGAAGAAATGGTACTTGGGGACGTATGGTTCCAGCAAGACGGAGCCAAGGCACACACAGCAAGAACTTCAATGGAACTTTTGAGGGAACACTTCCACGAGCGCCTAATCTCCTTGAGGGGTGACGTACTGTGGCCGGTGCGCTCCCCTGATTTGGCTCCCTGTGACTTCTTTTTATGGGGATATCTTAAGTCCTTTGTTTACAATGACAAATCACGGACCTTGCAACACCTGAAGGACAACATTTTCCAAGCCATCGCCAACATTCCCGTCGATATATTCTAAACAGTGGAGCGAAACTTAAAATAGCGGGTGGATCAGTGTATCGCTAATAAGGGCCGCCATTTGTCCGATGTCATTTTTAAAACCACTTGAAACAAAAATTCAGGATGTGTACAATACGATAAAAAGAATTAAATCGATATGTGAAATACTTTCTCTTTTATTGACCTTTCAAATCAACAAGGTTCCCTGCCGCACCCTGTACATACCTCAAAAACGTATACATAAAAGTTCCTTTTCCCCTATGGTTTGTAAAGCATGCATTACAACTCGTAAAATTAAAAATAATAAATAGAAAAGTACACGCAATGTGCAAGATTATCATGCATTTTCAGAATTGAGATCTACGTGTAAGTGTAAAATGTTGGCATCCTATAACAGATATGTTCGTAATGTCAAAGAATTCATACCATGAGGTATAGATTCTTCGACGTCAAAATCGTGTTGGTCTTTTGTACAAATCAAAAACAAAAGCCATGGGATCCCAGTATCCATGAATAACGGTGCTGAAAATTGGGTTTGGTCGCTCAGCTTCGCTATGCGACCAAACCAAACTTTTAGGCTATTCTAAACTATACATTTTACTTCGTGCTTAATCTGGGAGTGGATACACTCCTTCGAAACTTCAAATTTTATGCTTTTATAAAATCCACGAATGCCTGAAAATGTATATCAAATACATCATGTATATTTAAAAAAAATCTAAGTATTTAATACAATAAGTCATTCATAGAAATCAAAAAGAAATGCAGAATTGTACCTAAAATCAACTTTTAGAGTTAACTCTATAATTGCTCGGTCGTCAATGGGTTAATACATCGAAATAGTATGCCACTGTTGGAAGGTTAAGTTGTATCAGTATTGATAAACTAGCTTTAAAAGTGTTAATTATATGAAAGCATGTGAATTCTCGTAAAGAAAAATCAATCCTTAACACTATTTTATTTACGAACAATTACAAGAAAAGGTAATTACTTTTTACAACCAACAATAAAAACAAAAACTTATTGCACTCGACAAACACCACGCTAAATTGTAAATTTAGCCCGACACAGCACAACAGTTTAATTATTTCGCGTCCCCAGACAAAACACGGAGCATACGCCTGCAAATCGCCAACCTATGTCCCTACTAATAAAGTTCCGAAGCGGTAACTTGAAGTGGATTAATGAAGACTTTCAGCCGGAATTGTATGAAAAATCCTCTAATTTTCACCGGACGGAAAGGACGAATGGACGCACTTGGCTCGGAAAATTTTAATTAAAAAGATCGTACGCTGATAACGAGTGTTGATGTATGAGTGTGTCAAAATCTGGGTTTTAATTATCTAATTGCATTCTGCACAATTTTACAGATGTAATGATGACATTTTTCTTTCTAGTTTACTTCTTTATATCTCAACCCATCAACATTTCAAAAAACACCTATGTATAAATACATTCATTATTTATTTGCAATTGTAAAATTACATGTCCTAAGTGAATGAAATGTATGTATCGTATGGTCATTCTATTTAACGAAACGAGAAATTTGAACTAATTGGTGTTTTAAGAAAAAGATACTTTTTAAGAGGTTCGAATGGTTCGAAATATTCAGCAGTTCACTTAGTAGTTTCAAATTTATTATTAAGCGTCATATTTTAGAATAATCGCCAATTTACTATTATTGTTCTAGTTAAAATTATTATTAATAATTATCCTGATTATTTTGACGAATAAAGCAGTAATAACCTTCCTTCATACGTTTATGTTTATGTTTATTTTCCCTATAGTGTTATCTATTATTGTTAATAATTTGTACTTATACTTTGTAAAAGGAGACTCCCGTAAATAAATAAATAAAGTGAATTTCGTTACCGTTTTTCACTTTTGTTATTATTTTTAGGCAAATCACTTGATCAGTTAAACATTACATGTAAACTCTACAGAGATAAAAATATGTCCGCCTTTATTGCCTTGTCTAATAGCTGTAATATTGTTGTTTTGGAAATAACATAGAAATGTTGTAGTTAATACTGATGTAACTACTTTTGTTTAAATTCTGCAAAAAATAATAGGGAAATGCAGTATTATTTTATGTTGGATTAAAAGTTATAATTATATCTCTTTTGAATCGGTTTATATTTTGAGTGTAGAAGTGTATTGAGCGGTTTTTTTAGGTTGTTTTATATTTTGAGTGTAGAAATGTATTGAGAGGTATCGCTAATTGCATCGCAATTAATCCATTCACCTGTATTTTCATTTTGACGCCATTGAAACGTGCACTCACTATTGAAAACGAGGGCCCAATTTAAATGCAAATTACAGCAGCGAGCGTCTATAAATTAATACCAGCGCGGCAACGACTTAACAAGCAAACAAAGGAGGAGACATAAATATCGCCGTTAACAATTTATTCAGCAAACACATAATATCGCGTATCTGTCGCCATCTTGCTGGAAACGAATTGATAACGCCGAAACGCTTATATTACAATACGAACCTGAGAAGTATGGCTGGTAATTAATCAAAGAGATGCGAGAATGATATCAGCAAAGTGCTTTAACGCAATGATATAATCAGATGAATGTTTCAGTATAGGAAAGGTAATTAAAATGAAGGGAATTTAGTGAGTTTGTGCGGGAAGGAAATTAATGATTAGACTGTTGTATCTTTTAAAATTAATCATACAAATTATTTATAACTATGTAAGAACACATAAAATGATAAAGCTTTGAGTGCCCTATGAATAAACGGTTGTCGATAGTCGACTTTCAATAAGCGACAATTAAGGTAAGGAATCTGGTCATGTGTATATCAAATAAATGTATTAAATAAACTGTTCACAAGAACCATATCATTCAATTTTAATCATGTTTTGTGGATATTTGGCTACTATACCGTTTCAACTTCAAATTGAAAGCAAACGACTATATATATAAAGTTGTTTGTTCCCAATTTGAAATTGTTTGTTACCACAATTTCAAATTGGGAACAAACAACTTTAAATTGGAAACAAACAGTTTTAAATTAGGAACTAACAATTTTAAAATGAGAATAAACAATTTCAAATTGAGTTGGCCGTACAACAATAAAGAAATTTAAAAAGCAAATAATATAACGGTATTTTTTTACTTGAGTGTTTTTTGCCCTATTCCATCCTATTAAAAAAATGCCATATATTAAAAAGGCTCAAGCGGACAATATTAAAATGTAAATTTGTGTACAATAGTGTATTTGCTTTTTTTCCAATGTGAAATTTTTTTTTCTCATTATCAAATTGCTAGTTCTCATTTTGAAATTGATTTTTCCCAATTTGAAATTGTTTGTTCCCAATTTGAAATTGTTTGTTTCCAATTTGAAGTTGTTTGTACCTAATTTGAAGTTGTTTGTTCTCAATTTAAAATTGAAAAGGTGTAGAGTAAATGTCACAAATAAGTCGCCTAGATGCAAATCCAGCCACACGTATTTCAACAAACTTGTGGTGAAGTGAAAAAAACTGATTTTACAGCTTTTGGGTAAGATATCCTTATGCTTTTTTGTAAAAAAATGCTTTGATAGCCTTCAAAAACATTTGATATCAGGCTTAAAATTGAACTAAATATTATTGATTTAAACCTAGAGATGGCAGGTTTTGCACCCGAAGCGCGGTTTTACACATAATGATATTGTCGTTGTCGTTGTCGTTGTTGTCGTTGTTGTCGTTGTTGTCGTTGTTGTCGTTGTTGTCGTTGTTGTCGTTGTTGTGGTTGAGGAATGGGCCTCGACGCGTCGATTTTAATTTGCGACGTGACAGAATGTCACAATAGGTACCAGTTGTACAAAAGCAGGTACCAGTTATACGAGAAACAGGTACCAGTTATTTAAAATAGATACCAGCTATTTAAAACAGGTACTAGTTATAACAGCGAACAGTTATACAGGTAAGTTGAAGTTAACTTGAGCTTTTATTCGAATGCGAGCTTTCACCGAGAAACTTTCCGGGAGCTTTTCAGAAAAGTGAACTCTAGCTTTCACCGGGAAACCTTCTGGGAGCTTTCCAAAAAGTAAATTTGAGCTTTCATCTGGATGTGAGCTTTTACCCGAAAGCTTTCTTAGAGCTTTTTTTGAAAAGTTATGTTTGATCTCATATTAATTCATTTTACAAAGGTTTAATTTTAATAATTTGAACATCTATACCTTTTCAACTTCAAATTGAGAAAACAAAACTTCAAATTGGGAACAAACAATTTTAAATCGGGAACGAACAACTTCAAATTGGAAACAAACAGTTTCAAATTGGGAACTAACAATTTCAAAATGGGAATAAACAATTTCAAATTGAGTTGGCCGTAAAACTATAAAAAAAATGTGAAAAAAGAAAAAAATTGACTGTAATTTCTCACGTAAGTTTTATTTACCCTATTCCATTCTATTAAAAAAATTCCATACATAAAATAAGCTCAAACAAGACAATAATAAAATGAAGAAAAGATTGGTGAACGCTAGCAAATACATAAGGAGTGAAACGTCCACTGTTTATCGATGGGCAAATCACCAAGCCAGTAAAGAAAATTGTATATTCTGTCAAGAATCAAAATGAAATATTCCAACATTAAATTGTGTATTTGTTTTTTTTTTCAATTTGAAATTGTTTATTGTCATTATAAAATTCCTACAAGATAAATTCAAATTCAAAACTATTTGAATTCGAGAAAATAAGCTTACGCTTCTTATAGTTTGCACACTTTAAACATAATATATAAAATTACGAAAAAACTATTCGTGAAAATGCAAACAATGTCTTAATTAATAAGACAATTTAAGACGATAAATATCCATTGAATCAACTACTTCCCGTGCAAATACACCTCCGGATATTGAATTACACAATGAAATATTTAAAATCTTATAATTAATTATATAAGATTTTAAATATTTCATTGTGTAATTCAATATCCGGAGGTGTATTTGCACGGGAAGTAGTTGATTCAATGGATATTTATCGTCTTAAATTGTCTTATTAATTAAGACATTGTTTGCATTTTCACGAATAGTTTTTTCGTAATTTTATATATTATGATAAAATTCCTAGTTCTCATTTTGAAATTGATTGTTTCCAATTTTAAATTGTTTGTTCCCAATTTAAAATTGTTTATTCCCAATTTGAAGTTGTTTGTTCTCAATTTGAAGTTATTTGTTCTCGATTTGAAGTTGAAAAGCTATAGAGAAATTTATTTTGGAGTATGTAAAAGTATACTTACAAGAAAGAATCCCTGTATAAATCTTAAATGTGATTTTAAATCTTGTCTATCATTTTTTAACGAATGATTTAGGATTATTGTATAAATCTGGCACCAATGTGCTGATTAGCTCTTTCATAGACTATCTGTGTTGCTGTCTAAATGTTTATGTTTGCCTAAAAAGGCAGACATGGATATAAAAAATATCTGAGATCCTAAGATAAAAGTCTGCAGAAAGCTTTGAAAAATATGATAAAATCAATACACATTTTCTGTAAATGTCCAATTATATATATTTTTTTCAAAATTACTTAGTAAAGTTTTAACTGCTGTAAATTAATTCTAGAATTTAAAAAACAACCATCATGTTATGTCATACTTAATGACACGAATTTCTAAAAAAAAAAATAATAACAATCTAAGATTTTAAATATCTCGATTCTGTAGTGAGGTTTTAAAGTTTTTCTGTATTCCAAAAAAGTCGAACTTATATTATTTTATTTCAAACTCTCATAGCTCATAAGCGGGATGAAATATAAAATTAACATGTCAGATTTTGAGTTAATATTTATCATATAATAAGTATACAAAATGTAATATGTATGAAAATTGGAATACATGAGCTAAGCATTAAATTAAAAATTGGACCACTTGATGTGGAAATAATGGATAAAACACGTAAATCAAGACAAATAATGAAATATGTTTAATTAATTTTTCACTAAGCCCTTTGTAAAACATGTCTTAATCTTAAATTTACCATAAATATAAGTAATGATGTAATAAACTGATGTCCGTTAAATTTGACGATTTGAATAGACATTTTCATGCCATAAACATCAATGTAATGTGAATTCAATAATTTATTGATATGTGCACTGCAGGTCAAAAGTTTGGATACACTTTATGAATACACATAGGATATGAGATATATTATGATTTTATAAAAAATAATCAAAAATATAAAGAACATTTTAGTAGTCATATTTTACATTAATAATTTACATTAAAACTAATTACAGATTACTTTAAAAAAATTCAAAAATGTCAGTAATAGTTTTAAACTTTCTTCTTTTCGATAAAAATTAATCGATAATGTTGAAATCTTACTAAAAGTTCAAAACAAAATATTTTGTGTGATTATAACGCATAAATAATGCCTGTTAAATTAATATCAAGTAATATTTAGCACTAACAGAATTCGTTTACAGTAATTAATTAGTTGATTGATTCAGTTACGTGAAGATCAAATTAATTTGACAAATAAAGCACTAATAATGCCATTATTAGTATTAATTCATTGATAATGGTTACTTTGTGTACAAAATGTATGTACATTTGGTAATTCAAATAATCGTGTAAAGAAAGGTTAGTATTGCTTTATTCCTCAAAGTAATTAGTTAGTTTTTACTTCCTTAATTTATCTCCAAACTTGAAGGCATAATTATTTACTTAAATGATCTTATTACCATTATGATTTTATTGTCATTATCAGCCTAATTATTGGAATTGCCGTTAATATCATTATAGTTAAGTTCTAGTTCATTTTTATGAAATCCGTACAAACATGATACTATAATTTCGTATTAATAGAACACAATCTACATGTTTTAGTTAATTTTGATCTATTGGTAGAATGAACGTGAAAAAATCGCATTTTCATGTGTACCAACTTCATGAACTTCATTCTAATTACATTTTAACCGTTTAGAGGTTATGTTATATTGTTTATGTTTGTAAAAATGTTTCTTTCGCTGAATTATTTCATTGAAATTTATTTCGACCGAATGATTCCACTCCCAGATTAAGCATGAAGTAAAATTTCGAGTTTAGAAAAGCCTAAAAATTTGGCTCGGGCGCGTAGCGAAGCGAAGCGACCGAGCCAAATTAGGCTTTTCTAAACTCGAAATTTTACTTTATGCGCCACGCGTATAAAACACGGATCTAAAGTGAAGTTCAATATATACTAAATCTTAAATAAATCATAGCAAACAGAAAATTGAACATAACGAAAAATTAAGTTTGTCAATAGTTTGCAGAATATTTACAGAATATAAAAAAAACGAACTAATATTAATATCGAATACCGACTTTTGCAGTAAGTCGATATTAATTTTAATTCGTTTTTTTATATTTTGTAAATATTCTGCAAACTATTGACAAAATCCTAGCAATATAATTAAATAAATTTTAGTTTTGAAGTTTTATGATAGCATTTGTGCCTTAAACTAGAAGTACCATTTCAATTAATTATTAGTTGCCAACTAACAATAGTAAATTTCTTACATGTTCAGTAATACGAAAATGTTATGATACTAACATTTTCGTATTACTGAACATGTAAGTACAGTGTTAAAGCTTAATCATAAACATACATAACACTACTATTACCTTATTAATAGACGTTAGCCTATTAATATGGTAGTATGAGTTTATTTTATGTCTATGATTAAATCTCCTATTTGTTTAATAGATATTTTTATAATCTGAGCATTTACTTTAAAAAAAACTACTAACTGTATCCAAACTATTGGCCTGTACTGTATGTAACTATTACTAGATTTTATTCGATGAATAACTATTGTTCAATTTAACTGCCGTTGGTAAATCCTAGCATAAGTTGATTATTTTAACAACTTGCTCATTTTGTAATGCACGTACTAAAAATAAACGCATCGATATGAATGTCTTGCACTTCATTAAGATAATCAAGGGGATGAATTGGACGTGGGACTGAGTGAAGTGGCTGAAACGAAAGGGATGAAACCCAAACAAAGCCCTATCCGTCGCCCTGACGAAGTAAACATAGAATTCCGAGGGCGCTCGGAAAACAAACTGTTGACGAGGAATCGCAGCAAAAGCTCGTAGAAAAATATATGAAAGTCTATAGACTACTTGTGCACATCTATAGAAACGGCTTCATTTATATTCGAGACGAAAGCTTGATTTCTAAGAGTGAATCTACTGAAAAATAAAAGATTATCCAGCTTTAAGAAAATAATTTAAAAAATGCATTCAAATTTAACATAAAAAAAAGTCATACGTACTAATAGTATACTAATGCCCGCTTGCACCTAAGTCGATTAAGTGAATCAGTGATTAGTACTCGTTAAAAACACAGCAATTTTATGTATAAATTATTTACAAAAACGCATGATGATAAAAAAAATGCGATTTTGTCATCGTGCGTTTTTGTAAATAATTTATACATAAAATTGCTGTGTTTTTAAGGAGTACTAATCACTGATTAACTTAATCGACTTAGGTGCAAGCGAGCATTAGTATACTATAAGTACATATGAATTTTTTTTTACTAGAATCTTCTGAAAAACAAGAGTATCCAGCTTTAAAAAAATAATTTAAAAAAATGCTTTCAAATTAAACAAACAAAAAAATCATACGTACTTATAGTATACTAATGCCCGCTTGCACCTAAGTCGATTAAGTTAATTAGTGATTAGTACTCCTTAAAAATACAGCATTTTCATGTATAAATTATATACAAAATCAAAAATGATAAAAGAGACATGTTTAAGATACCTTTCAAATTTAAAACATTCTTATATTCTAGAATTATGACTTAATCAGAGGTTTAATCAATGATTAGTGGTTGATTAAAGTTAATCAGTCGGGGTGCAAATGGGCTAAGTATCGACAAGGGGAGCCAATGCTTATGGGAGAACTGGAAATCGAATAGAAAAGGAGAGACTATGATCAAGAGTAAGACAGACGACTATATACGCCAATCACCGGTCTCGCTTCTGGATGCAGCCTCCAAATGCTGTTACCAAATTTTATGCAGTGTATGGCTAAGTGGCTAATATATAAACTATGGTATCGAGACGACGACTCCAATTATTGTCCGAGACCGGTAATCTCTACTGTTCGAAATGCTTATAACGTTTTTGCACAATCAAATAAGACAGACAACATTTATTCGAAATTATTATAAATGTCACTGACAGTATGTCAAATTTAATTAGTAAAATTTGACTCCTTTCAATTCAAATGACGCAGCTACAGCGGGATCATTTAAAACAACTGAGAAGTGAATTGGAAAGAAGAAAAGAGCAGGGTAAAATTGGCCTCACGCTTAAGTACGTTAATGGCCACCCGTCAATACTTAAATCTCTTCCCAAGAATAAAAACTGAATATATATTTTCAAAACGTTGGTGGAAATAAGAGCAAAATAAAAACGTTTATGGCTAATGTTAATTTGTGTATTGACGACGAAATTGTACTGTTTGAGACTTGGTTAGATGAAACAGTTTCTATTTCGGAATTTGGACTTGGCAACTTTGATATTTATAGAGTTGATAGATCTTCTTGCAAAAGCGTCAAATCTAAGGGTGGTGGTGTTCTAATTGCGGTCCGTAATGATTTAAGAAGTTCAATCATACCAAGTTGTGACAAACTTGAACAGTTTTTTTGTCAAAATAATTAGGAGATTTATTATAAGCTCAACGAAGAGCTTGAAACTATTTGCAGTGCCAACTCAGGATGTGAATTTATTTTTTGCGATGATTACAACATACCAAATGCTTCTTGGAAGAGTTCTGGAGATAGTGTATTAAGCACACGAAATAACAGCTATCCAGCCAATGTTTTAGCAAATGTGCTTAATTTCCATCACTTACACCAAATAAATGAGATTCAAAATGACAGAAATGTGTACTTGAATCTGGGGTTTTCTAATACTAGTGAGATTTGCGTACACCGTGCTAGTGATGTTTTGTGTAAATCAAGTGTCCACCATATTCCATACTCCTTAATTGTACCAGTTCAATCTTTAGAGTTTACTAGTGAAAATATGGATTCAATATTTGATTTTAAATTGGCGGATTACAATAAAATAAATATTTTTTTGTCGGGAGTTGATTGGGATCAATTTTTTTCAAGTTCTTGTATTAATCAAAATGTAACTAGCTTTAATAATCTGATGTATTCTGTTTTTAATATGTTTGTACTAATTAAGGTGTTAAAATCGTCCAAATTTCCAAAGTGGTTCAATAGCGATCTAATCAAATTGACGCGGTCAAAAAAAGTATTTATTTCCGAAAGTATGTTGTTTTGATCTGTAAGTTTGAAAAAAATTCCCTGTAAAGATGAATGCCCCCTCCGATATGTAGGTCAAACTTCTCAATGGATAAAGAGCAGAATAATTCAAAATAAAAGTGACATAAGACTGAATAAGAAGTCATGTGCATTGTCTATACACTGTAACAGTGAGGACCATGCACCTGACTTCACAAACGTCGAAATTATAGATAAGTCAATGTTTTATAAAAGTCGTTTATTCCTTGAGATGTTCCACATAAAAAAAAGCAGGCGTTGCAACGATGAATTTCAAAGCAGACACGGAGGGTCTTAGCTGCATTTAATCCTATTTAATGGACATGGACAGATCAGAGCCGTTAGCACCGGTCTCCTTCAGCTTAACAGGTTAATAACATTCAGCAATAATTTAGATAGTGGTAGTTTGTCTGAAATTTGACTCATGAATCGTCAATTAAACACATTAAGGTAATTTATTCATCAATTCATATTTAGCTAGATAAGGCCCAGCAATTTCTTGGTCTTTTAGAAATAGGTAAACTGACGGCAGAGTCGTCGAGTGAGTCTCAGGTTGGGGTGACACTCTACGTAGTTAATTTGGTTGCGCTCAAAATTATAATTTCATTACATTTTTAGTTGGATTTTTTCATTTATATCTTTTATTCTTCCAAACCTTTCTTTTAAAACACGTGAGTGCACCAAGTTAAATCTATTTCGTGCACCTAAACCTAAACCTGGCATCAATAACTTTACCTATATGCAAAATAGTCATTTTTCAGCAATAAACTCCCAAACGGCAACAACAAGGCAGGTAAATGGGCCTCCACCGTCGATTTTTGAATCCCTCGAGCTCAAGCACGAGATTTCGAATTTCCGCGCGCTGGCTGGCGTGACGCTCCTGGAAACGAGTGACGTGCGCCTCCCTCCGTCGGTGACAGAGACGGAGAGAGCCGAACGGCACCTGTGGACAGGCACCAGCCATTGTTGTTGTTTGTGTGAGAACACGTGCGTCGTTTCGCACTACGATGCGACCACGCGAATACAGGTTAATTAAATTTAAACATTCGCGGTGATACCACCCCGGGTTATCCAAGAAACAGTGCAACGCAGTGATAATTTCCATAGTTTTAACATGTGAATGTGCCGTTTATTTTAAAATTTCACTTTTTCTGTAACCACGCTGTTACGATTTTTTATACACCATAACCTCGCGTTTTTAAATTCAACAACCACCATGAGTAGCGATAGAATAATCAAACAAATGCAGCGTCAGTTTAACAATAGTTTGTTCAAATAATCACAAATGTAAGCTCAAAATTTCTTCGCAAATTTTTTTTTTTTTAAGAATTTGTCATTAACTAATAGTTTGATTCAGATCAGTAATTGTTTGTTTTTTTGCTCATTGTTTTTTAGTGTTAACCCTGAGGAAGGGAAAAAATGAGTCCCGAAAGCTTGGTATTACAATAAAGTAGATTACACACATCTCTCCTGCCGTATTATTGGTCGAATGCCCTGTTAGGAAATTTTCCGAACTCTGCCTCTAACGTAGTACGACCGTTACTTGTTGTGCTGGTATATATATATATATATATATATATATATATATATATATATATTTATATATATATATATATATTTATATATATATATATTTATATATATACAGGGTGAGTCGGGAGGAGCGCACCAAACTCTAGGAGTGTATTATACACGTGAAAATAATGTAAAAAACTCATTTGTTCTTATCCGATTTTTATTTGTTTTCAAGTTATAGCATATTAACAAATAAACAAGTTATTATACAAAAAAATGTTCTTAATCATAGCGTTCTTTCAACAAATGTTCAAAAATACCGCCATTGACTTCTAAACATTTTCTGCTTCGTCTATGAAGAGCGTTTGTTGCTCTCCCAATTGATTCATTTCTTTCTTCTTTTATATGGGCTGCAGTATTCTCAATTCGTCTAATTAGTGATTCCCGTGTGTCCACTTTTATTTTGTAGACTTCATTTTTCATCCAGCCCCATAAACAAATATCTAGTGGTGTGAGGTTTGGAGATCTTGCAGGCCAATTAATAGGACCTCCACGACCAATCCAACGCCCTGGAAAACGTTCGTCCAAATGTTGCTTGACTTGACGAGCGACATGTGCAGGAGCTCCATCGTGCTGATAGTACATCTGCATTCTAATATTTATAGGAACATCTTCTAGCAGGCCTTGTAATTCATTTTGTAAAAAATTGAGGTAGTTGCCTCCTGTGAGACGATTCGCCAAAATGAAAGGGCCGATTAAATAACTGTCAACCATACCACACCACACGTTTACAGAAAACCGATGTTGAAAATTGCTTTCGACTGTTGCGTGGGGATTTTCATCAGACCATACATGAGAGTTACGAGTGTTGTTAATGCCATCACGGGTAAATGTAGCTTCATCCGTAAAGAGTATACTCGATACATTACGATGATTATTATTTATCCACCGACAAAATTCCGTACGGTTAGCGTAATCCCCTGGTTGTAGGTGCTGTACTCTCTGAACGTGATAAGGATATAAGCCTTGCTCGTGTAGCGTGTTCATCACTCTTTTTTGTGGAATTGCCAATTGAGTGGCAATTCTCCGTGAGCTAGTAGTTGCATCTTCTTCTACTAGATGCAGAATATTTTCTACTTCGACAAAACCTTGTCGAGCAGCGCACTCATATGTTATGTTAGCACTGGGAAGCTTACCAGTCTCGCACAATTTGTTGAAAACTCTAATAAATATGTTTTTATCAGGATGTCTTTGGTGTGGAAAACGTTCACGATATTCTTCAACAGCAGCTGTAGCATTTCCATTAAAGAAACCATATACAAACACCATATTTACATATTCTAAATTTGAATAAGTATGTGGCATTTTGCAACACTAACAATCACATTAATTCGAACTTAAACGTTCAGTTACTGTTCACCGTACACTGACAGTTCATCAAAACGTCAGAATTATCAAATGTTTATAAGCCTCGAACATGGCATACTTTGATTATGTTAAAATTCAGATAAAAGTGGAAAGCTAGATGAAAATTTTTAATTACGCCATAACTTGAAAACAAATGAAAATCGGATAACAACAAATGAGTTTTTTTACATTATTTTCACGTGTATAATACACTCCTAGAGTTTGGTGCGCTCCTCCCGACTCACCCTGTATATATATGTACAATATGTACATTTATTTCTGTTGTCTTTTATTCTTTGCCACTTACACCACTTATATATTATATTATATTATGTATTACAGTATGTCCTTAATATTAGGTTCTGAGTTTAATAATATTGTACACACATGTTATCCGCTTTGTTTAAAGGAGTTTTCCGTAAATAAATAAATAAAGTTGTTGTTGCCAGTCGTTATGGATGGTAAGTATAATTTATCGTTCGCTGAACGGTAAGTTAAACTTAAGTTCAACTTACCGGTTTGTTATCCATAGCAACTTGCTAAACACATCTTGTAAGAAAATTATAAAATTATAAACACAACATATCGTCTTGATAGCAAACGTGGTAGCTAAGTGCTAAAAAAAGGTCGATCGTGTAAAACATTCATTCTGCGCACGAAATTGTGGAAATATAGAAACACTTATTTTATTTATGTATCTACGGTACAAACCATTTTTAACAATATTTAACAGAAAACAAATTCCTAATTATATAAAACTGATTAAATCTATATTCTACGTACAGTTTATTAAAATAACAATTTTATTATTTATTTTACAATTTAACTTTTCATCACAAATAAGTATTGCAGATTTGAATAATTTACTGATGATTATGTAAATGTGTACATCAAAAGCAGTTTAGCGATCATTTGCCACTAAATCACAACATCGTTTTAAATGCATAAAAAAATTATAGCAATTAGTGGCTTACCCTTAACGAGGGTTTTTACTTGAAGCGTAAAGTAAATATTTCGTGTTTAGAAAAGCTTGAATTTTTTATTTAAATAAAAAATATAATTTACCATTTTACACATGTTTTATATGTATTTAAGCATTACTTAAAATCAGTGTTTTACACGCCTGGCGCATGAAGTAAAATTTCGAGTTTAGAAAAGCCTTAAAATTTGGTTTGGTCCTAATTTTCAGGCTTTTCTACACTCGAAATTTTACTTCATGCTTAAACAAGGAGTGGAAACTTTCGTCGAATGTAAGTCTAAATTGATATTAATTTTCCACTTTTTAATTTAATGACTTTTACGCCAAAGACAAAGATATCGGGATTTATCAATATATAATGGGTATAATTTATAAACTTGCCGAATTATTGGTAATTGAAAAACTCGGTAAATATACAATCCCAATTTACAATTATTTTGTCTTTAAACATCTATGAATAAAACATAACCTCAACCATAAATATTCCTCAGTTTATTCTATTTTATCATGTTCTCTTCTGGAGGTTAAAATTGCCGACACAATTGACCGAGTTTAAACATGCACGGAATACGGTGCGAATTTTCTCGTGAGGGCGATTCCCCTGGGAATTGACGCGCACGAAATGAGACCCTCCGGAAGCTATATGCTATGTGTGTGCCTGCTATATAAGCTATACGCTATCTGCTGTCTGTCGGGTCAACCGCATAAGCTATTCGGTATTTGTACCGCACGTGAGCATATTTCTCATCAACTCCACAACACAGCAACGCCCCCCAAGAGAGACACTCCCGAATCTCACCCGAATTTTGAACGGCCTCTTATCTACAACAAATCCAGTCCACAATGAGATATTTAAAGGGGATTAAAAAAGATTTACAGCTTAAATTTACATGTGTACAACTTGAATTTATATTTGAGTGGAGTCGTTAAAATTATTTATTTATTTTAAGTTATAAATTTGAATTAAATTGTGTATACTATACACGTATTTTAAGTCACTTCATTCATATATGATCGTTTTAGTATCGACTATAAAATAAGTCATACAATAATAATTAAAAAAAATCAATTAACTTAATTTGTTGTTCATTTTAATTATTTATTCAGATTAGTTTCTGGCTATTTTCAAAGAATAGCGGATGTGATAAATACCACTGATAAACAGATTGTAAAACACGCCTCGGTTAAGTGGGTTTTTATTGCTGTTCCTTACTAATTTAGGTACGTCGAATCCGAATCCGAGGCCTGTTTGGGCTTAAAGTCGCCATATTCTGAGATATCTTATCTCAAAGTGGTCAAAATGGCCCCCAGTAACTAAACTTCCCGTGACTTCTGGCCGGCGAGTAATTGTGCATTTTAAAGACACAAATATATACTTTTAGAATCAAAAACGAGAATACAATTAACCTGCATTGGTTTTTTTAGCAATCCCAAAAACCGTGAGCTACACAAAAAATGTTAAAATTCTTAATTTGCTTAGCGTATCCATCAAAGCTGTACTGGACATTAAACTCGTTTCCTTAAAACAACACAATTAATAGTGCTGCACATACTCTTAGAAAACTAAAACACAAATTTATTTATACTGTCAGAAAAGATATCATGAATTCAAGGCCGTAGCCAGAAAAAAAAATCGGAGAGAGTTTTCAAGCATTAGTTAATGTGATGATGAAATTTTCAGCACTGCATATACTCGTGTAAAAAAATATAATATTCTTGTTTGAGATTTTATCGTGTTAATTTAATAAACTTATAGCTATAATCCATCACTTACGTGACGTGATTTTACCGTGAATCAATTATAGGATTATGTTTCGTACATGTTTTACTATATGTTATGTCTCAAATTTCAGTTTTAGTAGAATTTATATAAAAAATAACATTTACTATACTTTCCTGCAAACATCCATACCACGTATTGTAAAATTATTATTAAAACTAAACAATAGTATTTTATCAGCAATATGCCTTATGATTTCCCTTTCGTTAACTGATTATTTTATATTCATTATGACCCTAGAGACTGTCGTTAGCGAATTTATCTAAATAATTATTGTTATAATAATCGTTAACTTAGCATTTGTTAAAAATGATCAAATTTTGCAATAATTTGAAAGAAAAATTATACAAAAGATCGATGGTATGCCTAAAATTGTACCTAGACATTGAGAACGAAAATAATCAACCTCAAATCTGATTTAAAAGCATCTTAAGGAAGAATTGGTATGTCAGAAATTTTATAAAGGATAGAAATTAATGAACTCCTAAAACTCCGAAATAATACTTGCTTAAATCTGTTAAACGTTACTAACAAATGAAATATAATTAGATATAAATTAATTCTGTGTTTTATTGTGATTCGTTGTATTTTATTCATATTTATTCTGATTCCAACGAGTGTCTATAAACTATCAGCATCTCGGTTGCTTTGAAAAACAAATTACATATCCTAAATAATACCATATGAAACAGTAAATCTTAGAAACGTCAAATATATTTTATTATATGTCATTGGGTAGTGTCACAGTGCTGAATTTAATTACGACGTATGCTTCTGAAGTCAGAACCTAAAAAGTGTCGGCATCCCCGCCGACAGTTTTTAGACACTCGTTATTATATCAAGACTTTTATAACAGAATCTGGAAGTAAAGTTGTTTTAAAGAAGATTCGCGAGTTTTGACATGTTTTTTTATAATGTCAATAGGAATCTAAATTTTCTAATTCATTGTAGAAATTATGAATTTTCCTTATTATTAACAGGTCTTTTGATTATTACTGTATGTCAAAGTGTTTGTTATATTTCAATCTTTCCAACATAAATCACTGTAAATTGCAATGTTGCCAAACTTTATTTGTTAAATATATTAATTAACTAACGAATCGCTAAAATAAAAGAATAATAAGTCGTTAATTTAAATATTCTTTAAAGTTGTTGTTTAATTTAATCAATTATTTAGCTAACGACACCTTAACCAATATTTTAATGAAAGGGAAATCATACAGCCCAATATTATTCAATATTGACAAACTTATTACTGGAATTGTCGCTAATATCATTATACTTTTATGCTAGTTGATTTTTATGAAACCCGCACAAACATGATACAATCATTAGTTATTGATAGAACAAAATCTACATGTTATTAAAATAATATTAAAACACTCAACTTTGTTTTACCACTTTAATTAACTTTTTACAGTGACTATAGTTTCGACTACAAGCTAGTCATTATCAAACTGAGTACCTAAAATACATTGTACATTGTTTTTATAATAGAGCATCAAAGAGGGGAGTATACATTATGTCGGTCTGGTCGTTGATGAGGGGAATTTCCAGATTAGCTTTCAACTTGTGAATTTCCAGCGCTTCCAGTAAATCCATTTTTCGGCCTTTGTCCGACAAATGGATTACGGAAAGCATGCTGTCTTCTGTGCAGGTGTGGTTGTTTTCTATTAAATGAGTTGCAAAAGTGGACTTGTTATTCTTTAAACGGACTGAATTTAAATGCTCTTTTAATCTTATTTCAAAATTTCTACCAGACTAACCAATGTATGCTCCTTTACATGTTTCGCAAGTTAATTTGTAAATACCTGATTTTTTTTTTCTATTTATAATTGTTTTTGGATTATGAATAATATTTGCTATTTTAGAAAATGGTTTAAAAACTACGGTGACGTTACACTTTTTAAGGGTTCTTTTAATTTGGTTGCTGATGTTTCCGAAATATGTTATTGGATAAAATTTATTTTTATTTATTTTATTTGTTGCATAAATCAAGTTTTGAATTTGTTTTAATTCTTGTTTCGCTATAAGGTTGTTTATTAGAGATGGATTGTAGCCATTGTTTGTAGCGATTTGTTTTATGATTTAAAATTCTTTGAGGCGGGACTCATCGGAAAGGGGTAATTTTATTGCTCTGTTAATAAATGAGTTAAATGCAACAATTTTTTGATTGTGGGGGTGACGGGAGGTATTTGGAATTATGGAGTCGGTGTATGTGGGTTTCCGAAAAATATCAAAAGTTAGTATGCTGTTGGTTTTAGTGATAGTTAGATCTAGAAAGTTCAGGCTGTTGTTATTTTCAAATTCAACTGTAAATTTAATTGATTGATGAATTGTATTAATATAATTTAGGAATTGGTTGACTTGTCTATCTGTACCTTTGAAACATGCAATGATGTCGTCTACATATCTATACCACCAGTTAATATGCTTTTTGCCCAAGGGGGAGATTAGAATTTGGTTTGTGAGGCTTTCCATAAATATTTCTGCTAATAAGGGACTAAGGGGAGAACCCATTGCTAAACCGTCTTTTTGCAAGTAGAATTTGTTATTAAAAGTTAATTAAAGTGGTAAAACAAAGTTAAGTGTTTTAATATTATTTTATAAAGATGTACCACAAAGTGAACGCCAACCAAATCAAAGACTACATGTTATTAGTTAGTTTTAATGTATTAATAGAGTGAACGTGGCAACACCGCATTTTCAATGGCAACAACTTTATTCTAATTAAATTTGAAGCATTTAGAGGTTATGTCATGTTGTTTATGGTTGAGCAAATGTGTTTCTTCCGCAGAATTATTTCTTTTAAATTTACCTCAAACGAATGACTCCACTCCTTGGTACGTTTTCCACTCCCAGACTAAAAATGAAGTAAAATTTCGAGTTTAGAAAAGCCTGAAAATTTGGATTGGTTCCTTCGCAAAGCGGAGCGATCAAACCAAATTTTCAGACTTTTCTAAACTCGAAATTATACTTTATGCGACACGCATATAAAACACGAATTTTAAGTAAAGTTAAAAATATACTGCTTAGGTATGTACATGAATAAATCATGGAATTATAATTAAGTAAATTCGTTTTGCTTGTATTCCAAATTCAGCTTAATTGCTTCTTGCTTCTTCTTCTTCAGTTTTTCGTTTTTCTATAGGAGTTGAATTTGAAGCTTTAAACGATTGTTTTCCACTTTCAAACTAAGCATGAAGTAAATTTTCTGGGCTTTTTTAAACTCGAAATTTCACTTTATGCGCCACGCGTTTGAACCTCAATTGGAATCAGTGTTTTATATGCGTGGCGCATGAAGTAAAATTTCAAGTTTAGAAAAGCCCAGAAAATTTGTCTCGGGTCGCTGTGCGACCCTCGACAAATTTTCACGGGGCTTTTTTAAACTCGAAATTTTACTTCATGCTTAGTCTAAGATTGAAAAACACTCGTTTAAAGCGTCTAATTGAACTGTTTAAAATAAACAGCGCATAACTAAAGATATAAAGAAAATTTGCTGAATTGGGAATAGGGATCTTGTGCCTTATACTAGGAGGACGATGTTATTAACTTATTAGTTATAAACTAACAAAAGTAATTTACTAAAATGTTTCACTAACACAAAAAAATTAATATCATCCTTAGTACAGTGTTAAAGTTGTAGGGCAACGTCTATTGAGGTTGCGATTTATTATGAGTAAAATCCAACCTTTTTCGTTGTCACTAGTTCCAGCGCCATTCATATTCTGATAATGGGACAATACATTAAACTAATCCTAAAACTTGGGGAATTTTAATGTCACCAATTTAAAACGATTAATGCCCGGTATTTTAAACGATTAATAAATCATTAGATAACTATTTGTAGAGTAAATTTATTTACCTAGTAAAGTAATAGGCAAATAAAATTATGTATTATAAAGAAAACCTACCAAATAAATAGCGATTCTAAAAATGAATAATTTAATTAGTAGATTACAGACCGAAATTATACATTTTCATTGTGGCCATAGCTGGAATCACCAATTTGTTAAATTGAATTGTCAATATTTCAAAATAAATTGTCAACCTAATTGGAAATTTAGAATAATTCCTTATAAATTATGGAGAATAACCGTGGAATGGGACAGAATTACACAGAACAAGAAAAATAATGCTTATTAGAAATTATAAAAGACTTAAACGAGTGATTTCCACTCCCAGGCTAAGCATGAAGTAAAATTTCGAGTTTAGAAAAGCCTGAAAATTTGGTTTGGTCGCGTAGCGCGAAGCGCGGAGCGGCCAAACCAAATTTTCAGGCTTTTCTAAACTCGAAATTTTACTTCATGCGCCACGCGTACAAGACACTGATTTCAAGTAAAGTTCACTCGTTCCCAATATTTCAGTGTTTGCAGTGCTTTATACACGTGGCGCATGAAGTAAAATTTCGAGTTTAGAAAAGCCTGAAAATATACTTCATGCTTAGTCTGAGTGGAAAACACTCGGTTAAAACTTTAAATGGTACCAATTTTAAAACGCGTATGCATAAGTATATAATTTCCTGATTATGTCTGATTTAAAAAACTCTAGGTCTTCGAATCCTTAGAATGTCTTGTGGTTCGAATTAATCACTGTCTGGGAAGATACTATGAGCAAACTTAAATCTGACACTTATGATATGGTAGACATGATAACCGTAATGAAATTAATAAATACAAGTAGTAGAATCTAAAGTAATTATAATAATATAATACACTTTTGACTTTTAACTGTCAATTTATTCAGAAAATAAAATTTACTTGTCAGAAAAACAAACAAATAATTTACTGGAGAGATTTTTTAGCCAAATAAAGTTATTTTGTTTTCATAATACCGACATCTTTAGATTAAATTAATTTATTCCTTAAATAAATTTATTTAGGGAATAAAACGTTTTATAACACTAGGCATAAGAAATTAAGTTTATTTGTAAAAAAATCATAAAAATAGCTACTTTTGAGTCAATTATTTACTTCTTCTCAAGCAACAAAAACTTGTACTACGTAAAATTCAAGTTTGTCCGTAAATTCTGCATTCAATTAGCTCAACATTCGTTAAAGAAATGTCCATGATATATTACGTTTACTTTTTTATGCTAAAAATAAAAATAAAGGTCTATCTCACTCTAGCAAATGGCTGGACAGAGTCTGTCTCACTCTAGTAAACCGCAACCTTAATAGGGTAGTGAATTACTATTTTAAATAAATGGTGAATGTGCCGGGTATGGCAACGGAATCAGTGTAGGAAAGTCGTAGATAATACGTAGATAACCTGTAAATCACTTAAATGTTTTCATCTTTAAACGAACGATATTGAGCTACAACTAATTAATACTATGTTAAATTTATTAAATAAAATGTTTATTTTTAATATGGTAAATTTGGTTTATGTGAAAAATACAAAAAAGGGAAATAAAAATCATTAGGTAAATAGAAAATAATTAGCAAAATAACAAGTGATTTTTGTAAAAAAATAAACTAAATATTAGTTACGATTCTAACAAATACTAACCAGAAACAGACTGGTAAATGAAAGTATATGCATACAAAATTAATAATAATAAAACTTACAAGTTATAAATTCACGGAATTATTGAAAGAAAAGATTTTGTTTATTTTCGATGCGATAAATCCCACTGTCATCTGTCTGAATTTTAACAAAAACTGACTTAAAGAAAAAAAAACATCAAAGATACTAAAACAATGCGATCCTTCTTAAACACTCGGGATATTACTAAAAAACAGGGCGGAAAACAGGTTTTTTTTCCACGCGCGTTGAAAACCGTTAAAGGCCCATATTTTCTTTGTGGATATCCAAGATAATATTTTTACAACTTTATCTGCTAAAACAACATGATGTCTCTCTTGGGTGTAATGAGTTTCTACGGATAAAGCCGGAGAAACATTCATATGGAATAAGCTTTTTAGGGGGGCAGAATGTAATGAACCCAGATTTCGGGTTTATTTGTCTCCTCGCAAATAAAATGTAATTAAATTAAACATTGTCGAGAAAATTGAAGTTTCTGAATTCTCCAAAAAGTTACGTTTCTTAGTAATTTATCTAATAGTAGAAATTTGATGGATAAAATGAAAGTCAATGAAATTAACAAACCAAACGTTATTAAGTTAAACATTGTTAAGAAAATTGAAGTTTCTCAATTCTCCACAAAGTTATTTTTCTTAGTAATTTATCTAATAGTAAAAAATTGATGGATAAAATAAAAGTCAATGAAATTAACACACCAAACGTAATTCATTTAAACATTGGTTAGATAATTAAAGTTTCTCAATTCTCCAAAAAGTTACGTTTCTTAGTAATTTATCTAATAGTAGAAAATTGATGGATAAAATGAAAGTCAATGAAATTACCAAACCAAACGTAATTAAATTAAACGTTGTTGAGAAAATTGAAGTTTCTAAATTCTTCAAAAAGTTACGTTTCTTAGTAATTTATCTAATAGTAGAAAACTGATCAATAAATTGGAAATCAATGAAATTAGCAAACCAAAACGAAATTAAATTAAACATTGTTATGAAAATTAAAGCTTCTCCATTCTTCAAAAAGTTACGTTTCTTAGTAATTTATCCAATAGTAGAAAGTCGATCGATATAATGAAAATTTATGAAATTAACAAACCAAAACATAATTTAATTAAACATTATCAAGAAAATTGAAGTTTCTCAATTCTGCTAAAAGTGACGATTCTTAGGTTCACTTGCTCCCAGACTGATTAACTTTAATCATCCATGAATCATTGAATAAACCTCTGATTGAGTCGAAATACTGAAAATAAGAATGTTATAAATTCGTAAGTTATCCTTAAAATAACTCTTTCATCAATATGCGATTGTGTAAACAATTTGTAAATAAAATTGTTGTGTATTTACAAGTTAATAATCACTGATTAAGTTAATTGGCTTGGGTGCAAGCGGGCATTAGAATTTTATCCACTAATACAAAATTAATCGATAAAATAATAATCAATGAATCTAACAATCCAAATCGGCTTTATTAAATTTTCTGTTGTTATTATAAAAATGTTCTATGAAGTAACAAGCACAGTTACACACACGCAAACACAACTTATACGGCTGAAGAATCTCGCGATCGATGGCCGGTTAGGTAGATCCTAACATATACAATAACCAGTACTAATACAAAAATGTTTGAATTAATTTGTTACGGATAACTGAAATTATCATGTATTAGTTTAAATGCTAGGTATTTGTGGTATAAATAAACAATGAGAAATAAAATGCAGTTCAATTTGTATTGTAAAATTAATGTATTATTTTTATAAACATACAGAACTACAGGGAAATTTTCTTTTAATTATACATACAGAGAATTTTCTATTAGGTATACATATGCATACGCTGTTTGTAAAAGTTTAATATGAAGCTTAAAACAAGTGTTTTCCACTCCCAGACTAAGCATGAAGTAAAATTTCGAGTTTAGAAAAGCCTGAAAATTTTGTTTGGTCGCGTAGCGCGAAGCGCGGAGCGGCCAAACCAAATTTTCAGGCTTTTCTAAACTCGAAATTTTACTTCATGCCCCACGCGTATTGAACACTGAAAGAACTGAAATATTGTGAACAAGTAAACTTTGTTTAAAATCAGTGTCTTATACGCGTGGCGCATGAAGTAATATTTCGAGTTTAGGCAGATCCTAACATATACAATCACTAGTACTAATATAAAAATGTTTGCATTAATTTGTTAGGGATAACTAAAATTATCATGTATTAGTTTAAATATTAGGTATTTGTGGTATAAATGAACAATAAGAAATAAAATGCAGTTCAATTAGTATTGTAAAATTAATGTATTATATTTATAAACATACAGAATTACAGCATATTATTCTTTTAAGTATACATACAGAGAATTTTCTATTAAGTATACATATGAATACGTTTTTTTTTAAGTCCAATATGAATCATAAAACAAGTTTTTTCCACTCCCAGACTAAGCATGAAGTAAAATTTCGAGTTTAGAAAAGCCTGAAAATTTGGTTTGGTCGCGTAGCGCGAAGCGCGGAGCGGCCAAACCAAATTTTCAGGCTTTTCTAAACTCGAAATTTTACTTCATGCGCCACGCGTATTAAACACTGAAAGCAATGAAATATTGTGAACGAGTAACCTTCGCTTAAAATCAGTGTCTAATACGCGTGGCGCATGAAGTAAAATTTCGAGTTTAGAAAAAGCCTGAAAATTTGGTTTGGTCGCTCCGCGCTTCGAACCAAACCAAATTTTCAGGCTTTTCTAAACTCAAAATTTTAATTCATGTTTAACCTGGAAGTGAAAAAAACTCGTTTAAACTTTAAATTGACCTCTTTTAAGAAAACAACGAATATTTAAAAATCTACTACACATAATTGGAATATATATTCACAAACGAAAGACTCCCTGTATGTGTGTCGATTGTAAAAATTATACTTTGTGGTGTTGAATTTAATTACTTACCGGTGGCGTGATGCGAATTGTAATCTTTTGTATACATTTTCAAATAGAACATGAAAGCTTATGAAATATGAATGAGCCCAGAGCCTTTACTGCCCATAAACCTATATTTCTCAGGCTATGTTTCTGTTCTGTCTGTATCCAAGATAAGCTCACCTTTGATTCCAACTTGTATCCTCTGAGAGTTCGTTGCCCTGACATTTTACATCTTCTTTATATCAATTATTTACCTCATATTCTTTGGATGTACGAGCGTACGAAGTTGAATTTAAACATCAAAAGGGCAAGTCATATTGACTGGTATTGTATACAGATGAGATACATTAATATTAAATATTTTATAAATTGATTATCGAATTATGCTGTTATTAAAATATCGTAAAATAGTTATGTACGTGAATGGTGCAAAAAATAGGCTTATCTATAAGATATATTCAAAACAAATTAAAATATTTGTAGTATCAATAATAAGCCTAGTCCTATTGATTTGATGAATACACCACTAATAACCTTTCTTCACACGATTATTTGAATTACTAAATATATAGGGTGACCCAGATTGGACTTTAGGATTTGTTCTTTGAATAAAACACAAGATGTTTCAAAAATCCAAATTTTATTGTTAATAGTGTAAAGCACATATGGACAACCCCCGGCCCGCGGGCCGCATCCAGCCCGCTGTAAGATATGATCCGGCCCGCAAGACATTTTGAAAAAATCCAATTAAAAAAATATTACATTAGGTACTTATACTCACGGGAGTGACAGTGAGGCGGCAAACATCAAATTCTTTGACGTTTGCCGCCTCATTCTTTGATAATCGTCGCCACTCGACATGCTCGATCAAATTCTTTAAGGTTTACCGCCTCACGGGCGACACATCAAAAGATTTATTGCTTCTCAATTATTCTAAACTAGTTTATTCCAGATTATTCGTTCAATTTGCCTATATAAGCGGGTGGATGGCTCGAAAGTTAGTTCAGTTCTATTTGAGCTACCGTGGTGATAACTTGGACAAGTGATATCCTAGCAAACTGCTCGAGCCGTCAACTTGCTTTGTGACTTTGTGTGCATCTTGAGTGGTTACTAACTATAGTTTGTTATTAAGTTTATTGAACGAAAAGTAATCAATAATGATGTCTGGTGGAAAGAAACGAATAGTAGATACAGAGGGTCGCCATTTTCAAGAAAAATGGACTGAAGAATTCTTTTTTATATTGCACAATGGTTAGCCTATTTTTTTGCTGTGTAATGAATCCATTTCAGTAATGAAAGAATTCAATATAAAGAGGCATTACTCAACTAAGCATGCTACGCTGCACTCACTGACAGGACAATTAAGAACAGACAAAATCCAGAAGCTTACCGCAAATTTGGAAAAACAGCAACAAATGTTTCATAAACAAAGAACACAACTTGATAATGTTGTGAAAGCTAGTTTTATAGATAGCTCAAAATTGGCAAAGGCAATAAAACCATTTGCCGAAGGAGAATTTATCAAGGAGTGTATGTTAGAAGTTTGCGGTATTATGTGTCCTGAAAAGAAAAAAGAATTTGAAAAAATTAGTTTGTCAAGACGAACTGTTGTTCGACGTATAGAAATGATGGCTAATGATATAAAAACAACATTGACTGACCGTATGGCTGGTTTTGAATCATTTTCCATAGCATTAGACGAGAGCACCGATTTGTCTGTCACAGCTCAACTGGCTATATTTATTCAAGGTGTTGATAAGGAGTTCAGTGTTACTGAGAAATTGCTTGCTTTACAGCCGCTAAAAGGAACCACTACAGGAGAGGATATTTTTATTGAAGTTCAAAAGGTATTCACAAGTTTTGGCTTGCCATGGTCAAAATTAATTGGAGTATGCACTGATGGTGCACCTTCTATGGTCGGCTTACGTAAAGGTTTCATCGGAACTTTGAATGAAAAAGCAACAGAATTAAATGTGCAAAAAGATGATTTGATAGTCCTTCATTGCATTATCCACCAACAGAACTTGTGTTCTAAGTCCATTCGACTCCAGAATGTTATGAATGTGGTAGTAAAAACCATCAACTTTATTTGATCCCGAGGGCTTAACCATCGTCAGTTCAAGGCGTTTTTGGATAAAAATCAGCTGAATATAACGACGTAACATATTATTGTGAAGTCAGATGGCTGAGCAAAGGAAAAATGTTGAAACGGTTTTACGAGCTTAGAAATGAGATAGCAGACTTTATGAAAATAAAAGATAAACCACTATCTGAATTAAGTGACCCAAAATGGATATGTGACTTAGCATTTCTGGTCGATCTTACAGGCTATTTGAATGATTTAAATTTTAAACTTGAAAAACAAGGACAGTTAGTAAATGATTTGTACAGCCATTTAAAAGCGTTTCAGATCAAACTACGCTTGTGGGAGTCACAGATGCTGTCTGGTAACAGTTACCATTTCAACACGCTCTCTGCGTATGAAAATATTGCTTATGCTCAATATGCTGAAGAACTCAAGTTACTGTCGGAACAATTTTCGAACAGATTTTGCGACTTCAAAAACATGGAAGACTGTTTCAGTTTATTTGCTACTCCTACAACATATATTGTACAAAATGCTCCAATACACTTACAAATGGAGTTGATCGATATTCAAGAAAACTCACTCATAAAATGCAAATTTGAAGACGTAGAGTTGTGCGATTTTTACAAAAAATACCTAGAAGAAGACAATTTTCCGCAGCTTAGAAAATTCGCAAGAAGATTGATTTGTGCGTTTGGCAGTACTTATAAATGCAAACAGTTCTTTTCATTGATGAAAGTTAATAAATCAACACATCGTACAAGACTGACTGACGGTAATTTGGAAAATTCTTTACGTCTTTGTGTCAGTGGAATTAATCCAAATATCGATGGATTACTTTCCCAAATTCAAGCTCAAGTGTCTCATTGATTTCGGTGTATTTAACTTTCGTAGTTTGTAACAATTACAAATTTAACGATTTAATTATAATGTACCATTTTTTGAAATTTAATTTTGTTATTTTAAAAAATTGTACCATAATAACATTGTCGTATTATTTCATGTCTAATATCTATCGCAAAAATATTATCACTACTTTAAAATGCACTTAGTACTTTTAAACGCGGCCCGCGAACGTATTTGCACGCTAAAGTTTGGCCCTCAACATGTCAAAGGTTGCCCATACCTGGTGTAAAGTATAGACTTGGCAATTATATATGAAATAATATGTCATCCATATGCTCTCCGCGACTCTTCTGACATGATAATAATCTGTTAGAAATATAGACCCAATAACACCTTGGGTAAAATAATTATAAACAATAAAGACAACGTAAATAAAACTCAACAAAGTAGCGTCTATTTGCTGAATTGCAAAGACTGCCCCAAAGTATATGTAGGATAAACCGGAAGGTCGCCCTAAGAGAGGATAAAAGAACACTTGACTAGCTTCCAACAAAATAAAACCAACTCCACATACTCTAACCACCTCATAGAAGAAGAGCACAAATTCGATAAAAACTTCAAAGTCCTACATCAAGAAAAAAAAGACCGGAATCTCAACATCATGAAGTCCATGGTTAATTTCTTTAAAAGAAAATACACGGGATATCTTCTAAACTACCAAACGGACTTAACAAATTTGCCCCTCTTAAATATATTTTTTTTTAAAACCCACCTTCCATAAACATTGTACCTGACCCGACACATTTTATTTATCATTTCTTCGCCTGAAGAAGCCACAGTGTGGCGAAACAATTGTAGCGAATGCACAATATATATTTAAAAGTGTTTAAATTGTTTTATTTATATAAAAGTGATGATAATAATAATAAGAATAATGACACAGATTTATTTCTTGTAGATGTACAGTAAAATTACATGAACACAAATGGATACCACTTTTTTAGCAAAGTTTTCCGAAATTAGTTCAAATAAATGCGGTTCGATTTTAGCAATTACAGGTCTGGTGGTCTCTTGTAGTTCTGGAAAGGTAGCAGGTTTGTTGACATAGACCCTTTCCTTCAAATGGCCCCAGAAGAAAAAGTCTAGTGGGGTTAGATCGCAGACCTTGCTGGCCAATTGATGTGGCCCATCCGAGAGATGACATGAATAGTAAATTTGGTTTGAAGTAAAGTAACTGTCTCACGTGCTGTGTGGCATGTGGCTTCATCTTGTTGAAACAACATGTCATTTATGTTAAAATCATTGGTCTGGAATCATAGCAGGTTTGTTTACATGGACCCTTCCCTTCAAATGGCCCCAGAGAAAAAAAGTCTAGTGGGGTTAGATCGCAAGACCTCGCTGGCCAATTGATGTAGCTCCTCTGAAAGATAACATGACCAGGAAATTTGGTTTAAAGTACAGTGGCTATTTCAGGTGCTGTGTGACATGTGGCTCCATCTTGTTGAAACTACATGTCATTTAAGTTCAAATCATTCAAATGGCCCAAGAGGAAAAAGCATAGTGGGGTTAGATCGCAAGACCTAGCCGGCCAATTGAAGTCGCTAAGAAATTTGGTTTAAAGTGAAGTGGCTATTTCACATGCTGTGTGACATGTTGCTCCATCTTGTTGAAACCACATGTCATTTAAGTTCAAATCATTGGTTTCATGGAAGCTAAAGTTGTTTAGCATCTCCCGATAGCGTACACAGTTGACTGTAACAGCGCTACCGTAAGTGAGCAGATGATCACTTTCATAATAAACTTGCACAATATTATATTGTGTATAGCGCCATGATGAATTTGCCATGTGTTTAGATACCAACTGTTAAAGTGCAAACTTCCAACATTCATAGAACAAAACTGGCGTGCAATTTAAATCCTAAAGCCCAATTTGGATCACCCTTTACATACGTTTCGAATACAAAGAGTGTCAATCCGTTGATAATCGTCACTTTGTGTCCGAAATAGATGTATATTTGGTAATTCGAATAAACGTGTGAAGAAAGGTAATTAGTACTTCATTCATCAAATTAATTTGATCTTCACGTAACTCAATCAATGAACTTAACTAGCCCTATTGAATATATATTCTATGTAGAGTTATTGAGAAGAAAAACACTTGGAATTGTTTCACAAATTAAGTTGAATTTGTGAAAGAACACCAAGCGTTTTCCCTCTAAATAAATTTACATAGTGTAATATATTTCACCAAGTGCCAGATAAGAAATTAATTCAAGAAAATATCCCTTCTTCTTTTAAAAATTACACATTTTATTAGTAAGTATAAATTATTTCATAAAACTACAAATTACATTTCATAAGTATACAGAAAATGTTTCTCTTATGTATGTTGTAAGTTTTACGACATTCGTTTTTTTAAGAGGTTAATTTGAATCTTTAAACGAATGTTTTCCAGTCCCAGGCTAAGCGTGAAGTAAAATTTCGAGTTTAGAAAAGCCTTAAAATTTGGTTTGGTCGCTCCGCGTAGCGGAGCGACCAAACCAAATTTTCAGGCTTTTCTAAACTCGAAATTTTACTTCATGCGCCACGCGTACAAAAAATTGATTTAATGTGAAGTTCAGAATATACGTTTTTAGAATACTTTTTTACTGGTATATTTCAAAGTTTAATTTAAATTAGTGTTTTATACGTGTGGTTCATGAAGTAAAATTTTGAGTTTAAAAAATCCTGAAAATTTGGTTTGGTCGCTACGCGTTTCGCGCTACGTGACCAAACCGAATTTTCAGGCTTTTCTAAACTTTAAATTTTACTTCATGCCTAATCTGGGAGTAAAAAACACTTGTTTGAAGCTTTAATTTGAACTCTTTATAAAAATATTCAAAGATTTAGAGTTATTAAAATATGTACACCTAAAAGAAAAACTAACCATTTTTTATAGTAAGTATAAATTATTTAATAACACTACAAATCAAATTACACAAGTATACAGACAATTTTTGTTTTATGTACGCTGTAAGTTTTACGACACTCGTTATTTTTTAAAAGAGGTTAATTTAAATGTTCAAACGAGTGTTTACTACTCCCAGAATAAGCATGAAGTAAAATTTCGAGATTAGAAAAGCCTGAAATTTTGGTTTGGTCGCTCCGCGAAGCGGGGCGACCAAACCAAATTTTCAGGATTTTCTAAACTCGAAATTTAACTTTATGCGCCACGCGTACCAAACACTGATTTAATGTAAAGTTTAGAATATACGTCTTTAGCATACTGTTTTCCTAGTATATATCTAACTTCACTTCAAAGCAGTGTTTTATACGCGTGGCGCATGTAGTAAAATTTCGAGTTTAAAAAAGCCTGAAAATTTGGTTTGGTCGCTCCGCTTCGCTACGCGACCAAACTAAATTTTCAGGTTTTTCTAAACTCGAATCTGCTTAATCTGGGAGTGGAAAACACTCGTTTAAAGATTCAAATAATCCTTTTTTTTTAAACAACGAATGTCGTAAAATATACAACATATGCGTAGGTTTACCTACTTAAAAAACAAACTCTGAGAGTGGAAACACTCGATTAAAGCTTCGATTTGAACTCTTTATGAAAATGTTTAAAGATTTACAGTTATTGAGATATATATACTTAATTTCTTGAATTAATTTTTCATCTGGCACTTGGTGAAACATATTAGAATGTTTTTTTTTTAATTTAAATAAATTTACATATGTATACTTAAAATAAAAACTTCCTAAATATGAATAATATACACTGCGTTTTATTTAGGTTGCCATAGGGATTTACATGGTAAAAAATATACCCTATGTTACCTTTTGTTGTCGTACAAATTTTAAAAAACTGTTTGGTTTTGTTGATAAATCAATTTTTTTTACGAAATGTACAATGCTAGAAAGACATAAACATGTTAGATTTATTTATTTTTGCTTTTAAAGTTAAAATTCATAATACAATTAATTAAGCTAAAAAAATCAACTTAGCGAAAATACCATAATGAAAGTGTTTGTTTTGCTAAACTTGAAAGCTAAAATAAAGAAATCTAACATATTTATGTCCTTCTTACAATGAACATTTCGTAGAAAAATGTTTGATTTATCAATAAAAACAAAAAATTGTTTCAAATTTGAACGACAACAAAAGTTAACATGGGGTACAATTTTTACCATGTAAGTCCCTATGGAGATACTTAGATTAAGCACATGGTGTATGCATACATTTTTTTTAAATGCACTACAAATCAAATAATTATTTATATCTAGTATTTACCCTTGATATCAGTTTATTGATGATTATATTAATCATATTCCCGTAAAGACTATTACTCTTATAATTTATTAAAGAAGCAAGCCATCACTAAGTTTACATCTAAGTCTAATCGTATTAAAATATAATCCTTGTACTTACATTATGTAATAAATTCATGAGATATTGGAGTATCGGTTTTTTGGGGAGATAAACGAAGACATAAATGCCACTTCCGTGCTTAACCTCCATGACCTAGATAAAATATACGTTGGAAATTAGCGTCAGATTGAAACGGAACTTAAAAATAGTTGCCGCCTTTCAAATTCCAATCAATAAGGAATCGCAACTATTTTCTCATCTAAACTTTGATCGCCTTTCTTTGGCTATATACAGAAAAAAGGTATTACGAAATAAATTTAATTTCAAGATGGTCTTAAATTCAAGATGATCTGATTTTTTTATATAAAAACTCGTTGCTTAATAAAGGCTTACACCAGAATCAACTCAAACTCAGGTTAAAATACATTTCGTTCACTCCGTTCAACAACGTCATATCTCTCAAAACGTGATTTTTCAGGAGAGTGATTTTAAAGTTTAAAAGTAAGATAATATGTATTAAAAATATAAGTCGCCAGTTTTTTAAAACCCTTTGCAAATAGGCGACTCAATTTGAAGCCTTTAATAACATCTATTGAATAAAACAAACAAAAGGTTAAAAACATTATTAGTTTTTTGTTAATTAGTCTGGGGAGTTATTGGTGAATCAACCTGTACACAAAGCTACTCATTGAACTTTTTATTATGCAGCAGGTCACTTTAAATAAAACCTGATGTTTATTTTCTATTTCAAGAAGAAAAAGGTATAAAAAGTGCAACAGTTGTTTTCATTCATTCATGACGTTCTTGCTCCAAATTTAAAAGGTGATACATGAAATGTGTCAAAATATATCGTTATTTTAATTAATTTAATACAATTTGGATGTCTGACATTAAAGTATCTAAAGCTATGTCATTCTTGCGTGGATAATTTCGTTCCAAACTCTCTGTTATACCTTCTTTAGATTTTAACTTTTATTACATCTTCCAGTTTTTATAAAAAGAATGGGTTTAGGAACGGAACAAGGCTTTTGTAATTAAACACTCTTCCACTAAAAGAAGCAGATGTTTCCTGTTCAAAGGCTCAAGGACAACTAATATGTGACACTCTTAAAAAGAACATTCCTGAAATATTTAACAAATGACACTATTCGCCTCTGGCTGTTTAATATTGAATTAAAGATGATTTGAAAAAGAAAACACTTGGTTAAATTGCACTAATATTTTGGTTTTCTATTCCAACTAGTTTCGACTTTGAGTCATTCTCAAGGAGTACAGGAAATTACATTTGCACAAACATTATATACAAGGAGAGAGGTTAATTTAAATTTTATGGTTAGGCAATAAGGGCTGTCATAATGGGTAAACACCATAGATCTTCGATGTCATTAACTATTGGTTTACCCTGTTTTATTGCTTTCTGGATTTCCAGCTCTTCGCGATAGTTGAGATGACGTCCTTTATTGCCTGTATATAATATCTTTAGTGTTTGGTTATTAAAGAAATGATAATATGCTTATTGTAAATGCAATGTTTAGCTACTCCAGTACAATATTTTTAATTTAGGATTAAAGATTTGTGTTTTTCCAATCGTTTTTTGAAATTCCTCCCGGTTCGACCAACGTATATTGAGTTACAATCGTCGCACTGGATTTTATACACTCCGCACTTTTTAAATTTATCTGTTGTGGATTTGTTATTCACGAGGGCTTTACCTAAATTTATTGGGTTAGTCATGATTATGTTATATTCTTGCGCTTTAATAAATTTTTTGAATTAAAGATATGACATCTTGCCGAGATATACTACTCATTCACGGCAGTCTAAAAACAAGCGTAACTCAAAATCGCTAATATTTGAGAAATGATGTTGTTGATTGGAGTGACCGATTTATTATAATGTCATTTAAAATAAGCTAAAATTCAGTAAATATTGATAATTAAACCTTAAAAGTTTGGTTTCATGTAAGTTTTAGTTTTGGTGGATGCGCCGGGATAATTGAAAAATAATAAATGTTTAAAGCTTTTTATCATTTACCTGCATTTCCTTAATACTTGTTTTAAAATTCTTGTTAGAAATAATAAAATAATAAATGTTTAAAGTTTTTTATCATTTAACTTCACTTCCTTAATACTTGTTTTAAAATCCTTGTTAGAAATAATAAAATAATAAATGTTCAAAGCTTTTAATCATTTAACTTCACTTCGTTAATACTTGTTTTAAAATCCTTATTAGCATTAATATAATTAAATATTTCTTTAGTATGCAAGAATTTAATAATAATAATAAGTTTATTCTTATAAATAAGATAATAATTGAACTTATTTTTAATTCCTCATAAAATAATAGTTTTAGTCGCTGAATTTGTACAAGTAATTCTTTCTTTTATTTTAAGATTGGTATTATAACATATATGAGGACCCCAGAGGCCAAGGGATACAAGTGCATACAAATAGAAAAAATTGAAAGTTAAGAAAAGGAAAATTTGCACTTACTGTCTTATATTGAACTAGAATTACTTTTTATTTACCAATATCAGTAATATTCTGTTGCCAACAAATGATTAAATGTATTTGAAAACTCATCTGCACACTTGTAACTCCAATTTTGTAAAATTTGCACTTATATCCCTTGGCTTCTAGGGTCATCATATATATAATTATATTTCCTTATACCACCTATTGTGGTGTCGGATAATGTTATTAAGATTTCATTAATAATTCTTATTTTTAATCAGCTGAGAATAAACAAATTGTTGTCCTCTAATTTTTACAATTTCCTAAAAAGAAGATCTTTTTAATTTTAACAAATTTCATTTTACTTATATTTTATGTGTTTAAACAACTACAACCTGTCAAAATAGACACAAGAATCAAAGCATTCTTTGTTATTTCAAAGAAGTTAACGTGAAATACACAAAAATAGTATACATTTCTACATTATTTTAAGAAATTACAGGTGGTGCGTTAATTTCTTGGAGCAGTGTAGTTTTAAGTTCCTGTTAATTTTTACTCAGTTCTAAACTTTTCATCAGAAATAAATCGATTCGTTAGAAAACTTTTGAGAGTACATTTTCTTAGACATTCCTACCTACATAAAAAGTTATTCCTAATGATAAATAACGATCATTATTAATAATTATAACATATGTATGATTTCCCTTTCGTTAAAGTTATAGACAGTCGTTAAGTTTGTTTGTCCTTACTATATATGTCAATTTTGACATGTTTTTACTGCTAACGTGAAATACACAAAAATGGTACACATTTCTACATTTTTCGAGAAATTACAGGTGGTGCGTTAAATTCTTGGAGCAGTGTAGTTTCAAGTTCCTGTTAATTTTTTACTCAGTCCTCAGTAAATGTTCTTAGACATCTCTCAATATTCATAAAGAACCATTTTAATATTAATACCATTCATTGATATAGATAGAAACGAAAAAAAAGTGGATAGAGATTGCATCAATAAAAAATGTAGTTATTTTTAAATGAATTGTAGTAATTTTTAGAACAATCGCGTGCCCTTGACCGATCTTCCGTTAGCGTGGATAACCCACACTGTTCGCCTGGTGGGGGAATCCCTTCATATTGATCCCCCGAAATGTTGCATTTGGCCCGCCTGTCACTCCCTTCCACTCTCCACCCTATTCACACTATTTATTTATATATACATATTTTTTGTCTGGTGTCATTTATATTTTACTCGCCGCACGTCATTTAATCATTTACTAGAACAGGAATTAATTATTTAATGAAATAAATATTGTCTTTAAAATACAGCAATGCAAATAATATTTATTCACACAACAATCAATAAGTTACAAAACGTTACATATTTATATATTAAATATAGGTAGTCATTAAATTAAACGTTTTTATAGAAAAAATTTACAGATGATATATTTTGGAAATATTATACCTACTAACGTCTACATGTCCTAGAATAATATTTATAACTTACTATGAGTGTATTAAATTAATTAGAAAGATAATTAAAAATTAAATGTAGGTAGTCAATAAATAAATCGTTTGTATATGAAAAAATTGACACAAGATATATTTTGAAAATATAATATCTACTAACGTCTACATGCCCTAAACTAATATTATTAAATTATTATTAGTGTATTAAATAATTGCAAATTGTTACATTTGCAGTATAAGCTCAAGAAGTAGTTGTTTCAATAAGTGTTTGATATAGTCTTAGTAAGACTAACTTGTTGTAGATTACAAAAATAATCGCACTTTTAATGTTTGAAGTATTCTGCAACCAAGAATTTGCAATTTCATTTATACTTGTATTAAATATGTTACAAAACGTTACATTATTATTAATAAAATATCGGAAGTCATGAAATGAATCGTTTTTATATAAAACAAAGTGACACATGATATATTCCCAAAATATTATAACTACTAACGTCTACATGCCCTAGAATTAAATTAATAATTTATTATTAGTGCATTAAATAAATTACAAACCGTTACATAATCATAAATTATATATAGGTAGTCATTAAATAAAACGTTTGTAAGGTACGATTCACGAGAGGCGATTTGTAGTGCTTTCTGCACCAATACATGTAATATGAAAATAGTTTGATGTCATCAGATTACGTGTGTAAAAAGAGACAGAAAACTTCATGATATGTCTGCTATGGTTTTTAAATGGAACATGCGAAAACGTATGTTCCGGTATGCAGCTTTAAAATTTTAAGGTTAAACGTCACATTTTGACAATGTCTTCATAAAACTAAATCTGCAAAAACCCAGCCACAAATCATTTTAATTAATGTGCACAATCGTTTTAAATGTGAGTTTAAGTGGTATAATTCCAATTTCCACATCTACTAAATAGTTCGTGTATTTACAGAAATAAATAATGCATTTATGTTGATTTTGTGCAAGCTCAAACGAAAATGTTAGTTAAATCGAATGCGCATTCAGTAGATTTGGCAAGTAGTCATTGGATTAATCTGTTAATAAAGAGATTTTTTTTAAGTATACATACAGGGAATGTTTTATTAGGTATACATATGCATACGCTTTTTATTAAAAGTTCAGTTTAAAGCTTAAAACGAGTGTTTTCCACTCCCAGACTAAGCATGAAGTAACATTTCGAGTTTAGAAAAGCCTGAAAATTTGGTTTGGTCGAGTAGCGCGAAGAAAACAAGGAATATAAAAAAACTACAACACGTAATGGGGATATGTATACTCAAAAGAAAAAATCACAAGAAATTATGATTTAAAGCTTTTCTAAAAGATAGACCACTAATATACTCGCGACCTAAACAGTATGACATTGTCATGTAACGTCAAAATTTGACACAACTAGGAAATATTGTTGCAAATACAACTGTCGACATACTGTCTACAACATTTAAACCACACATTCCACATCAATGAGTCATCTCTCCCGAATTCCACTATAGTCGTTAAATGAGTCATTTTTATATAAAAAAAAATGAACATGCTATATTTGTAAAATATTGTACCTACTAACGTCTACATGCCCTAAAATAATATTAATAAATTATTATTAGTGTATAAGCACATTATTGTACTCAGAATGTTATTCAGAATGGCCATTAACTTCTCTAAAATATTTTACGAATTTTTGTAACTACACTGGCGAAAGAAATTAACGCATCATTTGTGATTTTTTTGATATCTTGGAATCGAGTTTTCTTTGAACACAAACATATTTTTACAATAAGAAATCTTATCAAGCATGCTGTTTTACATGTTGTGTTTTGTCTTTTGTTCTCATGGTTTTCTGTCAATAAATAAAATGAAGCACTTTTCATTATTCTGACTGTAAGAAAGGTTCATATAAAATTTATTTTTGAGTTTGTTTTCAAGTAATTGTTGAAATTAAGTGCTAAATAGTGAAGAATGAATATGGATAGACGTCTGAATCTTAATTTAAGCAGTGAAGAAGCTGTGATTGTGGTTACACTTGCAGAAGAAGGTAGGAGTCAGCGTTACATCCGTCAGCATCTTGGTGTTAATCAATCGACCGTATCCCGTGTCTTGAGGAGACATCGGGAAACTCAGGCATACTCAAGAAGGCCAGGACAAGGGAGAAAAAGGGCCACATCCGCTGTTCAAGACCGTTTTTTAATGATGCAGACGTTACGCGAACGGTTTATTGCGGCTCCTAGACTACAAAATATGCTCGCAGAGATCCACAATGTTCATGGAAGTTCCGTTACCATCAGAAAAAGGTTACGTGGTTTTAATTTAACTCCGAAAACAGCGGCAAAAGGACCACAATTAACCGCAGACCATCGCAGAGCCAGGTTAACATTTGCGCAAGAACATGTAACAGGCCGATTGGGCTAATGTTATGTCCAGATTTTGTCTTTACGGCAGTGACAGACGAATGCATGTGTACAGACGGCCAGGTGAACGTTATGCGCAGTGTAACATTGTTCCGACTGTTATGTTTGGTGGAGGCTCTGTTATGGTGTGGGGTGGTATCACTTTAGAGGCTCGTACGGAGTTGGTGGTCATACCAAGAGGAAGCATCACGGCAGCGTCTTATATTGCAAACATGTTGGAACCATCCGTAATGCCTTTTGCTCCCTTTGGAGGAAACGATTTCCTGTTTATGCATGACAATGCAAAACCACACAGTGCCCGAATTGTACAACAGTATCTTGACCTAGTGGGCATCAACACAATGCAATGGCCAGCCAGGAGTCCCGATCTTAATCCGATCGAACACCTATGGGACGCGATGGGCAGACGCCTTAAAGCACTTCCTCGGCGTCCAAGCAATCAACAAGAGCTTGGACAAAGATTGACAGTATGAGCCGTCGCTGTCAGGCAGTTATTCGAGCAAGAGGAGGAAACACTAGATATTAAGTCTTATAATCACATGTTAACTTTTTTCCTCTTTTTATTTATGACATTATTTTAGTCATTAATGAAAGAAAATGTGTTGAAAATCATTATTATAGTTCAGTTGGTTTTGTTGTTTTTTTTTTTTTAAACATCAAAACTTTATTTTTAAATTAAAAAAATTAATGTGATGCGATAATTTCTTTCGCCAGTATACAAATATGTAATGGAAACTAATTTAATTATTGTATATTAAACATAAGAAATATATTTTCAATTTTACAATACTTCAGTCGCTTATACACGCGGCACATGAAATAAAAGTTCGGATTCAGAAAAGACAGAAAATTTTAATTTGCTGGCTTTTCAGGCTTTTCTAAACACAAAATTTTACGTCATCCTTAATCAAGCACTTTAAGAAGTATCAAATTAAACGCTTTTATAAAAACTACTAATCCCTAAATACTGACAGCGAATCAGAATTAGTATGACAAATTTGAAAAGAAAACTAATTTCATAATTGTATAATAAACATGAAAAATATATTTTCAATTTTACAATATTTCAGTCTTTTATACACGCGACAGATGAAATAAATGTTCGGGTTCAAAAAAGACTGAACATTTAAATCTTCTGGCTTATCAGGCTTTTCTACACTAAAACTTTTACGTCATGCTTAATCAAGGGCCCTAAGAAGCTTCGAATTGAACGCTTTTGTAAAAACTACTTATACCTAAATACTGACAGCGAATCATCGGGATATATATACTTAAAAGAAAAATTCCCACTATATCAGTTATTTGTTTAAATTAAACATAAACTTTGGGTCTCACACAATATCCTTATTTATATTTTGCCTTGCAAGATCAGGCCTGGCCAACTGAAATTGCTTTAAGAGCCAAAATTATTTCCTAAAATGTTTCAAGGGCCGCACCTTAGAAATATATATTTCGGTGGAAACAAAATGTTAAGACACGTAAAAGTTTTTTAGAGTCTATCAAACTTTAGACTTGTTAGTTAATTGTCATGTCGAAAAAAACTCTGTTTTTTTCTTAATATAACCAAACTTAGGGTGTATTTACTGCTAATTGCAGTAAAATGCTTTAACAGTAGAGTATTTTAAACATCAAGTTTTGAAATGTTGGTAAATGATTATCAATGTTACAAATAAATTATAATTTTTCAAATAAATTGTCATGAGGTAGAGATTTTCAAAAAAGGGAACGCTACAACTTGCAACTTTACAACACATACAAAGATTTTCTCTTTTAAGTATGCTTTTACATATTGGATATAAATATTTATAAAATTAATCAACATGTGATCAGAACTAAGCAGTATATATTAAACTTCAGTTTAGATCAGTGTTTTATACGCGTGGCGCATGAAGTAAAATTTACAGATTAGAAAAGCCTGATTTGGCTTTTCTAAATTCGAAATTTTACTTCATGCTTAGTCTGGGAGTGGAAAACACTCGTTAGAGTTTTAAAATTCAAAGTTATTAATAAGATCACGAATGTTTGAACATTTACATTAAAAAATCGTAACATGTATACGTAAATGAAAAATTCCATGTATTTAGAACTTTTTTTAAACTTGAACAGATGAATGGGCAAATAATAAAGAAGACAGATATTCCTGACCATATTCCTGGTATTTGAAAGTAGATACAAATAATTTAAGGCGGTGACAGGTAAATACATTTGTAATCGTAATCTTTGTTAATTCAATTGTCATAATAATATCAGATTTCCCTTTACATAACCTACAAATTAAAAGTTAAAAGTACAACATAACTAGTGATTAATCTTGTCCTAACCTAAAACATACAACCTGCATCACACCACTAAATTCTTGAATTGTCAAATTTGATTGGTCATATTAGAAAAAACAGATTTTAGGTACAGATATTATATGAATTCTGACATTTTTCTAAATCATTTTGTTTACGAATAATAATCAATGATACAAAATTTTAAAATAAATAAATAATCAAGATTGTGTAAAGTTAAATAGGTACATACAATTCAGCAAAAAGAAAATATTATCAAATTTTACTACATTTTTGTAAAATTATGTGGGTATATTTTACAAAAATGTAGTAAAATTTGATAATTTGAAAATAGAGTTATTCCTAATGATAAAAAGCGATCATTACGAAAAGAAATCATACATAAGTTATTAATATGTATGATTTCCTTTCGTTAAAGTTAAAGACAGTCGTTAAGTTTGTTTGTCCCTGTTATATATGTCAATTTTGACATGTTTTCACTTACTCTAATCAATTATTTATGCCAGTTTGCACCCAAGTCGATTAAGTTAATCTTTGATTAGTATTCTTTAAAAATACACCAACTTTATGTATAAATTGTTTACAAAATCGCATAATGATAAAAGATACATGTTTAGGATATCTTACAAATTCTTATATTCTAGAATTATGACTTAATCAGAGGTTTAATCAATGATTAGTGGTTGATTAAACTTTATCAGTCGGGGTGCAAATGGGCCTTAGTTAACTAAATGGTTGTAAACTATGAAAAAATAAAGTTATTTCTAATAGTAAATAGCGATCGTTATTTTTACAATATCATTAGGTAAATTTAAAAAAAAATTCGGAAAGAGTTTTTAAAAATCAGTCATAAATATTGCTGATGGTTAAAAGTGTTTACATTTTGTTGTCTTGAGTTTACATAGATACTGCAAAATTTCATGTGTTTTTTTATATTTTAATATCTGAGAAAATTAAATAATTTAGCCCATTAGATTCAAATATATTTTACTCTTCATCAATTTAGCTAGTTGAAATAAGTTTAATTGTGCTTTTAATTTATTTTTTAATTTTTATTTGATCAACCTAAGATGTAAATTGTTTTCGAGTTTTTTTAATAAAATGTAAAATACTAGTCGAGGTATTTAAAATTTCTTAAAAGAGTAATTAATCTCAATATTTTATTTAAACTTAAATTTGCACAATATTTTAAACATATTTTATTTATTTTATGGATTTCCCATATACAATTACATCCTAATATTCTATTTATTTCAAGATTTCGTAAGTTTCTTTAAAAGATGTCGAGAATGTTTATATAAATCATCTTTATTCAGACATAACATTTTTTTGTGTACAAATAAAATTATATAATAAATAAATGAGTTTCTTAGTACGTCCTCGTCTGGGCTATCGACCTTTGGTCTTTGTGCACCGAGATTTTTCAATTATCTAAAAAAAAGTTATTGTCCATGATTTCTATGTAAATTGGGCGATTTTCGTGTTGATTTGATCTGTGATTTTGAAGAAAAACCAGCTATGTCACTTTTTCATGATTTTAAGTTTTTTGTGTTTAACGCTTTACAAATCAACTTCTTAAGACAAGTATATAAGAATTCCCCATATATAATTACATACTAATTTTATGTTTATTTCAAGATTTCGCAATTTTCGTAAATTTCTTACAAAAAATTGACGAGAATTTTTAATTACCAACAAAAAAGTTATTGTCAATCATATCTATGTAAATTCAGTGATTTTCATGTTGATTTAATTTGTGGTTTTGAAGAAAAACCAGTCAAGTGACTTTTTCATGATTTCAAGTGATTTGTGTTTAAAGTTTTACAAGTCAATTTCTTAGGTCTCTTAAAATAGTTCCAAATATCTGTCTTATACCATTTGTATTTCATAAAAAAAACATTAAATTCAATATGAACGGCGGAGGCTTCTACTTCGTTATATATGTTAATTTAATAAAATTACACACTTTAACTTTGTTTGTATAACACAATATTTTTTATTTTTGTGACTGCAGTTTCAGCAACTCAACTTGCCATTATCAAAGGGAGTGATTTAAATTAAGATGATTTAAATCACTCCGTTTGATAAAGGCAAGTTGAGTGGCCAAAACTGCAGTCACAAAAATAAAAAATATTGCGTTATACAAACATAGTTAAAGTGTTTTATTTTATTGCATTAAATTCATGGTTAACTTGTTAAAATGTTTGTTATTAATTTAACGTGCATTTAAATGGAGCAACTAATTTCTTCTCAAAAAAAATCTTCATATTTATTAAAGTATTCAATAATATTCCAACGAGTTTTTGCACTTTTCGTTTAAACATGAAGTGAAATTTCAAGTTTAGAAAATCCTGAAAATTTGGATAACATCGTTTCGAGGTCCGAATATGAAAATATAGATGTATTAAAGTCCGCACTTCCTCAAAAACAACATGAAATAATTTGTTAATTTTTCACATGTTTACAAACTTTTGCCAAATTTAATAGATTTTCTCTTTATGAAAAATGTATGTTTAAAAATTATTTATAAAAAAACTAGTAATATTTACTTTGATTGCTCTCTTTTAGATCTTTATATTTATTAAAGTATTCAGTAATATTTCAATGAGTTTTTGCAGTTTTTGTTCAAGCATGAAGTAAAATTTCGAGTTTAGAAAAGCCTGAAAATTTGGATTTGCCGGCGCGCGAACGAAGCGAGGCACCTTCCGACAAATCCAATTTTCAGGCTTTTCTTAACTCGAAATTTCGTTTTATGAGCCAGTCGTGTACAACAAGGATATAATATGATGTTTGAAAAACACTTAATTTATACAATACCACAAAACCAACCTAAAAAGTATTAAAAGTTATTTTTACAATTATTTAACAGCTATTTCTATTATAACTTATAGTTGATAAATTTAATTACATTGATAATGCAAGGAATATTACTTGTATTATCAATATTAAATTTAAATACATTGCTAATGCAAGGAATTTTACTTGCATTATAAATGATAATAAATTTATGAACAATAAGTTGAAATATGTACTCGCAATAAATTAGCGAATACAAATTTAGAAAAATTTGCGAATATTCGCCAAATCGAATATGATACACGTATTTGTAATTTAGAACTTCGCTACTAGAAACTTAAAATTAATCGATTATTTTAAAAATACATTAATAAACATTTGAAGCCCCAGGTTCCCCAGAAACGCATCGAGGGCCGCATGCGGCCCGTGGGCCTTGCCTTAAATCGTAGTCATTACTCTCAGTGATAAACATATGGGTAAAATATTATATTTTATAAAATGTTTGTTTGTAAAGTAAACTGGTTATAATTTTCTGTAGATTAGGTAATTTTAATAAAAGATAAATATATCATTTATTAAAAGTGCCTCATCTACAGAAAATTATAACCAATTTACTTTACAAACAAACATTTTATAAAATGTATTATTTTACCCATATGTTTATCACTGAGAGTACACGTACGAGCCAAGCATGTAAAGTTAACTTTGTAAATATTTATTGGATAAACCTAGGTCGTGTGTTGGAGACAACTTTAGTTTGAGTGGGTAAACATTTTGCAATTAAGATAAACGAGGGTTCGTTATTTCTAGAACAAGTATCACTTGTAAAATAATTCCAAAAGGGGAATTTATCCGAGAGCGTCGCTCTTTCCATCATCTACGGGACCCTAATTGTGAAAGCGAGGGTTATTCATCAATATTCGTAACACTCATTCTCTTCCTTTTAATTAAGGTCGCATCATTTGCATTTTAATCTAATGTTTACATTTAATATCGAGAATTAACTAGGAATAATTATTATCTACAAATTAATAATCATGAATAAAATTATTGTTTAAGGAAACAAGTGTAATAGCGAAATTTGGAATAATTTCTTTAGCACGTAACTACCATAGACAAATAATTGAAACACAATCACTTCAAATGGTTAACATTTTTAATTATTAAAAATAGAACAAAATATTGATTTAACTTGAAACAGCATTAAATTAATATTGTTTTATATCATTAATTAAGTTTAATTAATTTAAATCATATTATTGTTGAAAGCGCGTTAGATATACAGGGAGTTTTCCTTTTAAGTGTACATATCCCATTACAACCGTATATGCTGTTGATCTTCAGATATTCGTTGTTTTTTAAAATAGTTAAATTTAAAGCTTTAACCGAGTGTTTCCACTCCCAGACTAAGCATGAAGTAAAATTTCAGGCTTTTTCTAAACTCGAAATTTTACTTCATGCGCCACGCGTATAAAACACTGAAATATTGTGAACTTCACAATACGCTACTAAAGCAGTATATAATAGACGTATATTTTAAACTTCAATTAAGACCAGTGTTTTTTACGCGTGGCGCATGAAGTAAAATTTCGAGTTTAGAAAAGCCTAAAAATTTGGTTTGGCCGCGTAGCGCTACGCGCTACGCGACCAAACCAAATTTTAAGGCTTTCCTAAACTCGAAATTTTACTTCATGCTTAATCTGGGAGTGGAAGACACTCGTTTGAAGCTTTAAATTTAACTCTTTTAAAAAACAACGAATGCCGAAAAATTAACAGCGTATTCTCTTGAGATATGCACACCTACAAGAAAAATTGCCTGTATATAATTTTTAAGCAAAAATCAAGGATCTAGCATTAAAATACGCACCAATACCAAAATCCGATGAATCATTATGACCCGTTTGTTGTAGTTGAAGGTTAAACATGTCAGTATGCATCATCAATTTCTATGTTTTTGGAAAAATTAAAATTAAGTTGATTTTTTCACATGTAGTAAATCTCTGACAATAACTAATAGAATTAATAATTTTAAAATAGAACACTTATCATATCATTGATGGTTAGCGACCCGAGACAAATTTTCTGGGCTTTTCTAAACTCGAAATTTTACTTCATGCGCCACGCGTATTAAACACTGATTTCAAGTGAAGTTCAAATATACATAGAGATCACAATATTTTAGTGTTTTATACGCGTGGCGCATGAAGTAAAATTTCAAGTTTAGAAAAGCCCACAAATTTGTCACGGGGCTTTTCTAAACTCGAAATTTTACCTCGTGAATGAGGAGAAACTTGTTCAAGATATTATAAAATTAAGTTATGTTTCTAGAAAAAAATAAATTAAATTGATTCAATATAAAGTCGTGTAGTGAATCTCTAATATTAGATTATAGAATTAATCTAACTTTTACTTATTTAATATCAAATTATTATCAATCCCTAATTAACCCACTTAGCTTATACTATGCATGCTAAAACCAACATTCTATATCAGTGCATACTGTTAACGTGTGGAATATATAATGTTTCAAGAACATGCACATGAATGCATAAATTAACCGGTTAATTTGTTAGGCTGACATGTACAAATAAGACACGGTAAACAGTTGCGAAATTAGAAATTACTGGACAGGATGTAATTCTAGATATGCTTCTATACTTCACAATTGAGTACATAGTACAACAAGTTGTGTATGTGTTTGAGTGTACATAATGCAAATTGCCTGCGGCTTATTGCGCGTTAATGCGCCAACTAGTATGTTTTCTGTCAACACAATGAGCTTTATTAAATTTGAATTAAAAACATTATAATGGCTTTTATTCTCTGGGGCACTTAAAATAACTATTAAATATCTTGAATGAGTTTCTCATGTTTTACGTGGTAAAAAATATCTAAGTATGGTATTAAAAAGAAAACACTTAAATAAAGTTCACTATATTAGTGAAATTTAACCAAGTGTTTTTTTTTAAATTTTAACTATAAACCATTTTGCCATTGTATTAAGGGTCTGTCAACTTGGCCCCCCTAACTCAAAATTTTCAAATAAAAAATATTGCGCCCGAAAGTTCTTAACTTGCGCTCACTTGCGCCCAAATATTAAAACTTGCGCTGTTAAGGGTAGAAAGTTATAGCGATTTGAAAATAGGGGGGGCTAAGTTGACGCCAGCCCCCCCATCTCGGAATTTTTAACTTTTTCTTTCATAAATACATTCTATGGAACTTGCGCTGTCGATACCACCTAATTTTACAAGTTGCGCTGCAAAAATACACCCCCTATAAACGAAATAAAGGAGGGTGCCAGCCCCCCCACTTTACATTTTTTAAGTTTTATTGCATTGTACACAAAGCTTAGAAGTTGCGCTCACTCGCGCCATCGAAATTTCTTCAATATCAGTTCTCATGAAAAAGTTATGGCATATTTTATATATACTCGAATCCAGTGCGCGTATTCCCGTAATCTCCATGCAACTACAGAAGAGTTATACAATAAACATACCTTAACTCACAACCACTGTCCTTCTTCGTCGAAAAGCATACATTATACAACCAAAACAGTAAATTTCTATAATATTTGCATATTTATTCCAGTGCCGTATCATGGTGGAAATATATATTTTTATTATTACTAAAATAATTTTATTTCCAAAACAAATAACAATAATTCGATTCAATTAATAAATATAACTTTAACAATGTATTTAAAATGCATTTCTGCTGATTAGAAAAGTTGCGCTGTTTTCCCAGTAGCGTTACAAATAATTTATTATTTAATTTAATTAAATATATTCAAAACCAAACGTGAAAATTTAATTTGTTTAAGTGATTTTACTTAAACAATGCATAAGAAATGCATCTATGCCAATGAGAAAAGTTGCGCTGTTTTCCCAGTGGCGTCACAATTAATTTATTATTATTTAATTAAATTAAATATTTTTCAAACCAAACGGAAAATTTTGAATTTTCTAAGTGATATAACTTTAACAATGAATAGGAAATGCATTTATGCTAATGAGATAAGTTGTGCTGTTTTCCCAGTGGCGTCACAATTAATTTATTATTATTGAATTAAATTAAATATTTTTAAAACCAAACGAAAAATTTTGAATTTTCTAAGTGATATTACTTTAACAATGCATAGGAAATGTATTTATGCTAATGAGAAAAGTTGCGCTGTTTTCCCAGTGGCGTCACTATTAAATTATTATTATTGAATTAAATTAAATATTTTCAAAACCAAACAGGAAACTTTGAATTTTCTAAGTGATATTACTTTAACAATGCATATGAAATGCATTTATGCTAATGAGAAAAGTTGCGCTGTTTTCCCAGTGGCGTCACAATTAATTTATTAATATTTAATTAAATTAAATATTTTCAAAACCAAACGGGAAACTTTGAATTTTCTAAGTGATATTACTTTAACAATGAATAGGAAATGCATTTATGCTAATGAGATAAGTTGCGCTGTTTTCCCAGTGGCGTCACAGTTAATTTATTATTATTGAATTCAATTAAATATTTTCAAAACCAAACGGAAAATTTTGAATTTTCTAATTTTTACTTTAACAATGCATAGAAAATGCATTTATGCTGATGAGAAAAGTTGCGCTGTTTTCACAATTAAATTATATTTATTGAATTAAATTAAATATTTTCAAAACCAAAAGAAAAATTTTGAATTTTCTAAGTGATATTACTTTAACAATGCATAGGAAATGCATTTATGCTAATGAGAAAAGTTGCGCTGTTTTCCCAGTGGCCTCAGTGATCATTCCCAAAAACAGATGGTTCCCGTCGGTCACCCTACATTGTATATAGCAACATATTAACCTCTACTTCTTTTGATCTTGAACAATGATTTTTGCTTGGAAGCAAGTCATTGTATTCCTCCCATAAGCTATTATGTCTTCTGCAAAATGCTGTAAAATGACCCGGTATAAAACCCACAACACCACGTAAAATAAACAGTTTGTTCTGTACATTTAGTTTAAACGGAATATTTTCTAAATTAGTTCAATGTTTTACTGTCCGTGTTATCGGGTTCTATGAATATAAAATTGTTTAACTGTGTTTCAAATAATAATTTATTATTACACAAACTGTAAGTAATATCACTTAGAAAATTCAAAATTTTCCGTTTGGTTTTGAAAATATTTAATTTAATTCAATAATAATAAATTTATTGTGACGCCACTGGGAAAACAGCGCAACTTTTCTCATTAGCATAAATGCATTTCCTATGAATTGTTAAAGTAATATCTTTTAGAAAATTCAAAGTTTCCCGTTTGGTTTTGAATATATTTAATTTAATTCAATAATAATAAATTAATTGTGACGCCACTGGGAAAACAGCGAAACTTTTCTCATTAGCATAAATGCATTTCCTATTCATTGTTAAAGTAATATTACTTGGAATATTCAAAGTTGCCCGTTTGGTTTTGAAAATATTTAATTTAATTCAATAATAATAAATTAATTGTGACGCCACTGGGACAACAGCGCAACTTTTCTCATTAGCATAAATGCATTTCCTATGCATTGTTAAAGTAATATCACTTACAAAATTCAAAATTTTCTGTTTGGTTTTGAAAATATTTAATTTACTTCAATAATAATAAATAATTGTGACGCCACTGGGAAAACAGCGAAACTTTTTCATTAGCATAAATGCATTTCCTATGTATTGTTAAAGTAATATCACTTAGAAAATTTTCTGTTTGATTTTGAAAATATTTAAATTAATTCAATAATAATAAATTAATTGTGACGCCACTGGGAAAACAGCGCAACTTTTCTCATTAGCATAAATACATTTCTTATGCATTGTTAAAGTTATATCACTTAGAAAATTCAAAATTTTCCGTTTGGTTTTGAAAATATGTAATTTAATTCAATAATAATAAATTTATTGTGACGCCACTGGGAAAACAGCGCATCTTTTCTCATTAGCATAAATGCATTTCCTATTCATTGTTAAAGTAATATCTTTTAGAAAATTCAATGTTTCCCGTTTGGTTTTGAATATATTTAATTTAATTCAATAATAATAAATTAATTGTGACGCCACTGGGAAAACAGCGCAACTTTTCTCATTAGCATAAATGCATTTCCTATTCATTGTTAAAGTAATATCACTTAGAAAATTCAAAGTTTCCCGTTTGGTTTTGAAAATATTTAATTTAATTCAATAATAATAAATTAATTGTGAAGCCACTGGGAAAACAGTGCAACTTTTCTCATTAGCATAAATGCATTTTCTATGCATTGTTAAAGTAATATCACTTAGATAATTCAAAATTTTCCGTTTGGTTTTGAAAATATTTAATTTAATTCAATAATAATAAATTAATTGTGACGCCACTGGGAAAACAGCGCAACTTTTCTCATTAGCATAAATGCATTTCCTATGCATTGTTAAAGTAATATCACTTAGAAAATTCAAAATTTTCCGTTTGGTTTTGAAAATATTTAATTTAATTCAATAATTATAAATTAATTGTGACGCTACTGGAGAAACAGCGCAACTTTTCTCATTAGCATAAATGCATTTCCTATGCATTGTTAAAGTAATATCACTTAGAAAATTCAAAATTTTCCGTTTGGTTTGAAAAGTATTTAATTTAATTAAATAATAATAAATTAATTGTGACGCCACTGGGAAAACAGCGCAACTTTTCTCATTGGCATAGATGCATTTCTTATGCATTGTTTAAGTAAAATCACTTAAACAAATTAAATTTTCACGTTTGGTTTTGAAAATATTTAATTAAATTAAATAATAAATTATTTGTAACGCTACTGGGAAAACAGCGCAACTTTTCTAATCAGCAGAAATGCATTTTAAATACATTGTTAAAGTTATATTTATTAATTGAATCGAATTATTGTTATTTGTTTTGGAAATAAAATTATTTAAGTAATAATAAAAATATATATTTCCACCATGATACGGCACTGGAATAAATATGCAAATATTATAGAAAATTACTGTTTTGGTTGTATAATGTATGCTTTTCGACGAAGAAGGACAGTGGTTGTGAGTTAAGTATGTTTATTATATTACTCTTCTGTAGTTGCATGGAGATTATGGGAATACGCGCACTGGATTCGAGTATATATAAAATATGCTATAACTTTTTCATGAGAACTGATATTGAAGAAATTTCGATGGCGCAAGTGAGCGCAACTTCTAAGCTTTGTGTACAATGCAATAAAACTTAAAAAATGTAAAGTGCGGGGGCTGGCACCCTCCTTTATTTCGTTTATAGGGGGTGTATTTTTGCAGCGCAACTTGTAAAATTAGGTGGTATCGACAGCGCAAGTTCCATAGAATGTATTTATGAAAGAAAAAGTTAAAAATTCCGAGATGGGGGGGCTGGCGTCAACTTAGCCCCCTCTAATTTCAAATCGCTATAACTTTCTACACTTAACAGCGCAAGTTTTAATATTTGGGCGCAAGTGAGCGCAAGTTAAGACCTTTCGGGCGCAATAGTTTTTATTTGAAAATTTTGAGTTGGGGGGGCCAAGTTGACAGACCCTTGTATTAATCACAGAGAACATACATTCCTTAAAAATAACTTGTACACAAACCTAGTCGAAAAAAATAATTAAAACCGTGAAACAAATCGAGTGATTTTATTTGAATTTATTTTAATATAAAGAAACAAGGGGCCAATAAAGCGAATTGTGTGCCCGGCCCATGCACCAATACTAAATTACCACCTAATTCATATGTTATTGTTTTAAAAATTCTCAAATAAATATGTTTTATCCTCAGTTTTATTTAATATTCTTTAAAAATATACTACAATGTACCCGTTATTTGTAATGAAAAAAACCTGACAATTATGATACTTATAAATTATCCATATTTCCGTTACTTATTTTTAATTCAAACTCTTTATTCTATTAACTTTAATTAAATATTTGTCAATATTAAACTTTATAAAATTTATAACTAAAAAATTACTAAATTAATGTTTTAGTATATTACGTAACGAAAGTGATATGCAGCATATTACATATGGCGAGTGCAATATTCCGCGAGTATGTAATTGCCATACCACTCAAGAAACGTACGACACTTTACCTACGCTCTAACAAAATAAGCAATGAGCATGAAAGAACAACTTATTTACTGTAATAATTTTTAATAGTACCATGACAATGATGAAAACTAAATTACTACTTGATCAATATACAAGGAATAAAGCTGTACATTTTACGACATTCGTTGTTTTTTTAAAAGAGTTCAATTTGAAGCTCTAAACGAGTATTATCCACTCCCAGACTAAGCATGAAGTAAAATTTCGAGTTTAGAAAAGCCCCGTGAAAATTTGACGAGGGTCGCGTAGCGACCCGAGACAAATTTTCTGGGCTTTTCTAAACTCGAAATTTTACTTAGAAAAGCCCAGAAAATTTTCACGGGGCTTTTCTAAACTCGAAATTTTACTTCATGCGCCACGCGTATTAAACAGTGATTTCAAGTGAGGTTCAAATATACATATAGTTCACAATATTTTAGTATTTTATACGCGTGGCGCATGAAGTAAAATTTCAAGTTTAGAAAAGCCCAGAAAATTTGTCTCGGGTCGCTGCGCGACCCTCGACAAATTTTCACGGGGCTCTTCTAAACTCGAAATTTTACTTCATGCTTAGTCTGGGAGTTGAAAACACTCGTTTAAAGCTTCAAATTTAACCCCTAAGAAAGAACAACGAATAACTAAAGATTTATAGAAAATAAGCTGAATTTGGAATACGTATACTTTAAAGAAAAACTCCCTGTACATCAAAGAAATGTCATTTGGTTGTAGGGTAAGCAATCAGCTGTTCAGCTGTCAGCGCGTAATGTACTTGTCAAAGCTATTACGTGCATGTGTACGTAATGTCAACCATACTTGTCAAGATGGCAGTGTGGTATGATGCGGTTACTAGATAGGGCGTAGGTAAATGAAATGTACTTTAGACAACAGCAAAATGTACTTTATTCAAAATTTCGCACTTTTATATTATATTTATACAATTTCATTGAAAATTGGAATAATGTAAGTGTTTTTTTTTTATCTAATCATAAACAACAGTGCGGACAGATTGAAATAAACTAATATTTGCTTCCAGAGCTCTTTTTGCAGCCTATTCCATGGGCCCAATAAAAATGTATTTATCTTCAATTGTTTTCAAGTTACCCGTCAAATCTTGTAATTTAGAAATTTTAAAAAACTGAAATACCATCTTTATTTAAAAACATATTGATTTGCGTTAAAAGAACTGTCACTTTTTTAAGTAGAATACGCTAACCATATTAGATTTTGTTTAAGGTTTCATATTTATGAGATATGACATAAAGTTATGTGATTTCAAAATCAAGTCATAGTTTGCGTTACAATAACCCTATATACACGATATTTTTTAAACTTCCGGTTATAGATCGGAAACGGTTGGAGATATTTCAAGTTTCAATGTTAATTAAAACACGAAAAAGTGACCCTAGCTTGAGAAAACGGTTTTTTAATATTTCTTCAAATAAAATAGTTTTCCATATGTAGTACCTCCACAATGCACCACGTAAATGGAATATGTCTTATTTTTTTGTTCTGAAAAATACTCAAAGAAACTCAAATACATTTAGTTTAATTTAGGAAATAATAAAATTTAAATAAATTATTAAGTGCTGAAGAATTAAAAAGTAATTAATGTATTTGTTTAAAAAAACGATAATAACAGAATATCAAATATTTAATAAAACTAACAGATTTTAGCAAGAAAAGTATAAACTGTGTTGGAACAATTAAAAAGTGAATGACAATAAAATAACAGAATGTCAAATATTTAATAAAATTAACAGATTTTAGCAAGAAACGTATAAACTGTGTTGAAACAATTAAAAAGTGAATGACAATAAAATTATAGAAGCTCGAAGATGTTTAACATTTTATAAAATTACAACTATTTTAAATTTTCTGAAATCATAAAAGCTTGTTGATAAAACTTACAGATTTTAAGACATAATTCTTTTTTTAACAATTACATATCAACTAAATATTGCTTGGTTGCTATAGCAACTTGACTATAATAATAATTGAACAAAAGACTACATTTGACATATCGTTGAAATCAGAGTTAAAATGCATTTCTTAATTTAATTGAAAACTATTTATAATTTTCAACTTTTTATTTGAATTACTACAGTTGTTTCGCTACACTGTAGCTTCTCTAGATAAAGAAATATAATACATTGTATTATATTTTTTCACCGAAAGAAGCTACAGTGTAGCAAAACAATTGCAATGAGTCAAGTAAAAAGTTGAAAATCATAAATAGATTGCTAATATTAACAAGATAAAATGCATTTGAATGACATAATTATGCATCTACAAGAAAAACAAAAATTAAAAAACAATAATGAATCGATCTAAATATTTTAGATATTAACCATTTGATATGGTTATAGAAAGTTGTTTTTTCGAATATTGTCAAAATAATAGATGATATTTCAAATTTGAAAGCAGGTCAGTATAAATTGAAAGAAAAATATTTTAGACGTATTCTAGTTTCGTGTCAAGCTAGAAAATTGTATATTAATAGCTAGAAAATTGTATATTGATAATGTTCAAACGAGTATTTCCACTCCTGAATAAAGCATGAAGTAAATTTTCGAGTTTAGAGAAGCCTGAAAATTTGGTTTAGTCGCTCCGCTTCGCTACGCGACCAAACCAAGTTTTCAGGCCTTCCTAAACTTGAAATTTTACATCATGCGCCAGGCGCGTGAAAACACTGAAATATTGTGAAATTCAAAATATACTGGTAAATCAGTATTAACAGTATGAAGTCAAATTTTGTGTTCAGAAAAGCTATGCATTTGAATGACAGATCAGTAAAAATTGAAAGATAAATATTTAAGACGTATTCTAGTTTATAAAAGCTATGCAATCAAACCAAATATTTAGGATTCACTAAACTTGAAGTTTTTTAATTTCAAATGATCAAAAACTATGGGGTAATTTCGCTTGAAAAACGGACACCCTGTATTTCTTGTTTAGGGTCAGGTAGGGTAAATGTAAACACGGGGTAATTGTAAACACCTGTGTCTCTATTATCGGCATTATTCGAGTCTCATGCAGTTGTTCGTGTTTCCTATTATCTCACATATGTCCGGACGCATCAGGCACCGATCGGTCTCAGCTGTGTTATCGCCAGTCAAAAGTCGCGTTGTTTTGTGCAAACACACGTGTTTATAAATTCAGCAGGAGTTTAATAAATTAACATTTCTAGTAATACAGAGTGAGTATTTATTTCTTTTAATTTTATTAGCATATTAATTATATACACAAAGTGAACGTATACTGGTCTAAGCTAGAAAATATTAAGGTAAACAAAAACAGTGAAGTGTTTACAATTACTCCTACTAAATATTGAAATTGGGTAAATGAGAACAAGTTTTTGGGGTATACGTAAACAAAAATATAACTAGAAAAAAAAATATGATCATTCTCTTCCAGAAACAACAAATATGCCGAGAAAATATGTAATGAAGAAAACTATCGAAAAATATTCAAAACGTGATCTTTCTGCAGCAGTTGAAGATGTAAAAAATGAAAATTGCACATATCGTCAAGCATCTGCGAGATACAACGTCCCTGTAGCTGTAATATATCACATAATTTAAGGAAGAAAGGTGGCAAATGGTCGAGTGGGCGGCGGACGATCAACTGCGCTGACAATGGAAACAGAAGAGCTGATAGTCGAATGTTTAAAAACACGAGCAAATATGGGCTACCCCTGCAATAAAAGAGAGCTTTATGACTTGGTAGCAATTTACGTTAAGGAGAATAACATCAAAACTCCCTTTAAAAATGATCGCCCAGGAGTTGATTGGTACTACAATTTTATGAAACGGCATCCTTCACGTTCATTCAAGAAACCTGAACATCTACAGAAAGCAAGAAAAACCCAACGAAAACCTGATGTCATATATGGCTTTTATGATGAAATAAGAAGATAAACAGAACGTCGTTTGTTTTTAACGCTGATGAAAGTGGCTTTGGCAATGATCCCTCACGCATCAAAGCCATTGGTGAACGGGGTAAGACTCTTTCAAGGGTTTCTAGTGGCTCCGGTAGAGAGTCCACAAGTGTGCTGGCATGTATAGCAGCAGATGGATCATATTTGCCCCCATTCATTATTTTTAAAGGAGCAGCAGTACAGGCTCGATGGACATCGGAGAATTCATATCCCGGGACTGTTTATTCAGTTTCAACAAATGGGTGGATGGAGGAACCACAATTTTTCACCTGGTTTAGTACAGTCTTTGTTAAATGGATCGCAGAACTAAGGAAGAAGCTGAACCAGCCAGGAGAAGAAGCATTATTAATGTACGACGGACACAAAAGTCATATAAGCTTGAGAATAATCACATGCGCTATTGCCAATAAAGTGACTAGTAAAATTTCCGAGCCATTTAACCGATAAACTTCAGCCTTTAGATAAATGTGTTTTCGGCCCAGTGAAAACTTGCTGGGAGAAGATACTAATTGCACATGGAAAGAAACAAATGGGACGAAGTACAGGAAGACTGAAGAAAAATGAATTCACTGAACTTCTAGGAATAGTGTGGAAAGAAGCGTTTACTGTAAATAATATAAAAAACGCATTCGTGAGTACCGGTGTCTTCCCAGTAGACCCTATAAAATTCTCAAGAGATGAATTTGATCAACTTGAATTGAGGAAATACGAAGAAAGACGTCATAAAACATCGCAGGTAGTTGATGGTCAAACTCTGGTAATAATTGGAGATACTCATGTCACTCCAGAGCCACAAGCGAGCACATCTGGTTCAACTTCCACTAGAGATATTGTTACCGTATTTCAATCAGCACTTATTTCAAACCTAAGTAAACAGAATGATTTATCTACTAAGTCAAAACGGTCACGCCTAGATTGAAACAACAACAATATGGAGAAGTCCTTACAACTGATGAAGTGAGGGAACGTCTGGAAGAAGCTGAACGTTTAAAGGCAAAAAAGAATGAGCCAAAGACAAGAAAAAAAGGAACCAAAAAAGGGAAGAAAGTGAAGGGACCCAGGAAAGAAAATGTGAGAGATAAGGAACGTAATGAACAAAAATATTCGGAAAGAGAGAGAGCTCTGATAATAATGATGAAAATGATTGGAGCCAAGAAGTAATCAGAAAAATCTTCCGGAGGTTGAATATATTAAACCGGATTGGGAAACAATACAACCCCAGATGTATATTTTGGCAAAGTTCCTTGGCGGGCCAAGAAATAGCACAACTTTCAAATATGTTTGTCGGGTGAATGCTGTTGATTCGTATAATGGAGATATCGAAGTTGCTGGGTATAAGCGGAACGATGAATACTCAATAGAATTCGTAGAAAACAGTAAAGACATCTCATATATAAGCATGGCAATGATTGAAGCCGTATTGCCAAATCCACAAGTTATGGTCACGTCCAGAAAAAACGTATTCGTCTTCCCAGGACCAATTAGTGTTTTTGAAAAGTAAATTTATTTATCACTGTATTTCTATCTATATGCAAATATAACTGTTATTTGTATGTTTTGATTTTTTAACCCTCATAATCTTATATAGGGGTAAATGAGAACATGGTTATACAAACTTGAGGACGCAAGTAATTTAATCGAATACTTAACTAATTCACATTGCCCCCAGAAAAATTTCTATTGACGCCCGTGTTGCAAAATACACGTGTTTACAATTACCCCTCGTGTTTACAATTACCCCTAGATATTGTAAATGCAGCTTTATATTACGGTAGTTGTAAAAACTTAATAATATTTTAGAAAATTGACAAGGAATCCTGGAAACAGGTAATATATAGTTTAAACATCTTGCTTCCATAATTCGTTATAATTAATATATACTCAAAAATACAGTTTGGGTAGAATTAATTAAATATCTAATTCACTCTTGCAAAAATCGTTTACAATTGCCCCACCTGACCTATGATTAACAAAACAAATTTGGAAGTTAGGCCCGACGGGAAATCTTACTTCGAAAATTTGACCCGGCTGCTAAAAAGTTTGGCTACCCATGACTTAAATTTAACATTATTTTAGACATATTTGATAATTGGAAGAATGTATTCGGTTTCGCTAATAAAGATTATTATATTAAATTGTTGATTAAAATGTACATTATTTGTGTTATTTACGTCACGAAATATTCATTTAAGACATATTTAACACATCAGTAAATAACTACTTTAGAATCGTCTCCTTCTTCTAATTTATTGGCCTTAGCAACGAGACCCTTTCAACCAGCCTCAGTTATTTGATTTAGTATTTAGTTTACTCTTATATGTAGGGTGTTGCTAGTCAGAATGACATTTTTAAATTTTACGAATCAGTCATATTAGCGAAACTGGACAAAGGATATTGTTGTTAAAATTTGCTAGTACAAAAAATTTAACAATATACTGAATAAAAAAATACAATATTGTATTCAATAAAGTTATAATTTTCTTTCGGACCAACGTATTTTAGCTTTGGTACATTCAATTCATAAAACTAAATTGGGAACATTCTCTTTACTCAACATTTCAATTATCTTTTCCACGGCAAAATATGAATTCGTCGCAAAAAAAACTTGTGTCGAGTTTAAAATACTTTAATCCAACATGGGGAAAGTTCTGCGCAGATATTAATGTTTATCCCACGTAAAGGATTTCCATGTTTACGTAATCCACTTCGTTTTTTTTTTCTGCATGCAATAAGCTAATTCTTTTATCTCGGCTATTTACACAGAAGTATCTGTACACGAGGCACGTCCACGGCCATCCTTTAATACGAAATACGATAATCTGTCCTGAATTTTAAGAACTCTTCCCAGGAATTAGGCACAATTTACATTCCGCACAGTTTGGGAATATAGTGTAGTAAGGGATTAAAATATTTTACTTAGTAAATATAATACTATACAGGGATTGTTTCTAAGCTAAAGCAAATTGCTCTAAGCGTTAGCGTTTTGAAAGCACGTTTTATTAAGCACGAGAAGTAAGACTAAATTTCTCGATTATTTATTCAAAAATACAAGAAAAAATGTATCGCCTTTCTACAAAAAAATGTCTCCTTGATACTTTTCAGTTTTGTTTAAGTGGAATTTGACCTGATGTTACATTTTCCATATAGATTATTCATAGAAACAGTAAAGTTGTAGTGTAGCTTGAATATTTGTCGAAGACGATAAATTCGCTTATATATTTTATTTCCAGTATATTATGAACTTCACTACATTTCACATTTTAGTATATTTTAAAAGGGAAATATTTGCTTAATATTCACTGACATTTTTATAACGATATCCTGAAAATGTCTCAATTTATGCATTTCTGAAGGTAAAATGTTGCTAAAACTTGAGCAATTAATAGAGTATTTTGATTTATTCTGACAGGGCAGTGTTTACCTGATATCCTTGGTATCCAGAATTTCATGACGATATTCTAAACATTTTCAAACTTATGAAGGAAAGAGATAACACTTTCTTTTGACAAATTTTGTTTTTTGTTTCAAACTTGCACAAAAATACAATTAAACATTGTATTTTATTCTCAGTTATTGAAATGAGTAAATTTCGTTTTGATGCTAACAAATTGTGTTTTTTAAACTTGCACAAAAATACAATTGAAAGATGCATTTTCTTTTAATTTATTGAAATAAGTATATTTCATTTTGATGTTAGGAAAAACAATAATATATGTTACAACTTTGAGCCTCTCTAATTTTCGGAAACGAAACGATAATCAGAGAGGCTCAAAGTTGTTATATATATATTATTATACTATTTTTCCTAAGTTAAACAAACACAATTTGAAATTGTTTGAAAAAGTAAAACTCATTCTTTCCTCTTCACAGTTTTGTTTTTCTACCTCTAAATTGGACTAACCCCTTAAGTATACACATGCATTGTACAGGGTTTCCCATAAGTCGCGACGGTTTCAGTTAGTTACTATTTCTTTGATTCTAAACAATACTTAATAATTTATGGCTTTTAAAAAAGAACACCTCTTGATAATTATTTTACATTATGAATGAAAGATAACATCTTTTAATTGTCTTTCGTTTTCGACTTGGCACTGATGAGCTCTTTCGATAGCATAATTCATGACAGATCGTTTTTTGTGTCTGTCGCTCTAGTGTCCTTATTTCTGCACGAATGTTTTCCTCTAGTTGTGGAATGTCTGAGGTTTATTCACGAACACTCTATCTTTCAGGCATCCCCATAAAAATAAGTCAAGGGCTGTGAGATCAAGAGGATCAAGGGCCGTGAGATCTGGACGAATAAATGGAGAATATCGGGCCATGCTTGAGAATTATGCAAGATTTGCAGTAGAAAATAGACCTGGCATATGGTTTCAGCAATATAGTGCGACTTGTTATGCAGCTATAGCCACACTGCAAGTTTTAGGAACTATTTTTGGCGATCAAATAATTTCAAAAAGGTGTGAAGTGGATTAGCCGCCGCGGTCTATAGATCTCACGGCTCCTGACTTATTTTTGTAGGAATAGCCGAAAGAAAGAGTGTTGATGAATAAACCCAAGACAATTCCATGACTAAAGGAAAACATTACTGCAGAAATTAGGGCATTACAGCCACAGATACAAAGCGCTGCTATAATACATGTCATCGAAAGCGCTCATCAGTGCGAAGTCGAAAACGGAAGACATTTAGAAGATGTTATCTTTTATTCATGATGTAAAATAATCTTTAAGATATGTTCTTTTTATAAGCTATACATGATTAAAAAAATTTAAGAATCAAAGAAATAGTAACTAACAACGACCACGTCGCGACTTATGGGCCACTTTGTACTTGAATTTACAGCTTAAACTATCTACATGATTGAATATTTCTGTAATGATCATTTAAAGAACACAAAAGCAGGATTTCTGGAATATTGCATTGAATTGGATTGTATGTTAGGCGAGGCTGCGGATGCTTTTAATGATACAAAGCAATGAAGTGTGTAAGCAATTCGGGTAGATACGCCGGGCGCGAGACGTAATCCCGTGTTGCTGCCTCTTTGATGTACGGGAGACGTTTGTTTTTTATACAAAAAGGCGGATTTGTGCGAATTACGTGAAACTGTTACGTATCTGAATCTCTTTGAAGTTCACTACACATTTATTTTCAATATGCAATGTTAAATACATCATATGTTCAATAAAAAAAAAACCTCTAGAGTGCTATGATTTTATTTTTTTAAATTTATGTTAACTACACGCTTTGGTTGTCATATAAAACGTCAGACATAATAATGTATAATTTCAGAATTACTAACCTACAATATATTTCATAGCACTCTAGAGGTTGTATTTTAATGAACCCAGTAGACAAAATTGTCTGTATTGTAATTTTTCTGAAAGTTTGATTTTTATTATGTCTTTAACTTTTTTATCAATAATCACTTTGTGAAATATGATTAGGTATTAAGAAATATCAAAACAAAATCACTCAATTTGTTTGACTTTTTTTAACCCATTAAGCACCATTGCTGCAATAACGCAACATTATTAATTTTTTGTTAATTAAATTACTAAATAAGTTAATTAAATAACAAAATATTTAATAAATATCTTTGGAAATTTATAAAAAACATGGGAGTTATTAAACAAAAATAACGAGACATCCCTTGTATCTTATAGAATGTTGAGGCAGCTAATTCATTTTTGAAATGTAGTATAAACACTGTTACAGACATAAATTTAATTAATTGGTATAGGAATAGTTTACACCTTAATATTAGAGATTTCTTTTAGTTCACTCTTATTAAACAAAAACAAATGCAGTTGGGTCTGGTGGTCTCAGTACCTCTATGATAAAAATGTGTTGTCCGTACATAATTCCATTTGTTACACATATAATAAATTGTTGTCTGAAAGATGGTGTATTCCCGGACGCATGGAAATGATCAACCATTGTTCTTGTGCCTAAAACAAATAATCGGCAGGAGGTAAAAGACCTCAGATCTATAAGTATTTTACCAATACTGTCAAAATTACTGGAACGCATACTGAAAGAACAATTATGTATTTTCATAGAAAAAAAAACAACATTCTGCCCTTTATTCAATCTGGCTTTGGGCCTAACTATAGCTGTGCAACAGCCTTACTAAATGTTACCAATAACCAATATTATCAATATATTGGGCAAACCAGCAGATCATTCGAAACCAGAATGAAAGAGCATAGAACATCTGTTTTAGATAATAAACCAACAGCTGGCTATTCCAAACATTGCATCGCATTCAATCACTTCTTTAATACGCATAATTTTAAAATTTTGCATTCAGGTAATAAGGGATACACACTAAATCTAAAAGAAGGCCTAGAGATTAACAGGGCAATAAAAATGGGGAAAAACATAGTAAACGACATTGAGGAGATTTGTAATTCCCCAAACAAAACAAAAATATGTATATATACTTAGACAATAATTTTTTCTGTACATTCCTTTGAAAATGGTCTAATAAACGGAAACCAGTCGAAATAAAGTTTAAATTTGTAAAACAATACCAAGTGTTTTTAGTTTAAATAACTTTACAAATTCTAATATATTTTACCAAGTGCCAGATGAGAAATGAATTCAAGAAAAAAAAAAGTTGCCAATAACATAATAAAGGCCACTGATAGAGGTCTCATATCATGTCTAATTATAGTAGACTTTAGGGGGGCTTTTGACACAATTAATCACGATATCTTAATAGGCAAATTGAAGTACACTAAACTTGCACAAAATGCAATCAAACTAGTATCTAGCTTCTTAATGGAAAACAACATGTTAAAATCGAAAATACCTACTTTAGTTTCTGCTAAACTACTGCCGGTGTTCCCCAAGGCTCAATATTAGCTCCAAATTTATTTTTTACCTGATATTTTAGAATACGGTACCTGTAACCTTTGTGCATACTCAACTCTTATTTTCTCTTAACCTTAGAGATATCGAAGAAGCAAATGAAAGAATTTATAATTATTTATCAAATTTGTTAAACTGCCTCACGTAGACATTCTCTACTTATTAATCCAAACAAAACGTGTGCTATTATAGTTGGACCAAAAAAGAAAAATTCGGCTGCTAAATGTTTACTAAAAGTTGAACTTGACAATGTATTTATCCCTTTCGTCGACTCAGTACGTAATCTCGGTTTAATCATTGACTCTGACTTACGCTTTAATTCTCATATATCCAAGTGTATATCTCGTGCATAATTAAAAAATTGTTTATTTTAATACACATTTTTTCGGAGACCCTCGTGGGTCAGTTCGAATCCCACCGGGGTTGTCACTTTCTTGTGGGGAAATTGGCACCCTCTGGAGCCATGGATGTTGTATGAATGCGTTGTGACGTCTATATGAATTATATAACATGTGTATGTCGATAAGTTAATTTAAAAATGGAAAATAAATTAAAAACAAATAGCAGCTGACTACTTGGCCAAGAGCGGAAGTCAAAAAATAGACATTTTTGTCAAAAAATTCTAAGCGATTCCGTATGCGATACACTTGTATTGAGTAACTTTACTTCTGTGATGTCGTGTGTGGAGCTTGTTTGGATAGAATAACAACTGAGAGCATACAAAAAGTACAAAATTCTTGTGTAAGACTTATTATGGGTATTAGAAAATATGATTATAAAAATTAAGTGCCTCAACCATCTACGATACGATCATATTTCATGAAAATGTGCTGAGTTGAACTGGCTGAATATGGCTAATAGACGAACCCTACATAGCTACATTCTTTAATTCTTTACTACTACTACCGGACCCCCCCCTCCCCCCTTGTATCAGAGAATTGTGTTTCGAACTCATGTACATAATTTAAACATCAGGTTCCGGGGATTGATATCCCCACCAAAACATAAAACTGCTACCTTTGTTAAATGCTTTACATTTTATTGTATAATTTGTTGATGAAATTATACAATAATATCCTCAGAACCCTTGAATCGTTGAATTTATTCAGTTTTAAAAGAAATTTACGCGCTGGGTTGTCACATGAAGAGCTGTCATGAAACTAATAGAACTTTGCATATTTTTATGTATGTTGAGTAACTATTTCGCATTGCATTTTAATATCTTTCATTTTTCAGTTTTTTAATTAGTACTACCTGGCCGAACTTCGACGCTAATAAATTATAACTGTGTTTTTTGTTTCAATAAATAAAGCCATTTATAGACATATCAATTTTGTTTGGTATAGTGATTATTACTAAAATGGTGCACTTATGAAAAAAGTCTAAAACTTCATGAAAAATCGCCAGGAAGTTATTTATAACAAAAGATCGACGCAACATAATGAAAAATTCTATTTAGTTAGGTAACTATTGTCATGATAAATCGAAAAAAAATAGTTTTTTCGTACTTACTTAAGAATTGTAAGTAGCTAATCCGTCCATTTACAAACCAGGTGTCATCGAAGAAATGCTATGCAGTCGCCAAAAAAAAAGTTTTATAGTTAATTACTTGTGTAATGAAGACCTTTTTTTAAATTTTGATTTATGTCATTATTCTGCTAGAATAATTGGCAAAATATGGCTTTTTTTCTGCCGCTAGAGTAGCCTAACCTCTTAAAAGAAAAATCTTACTGAAAGTTAAAAAGTTTTAAAATAATTAAAATGTAAGAAGTTAATTTTTCGACGTCCCAATCTTACATAGACATTATTTCAATAATTTATATTTCCTGAGTATTTATGATTAATAATTAACTATGTTTAGAGTAGAGGGATGCAATTTATGAAGGTTGACAAATATGTGCAAACGCAAAGCACACCGCAAGTTTCCAGTTCCAGTTACGCAGGAAGGGCCTTATTTAGGGATTTCAGCCGGTGGCGGTATTTGCCTAAATCCCTTAACGTGCACACTTGACAGTAACGACCTAATCCCTGAATTGTTCATTATATGCATGGCATTAATAAAATTCCCTAATTAACACTTAATACAAAATACCATGTATGCATTTAATTAAAATGAAAGCAAACAATTAGTACTAATTAATTAATAATTAACCCATTTATCAAACCCAAAATAGAGTTACAAAAAGTTATTAAAGATTCAACCATGAATCTATTTAATAGTTTATCATTTTAAATTATTTATCTGATCAGTGAAATAGAAATATATGTCAACTTAATTTATTGTTTTATTTAAAGATATAAATAATAAAAATAATAATTTATTTCTCAACAAGCGTAGCCTAATTACACAGAAATATATATAAACTAAACTAAATATAGGTCTAGAGTGTAAGTGGGTATCGTACAAATAAAATTGAATTAATAAGTTCAGATACACATTCGTTAATAAAACAAGTGATATTTAAATATTAAAATAGTGATATTTTAATATAAAATATGATTGAAATTACTAATACTTGGCTATAAAAATTTCAAACTTATTAATACTCTAATGTAGAAAAAAAATGTCTTGTATGTCACTTCACATAATAATTTTTATCAATTATTACATGCTAGCGCTTACAAATTTAACTACTGTTGTAAATCAAAACCGACTTATCGATATTGTAGCTAGTCATTAAATATCTAGAAAATGATTAGCATTTAATGACTTATCATTAACAAGGGTTTTCTCTCCTTGATTAAGCATGAAGTAAAATTTCGAGTTTGAAAAAAGCCTGAAAATATGGATTTGCCGCGAAGCGAGTCGAGCCCCGGCAAATTCTAATTTTCAGGCTTTTTTAAACTCGAAATTTTACTTCATGCGTCAGGCTTATAAAACACTGAATTATGGTAAAGTTCAAAACACATACACATCATCTTCAATTAGAATAACACGGAATTAGATGTTTGGTCAATTATCAATTATTTTCAGTGTCACATAAAGAAAAATTGAATTTGCCAATAGTTTGCAGAATATTTACAAATATAAAAACGAATTAAAATTAATATAGACTTTCTGCAAAAATTAAGTCTCGCTGAGACTTTTCCAAATATTTGTTGTTTCAATGAATATTTACAGAAGTCTCAGTGAGACTAAATTATTGCCGAAAGTCGATATTAATTCTAACTAGTTTTTATATTTACTGTGTCAATAATAAATAAATAGATGTTTATTTTGTTTTATAAAAACTTCATAGCTGATATTGCTACTTGATAAAATTCCTCATCAATACTTTAGTAAATAGCACACTTAGTTAAAAAGTAAAATCTTAACTAAATGGGTTATTTACTGAAATGTTTATAAAAACTGGTAGTTTCAGAATACTGGAAAATGTTTGTATATAATCGTTTTTACATGATATTGTACAAAAAAAAAATATCAAATTGGCTACAAGAAAAAGTAGCCTATTTTAATTTACTGAAATACCGGTCTGCAAATTACCGGTAAGTTTTGGTAAACATATTTATGTTATAGGTACATGCTTGAATGTATCCTGTAATACATTTTAATATCAACATTTTTTATAACCGCACTATTTTAAATAACTATGAAGTAAAATCACTATGCAATAAATATTGCTGAGAAATTCTATCCATCGACTTTGTTTTCAGCTTCTATCAAACCAAAGAAACAGTCACGTTTCAGGCACCGTCTAGACGGAGCGTACGTAATGAGACAATTGACGTACGCCTGAAGTTTTATTTTCATTTCTTTATTATTGAAATTGCTTTTCCTTGAAATTCAACAGCATCACAGTTATCGATGTACGCAGTTGTGTATGACATGATAAAATTAGCCTCAATTTACAATATTGAGATTCACGTTTATGATACTCACATTTCAAATTTAATTAAGTAAACATACAAGGAACTTATCTTTTAATTGAGCCGCGTATTTTAAAAGTGGCCTAACTCCATTTCATATTTTTTTGTTGTCGACTGAAATAATCTTCATAATTTAAGGTTTTCTGTAATAAATAACAATTTCTGATATGTGTATTCAAAATATATAATATATATTTTAAATATGATATGATAATTCAATACGTGTTTGTTATTTACACATTATGTTCATGACATATATTGTATTTTTTATATACAGGAGTGAAATCTAATAACTCTTTGAAATCATTTATTTAGAAATATTTTTGTAGTGGTATGAGTTTAAATTTTGTTATGATTTTTTTGTCTATAATGCATTCATATAAAATGTAAATGTATTATTGTAATATTAAATTTAAGATTCCGTTAATAAATTAAAATTAAAATTAAATATTCTTAACCACAAAATGTTTATTATGACTAAAAACCTCAAATTCTAAAGGTTATTATAGTCAACAACAAAATATTGAGAAATAAAGTTAGGCTGCTGTCAAAATATACAACTCAATTATACATAGGAAATTTATTGTTTTAATAAAAGCGTTCAATTTGAATTTTCTAACGAGCTTTTAAAGTTAATTAGTGTTATATTTTGAACTTCACTACATTTGAGTGTTTCATACGCGTGGCGCATGAAGTAAAATTCGAGTTTAGAAAAGCCTGAAAATTAGCTTTGGTCGCTGAATGCGACCAAACTAAATTTCCAGGCTTTTCTAAACTCGAAATTTTACTTCATGCTTAACATAGGATTGGATACACTCGTTAAAAGCTTTAAATTGAACGGTTATTCAAAATTAGCGAATGCCTGAAAATTGACAGCGTATACATGGAAATATGTATACTTAAAATTTAAACGCCCTTGTATGATTTTACTTATACTGGGTGTTCGATGAAAAACGCTCAACGCGATAACTCCGTTATTTATTGATAGATTTTATTGAACTAAAAACCAAAGTCAATGGCCGTTTAAATACTAAGAAATGACAATATTTTTGTTTTTCAATAATAACTTCGTTGCCAAATAATAGCCAACCTTAAGTTTATAAACGGCTGCCTGTAATTTTTCATTTTTATTACATAGACCTTATTTTTCTGAATCCATTAATGTCTAATATTTTGTTTTTTTTTTAAATATTGTTGTCGAAAATAAATTGAAATTAATCTATTTAAGATTATATTTTTTTTAAATCAAATTAGTGTCCCTTGTAAAAATATTTAAATACATCAATTTTAAAAATTCGGACTTCATTTTTAATCAGTAATTTATACTCATGGCGCATGAAGTAATATTTCGAGTTTAGAAAAGCTACGCGGGGCTTTTTTAAACTCGAAATTTTACTTCATGCTTAGTCTGAGAGTGGAAAGCACTCGTTTTATCATTAGACATTATTTTTAAAGCGTATCAAATTTGGAGCTTTCGTTTGTAAAATCCTGTGTGTTTACATCAATCTTTGTTGAATCCTATTTGATTACATCAAATTCGGTGTTTAGGATTGTTAAATCTTGTTTGTTTATATCAAATTTGTAGGTTAGATTAGTTAAATCTTGTTTGTTTACATAAAATTTGTAGGTTAGGATAGTTAAATCCTGTTTGTTTACATGAAATTTTGGGGTTAGGATTGTTAAATCATGTAACATCAAATTTGTAGGTTAGATTACTTGAAATTTGTTTATTGGGATACTCTATGTAGCATAAAATAAATAAGTAGCGCAAGTGTTAAGTTAATATTCTTTTTAAGAAATAAAGTATTTATTAAATATTAAAGTTGCGATTAAAGTAATAAACTGTAAATGTATAATAAATTCTTAATGGATAATGGATAATCGATAGCTAACCCCATCTAATGCTCCATAGTGGCATCGTCAATGACACGAATGCACAAAGTGCATATACAGGTCACTGTTTTGTCCACGAACGAGCTAAACTCCCTACTGAGCAAAACACACACAAATAACGTTTTATCAACATTGTAGCAACAATAAATGTTGTTTTAATGTTGATGAAACATTACTTAAATGTGTTTGCTCAGTGAGTCTGTGTGGACACAAATTCAATTTTTATAATAAATTGGTTGACGGAACACGCGAATTAAATTTGAACCAAAATCAATATAAACAATATTATAACGACAATTTTCAAATGCTGTTCTTTTTTGGTTGACATTACTTTATAATAAATGACATTTGACAATATTTTTGTTGAATACATAAATTGCATCTCTTTACAACATCGTGGATTGCATTTTTTTTTATTTCAAGTCACACTACATTTATTATCAAAAAATCATGTGAACAAGATTTTTATTATTATGTGTTTGCATGACTTGTCTAATATTATATTATACAATCTAATAGACTAATAAATTGATTGACTTATAACTGTATGTTTTAAGTTTACGTAAAGTGATTATTATACATAAAAATACTGTTATTCCTTCCTTCACTATTTATTTAATTAAAAATGACGTAAGGAATAGCAGTCATTTTATGTGTGATTGATTTATTATTATATGTTTTTGGCATAAATATAAAACTAACATCAACATATCGGGCATAATTGGATTCAGGAAAACAATTGCACATTGTTTTCTGAATCCAAGTATGCCCGATATGTTGATTTTCGTTTGAACTTTATGCTAGAAAAATGTAATAATAAATCAATCGCAAATAAAAAGAAAAGAATTAAAAGAGAAAAGTATATGCAGCCATTTGAAAATTTTAAGTTGACTATTATTTGACAATGAAGTTAATTTAAAGAAAATAAACAATTAATGTCAATTTATAGTAATAAAACGACCATTGAGTTTGTTTTTAGTTCATTCAAATCGGTCAATAAATAACAGAGTTATGACGTTAGGCGTTTTTTATCGAACGCCTGGTATATGTAAATTAATAAAAGTGGCAAAAAACATATTAATAGGTATATTTAATTTTGATATGGATTACCACGTAGTAAAGGTGAAAACCATCGTGATTTTAGTAATAATCATTATGAGCCTTACCTACAACAAGGAAATGCCTAAAATTATTATTAAAATATACTGTATTTTATCTGTAATGTAGCAAACAATGAAAATGTAATGACTTTTTTTTAATAATGTAGTTTGTTTTAGTACACTTTTTATTAGTATTTTAGATCATTTTTGGGCCTGACGTTGATCCTTAAACTTTTTTATATCAATATATTTTTATAGTTATTCAAAGGCGGCATAAAAAATACTTAGATCGGATCTTGTTAAACTTCCTATCAACTTTTTTTATACTCTCATAGTTAACCTTGTGCGTTGTTGATTGACCCATAAAAAATACCATTCCGTGTGGATCTCGTTGAACTGTGTTTTGGATATTTGAATATTTGTATGTTCACTGTGGATGACAGACAGCAGTAATTTATACATATTATTGCCTGTTGCCTGGATGTGTGTATGAATGTTTCAACGCTAAATTTAACTAACAGCCAGCGCGCCATTGTCACAGAATTATTGTTTTGTTATCCTCCCTGTTTCCAAACAGATAATACCATTGTGCTGAACAAAAACCGATTATATCTAAGCTATTATATCGTTACGATTCGACAAATTGTATAAGGATGTAATAATTATTTAGTTTGTTATCTTTTATACTTTATAAGTGATTTTAGATAGAAGGTAGGGATTTTATTATATTTATAAATATGCTTTAACCCCTTAATATGACGCTATTGAAACGCTGAAAATTCGGCAAATTATTTTCATTACTACATGCAATTTTTTTTGTTTAATAAGCATTTATTCTACCAATTAAATATATATACATAACAAAATATATTAATTAAAATAAAATAAACGCTCACTCTTAAGATTATTGTTTAGTAGTTTATCTTAACAAAGCTTTCAACTTGTAGAGAAAAAAGAAACATCCAATTTATTTGTTTCCTATTAACTAGTAACTGAATTAGTATCGGTAAAACTGAAAGAATATAAAAAGAAATGAAGTGAGAAAAAATGAATATAAAAGGTGTTTGAATAACCTTAAGGTTGCAGTTTACTAGAGTGGGACAGACTCTGCCCAGTCATTTGCTAGAGTGTGATAGATCTATATTTCTATTTGCAGCATAAAAAGGTAAACGTAATATATCATAGATAATTTTTTAACTAATGTTGAGCTAATTCAATGCTGAATGTAAGGACACCCTTGAATTTTACGTAGTACAAGTTTTTGTTGACTAAATGGAGTAAATAAATGACTCAAAAAATAGCTATTTTCAGGATTTTTCTACAAAAAAAATTAATATCTTAATCGTTTTTAATTGGTGACATTAAAATCTCTTAAGTTTTAGGATTAGTTTGATTATTTTGATAATATTGTCCCATAATCAGAACATGAATGGTGCTGGAAGTAGTGACTAACGAAAACATTGGATTTTACCCATAATAAATAGCAACCTTAATATACTAAAAACTAGTAAACATTAAAAGTGCGATTATTTTCGCAATCTACAACAAGTTAGTCTTACAAAGACTATATCAAACACTCATTGAAACAACTACTTCCCGGGCTAATACCCCGACGGACATTGAATTATACAACAAGTGTTTGCTGTTACATACAGTAACCTACTGCAAATGTAACAATTTGGGTCAAATTATTCAGGCCATCTATAGACGCGTTTCGAGATTTATCTCTCCTCAGTATAGCTTTGCCATTCCCTCTAAACAATTTGACACCTTAGACTGGCGGTCACGTTACCGTTCAAACATTAGTATAAATGAAATTGCCAATTCTTGGTTGCAGAATACTTCAAACATTCAAAGTGCGATTCTCTTTCGCACTTTTAATGTTTGAAGTATTCTGCAACCAAGAATTGGCAATTTCATTTATACTAATGTTTGAACGGTAACGTGACCGCCAGTCTAAGGTGTCAAATTGTTTAGAGGGAATGGCAAAGCTATACTGAGGAGAGATAAATCTCGAAACGCGTCTATAGATGGCCTGAATAATTTGACCCAAATTGTTACATTTGCAGTAGGTTACTGTATGTAACAGCAAACACTTGTTGTATAATTCAATGTCCGTCGGGGTATTAGCCCGGGGAGTAGTTGTTTCAATGAGTGTTTGATATAGTCTTTGTAAGACTAACTTGTTGTAGATTGCGAAATGAATCGCACTTTTAATGTCTGAAGTATGCTGCAACCAAGAATTGGCAATTTCATTTATACTAAAAACTAGTAATAGGAATAATCGATATATTTTAATAATTAATTATTTTGAAACGAGATGTTTTAATAATCGATTAAACTAGTATTTAAAATTTAGTATTTAACCTTTCAGTTCAAAAATATGATGAGCGGGAGACGGGGGGGGGGGGGGGGTAGGGGGTGCTGAATTATTATGTAGTACAAATAAGCGATATAAAATTATCTTGTAAAACAAATACGAGCCGCAGAATGTTTATCATACATCGAACAAGGTGTTTTTTTTCTGGAACTGGTTTTTCGGGAATGCTTTTTTACAGAGAGTATTTTTGGGGGTCGTTTTTTACGAGTGTTTTTTGGGTAGGGGGGGGGGTGATATTACAAGCAACGTTTTTTTATGGGTAGTTGTTTCGGGGGGTGGTTTCTCGTGGGCGGTATTTCAAAGGGTTGGTATTTCAGGGAGTGATTTTTATGGAGGGGTTTCAGGAATAGTTTTCCGTAACGATGATTTTTAGGGGGCTTGTTCCATTCAGGAGATGTTTTTCTATAACGTGTTTTTTTTCCGTAGGTGTGATTTTTAATAAAAGTTTTTACAAGGAGTGTACTTTTTTGAGGGAGTGACTTTTAGGGTTTGTTTTTAAGCCTGTGGTTACATGAATGTTTTTTCTAGCTTTGTTAGTAGTAAAGATCAGCATTTTTAGGGTTTGTTTTTAAGCGTGTGGTTACATGAACGTTTTTTCTGGCTTTGTTAGTAGTAAAGATCAGCATTTTTATATAATTATTATTATTTATTGATTTATTGAATGAAATACAAAACAACCGTTATATCAGTGACTATTAATATTACTATATAATAATTAGTAGTCTTGTCTACCGAGATAATAAGCGATACATTTGTTTATAATAATTAATGGTCCAGTCTACCGAGATAATAATCAATTATTTTAGTATACTAATTAGTAATTTGCCCAAACAAATAATGGCTTAAATTATTATGTACTATTTTACCTACGCCCTATCTAGTAACCGCATTATACCACACTGTCATCTTGACAAGTATGATTGACATTACGTACACATACACGTAATAGCTTTGACAAGTACATTACGTGCTGACAGCTGAACAGCTGATTGCTTACCGTACAACCAAATGACATTTCTTTGATATACAGGGAATTTTTCTTTAAAGTATACGAATTCTAAATTCAGCTTATTTTCTTTAAATCATTAGTTATTCGTTGATTTTTTTAAGAGTTCAATTTGAAGCTTTAAGCAAGTGTTTTTCAATCCCAGATTAAGCATGAAGTAAAATTTCGAGTTTAGAAAAGCCCCGTGAACATTTGTCGAGGGACGCGCAGCGACCCGAGAAAAATTTTCTGGGCTTATCTAAACTCGAAATATTACTTCATGCGCCACGCGTATAAAACACTAAAATATTGTGAACTCTATGTATATTTAAACCTCACTTAAAATCAGTGTTTTATTCGCGTGGCGCATGAAGTAAAATTTCGAGTTTAGAAAAGCCCAGAAAATTTGTCTCGGGTCGCTGCGCGACCCTCGACGAATTTTCACGAGGATTTTCTAAACTCGAAATTTTACTTCATGCTTAGTCTGGGAGTGGAAAATACTTGTTTTTAGCTTTAAATTGATCTCTTTTATTCCTTGTATGTTGATCAAGTTGTAATTTAGTTTTCATCATATTCCTGGTACTATTAAGAATTATTACAATCAATATGTTGTTCTTTCATGCTCATTGTTTATTTTGTTAGGGCATAGGTAAAGTATCGTACGTTTCTCGAGTGGTATGGTAATTACATACGCGCGGAATACTGCACTCGCCGCTGCGCGACTCGTGCGCAACATGTCCGCTCATATGTAATATGCTGCATACCACTCTCGTTACGTTATATACTATTACCCGATTAAATATTTGCTTAAATTAGTGTATACTAATTTACCCGATCAAATAATCGCTTAAATTCGTATTACTATTTTACCCGATCAAATTATCACTTAAATTAGTATTTACTAATTTACCCGATCAAATAACCGCTTAAATTAGTATATACTAATTTCCTCATAATAATCGATTATATCGATATATTTCAATAATCGAGTAATTACTAATTAGTATATCGATTATTGCCATCACTACTAAAAACTAAGATTAACTTAATTTTACTTTTTCCTTCCCAAAATATTTAAGGCAACATCAATACCAATAGTTTTGAATATTAATCTCAATTTATACTTAAATTCGTTATAATTATAAATTTGTTTGATGTTTAATTTATTTATAAGATAATTATAAACTTTAACAGTAAAATGTAATATTTCTGTTTCTCCGATAGTTTCTTTTTAACTTTTTTTTATTGTATGCGAAATTCTTTTCTGCAATATAAAATTTATTTAAGTCTGTAACACCAGAATCTTCAAATATTTTAACACTTAAGTACGTATATTGATGATGCTACTTAAGCAAATGGGCATTAGATGGCGTTTACGCTGTATAAATGGTCAAAGATGTTCAGTATTCTTTAAGCACTGGTTCGGGACTAAACGGCAAGCACTACAAATCGATGATTAGCAACTTCTTATTCCCTAAACTGGATGAAAAGAATACTAACGACATGTGGTTTCAACAGGATAGCGCTGCATGCCACACAGCGCATTCCACAATGGACTTTCTGCACAAGCGATTAAAGGGCATGGTCACTTCGCGCGGCGGTGACGTTATCTGGCCACCAAAATCGTGTGATTTAAACACACATTTATGTTCTTGAAAGTAGCATTACCATAACCGTCAACGGCAAACGCTACAGATCGATGATGAGCAACATCTTATTGCCTAAACTGAATGATAAAAATACCAACGACATGTGGTTTCAACAGGATGGCGCTGCATGCCATACAGCGCATTCCACAATGGACTTTTTGCACGAGCGATTTGAGGGCATGGACACTTCGCGCGGCGAAGGTAAACAGGTAAGCGTGTTAAGCTAGATAAGCGTATAACAACAAATATTTATTGTATAATTCAATATCCGCTGGGGTAGTTGTTCGGGAAGTAGTCGTTTTGATAATAATAATGAAATTGGAGCTGAAGGCTTTAATTTCCCCGAAAATGTTTTTTCGTGAAAGCATTTTCGATGACGTAAGATCATTTTTTATATGAAAGTTTAAATTCCGCACTTTCCATGGATATTTCAAACTTCTCATATTTTGTACCGAAACTCCAAATCGAATGTTTTGGTATGAGTATTAATCTTTATACTGTCAGAATGAATATTCCCATTGAAAAATGTATTTTTCAATGGGACTGATAATTTATTATTAAAGAATATCGGATGATATATGACCAAAATACGTACGTAACAAAAATACAATTTAGATACTAATTGCAATTCCCGTTTCAAAGCCAACATTTTCACGGTCGCAAGTAGACGCAGCTGCAATTCAATTCAAAATATGGTCCATTGAATGGACATCATTTTTGGAAAATAAAATCCTAGCTTTGTGCTTCGATGTGTTTAAAAGTTGCACGATTTTTAAGAAACACGTAAATTCCCATTGAATTTATATGGAGAAAGTACTATTGAGTTAAAACCTTCATATTGTGAGCTTTGTCCTGATAAACCACATGATCTGGTATTGCTACAAATCTTAAACATCACTTAACATGAACTTAAACACCGCAAATAATTATCAATTTGGCCGCTACAATGACTTTTACTTTTTATTCCTATGCGCGTCTTTTTTCTGATTTGGAGCCATTGTGCGGCGACGTGTACTGGCCACCGAAATCGTGTGATTTAAACACAAATTTATGTTCTTGAAACTAGCATTACCTTAATCGTCAACGGCGAACGCTACAGATCGACGATAAGCAACTTCTTATTGCCTAAACTGGATGATAAGAATACCAACGATATGTGGTTTCAATAGGATGGCGCTGCATGCCACACAGCGCATTCCACAATAGACTTTCTGCACAAGTGATTTGAGGGAATGGTCACTTTGCGCGGCGGCGACGTAAACTGGCCACCGATATCGTGTGATTTAAACACAAATGTATGTTCTTGAAACTAGCATTACCATAACCGTCAACGGCGGACGCTACAGATCGATAATAAGCAACTTCTTATTGCCTAAACTGAATGATAAGAATACCATCGACATGTGGTTTTAACTTGATGGCGCTGCACGCCCCACAGCGCAATCTACAATGGACTTTCTGCACAAGCGATTTGAGGGCATGGTCACTTCGCGCGGCGGCGACGTGAACTGACCACCGAAATCGTGTGATTTAAACACAAATTTATGTTTTTGAAACTAGCATTATCATAACCGTCAACGGCGAATGCTATAAATTGTTCTGATAAACCACATGATTTGGTATTGCTACAAATCTTAAACATCACTTAACATGAACTTAAACACCGCAACTAATTATCAATTTTGCCGCTACAATGACTTTTACTTTTTATTCCTATGCGCGTCTTTTTTTTGATTTGGACCCATTGTGCGGCGACGTGAACTGGCCACCGAAATCGTGTAATTTAAACACAAATTTATGTTTTTGAAACTAGCATTATCATAACCGTCAACGGCGAATGCTATAGATTGTCCTGATAAACCACATGATCTGGTATTGCTACAAATCTTAAACATCACTTAACATGAACTTAAACACCGCAAATAATTATCAATTTTGCCGCTACAATAACTTTTTTACATTTTATTTCTATGCGCGTCTTTTTTCTGATTTGGACCCATTGTGCAGCGACGTGAACTGGCCACCGAAATCGTGTGATTTAAACACAAACTTATGTTCTTGAAACTAGCATTACCATAATCGTCAACGGCGAACGCTACAGATCGATGATAAGCAACTTATTATTGCCTAAACTGAATGATATGAATACCAACGACGTGTGGTTTCAACAGGATGGCGCTGCATGCCACACAGCGCATTCCACAATGGACTTTCTGCACGAGCGATTTGAGGGCATAGTGACATTGCACGGCGGCTAAATTGGCCACCGAAATCGTGTGATTTAAAGCCTTTGGACTTTTGTTTAGGGCGATCTTAAATCACAGGGTTTATTCGAATAAACCGCAAACTATTGATGCCCTTAAAGTTAACATAACGAACGCCATCGAGCAAATTTAGCCAAATGTATGCGATAAAGTCATCGAAATTTGACCTCCCAAATACGTGCCACCAAGCACAGCCGCGGACATTTGAACAACGTTATATTTCATACTTAATGCCATTAAAAATACTTTCAAATAAACAAAAACAAAATATATATAATGTATACACACAACTTCTTTTATTTTCAGTTAGAAAGGGAGCGTCCTAATTGAAGCACCCTTTATTTTATGTTATCTAACACGTTAATATTAATAATAACAATTATTTTCGTTGTGTGATTATTGCCATAGTGGGTTTAATTTTCAATCGTATCATTAAACATAAACGGAAATGCAGGATTGATTGAATGCATCGCTAATTGTGCGAATGATTTATATATTCTCAGCAATTTGGCAACATCAAAGCCGACGTTATCGTTGTAATCGGACGTTGCAAACATTGCCAGTCTCGTAATTCAAAAAGCCCTTTTGATATTAACCTTCTTTCATCCGGGATTACACATCGTAATATCTTACGAGAGTATAATAGAAATAAGATCATATTCTGCATGCATAATAGATACGCTTTATTTAAAGAAGAACATATAAAACTTAACGAGCAGTCTAGTATAAAGTTATTAGATATTTTATTTATTTTTTATAATTCTTTGAACTTTTATGCATTGGATATTATTATCTTTAACTGAATATAATTTAAACATTAAGATTGTTGAGACCTTTACTATGTAGTATTCCATTCCAAATAGTAAATAGAAATATTATTTAAGTTTAACCTATTAACGGCCGTGTGAATTTAGAGTTAACTCTCAAAGTTGATTATAGTTAAAATTCTGGCCTTTTTCTATGATTAATATGAATGACTTATTATAATACATACTGGGATTTTTTCTTTTAAATATACATAATGTATACGCTGTAAATTTTCAGGAATTCGTCGATTATATAAATGAGTCCAATATAAAGTTCAAACGAGTGTTTCCACTCCCAGATTAAGCATGAAGGAAAATTTCAAGTTCAGAAAAGCCTTAAAATTGGGTTTGGTTGCGTAGCGCGTAGCGCTACGCGACCAAACCAAATTTTCAGGCTTTTGTAAACTCGAAATTTTACTTCATGCGCCACGCGTATTCAAATCACTGAAATATTGTAAAGTTAGAAATACACTTTAAAAATGAATAGTAGTCAAAATATTTAAATTACAAAATATATACATTTCTTTTGACACATTCTCAAGTCAGATCAAAATATGCAATGTATCAAATGAACTTATTTAGTTGGTAATTAAAAAATAATATAATTATGTTGCGTTATTGTATCCATGGTGTGTAATGGTTTAAACGTAGTATAATTAGCTTAAGTAGTATACGATGCTACTTAAGCTAATTATACTACGTTTAAACCATTAAACTTAATAGGCCATAGACCATTAAACTTAATAGGCGTTTATGCTTTCGAACATATGTAAACTACACAGGCCATAATAAATGGTCAAAGATGTTCAGTATTCTTCAAGCACAGATTCAGGACTATACTGATGAAGGCGTTGAAGCCTAAAACGCTTATATACTGATGATAGCATTAAAGCCTGAAACGCGTTATGAACAAATTTATGTTCTTAGTATAGTTATTCTATTCACTATTTAAATATAATTTAATGAAGCAATAAAAAGATTGTAATTTAATACCATTGTCCAAAGCTTACAAAATCATTACCTCGTATCGAATTTCCAATTCAAAAGACAAACTGTTGAGCCTTGAAGACTTGCCAACTCTGGTTATGAATGCTGCGGAACAGAAGCGCAGATAAAAAAAATCTCCCAGATAGGTCAGTTTCATGTGTAATTTATAGCCTCGAAAAGGGCGCCTTTTTCTTAACCCGATCTCGAAAAGATTTATCGAAAGCGCAGAATGAAATATTTTTTATCCGCGGCGCAGAATAATAAATTTCCTCCGACTGTTCAGTGGTGAAGGATTGTGTTTCCCCTGACTGATTTTGGAGTCTAAGTTATCGACAGAAATGCAATAACCGGGAACCAGTAATTACTTCATGTCACGCCTTGCCCTGATACATTAGCGTGATGAAGACTGCACAACGAAAGCGATGGCTTCCTCATATTTCAACATTGGCGTAGTTAGAGAGATGTTGGCTATAATGTACAACACGTTCACGAGGAGGCCCTATTAATTAAAGTTGAAGTTAACCTGGGAGTTTAATAGATTGCCTGGGGTGGTAGGAAGTTTGAAAAGTTGTATGTTTCAACAATAAAAATACACTACTTAACCCAAAGAAATATTGTTCTATCCCAGAGAAACAAATGAGCCGTTTATTTTGAAACTGGCCCAAATGCATTTTTCAAATTTTTGTTGTTAAGTGTAATATCCTTTATAATTTGAGAGTTGCCATCATAAACAGCAAATTGTTGTTAAGTTTATTTAAAATATATAATAATTTTAAGCACAATAATACCAATAAGACCCTCTCTTATCCTTGAGCTTGCCATATGGACTAGTATCTGAGACCAAGGAAAAAAATAGAAATAATAAAAAAAATACTAAAGCGGCCTAAGTCCACTTCATTATCAAAATTGTCCGAAAGTGTAGTTCTTTAATATCAGGATATTCGTTTTTTAACAAATGAGCGTAATTTTAGCGTCGCAGAAATGTCCTTATGCAACAGAAATAATTAACTCTTTTCGCCCCAATATTTGTTATTAAAAGTGCCCGAATGGTAATAACTTTATTCTTACTGAAATAAAACAAGAGGATTTTATATCAACAAGATTTTTAAAGGGAGCAGTTTTTAAAAGGTTGAAGCGTTCTAAAAGAGAAACAATAAATTTCTTACCAATATAAGTTTTCAATTAGACATTAACAGATAAGGATGTCCTTCTGTCCTGCTGTCCTTCTGTCATTCTGTCACCACGATAAAGTCTAAACCGATTTAGCTGTTAAGATGACACTATAAACCTAAATTTTTATTACAATAGTAGTATTGGTTTAACTTTTGGTATAAATGCGGAAACCGGAAGTGGTAGTTCACTTTTAGCATTTTTTTTTGTTTTTTCATTAATAGTGATCATATAAAAAAATCTTGTTAAGAAAAGTTGTGAATAATCAAACAAAATTAGCATTTAATGGTGTATACACATATAACCAAAAATTTTATAAATCAATGAAAATTTATTTTTTTATTTTATTTTATTTATTGTAATTTAATTAATATTATATTTTTATACGTACCAGGTTTATGTTATGTTTTTGTCTTGTAATTGAGAAATGTTTCCTTTTAGACAATAAATGTATTAATACTATAAAACCTTATGAAACTTTTATAAATTGACAAAAATCTTGAAAAATTAAAAATCTCATGAACATTTCATCAAAATTAAGAAAATCTAATATATTTACGAAAACTGCCAACGTTTTAAAATTCGACTGAAAATTTATTATGAAATGGGCAGTATATTTTGAGCTTTACACTAAATCAGTGTTTTATACGCGTGGCGCATGAAGTAAAATTTCGAGTTGAGAAAAGCCCGAATTTGGATTTGGACGTCCAAATCCAAATTCTTAGGGCTTTTCTCAACTCGAAATTTTACTTCATGCTTAGTCTGGGAGTGGAAAACACTCGTTAGGTAACTTTTTCAAGTTTATAATTGATTGCTTTCAAAATTTTCGTCAGTTTTTAAAATGTTGTCAGTTTTCGTGAATTTCCATCATTATCATTAAATAAACAAAAAAATTACGCCTTTATGAATATCAAACATTTTCCTTTTCGTAAATATTCAACAATGAGTTTTCGTTACTTTCCTAAATTTTCGTCAACCAAAAAGATATTAACGCCTTCCGTGAATTTCCCAAGATTTCTTCAAAATGTTTTCGTTTTTTTGTATTCGTAAATATTTAAGATTTTCCTTGATTTTCAAAATGTTAACGTTCATTTTTATGAATTTCCGTCAATTTTTCAAATCTTGGCAGTTTTCATGGATTTTCAAAACTTTCGCTAATTTAAAAATAATATGATAAAATTGAACAAATAAAAAGATTCAAAATAAATGTTGGCTAATTTGTTCACATTTTAGCACTTTTTTGAATTTCCTTCAATTTTTTTAATCTTGACAGTTTTCATGGATTTCCTAAAGATTTGAAATAAATGTTGGTTCATTTTGGCACTTTTCATGAATTTCCGTCAATGTTTTTTAATCTTGGCAGTTTTCATGGATTTTATTAATTTTATTTCTTAATCTACAAAAAAAATTGATAAAAATGAAAAAATATAAAGAAAAATTATTAAATATTTAAATCATCGATTGTTCGACATTTTAAAAATTGATAAAAACAATAAACGTAAATAGATGATATTTTGAATATTAACGAAAATCTAGGAAGTTTATGAAAACTATTTAAGAATTTGAAAGTTGACGGAGATTTAGGATAACAGTTAAGTTATAAACATTTCGAAAATCTTGGAATAATATGATAAGTGTCAACATTATTAATATAAATTTAGGAAGTTCATAAAAACTGCTAAGATTTAAAAAAATGGACAAAAATTTATGAAAAGTGCATTTCGAAAATTGACGAAAATCTTGAAAACAATCGAATTTTATAAATCAATTAAAAACTTGAAAAAGTTATCTTATGAGTGTTTTCCACTCCCAGGCTAAGCATGAAGTAAAATTTCGAGTTGAGAAAAGCCCTAAGAATTTGGATTTGGACGCGCAGCGTCCAAATCCAAATTCGGGCTTTTCTCAACTCGAAATTTTACTTCATGCGCCACGCGTATAAAACACTGATTTAGTGTAAAGTTAAAAATATACTTCTCATTTCATATTAAAATTTTCAGTTGACTTTTATAACCTTGGAAGTTTTTGTAACTATATTAGATTTTCGTAATTTTGATGAGTTGTTTATGAGATTTTTAATATTTCGAGATTTTCGTCAATTTATAAAATTTTTATGAGATTTTATAGTATCAATCCATTTATTGTCCAAGAGGAAACATTTCTCAATGACAAGACAAAAACAAAACATAAACCTTCAGCAAAATCTGTTGTTTGTACCTAAATGTGTTGTTTGTTTTTTACTCTTTTATGTACCTATATTTATTATGTATTTGTATTTATATTTCATTTATTATTATTTTTAGTTTATATAATATTAATGTACTAGTTAAAATGGACTTCCGTTAATAAATAAATAAATAAAATTGTCAGAATTTTGAAAATTAACGGAAAACCTTGAAATATTGAAAACTTCGAGAAAATTCTATAATTTGACGAAAATCTCTAAAATATTGAAATCTTACAAAAATTGCAAAATATTGAAATCTGACAAAAATTGCTAAATATTGAAATCTTACAAAAATTGCAAAATATTGAAATCTTACAAAAATTGCAAAATATTTAAATCTTACAAAAATTGAAAAATATTGAAATCTTACAAAAATTTCAAAATATTAAAATCTTAAAAAATTGCAAAATATTGAAATCTTACAAAAATTGCAAAATATTGAAATCTTACAAAAATTGCAAAATATTGAAATCGTACAAAAATTGCAAAATATTGAAATCTTACAAAAATTGCAAAATATTGAAATCTTACAAAAATTGCAAAATTATGAAATCTTACAAAAATTGCAAAATATTGAAATCTTACGAAAATTGTATAAATCGAGAAAAATCTTGGAATATATTAAATCTCATGAACATTTTATAAATCGCAAAAAATCTTGAAATATTGAAAATCTCATGAACATTTCATAAATTGACAAATATCTCGAGATATAATTTGATATAAATCTCGAAATGTTGAAAAGCTGATGAACATTTTATAAATCTGATGAGCATTTTACAAATCGACGGAAGTATTGAAAAGTTGAGAAAAATGTTATAAATCGATGAAAATTTCGAAATAAATATGTTGAGAAATATGTGAATTCTCAAATGCACATATTTTGTTACTTTTTATTAAATGATCAGTATATTTTCAACTTTACTTTGAAACAGTGTTTTATATGCGTGGCGCATGAAGTAAATTTTCGAGTTGAGAAAAACCCGAATTTCTTTCTAACTAATATCAAAACTGACATTTTGTTTCAACGTCATTGACATTTCTCGGTTTGATATAATTTGACATTTTTTAAATAAATTCAATTTTTCTCGTGTAACGTGTTGAAAACGTTAATTCAATTGTTGTTTCTTAATTTTTGTTAGTATTGACACAACTTATTGTTATTATTATTTATTTACATGCTGATTTTACTGAGTTTAATCATTTTCCAGATTTCAATAATCGTTGACAGTATCGTTACTTTTTCATGATTTCTTATTTTAATTTACTTTTTTAATATTGATATATCTTATTTTTTGTCATTATTTTTCATATTTTTATAATTTCTGTATATTTTGTTACTTTTAGCGATTTATTTATAAAGCCTCTTTTGTGTTTTGAGCAATTTAAAAAACAGATCCTTGACTTTTTGCTAATAAATTTAAATTCCCTTAATTTTAGATGATGTTTCCCAATTAATAAAATTCCCGACTTTTTCGGTTTTTATGATATACAGGGCATTTTTCCTTTAAGTAGTTTCCGGGCATTGAAGTTTGGAACGAGTATGACCAGTCTTTGATTAAGCATGAAGTAAAATTTCGTCGTTTGCTCTCTCCGCTTCGCCAAACCAAATTTTCAGGCTTTTCTAAACTCGAAATTTAAGTAAAATTGGAGTTGTCACTTTTAAAACTAACAATTTAATTTCTTATAACATTTGAAAGAGCTAAAGTACTTTCGACATAGTTTATATTGCTATAAATTAAAAAAAACACACTCGATACATTTTATAACGCTTTACAACACTTCGAAAACGCAATTTATGCAATTTAGGAAATATTCTAACTACGTGTATAACAGAGCTGGGACGAATCATCAAAAAAATTATTCGAATAACGAATACGCATCACCTAATATGATTCGAATTACGAATACTTAAATAAAGCATTCTTAAAAAAAATATAATTCGAATCAATGATTTGACAAACAAAAATGTTCAAACCCCAATTATTTATTATTAAGATTGAATTTATTTGATAACAAACTAAATATCTGATTCTGTGTTACTCTAATTAAAGATGAATTTGTGTGTTTTTGAACTTCACTTGAAATCAGTGTTTTATACGCGTGTCGCATAAAGTAAAATTTCGAGTTTAGAAAAGCCTGAAAATTTGGTTTGGTCGCTTCGCTTCGCTACGCGACCAAACCAAATTTTCAGGCTTTTCTAAACTCGAAATTTTACTTTATGCTTAATCAAGGAGTGGAAACACTGTTTAGAACCTTTAAATCGAATCCGTCATATTCATGTAAAGAAACTATATAATCCCCAAAAAATGTGAGTGACACCTAAAATGCATTCACATTATAAGGAAGTTGTAGATAAAACAGATTATATTTTTTCTTATATCGCGAAAAATTGAGTAATTACGAAAATGAATCCAAACTCTCATTTATTTTTATTAAACTTGTCCGCTAATCAACTTTTCGACTGGGAACAAAAATGAAACATGAACATGAAAAAAGGACAATCCATTTTCATTGTTTTTATTTATGTGTAGTAATTACATCGCAACATTTTTCATGTTCTTTTAATGTCAGAAAAATGGGGGTGATTAATATTTGAAATGATCCATTAAATTTAAACAGAATAAATGAATTCTACTACATACGTCACCATCTAACGGAAAGTAGCTGTAGCTCTAAATCTATAGGATTATTTAAGCTCACGTTTAAAAGCAGTTTATTCCACTTCCGTTATTGATTTCACAGAATAAATTAACTATTGTATTCTCGATGGCAGCACAAACTATATTTAAAAATATTTTTAGAGAAATGGTGGATGCGTCGGATATGATTTCAAAACTAAATTAACAATAAGCGATCAAAGTCATTGTACAATAACATAAAAATACCGTTATCTCACAATAACTCCCACCACTTTTCTAATATTTAAAAAAATATACTCCTGGTATTTATCTTTGTACACTTTCTTAAGTATTTGAGAAATTGATATACGATATCCTTAAAATTTAAGACAAAACAAGACAAATGTGTAAGAAAAAGATAGATTGTATGCTTAGTAGAGTCTGAAAATTCTATGCTAACGTTTATAAAAAAACATAAAAGTACGTTTTCAGTAGTAACCCACTGAGCAAAGAAACGTTGCATGACACGTTGCATCAATGTTTTCGCGCAACATGAATCGTTGCGTTTCAAGTTGCATGAATGTTGAATAGATGCTGAATGTCCGCCTGCAGGAATGTTGCATGCTAAGGTTCAAAGAAAAATGTTGCTGCACCGTTGACAAACCAACGCCTATGCAACACGAGCGATTACTCTTATTTATATGCAACCTAACATACGAATGTATGTATGTATGCTAAGTTGCATACGATGAATGCATAGAATCCGTATTGTATACAACCCGATATGCAGCAATTAAGTGAACGTTATAGGAAGGTTTCTCTCGTAATCTCAATGCAAAATTTATTTCTGGGTTTAAATGGCTCAAAAAATACAAATATATGTTGGTAACAAGAAAACAATAAAAAACAGTCTTGCAAAAAGTAATGTATAGTCTAGGGCAGGGGTCTCCAAACTACGGCCCGCGGGCCAAATCCGGCCCGCGTTATCATGATTTTGGCCCGCGACTAGAGATACATTTTGCGTATATGAAATATTTTTAAAACGATTTAGTGCTAACATTTTTTAAAATAATTATACAATTCGTGATGTAACATTACCGGTAATTTAAAATTGGGTAATAATAATAATAATTTTTTAGGCTTTTCTAAACTCGAAGTTCGAAGTTCGTAAAACGCTAATTAATCCGGAAATTCAAAAAATTACACAAATTCCAATAAATAGTTCTAAGAAGTGAATCCATGATTTTGTAAAAATTATAAGTTTTTGCGAATCTATCAACAAATTGCATTTTTACAATAATATAAAATTAAATTCTGTAGAAAACTAACTTAACAATACAATTTAATTTGTCAAAGGGACTTAGATCATCCACGGCATTCGGTGTAAACCTTTTGCCGTAATTGATCTTCCTTTAAGCCCAATATTATCGAAAACATGGTAACAATTGGTAGTTTAAAGTTAGACATAAAATACACACAAATTCCAATAAATAATAAATAAGTTATTCCATAGTTTTGTAAAAATTATAAGTTTTTAAGAATCATTTAACAAACTCATTGTTCTCTAATAACGAAGATAGTTACGAAAAATCGTAAAGATAGAAAAATGGTCCAAAATTTTATCATCTAAAACTATTGTTTAAACTATTTTTCTGTATTCTGATTAGTTATTGAGATATTCGCAACTTTTGCAAAATACAAAAATGCGCGTTAAGTCTAGACTTTTTTAATTTTCAGAAAAAAAAAACGGTATAAACCAGAAACTACTTAGGCTACCGAAAAGTATAATGCATTGTCATTTCAGCTATTTTGACGAGATCTATAAGCTGGGCATATTCATTTTCATACAGGATAATCCATAAAGTATCTAAATGAACATTTCAATTGTTTTTATTTTGAATCAAGACAACGAGTGTTTATCAAAGTTATCAATATTATATATAAGAGTGTTTTCCACTCCCAGACTAAGCATGAAGTAAAATTTCGAGTTTAGAAAAGCCTGAAAATTTGGTTTGGTTGCGTAGCGCGAAGCGCGGAGCGGCCAAACCAAATTTTCAGGCTTTTCTAAATTCGAAATTTTACTTCATGCGCCACGCGCGTAATACGCTGATTTATCCTGAAGCTTAAAAACATACACAAATTGCAATAAATAGTTCTAAATAACTTTTTAGAAGTATTTATTAGAACTTGTGTATGTTGGATGTTGTTGATTTTGTGTAAATTATAAGTTTTTACGAATCTTTCAACAAACAGTCGGTTTTCTCCAAGAAAAAAGATAGTTACGAATAAACTTAACGATAGGAAAACTGTCCAAAATGTTATTATTAAAAACTTTTATTTTGAAAATGTTTCTGTATTCCCATTAGTTATTGAGTCATTCGCAACTTTTGCGAAATATAAAAAAGCGAGCGCAGTCGCGTAATTCTCGCCTTTTTTTTAGTTTTAATAAAAAACGTTATAACTCAAAAACGAGCTACAGAAAAGTATAATACATGCATTTCAGCTATTTCAACGAGATCTACAAGTTGGGCTTATTTATTTGTATACCATAAAGTAAACCATAAAGTATCTAAAATAAAATCTCATTTGTATTTTTAAATCAAGAAGGCAAGAATTTATCAAAGTTATCAATATTATATATAAGAGTGTTTTCCACTACCAGACTTAAAATTTGGTTTTAGGCTTTTCTAAACTCGAAATTTTACTTCATGCTAACTAAGTTTGAGAATGATTACCGTGTAATTGAAACTAGTCACTGAAGTAAAATAAAAGTGGTATAAAAAAGTTAAGAGTTTTCTTTATATCAAAAATACAATTGTCTATTAAAGTTTTAAAAAATGCTTCTACAATAATTCGGATCTTGGCCCATTTGGTTATGTAGAATTGTATATGTGGCCCGCAAAGGAAAAAGTTTGGAGATCCCTGGTCTAGGGCACATATGGGCAACCCCCGGCCCGCGAGACATTTTGAAAAAACCCAATTAAAAAAATATTACATTAGGTACTTATACTCACGGGAGTGACAGTGAGGCGGCAAACATCAAATTCTTTGATGTTTGCCGCCTCACTCTTTGATAATCGCCGCCACTCGACTGGCTCGATCAAATTCTTTGAGGTTTGCCGCCTCACGGGTGACACATCAAAAGATTTATTGCTTCTCAATTATTTTAAACTAGTTTATTCCAGATTATTCGTTCAATTTGCCTATATAAGCGGGTGGATGGCCCGAACGTTAGTTCAGTTCGATTTGAGCTACCGAGGTGATAACTTGGACAAGCGATATCCTAGCGAACTGCTCGAGCCGTCAACTTGCTTTGTGACTTTGTGTGCATCTTGAGTGGTTACTAACTATAGTTTGTTATTAAGTTTATTGAACGAAAAGTAAACAAAAATGATGTCTGGTGGAAAGAAACGAAAAGTAGATACAGAGGGTCGCCATTTTCAAGAAAAATGGACTGAAGAATTCTTTTTTATCTTGCACAATGGTAAGCCTATTTGTTTGTTGTGTAATGAATCCATTTCAGTAAAAGAATTCAATATAAAGAGGCATTACTCAACTAAGCATGCTACACTGCACTCACTGACAAGACAATTAAGAACAGACAAAATCCAGAAGCTTACCGCAAATTCGGAAAAACAGCAACAAATGTTTCATAAACAAAGAACACAACTTGATAATGTTGTGAAAGCTAGTTTTATAGTTAGCTCAAAATTGGCAAAGGCATTAAAACCATTTGCCGAAGGAGAATTTATCAAGGAGTGTATGTTAGAAGTTTGCAGTATTATGTGTCCTGAAAAGAAAAAAGAATTTGAAAAAATTTGTTTGTCAAGACGAACTGTTGTTCGACGTATAGATATAATGGCTAATGATATAAAAACAACATTGACTGACCGTATGGTTGGTTATTAATCATTTTCCATAGGATTAGACGAGAGCACCGATTTGTCTGACACCGCTCAACTGGCTATATTTAATCGACGTGTTGATAAGGAGTTCACTGTTACTGAGGAATTGCTTGCTTTACAGCCGCTAAAAAGAACCACTACAGGAGACGATATTTTTATTGAAGTTCAAAAGGTATTCACAAGTTTTGGCTTGTCATGGTCAAAATTAATTGGAGTATGCACTGATGGTGCACCTTCTATGGTCGGCTTACGTAAAGGATTCATCGGAATTTTGAATAAAAAAGCAACAGAATTAAATGTTGCAAAAAGATGATTTGATAGTCCTTCATTGCATTATCCACCAACAGAACTTGTGTTCTAAGTCCATTCGACTCCAGAATGTTATGAATGTGGTAGTAAAAACCATCAACTTTATTCGATCCCGAGGGCTTAACCATCGTCAGTTCAAGGCGTTTTTGGATGAAATATCAGCTGAATATAACGACGTAACATATTATTGTGAAGTCAGATGGCTGAGCAAAGGAAAAATGTTGAAACGGTTTTACGAGCTTAGAAATGAGATTGCAGACTTTATGAAAATAAAAGATAAGCCACTATCTGAATTAGGTTACCCAAAATGGATATGTGACTTAGCATTTCTGGTCGATCTTACAGGCTATTTGAATGATTTAAATTTGGAACTTCAAAAACAAGGACAGTTAGAAAATGATTTGTACAGCCATTTAAAAGCGTTTCAGATCAAACTACGCTTGTGGGAGTCACAGATGCTGTCTGGTAACAGTTACCATTTCAACACGCTCTCTGCGTATGAAAATATTGCTTATGCTCAATATGCTGAAGAACTCAAGTTACTGTCGGAACAATTTTCGAACAGATTTTGCGACTTCAAAAACATGGAAGACTGTTTCAGTTTATTTGCTACTCCTACAACATATATTGTACAAAATGCTCCAATACACTTACAAATGGAGTTGATCGAGATTCAAGAAAACTCACTCCTAAAATCCAAATTTGAAGACGTAGAGTTGTGCGATTTCTACAAAAAATACCTAGAAGGAGACAATTTTCCGCAGCTTAGAAAATTCTTAAGAAGATTGATTTGTGCTTTTGGCAGTACTTATAAATGCGAACAGTTCTTTTCGTTGATGAAAGTAAATAAATCAACACATCGCACAAGACTGACTGACGATAATTTGGAAAATTCTTTACGTCTTTGTGTCAGTGGAATTAATCCAAATATCGATGGATTACTTTCCCAAATTCAAGCTCAAGTGTCTCATTGATTTCGGTGTATTTAACTTTCGTAGTTTGTAACAATTGCAAATTTAACGATTTAGTTTTAATGTATCATTTTTTAAATTTCATTTTGTTATTTTAATAAATTGTACTATAATAACATTGTCGTATTATTTCATGTCTAATATCTATCGCAAAAAAAAATTATCACTACTTTAAAATGCACTAAGTACTTTTAAACGCGGCCCGCGAACGTATTTGCACGCTAAAGTTTGGCCCTCAACATGTCAAAGGTTGCCCATACCTGGTCTAGGGGATACAGTACCCCGGAACCTACGTACCTATAATCTGTTTAATAACTAGGACGAGCGTTTCAAATTTCACGCGCCAAAACCTACAACTCTGATTGGCCGAGAGCGCGCTCATTTTACACTATGCTAATTACGTCATTATTAGACGCAACAGCTGACATAACCTTAATTCGAAGCGTTACCGAGTTGCAACTTTGTCTGTTTCGTAATAACCTTTTGTGTGGTGTTTCTTTAGCATGGTTAAAAATTAGTTTTGTTTATATTGTTGTGATGGATTATGGACCCAGTACAAGCTCGGTGATATCACCTTCACCTCCAAAAAAGTGTAAGAAGTTGGATTTGGGTCATTTATATCTGTCTGAAAAACAGTGCATAATAAATATATATTAGCAGATGATAACAGATGATCCACGTATGAAAATGACTGCTGTTGTATCAATTTGAATATAATTCCATGATTTTTCTCTGACTTTTCCGGTTTGAATGATATTCAGTGAATTTTTTATTTACGTAAATTTCAGGCATTGGTCGATTTTATAATAGAGTTCAATTTGAACTTTTGAACGAGTGTTTCCACTCCCAGGCTAAGCATGAAGTAAAATTTCGAGTTTAGAAAAGCCCCTTGAAAATTTGTCGAGGGTCGCCCAGCGACCCGAGACAAATTTTCGGGCTCTTCTAAACTCGAAATTTTACTTCATGCGCCACGCGTACAAAACACTGATTTGAAGTGAAGTTCAGAAACACATAAATACATCTTTAATTAGAATAACAGGGAGTTAGATATTTAGTCTGTTATCAACGATGTTCAGTAGTAATAATAAATAATTAGGTTTTCAATATTTTTGCTAAAACAACTGGTAACGATATTTATATATTAATAGTTGCAAAAAAATAATATACGAAAATTTATTCTTAAAGGATTTGTATTTGTGATTCGAAAAAACAGGATTCGCATCATATTTATCTCTTACGAATCCTTTATTCGAGTAGTCATGATTCGAATCATATTAGGTGATTCGGATTCGTGATTCGAACTCTTTTTACGAAGATTCGTCCCAGCTCTGATAGAGTTTTATTTCATAGATATATGGCGAGATGCCGTATAAGCATTTTAATTAAACTGACGATATCGTACGATGGAAAAGAAAATACTTAACCACAATTAAGAAGTACAAAATGGATATTTGATATTATTTAAAGAGTAATTATGAAATTATTTAAAATTGCCGCCAAATTTATCTAGTGATATATTTGGTAACTTTTTATAGTGTAAATTGGGCTTTGGCACTTATTCCTTCTAGTTTTTAAACAGACTATAGTACCCTTAAAATATTGTCAACAAGTGCATGAAGTTGCATACGATAAATCCATAGAATCCGTATTGTATACAACCCAATGTGCAGCAATTAAGTGAACGTTATAGGAAGGTTTCTCTCGTAATCTTCACGCAATATTCATTTCTGGGTTTAAATGGGTCAAAAAATACAAATATGTATTAGTAACAAGAAAAAAACTGTTTTGCAAAAAGTAATGTGTAGTCTAGGGGAGACAGTACCCCGAAACCTAAGTACCCAGTACCTTTAAACTCTGAAAACATTAAAATATTGTTAACAAGTGCGTGAACTTCAATTGAAATCAGCGTCTAATACACGTGGCGCATGAAGTAAAATTTCGAGTTTAGAAAAGCCCAGAAAATTTGTCTCTGGTCGCTGCGCGACCCTTGACAAATTTTCACGGGGCTTTTCTAAACTCGAAATTTTACTTCATGCTTAGTCTGGGAATGGAAAACACTCGTTAATAGCTTTCGGTTGAACTCTTTTTAAAAAACAACGAATATCTGAAGATTTACAGCATATAATTGGGACATGTTTACTTAAATAAAAAACTCTCTGTATGTTCAATGTCCATGAAATGTGTATACAACGATGCTGCATTACAGCAGCAGTTTTAACAATAATTATACAATGTTAAAAATGTAATGTTACCATTTTTAAAATATATCCAATGTTTACAATACAATGTTGCATAACAGTCAAATTGTAATGATTATATAACGTTGTGTTAATTTGTCGCAATATTTTTTAAGCGTTATAAAACATTGTTAAATTTTAGTATCATTTTTAACACTTAACATTTCGAGAGTTTTAACCAACTAAAAACCAAATTGAGTGCAATAATAGCATCTATATCTGAAAGAAGAAATAACCTGGAGTTTAATTTAGGGAGATTATTAAACAACTCAAGTATACCATTTTATTAGATTAATAACTATTAAATTAAAGAATTGCATTATTATCATTCATAGTTTGAATGTTGAAGGTGCAGTTATTGTAGATAATGTTATTTGCAATACTCACAGGATTTCAGGATATCACTTTTAACCGCATTCGCAATAAATTCTTTAGACGCACCACCAAAACGCGTGCTGTTATTACACATTTTAATTTTTACATTTTGACATACTTATTACCAAGGTTGATATGTTTAAAACACTTTGTTTTGGAACAGTGTTTTAAACATGTTTAAAAACAGCCGTCGTGTTTTAAACGGATTTGTTTTAAATATGTTTTAAATCTTAAATTTATTTAAAACGTGTTTTAAACGTTAAATTTATTTAAAACGTTTTTTTTTATTATCTTAGATTTACTAAATTCTATTTTATACTACTCACATTTTTTCTTTACATTTTTTAATGTTAGCTAAATTGTTGAGGATATTTCAAATTACATTATTAAACACAAGATTTTATTACCATATAATATCACAACTGTGTGTGTTTTTTTTAAGATTATAATTTGAATCTTTAAACGAGGGTTTTCCACTCCCAGGCTAAGCATGAATTAAAATTTCGAGTTTAGAAAAGCCTGAAAATTTGGATTGGCCGCGTAGCGAAGCGGAGCGGCCAATCCAAATTAGGCTTTTCTAAACTCGAAATTTTACTTCATGCGCCACCCGTATAAAACACTGAAATAACGGAAAGTTTAAAATATACAGCTTTTGCAATCTAATATGTTGATGTGAATAAAACGTGAGTCAAATTCTGAGCTTAACAAATTGTTTAAAACAGTAATTATAGGCAACCCAATAACTCTAACGTATATTAGGTTGCCTATAATCCTTGTTGGATGCGTGTATTTTCGGAACTTCACTGTGAATCGGTGTTTTTAAGCGTGGCGCATGAAGTAAAATTTTGATTTTAGAAAAGCCTAATTTGGATTTGGATTGGCCGCTCCGCTTCGCTAAACTCGAAATTTTACTTCATGCTTAGTCTGGGAGTGGAAAACACTTGTTAAAAGCTTCAAATTGAACGATTTGAAAGAACGAATTCCCGCAAATTTAAAAAACGTTGTAATTATCGGGATATGTATACTCAAAAGAAAAATACCCTGTATGTTCTGTTTTTAACATGTTTTAGGAACGTTTTAAACATGGTTTTAATTGTTAATGTTTTAAATGCTATGTCAATGAAAGAAAACTCGTTTTGGTAAAAAAACTGTTTGTTTTAATTAAATTTAAAAAAAACGTTTTTGTTTTTAAACAACCCTTCTTATTACTGTGTGAGAAACGTCAAATTTGAAACCCTACTTCGATATTATTAGAAACAAACATAATCCTTTACCAGCGATAAATGAACGTGCCTAGACAACGTTCTTTAATGGCTGGTAAAGGTGACGTTGCTAGGAGATGTAAACAAAATTCTGTATCAAAATTGGTGGATCACAAGAGGTGTTTATTAATCTCTGATTATTAACAGAGACTGACGCTCGAGGCTAATAATCAGAGAATAAATTTTAACTTCTAGGTTAATAATTAGTTGACACTAAATTTTATATCGAGATGAATTACTAAACGGTAACAGGTACGAAACTTTTTTTTCTCTTTTATAATTCATCCAAGCTCATGGTATATTTGGGTAGATAATTTACCAAATGAAATAACGAATAACGTGTATGTGTTATCAGGTCATTAATATCTTCGAAAGTTTGGATTCAGGCAAAATTTCAGTTGCTGTAGTGCCCTCACTCACATTGTTGATGACGTTGTAAATGCCACCGATACTGGTAACGTTACTGCACTAGGTCTATTAGACTATAGTAAGGCGTTTGACATGATCAACCACGAAACATTAACAGCATTACTAAATTATATAGGTCTGAGCGTTGAGGCAGTTGCACTCCTCGATAGTTTCATGAATCGACGAATACAAAGGGTTGTGATTGATGATAGTGATTCGTCTCCCCTTCAAATAATGTCTGGTGTAGGACAAGGTACAATTCTGGGACCACTAATTTATTCAATTTACACATCATCAATAAGTGAGGTTATAACTTATTCACATAACTTATTCACATTACCATGACACTCAACTATATATATCTTTTAATTTGGAAAATTTAGTAAAATACTCGTCGGCACATTCACTATGCATAAACGAAAGCAAAACTAATGCTATCGTCTTTGGACCTACAACAAGACGTACAAACGCGATACAAAACTTAAAGATGGTAGTTAATGGTCAAACGATATCTATAGATGAGAGTGTTAAAAATCTTGGGATATTTATAGATTCAAAACTTAAATTCGAAGATAATACCAATAATCTAATACGAAAATCTTACATCGCACTGAAGAGTATATTCCTAAACAGACACCTTCTACATAAAAGTACAAAAATTATATTGTGTAATTCCTTGGTGCTTTCGAACTTTAACTTCTGTGACACACTCTATCATGAATTTATCGACAAAATAAATACTAATAGAATCCAAAGAATACAGAATTCATGCTTGCGTCTTATTGTTGGTGGTAATAAGTGAACCAGTATAGCTCACAGATTGCCCGAGTGTGGCTGGTTGGACATGCACAACAGGCGAAAACTACATACGGCTTGTTTCTACTTCAAAATAATATCCAGAAAAACGCCCCCATATCTCTTTAACAAAATAACGTAGAAGTGATGTGCATAACATATATATTCGAAGTAGAGGGATCCTATCCATCCCAAAGCATAGATTACAATTATTTAAAAAGTGCTTTACCTATACAATTACAAGATGCATGAACTCGGTACAGTTTCGATTTGGCTCATACACGGATTTTAAGCGGAAATATATAGAAATGCTAAGTGCATCATAATTTATTATTACTAGCTATATTATTTGTATTGTATATTATTTGTATTGTACTATCTATTATTGTACGGCCTGAAGGAAGATCAGGTTCAGTGTTTGGTTATATACCTTGGACTGAAACTGATTCAGGACCCTTTGACCATTAAATTTATCTTAAGATTTATGTAATTATATTTGTACTGGATATGGTCAATAAACAGTTTATTATTATTATTATTATTAGTATATAAAGTTTTAGACCCAGAACGCGACATTTATTTATTCAAAAACTTATTGGCGGTGTCATAATATCATGACTATCATGTTTTTATAATTTTAAAAGCTACTCGCCTTATTAACGTTTTTCTGTTATCAATTTTGACATTACAACAATGCAAAACATTGGTATAATGTTCAGCTACTCAACTAATTATCGATTTTCTCTTATCGCTCATATTGTTATGTAGTAAATTAGTAAAAGGGTATTTAGAGGTAGACATATTTTAAATAAATTTTAACTAGAAACATATTCAGAGGTAAATCTTTAATGTTAACTAATTTTATAAAGAATATATACACATGTGAAATTTATACAAAAAAACAAACAAACAAAAACTCTAATCTACGACGTACATATTTACAAAAATTACGTATCAAACAATGTTTAGTCTCATGGAAACAGTAATAACTTACATAACTAATTGTATATACAAACGTACCTATACTAAATACTATAAAAATACGTACATACAACAATATTATAATAAGTTTCATACATATCGTACTATGAGTATCATTTGCTACTCAAGAAAAAAAGATTTAAACAATATTCATTCCAAACAACACGAAACGTTGTTTCAATGTTGATCACATTACTTAATTGTGTTTGCTCCAGGGTTGTTATGTTTAAAACACTTTGTTTTAAAACAGTGTTTTAAACATGTTTAAAACAGCCGTCGTGTTTTTAACGATATTGTTTTAAACATGTTTTAAATCTTGAATTTGTTTAAAACATGTTTTAAACGTTAAATTTGTTTAAAACGTTTTTTTTATTATCTTAAATTTGTTAATTCATATTTTATACTACTTCATTAAGATTTTTTGTTTACATTTTTGAAGTTTAGCTAAATTGTTGAAGATATTTCAAATTACATTTTAAAAAATAACATTTTATTACAAAAAAATATCAAATATGTGTGCATAAATGTAATTTTAGGTATACATATGCACACACTGTAAATTTTTCGACATTCGTTGTTTTTTTTAAGATTTCAATTTGAATCTTTAAACGAGAGTTTTCCACTCCCAGACTAAGCATGAAGTAAAATTTCGAGTTTAGAAAAGCCAGAAAATTTGGATTGACCGCGTAGCGAAGCGGAGCGGCCAATCCAAATAAGGCTTTTCTAAACTCGAAATTTTACTTCATGTGCCACACGTATAAAACACTGAGATATCGCAAAGTTTAAAATATACGGCTTTGGTAATCCAATATGTAGATGTGAATAAAATGTGAGTAAAATTCTGCGCTGAACAAATTCTTTGAAACAGTGATTATAGGCAACCCAATAACTCCAACGTAGATTAGTTTGCCTATAATCGTTGTTGTAGGTGTGTGCCTAATGTGGATTGGCCGCTTCGCTTCGCTACACGGCCAATCCAAATTCTTAAGCTTTTCTAAACTCGAAATTTTACTTCATGCTTAGTCTGGGAGTGGAAAACATTCGTTAAAAGCCTTAAAATAATGCTTTTAAACAACGTATTCCCGCATATTTAAAAAACGCTGTAATTATCGGGATATGTACACTCAAAAGAAAAATGCTTAAAACAGAACATACAGTCTGTTTTAAACACGTTTTAAACATGTTTTTTATTGTTTATGTTTTAAATGCTGTTTTAATGAAAAAAAAAAACACGTTTTCTTATAAAAACTGTTTGTTTTAATTGAAATGAAAAAAAAACGTTTTTTTTAACAACCCTGGTTTGCTCAGTGGGTATTTAAAAATACATCAACTTTCCCGATAGTTTTTAATAAATTATTCAAGTTTTTCAAATTTATAACGTTGAATTTAAAAATCTCCTATAAAGAATTATAATAAAAAATTCATCAAAAGTACATTTTTGAAATTATACAGGGTGTTAATAAATTATAACAAAAAAATCAACAAAAGTATATCTTTGAAATTATACAGGGTGTTAATAAACTGCACGGACAAACTTCTAGGGCTTAAAGTATACATGAAAACAAGCATGTTTTGATAATAAATGTTATGACTACATTGTCTTCTACGTGTCTCCCTTCAGAGCTGGAGATTCTCAAAGATTTTTCTAGAAGCGCCAAAATGTAGGCAACTTAATTTGCTACCTACCTTTTGTATATATTAGGACGAAAATGAATGCATAAAAAATCAAAAAATATCACATAAATATTGAGTTGTGTCCAAATACAAGATTTTACCCACTAAGCAAAAAAACAAACAAATAACGTTATATCAACATTGTAGCAACATTAAACGTTGTTTTAATGTAAATGAAACATTACTTAATTGTGTTTGCTCAGTGGGTATATTAAATACTTTTGACTACACATTTATTAACAAAAGTGCATTGCTTTGTGATTTGCCCTCCCACTGAGCAAAAAACAAACAAATAACGCTATATCAACATTGTAGCAACATTAAGCGTTGTTTTAATGTTGATGATACATTACTTAAATGGATTTGCTCAGTGGGCTAGAAGTGAGTAACAAGAAATCCAAATTTGTAATTATATCAAGCACTCATACTGCGATTTGTATGCAAATACAAAATAAACAACTATTAATACTGGTGTTATTATAAAGATTCGACAAAATTAACAAAAAGGTAATTTTGTAAAGATAAAAACGGGTTTAGAACAATGCAATAACAAAACTATTAAATTGATATTGTAGCTACCTTCATACTTATATCAAAATCTATAAAATTCGGAATTAAAGTGAAAATTATATAAAGTTTACCAAAATATAATTATTACTACCTAACTTTTATTGATCACTTTTTACGTTAATTATCAATTTATTATCTACCACAAATTATTCAATTGGCAGTTTTTATTAATTCAATTAGTTTTAACACATTCCTATTTTAATATTGTTACTATATTTTGATTATAAAAGTTGTTACAAAATAATTTTAAAACACTGGAAATCTTTGGAAAAGTAAATACTCAACATGAAAATTATTAACAGGTTTCTAATGTAGAGACAAGACATAATAACTTAAAAAGTATTCTGCGAAAAAATATAACCCTCACAAAATAGTAGCTTGAGATTAGTGATCATAACGCTTTACTACTAATCTTGTTAATAATCAACAGACAGGCTGAAAATAATCAACAGAGAGGTTGACAGGTTGATAGCCAATTATCAAAGGTGTTTTTTTTCAAATTTTATCAAATAATAATTACATATTTTCTATTGTGTTTGTATTTGTAAACCTCATTTAATAAAGATTATTATACCGGGTGTACCATTTAACTTGACAAATCAAAATAACTCGAAAAATACGCATTGTACGAAAAAACGTTCCCAAGCAATCACCCTGTTCGAAATTCAGCCCCCTGCTCCACTTTAGTTATACAAATTGCAAAATAGCTAGCAAGCTAGCTAAGCACAATTATTGTACGTCACACATTCTCATTGTCATTATTTTCTAACTTTTCATCATGGATGCATCTGTGCAAGAAACAATTGAAATGATTTTCATTTATGGCGAATGCAGGCGAAACTTAGACGATGTAGTCAATTTGCTGAGCGTTTTTCTAAAGAAGTACGAACCACGTTCTTCTTTCGTTAGAATGGTTAATCAATGTTCTACTGACGGAAGTGTACAACCGCCTAAAAGAATGCTGCTGTTTGTGGAGAAAATAATCAAATAGCAGTGCTAGCTGCAGTGGCTCATAATTCACATATGAGTATCCGCACAATTTCGAATCAATCTGCAGTTCCTGCTATGAGTGTTTGAAGAATTCTCAAATCTAATAAATTTCATCCGTATCATGTATCCTTGTACCAGGAATTAACTGGGGTTGACATTTAAAACCGACTAACGTTTTGTCAATGGGTAGTTGAGAGAATACAAGTAAATCCGAACTGTTTTGCTCGTGTGCTATTCTCTGACGAAACCAGATTTACACACCACGGTGATGTTACCCGTCATAATGTAATGTGTAAAAAACCCACACTGGATTCTTGAAGTTATTCATCAGCGTTCTTGCTCAATTAATGTTTGGTGTGGAAGAATTGGTGAAAAACTTATTGGACCATAACACATACCGAAACTTTCTTGAAGAAGTACTACCAATATTGCTAGAAGAAGTAAGTTTAGATGTGAGGCAAAACATGTGGTTTTAACATAATAGTTGCCCAGCACATTATTCGTTAGTAGCACGCGAGGTATTAGATCGGGATTACAATAGTCGCTGGATCGGTAGATCAGGACCGGTGAACTGGCCAGCCAGATCGCCAGATCGCCAGATCTTACTTTCCCCGATTTTTTCTTGTGGGGTTACCTAAAAGATGCAGTTTATAAAGGAACACCTACTACTCGCGAAAACATGCTGCAACGAATAAGGGATGCTTTAGCTGCAATTACACCAGACATGCTTATGAGATGTGTACAGGAATTCGTAGTAAAAAGTGCATTGAACTTCAAGAACATAATTTTGAGCATTTAATTTAATTTAATTTAATTAAGAACACCGATGGAGACCGGCGATACGCAATTACAGCGCCATCTGTTTTGAATGAAAATAATGTATCATTAAAAACGTATGTATTTTTTCCGTAAAACAAGAATCTTTAATAAAAAAATGTAGGTTCTTATTTGAAATTTCAAAGTTGCTTCCCGCCCCTGGGGGTGGAGCAGGGAGCTGAATTTAGAACAGGATGATGCCCCCTTAGGTACTATTAATTTTTGGTCTGGGCACGTTTTTTTGTACGATGGGTATTTTTCGAGTTATTTTGATTTGTCAGGTTAAATGGTATATATAGTAGCTTGGGAATAGGAGTTAAAAAGACAGAATAGTCCCGAAAATGATTAAATATGTTTAATTTTGGATCGAAAAAAAAACCAACTAGTTCTCGATAAATTTTGTTTCGTGTTTAAAAACATTAGATGTTTATTAAACTACTAAAAATGTCGACTCCTTAATGTAAGTATTAAACTGCTGTTTATTCATTCATTTTAGGGGAATTTTAAAATAGACTTTCATATCATCGGCAAACAACAGGCACTCCGCATGTGAAAAGCAACGAATAACATCATCAATAATGACATTAAACAATAATGGTCCTAAACGAGACCCCATCGGATATGCTACGATTTATCTGGAAAAGCTGAATTCTGTTAGAAATGTACGAATACATCCACATTAAAAATGTAATATCATCCCTAAAAGACCTAAGCTTCTCAATTAAGATTCCGTGATCAACAGTATCAAAAGCTTTCTGTCTTTTTAACTCGGTTAATACCAAAGAACCAAAAAATGCTTAACCAAACGATGAGTTTATCTTTATAATTAATAAATGCTTTCTCTGATTTTTTGAGCACCCTGTCTGATTTTCCAAATTCAAATGATGTTTTTCTGTGTACAACATTTTTTAACATTATTAATACTTTGTAATCGAATTTTATCTAGATTATTTATGAATATTTAAGCAAAATTTTAGATAAATGGATCATTTTTAACAACTGACTTTTTCTTAATGAATAAAAACATACAAATATGTTTTTATTTGGTAATCATTTTAAAAATTAAACAACATGATTCAGAGATCATCACTATTAGTCTAGATATTTCCTTCTCTTAATAAATTAAATTAACTGGTTATGTGTATAAAGCTTTTCGCAACGTATTTTAAATGCAAAATATAAAATGAATATTTCTAAATCAAAACTATTTTGAATTCATAAGAGATTACACTTCTTTAGGTTTGGAAAACTTTAAACATAATATATAAAATTACGATAATGTTCGTATAAACTGCAAACAATAAGACTTAATTAGACAATAAATATTGAAACAATTAAAACAACTACTCGATTAAGTACGGAAAGTAGTTATTTTCTTAGTAGTCTTATTAAGAGTGTGTAGTGTGTATTTGTTTGCTTTTTTATCGCATGTTCAATAAAATAAAACCTCTAGAGTGCCATGGAATAAATTGTAGGTTGGCAACTCTGAAATTATACATTATAATTATTATGTTTGACGTTTTATATGACAATTCCTAAAGCGTGTAGCCAACTTAAATTTAAAAAAAGATTAAATCATGGCACTCTAGAGGTTTTTTTTATTGAACATACGATAGTTATGTAGTTTGTTTTGTGTTAAGTATTTCTTAATTTATCTATGTGACATTTTACATTACAATTATATATTTTGTATAAATTTGTAAATGTGAATAAAGGTGATTATTATTATTATTATTATTATTAGTAAGACTTATTGTTGACAGTTTATATAAATATTATCGTAATTTTGCACAGAGTATTTCTTTTACGTATACATATTAGGGTGTCCGTTATTTCCCAAATCGCGATTTTTTTTTGAGAAGACTAGTTAAATGTCTTCTTTTCATGGTAAATAACTATTTTGAAATAAGAAAACTCATTGGTAACCGTATATTTGCGTGCCTGCAGGCAAATTAAATTTCCCATTTGATTAACATGGGAATTTTTGTTTACAATTTGTAGCTCTTCATATATTTTAGGTCTGTTACACTAAAAAAAATTGAAAAACCAAAAAAGCAGATCAATGAAATTGCCATGCACCTTTATCTATTTTTCGATGCGAAAGTCATGAAATAACGTCAAAATAGTCCAAAATTCGTGTGTTACGGAAAATTTACGTTCGATTGCGTGCTCTCTGACATTTTTCTCCGTCAAAATTACAATTTTTGAGAGCAAATATGGTTTTTCCAATTTTTTATAAAAAAAACATCAAACTTTTTTTTCGCGGTCTTTTTATTTACAAATAACGTATCTGCTGAAGTAATGTGGACTGCAAAAGTAATGTGTAAACTGAAAAAAGTTTGGTAGAGCATCTGAAACCTAACCTCAGTCGACCGATGTAAGTTTTCGACTAATTGTGCTCGCAAAATCGTTAAAACCAATATTTGAAATATTCTTCAAATTCAATTTTATTTTTTTTCACGACCAGAAATGGTTTCTTATTGCAAAAAAATGTCACTTTATTCAATACACTGTTTTCAAATTTTTGTTACGGTATGTTGACAGATATGAAGTCCTACAATTTCTAAAAAAAAAAAAATTGAGCGTTTAAAAACGATTTTCCCATGTTAATCAAATGGGAAATTTAATTTGCCTGCAGGAACGCAAAAATACGGTTACTAATGATTTTTTTTATTTCAAAATGGTTATTTACCATAAAAAGAAGACATTTAACTATTCCTCTCAAAAAAATTCGCTATTAGGGAAATAACAGACACCCTAATACATATGCACACGCTTTTTTTAAAGAGTTTAATTTAAAGCATTAAGCGAGCGTTTTCCAGTCCCAGATTAAGCATAAAGTAAAATTTCGAGTTTAGAACAGCCTGAAAATGTTCAGGCTTTTCTAAACTCAAAATGTTACTTTATGCTTAGCCTGGGAGTGGAAAACACTCGTTTAAAGCTTAAAAATATACCGTATAAAACTTATGTTTCCAAAACTTTAAACATAATATATAAAATTACGATAATGTTTTTATAAACTGCAAACAATAAGTCTTGATTAATAAGACTACTGAGACAATAAATATTTCTCGAAACAACTACCTTCGGTGTATTTTCACGAGAAGTAGTTATTGTTTTAGTAGTTTTAATAACTAAGACTTATTGTTTGCAGTTTTTATAAACATTGACGTAATTTTATATACAGGGAATTTTTCTTTCAAGTACACTTATGCGTACGCTTTTTTTGAAGAATTTAATTTGAAGCTTTAAACGAGCGTTTTCCACTCCCAGATTAAGCATGAAGTAAAATTTCAAGTTTAGAAAAGCCTGAAATACATATCACAATTATATGCTGTAATTATTTAGATATTCATTTTTTTAAGTTTAATTTGAAGCTTTAAACGAGTGTTTTCCATTCCCAGGTTAAGCATGAAGTAAAATTTCGAGTTTAGAGAAGCCTGAAAATTTGGTTTGATCGCGTAGAGTTTAATTTGAAGCTTTAATCAAGGGTTTTCCATTTACAGACAAAGCATGAAGTAAAATTTCGAGTTTAGAAAAGCCTGAAAATTTGGTTTGGTCGCTCCACGCTTCGCGCTACGCGACCAAACCAAATATTCATGCTTTTGTAAACTCGAAATTTTACTTCATGCTTAGCCTGGGAGTGGAAAACCCTCGTTTAAAGCTTCAAACTAAACTCTACGCGATCAAACTAACTGTTCAGGCTTTTTTAAACTCGAAATTTTACTTCATGCTCAACCTGGAAATGGAAAACACTCGTTTAAAGCTTCAAATTAAACTTAAAAAAATGAATATCTAAATAATTACAGCATATAATTGTGATATGTATTTCAGGCTTTTCTAAACTTGAAATTTTACTTCATGCTTAATCTGGGAGTGGAAAACGCTCGTTTAAAGCTTCAAATTAAATTCTTCAAAAAAAGCGTACGCATAAGTGTACTTGAAAGAAAAATTCCCTGTATATAAAATTACGTCAATGTTTATAAAAACTGCAAACAATAAGTCTTAGTTATTAAAACTACTAAAACAATAACTACTTCTCGTGAAAATACACCGAACTTAAAAAAATGAATATCTAAATATTTACAGCATATAATTGGGATGTGTATACTTATAAGAAAAACTTCCTGTATTATGAAAAATATTCATTTTATGCACAAGATTTTTCTATTCAAACGCTAACTATAAGCGAATATAATCTCTTTTTAAAGGTTGAATCAGGAATATAAGTATTCGTCATTCAATTGTAAAACGCATTAAGTGCCATTAAAATCCTAAATAATTCAGCTTTAAACCAAAGATTTTCTGATGTAAAGCAAAAACGTTGATGATTACTGTTATTTTACAAATTTAAAATTCAGATAAAGTTAATTTTCGAAATTTTGGACTGTGATTAAGATAAAGTGAAAACGCTAGATAACAGTGATGGCTTCTTTGCGTTGAAGAATCATTTATTTTCTAAATTTGTATCTTGGATAAAGTTAAAGCAAAAAAAGTTCAAGAATTATCTTCAGAATTTGAACCCAGATAAAGTTAGGGAAAAAATACACGCTCCTAAGTTAATACAAACCTTATCCTAATTCGATGACTCCATCTTATCTGCGAGTACAAAACAAAATCACCTGCGACTCAAATATACTCAGATATAAAAACCTTCTTCAAATCAGGAACACTCCCCGCGTAAAAGTTCTTACCATTACCAACATTCCCATTTCTATCCCTCAAAAGGGGCGAATCCAGAAACGTCCCCTCTCTTGCATGAAGAAACTCCAAGGAGGCATTAATAGGCCTCCTCCTCTCATCCCTAGCCATAAACGAATTAGACTTTTGCAGGTTATTATTATTATGATGATGATTAAACAAACTTCCCTCTTCGATGTAAGCCTGGAGACTCTCAAGCGAGCGTTTCGAGTTAGACCGCTTGATTTTATAATTAAAATTATTGTTTTTGAACGAATTCACACGGCACAGTTTTCCTTGTTTGTTAGGAGAGGATGAGTTTTTAAAATCCTCCTTCTCGTTTTGGTAAAACTCGAAATCGCAGTTAGCCTCGGTTGTAATTGAGTACGAGCTTTCCGTGCTCATTGTATCAAAGTTTTGGTTAACCGAATCGGAAAAGTACTCATCATCCGAATCGATTTGTTTGTTTTTAAATTTGCTTAAATCATGCTGAAGCTCATTCAAACTATCGTAGCTTTTACTTAAGCGCAGCTGGCTGCGGTTTGCTGAGATTGGGTGCAGACTAAGCGCACTTGACGTGTGGATTAGTGGGTTTCCCAGTGGTATTTGGCGTAAGCTGCTTTGGCTTAAGCTGACGTGTCTTAAGTAGGGTTTTAAGAGGATTTGTTTTTGCGGGCCTATGTTTAAGTTGTAGACGGAGTTTCTGATTAAATCTGATGTTGAGTTGTAGTTTAGATTCAGATTTACCGCGCTGTTGCAATGCGATTTGTCGCAGTTGTTGCATCTGAATTGTTGTTGCTGTTGTTGTTGTGGTTGCTGTGGTTTAGCAACTGGTTTAATTTCGCGTTGGCTTAGGTTTGATGAGTGGATGTTCAAGTTGATGATGTTGTTGTCCAATTTTACTGCTGTGAACATTTAAACAAAAAAATTGAAAACCATGTTTTGTTACCGTCGCACATTTTATTTTTTTTTATATTTGTCATTGTAACTTTGTAAATTGACCTTATGTGCGTCGGATTAAAAGTGATGACGCAATAAACAAATGCTACCGTTTTTAATATACGTTTGCTACTGCTATTGATAAACATAGCAAACATTACTAAATGTTTGAATAATACTGATTATTTACTAGCTGTTACAGTTTCTCGGTAATCGAAGCACTTTCAGGCAGACCACATTGATGAGGTTTAGAAAATCCAAAACGCGTCTATGGATCGTGCAAGAATACTAAATAAAAATAGAATTTTAACATTAATAATAGAGCGTTAAGGATTTGTATGTTTACATTGACGATATTAAACAATAATTGGGTTTGGCACTTACTTCAAACGTCATTTGGTTGTTTTTCTTTTTGTAATTACCTCTGTTTTCATTATTGTGTCGCCTATAATTATGTATCACTGGTACTCTGCCGTCGATGCTTGTATATAAGGAACCATTGGTGATTGGAAACTTGTGTTCACCATTTTGGAAAGTGCGCCCTGTCGGCGCCCTATCTGGTAACATTTGGTTAGTTTCTAGGCTCTGCGGTTGGGATCCAAAATGTCTGAACTTTCCATCGAGACCAACTGAAATTAGTTAAAGATAATTAGATAGAATTTACTTCTCAGCATATTTTCTGAAATTCAGGACCAACTGAAACTAATTTAGGAATCAAATAAGTTAAATATTGAAATGCAACAACCCAGTTGGGAGGGTTTCATTTTTATTGTTAAACACTGCAACATGTTTCACCCTACAGTGGCTTCATCGAGCAGATGAATACATGATGAATTCAATATTCATCTGCCCGATAAAGCCACTGTATGGTGAAACATGTTGCAGTGTTTAACAATAAAAGTAAAAGCCTCCCAACTGTATTGTTTTACTTCAAATAGTATTATGAAGTTTCATCATGTATCCCTCTCATAAATTAAATATTAATTTAAAGTTTACATTGAGAAAGCCTTGTATTTAATTGGTAATTCATGATTTACTTACCATGAGGTAATTTTCCCTCAACATCCCTTTTACTTGTACATCTATAAACTCTGGAAACCCACTGATTAAATCGCGAATCCACTAAGCCTAAACCTATTGGTATTAACACATCCTGCAGTAAGCCCAGCCAAAGAGCTGCTGTTGCAACTGACCATGGGTATATAAATTTTGGAAAGATACACAGCACCTAGAAAAAAATACAATCTATTATATAACTGTCATCAAAATGCAAGAACTTACAACTTGACTTACACAGAAAAGCAATTTTTTTAAGTCATTATTATTTAAACTAAAATTGCTCTCCTACATAGGATGTTACTATTAGCTATAATTTTAACACACTTGAAGTTATTCTGAAGCTACTCGACTTGAATATCAAGCTATTGCTGGCTGATTAATTAATAAATTGTGGATTGATTTATTAGTTAATTAATTAATTAATTTATTGTAACTTAAAGGTGGGAATGAGCACGTTTCATATTGTCAAGTTTTAGAACTATTTGGGATTGAAATCCAATACATCTGGAAATATTTTTGTAGTGGTATCAGTTTAAATTTTGTTATGATTTTTTTTTTCAAGTCATTGTTTCAAATTTGGGATTTTGTTAATAAATTAAATTAAATTAAATACAATAGCTACTAAAGTTTTAAGTTTTAAATTATTTAGTTTGCATTTACATTTATAAATAATATTTATTTATAGATAAAAATAAATAACTGGGAAATTCATAAAACTAGCATTCGGGTAATGACGATTTATTATTAGGTTTTCAATTACTTAATTAACAATTAACTAATCAACGTCAATTTAAGTTACTAATAATTATAATTTCTAATAGGCATAAATCAAACGGTGAAATCGTTAAAGAAGTTAATTAGATTTATTGTACTTGATCAATTGTTACACTTAATATTCGCTGCTACTTTCTAGATGCATGCAGTTAGTTAATTTCATATTCCGGAGAAACTTGCCGCTTATAAAGAAGAAAAAATTGCAAGTGGATGTGTAGTAGATGAAATGTGGAAAATGGAAATTTCTACGCATTAAAACACACGTTAATTAGTCAAGGGTCAGCGAATCCATGATTTATGATTTTAAAAGTAATAAAAAAAAATCAAGTAACTACACAGTTTATGACAAGGCATGGATACATAGATTTTTTTTTTATTTTAGGTTTACGTATCCCGGTGTATACGCTGTAAATGTTCAAGCATTAGTTGTTTTATTGAACGCGTTCAGATTGTACCTTCTAACGAGTGTTTTCAATCCTTGAGTAAGCATGAACTAAAATTTAAACTCGAAATTTTATTTTTCGAGCGAGCATTTCCACTCCCAGGTTAAGCATGAAGTAAAATTTCGAGTTTAGAAAACAAACTGGTTTGGTTGCGTAGCGCGAAGCGCGGAGCGAAGAAACCAAATTTTAAGGCTTTTCTAAACTCGAAATTTTACTTCATGCGCCACGCGTATTAAACACTGAAATAATGTGTACTTCGAAATTGACACCCTCATATTTAATCTCATGTTAGTAAATTTTACAAATGTTTATTTCGTCTAACCAAATCTTGTTCTTACAAAATGTTGCGCTTTGGAATATGTAGGTATTCTTAAAATAAAAGAAAAACCATGTGTAGTAAGTGGATTTAAAAGTAAAAGGCATTACGTGCACAGGAGACTAATAGTACTAAATGACATACCTTTAACCAATTGTCATTGATGCAATAACGCAACTTTATTAATTTATCATTAATTAAATTACTAAATAAGTTCATTTAACACATTGTATCGTATGTTCAATTAAAAAAAAATCTCTAGAGTAGCTTGGAAAATATTCTAGGTTGGTAACTCTGAAAATATGCATTATAATTATTATGTCTGACGTTTTATGTCATTTCCTGAAGTGTATAGTTAACTTATATTTGAAATAAGATTAAATCATGGCACTCTAGAGGTTTTTTTTTTTATTGAACATATGATATTATTCGACCTGACTCGAGAATGTGTGAAGAACATGTAAATATTTTGTTGTATAAATATTTCGATTGTTGTTCATTTAAAAAAAAAATCAGTACGTGTATTTCTTAATTCAAAATATTTCAGTGATTTATACGCGTGGCGCATTTTACTTCATTCTTAATCTGTGAGAATAAACACTAGTTCAAAACTTAAAATTTTATAAAATCGAAGAATGCCTGAAAAAGTACAGCGTATACATTATGTATAAAATGACAGTATACAATACAATAAGTCATAAAACTTAATTAATGTTCATTATAGATACAAAATGTATGAAAATTCAATATTGTATCAACAATCTTATTCAATTATAGATGTTCATTGATTACTCAATAATAGATATTCAATTTCTCTACAATGTTGTATCAATAATGAATATAATTGTTCTGTCAATATAAATATTCAATACATGTACAACACTGTATTATTCAAAATAGATATTCAATACATGTCAATATTGCATCAATATTGAATCACCATTTCCATGTTAACACTAGATCATATTGTAACAATCACAACATATAGTATTTTTGTAAAATAAATAATCTATATAGAATATTTGTATTCTATATAGATTGATTATTCTGGAAGAACAATATTTTAGTTAATTACTTTCATATTTTAATTCTATATTGTTTCCATATCATATCATGCTAACTTTTGATTATTGTTAAGAGATTCTAAAATTGCTTGTCAATATTCATAGAAGATTTATTTTATACTAAGGATTGGTTGAAAATTATACTTGAAACTAGTGATTTATACTTGTGGCGCATGAAGTAAAATTTCGAGTTTAGAAAAGCCTGAAAATTTGGATTTGACGGGGCGCGATTCGCTTCGCTCGCGCGCCCCGGAAAATCCAAATTTTCAGGCTTTTCTATACTCGAAATTTTACTTCATGCTTAATCTGGGAGTGGACACCCTCGTTAAACGATCAATCAGAAACTTAGTTTGCAGTTTTCTTAATTGTAAAATGCCTATATGACATAAAATAAATAAAGTTAATTTTTTTTAATTCAAATTTATAACAAACATAAACAAACATAATGCAGGAATTATTTGTGTGTTAGTAAAACTGTCGTCTTTAATTTTGAAATATAAATCTTAATAAAAGTAATAGAGAATGAACAAACTGGTTTTATTGCAGGATGAATTAAAATCGAACATTTGACGAACAAATTCAACATCTCATTATAATTTTACCTACAACCAACTTTTAGAGTTAACTCTATAATTACTCGGCCGTTTATGGGTTAAACCGATGATATTTTTGTTTTACAAAAAAATATACATTTTGCATTTATGCCCATGATAGAAAGTATATAATTAAAAATGCAGCAGCCAAATTATTGAAATTCGCCAACAAAAGCCAGAAGAAAGTGTAAATAGCGAAGTATTTTAATGGAATCGCCGACCTTACTGACTTATCTCGTCCGCTTTCTACCTCCATGTCATTTACATTTATTGAGGTTAAAGGTTATAAATCTCATTCGCTTTTGTTCAATAAAATATACTCGGTTTCTTTTACTGTTCATATTTTTATTGTCATGTGTGGTTCAATCAAACTTTGCCTTTAAATGTCAAACCAAAAATAATATCCAATTAACACAAATATTTCTAAAAATATAATGTTCTTTATATGTTATATATTTGTATCTGTTTATATGTTGTATATATGTTATTTATATCTTTTTAACTTGCAGACAAAGCACGAAGTGAAATTTCGAGTTTAGAAAAGCCTCGTGCCCAAATTGTCTGGGCTTTTCTAAACTCGTAATTTTACTTCATGCGCCACGCGTGTATATCACAGATTTCAAGTGAAGTTCGAATATACATAAATTTCACAATATTTTAGTGTTTTATACGCGTGGCGCATGAAGTAAAATTTCGAGTTTAGAAAAGCCCAGAAAATTTGTCTCGGGTCGCTGCGCGACCCTCGACAAATTTTCACGGGGCTTTTCTAAACTCGAAATTTTACTTCATGCTTAGTCTGGGAGTGGAAAACACTAGTTTAAAGATTCAAATTGTATTTAAAAAAAAAACAAGAAAAATCTAAAGATTTACAGAAAATAAGCTGAATTTGGAATACGTATACTTTACAGAAAAACTACCTGTATAACTTCATAGTAATATCAGGTGTTTATTACTAAACCCGATCAAGAAGGCGTTGTTTTTTGATAGAAAGAAATGGAACGAAAAAGTGAAGTCGCATTCCAATTTACGTTTTGTCATGCCTGACATTATTATCTGACTGTGTTAATCAGTTGCTCATTCTTATAGTTATTGGGTTGTTTTTCTTCTTTCGTGTGAGTTGGCATTAAAATACCGAATAAAATCAAAAAACCCTTATAAAACTAGTTTAGATTAACATTGACAGCAGCGACTGACGAATTCACGTACGACCTACTTCAAAATGTTTTGAAAATTTCATATCGAACTTGGTCGGGTTTTTAACTGAACACCTAATATTAAAAATATTACTTTATGAACAGATTATTTTTAAGACTTTTAAGTATATAATGAAAAAAATCTGCTGTGGTCAGCATAGTCATCGACCGCGATTAAAAATAATATAGGATTATTAAATTGATTATTCTAATTACTTATTAGTATTGCTTACTGAGATAGAGCAATAAAATTTGAAAATTAAATTAAATAATTTACCATTTTCAAGATAACTATAAAACTAAAAGAACTAAGACAAAAAGAATATATTTTGACCTCCTTTAGACAGAGAATAGAGAAAACTTCTGTAAAAAACAAAACAATTCGTGACAAAACTGAAAGAAACTTACGTAAATAAGAATCAGAATAAACATGAGTTATTGTTTACATCGTTACTTACTTTAAATTAAACAGAAGACAACTTAATAATAAATTTAATTGATTAAATACGTTTGTGTTCTATTTTCATGTCTACATTTATTTGTACGATCAAGAAATGAGAACGTGTTAAAGTGAAGTCTAAGATTTATTAGCTTAAGTTTTGACACACAGAATAGAGAAAACTTCTATTAAAAACAAAACAATTTGTGACAAAACTGAAAGAAATTGACCTACCTAAGAATTAGAATCAACATGAGTTATTGTTTACTTTGTTACTTATTTTAAATTAAACAGAAGCCATGTTAACAATTTAATCATCAATTCAATTAATTAAATACCTTTGTGTTCTATTTTCATGTCTACATTTATTTGTGCTATCAAGAAATGTGAAAGTGTTAAAGTGAGGTTTAGGATTTATTGGCTTCAATTTTGACCCAAATCCTTCCCTATATTATGTTTATCGATTTTCGTGTCTATTCCAATTCTACGGTTATTGTGTTTGTCGCCTGTGAATGTATAAATCATACGAAATAGGAAATTGCCTTTAAATTTATTATTCCCATCAAAGGTTCGTATTTGTGCCACATAAATTTATAACAACTGTAGCATTTCCGGTTATTTATAGTTTCCCTTTCTGCTGTTTTTGTCTTTATTATTAATATCATTAAAATAAAACTCGATATTAATTTTAATTCGTTTTTATATTTTGTATATATTCTGCAAACTATTGACAAATTCAATTTTTCTCTTTGTTTAACATAAAATATTATTCACGTACTTAGATTTTTGAGAATTTACTTGATATAACTATGTAAATCCTTAAAAATGTAAGTACGTGCATATTATTTTATGGTAAACATAAAGAAAAATTGATTTTGTAAATAGTTTGCACAATATTTACAAAATATAAAAAGAAATTAAAATTAATATCGACTTCCTGCAAAAATGTAGTCTCGTTGAGACTAAACTCAAATATTCATTGTATAATTTAATATATGTCGGGGTATTAGCTCGAGAAGTAGTTCTTCCAATGAATATTTGGAGAAGTCTCAGCAAGACATTTTTTTGCAGAAAGTCGATATTAATTTTAATTAGCTTTAATATTTTTTTATATGTTAAACATGCGACATATTAATTTGTGCTTCTTCAAAGTCGTTGATTAATTAATAATTATTAATTAAAGGTTAACTTGAAAATGATATAAATATAAATAGTGTTATGCAAACTAAGTTAAAAGGCGATTTTAACTTTGTTTGTATAACTGAGACTTTATTAAGTGACTATAGTTTCGAAAACTTTAACTTGTCATCTTCAAACTCACGTTGAGTTTGAAAATGACAAGTTAAAGTTGTCGAAACTATAGTCACTTAATAGAGTCTCAGTAATACAAACAAAGTTAAAATCGTGTTTCATTTGTGAATTATGATGTATAACGAAGTAGAAGCTTCCACCGTTAAAAGTTAAAACGTTTTTTTTTTTATTGATAAATTAACATGTATGACGAAGTAGAAGCCTCTACAGTACAAAGTTTAAGAATTATATCTTTCGGAAGAACCCAATAAAGACACTAATGAAATAATTATGTCGTGACTCGTAAATTGACGAACAAAATGCACGTCCGGAAGATGAACGATGAATTTCAATTTAATGTCAAAACCGTTTCCACGTTTACGAACTTTTAATGATGATGGTATTGCGGAAAGTGAAAGCAACCTATTTTCTATCGATAATTATGTAGGCAAGCTCATTCGAATTTCCATATGCGGCTTTAATAATAACGATAATAACAATAATAGAAAAGTATCATCAACATTTTGCAGCATTAGCCCAAAAAAATATGCGTATGGAATGAGTTTTATCAAATGATAATAAAACGGATAATCCTGTAATGTATATTTAAATATGGTATTGGAAAAAAGACAGAATTCATTATGGGTTTTAAATTATTAATTTTAACTTAGGAAATCTAGGAGCAGATAAATATTCTTCCTTGTTATGCAATAATGCAACATTCTTATTACTAACTATATAAGTTAATTTGATACATTGTATAACTTGACCTGACTTGAGAATATGTGAAGAAAAATGTAAATATTTTTTAATTATTTCGATTATTACTTACTGAAAAAATGTTCAAAAGTTGGTTAGTGTATTTCCAACTTCACAATATTTTAGTGATTTATGCGCGTGAAGTAAAATGTCAAGTTTAGAAAAGCCTAAATTTTGACCAAAACAATTTTTTAGTGCTCAGTCTGGGAGTGGAAATGCTCGCTCGAAACTTCAAAATAAACACCTTTATAAAACCAACGACTGCCTGAAAAATGTACAGTACATATAATGTCTAGCGTATACATTCAATACAAAATTTCCCAACACATAATATAATAAGTCATTCATAGAAATCGTAATAATAAATGCAGAATTTTACCTAAAATCAACTTCTATAATTAACTCTATAATTGCTTGACCGTTAATGAATTCAAAAATGTTACATAATAGCAAGAGGAGTTTTAAAACTCTCTTTTAACGTCTATTACAAGTACACGTGTTTGTGTCTTTATATAATTCATACGAGTACAAAAATGTCAGCATCGACACAAAAGCTTAATAATAGATTAAATTAAATATTCAATTAAAACAGACTGTTATTACTCGATCTAAAGAGTAAAACGTAATTAAACCATCCTATGAAATAATTAACAACTGGTTGACGCACAAGAGCACTTTCTCACGTTTAATCCATTGGTCTCACAACCTGCAATAAAGTTAAACACTTGAAATTTCAATTTAAACACTAAGCGTGTATGTGAGCAAAATACTTTCTAGGTAATTATTGCAACAGTTTCAAATCGAATTATTATAATCAACCTTAAGTTCCGGTTTGCATATCCATTAATTCACATGCAAACCGGAACCTAAACTTGTATATAATTTCTGAATTACAAGTTGTTACAGTGTTGAGGGGAAATTAAATAATAAAATTATATACATACTTAATATATAAAATTACGAAAATGTTTTTCGAGTAAAATGCAAACGATGTGTCTTAGTTTAGTAGTTGTTTCAATGGATATTTATTGTCTTAAATTGTCTTATTAAGTACTATAAAAAGCGTAAGCTTATTAAAATATTTTGGAATTGGAATTATTGTTGTTTTTACAAATACGGTTTCTCTTTCGCGAACGAACTTCTGAACCTGCCTAGACGCATATCTTTATTTGTTGAACGTAAGGCATTATTCACAAAGAACTTTTTACTTACATTCTGCAGAACAGAAATTCTAAGTTTGGACAGCTAAATAATATTTGACTTGAATGCGCTTAAAAATATCTTAATCAGCAAATTTTACGTCAAATACTCGTCAACTCGACGTGAAATAGACATGGCTTATTTTTGTCAACTACAAGTCAACGTCAACTACAAATCAGTGTCGAACCATTATATTATAAACACTTTTAGTAAATAACACATTTGGTTAAGATTTCACTGTTAATTAGCTGACACTGCAACAATTGTTATTTGGGCTTCATATTTAAAGCTACAGGTGGTTACGGGGAGCACGCCAAATGGGTACAAAGGAAAGCCAGGAAAGCATGGGGTATGGTAAGGAAGAAGTGGGGAAAATGGTTCGCTGGCAACTTCCAATTGGCGTGCAAACTGCGGGATGCGTGTGTGAAGCCCATTTTGTTGTATGGAGTGGAATCATGGGGTATAAATGAGTATGAATGCATTGAAAGAGAGCAGATGTGGTTCCTGAAGCAGATTTTGGGGTTGGAAAGGTCAACCCCTGGATACATTCTGCTTCAGGAAACAAATAGAATGAGTATACATGGTGAAGCAATGGAGAGAGTGGTGAAGTATGAGATGAAGTTGTGTGAATTGGAAAGTGAGAGACTGGTGAAAGAGGTATGGAGAACGTGCAAGGGATTAGGGAGGAGTGAGTGGAGTAGGAAACGCAGAGAGATGTATGAAAGGGCAGGAGAGTCTGAGAATAGTGTAAATGAATGGTTAGAGAAGGGGGTGAATATGGCAGCTTGGATGAAAGAGAAGTGGGAAGAGGTGGTGATGCAGGAGAGGCAGGGGTGTATCGGGAGGAGCGGCTACAATCCAATGTACGAAATGTGGCAAGTGCATGGGAGCGTGCCAGGGTACCTATCCAATAATGACTTGTCGAAAGAGGCTAAGATAACCCTGGCAAGAGCTAGATGTGGTTCGGAGGAGAGAGGAAGGAAGGTCTGGATGGGGGAAGGGTATGGTAAATGTGTGTTGTGCGCAAGTGGACGAGATACATGGAGTCATTTGGGAGAGGAGTGTGAAGGGGTGAATGTGGAATGGCTGGGGGGGGGGGAAAGGAGTGTAACGGAATGGATGAGAGAGGACGGAGCTGGCGTAAAGATGGTAACGGTACTGGAGTGGCGGAGGGCGGAAAATAGAAAGGAGATGATATAATTTGGTGTTCTATTATTATTTTTTATTTGTAATTTTATTTTTATATGCCAATAAAGGTCTTTTCTTTTTTTTTCTTTTTTTGTTTAGCCATACAGTGGCTTCGTCAGGCAGATGATCATTAAATTCGATTTTTGAACAGTTAAATAATAAATGACTTAAATTCGTTCAAAAATATCTTAACCAGCAAGTTTTAAGTCAAATACTCGTCAACTCGACGTGAAATAGACTTGGCTTATTTTTGACAACTACAAGTCAATGTCAAACAATCATAAACACACCTAAATCCATTGTTTACAAATGGATTTAGGGCTTTTTGAAAATAGCAGACCCAAATTGAAATATTGTTAATAAATAAGATAACGATTTTACTTTGTTTCTGATCTTTTAAATTCAATAAATGAACACGGGAATTTCCTATGATGCGCCTTTTTGCCATCTTAATGGGCTTTAACAGTTATAATTTATTTATTTATTTATTAAATTAAACACACCTTGAATTACATTATTCAGCCATTGGCCATAGAGTTTGGTATTTATTAAAATAGGGTGCATCTGAAAATGGCTGATATTTCACGACGTAACAATTGCGCAATGCATTTTATGTTATTACTCGAGAACGTTCATCTGTCTGCGGGTATTTTATTCGAAAGGTAGTAATTTGTGTTTTGTGCGTGCCTCTTCTAGTAAAAGGATCTTCGGTATCGTCACGAATATTACTCAAAAGTCTTGAAATCAAGGATGTTACCTTACCAATTATTATTTTTGTAATAGTAGGGATTCATTTAATCTAATTTGATTGAATGATCTTGGAAATGAAACGGCTTAACTTAACATCATTACTTTACTTTAACTGTTGCGAAATCTCTTTTATAATAAATTTACAATTAATTTACAATAATTTACATATTTGTATATAACAATCATGAAAATATTTGTATTGTAGTAAATGAGTTACATTACACTAATTTTTAACTATCTAAGGTGATTCCCAAATGGCCCAATGAAACGATTTAATGTTGCTTACGTCTTGAACAAATTGGTAACAACAAGGGTTTTATACTAAATAATTTACTTTAAATGTCTACGAGTTCGTAATTCATATTATATATAATATATGAGGACCCTAGAAGCCAAGGGATACAAGTGCATACAAATAGATTTGGCAAAAAAAAATAAAGTTGAGAAAACTAACTAAACGCCCAACGCCATAAACTAAAAATAAATTGCACTCAATGTCTTTTATTAAACTAGAATTACCTTTTATTTACTAATATCAGTAATATACTGTTGCCAACAAACGATTATGTTTCTGAAAACCCATATCCACACTTGTAACTGCAATTTTATAAAATTTGCACTTATATCCCTTGGCTTCTAGGGTCCTTATATATACAAAAAATAATATGAATCAATTACAAATAACTACAAAAAAAAAACATGAAACTAAGTGTAAACTTTAATTGTATACTAGTTTCAGCTTTTGCAACTTTTGACAGGCGAATTAAATGCTTACATGTTTTAATTATTTTTTACCAAGTTTCTTAATAACTTTTTTCACTCTAACGGAGATTCGGATTGCTTCAAAATGAGTAACATTTAATTTCAGTTCAGAGATTAACTACGGTTCAAATATTCATACAGCTATCGCTCAACATTAATTTACTGATCGTCATTTTAGAGATCAACTTCAGTTAAAATACAGAATAATAATGCAAGCTTGTATCCCTAAAATTTGGATATTAACTATAATTAGTAAAATGCAAATATCTTTAAAAGAAACTATGCTTTTAAAGTTTTTTGCATTTTGAACAAAAACATTTAAAAAATAATATATTTTAAAATTATATTATAAATCTTGTACTTTCACTTATAAAACGTGATACAATAATGATTTTCTTTAGTTTTGCGTTTCATTCCAACTAGATTTAAAACGAAGAAAAGTACGATCTTAAAAAAACAACGACTACACAATCCGTACCGAAATTAATTTTCCGCTTGACTGATTTCAATGACTAAATCCATTACGACAATTTACAAGATTTTACTGTTAATACATAAAAATATAGTTAGCAAAAAATGTAAATATTGTAAACTGATTTTTTTGTAATTATTCTAAAATATACATTATAGTTACTATAAGAAGCGTAAGCTTATATTCTCGAATTCAAACAGTTTTAAATTTAAATTATTTTTGTTACGGTAAAATTAATAAAATATTCTAGTAAGCCACCAATTAACAACAATTCCGGTTGCTTATTGCCTGTTATAAAAATTTAATTCTATCCACATTACAGTCAAATAAATAATCATAATTGTAATTAAACTGGTGTATAAATTTAATCGTCGATTGGCGTAATAAAATGGTCGTGACTGAACGGTCTATTGCATTGGCATAAGTACCAATAGGCAGTGTGCAAAGAGCAAACAGCGAGCTGTTTGCTCAGATACACACGGTATGGAAATGTGTGTTCCTAGCATTAGAGCATTGGAACATTGGAGCATTAGGTGGTATGCACCTTTAATATCGAGGTCAACTCGAACACACCTCTCCTCGAGGTATGGGTCAGGAGTTTAATGTTGTTTCTCTTTCGAACTAACAACAAATCTTCCTTTTCCTTTAATAGAAAAAATTCACAGTATAATTACTATAACCGCATAAAATATAGATAATTTATTTTGTGTGATATTTGTAGTTTCGGGTATACAGGATGCCCGTATTTCGACAGAATGTATGAGGATCTCAGTTATTTAAAGAGATAGAGAGTCGGATAAATTGGGGCAGAGTTGCGTATATAAGGGCCTAACAATAATCTAAAAACAATTTTGAAATATCTTTTTTGTTTTCGAGATATCAACAAAAAACTGATTTTTTGAAAAATCGTTATTTTTGTATTCAAAAACGACTGAATCTGGACATTTAGAACTTTGGCGATACTTTTTAATAAGAAATCTAGTAGCATATTTCTTTTTACGATAACTATAACATTTACCTGAGGACCATAGCCAATTTTTGTTTTTCTTATGGACGCCATTTTGGATTTTCATATTTTTTGAAAGAATATTTTTGTACCACACTCATAATTTATTTTAGAAATTAATATTTAACATAATGATATTTTATTTTTTGCAAAGAGTGCCTTCGAAACAATGACGTCATATCTGTTAATCGATAAATCCTTGACAGCAGTCAATCATTGTTAGCAGTTAAAATTAATTAATAACTGTCAATCTTATGTAATAACAATAATAAGTATCGATTATCACATTAAAGTTGTACAAACTAAATTTATTATTATTTTTATTCCAAAACTATTTAAAAAAAATAATTCTTGCATTTTTCGCTACATCTCAATAAATATTGATCACCATCACATCTAAGCGTTATATGTTTTTAACTTTACTGTAAATCAGTAGTTTATACGCGTGGCGCATGAAGTAAAATTTCGAGTTTAGAAAAGCCCCGTGAAAATTTGTCTCGGGTCGCTGCGCGACCCTCGACAAATTTTCTACGCGGGGCTTTTCTAAACTCGAAATTTTACTTCATGCTTAGTCTGGGAGTGGAAACACTCGTTCAAACTTTAAATTTAATTCTTTTATAAAATCGACGTATGTAATATAATAAATCATTCATTGAAATCATAAAAAAAATATTGCAAATTTTACCTAAACACAACTATTAGAGTCAACTTTATAATTTTCTCGGCTCTTAATAGGTTAATATTTTATTCCTAAGAAAAATAGTATTTATAAAATATTAAAGTTACCTTTAATATAATAACAAACTGAATAAATCGACAAAAATCTAGAAATATCGAAAATCTGGACGTATTGAAAATCTTGACGGTCCACTCCCAGACTAAGCATGAAGTAAAATTTCGAGTTTAGAAAAGCCCCGCGTAGAAAATTTGTCGAGGGTCGCGCAGCGACCCGAGACAAATTTTCACGGGGCTTTTCTAAACTCGAAATTTTACTTCATGCGCCACGCGTATTAAACACTGAAATATTGTAAAGTTTAAAAAATACTAGCCTTTATTTTGTTCGGTTGATTGACAAATTGTGTTGAATCTTCTAAGCTGATTATACATATTAATTCTATTTATAAATTTTGATCAGTTTTAAAAGTCCAATGTTGTTTCAAGGCACACTACATTTATTGCCAAAAAAATCATGTGAACAAGATTTATTATAATTTTTTTCTAGCATAAATATTAAATTAAAATCAACGTATCGAGCATAATTGGATTCAGAAAAACAATGTCCAATACAATAAAATAAAAAAAGGATATGCAGCTATTTAAAAAATCAAAGTTGACTATAATTTGGCAATAATGTTAATTTTGAAAAATTATATAATTTATGGTATTGAAACTGAGATTGACATTGTGTTTTAGTTCATTCAAATCAATCAATTAATAAAAGAGTTATGGCGTTAGGCGTTTTTTATCGAACACCCGGTATAATATAATTATTATATTTATCATTATTATTCATATAGTGACATCTTGTCTAATACATACATATATGCCTATCATGCATATATAATTACGAACACACATAAGTAACCGGTATAATAATCGAGTAGACATTTTGATGTATGAGTTAATAATGCAATTGTATCCGTACATCCGGTACTGTACTGCATTATATAATTGTTTATTGGTCGGTATATCTGGATGATTCGAACCAAATATCCTCTTACAGCTCGTTGCTTCCGAACAAATCCGTGACTCATTACACGTTACGAGTCGCAAACATCGCTGCTATCAAATACAATTTTTTATAATTAATAAACATTCTTAATTATCCAGACGTGTAATCGCAATACATGGGGTCTGAACATGTATTAATCAACGAAATATTTTTTAATCAAGTTATATGTACAGTTCTATTCAATAAAAAAGCGTACACTTACTGTTTTACATAGTAAATGTAAATTATAATTCAAGTAGTTGCTATGGTAAAGGTTTCAAATTTAATAACTTACTAATGCAGCTTTAAAAAAGCCATATCACATTAGCGAAATACTGTCGAAATCGGGTTCAGTAGATGTACGCTTTTTTTATTGAATGGAACTGTACAAACGTGTAGATACAAAGTGGCGCAAAAGTAATCACCCTATCAGAAGATGATCTTACTTTTGAAAATGGCGATTTATGTCATCAGGATTTAGACATTTGTGAAGTAGACAGATGGAAAATACACACCAACAAACAATGTAGCCCTATACGTCTCAAGATCGCGCTACATTTCTCAAGAAAGCGTTTCCAGGCCAGATTGTGCAGCCTGGAAACGCTCGTTTTGGTGATTTGCATTTACCGTAAGATCCACCGATCTGGCCGTTTCCAACTTCTTTCTTTGGGATATTGCGAAGTTACGCATCTATGCGAACAAGCCACAGACTGCACAGGCTCTAAAAATGAACATTAAAAAAGAAGTGACAAATCTATAGCCAAAAGTGATAGGTCAGGTTAGGTTTCAATGGCAGCTGTTAGACCGCTCACTTAGGCTTAAAGGGCCCCTTGCGACGGATAATACTCAAAAACCGGGTCCTAATGTGCATCAACTCTGGCGACGGCCACTTGACCGTTATTATTCTCTCAACTTGACAGAAAAAAATTTAAAGGACCAAATATACATAATCCACAAATAGAAGCAATTGTTTATATATCGAAAAAAAATTATAGTCTTAGAACATCGCGTGATTACTTTTGCGCCACCTACTGATAACTAGTTCAATAGTGGATTAAACCAAAATTAGCTATAACCCAGTTTAACTAAAATATACTATAATACAACTTAAATCTTAAGTTAACAACTATTAAACTGACCCTAAGAGATGTTTTTAATTTTCTCTGGAATACGTTCACTTCTTCCATTTTCAAAAAGAATAATTTCAGTAACCTTGCCTCTCTGAATACAGTTTGTGGCAGTGTAATTAAGTCATTAAACTGTTGAAGAATCACAGAGAAAAGTTTGCATTTAAGATAATTACAACCTTAACATTACATTGATCTTATCGTTGGTATAAAAGACTGCTTAAAACACACTGATTCTAATTAGAGGATGTAACAATTTTAAATACATTATTATTAAGATGAATAATTCAAAATATACTAATATCTTAAAAACAATGGTTTGGTTGTCACTTTTTTTTATATTTTATGCAATTGCTATTAACCTATTAACGGCCAATTAATTACTATATACAGAGAGTTATAGTATATACTGCTCACCATAAGTAAATGAACCCCTACTATAAAACACAAACTCTTTAGTTTTTTATTTTGACATTATTTAATTATTCGTCACTATAAACCAAACTTATAAGTTTAATTCTTAATCAATTTTAAAAGAATGCTACTTATTCTAAGGTGCGCAAATTTTTACTCAATGACAGACTTTAGACGAGGAGAATAATCGGTCTATGAGAAGCAGGATTACCCATTCGTAATGTTGGTAATCATGTGGAACGCAGTGTCAGTAGAATGTCTCTATGTTAGCGACGATGGACAGAATTACACGAGGAACGACGACGATTACGACCTGGATGTCTCAAAAGCACAAATGATCGTGAAGATCGTGTTCTTCAGCTGGCGGCTCTTCGGGACTGTTCGTCGTCAACAAGAAACATTTTTTATGGCGGAGAGGAGATATCAAATCTCCATATAATCTATCTACAAAATAATTCGAAGTATTGACCTTCAATCGTCCTGACCATTTCTTTGTTTACCAGTAACTCTCTAAAATAGATTTTTTTAACGTTTATTATTAAAATTTAGAAATGTTCAACAATTAATATTAATAACTGTATGTTTTTGAGTTTACGTGATGTGATTATTACACATAAAAAATACTGTTATTTCTTCACTTTTTATTTGTATCGTTAGATTTACATTTCTAGACACAAGGTGTTATTGATAATGAACACCTTGTGTCTCGAAATGTACACCTAATGATACAAATAAAAAGAGAAGTAAGGAATAACAGTCTTTTTTATGTGTAATTAATCTTAAGGTTAAAATTCATGTGTCCCAATTTTTCTAACTAATAATTAATTAAAGTTTCAAAATTTTAACAATTAGCATTAAATTAATTGATGCTAGGAAGTTAGAGGTCAACAAAGAAATGGTAGGTACGATTTAAGACCAAAACTTCGAATTCTTCTATAGATATGGAAATTTGATGATTAATTAAACCTTTCCACCACAAAAAAATGTCCCTTATTGACGACAAACGGTGCTGAAACAGCGAATGCCTAAAGATTTATTAATTTCAAATAAATTGTTTTACATGCACTACATTTTCCAACTGTTACTCTAACAAAGTTATTATTAAAACATTTCTATAGCCATGGTTATTAAATATATTTTGTAGAAAACTTTTTCAGCTGACCTATATTTTCATAATATAACAATAATAAAAAACGATACCCTTTATGCAATGTTATGGGTGTCCATAACCTTTCCTGTTGCCACTGTAAACACTTTCATTTTTAAATCGTGTCAGAAGGCTCCTCTCGTCTTCCAAAGCACCAATTTGTATGCAAATACATCCGTTTTTATTTTCTACTCCGCTCCAGAATTCAATAGGATAAATTCTTCTACTTCCTTTACTTTAACTTTAATTTAATTTAAAACATCATAATTAATATTTATTTTACGTACATAAATAATAATTTTATATAATTACCCGTAGACAGATTAAATAGCTGCACATACATTAAAAAAATATAAAAAAGTTCATTTAATTAATTTTTAGACTGCAATTAAAAAGGTAATCGTTTAAACAATTAACTACTGTGATAAAAAAGTAAAGTAAATTTGTTTATAAAATGAAAAATATTTATTATTTTTCCAAATCATTTGTTTCTCCTTTAAAGTACGAGGAGTACAAATTGAGTACGAGCAGTACAAATCGAAGAAAGTATTGAAGGCTATCTTAGAAAAATACTTCTTTGACGGGGAGTCAGACCGAATGTACTTATGCAAACGTTAAATAATAATTTTATTTAATTACCCGTAGAAAGATTAAATAGTAATACATAACTCAATTATAAAAAACTTTATCTAATTAATTAATAGACTGCAATTAAAAAGGTAATCGTTTTTACAATTATACTACTGTGATCAAAAAATAAGGTAAATTTGTTCATAATATGAAAAATATTTATTTATTTTTCCAAATCATTTTTTTTTTTCTCCTTTAAAATATGGGGAGTACGAATTGAGTACGAGGAGTACGAATCGAAGAAAGAATTGAAGGCTATCTTGGAAAAAGACTTCTCTGAAGGGTAGTCAGACCGAATGTACTTATGCCATAGTTTTTTTCCAATCCTCGAAACAGTCAGAGAAGTCTTTTTCCAAGATAGCCTTTTATACTTTCTTCGATTCGGCTTTTATCTCCTCAATCGAGTTGAAACACGGTGTCCCCTAAGCGGTCTTTTGAGTTTGTTGAACAGCCAAAAGTCGCACGGTGCTTAATCAGGCGAATTCGGTGGTTATGGATAGATATAGGTTGAGTTTTTGGCAAAATGTTGACGAAGAACCAATGCAGTGTCTGCGAAATCGTGGTTCGAAAACAATAAATTTTCCGCCCTTAATTCTAGACTCTTGAGGCAAATAGTTTCACACAAACGACGCTTAACACTCAAATAATGTTTCTTGTTAATAGTTTGGCATGGCGGAAAAAAAGCATAATGCACAACATGGCGATAATCGAAAAAAACTATTAACGTGGCCTTACATAGCAAAAATCAAAAAACTCTCTTTTGTATGTTTAAAAAAACACGTGTAGCTCTGCAGCAGTTGAATATACTGCCTTTAAAAAAAATCAGAACACAAAATATTTATTGGACGATTTTAATGAAATTTACAGAATTTGATCATGTAAATGAACTGCATCGATGATAAAAAAATCAATTGTTTTGGTTACTATTTATTAGTATTTTTCCTTGATTTCACCATTATGAAGAGCTGCTGATTTTTTAATGTAATTGCTTCTAATATCCAAGTAGCCTCTGAGTAGTTTGACGTTTCAGTTTGTAAAACATAAAAAGATGCCCCGTGTTCGTCGGAGTGCACAATATCATCATCTAAGTGAATTTGAAAGGGGTCGCATTATTGCAATGCGAGAAGCGGGTTTTTCGGTTCGTGCTATTGCTGAAAGGGTAGGCAGTAGTGTATCGGTAATCATACGCTGCTGGTCTAGATGGTCCGAAGCTGGGGAGAATCGACGTAGACTTGGATCAGGACGTCCAAGAAGCACCACTGACCGTGAAGATCGAGCTCTTCGTCTTACAACTTTAAGGGACAGATTTACAACGTCGCGGGCATTGGGAAATGACTGGTTGGCTCTAAATGGCCAAAGAGTATCCATGGCTATTGTTTACAGAAGAATCCGCAGTTTTGGTATAAGATCCTACCGTCCACAATTGTGTCTACCTCTTACTCCGCAGCATCGCAGACCAAGACTTGATTGGTGCAGGGAAAGACAACATAGGACCCATGAATGGAATAACATTATCTTCACCGATGAGTCTAGGTTCTGTTTATGGGCTCATGATGGTCGCAGAAGTGTGAGACGTCGACGCGGTGAACGCAGAATTTTACAATTTGCTGTTGAAAGACATACGGCTCTTACACAGGGAGTTATGGTTTGGGGGGCGATAGCATATGGTAGTCGGTCTCCTCTAGTTTTTTTAGAAGCAAGTCTTAACGCGATTCGGTATATTGACAACATTTTACGACCAGTGTTAGTGCCCTATGTAAATGGCTTGCAGAACCCCATTTATCAGCAAGATAATGCTCGACCTCACACAGCGGCTATTACAAGACAGTTTTTTGATAGTGCCGAAATCAATTTGTTACCTTGGCCATCTCGTTCTCCAGATCTATCGCCAATAGAACATGTTTGGGATATGATAGGTGTTAGAATAAGTAACTTACAGCGCCCCGCTAACACTGTAATGGGACTTAGAGGTCAAATTATCGAAGTTTGGAATGAAATACCCCAAGTCGATATTGACAGCCTGATTTCTAGCATGCCTCGACGTGATAATGAGTGTTTGGGAAATCGTGGAGGCCCAACACATTATTAATTTTTATTCATTTGTTTTTTTGTTTTTCAAGTTGATTTTTTGATCATCGATACAGTTCGTTTACATGATCAAATTGTGTAAATTTTATTAAAATCGTTTAATAAATACTTGGTGTTCTAATTTTTTTGAAAGGAAGTATATATTGACATGAAAGTCTGCATAGAAAATAATGTCATGATTTCATAGTACCCACGAAGTTTAAATGAAAAATTCACCTTACTTTTTGATCACAGTTGTACAAGGCCGTAGCTAGGGAGGGGGATATGGGGGTTCAACATTTTCAAAATGTTAAATTTTTCTATGTAAAAGCAAAAACAATATTTTCAGCTGTAATATAACAAGTGATATGATTATCATCGATAATATTCATGAGTGAAACCGATTCAACGAGCCCGAAGGGCGAGTTGAATGTGCTGCTCCGGTTTCACGAATACATATTATCGATTATTAATCATACCTCGAGTTATATTCGATGAGAGAATATAACGAATTTCACTACATTTCCGTCTTGGAAACCTCACCCCATCGCCCATCGTTGACATTTTTAGTTATCGACTGCCAGATTTAACAAATAATTTTCGTAGCAACGACCAAAACAAGGTGATAGGAGTCTATCACCGCTGTGATAACGTAAATCTATGGAAATAAGTGATTCTGATTAGAGGGAATGTAGTCATGTGACGCTTAAGTTATATTCTCAGCATTAAACTATTGACACCGATGTATTGACATCAAACAACTCAAACTTGACGTTTTCGATAAATCTATATAAACCGTATCGATGTCCACATTTTCGATGTGTCGTCAAATTTGCCGCTTTTCGACTTTTGACAAATGACGAAAGGTTTAACAGAACATTAATAGAATACAAAAAACCAAAAACTAAGGCGGCTAAATCTAAAAATGGGAGGTAAAACCTCCAAATGTAAAATTTGTATATGTATAAGCAAAAACAATATTTTTACAATTACTCTGCAATTTTTATCTACGGCCTTGCAATTTGAAGCTTTAAACAAGTGTTTTCCACTCCCAGACTAAGCATGAAGTAAAATTTCGAGTTTAGAAAAGCCCCGTGAAAATTTGTCTCGGGTCGCGCAGCGACCCGAGACAAATTTTCTGGGCTTTTCTAAACTCGAAATTTTACTTTATGCGCCACGCGTGTACCACAGATTTCAAGTGAGGTTTAAAGATACATACATTTCACAATATTTTTGTGTTTTATACGCGTGGCACATGAAGTAAAATTTCAAGTTTAGAAAAGCCCAGAAAATTTGTCTCGGGTCGCTGCGCGACCCTCGACCAATTTTCACGGGGCTTTTCTAAACTCGAAATTTTACTTCATGCTTAGTCTGGGAGTGGAAAACACTCGTTTAAAGCTTCAATTTGAACTTAAAAAAAACAGAGATATACACCATTCCATTTGTTTCTGGATCTCGCCTAGCCATGCTTTCGTGTTGTTATGTTGCAGTATCAACATTTACATTTTTTATTAGTTGCCACTCCTGATTCCTTATTTTAACAGTGTTGCAATAATTTATGATATCATAAATAATCCTCTTTTTAATTTTCAAGAGGTTTATTGTTAATCTTGCAACAATTATTTCACCACGCGGTCGCTTCCTCGAGCATTTTATTATTAAATCAAATTAATCTAGTGTTGCAATGCTGTGTCAATGTCAAAGTGAAAAATAATTTCAGGCACATATTAAATATTAACATGCCAAAGATTATTTCTGAATCAAAAAGGTTACAAATTCTGAAATCCTACAAACATTTTAGGCAAAGTAATCCAAATCTACAGCATCACAATATTATTACGATTTTAATAGATATTTTTGGAGCATGTCTAGTATTTTAATTATCATATATATTTAATTAAAGATAATTACGTTTCAGGTAGGGAGATCTTCATTACAATTCATTTTACGACAAAGACCTGACGAATTGAAATCTACTACTTCTGGCAAACGATCTAAAAACAGCCATTTTTGAAATCACCTAGCTAGAAAAGATCTGCAACAACTAATTTGGCAATATAACTCTAGAAATCAGTAAATCCGTATTTTACTTTGAGAGATCTTTTGAATGATATGAAAGAAAATTATGAGTTCCATGGGAGTAGAACAACACTTTATAGGGTTGTTAAAAGTATGGGGTATAAATTGAAATTGATTAATGGGCGCAAAATTCTCTGTGAACAAAAACATGTTGTTGCAGCTAAAATTATTTTCCTTAGAAAATTCCAGTGAAGATATCCAATTCGTATACCTGGATGAAACATGGATATATCAAAATGGATCCGTGGTTCGACGCTGGGTACATGAAACGGATATAAAAAGTAATCCAACTAAATTCAAAAATGAAGGCAAACGCTTCACCATTCTACATGCTGGGTATAGGGGTGGGTTTTTGGATGGGTGCGATTTTTTATTACATTCGAAAAACAATGACCGAGATTACCATGCCACAATGGATGGTAATACTTTTCAAAATTGGGTGGTTAATCAACTTAACAACCAAAAAGGAACTATGGGCTTTATTTATACCTTTTCGATCAAATGACAAAATTTACGTAGTTGATGACAATTTGAGAAAGAACGGGCACGAAGTTCTTAGATTACCGCCATACCATTGTCAATACAATCCAATTGAAATGGCATGGGGGTTTTGTAAGACTTACTACAATAAGCACATAAATTCTAAGCAACCATCTAAGGATCGTGTTCAGAATTTATGGCTTGAGTCTCTCTCAAAATGTACATCCGATATGTGGCAAAATTTCTGTGATCATTGTGAAAAACTTATTTCGGATGACTGGACAAAACACATGGGGAACCTTTCTTTTGAAACCATTCCTCCTTTTATTATTTCGCTTGGGGAATCTGGCTCAGAACAAACATCAGAAGATTCAGATGCAGGTTCTCTTGACTAAATAATAAAAGTGGAATGAGGGCTTAAAAATTGTTTGACATGAAAATTATTAGTATCGCAAGAGGGTGGGAATAAATTTGCAATTCTACAAAAAAATACTGAGGACCAACAGAAGAGAGAATGACCAAAATTAAGGTGGATGGATGGAGTTGATCAAAATGTGTTAACGGGAAGACCCAAGCGAGAAATACAAATGGATGACGAAATAAGTTTGCAGAGCCGAATTCATTATATTTGTTATATACAATATTATTGCTGTGTTTGTATGTACAAAAACCAAGTAGTAAATTTTGTTAATCTAAAAACTGCATATTATTATCCTTTTATATTTGAAAATTTGTAAAACAGGCAATAGTGTAAGATCACAATAGTCAGAAATTATAACCTTAAAATCGAACATCTGACAGTGACATTTAAAAACCCTGATTTAAAACACAACCAGCCCCATTTACAATACTTAAACTGTCACTTTTCCATAGCTAGGCGAGATCCAGAAACAAATGGAATTGTGTATATCTAAAGATTTACAAAAAATAGGCTGAATTTGGAATTACGTATACTTAAAATCATTGTCATTATATAAAAGTGAATTGAATCAGATTGTATTTTGTATAGGAAAGTATAATAGTATTTAATCTCTCTTGCAAATGCGCACAAAATAATGTTACGAATGTCACCGTAAAACACCGTAAGTTACGGTAAATTACTAGTGATAATTACCGACGTAAATTACCACTAGCATCACTAGTCATAAATTGCATTAACAAAATTTAAGGATTACAGGTAGAATTTTATTTATTTTATTTTTATTTAATCAATTTTGTGCTACTACAGAAATACTTACACAGGTCACTAATTAGAATAGTATAAAAATAATAAATTAGATTACAATCACATACAGATTAAATTTCATACCATAAGATTTAAAATTATTTGATTTAAGGATTATGAAAAACCATTAACGCGTTCTTCGGTTAATTTCGTGTGAGTGGGTTTAAAATAAATTTGCATAATTAATTTACTTTATGGCAAAAAATATCAATTGTGTTTATGGATTTAAACATAATTAATTGGGTTTGTAATATTTTGGCAAGGCTACGTCATCTCGCAATGGAATGCATTCTTAAATGGAATTGATTAATTGTATTCCAACATATTTTTTAATAAGCATATTAGGTCTGTCAAGGTTATTTCTGGTTGATTTGCTTACAATGTACTCAATTTGTTTGCAATAAATATTTCAATTACTAGCATTCTTCAATATTGACAGTGCGAAAATATATGTCATTTCAAATAGTAAAACAGTTCTGTCAAATAACAAAAACACATTTTGCTCGAGTCAAGCGTAATTTACAGAATTTTTATTATGGGAAACAAATTTTATAATTAGATTACAGAATGTATTCGTAACTCAATTCTCACTAATCCTTTGGTGAACATATTTAATAGCAAAATTAAATTTGTGTTCAGTATTCCGGCACCAGATACCCACAAACGTGTTTCGGACTTCAAGGTCCTCTTCAGTGTGGTTCCGACCCAGTGCTGAGGAATACTGAACATTTCTGAATATTTCAAGCCAATATGTGAAAACTATTAATGGATTCGATGGCGTTAGCTATCAAATCCATTAATATTCAATAGTATTAGCAAAACAATTACTTGATTTCTTTCAAAAGTTATACAATATATTTTTAGTCGTAGTATATATTCTATTTTTTAAATAAATGTATGTATTTATGTATTTATTTATCCAGTCAACGGAGAGATAAATAAATACATAAATACAAGTCAAGCAAAATTACGGTTATGATAAAAATTTTTGAAATAATTTTTATGAATTGAAGGGCTCAGTGGAAAAGTAGTACAAGTGCTATTTCCTTAAAAATTGGTATAAGTACAGATATCTACAAATGAAATTCATACTTAGTGATGCAAAAAATGGTACAATTGAGTATCTGGAATTCGGAAGAGATGTCCTATGACTCATTTATGGGGAATGTGTGGTTCAATTTTTTTAGAGAGTATGTCGACAGTTGTATCTGCAACGATTTTTCCTAGTTGTGTCAAATTTTGACGTTACATGACAATGTCATACTGTTTAAGTCGCGAGTATATTACTGTTATTTCTTTTAGAAAATCTTTAAACCATAAGTTCTTGTGATTTTTTTCTTTTGAGTATACATATCCCAATTACGTGTTGTAGATTTTTAAATATTCGTTGTTTTCTAAAAAGAAGTCAATTTGAAGTTTAAACGAGTGTTTTCCACTCCCAAGTTAAGTATGAAGTAAAATTTCGAGTTTATAAAAGCCTGAAAATTTGGTTTGGTCGCGTAGCGCGAAGCGCGGAGCGACCAAACCAAATTTTCAAGATTTTCAAAACTCGAAATTTTACTTCATGCGCCACGCGTATATGACACTGATTTCAAGCGAAGTTTACCCGTTCACAATATTTCAGTGCTTTAAGTGTTTAATACGCGTGGCGCATGAAGTAAAATTTCGAGTTTAGAAAAGCCTGAAAATTTGGTTTGGCCGCTCCGCGCTTCGCGCTACGCGACCAAACCAAATTTTCAGGCTTTTCTAAACTCGAAATTTTACTTCATGCTTAGTCTGGGAGTGGAAAACACTCGTTTTAAGCTTCAAATTGAACTCGTATGCATATGTATACCTAATAAAAAAATTCCTGTATGTATACTTAATAGAAAAATTCCCTGTATTAACAGATTAATCCGGTGACTATTTGTCAAATCTATTGAATGCTCATTCGATTCAATTGTTTGCGTTTAAGTTTACACCAAATCAACATAAGTGTAAATACCTGAACTATTTAGTACATGTGGAAATTGGAATTATACCACTTAAACTCACATTTAAAACGATTATGCACATTAATTAAAATGATTTGTGGCTGGGTTTTTGCAGATTTTGATTTACGAAGACATTGTCAAAATGTGACGTTTAACCTTAAAATTTTAATACCGGAACATAAGTTGTTCCATGTTCTATCTAAAAACCATAGCAGACATATTATGAAGTTTTCTGTCTTTTTTCACACACGCAATCTGATGACATCAAACTATTTTCGTATTACATGTATTGGTGCAGAAAGTACTACAAATCAAGGAAACTATGGGACACCTCTCGTGAATCGTACCTTATCTATCTCTCAATATAATATACCATATGATCTAAAAGTTTCATCCTCTAGTAGGCTATAAAATTATTTGTAAAAAAATATTATGTTAGTAACAAATTATTGAAAACAATAATAATTCTCACTACAAATGTCACAGTGAATATTTTGTATACAAAATACATACATACATAACCTTATTGTTGCGCGTCAAATGTTGGGGCGAGTCAGATCACGCGAATTTGTCAGTGGTACCTAACAAAAGTCATGGCATGCTAGAGGATAAAACTTTTTGCTTATATGGTACAATTGTATTGATTAGACATCGACAGATTTTTCTATAAAAGTAAAATTTTTTCTCCAATTTACACAAATTAATCTCGTGTCACTTAAACTACTTTTCCACTGAGCCCTACAATTGATAAAAAGATATACCTATAAACTAAGACATACAAAATTCAGCTTTTAAGATCAATTATTTTTTTATGATACTACAATTAAAAATAATAATTAAGCTTCTTTCTGTAGATATAATTAAAACAGAAATTAATTAACGGCCAAATATATTACAATGCGTATTTCGTAATAGACGTAATATCTAAAATGGAAACCAGGTAAACGACTAATTGCCGTTCGCATATTCACATGGGAAATAACATAGAACTTGATCCAGTTTCCATTCCTATCCAATTAAACAAACCGTCTTTCGATATGGCACACATATTGTTAAACAAATACAGATCTCAAAACGTTCATTCATTTAAATAAATTACACGCTCAATACACAATATCCGAGTATTATTGAAAAAAATGTACGCCACATATTTTCCACTTAATTAACTTCATTTATTGTTTAAAATATAAAAGAAGTCTGTACTCATACTTTTTCACCTCTTAAGTTTAATTATTAATAATAATGTATTTTAATTAACAAGAAAATACAGTACTTTTAATAATTAAAACTAAGAAGTAAGAAAATATGTGAACGGACTTCGTTTATTAATTCAATATGTGCAGATATTTTCTCGTTTTGTGGCTTTAGTTATGTTTAGCCAATAATTTCTTTAATTATGTTTGTTTTGTAATTAGTGATCTAGTGAACTACTTTGTTGCATGCTTTGCGTTGTCCTGTTATCATGTGGAGGAGTTAGAGCACGTAATCGGGTTATTATGTAAGGTAATGTAAATAATCTTATAATAATGTGCTTGGATCAGCAAGTTTTGCTTAATTATTTTCTGGGATTACATTTTCCAGTGGCGGCTCATGGTATTTCTTGTGATGAGACAAATTTATTTAAGGAATCACTGATTGAGTGTTGAGTGCGATTTCGAGTTATGTGCATCTCCAATTTGGTTCTCTTTCTTTCTATCTAATCTAAGCTTAGAGCAGTGCTTCATTTCAAAATCACAAAATACTTACAAAATTACATAACTTTTGAGGAACACAGTCCAATTTACAGGGTGATTCACAGCGTTTTCCCGCCACTTAAAGGGTGTATTCTGGAGGTCGTTTTAAGTAAAAAAGTTCATATTAATACGGATCCGATTCTCAAAAATAAGCGAGTTGGGGAAACTTTAGATATAACTTTTTTTTTAATTTTTCAGTTGCAAAACCAAAAATAAATACTATATCGGCGTACCCCTCCGTAGTGAATGTTAATGCCTTTTACATTTACTACGGAGGGGTACGCTTCGCGCTTTTCTAAACTCGAAATTTTACTTCATGCTTAATCGGGGAGTGGAAAACACTCGTCTAAAAGTTCAATTTGAAATATTTGTAAAAACAACGAATATCTGAAGATTTACAGCGTATACAGTACATTAAGATATGTATACTTAAAAGATAAACTCTGTATACGTGAGATAGTAATAAATAATATGCAGTGTATAAAACATTTTTTTGGCACCAGAAAAATTCCAAGAATGAAAGGGTTAACCATACTTTCGACAAAAGTATGATTAACCATATTTTCGACAAAACTTTTGATAAAAGATTGGTGAACCATATTTTAGACAAAAGTATGGTTAAACATACTTTAGACCCTGGGTCTTCAAACTATCTTCTTCGCGGGCCACAAATACAATTCTACATAATAAAGTCGGCCAAGATCCGATTAATTTTATAAAATTATGAAAAATTTAAGGAACAATTGTTACAATATTTCAAAATATGACATTTACAAAAAAATTACAAACAATGACGGGCCGGATTCATGCAAGTCGCGGGCCGGATTTGGCCCGCGGGCCGTAGTTTGGAGACCACTGCTTTAGACAAAAGTATGATTAACCATACTTTTGACAAAATTATAGATACTTTTATCGAAAGTACGGCTCACCATACTTTTGACAAAATTTTAGTTACTTTTATCGAAAGTACGGTTTACCATACTTTTATCGAAAGTATTGTTAAAAATACTTTTGTCGAAAGTACGTTTGTCAAAAAATGTTTAACCATACTTTTGTTGAAAGTATGGTTACCCACAGACGCTTATTTAGGACTCCCAAGACCCGGTAATTTACCGAAAGTACGGTTTACCATACTTTTATCGAAAGTATTGTTAAAAATACTTTTGTCGAAAGTACGTTTGTCAAAAAATGTTTAACCATACTTTTGTTGAAAGTTTGGTTACCCACAGACGCTTATTTAGGATTCCCAAGACCCGGTAATTTACCGAAAGTACGGTTTACCATACTTTTATCGAAAGTATTGTTAAAAATACTTTTGTCGAAAGTACTTTTGTCAAAAAATGTTTAACCATACTTTTGTTGAAAGTATGGTTACCCACGGACGCTTATTTAGGACTCCCAAGGCCCGGTAATTTCTATTATTGATACGTTACTTTTTGTAAAATTGAGTTTGTTTCTTGTTTTATAGACATTTTTATCTGTTGGTAGCTTCCAACAGTTTTCAAATTATTTCAGCAAATCATAAAATTGTTTCCTCAATATTTCAAATGATATTATATATTATATAAAATATCTGTAACTAGCATTGTAAATATATAAATCTTAGTATATTTAGAAATCATCTTCAAGTTAGTGGTTCGCACAAATCAAAGGAAATCGAAAAACTTGTGGTATTTACAAAACAAAAAGATCTACAGGAAGTGGGTGTGGTTTCAGGCGCCGCAATATTTTGTTCCAATTTTTCCTCGGATGATCTTGAAATAAAAAAAAGTCGAAGGAACTGGTTTTTGATTCATTCATACCGGATTATATGTAATTATATTTTTAAATGGTCATAATTTGTTGCTAACGAATGAGAGTTGAAAAACGTGCTGTTAAACTTTGACATGCCTCGACCTAGATCACGTGAGAATACTGTGGTATTTTTGCGTGATGTTATTACGTCAAAATAATAATCATTGTTCTTTCAAGGTGTTCATAAAAAAATAGGTGATAAATAGAAGTGAGATGATAGTTTTTGTCCTTGAATTAAAATTTGAACAAAAAAGAAGAGACATAATAATAAAATGTTTTGTATTGTAGGCGTTCACTTTGTGGTAGGTACACCTTAAATGCACTTCTAAATAAAACACGTTTTTACTTTGTTTAACTACTGTATATACATAGAGTGGTTAAACAAAGTATAAACGTGTTTTATTCACAATAATAAAAGCTCAAGACATTTATTTGTTAAAACAAGACATATTAGATGATGAAGTTAAAAGATTTCATATTTGAGTCGCCCAGATGCAAACCCAGCCATACGTGTTTTGGCAAACTCGTGGCAAAATGACAAAAACTGATTTTGCGGCGCCTTTTACATAAATTAAAAATAGCGTGTAATATACATTGTATCGAATGGGGACAAGAAAAATTATGTAAAACTAAGTAAAAAGTTTGCAGGTTTTGCAACTGAGAAAATATATTAGCTTTTGTAACCCAGAAATGTAGCAGGCTTTGCAGGATTTTGCAAACGTAATTTTATAAGGTCTAGAATGGGTTTTAAAGGTCTATTTATTTTTATAATTGTAACCTGAGACGAGTAGAATCGAAGGATACCAAAATCGCAAAAACAAAAAAAAGGTGTATGGCTGGTTTTGCATCTGGGCGACTCGTATGATCTGCATTATTTTTTATTAGTTGATCACAGTTGACAAAGTATAGGATGTTTCTGATAGTGCGAAATTTTTGAATTGCTCAAGATTGTTTTGTTTGTGCTTGCATCAAATAGTAAATTACTTCATTTTTGTTTTAAATAATGAACCATAAAATAAATCATGACAGAATCAATTGCTCTCAACTTGCTGGACCTAGCATCTCAATTAATGCTGCGCTCAACCAGCTCTATTGTTTCAATTTACAATCGTTTCAAAATATAAAGGCACATGCAGTTGTGGTTAAAAAATATATATTCTGGTACATAATTGTGCACTCTTGCTGAAAAAAATGTAATTATCCAATAAAATGGTCTGTGTTTGTATATTATAAAAGGTTATTTTTTTAAGGAAAAAAGTAGATTACTTGATAACTATACATTTTATAAGGAATGATAATAGAATTATATAATCATTGTGGAATGCATAATGATGTCACATTTTAGAAATTTTTAATTTTTTTAATTTATTTTTATCAATACTAAAATGAGGGTAGGAATTTACTATACACCCCGTGGGTATTATCGATAAAAATGATATTATTGGAAAGTACTCCCGAGTACTATCTAGATATGCAATTAATTTCGACCGGAAATGTTAAATAAATAAAAAAAAATAGTTTGAAAATTTTAAAAATGTTGAGTCCTAGCCGTATGTAAAATAATCATCGTGCGCAAAGAGATTTACGCAATTTATTCTATTGCAAACTTTTCTCCGAACCTAACCTAACCTAGAAGTATGTGGAATATTCAACGTGAGCAAACATTTTATTGGCGAAATATAGCCGTTGACACAAATTAGAATTTAGCACAAATGAATTTCCAAGAGTGTATTAATTTATGTTAGTTATTCTATAAATCCATATGAGTCCAAATGTAATGTGCTAATGTGTTATAACCGTCATCCGGTTAAATCTAACTTTAAGTTGGAAGTTAGATTGAAGTCTTTAACAAACATTTCTTTCGACTTCCCCAATGTCTCCAGTAAAAATTGCAATGGTTAACAGCAATCAGTGAGGTTTTATAGAAGTTTCTGGTCAAAATTTAAAAGTTGAAAAAAGTGAACTTTTATCATTTCTGTAGTGAATTTATTGAATTTAATTGGTGATATATGTCAATACAGTGTGAATCTATATTATAATGCATGTTATTCTACGGGGTGTAAGTAAAGTCGAGCCAAAATAAGTAATAAGTAAATCAAATCACCATGCCCTCTGCAATTCAATTTTAAGCAAACGTATGAAGAAAGAATTCAAAAATTCATAATAATAACACTTCAGAATTCTTAGTCTACATATGCTAGAACGCACTCTTAAGGGTTACAAATGTTAACAAAACATGTTTGTTTCATCATATTTCTTTTCTATCAAAGTATTTGTAATTATATGCCTTTGTAGTTTAAATTATAGCAATCATTATTTCATCATAACATAAACAAAAGAATGTAACACTGACACATATATTTTCAGTTTTTTTTTTTTTTTCGTCTAATTTCTTAGGATACAGAAAATTCCGCTATTTTATTATTTGCAATTACACGCGCGTGGAACTTGAAATGTAAGTGTGTCTAAAATCGGTTACATAAGCAATTGCTTGTATTTACGGAACACTGCTTATTAAAAATGCTAGTAACGTTCTAAAAATAGTGTTAATTTGGGAATTCTCCGCGTTTGATTTAATTGAATTCCGTGCCGGCCGCTATAATCTTAATGGATTTTGATAAATTACTGATCCACTTTTAAAGTGTTTGAGTGGTGTTCATGTTGTTAGTCTATTTAAAGTTTTGCTTTAAATAGAAATACATCGGTATAGCTTATCTAAATATAAAACAATGTTTTAAAGTGAAACTTTCTTCTGTAAAATTTTAGTATGGAATTAATAGGTTTCGTTAAGAGGTGGGTTAGGTGTTCGGTTTTCAATTTTGGCTTTAACGTCGCTTGAACTTCATAGTCACTTTTCAACGTCTTATAAGATGACAAAACGTTCAAATTAAGAGGGGGCAAGTCACTTGAACTTCTTATGTCATATAAAATGGCGGAATACTTAAATTGGGTATTTGCAAGCAAAACTACTTCGAATCCAGATAAATTATCGCTTCGATGTATTGCTTTCTGTCTTTTACACGTCAAGAGTGACCATAATATAATCAAATGATGAAAATAAAATGTCTATATGAACTTTAATTTTCTTATAAATAATGAAATACTTTATGTCGAAATAGACCTCTATACAAACAATATTTTAGAGTAATATAATACAGTTAAGAAAATCTGTTTCTGTCATTTTGTTACAAAAGATTCAATGTAAAAAATTATCTAATAACAACGCTGGAACCGAAGTCCCAACATACAAATTTTACATGACCTAAACCCCCTTTTAAACAATAATGCAAATACGTGCTAGATAAGTCTAAAATGTCCAATGTTAAGGGTCGTTTTTGTGTGTAGACTGAAGTTTATGGGAACGTCAAATACATAGGCGTAGGTTTTTAACTGAGATTAAAAAATTTGCGAAACTTAGTTGAAATCGAAATAAATGTCAATTATTACAGTTTTATTTGACCTAAATATTATAAAATAAATTATTTACATTTATAATTTTTCAGATGTTGAGGGGGAATGCGCAAGTTTGTCATTTGAGGACAATTGTTTTTGCATTCTGGGTAACAATATTAGGTCATCATACATTTTGTTACGGTGATCTTTAAAAGTTATAAATTTTGTATAAATAAGCGTGAGAATTGCAACAAATGTTTCACCCATTAACCTTCGATCCAAACTTTAATAATTAAGTGCAATGTAACACGAGTCAAATGAGTCGCCTATTTTCAAAACTCCATAAATCCATTTATAACAAATGGATTTAAGGGTTTATGGAAATAGGCAACTCAAATATTTTCATAATCTATAGAATTTTAGATCCTTTTAATCACATACAGGAAAAATAAAAAAGAGCGCTATGAGCTGTCTGCAATAATAAATCAAAATTAAATTATTCAAAACTGTAGACGTTGCCACAGTTTCAAATATTATACATAATATAGTACAACTAAAAATACACAGAGTTTTTCTTCTAAGTATACATATCTCAATATACTGTATAAGCTGTAAATCTTTAGATATTCGTTGTTTTTACAAATTTTTCAAATTGAACTTTCAAACGAGTGTTTTCCACTCCCAGATTAAGCATTTAGTACGCGTGGCGCATGAAGTAAAATTTCGAGTTTAGAAAAGCCTGAAAATTTAGTTTGGTCGCCAAATTTTCAGGCTTTTCTAAACTCGAAATTTTACATCATGCGCCACGCGTACTAAATACTTATGTGATGTAATCTTCAGAGTACACGTTTTTAGCATACTGCTCTAGTAGAATATTTTGAACTTAAAATAAAATTAGTGTTTTATACGCGTGGCGCATGAAGTAAAATTTCGATTTTAGAAAGGTATCACTTTTTCTTCAAATATAAAAAAAACTTGATTATTCGAAAAGGAATCACTTCTTGATATGAAAATAGATTTTGTGGATTTTGTCAATGTTTTTGACAACATTTTTTTTATTTCGTCGTTATGTTTGCATGCAATTAAATTTAATTAAAAAAATATATAATTATATTTAATTATATATATTATTGTTGAAATTGTACATTTTATGAAATGTTCATTTAGAACCGACTGATTAACTTTATTCATCCACTAATCATTGATAAAACCTCTAAAAAGGCAAAATTCTAGAATATAAGAATGTTAAAAATTTGTAAGATATTCTAAACACTTTTTTTTATCAATATGCAATTGTGTAAACAATTTGTAAATACAATTGTTGTGTTATTAAGAAGTATTAATTACTGATTAAGTTAATCGACTTGGGTGCAAACGGGCATTAGAGTTCTCTTATTTTGACGATTCTTTGCTAATTTTGAGAATATTATAGAATATTTATATTAAAATAAGTTTTAATTATTTTTATTAATTTTCACTCTTTGTTTAAAATTACTCCTGTGAATTTCATCGATTTACATGATTATAATTTTATAACCAAGCTTTAAGTCTTTTGACAACTAGTGACATATTTGACACTAATTCAACATTACAAAAAAACTAAAGAAACCCAAAGTTAAATAAAGTTTCATAAATTTAACTGGAAATATTAAAACGTGCAGTTTTTCTTCATCAGACCTGAAATTCGCAAGGAAAAGTCGGATTTAATAAAATTCACATAATCATGTTTTAAAGTGTAATTTTATATTTTCAGTTAAACTAAGTCATGTATTTTTCAAATGGGCTCCGTTGACTGAATAAATAAATAATTAACAAATATACCGGGTGTTATGTATACCTAGGGATTTAACATGTAAAACCACATTTATCCATGTTCCTGCATCCAGGATCATTTTAGACTTAAAATACAAGAATATACAATAATTAAGAAACACACCCTACTTAGTTAGGTCGCTATTTAATTAAGATTGGACATCATTTAAAATTATTTATCAGTAATACCCGTCTTTATTCTTCATTTTTGATACGAATGGGCTAGAATCGCAGAAGGGACCTTAAATAAAAGCTACGGGTGCGGCGTTGATGATTTTAGGCATAAAAGTCGAGTATTAGACCGCCATTCATTGAACCAATCATATTTTATACGCGTTATCTCCTCCGCATTCTTTATTATTATCTTACGTGAATTCTAATATTATTAATTAGATTAAATATTATATGACATAGACAATTATGCACATTGATCTAATCGCATTTATTCCACAGATAACTGGCATATGTATATGTGATAAGGTATTATAATTTCCGCGTGATCTTTAAGCTGCCTTATCAAAATTTGGTAACTTTTTTCGTTTGGAATTAAAACTTTCTAATTTTGTTCTCAAGTACAACATAATGACAAAATTATTCATATGTATTTATTTAGATAAAAGTCATTGGCGTTATGAGCTTATCAGTAGTTACATATATTTATTTCAAGTTGTTTCAGTACAATAAATATATATTTATAATCGTATAAATAAAGAAAAAATTACATCATTCACACAATGTTTATGCTAAATAAATAATTTTTAAATGAAATTACAGATATTCTAATCCCCACTTGCAACGCAGGTGTTTAATCATGGCTAAAAAGTTAATCACAATTGAGTCAAAAATTGGCTTGCACCGTCCCCTAATAACCTCAAATACAGAGTTATTCAAAATAAAGGAACGAATTTCAAACATTTATTTCTTTATAATCTGCATCTTTTAAGTAACCCCACAAGAAAAGATCAGGGGAGGTAAGGTGTGGCGATTTGGCTGGCCAGTTCACCGGTCCTGATCTACCGATCCAGCGATGATTGTAATCCCGATCTAATACCTCGCGTACTACTAACAAATAATGTGCTGGGCAACCATCATGTTGAAACCACATGTATTGCCTTACATCTAACCTCACTTCTTCTAGCAACCTTGGTAGTACTTCTTCAAGAAAGTTTCGGTATGTGTTACCATTCAATAAAATATGGGCCGATAAGTTTATCACCAATGATTCCACACCAAACATTAATTGACCAAGGACGCTGATGATTAACTTCACGAATCTAGGGTGTGTTTTTTAAACTCCAGTAACGCATATTATGGCGGTTAACATCGCCGTGGTTTTGAAATCTGGTCTCATCAGAGAATAGCACACGAGCAAAAAAGTTCGGATTTATTTGTATTCTCTCAAATGCCCATTGACAAAACGTTAGTCGGTTTTGAAAGTCATCGCCAGTTAATTTCTGGTGCAAGGACACATGATACGGATAAAATTTATTAGATCTAAGAATTCTCCAAACACTCATAGCAGGAATTGCAGATTAATACGAAATTGTGCGGGTACTCACATGTGGATTATGAGCCACTGCAGCTAGCACTGCTATTTAATTATTTTTTTCCAAAAACAGTAGCTCTACGCGTTATTTTGAGCGGTTGTACACTTCCGTCAGTAGAAAATTGATTAACCACCCTAACGAAAGAAGAACGTGATCGTACTTTTTCAGAAAAACGCTCAGCATAAATGAAAATCATTTCAATTTTTTCTTGCGCAGATACATGCTGAGCCATGATGAAAAGCTAGAAGAGAATGACAATGTGTGATGTACTAAGCTAACTTGCCAGCTATCTCGGCGTTTGTACAACTAAAATCTGTTGCACATCTTACAAATACAAATTAAAATTTAAACAATGCAATCATTTTTAAATTTAAATTAAATTTAAAATTTATTATGAATTAAAATAATGTTTCAATGAAAACTTATGTATTTTTTCCGTAGAATCAGAATCTTTAATAAAAAATAGTGGTTCCTATTTAGCATTTCAAAGTTGCCCCCCGCCCAACCTACTGAGGGTGGAGCTGGGAACGTTTTTTCGTACATGCGTATTTTTCGAGTTATTTTGATTTGTCAGGTTAAATGGTACACCCGTTATATTGGTACTTGAACGAAAAAGCCTTGCAGCTCTTATGGTCGAGCTGCCACTGAATAAAATGCATGTTTTATTTATTATTAAACATATAGAGAAAACGGGAAAACAAATAACAGTAAATAAAATCATGTGGCTTGCAGCGTTTGTAATTTGCATAATTCCTCATAGGTAGCATCTCCTGTCGGATATTTTATTTTTTGAAATGCGAAAATTCTAAATTGTTGCCACGAAGTGGACGTGAGGTATTTTATTAAATATTGCACGCTCGGTGTAAAAAAGGAAACATTTCGAAATTTATGCCCGGAAAAACACGAGCCGGGTTCTAATGCGGTGAAAAATTATGAAAAGTCTGCTTCATTAGCGATACGCTTCTTATAAAGTGTATTATTTTCTGGATACTTTAAAACAGGGCTTGGAACCGTTATTTTTTGCGTTCCGGATTTCGTTCCGGTTCAATTAATAACATACAGGGAGTTTTTCTTTCAAGTATAGATACCCCAACTACAGCGTATGTGCCGCAAATCTTTAGATTACGTACTGAAAATGCCCATATTTTGTTCTGCTACCCGGCTTGCGGCATTTTTTTTTTAATTTTCTTATTTTTAAAAAATTGATAAATAAAGTAAACGGCGTCGGATTTGAACCAGATAGCGACGTAAGCATGGTATTTTTCTTAATTTTTGTTTGCTCTCGTACTTTTCCTCTAAAATTACCCTAGAAGCAGGAAAATGTATTATTTAGTTTTACATGTTAAATCCCTATGTATAGCAGATCGACACAACACGCTGTATGCATTTTTTACTAAAAAAAAAAAATAAAATCTACAATTTTTTTTTTACAAAATTGTTGACAAACATTTAATGAATTTAACTGAAATTAATGCAGTTTATCATTTTCTAATTTAAGATTATCAAGGACGCGTCAGATTTTGCTAAAATCAAAATGTGTTGTAAGAAATGAGTAATCTTGAAAAAAACAAAATCGACAAATTTTTAACAAAATTATAGACGCTTAAAGTTGAATAAAATATTATTAATTAAACTCAACATATTAATAAATACAGTTTGTTTATAATAATATAAGATTATCAAGAAAACGTCAGATTTTGATAAATTTAACAGAAATAAATATACTTTGTATTAAAATTGAAAAAACTATACCGATTTTCGACCAAATTACTGCCGCTCAAATGTGATTAAAAGTTTATCAATTTACCCATGCAGATTATCATTTTCTAATCTGACATTCTCAAAGAAACAGGATTTTGATCAAAAAAATCACTAGAGGTTGTTGAGAAATTAGGAAACTTTGTGTGAATGTTAGAAAACACAAAATCGGCCAATTTTAAATAAAATTAGTTGACTGAATTTGAATTAATTTAATAAAAATCATTTTAATTTATAATTTTCCTTATCGGGTCTAAAATTATTAAATAAAATATTAGATTTTGATAAAATCTGTTTTTTGACAGTCTGAATTTCAATTTCTTTATTAAATTGAATCGTTTCTTTAAAAATGAGCAAAATTTACACTTTTTGACTTTAAATTGTATTGCTTATTACAAAATTGTAATCGACATATAGTAAGATGTATATCTAGGTGTGTTTGTAAGTTTTTGCAACATATTTATTATGAATTACATAAATTTAGACAATATTTACGGTACTCAAAAACTTTAGCATTTTCAATGAATTCTATGAATATTCTTAATTGTTATTGGCGTTAATAATATTTAAGATTTCTATAATTGTTGTGTATTTTTTTTTTCATGGTTTCTTGTTTTTATCTGCTTTGACAATATTGATACTTTTTTCATGTTTGTATGAGAATCTTGTGATATCGATATTTCTTTATAATTTCTGTAAATTATATTATTTTCCACGATTAATTTAAAAATATTTTTGTTTAATAAAAAAAAATCCGTGACTTTTCGCTAAGAAACAAACTAATGTTATTGACTTTTTATGACATTTCCCGATAAATAAAATTCTCTGCATTTTCCAGTTTTCCCAGTTGGTCACCACCCTGCATAAAAGCATTCAATTTGATGCTTCTAACGAGTGTTTCCACTCCTTGATTAAGCATGAAGTAAAATTTCGAGTTTAGAAAAGCCTTAAAATTTGGTTTGTTCGCTCCGCGAAGCGGAGCGACCAAACCAAATTTTTAGGCTTTTCTAAACTCGAAATTTTACTTCATGCGCCACGCGTATACAACACTGTATTTACGTGAAGTTCAAAATCACAAAAACACCATTTTCATGCGAATTCGAATTATTTTTTATAGGTTTCAAATTCTTTTGTAAGTATTCGAATTCTTTTATAATGATTTGAACCCCCTACGTTTGGATTCAAATAAGAATCCTCTTAAAAAAAGTAACGAATCCGAATCCCGAATCTGTTTTCACCGAAATATTCGAAAGCCTCTTTAGAAACCTCTAAAAGGATTCGAATCCAGGATTCGAATCCTGAATGATTCGAATCCTACGCAGCTCTGATATGGTGTAAAATCCTACCTACATTTAAAATCGATTACGAATCCTCTTAAAAAACATAACGAATCCGAATCACAAATCTTTTTCACTAAAGTATTCGAATAGCTCCGTTCAATCCTCAGAAGGAATAGAATTCTGACATTAGAATCCTGCTCAGCTCTGGTAAATACATAATTTATTCATAACAGAACTACTTGCAATTTTCAACAATCGAAAAAAGATTAAAAAAAGATATATACTTACGATTATAGGAATATGATAAAACAAATAGCAAACAACCAAAATCGGATGTATAGTCTCCAATCCAGTCCCGCACTTCTCCTCCTCCCTAGCCTCCTTATTCAACGGCCTCCTGCTATTCGTAGAACTGACAGTTGTTGAAACATTCGACACATCACTCTTCCAAATCGTAGAATACCCGTTCATCTGACCTTGAGAAGCATCATACTGCCCGTAACTGCCATTCCTCTGTATCGTGTAAGTATCATAATACCCTTTATTCACGTTAACATCCCCAGGGTTCACCGTCGAAAGACTCAACTGGCTCAAATCACTGGTCGACTTCTTAAGATAATCAAAACCACCACGTTTCAACTTCCAATAGATTACGCATATATAGAGGAAAGTGATGAAGGAGATGATCGCTAAGAAGACGTGGAGGACTATTATGAAAGCGTTGAATTTTCTGTCAAGCTGATAAGGCATGAATTTACAATTTTCGCTTAGCGTTGTGGAATTGTTGGTATCCACTAAAAACTCTTGCTTCGCTAAAATTGCAGCAACACCAACACAAGCACACAAAGTCGTCAGGCAAAACAAATGATAGATAACGTGAGTTGCTGTTAAATACTGCTTCAAATTCTGCTGCTTCCTGTAGAGTTTCAGCGAAAACAATCCTATGACTGCCAGTGTTGTTAAACAGCTGGCTTGGAAAGTGTGTGTCGAGTTGAAGATCCAGACGAAGAAGCCGCACAGGTCGAAGTTTATCAAACTGGAGGTGTCTACTTTTTGTAGGACAACGTAGGCTATCACAGATAGGTTGCGTAGTATGCTTTCGACTAATATTGCTACTACTGCTATGTCGTATGCGCGCCATCTTTTCTTGTTCTTGTGGAATATCACCAGAGTCCAGATCAGGAGGATGGTTATTATCGGCACGGATATTATTATGGCTAGCTCATAGTTGCTGTACTGGAACATTGTGAAACTGAAAATAAAGAAAAGTATGATAATTATTGTAATAAACCTTATAAATCCATTTTGTATTAAAATTAAATCGGTAAAATATTTACAATTGAATTGTTATACCTGGGAATATATTTTTTTGACATTTTATCATCTCTTGTGCATGCGCACGAAAAAGGGTTACCAATGTTACAAAACTAGGTGGGTATCTACCGTAATTTACGGTAAATTACCAATGGTAATTAAAGGCGTAAATTATCACTAACATCACTACATGAACATGATTAAATAGACACATCACAACATGTTTATTTTATTCCTTAATTAGTTTTATTTAAAATTATGGTTAGTCGATGTATTAAAAAGGATTTATTTTCGTGATTCGAATCAGAATTTATCGTTTTTTGATTAAGGGATTCGTGATTCCAATCATATTAAATGAGAAGATTCGGATTCGTGATTCGAATCCTTTGTTTGAGTATTCTACTCAGTTCTGATTTGAATACAATATACAAATCTATCGTATGTTCAATTTAAAAAAAAAACCTCTAGAGTGTAATACAAAATATTGTAGGTTGGCAACTTTGAAATTGTATATTACGACTATTATGCCTGACGTTTTATATGTCAATTTCTAATACTACACGTTTTAGAAATTGACATATAAAACGCCAACTTTAATTTTAAAAAAGATTAAATCATGGCACTGGAAGATTTTATTTACTGACAATACGATATATCTATAACAAGATTTTATCATTATTGTTTTTTTTTGTATCAATAACACATGTAAACAAAATACTAAAATTACACTTACGTGCAGAATGATACGCTATGCATATCGACGTATGTAATATCCGTATATCAATAACACAACGCGTAAAACAAAAAAAATATTTATCAACAACCACACAAACGCATGTATAATTACAACTGCGGTCTTTAGGCGACTTAAACCTAACTTCTTCCTCTATGTAATCACTTTCGCTTCAAAGTTAACGTGACACCAGACTGCATTCTTCCGTTCGTTCTGCGTCCGAGCAAAGACATTTTAGACATTTTCCATGTCACGAACATTTCTCTCCATTCCGCATTGTAGTTTTCTTTTTTAATGACCACCACCATTCATTAACTAATTAAGAACTATTCAATACGTTAGAATAATAGTAGTAATAACAAAAGTGTAGACAATAGAGTATTTTCTTTTTTAATGAAAACAAATGCTCAAAGCGTAATTAAGGACTATTGAAAACTTAAAAAAAATGGCAGTGGTTATTTATAAAAATGGACAGTTGTGAACCATGAGATATTATGGCCAGACAAGCGTGAAGAATTTGCGTAATCACTTTCTGTAATTGAAATAATGAGGCTGTCCAACGAAATAACAGTGAAACAAATCAATTTCTGAGGATAAGGCAATCATAACAAAACTATTATTTTATTGCAATGACTCTCCTGTCAATTTTTATACCGCGTGGTTTTAAACTTAAGTCAACTATTTAAGAAAATATAGAAATACGTACAACCGGATCTTTAAAATTTTTAAGGAACTAACCTTAAAAAAATATATTCAATATACGAACTTTTAATCAGCAAGTTGCATTTACAAACAACAGATAAAGTCACTTAAATCAATCTGTAAAATATTTTTTGTTTGTGAACAAAGTTTGCTATTTAAAAATTACGCAAAAGCAAGCCATAAAAGTGTACCATCGGTGGACATAAAATATTGGGACAAATTGAAAGTTGGATAATGCCAAACATCACCAAATTTATACCGATTAAGTTAGCTTTTTGTAGAGAGGTTATAATATTGAGTGACAATGAAAATAAGTAAATGAAAGGAATTATCAAACAAACAATAGATTTTCATTTTCGATACATCAAATGAAAATGAAGTGACAAGTCCAAAGTTTGACACACTTAAAAATGTGTACGTGTCCAAACATTTTGTTTCCGCCGATGATACAAGTGAATTTGGTCACTAACACTCACTCAAAAAAAAAATGCAAATAATGAAGGTTTCCTGTATCCAGAGAATATCTTCTCAAAATATGAAGTATTCCTTCCAAAATTGTATTTATCATTTGATCCAATCAATATTATATTCGGCAAAAATCAATGACCTTATAATTCAAATTACAAACGCGTACTTGATTACAATATAATTCATACAAATTCAAAATATTAACATTGGGCTTATTAAAAAGTCATAATGTCCATTCGAAAGGTCAAACAGTTTGATGAATAGCATTAAAATCTCATTACGGGTTTGGGAGTATATTTTGCACGGCATATACGAGTATTAGTATGTAAATGTGGGAAAATACGGTGAAAAACTTGCCGAAGTAATAATTTCAATGAAAATATGGAGAATGATAGCGCACAGGAAGAAAATGAAATAATTTGCGTGTGTGTGAGAAAATTCTGACAGGATTTGAAGGATAGAAAGTAAATTGACCTTTTGCTTCCGCGACGAAAATATATCGCTTTTAATTGCAGCTTTCTGAATACAAGTGAAATTTGTTCTGGAATGTTATGAGTGATGAGTTTTATAATGTGTAAGAAACGTCTGAAATTACTAATTACTATTTTTTTACAGGTGAACGAACCATAATATTCATGATTTTTCAGGAGTTGATTGACAGTTTGTTCAAATTAATAATTCATTAATTTTGCGCGATATAGCAAATCTTAGCGTTATTTAGCCTTATCCATTATATTTAATTGTTGTTGTTTACTATTCATTTATTTTTATCATGGCATTCTTGATAAATGAATTAAAAATACTCGCTATATCTTAGTAAATATCTGTCACATCTAATCAGTATATATTTTCAACTTTACTTCAAATCAGTGGTTTATACGAGTATCGCATGAAGTAAAATTTCGAGTTTAGAAAAGCCCCGTGAACATTTGTCGAGGGTCGCTGCGCTTTTCTACGAGGGGATTTTCTAAACTCGAAATTTTACTTCATGCTTAGCCTGGGAGTGGAAACACTCTTTAGTTTAAAATATGTCACAACTATCAAAATGAGTGCCGCAAGTGTCATAAAGAAAAACAACATGACTATCTAATAATATATTCTAAATAGTTGTCTCAAATTGACAATAGTCATATACAGAGAGTTTTATCTAACACCGAACATTGTCATAACGAAAATTATTCTTTTAAGTACACATAAGCATACGTAGTACATTTTCCGACGTTCGGTTTTTTAACCGAATTTAATTTGAAGCTTTAAACGAGTGTTCTCCACTCCCAGGCTAAGCATGAAGTAAAATTTCGAGTTTAGAAAAGCCTGAAAATTTGGTTTGGTCGCGTAGCGCGAAGCGCGGAGCGGCCAAACCAAATTTTCAGGCTTTTCTAAACTCGAAATTTTACTTCATGCGCCACCGGTACAAAACACTGATGCAATTTAAAGTTTAGCGGTATGTTTTAAACTTCGTAATAAGTCAGTGTTTTGTACCGGTAGCGCATGAAGTAAAATTTCGAGTTTAGAAAAGCCTGAAAATTTGGTTTGGCCGCTCCGCGCTTCATGACAAATAACTGTTTTGTAAAATGTTTGCGGTGTTATTTACGCTTCGGTTCCCATCAAAACTTCACTTGATCGAGCTGGCTGTTTCACTCTAATGATTATGTGTCCATCAAGAACTCGAAATTTTACTTCATGCGCCACCGGTACAAAACACTGATGCAATTTAAAGTTTAGCGGTATGTTTTAAACTTCGTAATAAGTCAGTGTTTTGTACCGGTGGCGCATGAAGTAAAATTTAGAGTTTAGAAAAGCCTAAAAATTTTGTTTGGCCGCTCCGCGCTTCGCGCTACGCGACCAAACCAAATTTTCAGGCTTTTCTAAACTCGAAATTTTACTTCATGCTTAGTCTGGGAGTGGAACACACTCATTTCAAGTTTCAAATTGATTTTCTTTAACAACGAGTATCTAAAGATTTACGACACATACGGTGTAATTGGGACATGTATACTTGAAAGAAAATCTCCCTATGTGTACAAGTTGAGGCATTAATTGCGATTGATTGGCTACAATTTTGAATGGTCATATAGGCAACCAAATTTACACATAACTTAAAAAATTAAGGTGCTTAATTGTATTGGATGAATATGTTCGGTGTTACATAAAACTCTCTGTATATATAGCAATGCTATTTGAAGTTGACAGGATAGACTAATGTTGGCTGACAGCGGCTCATGTCAAGTTGACACAATGAAGTAAAATTTCGAGGCTAAAAAATCCTGAAAATTACAATTGGTCGCTCGGCTTTGTTACGCGACCAATCCAAATTTTCAGGCTTGTCTAAACTCGAAATCTTAGTAAATATTTTAGTATATATTTTCAACTTTACTTTAAATCCTAAGTAAAAAATATTTTTGTTGACCTAAATTCTTTAAAATTGAATAATAAATTACACAGCGCTCTTACAAATTATTAATTTTATTTCATGAAGAAGAAAAAATATCTCATATATATTTGTACTGTAATTGTGGCCTTTTCAATATAATGTTTTAGTAATTGCGTAAAAGGTTTTCTCTCTGAACCGAACGAATTTCTCGCGTTTTATCGATAAAACCACACGTATAACGTGCACACACCGAGCAATAATAAATGAAATCATGATAAATAACTGTTTTGTAAAATGTTTGCGGTGTTATTTACGCTTCGGTTCCCATCAAAACTTCACTTGATCGAGCTGGCTGTTTCACTCTAATGATTATGTGTCCATCAAGATGACCTTTACAGATTAAAAATCTTCATAAATAAGATGCATAAGATTAGTGTGTCGAAATATAGTTTCTGTGCCACTATTTAAAATTGTAATAATGGCACACTGTTTAGAATAAATCTTCGGTCAGATTAAAAAAAATATACCGTATGTCGGGATGTAAGAAGAACATAAATAATTCAAATATAAAGCATTAAGGAAGTTATATTATTATAATAATAATTAATTTATATAGTTTAGGAGTAGATCTGGGCAAAATTGTTAAAAATTATGTTCGCTCATGTAAAAGGAATTGAAATGTAAAGTTAGTTACATGATTTAAAAATAGATGTAATTAAGATAACTTAAAGTTGTTGCACATTATTACATAAACTCAATCCTGATAAATTGTTTGGTGTTGTAGGCGTTCACTTTGTGGTACATCTTAAATACACTTGTAAATAAAACACTTTTTACTTTGTATAACCACTGGATCTTACATTTAATTGTGTGACTAGTTTCGACTATCTAGTAGTCATTCTCAAACTAAAGTAAATACAAATTACACGTTAAAAACTATTTATACGGCTTCGAAGAGAGGGGTGTACATTAGATCAACCTGGTCATTAAGAAGGGAAATTCCGGGATTAATTCGGGCCTTGTGTATTTCTAGATAAAAGTAATGTTAACCCCATAGTAAAATCAGATTTCATATCATTATTAGATTTAATAATTAAATCAAACTATTTTTCATTTAACAATAAATTTTACAGTCAACATGAAGGCTTAGCAATGGGGTCCCCGCTGAGCCCATTGCTAGCTGAAATATTCATGAACAATATTACAAATACCATTTTAAATTCCACGTTAGGTAAAAAACACATATTTCATTGGTTTAGATATGTAGACGATGTTCTAGCATTCTTTAAAGGTACAGATAGACAACTCCAGCAATTCCTCAATTTCCTTAACACAATACACCCTTCAATAACTTTTACAGTAGAAACAGAAACCGATAACAAAATTAATTTTCTAGACCTAACCATTACAAAAATTAACAACAAATTAAATTTTAATATATATAGAAAACCGACCTATACTGATTCCGTTATCCCTAACCACTCCCGCCACCCACAAATTCATAAAAAAGCTAGTTTCTATACAATGATAAATAGAGCATTTAAAATTCCGCTAAATATAAATGATAGAAAGAAAGAGATCAATACAATAAAGGAAATAGCATTGAATAATGGCTACACAACTTCACTAATAGACAATTTAATTCATAATTATGAAATGAAAGAGGTGCAGAAATTCTTCTACCCTAGAATTAGGTCAATAGATAATCAACATTTTAAAACAATCAGCTACTATGGTACAATAAGTTGTAAAATTAAAAACATCCTTAAAAAATGTAACATTAATGTAATATTAAAAACGCCCCATAAACTTAATAATATAATTTTCAACCCAAAAACAAAACTTAATCCCCTAGTTAGATCAGGCATTTATAAATTGAACTGCGAAAATTGTAAAGGTGTGTACATTAGACAATCTGGTCGTAGAATCGAAATAAGGTTGAAAGAACACGAGCGAGCCTTTAGATTAAAACATAATAGTTCTACCTATGCTAACCATCTTTTAGAAGAGAATCACACTTTTGGCGAGGATGTGCTTTCAGTAATCCATTTTGCCGAAAAAGGTCGTAAAATGGATTTACTGGAAGCACTAGAAATACACAAGGCCCGAATTAATCCCGGAATTTCCCTTCTTAATGACCAGGTTGATCTAATGTACACCCCTCTCTTCGAAGCCGTATAAATAGTTTTTAACGTGTAATTTGTATTTACTTTAGTTTGAGAATGACTACTAGATAGTCGAAACTAGTCACACAATTAAATGTAAGATCCAGTAGTTAAACAAAGTAAAAAGTGTTTTATTTACAAGTCAATCCTGATATGTTTTAAAAATTAATATTTTAAAAACTAAAATGATAATCAAAAATGAGAATTGCTTGGGAACGAATTTTCTATATTCTCAGTATGTCCAGGCAATCAATATTATTCATGTTTATTTTCCCAACAGACATACAATCCAATTACAGGGAAAGTTAAGAGAAACAAAAGGTATGAAGAACAACATTTATATAAAAAAATATAAGCAATAATTTTACAACTAGATACTACAACCTAAATTTTAAACAAATAATTAAATAATTACACACATAATTTTAACAAAAAAAATAAAACAATTCATATATAGATAATATAATTATATATATTCATGGCAGCTGAGTTTTTGCATGAATAAGTGATCCTCTTGGCATATGAAATATATCCACATCATGAAAAATATCATTACATATTTGGAACATCATGTTTAGTAGTAAATTTGCAAAATATTCTATTGTGGCGAGAAGAGATTCGTGGACAAAGAAAATTAATCTTTGAAAGAATATTCGGATCATCAATTGTGTAATTAATAACGCCATGCAAAAATAATACGCTTGAATTATTTCTTCGAATGCGCAAAAAATTTAAGTTAAATATATTTAGAAGTTCTTCATATGTTATATATATATATATTGATGGATACTCCTTATTTACTTTGAAATATATTATTTGTAAGATTTTTTTTTAATGTTTCATCTTTATATGTACATTGTAATGACATAGGAAAAATAAAGTTTCTATATTACTTCAATGTTATTAAAATGTTTCCACATTCGATGAAGAAATCCTTGCATGTTACAGCTTTGTTGCATATATTATTAAAACATTAAAAGTGCGATTCTTTTCGTAATCTACAACAAGTTAGTCTTACAAAGACTATATCAAACACTCATTGAAACAACTACTTCCCGGGCTAATACCCCGACGGACATTGAATTATATAACAAGTGTTTGCTGTTACATACAGTAACCTACTGCAAATGTAACAATTTGGGTCAAATTATTCAGGCCATCTATAGACGCGTTTCGAGATTTATCTCTCCTCAGTATAGCTTTGCCATTCCCTCTAAACAATTTGACACCTTAGACTGGCGGTCACGTTACCGTTCAAACATTAGTATAAATGAAATTGCCAATTCTTGGTTGCAGAATACTTCAAACATTAAAAGTGCGATTCTTTTCGCAATCTACAACAAGTTAGTCTTACAAAGACTATATCAAACACTCATTGAAACAACTACTTCCAGGGCTAATACCCCGACGGACATTGAATTATACAACAAGTGTTTGCTGTTACATACAGTAACCTACTGCAAATGTAACAATTTGGGTCAAATTATTCAGGCCATCTATAGACACGTTTCGAGATTTATCTCTCATCAGTATAGCTTTGCCATTCCCTCTAAACAATTTGACACCTTAGACTGGCGGTCACGTTACCGTTCAAACATAAGTATAAATGAAATTGCCAATTCTTGGTTGCAGAATACTTCAAACATTAAAAGTGCGATTCTTTTCGCAATCTACAACAAGTTAGTCTTACAAAGACTATATCAAACACTCATTGAAACAACTACTTCCCGGGCTAATACCCCGACGGACATTGAATTATACAACAAGTGTTTGCTGTTACATACAGTAACCTACTGCAAATGTAACAATTTGGGTCAAATTATTCAGGCCATCTATAGACGCGTTTCGAGATTTATCTCTCCTCAGTATAGCGTTGCTATACTAAAACTACTGCTATACGAAAAGAATCGCACTTTTAATGTTTGAAGTATTCTGCAACCAAGAATTGGCAATTTGATTTATACATATGCATATATTATTGATGTGCTCTACAAAAGCTAACCTATCATCAAAAGTTATGCCTAAGTCTCGAACTGAATTGCATCGCTCTAAAATAACTCCAGTCAAACCATAGTTGAATGTGACAATATTCCTTTTCCTAGTAAAAGAAACACATTTACATTTAGACAAATTTAAAAATAAACAATTACTCTTGAACCATTTGTCAATAAGTATAATATCATTCTGCAGTGAATAGCAATCTTATTCAGAATCGATAGCTTCAAATATATACATGTCATCGGCATACAACAACACTCTGCTCTGAATATTGTCAATTATATTATTTATAAAAATGATAAATAATAGCGGGCCTAAGTTTTATCACTGCGGCACACCACTGGAAGCAATATATTTAGTTGAACAATGATATTGAATAAGCTTCTGCCTACCCCGAAAATATGAACGGATCAATGACACTACCTGATTTGTAAAGCCATACCTGGCAATTTTACAGGCTATGATGTCATGATCAATTGTATCAAACGCTTTTGCAAAATCCGTGTTTTAGAAAAAAAGTTCAATATGAAACTTATCATATACAACGTGATCTACAAGATGGAATAAATTATTTGTTTCCATGGCCTACACATTTTCTGGAAAAATGTCAGCAATTATTTTTTCATATGTACATGTTTTGAGAATCAGATTCTTAGATAAATTCTCTTTACACTGATTTATCAAGTACTACTTGGCTTTCAAATTATGCCTAATAACGTAATTATTGTAGTCATGTGATGTTGTTTCATTTATTGTAATTGCTTATCAAGTTTGATCATATTAGCAAGTACTTATCACATTTGACAGTTATAAACTTTTATTGGTGTAAGTGTACCTACTTATTTAAGAAAACTAAACAATGTTTAAAACTTTGATGTACTGTGCTATCAACAGGTTTTCATTTTTTGAAATAATTCTTCAAGTAAAATGGTACTTGTGATACATCACTGTAAAGAGAATTTCATTAAGAATCTGATTCTGAAAAATACTCAGAGAATCCTATTTAAAAAAAATAAATGTTGACTTTTTCGTAAAATAGGTTGGCCATGGAAAAAAATTATTTATTTCATCTTATAGATCACGTTGTATATGATAAGTTTTATATTAACCTTTTTTGTATCTTCAATATTTTAGCAGATATAAGCTGGACACTAAAAAATCAGCCACCCTGTATAATGTCTACTTGTTACGTTTATAAAGGTTTTGCGAAACATATTTAAAAAATACAGCAAATTTGATAGAATTAATCTTTGTTTACAAATCCATGCAGACGAGTTGTTATAAATAAACTAACGTGCTTATATATATATTTTAAAAAATTATTAATAACAGTGATGGGTCGATAATTTGAAATATCTGATTTGTCTCCATTAAGGAAAATAGCACTTCATACACACAAGTTGCCATCAACGTAGGTAACTTGTTTGTGAAATGATAAGTAGCATTTGCAGTTCGTCCGTAAAAGCCCTATTTCGTACACTAGTTACCTAAATACCACTTCGCTAAAAAAAACAAGTTTATGCAATTTAGTGCTAAAATAATTTAATTTTCTTTATTTAATGATCTAACAACGAGTATGTAATTACAGTTAATGAAAGTAACAGAACGCAGACCTCGCGTAGCCTGAATCCACACCTACAAACCGCATTTAGCCGTTTTGCAATAGATGCAAAAACCACTTTAAACTCGAACACTCCTTTCAATTGTTATTGTGTTTACGTCCGACTCAGATCCAATCGAATCTGGTTGTTGACTTTTTTTATTTAGCACCAATACAATCCAATGGTTAATGACATTTTGATTGATTTTTTTTTTTGGGAATCGATTATCACTTCATTTTGTGGTCAATTTTTTATTTTTCTGTGGGGAGATTTATACACTTGAGTAAGAAATTATTATTGTAATGAAACCTTAAAGTTCTATTATTTGATTTTTTTGTGTTAATTACATCATTGGCCATTTTTGTATCTAGTACAGGGTGGGGCGTGAGAACTTCCTTTTTTGAAAATAAAGTAAAAACACTTTACATATGTTCGAAAGCGTAAACGCCATCTGATGCCCGTTTGCTTAAGTAGCATCGTCAATGTGTCAATCATGTTCAGTATTCTTCAAGCACTGATTTGGGACTATACTGATGATGGCGTTGAGCCTGAAACACGTATATAGTTGTCCGGTGAATGGATGAGTACTGAACATAAATTCATATTCTTAAAAACACTTTGCACATTTCAAAACTACTTATTGTTATATTTCTCTTGTCACACAACACGGGAAATTTGGTTTTATACTGTTTATAAAGAAACATCTTGTAAATGTCGCCTTTAATTGTCAATACACTGATTCAGTCGAATTCTGAAGTTTCGGTCCATTCTTTCAAGCATCCAGATTGGTATATTGACAATTTCGGCTTGATTTTTTTCTGTAGGTCTTCCAGGATCTGTGAACAATTGTTATAAACTCGAAATTAGAGATTATTTCACAGGAAATAATCAAAAGAGGTTAAATTAGGCGAGCGTACCCCTCTTAGGGAGATCAGCCGCACGGATAGACTTCTTTCAAGAAATGCATCTAGCTGTGTGGGTTGTAGCCAGCCCCCTTTGATAAAACCACACACACATTGCCCAGTTCTTCGAGAGCAGGCAAAAAAATACTTCTTAATCATTCAAATACTCTACTAACGATTGGCAAATTCAATTTTTCTTTATGTTATCCTGAATCAATTTGCAACAAAATTCTGAATTCACGTTTACCGTGAAAAAATAGGCATCTGCGGTAAATGCGAGCAGCTCCCTCGACCAAAGCAATTTTGCGACTAAAATTACTAGGGACACACATTTCCCATCCAGGTGGAACGGCCTGGATGGGAAATTTGAGTCCTTTCCCACCCTTTTGTTACTCTCATTAACTTCACTGTGCCCTTTTCAAAAAAGGAAGTTTACACCACCCACCCTGTATTAACAGTTAGGTATAGATAGATAGTTTTGGAAGATTCGTAGATTTGTTTAAAGAAACCTTCAAGGTCTTACAGTTTTCAAGATTTTGCTATCCAAAATGATTTTTTGATTAGTCTAATGTCTTTTGACGAATAAAGCAATAATACCCTTTCTTCGATCAATCAAGTTTATTGGTCAAGTAAATTGTTCAATTACAATATTAGACAGGTCAAGAATTAGATATAAAATGTAAAATAGAAAACATAACACATAAAACCTTAAACACAAAATATAAAATATAAATATATAGTGGCTTGGATGGCTTTAAGTAAACACATAGTCCCAAAAATTCTGTATCTTATAAAATGCCTCTCGCTGGAGAAATGTTTTCGCTTTTTGTTCTTCTTCCCACGTTTATTTAAATTACCAAATGTACATACGTTATGGACACAAAGTGACCATTAATTCATTGTGACCATTATTCGTTATTTAGTCTAATGTAATTTTAAACTATAGTTCAGAGATGAATTCGATTCAAAACTTTTACGCAACTGACCTTTAAATTCATGAAAATCTCGTTATTATCAAAACTAAAGAATTAAATTAAGAACGTAAACATTTCTGAGAAAAAGAGTGACTCACTTTGTTTGTATACAATGTGTAAACGTAATATATTCGTTGTACGTGCCTTTCAGAAATAAATAATATGTTGCAGACTGAAGCATTAGTCATCTAGTTGTAGGGTAGAATTGTATTTTTTTATTTATTATTTATTATAGTTAGCAGACAAAGGATCAGTTATATAAAACGTTCAGCTTCAGGTTTATCTCTGAACTTTAGAGAAATGTAAAATGCCTACGTAAGTAAAAAGACGGATATTGATTAAAATGCACTTCAGCGATGAACTTTGTATGCAACTAGCTCCAACAAAAAAATACTAAATAATAGCGTTATAAGCTTCTATTGAAATCAATAAAATTAAAAATGATTAGCAAATAAAAATTAAATAATTTATTAGTGAAACAAAGCAACTAAATTTATTATAAATTCTGTTGCCTTGTTTCACTAACAAATTATTTATTATTAAAAACGGATAAACATTGTAAGGTGTGGGAACTGCCTTTTTTGGAAAGGAAAATATAAAACTTTACACATTTTAAAGCTACTTATTGTTATTTTTCTCTTGTTACATGACACGGGAAATTTGGTTGTATACCGTTTACGAAAAAAACATCTTGTAAATGTCGCCTTCAATTGTCAATGCACTGATTTAGTCGAATTCTGATCTTTCTGTCCACCCATTCAAGCATCCCGATTGGTATATTGACAATTTCGGCTCAGATTTTGTTTGTTGGTTTTCCAGGGTCTGAAAACAATTATTATGAAGTCAGGATTTGAGATTACTCCACAGAAAATAATTACAAAGGGGTTAATCAGGCGAGATACGCCGCACAGGAAGACTTCTTTCAACAAATGTATTAAAGTATTAGCTGTGTGGGTTATGGCCTCCTCTTGCTAAAACCACACATACATTATCCAGTTCTTCAAGAGCAGGCAAAAAAAACTCCTAGATCATTTTCTGAACATAATTCATAATTCACGTTTACAGTGAAAAATAAGCCTGAAAAATAGGCATCTACGGCAAAAGTTTGCTGCTCCCTCGACCAACGCAATTTTGCGACTAGCTGTGTGGGTTGCTAAAACCTCACACAGTCTAGTTCTTCGAGAGTAGGCAAAAAAACTCCTGGATCATTTTCCAACATAATTCAGAATTCACGTTTACCGTGAAAAATAAGCCTGAAAAGTAGGCTTCTACGGCAAAAGTGCGCTGCTCCCTCGACCAACGCAATTTGGGACTAAATTGAATAGGGACACTAATTTCTCATCCAGGTATTTCCATTGAGTCCTTCCCCACCTATTTGTTCCTCATACTAACTTTACTGCGCCCTTTTAAAAAAAGGAAGTTCTCAAGCCCCACCCTGTACAATTATATTGCGTTTAGATCAATTAATTACCAATCTTAGTATTTAGATTTTTTTGTATACGAAGATAGTTCATTATTTTTATCATATTTTAATTCTTACATTTCTGTATACGAAGTTCCATCTTTCTTTTTTTTGTTCTTTTCATGGATTCTAAGCACTCATCAATTACACAACATGTGGTAAAAACTACTGTTTATTCATTGCCCATCCCCAATTAACGCTATTATTCCGTGCATTATTAGAAATTCTAATTGGCATTTTCTATTGTCTTTTGCACAACGGCTTTCGTAACAGTGATATTTATTAATAATAACAATAATACGGTATTCTGGCCGCGTGCGTGTCTGTCCGCACAAAACATTTTCGCCATTTCGAAGGTTTCCGATCAGCACGCTTTCTTTCGTGCGGGAATAAAGTAAAAAGTAGAAAAGGATAATTATGGATATCGCTATTAAAATGAAGTAGATAGTTTAAATAGTTGTTGAAACTGGAATTGTGTAATTTTCCATTGCTTGGAGATTTGAAACGATTTGAATAAAAATTAAATTATACACAAATTGATGCTATAATTTTATATTGGCTAGAAGTTTCAAACGATTTGAATCACAATTAAATTATGTATAAAAAAATTTATGAATTTTTTCTTCATCTGTGAAATGTTCATTTCAAAGCCCAACAGTATATAACATTTAATAGACAAAACATATACAGGGTGTCGGTTTTTGGAGCTCAAGCATGAGGATCTTGGTTATTTGAAAAGATACAAAGTTAGTTAAATTCGGGCAAAGTTGCCTAATCTGGAGTATAACATAATGCCGTTTTGAAACATAAAATATTTTGAATACTTCTGAAGATATCCGAAAAGAATCGAAATTTTCGAAAAACGTTTTAATTTTTTGCGAGACTATTTGAAGAGATACTTCATCATAAGCCCAACGGAAATGAATTAGAAATTTTACAAGCAGTAAGTAAAATGTTAAATCCTAAAAAACAATAAACGGGATTAAATTTAATTCTCCATTAAATTTCAAAATAATCCTTCTACTTCGCGAAGAACTATAGCAGAAGAAATAAAAGATACATTAATTTCTTCTTCTCCACTCTACTTCGACAAGGGTTATAGCTTGTCGAAGTAGAGTAGAGAGTCATTAAAAAACATAAGTATCGTCCTTTTAAAACTCATATCACGTAAGTCTTGCATCCAGGAGACACTGAACGAAGAAGAAGTTTTGTAGGAACATTATGAAGCTGTTATTGCAAAGTCCCCGTTTTCTTTCTAACGTGATATTCACGGATGAGTGCCAGTTTACCAACACAGGCATGTTCAATCGTCACAATAAACATGTATGGTAAGTTGAAAATCCACACGAACACCAAAGACGACTATGTATGGGTTAGTTTATTTGGCGATAAGATCATTATGCCGTACATTTACAAAGACAATTTGACTGCAGATGGGTATTTGCACTTTTCAATGACCTACCTGACCGATTACATCGATGACAACATTTGCCTCAAACACCTAAATAGCCTTTGGTTCCAGCAAGATGGAGCTCCACCACATAACGGTAGGAGAGTATCTAATTACTTGTCTAAAATATTTCCCGATAGAGTCATTTCAAATAGTGGGGACGTACGCTGGCCGGCACGTTCGGCAGATCTTTCCCCATTAGATTATTATTTATGGGGAGCTATAAAAAACATAATTTATAAATCTGTACCCACCGATATCAATGACTTGCGAAGAAAGATCATTACAACTTTAAGGGCCAAAATAAGAAGAAAGGATGTTTTAAGATCAATATAAAATCTAAGAAGACGCATACATACGTATATGCTTGGAGATGGAGGGTGAGCCATTCGAACACCTCTTATAATTGTTTTTTTTTTAATTTATTCGTTTCTCATGCTCTAGTTTCATTCTATGTTATGAATTTGAATAATATTGTTGTACTTTTTATATCTCATAATGAAATAGGAATAGACACAAATTTTGCGTTAGTTTTGTATTATTGTTTAATAAATTACTTTATTAAACAAATGTGTAGCTGTCATTTCCAAGGCACTCTTTGCAAAAACAGGATTGTTTGCATTTCCATCAAACTGCTAGACCAAACCTCAACGCATGACACATCACCGTAATTAGAAAAAAAAGCTGTATTTGAAAATTTAAAATTCATAAGAAAAAACAAAGTTGATAATGTTTGCCGAAAATCGAAACGTCGAATTTTTATTATGATATTACAACATTGAAGAGCGTACAAAGTGGAAATAATAAAGTGTAAAATATTTTGAAGTATCTCTTCAAATAGTCTCGTAAAAAAATAAAAAACGCTTTTGTAAATTTCGATATTTTTCGAATATCTTCAAAGTAGTCGGAATATTTTATGTTTTAAAACGGCATTATGCTATACTCCAGATTTGGCAACTTTGCCCTAATTTAACCGACCTTGTATCTCTTCAAATAACCGAGATCCCCATGCTTGAGCTCCAAAATCGGGCACTCTGTATAACAATAAGTATAATGTCTGTAACATCGACTGATTTTAATCGTATAAATATCAAAACTTAAGTAGTGCTCAATAAAAAATATTGTGGTACAAAACATAGTACAACTTTTCTATTTATAATTAAATAAGTATATAATAAATAATTAAAATTCTAAAGTAAAAACAAAACAATCTTACAAAAATATCTTACTTAATTATTTAAAAAAATATATAAATTATACAAGGATTTTGTCCGTTTAAATGTCTTACATTTCCCTAAATAAATTTAAGGTACTGGTTAAATTTGAAAGCCAAAACTCTAACCAAATCTTCTCTCAAAAAAACATTTCTAAAATTTAACAACATGAGGTCAAACAAACACAAGCAGTATATTTTAAACTTCACTATATTTCACTGTTTTGTACGCGTGGCGCATGAAGTAAAATTTCAAGTTTAGAAAAGCCCCGTGAAAATTTGTTTCAGGTCGCTGTGCGACCCGAGACAAATTTTCTACACGGGGCTTTTCTAAACTCGAAATGTTACTTCATGCTTAGTCTGAGAGTGGAAACACTTGTTAGAAACTTCAACTTGAATGGTTTTTAAAAACAACGAATGCCTAAACATTTACATCATATATATCAGGATGTGTATACATAACAGAAGTAAATTCTTGTATGTATCGTATTTATATAACTTACTTCTTATCGTTTAAAACCAACTTATTTTACGTTTAATTAATTTTATATTAGAAAAGAATCATTTTTATAATTTTTTCTAGTCAAAATTTAAATAAAATATTTTTCAAAATGCAGTGGCATAGACGGGAGGAGGGCATTTAAGAAATCAATCTTTCCCCATGAGTTTTAAAAAAATGGAAAAATTGAATAAAAGGCTACTTTTTTATTAGCTATTTATTTTGTTATTGTTTTTATTTTATTTTTACATACATCTAAGTAGTGGTATAGTACTTAGTTTCATATATGTATGTTTCTAACAAACAAAAACAAGTACAGTTGCGAGATAAAAAAAAACTAGTAAAGCAAAATATTTGGCTATGTGAACTGGACTCACTTTGATTATTCAAATTGTGAATCAAATTGACAAATCTGCGGAAATGTCAAACGTAATTTTATTAACATCGTCATGCCTTAACTGACTGAAACACAAAAAGCGATATTAATGACCTATTTAGAGACGATATTAGCATTAGAGACCTTGCATGTCAACAAAAGCACCGTCTTGTTGGCCGAGAAAAAAATTGTAGTTTTTTTTTATTTTTGCAGTGGCGTAGCCTCCCTGCGGTACTAGTTTTTTTTTCTCGCAACTGTACAAGAAATGGTTCAGTTTTTCACTTAGATACCGGACCACAGTAGGGGGAGGGGGGCAAGAGGGCGACGGCCCTAGGTACATCTAATTTCATAAATTTAAATCAGAAATTCTAAATTATATAAGTAATCTATATTTTAAACTTTCCTTTAAATCGGTGTTGTGTACGGGTGGCGCATGAAGTAAAATTTCGAGTTTAGAAAAGCCTGAAAATTTGGATTTGCCAGGGCGCGACTCGCTTCGCTCGCGCGCCCCCGCAAATCCAGATTTTCAGGCTTTTCTAAACTCGAAGTTTTACCTTATGCTTAATCTGGGAGTGGAATGTCAATTTTTCGTGTAATATTCTTATTATTACAACACTATATTTTATTAACCGTTGAGAGAGTGATGAATGTGAAAATAATAAAATGTCATAGTAAAAAAATAATCGAACAAGTGACATTCACTAAAAACTCATAATTTTTTTAATTTAACGAAAATCTTAGAAAATTAATAAATGTCGTAAACATGTTAACAATTATTGTTATTATTATTAAACATCTTTAAAATTCACTAAATGAGTCGACATTTTTGAAGATTTACCGAAATCGTCAACATTTTGGAAAGCATCAGCATTATTCTAAAAATTGACAAAAATTTAGAAAATTTATAAAAAGTTCTAACATTTAAGAAATTAACGAACATCTAGAAAATTTATGAAAAGTTCCAACATTTAAGAAATTGAGGAAAACGTCAGAATTTTCAATATAAACGGATGAGTCGACATTTTCGAAGATTGACCGAAATCGTCAACATTTTTAAAAGCGTTAACATTTTTCTAAAAATTTACGAAAATCTAGAAAATTTATGAAAAGTTCCAACATTTAAGAAATTGAGGAAGGTCGTAAGAATTTTCAATATTAACGGATGAATAGTATTAAGATTTTTAAAATTACCAAAAAAAACTGAAGATTTGAAGAAATCTTGGAAATTCAGAAACAGCGTTAAGATTATAAATAGAAAGATTCAGATTTTAAAATAAATTTTGTATTGTGCAGGTTTATACTTCGTTATACATTTTTTTATTGATTTTAGAATGAATCTAAATCTTAACAGTTCGCCAAAAGTATTGACATTTTTAAAATTAACGATAATCTAAGAAATGAATTAAAAATTAAGAAAATCTTTTGAAAATTCAGGAAAAGTATCAACATTTTTGAAACTAACGGAAATCCGAGATATGGACAAAAATGTACAAGATTTTAGAAATCTTAGAAATTCATGGAAATTGTCAAGATTTTAAAAATTAATGAAATTTCATAGAAAAAAATTATAAAGAAACAAGAAAATGTTTGAAATATTAAAAATCTGATGAACATTTTATGAATTGACGAAAATCTCGAAATATTAAAAATCCTGATATATCGGAAATCTTACGAAAATGTGTATGTTAAAAATTCTATAATTTGACGAACATCTCGACTCATTAACATTTTACAAACTGATAATTTCGAAATATGGAATGAAAATCTTAAGAAAATCTCGAAATATTGAAAAGCTCATGAACATTTTATAAATTGACGAAAATCTCAAAATACCGAAAATCCGACGAAAATCTCGAAATTTTGAAAATCTCATTAAATAATTAAATAATAGTTAAACATTTTACAAAAATCTCGAATTATCGAAACCGAAGAAAATTTTATAAATTGATAAAAATCTGAAAATAAGAAAATCTTACGCAAATCTGGAAATATTGAAAATCTCGTTAAAGTTTTATAAATCGACTGAAAAGTTTACGAAAATCACGAAATATCGAAAATCTTTATAAAAATTTTATAAATTGATGATAATCTCGAAATATTGATATTATGAAATGTTTCTATATCGACAAATATCACAAAATATCTAAAATCGCATAAAAATTTTATAAATCGACAAGACGAGTGTTTTCCACTCCCAGACTAAGCATGAAGTAAAATTTCGAGTTTAAAAAAGCCCCGCGTAGAAAATTAGTCGAGAGTCGCGCAGCGACCCGAGACTAATTTTCACGGAGCTTTTCTAAACTCGAAATTTTACTTTATGCGCCACGCGTATAAAACATTAAAATATTATTATTATTTTGTAAAAGTTGAATATTGATAATTTCGTAACCGTCATTAAACTATTCTTGGTAATAATCGACCAAGTTACAAACATCAGAATATAGTCAAAATGCAGTTAACAGAGTGGATAATGTGAAAATACTGTCATAGTCGCAAACAGCTATCTACGTCACTGTAAGAAGGGTCTTTAAATTCAAGCTAATTATGAAAAAACAAGCCTGCCTTTCTCAAACATAGTCGATTTAAAAATATCCTATTCTCTGAAGATCCAATTAATCAATTACATTTTTGTTACAAATCCTGCTTGTGTTTGTCAATAATGATTTATTTGAGATGTCCTATTGCAATAATGGGACAATTTAAAATGTCACAACACAAAATTATCGAATAAGTGTCAAGTTTGTTATGTTGAAATACTTAGAAAAAATATGTCTATACACGGAAACGGACATTGTGTTAGGTCTGTAAAGACAATGAAGGAATGCATTTCGAAATTTCACCGTTACAAGAGGAACAAAGGTTGGATTGCCGGTCGTGTTTTGACATGGGTGTAAATAATTCCTGCGAGGATTGTTTATTAAGTAGTTAAATTGTTGTTGGTGTACATGTGGGTGTTTAATGCTAGTTTATTACATATTCAAATCACATACAGTGTCGGTAATTATCTAATGTTATAATTTTTCGATAGTTTATAGATAATATGTTGTATTTTCTAATTTCTTAAATTAGTTTCTTCCTTTTTTAAAATTATTAAACATATTCCAATTTTCATAATCATTATAATAATATTTTGAACATACGTATAAAGTCATACATGGAATTTTTCTCTTAACCCATTTAACCCAAGAATGTTTTTTCGGAAAAAAAGTTTATATCATATTATTTACTTGAAAATGTGTTAAAACGTTACGTTTTACAAAAATAAGATAAAGAAAACTATGTATGTCACTTCAACCCTTAATCAGAGTTTGCAGTTTAAATTTTTCAAAAATATCATCAGCGTATTCTACTTAAAAAAGTGCATGGGAAAGTGATTACAGCATGTCAATATCTTTTTAAATAAAGAAGTTATTTCATTCATAAATATGGTACTTTACTTGAAAATACCATCGAAAATGCTGCACCGCGTACATATACGCTAAAAATATGTAGGTATTCCTTGTTTTTATAAAACCTTATATTTGAGGCTTAAAAATAAAGCTTATTATTTTATTATTGTAGATATGTTCGCTGATCATATACAGAGAGTTTTATGTAACACCGAACATGCTAAAATGTACTCAATGTAAATTTTCCTATGTTCGATGTGTTCTGGGACGCATCAAAGCATTGAGTGCGATTTCATTGGTTCCGATTTTAGTAGTTCTAACGCAACTTACATTTAACGTCAAAATGAAATGTGTCATTCATTATTCGCCTACATCACTAATCGAATGTTAATATTAAACAGAAAAGAAGAATGAGAAAGAGAACAGATTTAGCTTAAATACAAAAATAATAAAAACACAGATTCCTGTTACTTCCGTTTGCTAATATTTCAAGATAAGTTTATACATTGCTTCAATTTCACTGAAGATTATTAAGAATTTCAATTCAGCGTATTGTATAAACCATTTGATCAGGTCCACCCCAAGGTACGTTGCTTCGAGTATACCAGCAAAAATGCCAACACTAAACTGCCTTACGGCAGATTTAAATATAAATATTCCAAATTTGAAGAGCGTGGCGAGGCAGGTTAAAATGTTTGCTAGTGCCGCCCCTAGGTCTGCTGGCAGCACAACAACACTGGGGTATTAGGTGTGCTGCTTTATTTGGCAAACATTTCAATTTTCATTTATTTGTTTACATTATACTCAATAAAGATAATGTAGGTGTATTTATTAGTTTATTGACTGTATAACTTACAATGAATTAAAGATTTGTTTCACGACAGTATTAATCTTTATTGCTTGAAATGCAGATGTTTTGCTTTGGGCAAAAAAGTATGTTTCATGTTCTCACACACTGCACTTACCATAAACGCACAAGATTTAATAACTGACATATTTTATTTTGACGTTACGTGTAACCTATTTACATTAGTCCTAATTTGCATTAAAACTACTAAAAATCGTAACCAATGAAATTGCACCCAGAAGAGTGTAAATTGGGTTGACTATATTACAATTACAAATCTTACCCAATCACATCGCACTCAATGCTTTGATGCGTCCCAGTACACATCGAACATAGGAAAATTAACATTGAGTACATTTTAGCATGTTCGGTGTTACATAAAACTCTCTGTATATAGTTATAGCTTGGTTATAGTAATATTGATTATATCATATTTGTATTTTTTTGTAATCACAATAGAATTATCTATAAATAAATACTTAAATACTAAAAATACATCTTGTCTCCATTCCTTTATTAAGCATGAAGTACAATTTCAGGCTTATCTAAACTTGAAATATTTACTTCATGCTTAATCAGGGAGTGAAAAGCACATATTAGGTAAAATATATATCAACTTTAATGTCATGGTGTATTAAAAAGATATTCAAGAAAATTGAAATATGTATATAAAATACTTACAAATATTTTAATCACACTTCACCAACACAATCCCGCAACTAAACTAAAACTGAAATACATTTCTTAATTTGTTCTTTTTTCTTACTCACTTATTTCTCTTTAATTAAAAAAAAAACAGAAGTTTAAATAATTTATAACATTAGAGTAATTGGGATTGCAATGAACATTTTGTTGAGTACATAAGAAGCCAATTAGAAAACGAAAGCGAGCATCTAAATATCAATTAAAATTGATTCGAAACTGGTGTATTGTTCACACTAGAATAATCACGGTTTTAATCAGCGCCCGTTTTCTGTGCATTACTGACATTTTGATTCTTTTCGTGTTACAAATTTCATAATGTTTGAAATGCCAGCGAGATAGTGTTATGTTATAGATTTTTCATTGTTTCTTTCTATTATATAATGCTTCAACGTAGAAGATACTTACCAAGATGATTATATTAAAAATTTGTAACTGTTTTCGAAGTCATTAGGTAACTCTTGATGGAATCATTCCTTCCTGAAATGAATACAAACAAAATAATTAAGATGCTTCAACGATAGTTCAAAATTTAAAATATAATTATGCATATAAGTTAAAGATTAATAAAATCAAAAAATGAATATGCTTACTGATGAGAACATTACAGTCTAAAACGCGTATCGAATAACGTTTCCACTATCTAGTAGTCATTCCTAAATCTAAAACGCGTATCAGGAATTACACTTCCACTCTCTAGTAGTCATTCTTAAGTCTAAAACGCGTATCAGGAATAACGTTTCCACTATCTAGTAGTCATTCTTAAGTCTAAAACGCGTATCAGGAATAACGCTTCCACTGTCTAGTAGTCATTCTTAAGCAAAAGTGTTTTTGTTTTGTTTAAGGACAACTACTACATAGCCGAAACTATAGTCACGTAATTATGTGCATATACACAGTTAAGCGTGTTTTATTGACAAGTGTATTTAAGATATATCACAAAGTGAACGTTTAGAACACAAAACATAAACAGCTTTACTAATAGACGTTAGCATACAGCTGTAAAACAGTTCTAAGGATGATATAAACATTCTCAGATTAATAAAACGTTTTAGTAGATTACTATTGTTAGTTTACAACTGATAATTTAATAGCCCTAGATTGTCTTGTACATAACCTCAATTGTCATAACAAAATATGGTTATTTAGAATTTATTTAATAGTTTACAACTAATAATTTAATAGTCATAGTTTATCTCTTTTACATAACCTCAATTGTCATAACAAAATAGGGTTATTTAGAATTTATTTAATAATGCAATAAATCATAAATGTATAAACCTTATCAGTATACTTTAAACTTCAATTGAAATCAGTGTTTAATACGCGTGGCGCATGAAGTAAAATTTCGAGTTTAGAAAAGCCTGAAAATTTGGTTTGGCCGCGTAGCGCTACGCGCTACGCGACCAAACCAAATTTTCAGGCTTTTCTAAACTCGAAATTTTACTTCATGCTTAGTCTGGGAGTGGAGACACTTGTTAAAAGTAAATTTTAATCAAATAATTTAGCAGAAGGAATACATTTTCACAAACAAAATAAACAATGTAACATACCTTACAAATTACTTGAATACAATGAAGTTAAAACACATGTAAATGTAATGTTGCCACGTTCATTTTATTATTATTTCAAAACTAACTAGTATGTAGATGTTACTCTATTAATACGAAATGTTAGTATGGTCTTACTATGCGTTTAGTAGAGATTAACTAGCATTAAACTGTAATGATATTAACGGCAATTGTATAAATGTTAATGTTTCCGTAATATTTTATAATTGTTTATTCAGATATTAAAACAAAAGAACATAAATTCTTTGAAATCCAATAAAATAAGAATATATTTTTTTCTCGTGGCATTTTCAACTGACAAAAATCACCACAGGTTAAGTGAGAAATTAATTAAAGAGACAAAAATCTATTTTATTTTCGAAGCGTAAAACACTTATTTTTCACTTAAACTCCACAAATTTTTCAACTATTTGCAGGCATTATCCAATTACTCTCTTGACTCACATCCCGAATGGCATCCAATTAGATCTAACGGTTATATGGTCTACTTATTACTTTTTAATTGTAAGCACAATATCACCAACTCGCTCACTTTGTAAATTGATAATCGCTTTTTATCTTAATCAGTCCATTGAAACAATATTCAGTTACAATACAATTAAAAAAATAACATAGATTTGTCAAAAAACAGACAGAATAATAAATTCAAATGTACGATTATTTGTAAATGATAATTATTTTGAATTACTCATACTTTGACTGAATTATTAACTCCCTTGAGAGTTTATAAATCTTGTAACCGAGATAAACCCATAAGAGATAAATTAAATATTAATGATTATTATTAAACAAAAATACAGGTAAGGTAAGTAAGTTAGATATGTAAGTAGTAGTTGAATTCCTTTATCTTCGCTGTTTTATTTTAATACTAGATGTATACTCAATGACATTAGAAGCGTACCACTAAGAAGGAATGATTTTTTTGAATTCATATTTTAGCAACAGAGTGACTATATTTAAAGCATACATTGATTACAATTTCAACCTTGTGCCTTCTATATTTATTGTGAAAAAAAAAATATTTCACTTTTTCTTTTTTGATAAAACTATTTATATGAGCTGTTTAGTACAGATGTTTTTAGTTTTCGTGTTTCCGTTGAGTGTGTTAAGCTTAAATAAAATGCCTCGAGTCCGAAGACGTCCACAATATCACCATTTGACCGGGGTCGAGTTGTTGCTTATCGAGCTGTCGGTATGTCCTATCGCGAAATTGCCCGCCGTATTGATTCCACTGCAGCAACTGTAATACGTGTGTATCAGGTATGGACAGAAGAAGGTAGAGGAGCAAGAAGAAGACCAATTGGTCAACCAAGGCGTACCACAGAACGTCAAGATCGGCGCTTAAGACAAATAGCCCTGCGAGACCGTTTCGCTACTACGCGTCAAATCGGTGATCAATGGATTGGAGAAGAAGGTAGGCCCGTTAGTATGCGAACCTTATATCGCCGCATTCAATCCTTTGGGCTTCTTTCGTACCGTCCAAGATTAGTGCTGCAGAATGGCACGATGTCGTATTCAGCGATGAATCACGATTTTGTCTAGGCACGCATGACGGCCGTAGAAGGGTACGACGCTACCGTGGAGAACGACCTGATCTTAGGTTTGCTATTGAGAGGCATGTACACAGGACTGCTGGAGTAATGGTTTGGGGGGCTATTGCTTATGGTAGTCGATCACCTCTTGTATTCATTCGAGGCAGTATGACGGCTGCGCGTTATGTTGAAGACGTCATACGACCGACTTTGTTGCCTTATTTAGATGGCCGCCCAGACGTACTTTTTCAACAAGATAACGCACGTCCCCATATTGCTCGTCGAACTATGAACTTTCTTAATGAAGCTGATGTTAATGTTTTGGCGTGGCCGCCCCGTTCGCCGGATTTAAATCCCATTGAACATGTGTGGGATATCATGGGAAGAAGAATATTCTCTTTGCACCATCCCCCACAGACTCTAGCACAGTTGATCGATGAAATTCAAGTTGCTTGGAACGAGATGCCTCAAGAAGACATCGACCATCTCATTTTGTCGATGCCCAGACGTCTACAGGAGTGTATACAGCAAAGGGGTCACCAAACACATTATTAATTTTTTTTAGATTGTTTTTTAATAAAATTTCTTGAAAATGTAATCATTTTATTCTTGATGTAAGACTACCATACTGGCAAAAAATCAAGTTAAAATAATAACTCCTTCTGGGTGTTACGCTTCTAATGTCATTGAGTATATATTTAGGGCACGATGTGACATTAGATACGTAAGTAGTAGTTAAATTCCTTTATCTTCGCTGTTTTATTTTATATTTTATATACATTTCAGGCACGATGTGCCATTTTTCAATAACTATTAAAAAAGGGCACAACGCGCCTCAATTTACATCTAGTATTAAAATAAAACAGTGAAGATAAACGAATTAAACTACTACTTACATATCTATAACTAACACTTCACGTAACTCCAACAAGAATATCATTAAGTTAGGGATTATTTAAAATTAAAAAAATAGCTTTGATAAATCTATAAAATATTAATATGGTGATGTGATCATCATAGTACATTTCCCATTAAACGTTTAATCTCAATCAGTAAGGTCCGCTGAAATTTGGTTAGATACTTGAAACCAATACTTTCCAGAAATGCACCTATCTTATTTTTCTTAATATTTTTCTTATTCCTGTAAAACTTTGTTCGTAAGCCTCATTCATGTGTTCACTTTTCCACAAAATATTAATCATGTCAAAGCCAAAATATTGCTTTGCGAACTGATTTAAAGCAAACAAATCTAAAATTTTTATTAAAAATAAATATGTCAAAAAATAACTAAAAGAACTACGGCAAAAAGTTTGAAAGAGGAGAAAAGGGGAAAGTTTGAAAGAAAAGAGAAGAAAAAAAGGGGAAGAATAATCTAGAGTTTACTCTTCTCTGTGTAAGAATTATATAAAGAAGAAAATTCCTCCCTATTTTCGTTATGAAATTCTTACACAGAGAAGAGTATATTTTTTTTTAATTGTAAAAAACATTATTATTGTAATAATTACAATTTCTTTAACACTCCAAAAATAAGGAAGAAAGTTCTCCCCTTTTTTCTTTATGAAATTCTTACATAGAGAAGAGTTTTCTTTTTATTGTAAAAAAAATTATTGAAATAATTAAAATTTCTTTAACACTCCGAAAATAAAAAATTAAAATGTTGTAAATGTTGAATGAGTTGAATAAATATTTAAAATTGCCGGTTTTAAGAATATTAAAGTAATAATAATAATAAACGTACTGAAATTGTTGGATTGTTTTCTTTGTGTACATTTTAAGGGGGCGAAAAGCAAAATTTGGACCCAAATATAATTTAACAATTAATTTTGTTTGTATGACACACTAAATGTATTTCACTCTAATTCAATTGTTTAAAGATTTCACTTGAAGTGAGTGCTTTATACGGGTGGCGCATGAAGTAAAATTTCGAGTTTAGAAAAGCCTGAAAATTTGGTTTGGTCGCTCCGCGCTTCGCGCTACGCGACCAAACCAAATTTTCAGGTTTTTCTAAACTCGAAATTTTACTTCATGCTTAAGCTGGGAGTGGAAACCCTCGTTAGACAATAAATCAGAAAATTATTTTGCAGTTTCCATTATTGTAAAATTTAACACATATAATAAATTAGTTTTTTAAAATTTACGACAAACACAAATTCGTGCGCATTATGTCAAAGTTTTATACAATCAACATAGAACTTACAAAATTTACTTAGAATCGATTGCACTTGCATTCGCTTTAAAAAAAATTAATTGTCAACGATTTTTTTAAAATATTAAGCCATAGTGGACTTTATGAAATAAATTGAACGATTTTTAAAAAAAAATTATTGAAGAGAAAATTGCAAAAAAACAGCGGATTTTCAAATCGACCTAAAATTCATAGAATCTACACAGAAATTAATAAACTTTGATTGGCTATAATGGAAATTTAAATATCTAGACTGAATTTCCCAAATATCAAATAAAAGTTAAAATTTCGTTAAAAAGGCGTGATTAGCGGATTTATTTTGTTTAAAAAAATTGTAAATAAAGTGTTATGCAATCAAAATGAAATTTACAGAATATACTTAGAATTTATCTTACTTACATCTAATAGAGAAAAAAATAAATTATCTTGACGCATTTTCCTAAAATATTCAGCCAAAATTGAAATTATGCAATAAAATTAACAATTTTGGGTGAATGTTTTCTATGAAAAATTTATAAATAAACAAAATGTTGTACCGTCAACATCAAATTCATTCACAGAATATACTTAGAATTGATTGCACTTACATCTTATGGAAATAAAATAATAATATCTCACAACATATTTCAGCCAAAGTTGAAGTCATATAATAAAATAAACGATTTTAGGAGAATATTTTTCTCATCCTAGGATTATAATATAATATTTGAAATAAAACAACACAGTTGGGAGGGTTTCACTTTAATTGTTGAACACTGCAACATGTTTCACCACACAGTGGCTTCATCAGGCAGATGAACAACCAATTTATCATTATTTCATCTGCCTGATGAAGCCACTGTGTGGTGAAACATGTTGCAGTGTTCAACAATTAAAGTGAAACCCTCCCAACTGTGTTGTTTTATTTCAAATAGTATTATGGAGTTTCATCATGTATCCGCCTCATCAATTAAATATTTATAATATAATGCTTCTTATTGTGTCATTTTAACATCTCGATTAGTTTAGGCTATGTAACGGACAGATCTTTTTCAAAAATGGACGTATAAAACACTAAAACCAAACCAAACCAAGTTTTCAGGATTTTTTAAACTCAATAATTCACTTCATGCTTAATCTAGGAGTGGAAACACTCGTTAGAAACTTTAAATTGAACTTTAATCAAGGAGAGGAAGCATTCGTAATAAGCTTAAAGTTAAACATATATGTATACTTAAAATAAAAATGCCCTGTATGCAAGTCTGAATAAATTTATGTGTTCTGAATTATTGACTAACTAGGATACTAATAACTTACTTCTCTGTATTCAACTACGTTTAATTTTAATTTAAATAAAATTTATATTGCGTAGTAGTCACAGAAATACTAAAAATCGTGTTATTTAAATTAACAACAAAAAAAGGTGTATTGTCGTTACAAAATGTTTGGAAAGGGGGCAATTTAGCGAGCAGACTTTCTTGTGCATGTACAGTAATCGAGCGTACATTATGTAGGGTAATGACTGATAATGCAATCATCCATCGTGCATTCATTATTAATCCACAGGAAATCGGTGCTTTGATTTCCACGAAATTCTTTCCACATTCGGTAATTTATTCATTACGTACATGAATGAAAGTCAACGCAAAAATTGAGTTGTTTTCATATGTGATGTGTTTTATAATACCTGCATACTGGATGGAAACGATTAAAGTTATAGGAAATTTGAAGTTTTTGGAGCATGCTTATTGAAATAGAAATATTTTTCTATTGATACTTAACTATAGTAATTATAATTATGTCTTAATTTGGTAGTTATCACATTATTTAATAACATCAATGGTTATAGAGAATTTTTTATTATTTTTTATTGCAAACAGTCTTTATTTTCAACGGTGATTTTTTTTGTTTAACATGTTGACTATTGCATTTAATTTACATATGAGGATTTCCATTTAGTGTAAATCGTACTTGATTCATACGACAACCAATTTGTGTAGAATTCACGAGAGGTGACCAATGATTACAGAGTTGAAATCTATGGTACAACTTTTTTTGAGGTATTTTCATATTAACATTATTTCTTCCACTTTGTTGTGCTCAATTGTAACTTATACTAAACTCTCATAACTGGAGGGTTCATATTATTATACTTATTTTAATTTGAGCTCAAATGTCACAGGTCACCTTTCATGAACTGGGCTATAGTCAAATTACTCCAGGCACTGGAATTTACATAGCTTAAGATTAGACGAAATACACACTTCTAAAACTTAAAATATAATTAAAATCAATACGTGGTTGTAGAAAATTTCAATAATATTAAAAAAATTAAAAAAAACGAATTAAAATTAATATCGAATTTCTGCTGATATTAATTTTGATTCGTTTTTATATTTTGTAAATATTTTTCAAACTATTGGCAAACTCAATTTTTCTTTAATTATATTAAAATCAATATTATGAGTAATATATTTGTAAAAATAAATGACGAGTCCATCATAGTGCTTTTCCCTTGTCAACATTGATAGTGAAATACTGTCGAAATTGTCAAAATTTGAAATAGTGTTAAAAATATCAGAATATAATGATTTAAATACTAAGAATATGCACTTACTACTAATGAAATATTCACAAATGATTTTTGCATATTTTCTCAGTATCTCAGTAAATATTGATCCTATCACATCTAATCAGTATGTTTTAAACTTAACCATAAATCAGTGTTTTTATATGGGTGGCGCATGAAGTAAAATTTCAAGTTTAGAAAAGCCTGCAAAATTTGGTTTGGTCGCTCCGCTTCGCTACGCGACCAAACCAAATTTTGCAGGCTTTTCTAAACTTGAAATTTTACTGCATGCTTAATCTGGGAGTGGAAACACTCGTTAGAAGCTTCAAACTCAACGATTTTATAATCTAACCTAAGAAACTTACCTAACCTGACACATTGAGAACTAACCTAACCTAAAAACATTTACATACGAAACAACCTAACTACACATTCTATCTAGTGACGTTTGACAGACTAATCTATTCATAGTTGACGACAGATTATCTAACTTAAACCAAGCTAGATTAGGCTGACTACCAGTTACACAAGTCATCTTGGATAATGATTACTTAAATAACTGGCTACCAACTGAACTTAACCTAACATACAAATATAATAGAGTTCATTCTTGAGCCTTGGAGGCGTTCAGTTCGTAGTACATTTTCAATTTTATATAAAGAAAACAATTAACTTTTTTAGACCACTTTTATTTTACTATTGTGACTAGTTTCAATTACACTGTAATCATTGTCAGACTAAGTTCTAAATTTAATAAGGATTCAACTGCTTTAGCATTCATTCAAAACAATTTACTTTTTATACCACTTTTATCTTTTTTTGTGGCTAGTTTCAATTACACGGTATAATTGAAACTAGTCACAAAAAAAATTAAAGTGGTATAAAAAAGTTAAGTGTTTCCTTTATATCGTAATAAAGTTAAATGAGGTGTTTGTGGAATAAAGATAAGTCAAATATCTAGAATTAGGTTAGGTAAGTCGACAGATTATGAAATTAAGTCAGATCGCTGTTTGTGGAATAAACCCAGGTTAAATCTGTAGAATTAGGTTAGATGGTAGATTTTGGAGTTAGGTTAGATGACTGTTTGAGGAATAAAGTTTGGTTAAATTAGGTTAGATTAGGTACCAGATTATGGTATTAGGAATAAACTTAAATCCAATCAATAGAATTGGGTTAGGTTGGATGGTAGATTATGAAGTTAGGTTAAGGTTACTGTGGAATGATGTTAGGTTATATTTCTAGAATTAGGTAAGGTTAGATAACGAATTATCTATTAGAGTTTGATTTTAAGCCACCGCGTAAATTCTCCTGTAATAAGATTTTCTCGTTTATATATTTATATAGTAATTTACATATTATTGAGATACAATTTCGTCTCAAATTTGTAGCTATAAAAGCGGTATTATGCATCCTTTAAAAAATTGAACATTTATATACGTTGTATTTTTTACAAAATAATACGAAAAACAATCCGAAAGTGAATCCAAGATTTCATTAGTTCATCTTCGGATTTATTTTCGTATTATTTTGTAACAAAGTATTTGATAAGATAATTATCTACATCAATTATACTTAATATTTCTTTAATATTTTAAACTCTGTAACTGAACCATTGTCTGTTGGGTGTTTGTATCAATAAAAATAAAATAAAATTATCTTACCTAACTAGATAGTTGTTGTGAATTAGATTACAATAAATTATATTTTTCTTAAGTTATTGTTATCTTGTAAAAATAATATAAAAAATTAGCTAAATAGATAGTTTTCTTAACTTTATAGACAATTTTACGACTCTACTTAATGAATAAATACATACAAAATATAAAAGTGCAGAGCAATAGCACTTTTGGGAAATATGTAGAACACGGCACATACTCCATCTAGACAGGTTCACGCATGCGTGGTAGCGCCCACTCCAGTGCTTCTCAATAAGTTATTTGTGTGTGTGTGTTTTCTATTAAAATTTTAATAGTTCTATCAATTTCCTTATTTATACTCATTAATATTGATTCTATAAAAGTCATTGATTCTATTCAACCTCTATTTTACTCATCTAACCAAGGCATTAGCATACACACACGTCCGCATACACACGCCCGTAGAAATAACCTGTTGAGAACCACTGGAGTAGGCGCTACAGCGCATGTTAGTTTGCGCATCTAAATGTGGATGTGCCGTGTTCTACACATTAGCCGCACTTTTATATTTTGTATGTTAGCGTGTTTTTCTGTTTTACCTTTTTAAGCGTTACATAAATGGTAGAATATTAAATTGTTGAAAATGATCAATGAACGAACTGAGAATAACAGACTAATTTGAAAACTTTTAAAGCTATAGAAAAGTATAATATATGGATTTCAAGTATTTTTGACATTTTAAACATTTCTTGATATTCTCAATACTTACCAACAAGATGAAGCAAAAATTCACTTTTTTCAAAACTGAGTAAAAACTTCAGTTTTACGACAAAAATGAATTAATAAAAATGTAAATTGCTTGGGTATCTACAACTTTTATCTAAAACGTTTTTACAATATGATCAATATCTAAGAAATTCTCAAGACAAATCGAAAGAAATTCTAAATATACTGCTTAGATATGTAAATGTAAATTGCTTGGGTATCTACAACTTTTATCTAAAAGTTTTTTTTATATGATCATATTTAAGAAAACATCAAGACAAATCAAAAAAAATTCTAAATATACTGCTTAGATATGTAAATGTAAATTGCTTGGGTATCTTTTTTTTTGTTTCGGTTTTGGACTTCCTATTTATTGTTATATTCGTAACGATAAACAAAGGAGGGTCCTTGCACCGATTTTAATTTTGAAAATTTGTCTCGTTCATGTCAAGAAATATTTCTTGGCATGGTGATGGAGACTATTTCTTTTTTATTTTTGGTGTAAATATTCTTTTTTTTTTTTTTTCTTTTTAATTTCTCTTTATGATTTAAATATGTAGGATATATTGTGACGATTAAGACGAAATTGATGTCATATGTTATGATGAAATGTTTTGATGAAATGAAAGTGTCGTATGGGATAAATGAATACTGGAATAGTGAAGTTTGTATGTAAATAAATGTTGTCGAACGTGCTCTATTGTGTTAATTTTGAATGTTTTGGTATCAACTTCATACCTTAGGTCCCCCGGTAGTTCATTATACAGAATAACTCCTTCCACTAATATTCCTAGCTTGAGCGTGTTTGTTTTGTTTTGCATTACATGCACATCTCTTTTTCTTCTTGTCTTATATTTATGTATGTCTTTATTTTTTTCCAGTTTAACGTTGGATTTACTCCTACCCATCATTATTCCATGTATAAATTTAATTCTTTCAAATGCAATTTGTTGTTTAATGTTTAATTCCGGTATAAGTGTATATAGTGTCTATGTTGGTACTAGCTTGTCCAAATTATTAATTAATTTAATGCATTTATTTTGTTGTCTTTGCATAGTATTTATGTTCTGATCTGTCGTCCCACCCCATATTGCGCACAAATAGTTTATTTTTGAATTGAAAAGTGTATTGTAAATACTTTTTTGGGCAGTATCTGGCAGGTGCTTTTTTGTTCTGTTGAGAAGCCCCGTGGCAGCGCTCGTTTTTTGTTTCAATTTATCTATGTGCTTAGTCCATTTAAAATTGTCTGTAATAGTTAACCCCAAATATTCTGCTTCTGTCATCTTATTTATAATTTTGTTGTTAATTTTCAATTCAATTTCTATTTTATTTTTATTCTTTTGAGAGATTACCATATAGTTTGTTTTGGATTCGTTTATCGTGAGGAGGTTACTGGAAAACGAAGTTGAAATTGATTCAAGGTCTAGGTTTATTGAAATTTGCATCTCTTTTAGATTTTTTCCACTATATATTATACATGTATCGTCTGCGTAAATGTAGGGTTCGCCTTTTAATTCTAATTCAAAAATGTCATTTATATACGTTATAAAAAGGGTCGGTGGTAGGACTCCTCCTTGTGGTAAACCGTATTCAGTTAGGAGTTCATCACTGTAAGTATTGTTCACTTTAGTTTGTTGCCTCCTATCTGTTAAGTAACTTTTCATTAAAAGCCCAGCTTTTCCCCTGATACCCATTTTCTCAAGTTTTCCTAGTAACGTTTCTTTACATATTGTATCAAATGCCTTCTTTAAATCAATTAACACTAATATAACATAGTTGTGATTATCTAGTTCTTGTTGAAATTTACAGACAACGTCCATGCAGGCTGTGGTAGTTCCAGATAGTTTTTGATAGGCGTATTGATGTTTATCTATTATATTGTTGGTGTAGATATGTGCCTGTAATCTAGAAAGCATGATTTTTTCTAATATTTTAGAAAAGTAAGACGAAAGTGCAATTGGCCTGTAATTTTCTGGCAACGTGTCGTCGTCGTTTTTATATATTGGGAGAACTGTGACTCTTTTAGAATGTCCGGAAACGTTGATGTGGTGAAGGCTTCATTTGCAAGTTTTGTTATTATTGGTACGATTTCATCCCCTACCTCTTTTAATAATTTATTAGTTATGCGATCTTTTCCGGGTGCTGAGTATTATTTTAAATCTTTTATTATTAGTTTAATTTCTTCGTCTGTGGTAGGATCAAATTCCATATTTGTGTCTATATTCTTCGTTAGCGTATTTTTGAATTTGTTTTGCATTTTTTGTTTTTGAATTTGTGCTAAATTTGTTCCTATTGTCGCATAATAAAGGTTTATCTCATCTGCCATCTGCTTTTCATTTTGAATAATTTTCCCAGTGCTGTCTTTTATCTGACTGATGGTATTTGTACAATTTGTTTTTTTTATTCATGATATTATTGATTTCATGCCATGTTTTTTTTTTGGAATTCCCTTCAGCATTTGCAAATGTTTTATCGTAATATTTTTGTTTCCTTTTACTTATTGCTGCAGAAGTAGCCTTTTTTTGGTCAAGGTACATTTGTTTAATATAATTATTTTGAGGATTGTTTTTGTATCTTACATAATATTTATTCCTTTTTTATACTATTTACAATTTCAATATTACCCCACTCATTGCATTGTTTTCTCTTAAAAGTAGTTATTTTCGTTTCACTTTCCAAAAAGGTGGTAATCAAATTAACTAGGTCCCTAAAAGATTGAAAGCACGTTTTGTCAGCTCGATTAAATTTACTTTTTATTTTTTTGTAATTTATTTTAACTTTTCGCATACTTTCATATATTTGACGTGTCGAGTTCGCTGGTTTGTTAGTGGTTATAACAGCTGAATGATCTGAAAATGGAACTGGATGGATCGATATATTAAATAAGTCATTACTATTTGTGATGACGTGGTCAAGAATTGCAGATTCTTGGGTAGCATCTATCTGCAACTTTTATCTAAACCTTTTTTTTAATATGATCAATATCTAAGGAAATATCAAGACAAATCAAAAAAAATCTAAATATACTGCTTAGATATGTATGATTTTATTCACAGCCGGCGTAGCATTATTTTATATTTGGTCTCACGTCAATGTATTTTACAAATTTTAATTTATAAATTAATTTTAATTCTAAAAAAATTCTACGTCTGAAGCAATTTGCTCCAACTGCTTTACGGTAGCTACGCCTCTGCTCTTCATATAATTTTCACTGAAAGAATTCGAATAAATCAAAATAACCAACACTCGCGTGCCATCAATTAAACCCCTCCACGCCTAAAAACCAATTACCTTTATTTTAATTACTAACTAAGCATATAGAGCATGCTGCTGGTAAATATTTCGCATACGCTCTAATGGTAATGATTAATTCTAATTGCAAAACGCGACCAATTTCTTCATCGTGCAGCAATGCAACCAGAGAGCCGAAAGGATATTTCATAGATTAGAAGAGAAAGAGATGAGCGCACGAAAGAAAGTAGAAAGCTAATGAACGAAACTGAAAATGCGCCCCATTACGAAGATGGACGTAATCCAGTTGTGCGGAATGGATTAATTAAACGCCTAGGCGTCTTGCAATCCAAGAAGTGAAACTCGGTTTTAATAATGCGGGATTTCGGTGTAATTATGGGAAATTTTTAGGGTGATTTATGTTGGTTGGTTATGGAATGGAAAAGATGCGTTTTATGTTTTATTGTTGCAATTTTCGTACACTGTTTCATTAAAGAAACTCATAGATTATTTTCATTTATAAGTGCGATGATAAAAAAAAAACTCATTACACAGAGTTCCTGTAAAAATAATATAGCTTGAATTAAAACCCATTAATGTACACTTCTGTGCAATAAAATAAAGTATCTATGAAATCACGGGCGTGAACTTATAGATACAAAAATATGCAAATATGTCAATTTCCTTATTGTCAAAATGCTGCGTCATTTAGACAACAATTCAAAAGTTCGAATTCTAACTAAAATAGAAGATGGTTTTCCTGTCTTTATTAACATTAATAATGACGTATACTATACAGGGAGTTTTTCTGTTAAGTATACCTATTCCAAGTTTAGCCCATTTACTGTGAATCTTTAGATATTCCTTGTTTTTTTAACTTTAATTTGAAGTTTAAACGAGTGTTTTGCACTCCCAGACTAAGCATGAAATAAAATTTCGAGTTTAGAAAAGCCCCGTCAAAATTTGTCGAGGGTCGCGTAGCGACCCGAGACAAATTTTCTGGGCTTTTCTAAACTTGAAATTATACTTCATGCGCCACGCGTATAAAACACTAAAATATTTTGAAATTCATTTATATTCGAACTTCACTTGAAATCTGTGTTTTATACGCCTGGCGCATGAAGTAAAATTTCGAGTTTAGAAAAGCCCAGAAAATTGGTCTCGGGTCGCTACGCGACCCTCGACAAATTTTCACGGGGCTTTTCTAAACTCGAAATTTTACTTCATGCTTAGCCTGGGAGTGGAAAACACTCGTTTAAAGCTTCAAATTGAACTCTTTTAAAAAAACAACAAATGTCGGAAAATTTACAGCTTAAGCATATGTCTACCTAAAAAGAAAAATTCACTGTATAAACAATACAGATACATATTTAAACTATCTACATTTATTGCTAGAATGGATTACGACCTGAGGTCTTTCTGCCCTGTAATTTCTTTTCTTTGACATTATTGAAAATTATAACTATCAAATAATCCTTTCAATAAATTCACAATGCAAAAACTGAAAGTAACAATTTCGCAATCACTCACTTACACACCTACCAAAGAATTGCACGGTTGTAATAATTACAACTCATTAATTTCCACAAACAAGGATATCCAACTCATGTCTATTTTAGTGCGAAACGAGTGTTAACAATTTATGACATGTTTGGTCATAAAAATGTCGAATCAATTGTAACTTTCTCATGAGCACTGAATCATTTATATTAGCTTATTAAAATTAATGCAACACTCGAAGTCAACAATTATTATTGTGGGAAAAGCAATGTAATGTTTTTGGCCAATTATTTTTTATTGTAAATAGCCGAAAATTATCGAGTATGAATAAATCCAAATCACGAATTATTGATGATATCTTTGAAATGATATATTGTACAATAATTAATGGTTATCAGAAATGAAGGAAGAATACTAAAAATATTTCGTCAGAATTTACAAATTAAATAATAATAATACATAATAAACAGACTGGGACAAACAATGATAAACAAAGGTATCAAGAACAAAAGAAGATATCAAAAAAGTATGCAGAGCAGAAAAAATAAAAATAAAATAAGCCTATTCTTTGTCATAAATTTTTCAAAAATTTGGGGGTCGGTGAATTTTTTTTTTGGTAACAGGTTTTTCCGTCCAAAGGCTCGCCGAGGAGGATATTAAATTTCAAGTGAATAAATTGGTCGAAAATGGGGGGAAGATACAAAGAAATAGAAATTGAAAATATAGAAGCAAAATATAAAAGGAAAGAAATTCGAAATTTTTATAATGATGTGAAGAATATTAGAAAAGGATTTACATCTAAGCCCATGTATTTTAAAGACAAAAACGGACAACTACTAGGAGAACAATGCGAAACACTAGAAAGGTGGAAACAATATTTCGAAGAGTTGTTAAATGGAGATGAGATAATTAGCGAAAACATCTAATTTAAACTACACGATGAATGAGGTAATGGAGAAATAAAGGAACAAGAAATTGAAAACATAATACAAGCCCTAAAAAATAACAAAAGCCCAGGACTAAATGGTCTGACGGCAGAGAACATTAAATATGGTGGAACAATACTAACAGAGAAAATATACGAGCTAATAAAATTAATATGGAACAAATAAATTATGCCTCAAACACGGAACAAAGCAATTCTTCACCCGGTCCACAAAAAGGCAGACAAATCCATTTGCGAGAACTACAGAGGAATAGCCCTATCAGACACGGTCTACAAAGTAATGGCCACGTGGTTAAAAATACAACTGGAGGAATATGTAGAGAAAGAACGTTAAACCATAGACCAAATATATACAATAAAACAAGTCTTGCTTTCTTGCTATGAATACAAAATACCGTTACATATATTATTTGTTGATTTCAAAAGAGCTTATGATACAGTGAACAGACAGGCACTTGAAGATCTAGGAGTCCCAGGAAAGCTAGTGAGGCTAATAGAAATGACGCTGCAACATACAATAAGTTCGGTAAGGGTGGGTGGAAACACAACGGAAACGTTTGAAGTGAAAAGAGGACTAAGGCAAGGTGATCCGCTCTCCACAGTCTTATTTAATATACTGCTACAAAAAAATATTAGAGAGGCAGATATAAATAGAAGAGGTACCATATACAACAGGAGCCATTAATGTCTAGCATATGCTGATGATGTAGCTATATTAGCACGAACTAAGAAAGAACTGGAAACAATCACTATACGACTAGCTGACGCTAGGCCTTGAAATCAACCAAAATAAAAGCTACTACCTAGCTACCGGCTGCCGTAGTTTTAAGTTGCATATTTAAAACTACGGCAGCCGGTAATGCATCGGAACTAAGAGTAAGGACACTTGAGGGAGAAGAACTTAACTTTCAAGAAGTGAATAGCTTTATGCACCTGGGAGCATTAATAAGCAATAATTGTAACGAGGAAAGGGAAATCGATCAAAGAATATCAAAGGGAAATAGATGTGCAGGCGGATTACATACCATATTCAGATCCAAGCAAGTGAGCCGAAAAAACAAGATAAGAATATATAAAACCATACTAAGACCAACGGTAATCTACGGCAGCGAAACTTGGGTTATGAATAAAGTTATGCAAATTAAGATCGAGGCATGGGAGAGATAAATACTGCGCAGAATATATGGAGGGAAGAAAATGACTTAGTATGGGAGAGGCGTACAAATAGAGAAATATATGAACTGTATGGGAATCCACCAATAGGAATGGTAGTGAAATCTAGAAGATTACAGTGGGCAGGCCATCTAGAGAGATTGGATGAAAATATGACCGCCAGGAGCATCGGATGGAAGAAACCTGAAGGAACAAAGAGAAATGGAAGAGAAGCAATTAGTAGCGACTTGCAAGACAAAAACATAACAGAATGGAGTACAAAGGCGAAAGATAGAAAGCAGTGGAAGGAAATTACAAATCTATGGGCCTAAATGGCCTGGACAAGCTACTATATATATATATAATAAACATATATATATATATATATATATATATATATATATATATATATATATATATATAATAAACATATATATATATATATATATATATATATATATATATATATATATAATAAACACATTAACGGAGGTTTCGGGGCCTCGGTGGCCAAGCGGATAGAGACCTTGCCCATGAAACCAGAGGCCACGGGTTCGAATCCTGTCCAGTGGAATAATTTATGGGTAATAAATGATTCCATCCGGGTTCTTGGATATTGTGTAAATGTAATGTGGTGTCCAAATGAATTTAAGTTAAGTGAATTAGTAATAATTAAAAATTGATAAAACAAATAACACATGGGAAGATGGCTCTATGGCAGAAGCCGAGGCCAAGGAAGTAACAAAAACAAACAAAAAAACAGAGGTTTTTTTAAAGAGTATTTACAAATACGTTAAACATGTTTAGATTCGTTGTAAACATGTATGTTAAACTTGTAAACAACTATTTCTAACATGTATAAAACGAACGATTTTTGTTTACTATTACAAATTATTTCTAAGTTTAAGATTTGAAATATAAAATTTGTCATAAACATATTGTTTTCTTTTATATTTTTGACATTTCGTAAACAAATTGTTAATTAAATATGTTTCTGACATGTTACGCTGAATACTATGAATTTTCCTACTAATTATATCATATGTTCAATAAAAAGAAACATGTCAAGTTATTTAAATTAAAAACACTTGGTATTGTTTCACAAATTTAATTTGTGAAACAATACCATGTGCTTTTAATTTAAATAACTTTACATATTCTAATATGTTTCACGAAGTGTCAGATGAGAAATTAATTCAAGAAAAAAAAAAACATCTAGAGTGCCATGACTTAACCTTTTTTCAAATTTAAGTTGGCTACACACTTCAGGAATTGACATATAAAACGTCAGACATAATAATTATAATGTATATTTTCAGAGTTGACAACCTAGAATTTTAATTGAAAATACGATACATATCCCGATGTACAAGCTGTAAAATTAATTTAAACCTTGTGGCCAAGATTTCTATCCTTTGATTAAGCAAGAAAAGAAATTTCGAATTTAGAAAAGCCTGAGAATTTTGATTTACCAAATTTTCAAGCTTCCAAATGTTCAGGTTTTTCTGAACTCGAAATTTTATTTCATGCTTAATCAGGGACTGGAAGACACTTGTTAGAACTATACTTAAATCAAAACATGAATTCTGTTTTAGTGACTTTAATTCCCTGACGTTTTTCAGTTTCAGTTTATATATTCACAGCAACAATGTTTGCAAACCCTTGAAACATACTAATATATTATAATAATTATAACTGTCAAAATAATCGAACAAACTATCATAATTGTCGAAATTATGTCCAAAACATCGTAAACATCGTACAGGGTGGCCCAAATTCGATGTTTTTATGGGGTATCTCGGTAAACTGAAGGGTGAGAAAAAAATTAATGTAAACGTCATCACCTCTTTTTACGGCACATTAATAATGGCGTAAATAGATCATGGCTAACTTAATTAGTTTGGAAGATATCAGGCGTTTTTCAATTGTTGGCTATATTAAAATATGTCTTTATCTTAGTAACTATAAGATATACAAAAAAACAGTTAATAATTATTTATGAAGTTTTCAACGTAGAATGCAGTGGCGTACTTTTTTTTATTCGGACTTTTAATTTCCGAGTTATAATATAAAGTTGCATTTTTCTAAATGAAACACCCTATATATTTTTATGTTATTGAATAGCATACTAAATTAGCTTTACATTTTATTATAAATTTTTAATTTTTTTTTTTTATTGAAAAATTGTTTTTTTAACTCTGAAGCTTTTAGATAAATATTTGATAATACATACTATTATAATCACAGAGATGTAACATTATTTATTAATAATGAAGTGATCTGTAGGCTCAGTAATTGATTGCAAAAGTCTTCAAAAATTATAAAATTATAAAATTTCTATTTAAAGTAACTTAGTTTTTAATATAATCGTTTTTTTGCGTATTTTTACGAAGTTTTGTTAAATATAAAGATATATATATATATATATATATATATATATATATATATATATATCAATGTAAAGCTAATTTGAAATGCTAATTAATAGCATAAAAACATACAGGATGTTAGATTTAAAAAAATTCAACTATGTGTCATAACTCTGAAGCTAAAAGTTGAAACAAAAAAATAAGTGCGCCACTGAATTCTACGTTGAAAACTACACAAATAACTATTAAACTATTTATTTGTATATCATATAGTTATTGAGAAAAAGAGGTATTTTAAAATAGCCAAAAATTTAAAAACGCCCGATATCTCGAAAAATAATCAAGCTAGCTATGATCTGTTAGTGATATTATTATTTTCTCTGAAAAAGAGGTCATGACATGTATATCAGATTTTGTCTAACTATTCGGGTTACGGAGATACCTTATAAAAACATCGAATTTGGGCCACCCTGTACAAGTTGTAAAATTTCAGACGTTCACTGATATTAGAAAAGTGATTAATTTAAAGCTTCTAGCCAAGGTTTCTATCCTTTGATTAAGCAAGAAGAAAAATTTCGAATTTAGAAAAGCCTGAGAATTTTGATTTACCAAATTTTCAGGCTTCTAAATGTTCAGGTTTCTCTAAACTCGAAATTTTATTTCATGCTTAATCAGGGACTGGAAGACTAGAACTATACTTAAATCAAAATATAAATTCTATTTTAGTGACTTTCATTTCCTGACGTTTTTCAGCTTTTTAAAATAATATTACAATAAATTTATTCACAGCAACCCTGTTTGAAAACCCTTGAAACATACTAATATATTATAATAATTATAACTATCAAAATAATCGAAAAAAATATCATAATTGTCGAAATTATGTCCAAAACATCATAGCTATCAAATGATATTGCTGTCGTAAAAAAATGTAATTGTACAGGGTACAGCATTTTCGATGGTTTCTTCAAGTTAAGTACCATTAATATAATTGACAGACAAAAACTAATATATACTTCCAGAGCTCTTTTTAGAGCATATTTCATGTGTATCAAAATTTGTGTATCTTCAATTGTTTTCGAGTTATACGTGGAAACTCCAAATTTAGCCACTTTTAAATATTAAAATAACTTCTTCATTTAAAAAAATATGGACATGTGGTAAAAACGTTCGTATGACATTTTTTTAGTAGAATATACTGATCATATCAGATTATGTCTCAAGTTTAACTTTTATAAGATATGGCATAAAGTTGTGTTATTTTAAATACAAATCATAGTTTGCGTCTAAACTGTACGCTTTTAAAAAATAACGAATTCCTCAAAATTTACAACCTATGCATTGGGATATGTATACCTAGTGATGTTAGTGGTAATTTACGTTGGTAATTACCACTGGTAATTTACCGTAAATTACGGGATATTACCCAGCTGTTTCGGTAACATTGGTAACGTTCTTTCGTGTTCATGCCTAATAGATAAAAAAAGTTAAATATTCCCTTCCGAGAAGAAATATTATTTTATTTTTATTTACTCTTGCTTAATGATAATAATATTGAAGTGGCTGCTAACGAATGTTACAATAAGCTTTCTAAAAGCGTATTCTACTTTAAAAAGTGTGTACAGAAGTTTTTACAGCATGTCAATATCTGTTTAAATAAACAAGTTATTTCATTCAGAAAAATATTACTTTACTTGAAAATATCATCGGAAATGCTGCACCCTGTACATTTTGTTTCTAAAAACAAAAATTATTGAAAGATATCAAAACTAAATCTTAGTCAAAATACGATGTAAAATAATTTAAAAATTAACATAAATACACAAATGTCAAAATATGGCACAACCTTTAAAAAATAATATGTCAAAAAATATATAACCGTTAAAATATGTCATAACTGTCACAAAAAGAGAATATTCAAAAATATCATATGAATCAAAAAATGGCAATTGTTAAAATATTAAGAAAAATATAAAACCAGATAATGTCAACTTAGGCTTATGCCATTTAGTCACGACTAGTAAATACTTTATAAGAATCTCAAGAAACATGACTTAGAAAACAATTAAAATTTTCAAAATTTATTCAAACAAATTGATATAACAGTCACAAAAAAACCTTCAAATTTTTTTTGATGTGACTTTGTCAATTTAGATAATATCGTATGTTCAATAAAATAATACCTTTAGAGTGCTATGGAATATATTAAAGGTTGGCCACTCTAAAATTATACATAATCATTATTATCTCTGACGTATTATATGACAATTTCTAAAGCGTGTAGCCAACATAAATTTGAAAAAAGATAAAGTCAAAGCACTCTAGAGTTTCTTTTTTTTTATTAACCATATGATATAAAAAAACACGCAATACTTTGATACAGTTTTAGGTTAGGTTAGAGTATGGTTAAGTAGAATACTAACAATATTTTGGACTATACTAACAATACTAGCCAATTATTATCTTAATCGCTTAAAATATTGAAATTCTTATCTATATTATTTCGCCTTTTTCTATGTTCGACAAAATTTGACGTAATGTTTAAGTTATTTCTTTAACACCATTTCAGTAACTCGTTCTTCGTATTTTTCAAAATGTTTACGTATACAGGGAATTTTTCTACTAAGTATGCATATCCCAATTATATGCTATAAATCTTCAGATATTCGTTGTTTTTTTTTTTTAAAGAGATCAATGTGAAGATTTTAACGAGTGTTTTCCGCTCCCAGACTAAGCATGAAGTAAAATTTTAAGTTTAGAAAAGCCCTGTGAAAATTTGTCGAGGGTCGCGTAGCGACCCGAGATAAATTTTCTGGGCTTTTCTAAACTCGAAATTTAACTTTATGCGCCACGCATATGAAACGCTGATTTCTAATGAAGTTTAAAATATACTTCTAAATCAGGATTAAAAATAAACTGCTTAAACAGGATTATAAATATGCTGCTAAACAATAATGTTTTGAAATCTTTGATTTGGTTAGCATTTACTTCGTGGTACATCTTTATATGAAATAATAATAAAACAATTAACTTTGTTTTATCACTTTATTTAAAAGTTAAAATAGAAGTGGTAAAAGGAAGTTAAGTACTTCTAAGAATATTTTGAACATCACTTGAAATCAGTGTTTAATACGCGTGGCGCATGAAGTAAAATTTCGAGTTTAGAAAAGCCCAGAAAATTTGTCTCGGGTCGCTGCGCGACCCTCGACAAATTTTCACGGGGCTTTTCTAAACTCGAAATTTTACTTTATGCTTGGTCTGGGAATGGAAACACTCGTTTAAATCTTCACATTGATCTTCTTAAAAAAAATGACGATAATCTGAAGATTTGCCCTTACATATTTTCACGGAGCTTTTCTAAACTCGAAATTTTACTTCATGCTTAGTCTGGGAGTGGGAAACACTCGTTAAAAGCTTCGAATTAAACTCTTAAAAATAAGATGAATATGAAAAGAAAAATTCCCTGTATAATATTTTAACACATTTTTCGTACCTTTAACGTTGACATCACTTTTGACAGTTGACAAAAGGTGTTGTCAAGCGCCGGCATTGAGATTGGTCAACAGTGACAATTGAGTTTGTGGCAACCGACATTTCGTCTATAATGACACATAACATTTAGACTATTAGGGCAGTTTTTATGATTTTTACAATTTTCGCATATTTCTTCGTATTTTTCAAAATGTTTACGTATACAGGGACGGTTCCTACTAAATAATAAATAATAAACATTTTTATTCACTGATCATAAAACCATAATATAAAATACAAAATAATACAGCTATGATATGGAATACGTCAATTAAATAATTGATAATAGCAATAATAATAATTCCTCTGACACTTAACAATTTAACAGTATATGTACGCTACATATCTAATAATGATAGGTTATTTTCTACTACATGATAGTATCATTCAAATATTCATCAATTAAATAATAACATTTATCAATCAGCAGAATTTTTAGTCTTTTTTGAAAACATCTATATTTGTGGAACTTCTAAGATCATGGGGGAGTTTATTGTAAACTTCAGGCCCTTTTATTCTGGGAGAGAGTCTTCTAATTTTTAATCTCGTATTATTTATATATATAAGTGAATTGCTTATTGTTGGATAAGTGTGAACACTAAATGCTTCTTTAAAGTTTGATTTTTGTTTAAACACAAACAGGCATATTCACTGATTATAGAGGCTTCTACTTCGTTATACATTGTTGAACATAAATAAAACACTGTTTATCACTTTGTATAACAATTGGTTTATTTGGTGACTATAGTTTCGATACTACACGTATCATTATCAAACCGTTAGTAACAAAAAACTACAAAGGAACATTATTTATATTTGCAAATTTTCTAATAACAGCGTTAAAGAGGGGGGTGTATTTAAGGTCAAGCTGGTCGTTAATTACGGGAATTTCCCGATTAGCGCGGGCTCTGTGAATCTCCAAAGACTCCAGGAGGTCCATCTTTCTACCCTTCTCGGCAAAGTGAATAACTGAAAGTACATCCTCGCCAAAAGAATGGTTATTTTCAATCAAATGTTTGGTGAAAGATGACTTATCAATTAATCTATGCCGAAAAGAGTAAAGATGCTCACTGAGTCTGGTCTTAAAATTACGACCAGATTGACCTATATACACTCCCTTACAATCATTACAGGTTAATTTATATATTCCTGATTTGTAAATACTTGGTATCTAAGTCTTATGGTTAAAAATATGATTTTTAATTTTTGTAAATGGTTTCATCGCTATATTTAATTTGTGTTTTGCTAAAATATTTTTAATTTTGTTAGTTATATTTCCAAAGTAAGTAAGGGAACGATATGTTGCTTGTGTTTTAGGTTCGATTCCGGCATATATGTATTTTCTAATAAGTTTAATTTTGTATTGATTAACTATTTTATCTACTATTGACGTAGTATAGCCATTTGAAACAGCTATACTTTTAATAATATCTATTTCTTTTTTAAATGAGGTTTCTGACAACGGAACAATAAAAGCTCGGTTTACCATGGAGTTAAAGGCAGCTAGTTTATGTTTATAGGGATGGTTGGAACAGTTAGGAATTACACGGTCTGTGAAAGTAGGTTTTCTATAAATATCAAAAGTTAGTGATTCATTAGTACGTGTTATTGAGAGGTCTAAACATTTTATGTTATTGTTAGTTTCTGTTTCTACTGTAAATACTATATTTGGATGTAATGAGTTAATATAATCTAAAAATTGTGTTAATTGTCTATTAGTACCTACGAAAGAAGCTATGATGTCATCGACGTATCTATACCACACTTTAATATGTTTCTTGCCTAGCTGTGAATTTAAAATTGAATTGGTAAGGTTGCACATGAATATCTCGGCTAGCAACGGGCTCAATGGTGAACCCATTGCTAACCCTTCTGTCTGCTTATAATATTTATTATCGAAAGAAAAGTAATTGTTATCTAATATGATTTCTAAAATATTAATAAATTCTATTTGAACTGATATATTTACATTACAATTATCAAATGATTTTTTAATTAACTGTATACAATCTTTAGGTGGAATCTTCGCAAACAAACAGGCATAATTCATACACATAGAGACACGGCAGAGACATTAAACATAGTTTTCGGAATATTGGTCGGCAGTGAGCTGTCATAGGGACACCAACAATATATCTTATTATCGTTTTTGAGCGATGAATATAGACTGTAGATGTCTTGAGCATCCCCAGTAGCACACTCCGTAAGTTAGTCGAGATTTGACGGTTGCATGGTAAAAGTTCACTAGTTGAGGTACCTCAAGTTCTGCTCGCATACATCTTAATAGAAAACAGGTAACATTTAGGGTTTTAGTTAGGCCATTGCAGTCATATTCCCAGTCCAAGTTTTCATCAAAATTTATTTCTAAGATTTTTATTTGTGTACTAAGTTGTAAGACTATGTTTTCAATTGTTGGTGCTATTTGTAATTCCTTTTTACACTGTTTAGGCCTGAAACGTACCAGACTGGTTTTAGATTCATTAACAAATAGTTTATTAGGTGCAAACCAGGAGTTAAACTCTGACATGTAATCAGGCAAATCATGAATATATATTATAAACAAAATAGACCCCATAATTGACCCTTGTGGAATCCCAATATCTATAGGAAGTTCGTCTCATAAGATATAAGTACTTGATTTATTTCAATTTGATCTAACTTTTACCTGTTGTTTTCGATTGTGATGGTAGGATGCATATATATTGCTACTAACTTTATACAAACATGTGCACTACCATTTGGACAATCCGTTTTTCCTTTTAACATACTTTGCGTTCATGCTCCTAGATTTATCACACGCAATTCGTTAACGTTCTACAGCAAAAAACCTAATACTCTTCACTTTTCTTAATCACCTATGCAAAATATGTTAAATTGTTACCATAGTGTTGAAGATTATGTCGATGTATTTATGTCAAGTCTTTTTGAATTTTCCCACAATTGTAAACTGGCCATTAGCCGTTCCTAATTATTTTTTTTTGTTTTTAATTTTTTTATAATTATCGTTATGTACGAGTATATATATATATAAATATATTTTTAGATTAGTCTTTATATATAATTTAGTTTAATTTTTCATATGTTATAATAGGTATATTTTAAAATTTTCCCTGTAATTGGATTATTTCTGTTGGGAATAAATAAATAAATAAATAAATAAAAACCAGTCGAGTACTAAACCTCTAATCACATACCTTTCCAACTTGTCAAGTAGCAGATTGATATTAACGCAGTCAAAAGCACGACTTAAGTCCAGGAATAAACCGACTGGATATTCTCCTTTCTCAAGTAAGGAGTAACCACTGCTTCGTAGAACTTGTCTACAGCCGTCATTGTTGATTTTTTTCTGTAAAACCATGCTGCAGTTTGGAAAATATATTGTGCTTTTTAAAGAAGTTTAGTAATCGAGTAGCAATACACATTTCAATTACTTTAGAAAAACATAAAATCAAAGCGACTGGTCTATAATTAACGACATTAAGTTTGTCCTTATTTTTTAATATTGGTACTACATTGCTTTTCTTTTTCTATCCGGAAACTTTCCACTCTCGAACGATTTGTTAAATATATATGTTAATGGTGAACTTATTTGCTTAGATACTTGTTTTAAAATTTTATCAGGAATGCCGTCGGGTCCACTGGAGAATTTATTTTTAAGTTTTGAAATGATGTTGATGTTGATTACTTCATCTTCATTTACTGGAGATAAGTAAAATTTGTTTAAATTTCTTGAAAGCAGAGTATACACGTCTACTATAGGAATATTATCAACAATATCAATGGGAGTCGTTTGAAAGTATTTATTGAGAGTATCCGCAATGAGCTTCATGTTATCTGAGACGTTTCCATTTATCTCGATTGCTATATAAGTATACATATCCCAATTATATGCCGTAAATCTTCAGATATTCGTTGTTTTTTTTTTTTAAGATCAATGTGAACATTTAAACGACTCCCAGACTAAGCATGAAGTAAAATTTCGAGTTTAGAGAAGCCCCGTGAAAATTTGTCGAGGGTAAATCTTCAGATTATCGTCGTTTTTTTTTAAGAAGATCAATGTGAAGATTTAAACGAGTGTTTTCCACTCCCAGACTAAGCATAAAGTAAAATTTCGAGTTTAGAAAAGCCCCGTGAAAATTTGTCGAGGGTCGCGCAGCGACCCGAGACAAATTTTCTGGGCTTTTCTAAACTCGAAATTTTACTTTATGCGCTACGCGTGTGAAACGCTGATTTCTAATGAAGTTCAAAATATACTTCTAAATCAGGATTAAAAATAAACTGCTTAAGCAGGATTATAAATATACTGCTAAACAATAATATTTTGAAATCTTTGATTTGGTTAGCATTCACTTTGTGGTACATCTTTATATAAAATAATAATAAAACACTTAAATAAAGTGATAAATCAAATCACTTTATTTAAAAGTTTAAATAAAAGTGGTAAAAGAAAGTTAAGTACTTCTAAGAATATTTCGAACATCACTTGAAATCATCATATTTGGATTTGTTTTATACGCGTGGCGCATGAAGTAAAATTTCGAGTTTAGAAAAACCCAGAAAATTTGTCTCGGGTCGCTGCGCGACCCTCGACAAATTTTCACGGGGCTTTTCTAAACTCGAAATGTTACTTCATGCTTAGTCTGGGAGTGGAAAACTCTCGTTAAAAGCTTCGAATTAAACTCTTAAAAATAATATGAATATGAAAAGAAAAATTCCTTGTATAATATTTTAACACATTTTTCGTACCTTTGACGTTGACGTCACTTTTGACAGTGGACAAAAGTTGTTGTCAAACGCCGGCATTAAGATTGGTCATCAGTATAGTATATTTCGTCTATAATGACACATAACATTTAGACTATTAGGGCAGTTTTTATGATTTTTACAATTTTCGCATTTTTCCTTTTTTGATAAGTTTTGGTGTACTATTTAAGAGTAACTTTTTTTGATTGGGGTTCATTTTTTGCCTAAAATTTTTCCCCTGGCAAATTTTCCCCTTATATTTTTCCCCCGAATTAATATTCCCCCAAATTAATATTCCCTTAATCTAATTTTCCCCCAAATGACAATCATCAAATTAATTAAGTTATATTACAAAATTTATAAAGTTATATTACAACCAATATTTCGTAAATAATCTAAAAGTTTGTCTTCCTCCCTGTAATCATCATATTTCGCGACTATGTTTTTGATTCGACGTTCAATCCTTCTCTGGTCTTGCGATTTGGCTCTTCTAATGGGCTGTCCTAGCGAGAGTTGTCGCATCATGGTCATGACAAGTGTTTGTACTCCATGATTAAGCATGATGTAAAATTTCGAGTTTAAAAATGTCTGAAAATTTGGATTTGTCGGTGCAAGCGAAGCGAAGCCGGCTAATCCAAATTTTTAGGCTTTTCTAAACTCGAAATTTTGCATCATGCACTAGACGTAGAAAACACTGATTTAAAATTAAAACTTTACTGATTGTAATATTTACATTTGAGTATTCGAATATTTGAGTTATTTATATTTATACAAAATATCATATTTTTCAAATATTAATAAAAATAAAAACAAAATAGTTCTACTTAGCTCAAACATATTCTACGCAACTGATATTTAAGCTATAACTTTTAACCTTCAAATTGAGACTAATTAACATCAAATACTGATAAAACAATTTCCCATTAGAACTTAAAACATTGCTGTCAATTAAAACACAATCGAATTGGGAATACGCAATTTAACATTTTTAGTTTCTTGTTATTTAGTCTGGGGAGTTTTAGGTGAAACACCCTTTATATTCCTTAAATATTAAAAAAAAAATCCTTTGAGTTTATATATAACATTTGCTACAATCATTGCACGCAATTGATTACATTTCTGAGTCTAAATTTCATCTTCTTATGAAAATAATAGCCGGGGGAAAATTTGAGGGGAAAATTAATAGCGCGGGGAAAAATAACCTTGGGGAAAAATTGTAGGGGAAAAATGACCCCCAACGACTTTTTTTATATCCTAAACATTTACCTTAAATTTCTCAATATTTTGACGCACATTACATTGCAACGCATTTTTCGTATCTTTGACGATTGTTGTCACTTTTGAGACTTGACGTTTATCGACACTCGAACATAAGTCGGTTTCAACAGTTAACATTGATCTAGTTCATAATCATTACAATAAGAGGGGGGTTGGGTGCTTGGTTGTCAATTTTGGCTTAAACATCGCTTGAACTCCATAGTCACTTTTCAACGTCATATAAGATAGCAAACGTTACAATTAAGTGGGTGCAAGTCACTTGAATTTTTTTGTGTCCCTTCTTAATGTCATATAAGATGGCGAGGCATTTAAATTGCTTATATGAAAGCAAAACTACCTCGAATCCAGAGAGATAATCGATTCGATGTATTGCTTTCTGTCTTTTACACGTCAAGAGTGACCATTATATAATAAAATGGTGAGAATTGAATCTGTATAATAACTTTTATTTTCATATAAATAATAAATTACTTTATGTCGAAATAGACCTCTAAACAAACAATATTTCTGCATTGAATAAAACAGTTAAAAAAAATCTGTTTTCGCCATTTTGTTACGAAAGGTTTAGTGCATATCTTTGTAAAAGAACATTTGTAGAATATTATCTTATAACAACGCTGAAATCAAAGTCCCAACATACAAATTTTACATGGCCTAATCTCCCTAATAAACGATATGAAATATCAATGTGGATTTTGTCTTGAGTATGTGTTTTGTTTCTTTTTCTATGTTTAGCGCTAGGGCGCCTAATTTTATATGAAGCTTCTTGCTACAAATTCGCCCCTGTTTAAATATACCTACTAAATGTTCAAAACCTTTTTCTAAGAAACAAAAAAACATCAGCATACATTAGTAAAGAACACAGGGATATTATTTGCGTATCGTACTTTTTCGTGATCACTGGAAATATTACCAAAAAATGTTGGTACATGAACCCTAAATTTAATCAACTTGTACAAATAACGGATACCATTATAAACTAAATTCCCACAATGTCAGGTACACATTAAAATAACAGGAAACCGAACGAATTTTTCTGACAATAAAATAGTTCGCGTGATGGAGGTCGTTTCTTTCAGTATGCACACGATTTTTCTCTTTTTCGCGTCACGCGTCACGTTCGATCCCGTCACACAATGAATCGTACAAACACAATTTTACTACATTTTTTCCAGTGTCACCCGTCGCGATTTTCTTTGTTACAATCAATATAATCATACACATACACACAGGGTCGTTTAACTTTGCCCATTGTGAGCGCTTAGCCACGCAGAAACTATGAATTAATTATGGGAGGTAAAGATCGTTGACACGAATTATAGTTTCGTCGATTTAATTGCTGGAGGTGTTGATTAGGATTTTCTTGCTGCTCGATTTGAATTCAATGCGCGTGTTGTCAGACACAAAAAAAACTGAGTACGTGATTATATTTTTACCTTGGGATTTTATTAAGGTGATATATTATGCAATTGAACATTCGATTTTTAGAAAAAAATATTAGAAACGTTTATAAACTGCAACTATCGAAAAAAATGTTATCTCTTAACTTAAAATCAAGAAATAACTTAACTTTTAATTATAAATTAATTAACTGATTAAAAGCAATTGATTTGTTCCATATTTAAATTCATTGATTCCATATTTAAATATCTGGTATCAAGTAGCTCAACAAGTATCGATTACAAGAAAACTCTTCTAAATCCTAGGCAAATTTCAACTCTTAACTCCTATCAACAGTTAACTCCCAATGAATTATACACTCCTAACTCCCAATTTGGAGTTAATTATTCATTCAACTCTGTAACTTTTGGTGTCCAAAACTCAGACCAGATATCGCTTTTCTTACACTTGGACTGTGAATATAAGAGAACCGATAGATTAGGATGATTTCGAAATAATTGTTTTTACCTCAACTTCCTCCAACACTCCTGCGCAAGTCTTTGTACATCATGAAGATGTAATAATTACTTACCTACTGCATCATTAGTGTTTAGTGTACGAAACTTCGACAAAAATATCAATAAAATTAAAATTTTCAAAAATTAATTCGAATCACGGAATCCTCGAAAGGGATTAAAGTGTATTTTGAACTTTATTTTAAATCAGCATTTTTAGTGATGTAAAATTACCGGTAATTTAAAATAATGTTATATTTTCGGTAAAATTGGCGGTAACGTGGTAATATTGGGTAATTTAAAGTTAACATAATAGTATATTACGTAACGAAAGTGCTATGCAGCATATTACATATGAGCGGACATGATGCGCACGAGCCCCGCAGCGGCGAGTGCAGTATTCCGCCAGTATGTAATTGCCATACCACTCGAGAAACGTACGATACTTTACCTACGCCCTAGCAAAATGAACAATGAGCATGAAAGAACAACTTATTTATTGTAATCATTTTTAATAGTACCATGGCAATGATGAAAACTAAATTACTACTTGATCAATATACAAGGAATAAAGCTGTACATTTTCCGACATTCGTTGTTTTTTAAAAGAGTTCAATTTGAAGCTTTAAACGAGTGTTTTCCACTCCCAGACTAAGCATGAAGTAAAATTTTGAGTTTAGAAAAGCCCCGTGAAAATTTGTCGAGGGTCGCGCAGCGACCCGAGACAAATTTTCTGGGCTTTTCTAAACTCGAAATTTTACTTCATGCGCCACGCGTATAAAATACTGATTTCAAGTGAGGTTCAAATATACATAGAGTTCACAATATTTGAGTGTTTTATACGCATAGCGCATGAAGTAAAATTTCGAGTTTAGAAAAGCCCAAAAAATTTGTCTCGGGTCGCTGCGCGACCCTCGACAAATTTTCACGGGGCTTTTCTAAACTCGAAATTTTTCTTCATGCTTAGTCTGGGAGTGGAAAACACTCGTTTAAAGCTTCAAATTGAACTTAAATGAAACAACGAATAACTAAAGATTTAAAGAAAATAAGCTAAATTTGAAATACGTATACTTTAAAGAAAAACTCACTGTACATCAAAGACATGTCATTTGGTTGTACGGTAAGCAATCAACTGTTCAGCTGGCAGCACGTAATGTACTTATCAAAGCTATTACGTGCATGTATACGCAATGTCAATCATACTTGTCAAGATGACAGTGTGGTATGATGCGATTACTAGATAGGGCGTAGGTAAAACTCACTACACAACAAATAGGCTATTTTAATCTACAAAGAAGATTACACATAATTAGAATCATTTTTGGCCTATTGTTATTTTGTTTTAGAATTTTACAAGAAATCTCAATAATTATTTTAGAAAATCTTTTCCTTAACCCTTTTAAGTCTCTCGTTTCTCAAATTTCTCCCTAAACTCTCTCAAGTATCTCTAGCGTGCTTCAGAAGTCTTTCAATAACAAACCCCGCCTCCTTAAGTGACTTTCTTGATTATCTTGTGTCTCAATTCTCCTGCAAAACCCTATCGAGTATCGCTTGCATGTTTCAGAAGTCTATCATTAGCAAATCTTCCATTTACGCTTTCTTGTGTAGTTTGTTTCTTAATTCTCTACCCTAACACACTCGAGTGCCTCTTAAGACTTTCCCAATTCTGTATAACAACTCTTCTAAGTCTCACAAATTATTAATAGTCTCTCATAAATGTATTTTAAGTCTTCCTAAAGTCTCATATTACAGAAATCCGTCTCTTAAGGCTTTCTCGAACCTTTTGTTTCTCCATTCTCTCCTAAAACTCTATCAAGTGCCCCTTTATCCACTGAGCAAAAAACAAACAAATAACGTTGTATCAACATTGTAGCAACATTAAACGCTGTTTTAATGTTGATGAAACATTACTTAAATGGATTTGCTCAGTGGGTAATCTTTCTCAAAACTCTGTTGAGCCTCTCGTTTCTTAAATTTCTCCCATAACTCTCTCGAGCGCCTCTTGAATCTTTCTTAGTCCACGTATTGCTTAGATATATTCCTTTTAAGCAACTTGAGACTTTTTCGAGTTTTTTGTTCCATAAGTCTCTCCCGAAATTCTTTTAAGTGTCTGTTAAATCAATCTCAGGTCACTCTCAATTCTCCAGCTTCTTAAATATATGAAAAAGTCTCTCAACTATATCTAATGTAAATAGTATTCAAGTATCTCTTACTGAAATATGTAAGTTAAAAGTAATAAACTTAGGATTGGCCTAATAGACAACGGAATGGAACTTAAGAGTCGAAATTCTAAAAAAAGCTTATTAGGGATTAAACTATCTGAATAACACTTAAAAGACTGAACAAAATACAGAGACTGAAATGAAGTGGGATTTAAGAGTCAAGAATCCTAAAATGCCTGAGAGGCAGAAAATAGATTTTTTAATGTAGCGATTATTTTAAAGCGTTCAATTTGAAGCTTTTAACGAGTGTCACCACTCCCAGATTAAGCATGAAGTAAAATTTCGAGTTTAGAAAAGCCTGAAAATCTGGTATGGTCGCGTAGCGCAAAGCGCGAAGCGGCCAAATCAAATTTTCAGGCTTTTCTAAACTCGAAATTTTACTTCATGCGCCACGAGTATTAAACACTGATTTAGAGTGTAGTTCTATTTGAGGATTCGAATTCCTTTTGAGGATTTGAATCCTTGTGGAGTGTTCGATTCCTTTTGTAAGTATTTTGTTTAGGGTAACTAAATATATTCAAGAAAAAACCTTATGCTTTAATTATTGCAGAAAAATATATACTTTATATCAAAGAACCAATACAAGAACACCCGAGTTCAATTTCTTAAATGTCAGTGTAGTATTCTTAGAAATGAACAAAATGATTTCGCTGTATAAAAGCCAATTATCGATTTATTCCTCGTTCGATTTCATCACAAAACACAATGAAGATTAATCGATTTTTGCCACGCAATTAACACATTTCGTAGAAATCTCCCGAGAAAAAAATATTTACGTGCTTCATTAACACTTCCCATATCGCGTATATTTTTTTTTTCGCATCCAGATTGAAACGTGACATCCTCACGTTACCTTTATAGTCCGATCTAATTGCACACCTGTTTACCATGTGCAGAAGTTTACGGTTTATCACGGGATATCGATCAATTTCCAACTTATGTCGCGCGGATAGTACAGTTGAAATATGACTATGAAAACTAATTTAAGTATAGCTAATTTTGAAAAAAAAGTGTCTACCCGTATTTATAAATTATGATCTTATAATATCAATGAATGATTTGTATTGTTTAAAAACAATTGCATTTTTTTCCTAGATCTAAGATTTTACAACAAATAAAAATACTGTTATTCCTGTATAGTAAGATATACATTTTAAGATACAAGCTGCTTATTATCAATAACAAACTGTACATCTAACTATACAAATAAAAAATGAAGTAACGAATAACAGTCAGGGATGGGCGGCGTCAATAATGTCACGTCGACAATGTCATTGTCGGCGCGTCGAATTTCACTTCGACGTCGACTATTTGTACAACGTTCCTGACCTCGACAATGTCGACAATGGTTTTAATAAGTATAAAGTCCGAATTATTCGGCGTAATGCGATGAGATTTTGGCAGATAGCTTAAAAGTTAACAGAGTATCATCCAAAACTCTCAAAATTACCTAAAACGGGAACATACCGGGTGCTGATCCGACCGCTCGGTAATAGCAATTTACATATAAAACACACTTTTGCAGTTTCCTACTCCCCTAATTATTTTAGATCAAAAGCATAGGAGATCAAAGTTGTTCAGAATTTAAAATGCTATGATAGGTTTGTATGTATTTTCAAAATAGTACTACTAGTAGAAAAAAACGAAGATATAAATTAGTAATCATTTGAAAAAAATAACAATAGTCATGATTTTAAAACAAAATTTTGCGTCATCAACAACTGTCAGTTTTGACTTTTCGTAAAATCGCACTCAGTTTCGATATTTAAGTGCGCTTTTCAATTAAGTAATTTATAAAATGTCTTTTACAATTGCTGAAAAAAACATATTTCCGAAGTGGATTTTTTCCGGTATTAGTGTAAATGAAGTTCGAAAGTTGTTTGCTGGTTTATATCCCGATCGGCCGATACCCGCTATTTCCACGATTCAAAACGTGATTTCAAACCAAGCAAAATATGGATCCGATTTTAAACCCTGCCAGCCCTGTTTAAAGCATACTTCAAATATAGCCGAGGAAGAAGAAATTATGCGAGATAATGTAAAAAAATAAACGTTATTTCTGCGGCCGTTGCAAATCCCCGCCAATTTGCCGAATACTAAATTGGCGACGATTTAAATGTGCACAATACAACCGCTCTTAAAATTGTAAAGAAGAACAAGTTTAAATCATACAAGCTTTCGAACCTCCAGGAGATTTTTGAGCCAGACAGGTATTCTAGAATGGTTTTCTGTGAAACACTAATGGAAATGGCCAATGTGGATAGATATTTCATTAACGACATTTGTTTTTCTGGCGAATCGACCTTCGCCATAAATGGGGAGCCAAATGTGCAAAATTATCGCTATTGGGATACGGATAATCCGCATTTGGTGATCGATAACCATTCCCAATATCCGGTCAGTCATCGTATGGTTAGGAATATACAGATCTAATATTATAGGCCCCATCTTCATTGCTGGGCACTTAAACAGGGGAAAATACCTTGAGCTGCTTCAATCGGAGATTGGCCCTGCCATAGATGTTGCCGCAGGAGAAAATGTGGTATGGTTTCAAGAGGATGGATGTCCTGCGCATTTTATGAGAGACGTCACTGAGTATTTAAATATTTGCTATGCAAATACCTAGATTGGACGAGGCGGACCACTGAATTGGCCAACTTGTTCACCAGACTTATCACCAAATGACACTTAAAATCGAAAATATACGGTGCTAGACATGCTAACAACGAGGTTGTGAAAAACAAAATTACGGAAGAATGCAACAAAATAACAAACCGGCAACTTGTAAATGTTCGCAGAAACTTTTATGATAGACTTGGTCAATGTTTAGCCGCTAATGCTCTTGGAGCATTTAATTTGATTTTATTAAAAACAACTGATAGTTTTTGACGCAAAATTTTGTTATAAAATCATAGCTATTGTTATTTTTTTCAAATTATTACTAATTTATATCTTCGTTTTCTTGTACTATTAGTCCTATTTTGAAAATAAATACAGACCTATCATATAGCATTTTAAATTCTGAACAACTTTGATCTCATATGCTTTTGCTCTAAAATAATTACGGAAGAGGAATCTGCAAAAGTGTGATTTTACATGTAAATTGCTATTACCGAGCGGTCGGATTAGCACCCGGTATACATTATAATAACATAACCTAAAACTAGTATTGTTGACACTGTCGACATTGTTGACGTTCTCGACATTGTCGACGTAGTCGACGTGCTGTCACGTCGACTATTAAAGTCGACGCGTCGAGGCCCATCCCTAATAACCGTCTTTTTATCTCTTATAATCACTTTACGTAAACTCAAAACATACAGTTTTCACAAGAAAACTTAATTATTAACATTTGTTAGAAATTGATCGATATGTCGAGTTAAACCGTAAACTTGAATTCAACGTTTCAAGAAAGTACAAGAAAGTATAAATTAGTTTAAAATCAGGAAAACATTTTGATAAATAAGTAAGTTTACATCTAAATTAAAAATACTGGCGAAATAAATCTTAACAATAATTACTTGACTTGAAATTTATGCACTTTCATTACTTGATTTAAACGTGGCATAGTTTGAATATCAAGTTAGGGACAAATATTTGTTGAGCTCAAATGTTTTAAAAAAATACTTAATTTAAACTTGGCAGCATTTTACGTTTAATTTTTAATTCTATTTTAACCCTTTCAGCCCTGGAATTTTTCTGGTGCACAAAAATATGTTTTGTACACTGCATATTATTTATTACTGTCTCAGATGCACAGAGAGTTTTTCTTTTAAGTATACATATCTCAATATACTGTATACGCTGTAAATTTTCAGATATTCGTTGTTTTTTCAAATATTTCAAATTGAACTTTCAAACGAATGTTTTCCACTCCCAGATTAAGCATGAAGTAAATTTTCAGGCTTTTCTAAACTGGAAATTTTACTTCATGCGCCAGGCGTATAAAACACTGAAATATTATGAAGTTAGAAATACACTTACAAATATTTTTTTTTTTGAAATGAGTAATAATACAAATATTTAAATAACAAAATATTTACACTTTTCTACACACACTCTCAAGTCAGGTCAAATAATACAATTTGGAGCTCAAAAATCGAAAACCAAGAAATTACCTTTTGTAAAAGTGTCTTTTTGTTGTCTTTGAACATTAATAGCGTAACTGTCAGTAAACGAATTGAAGTTAAAGAGGCATAATTAATTACACCACTATTTTTGTCAGGGGTTTCCATTTTATTTGCTCCTTATTGTACAATGTATCAAATTAACTTATTTAGTATTTTAATTAACAAAAAACTAATAACGTTGCGTTATTGCATCAACAAAATTCCCTGTATAGATAATAGTAGGTTAATGTTTTCTTATCGAATTAATATTTTTCTTAAATTTCACTTATAGATTCGTATAAATTTAAATATTTACATATTGAAATATATCAAAACAATGTCGCTTATATAAATCACAAAAGTATTCCGTGTCCAACATCTGGTGGCGTCGTTTCCTCGATCGGAAACAAAATTTGCATACTTTTCTAATTTAAGCGATCCGTGACCGAGTGTACGTTCAAACGTAGAATTTCGTTCATTCCAAAAAAACGACTCGTCTGCCTTTTAATTTACGTGCATATTTTTTTCTTTCTTTCAATCAATCGACATACTAATCCATTTTATATGGGTTTTTAATATTCAGTACGCATCCAAAGTCACTTTGAACGCGATATTTAAAATATTAACAGAATTTTTAAATACATTTCAATTTCCCTGACATAGCTTATGCTTTTCTAAACTCGAAATTTTACTTCATGTTTAATCTGGGAGTGGAAACACTTATTTGAAGTAAATTTGAATTAAATAATTCAGCAGAAGAAATACATTTTCACAAAAATTACCTGCAGTTTATTTGCAGTCAAAATTCTTTTATATTCCTATAAATATATTTACAAATAAATTTATTGTGAGTTACGTGAAGATCAAATAATTTGACGAATAAAGCACACTGTTAGTGTTAATCCATTGATAATGGTCACTTTGTGTCCGAAATGTACATTTGGTAATTCAAATAAAAGTGTGAAGAAAGGTTATTAGTGCTTTATTCGTCAAAATATATTTACAGTCAATATTCTCGCAAAACTACCCGAAAAAATTATTACAAAATACGTAAAAGAATCTACCCAATGTTAAAGTATACTTTTTATCAAAAATTCACCCAAAATTTATTAATTGTGAAAATAATTTCATACTCTTATTATTAAATAATCTATTTTTAAGGTGGTTTTGATTAACTAATACAGAAAAACAAAATATTCTGCCTGAAAATTAAGTAGTGAACATTTAAAATGAAAATCTTTCAAAATTGACTTTAAACGAATATTGTTTTAATTTTCAACATTATACATGAAAAATGATTTTAGGAAGATAAAAATATACTTTGAAATGTGTTAATCATCTATGTCAAAAAAATAATAATAAAAAAGACAAATCAAATATAAATAATGAGAATTGTATAAATTAAAAAACTCTATTAAACTTAGAAATATAAGAGACATGGAAATATAGAACAAAAATAACAAAAATTATGAACATTAAAATAATATATTGATAATTTATTCATCAATAAAAATATGTTAAATATATATAAAACTTGTTTTTAATTGTTGTTCTTTTATTTTTGCATTAAAAAAAGTTTATTTAACGGTAAAGATATTTATTAATTGTGAAAATAATTTCATACTCTTAGAAATTATTTAATAATCTATTTTTTAAGTGGATTTGATTAACCAATACAGAAAAAAAAGAATCTGCCTGAAAATGAAATAGTGAACATTTAAAATGAAAATCTTTTAAAATTGACTTTAAACGAATATTTTTTTATTTTCAATGCGGTATGTCAACATTTTACCTGAAAAATGATTTTAGGAAGATAAAAATATACTTTGAAATGTATTAATGATCCATATAAAAAAAGATAAATCAAATATAAATAATACAATTCTTATTATTTATATTTGATTTATCTTATTTTTAATTAAAAAAATCTATTAAACTTAGAAATATAAGAAAAATAGAAATTTAGAACAAAAATTTATAAAATTATGAACATAATAAAAATAATATATTGATAATATATTCATTTATATATTCATCATGATATGAATAAACATATGTTAATTTTATTTAAAACTTGTTTCTAATTGTTATTCGTTTATTTTTGCAATAAAACAAAATTTAAATGGTTAAGGGTGAAATCTACAAGATGGGCATATTTATTTTTGATCCATAAAGTATCTAAGAGACAATGTCAATTGTTTTTTTCGAAATCAAGACAGCGAGTGTTTATTAAAGTTATCAATATCATACAAAAGAGTGTTTTCCATTCCTTGGTTTAGCATGAAGTAAAATTTCGAGTTTAGGAAAGCCTGAAAATAAATGGAAAATCAGAACAATTAGATGAAATGTGCGAAAATCCTTCAATAAAAACCATACATTCACTTAAATTAACAATAAAATACCAACACCACTGATTTTTATTTAACGATCCTCACATCCACATACTCCAAATAACATCGCGACCACGATTGAAAACTGGTCTCGATTTAAAGAGATAATCAACCCATAAAGAGACAATTTTATATAGAATTGCTACTGTTAACTGCAATATTACTTTAAATGGCGCGTAAAGTATCCTTAACTTTTTCTAACTGCTCTGTTACGTAAACGTTCCATTTCGGCTCGTTTGTAATTATTATGAAAACCGTAGAAACTACGAAATCGCAGAAACTAAAAGCGAGTGTGTTTTGTTTTTGTATAAATTTGTCTCGGTGCGTAATTCCGCTGGGGATTCGGATTTCATTGTGAAATGAAGTAAGTTTTTAGTACTTTTCATGTTTATGGAGAGTTTTAAGCATGCGTGTGCTCAATTGTAAAGTTGTAAATGTGTAATAATGTAAAAATTATAATTGGTTTTAAAATGCTGCAGGTTTTTGTATTCTTCTTTTTCAAACATCAACTGAGTTTCTGGGTTGGTATTGTATTATTCTAAAAATTAAGCGTTTTCAAAACTTCAAGTTTCAAGTTTTTATGTATGAATTGAATCCTAAGAATTTCAGATTTTTACTTTTAATGAAATCGTTATTAACAATCCAAATCTGTAATAAAATAAAACACTTAAACACACTTAAAGTGTTCTATTTTATTGAATTAACATGTATAACGAAGTAGAAGCCTCCATCGTTCATAAAAATATGTGTTTTTAAGATAAACTAATTAATGATAATGATGTGAGTTTGTGATTTTAAACTTCTGAATACATCAGTGTTTTATACGCGGGGCACATGAAGTAAAATTTCGAGTTTAGAAAAACCTGAAAATTTGGATAGCGACCAAATTCTAATTTTCTGTCCTTTCTAAACTCAAAATTTTACTTCATGCTTAACCAAGGAACAACAAACACTATTTTGTATAATATTAACGACTTTGATAAACACCGCCCTCTTAATTAAAAAAAAAAATCAATTGACATTTTATTTTAGATACTTTATGGATCACCCTGTATAAAAAGAAGCATGCTCATCTTGTAGATCTTGGCGAAGTAGCCAAAATGCATGTATTATACTTTTCTGTAGCTCAAATAGTTGTTGAGTTATAGCGTTTTTGTGAAAATTGAAAAATGTTGAGGATCCAAATTTTCTGGCTTTTCTAAACTTAATGTTTTACTTTATGCGCCAGGCGCGTAGCTTTTTATGCTACCCGAAGCTCAAAAACACACACAAACTCCAATAAACAATTCTGTTATTTCATGGTTTTGTAAAAATTATACGTTTTTATGAAAAAATAGCCACGAAAAAACTTAAAGATAAAAAAATTGTTCAAAATTTTATTATCTAAAACGTTCATTTAAATAATTTGTCTGTATTCTCATTAGTTATTCGCAACTTTTGCAAAACACAAAAAAAAGCGAGCGTGCTCGCGTAAATTCTCAACATTTTTCAATTTTCACAAAAAAACGCTAGAAGTCAAAAACTATTTGAGCTACAGAAAAGTATAATACATGCATATTGGCTACTTCGCCGAGATCTACAAGATGGGCATGTTTATTTTTACAAAACACAACGATTTTCTAAAGATTTAAAGAAAATAAGCTGAATTTGAAATACGTATACTTTAAATAAAAATTCCCTGTATATATTATTGTTTGATTTGACTTTGCCTTGTTCTGTACTTTTTTTTTTTTTTCGTCAAGACAATAAACACTACTCTTATTATATTTTGGGGACTTGCGAGGTTTTTTATATGCACTCTTCGTCGTAGTTTTATTATTTTTGAATTAATTTACACAAACAATATATGCAATGTATTTACTAGAGTATAATACCGTGCGATTGTTTAAATGATGATTTAGACTAGGCGGCATTTTTTTGGTGCGGTTGCCCAGAATGCTAATTGAATGATGGAATACATTTGAGGTTATGGTAAACTATATGGTAACAGTCAGTAGAGCCAATCTAATTTAAAATTCAAAGCCTACTCGAAATCATGTTTTAAATGATCGCACGGTAAATATCAAATACTTAAACATTTTTCTATTTCAATAATTGAAGAAATAAAATGATTCCAAAAAGGTCAGTCATATCGTAGTAAAGTATGAAGAGATTCGACGAAAAACTGAATTTAGAGAGTAAACAAAATACAGATAAAGCATCTTTTACGATCAAATCGGTTTACTCATATTATAATCCCTAGATACTACATAAAAATAATATTTAAGTACAATTTGTTAAATATTATATACCTTACTGTATTTATTTAAACTAATTAAAAATAATGAATACCTAGAAATAATAAAGATGTTTATTGTTATTACATTTAGTATTATAAGTGCACATTAATCAAAATTATAACAGTTATATAATTAGGTTTATCTACACCATTTAACAATACATGTCACTTAATGACCTCCTAGTATGTATAGAATTTTACAGTAAGTATCTCATTGTTGCTGTTTTTATTGTTGGAGTAAATGCATGACGATATAGTCCAGTAGGTCAACAGTAATGCAACGATTTGTCTGGTCTAGAAATAATAAAAATCGCAGAAACCTCGCCCTGCAATCGGTTTCCCTTGTGTGTTAGCTTGCCCACTTTGTTTGCTTTGCTCATTACTGTGAGCACAACTTTTGCAATGATTTTCCGTTCCAATGAGTGCAGTTCTGGGCTTAGTCATTTTATATCTTGGCGAATGGACGCTAAACATGATGTGAAAATTAAATGTTAATTCCTCGCCATTTATTTAATTAAATTGCGCTGTTGTTTTGTCTTGTTTTGCACACAAGTAATAAAATATGAGTAAAAATAATTGTAATAAATTGACCATGATGGTGTTAATCACTTCTTGTATCTCCTTTTTTAAATAGTACCGTGAGATAATTTAAAACATGATTTAAAGTAGGCTTTACATTTTAAATTAGCACTACTGACTGTGACCACATAGTTTACCATAACCTCAAATTTATTCATTCTGGACAACCGCACAAAAAAAATGCCGCCTACTCTAAATCATAATGTAAACGATCGCACGTTATTAAACAGAGTAAATTAACGTTACAGAGGAATAAAAGTGACAAATAAAAGCGACGAATGAAAGCGACGAATAAAAGCGACGAATAAAAGCGACGAATAAAAGCGACGAATAAAAGCGACGAATAAAAGCGACGAGTAAAAGCAACGAATAAAAGCGTTAACGTTACCAGAGGAATAACAGCAAAATATTTTCCTGTAAGATGTAAGTAATTATCATTTACTTATTGCAGTAAATGACCTGAAATTCAATTAATAAAACAATTTAAAAAAACTGAAAAAAAAGTGCTCATTATCAATAATAAACTAGGTTTGTTATTGATAATAAGAACTTATGGTCTCGAAATGTACATCTAATGATACAAATAAAAAGTTTAGCAAGGAATAACAGTCTTTTTAGTATTTCTTGAATAACTTCCTCATTTATCACTTGGTGAAACATTTTGAAATAATATTAAAGGATAAATTAAAAACACTTGGTTTGTTTCACTATTTGTTTCTATTTACTCGACTAGTTTCTCTTTTTACGGCATTATCACTCTAGATAATGCCGTAAAAGCGAAACTAGTCGAGTAAATAAAAACAAATAATGAAACAAACTAAGTGTATTTAATTTATCCTTTAATATTAGTCTTTTTTAGTGTAATTTAAAAAAAATTGTTTAGCTCAAATACTTGAGTCACCTATTTCCAAAAAACCCTAAATCCATTTTTAACAAAAATTATAATAGTGTCGCCATCTCTTAGTATATAATTAGAGGCATATTTTAATCGAACTAAATCCTGCTGTAAAATTATATGCAAGATCGCTGTTGGTTCCAAAGACCCCTAAATCCACATGGGGTTTTTGAACACCTACTGCTAAATCCAGAACGCACTTAGTAAATAAAAATCCATCGTAGACTTCATTGTAGTATTAGTTTTATAACAAACGTAATTAAATAAAATGTATCCATTTTCGCGCTAAATTAAGAGTGATTAATGGAAACATATTAGTTCGTGGTAAACTAACATTCAGATGTCACCAACTCTCAAAGTATATTTAAAAGAGGTAAAGATAATCGCTCAATTAACCCATTACCTATAGAATTAGACAATTTAAATTAAACTCAGAAAAAAATTACGTAAATGAATGAACTCCTCTCAAAACACTTCCTAATAACTGGCAGAAAAAGGTAATGAAAAAAAACCTCACCTACTATAAAAACGTCATCACAAGATATAAAGCTTGAGAAAGACAAGAAGAGGACAACGATGAAACCAAAAATGAAGAAATTTGTGAACAAAATTGAATATAAAATAATATACTTTAAAATATAAGTTTTAATTATAAACCATTTTGTATGACATGTTTAGACAGTCTTTAAAGAATAATATTTTATTTAATTATGTTTTAACTATTATGTAATATAAAACTGCATTATTACCTAAAAACTACAAAAATAAAATAAATTGTAGTGAAAGAAATATCAAAAATCCCTAAATCCCAATTTATTTTCAAAATCAGCTAAATCCAATTGTTTTTGAGATATTTCCAGCTAGAAGAAGTGTGGAAGTAAGAATTTCCTCATTAGGGTTCCCTATTTATCATTGTAAATACAACCGATTTCTGTAACTACAATTTAAATTAATCTTCATTCATTAAGTCAATATAAAAATATTAAATTACTCGAAACGAACTAAAGTGGATTTAGGGGTTTTTGGAAATAGGCGACTCACTTATTCTTCACTTATTTAAAAAAAACACTTCCTAATTTTTCAAATTTTGAGTGATTATTCATTAGAATTTGTTTGCAAATGTATTTGTTCATCAGGTCATGTGATAAAAAATTCCAAACATAACACATCTAATATTATTTATTTAGTCGGTTTTAGTTAATTTTCTTATTTTCCTTGTTAAAAACAAATCTTTATTTAATTTGAATCTCATGATGGTTTATTGTTATTATAGATGAAGTATGTTTTTCAGCTTTACGATTAAATTAGTGTTTTATACGCGTGGCGTATGAAGTAAATATTTCAAGTTTAGAAAAGCCTTGAAATTTGTTTATTTTAAGGCTTTTCTAAACTCGAAATATTAACTTCATGCTTAATCAAGGATTGGAAAACCCTCTTTAAAATAATATTAAGGAATATAATATAAACATGTTTTGGTGTATCGATTACATTAAAACATCATGATTTCTTCTAAACTACTTTAACTAATTTGTGTGTGCTATTTTTCTAAGTTAAATATTGAAATAGTTTAAATAACGTTTAATATTTACTTTTTTGCCTATCATTTTTATAAATAATATTACCTTTGTACTAATTGTAAATCTGTTTTAGTAATAATTATAATAATAACAATAATAATAATAATAATAACATACCATACCATAAAAGGGCAAATAACAAAAAGTATATACAATTCATAAACTGAATACCAATAATTAATAAGTAAATATAGTTAATAAAAGCATTAGAAAATATATATTACCATAAATAAAAACAAAATCTTTTCACAAAAAAGCCGTTACAGAAAAATATCCTTAGATATGAGATTTGCATTACGGCACATATGCGTAATGGGTGCTCTTAGTAACACATTGGTTATTTCCAATTATTTTGTCCAATTACTTGTTGAGAAATTTGTATAATTTTTAGCAATTTTAGCAAACTTTTTATATTTCTTAATAAATTTTAACTTTGTATTAATTAAAAATCTGTTTTTGTAATAATTATGAAAACTAACAACCTACTTGTTGAGGAATTTGTATAATTTTTCCCAATTTTAGCAAACTTTTTAAATTTCTTAAATAATTTTAACTTTGTATTCATTGAAAATTTGTTATTGTAATAATTATGAAAACTAATAATCTACTTGCTGAGGATTTTGTATAATTTTTCCTAATTTTATCAAACTTCTTACATTTCTTGAACCAATATTTTATAAGAGGAATTACACAACTTCTTTTGAAAATAACAAAAATTTACAACATAATATCACAAAAATGATTATAATTTACTGAATTTCAACGAATAAAAATAATGACAAAAGACAAGTTAAAGTTGACGAAACTAAAATCACCTAATAAAGTCTCAGTTATACAAATTAAGTTTAAAAGTATTTCATTTATGAAAAATAATGGTGTAGCCATTTGCGAAAATAATGTGACGATAATGTAAACTGACGAGTCGTTAAAAAATTACGATCAAATTCCATGAAAATTATACAATTTTATATTAAATTCGTTTGGAAATATCAGCAATTTCAAATTTTACACAATATTTGTTAATTACATTTTCCATTTATCTTAAATAAGGTAAATTGTAACTCATGTTAAAATTTTAAAATTGTCAAGCAGTTTAATAATAGTATATTACGTTACGAGAGTGGTATGCAGCATATTACATATGAGCGAAAATGTGGCGCACGGGCCGCGCAGCGGCGAGTACAGTATTTCGCGAGTATGTAATTGCCATACCACTCGAGAAACGTACAATACTTTACCTACGCCCTAGCAAAATGAGCAATGAGCATGAAAGAACAACTTATTTATTGCAATAATTTTTAATAGTAACATGACAATCATGAAAACTAAATTACTACTTGAGGGAATTTTTCTTTTAGGTAAACATATGCATAAAACTGTACATTTTCCGACATTCGTTGTTTTTTAAAAGAGATCAATTTGAAGCTTCAAACGGGTGTTTTCTACTCCCAGACTAAGTTTAGAAAACCCCTGATTGCTTACCGCACAACCAAATGACATTTCATTGATGTACAGGGAGTTTTTCTTTAAAGTATACGTTTTCCAAATTCAGCTTATTTTCTTTAAATCTTTAGTTATCGTTGCTTTTTTTAAGAATTCAATTTGAAACTTTAAACGAGTGTTTTCCACTCCCAGACTAAGCATGAAGTAAAATTTCGAGTTTAGAAAAGCCCCGTGAAAATTTGTCGAGGGTCGCGCAGCGACCCGAGACAAATTTTCTGGGCTTTTCTAAACTCGAAATTTTACTTCATGCGCCACGCGTATAAAACACTGATTTCAAGTGGGGTTGAAATATACAGAAAGTTCACAATATTTTAGTGTTTTATAAGCGTGGCGCATGAAGTAAAATTTCGAGTTTAGAAAAGCCCAGAAAATTTGTCTCGGGTCGCTGCGTGACCCTCGACAAATTTTCACGGGGCTTTTCTAAACTCGAAATTTTAGTTCATGCTTAGTCTGGGAGTGGAAAGCACTCGTTTCAAGTTTCAAATTGAACTCTTAAAAAAAGAAACAACGAATAACTAAAGATTTAAACAAAATAAGTTGAATTTGGAGTACGCCTACTTTAAAGAAAAACTCCCTATACATCAATGAAATGTCATTTGGTTGTGTGGTAAACAATCAGCTGTTCGGCTGATTGCTTACCGCACAACCAAATGACATTTCTTTGATGTACAGGGAGTTTTTTCTTTAAAGTATACGTATTCCAAATTCAGCTTATTTTCTATAAATCTTTAGTTAATAGTTGTTTTTTTTTAAGAGTTTAATTTGAAACTTGAAACGAGTGCTTCCTACTCCCAGACTAAGCATGAAGTAAAATTTCGAGTTTAGAAAAGCCCCGTGAAAATTTGTCGCGGGTCGCGCAGGAATACGTATTCCAAATTCACCTTATTTTCTTTAAATCTTTAGTTATTCGTTGTTTTTTTTTAAGAGTTCAATTTGAAACTTTAAACGAGTGTTTTCCACTCCCAGACTAAGCATGAAGTAAAATTTCGAGTTTAGAAAAGCCCTGTGAAAATTCACGGGGATTTTCTAAACTCGAAATTTTACTTCATGCGCCACGCGTATAAAGCACTGATTTCAAGTGGGGTTGAAATATACATAGAGTTCACAATATTTTAGTGTTTTAAAAGCGTGGCGCATGAAGTAAAATTTCGAGTTTAGAAAAGCCCAGAAAATTTGTCTCGGGTCGCTGCGCGACCCTCGACAAATTTTCACGGGGCTTTTCTAAACTCGAAATTTTACTTCATGCTTAGTCTGGGAGTGGAAAGCACTCGTTTCAAGTTTCAAATTGAACTCTTACAAAAAAAGCAACGAATAACTAAAGATTTAAAGAAAATAAGCTGAATTTGGAATACATCTACTTTAAAGAAAAACTCCCTGTACATCAAAGAAATGTCATTTGGTTGTGCGGTAAACAATCAGCTGTTCTGCTGTCAGCACGTAATGTACTTGTCAAAGCTATTACGTGCATGTGTACGTAATGTAGATCATACTTGTCAAGATGACAGTGCGGTATGATGTGGTTACTAGATAGGGCGTAGGTAAAATTCATTTTTGATATTTTAGCGACTTTACACGATTCATTTAATAATTTTTTCCTACGACCGCATTTTCGTGTAAAATACATACAATGTGTCTAAGTTGTCTTATTAATGAAGACACATTGTTTGCATTTTACAATGCACGCTTCAAAATTTAATTAAAAATACTATACAGTTAAAATTAAAGTAATTAGAATTAAACATTAGAACCTATAAAACTATCATTACAAAGTTCTTCAATAGAATAATATGCCTTCTGGATAATCAATGATTTGAGTTTAATTTTGATTTAAGTCCGTTAAATAACTCACTCCTAAATGTAATCTCTAAAACTAGCCGGCCTTTATCTGACTTCAAATCAATCGCACTTGTTTGCGCAAATAATTTGTATTTTTATCTTTATTTACTAATTTGTCAAATACGTTAAACTATTGAAAAAGGACACATCGTGCCTGAACTGTACATCTAGAGTTAAAATAAGATAGTGAAGATAAAAGAAATTAACTACTGCAAATCTTTAATTAATTTGATGTATGTTTTTGGACTTTGGACACGACACGCGAATACAATATACAGAATATTTTTTACAGTATACATATCACAATAATTTCAGGGTTTGGTAAATTTGCAGTAATTCGATGTTTTTATTAATATTTGTAAAATGTAATAACGTAAGATCAAACTTAAGCAGTATATTTTGAACTTCACTTCAAATACAGGGAATTTTCTTTTTAGCTATACATATCTCGGTTTTGAAAAGTGTTCAAGTTGAAGCTTGTAACGAGTGTTTCCACTCCCAGATTAAGCATGAAGTAAAATTTCGAGTTTAGAAAAGCCTTAAAATTTGGTTTGGTCGGGTAGCGCGTAGCGCTACGCGACCAAACCAAATTTTCAGGCTTTTCTAAACTCGAAATTTTACTTCATGCACCACGCGTATAAAACTTTGATATACTGTGAAATTCATAATATTCTTGTTTAGTAGTAAATTTGTAATTCTACTTCAGCAATTTATTGTTAATCCTGATTTAGCAGTATATTTTTAATTTCACAATCCTTCAGAGTTTTATACGCATGGCGCATGAAGTAAATTTTCGAGTTTAGAAAAGCCTTGCTTGTTAAATTTAACATTTCGCCAACATAATCGGCCCGATTATGTATAAAAATAACAGTTATGTATATCTTAATTTATGTTACCCAACAATACATACAAAATGGACGGTGTATGATTTTCACGAGACATCCATTAAAATTTCTATTTCATAGTCGAGCTACTGTGTTTGTTCTTTGCACATAATAAAGATACAACAATACATAGCATATTTATGTATAACAGTAGATGCGTGCCTCGGAACTCCCACTTAGAAAATCATCTTACTTTCACAATTACATGCTGAAATAGATCGTTAAATTGTTCAGCATGCATTTAATTACATTTATTATTCGGAAAAAATCTACCTTAATCGTACAATCGCTTGAAGTATTTACTCACTGGAAATTTGATTCCGGAGCAAGCAAGCACAAAAATAATTAGAAATCAAGCATGCATGTATGCAAGTGTTAATTGTTATATGAAATACAGAAAAAAAAAAACAAATATAACATTTATAACAGTTTTAAATTCAATTTTAACAGTTTTAAATTCAATGTTAACAGTTTTGTGTTTTAGGTGTTTTTTGTGGTATATCTTAAATACACTTGTAAATAAAACACTTTTTAATAAAATAAAATGAAACACTTTAACTTTGTTTGTATAACACAATATTTTTTATTTTTGTGATTGCAGTTTCGGCAACTCAACTTGCCATTATCACTTTTTACTTTAATATTCTTCTTTTAGTTACATGAAGTGTTTTCTTTCAGTGTAATAATTAGAGTACCATAATTTACTGTCTAGTCACCAATTTTAATGTGTTATTTATTTTCTGGTTGTTTTTACTTTTATCTATACAACAATTTTAATTTATTATTTAATATCAAGTCACCAATTTTAATCTGTTATTTATGTTCTATTAGTTTTTATCTTTTTTATCTATACATCAATTTTAACGTGTTGTGTATGTTTACTTTTTATATTAATTTATTTTTACAGTAATTTTATACCGCTTATTTTTGAAATCAATTATTTATACTAAATATTTAATTGATGAGGCGGATACATGATGAAACTCCATAATACTATTTGCAGTGTTCAACAATAAAACTGAAACACTCCCAAATGTGTTGTTTTATTTCGAATTATTTCTACATTTTCTGTGATACATACTTTAATTTATATAATCATACCTTTATGTCTATATTTGTACGTATATTTTGTATTTGTTTATATCAAAAGTGCCGGATAATTTTTTTCTCTTAGTATATTATGCAATGACTTATCCTCATAACACTGCCATGTATTTTTTGGACCAATAAATCTATTCTATTCTATTCTATTCAATTAATTATAATAGTAATTCCTTTCTTCACTGATTACATTTATTATACTAAAAGTACATTTCGAACACTATTTGTTCATTTTCAATAGTAACTAAATTAAAAAATATATTTATTTCGTTAATTGACTTTTAGTTTAATAATGACTACTAGATAGTCGAAACTATAGTCACAAATTAAGTGCAAAATACTGTGGTTAAACAAAGTAAAAAGTGTTTTATTTACAAGTTAATTTCAACAGTTTTAAATTCAAAATAGGACACCCTGTATTTCCTTTCTTGAGTAGGACAGTATGGGTAACTTTGTTATTATTTCTTAATGG